>OZ007560.1:258333652-259602802 GCA_963931875.1 Pollenia griseotomentosa | reverse complement strand
ACGGATCTATCCCTTAATATTCGATTTATAGGAGGAACTACTAACATACACGTTCTATTCACTAGCAAAAATAAAGTGAGAAAATCTAAGGGAAATGTGAACAAATTACGAGGGAAAAAACTTTTCACGATAAGCGGAATTTATTCCCGTGAACATTTTTTCACGTTATTATTCTCCTTTGAATTACATTTTTTCATGGGAGCTGTTCATGATCGCAAATATGTGAAAAGGGGAAAAATTACGAGGGAAAAATTATTCACGATAGGGATGATTAAAATTTACCATTTAAAATTTACTTACGACCAATTCCAATAGATTTTTTTATTTCCGTCGATATATTTTGTTTAAGGTAAGTATTTTTATATGAACGATTGCCCATATCATAAATACATTCTCTTCCTGGTTTTTTTATTTCTTCAATTAGTTTCAGGGCAATATTTTCTTTAACATCCATCTTTTGTTTAATTTTTTTTTAATTATTCAGCACAAAACGAAAAATGTAATATGTGGCAGCTCAATTCAACTTTTATGTACAAATTGAAAAAAAGTGGCATCTCAGTTCATTTTGTTCGGCACAAGAATTAAAATTAAACCAGCGAAGGGCAGATAGAGAACATTGAATAAAAGAGAGTAAATTAGTTGATATACGCTTAGAGAAATTTTTGAAAATATTTTCAAATTGTATGTAAATATGCAATACAAAAAAAGGAGTTCATTAAAAATATTGTTTTTATATAATTAAAAAAAATAATAAATTATATATATATATATATATATATATATATATATATATATATATATATATCCATATGGTCACCTGAAATCGAAAATGCCGTGAGCAAAAACTTCAAAATGTGTACTATAGGTATGTAAATATGCCAAAAAAAAGGAATTCAGTAAGAAAACTTTATTATTATATAATTCATCATCCTACATGATTGCTGTAAAGTTTTTAAAACAAGCTAAAAAAAAAACACATGAGCACAGCTTGATCACAATAAATATATTGTCAGTGTACCACTACGAAATTGCAAAATTTGCCAAAATAACAACATGCGCAACACTCCTGCTTCGTTGAAATTTATTAAGCAACTGAATACAATTTTATTTTTTTTCTTTCTGTTGTATTTGTTTTTCGGGTTGCCTTTGTTACTTTTAAGCCTTGAAACAATGAATTCAAGATTTTCAGTTTGTGGGCAGTAGTAAATGAGCGAAAACAACATCACACAAACACGTGTATGTGTTATACGGTAAATTTTTCACATTCTGATTTCAATGTTAATATTGTTATTTTTTTTTTGTTTTGACTGCTAGAAAAGAGTTTTTTATTCATTTTCTCTATTTAAAATCTACTTTTATTAATTTTAAAAGTAGTATAATAAAACAAGTGTATGGTATGTTTTGGGGATTTTAAGGAATATCTTAGTAGGGAAATTTTTGTATTTGTAGCAGCTCTGGTACAAAAAAACACGAAGAGTAAATGTAAAAACCCGAAAAACTTCGTAATCCAGGCAAATCAGCGCCCACCGCTGAATTAAACCAATTCAAGAAAAAACGTTCCGAAAAAAGTCTTTGCTCTCTCTCTCAAAAGTAAAACGTCAAACTCAATATATGTAAAAACAAATTTTGTCCGACAAAAATTTTGTTCGGAACGAATGGGTGAATCGAGCTTAACACAGCGTTTACATTTGACAGTACTGGCAAGACAGTAATAAAATACATATTAGTTGCCAAAGACACTACTAACTGTCTTTGTGACGTAGGCGTCCAGACAGTAGTTAAGACAGTTCACTTTTTAACTTAAAATAGCATTATTGTGTGAACAAATATAGCACTTAACTAATAAAACATAAAAAATCAAAGCAAAATATGTTAATTTTTTTCTTACTTCTTGATTTTTTTTCTTTTTCGAACAAAACTTCAAATCACTGTCCAATTTTACTGTCTGCAAAATTTGCTAGACAGTAGACAAGACAGTTGGAAAAGTGTGCATGTATTAGTAAAAAAGTTTGCATGTATTGCTACTGTCTTGCCAGCCCTGCCGTCAAATGAGTAGCTAACTACAAAAAAACCCAACTTTAATGCTTTAAACACATTCGAGACAGCAAGCTACCGACTTCAATATGTCAAAACTAGAATACATGTGTGCATATGGAAATGATTATTTTCACGACGGCACAGATACATGGCTGCAGGTTGTTGTCTGTGCTTATTTTGTCGTTGTAGTCAAATTAAACTAATTTCTATTTTTGTCCACTACAAAACAGAAAAAGTGCTGCTAATATAAAAAAATATTTAAAAAATAAGTGCTTAATTTTTTTTTTTTTAACAGAAAAGAATCGGCTTGAAACAAGAATATTAACTCGGCTCAACACCAAATTGTTATTTATATAATTTTTTTTATATCCTTGAAAGAAGTTTTATAGGAAGATGTTTTTCGCGCCAACGCTTCTAGTTCAGGTGTTATAGGTCGTAAAAGTTTCAAAATACTTTATCCATATCTCTTTAGGTATAAAATGAATCTATAAAATATGGGAATCATTGGAAAATTCGTTAAAGTGTGTTCCACATGGCGTTTATGGCACACCGATTAACCAATTAAGAGCCAATTTTATATATTTATACTCCGTGGCTGACTTTTTTTTTACAAAATTAGCTTTATCTTTAAAACATGTCGATATAACAATAATTATTTAACCCTAAGATATTTGCTTAATAAAGTTTTTCTGAATTGCGGGTTTGTGGCGTTGCAGAACACTTATTATTTATGTACATATTACAATAATTCAATGTAAGAAGTACATAAATTATTACCAGATATATATTTTTAATCAAACTTTTAAATAAATTGACTAATTTTCCAAAATAAAATTTTTTAAAGCTTAATAAATTTAAAATTTTATATGATGAAGTTACTAATAATATGTTATATAAAAGATTAAGTGTTCTTCCCTAAAGATATAATGTTTTAATAAATATGTATATTGACAAAATTTTAAGTTTTGTAGAAAAATCTTTCAAGAAATATTTGTTTTTGAAATTGGCCCTTAACGGGCTAATAAATCGGAATTTTTTAAAGATCAAGTCAAAGCCATTTCGAAGTAGTTTCTAATAATGCCACTACTTCTTAGATCCAGTCTTTACCTAAAAAGTTATTGATAAAGGGTACGTTCGTAAATGCAGTTGTTGGGTATCACTTGCGCAGAAGTAAAGTTTAATGTTCGTAAAAGCATAACTTGTAAGAAACTTGGCATCACTCTCATATGTCAAAAGTTTTTATACAATAATGCCGCAGCTCTGCAGCAAACTTTGACAATTATTGCTTCAGTTACTCTTCTGAAGCAATAACTTTTGACAAAAAAGAAATCGTTTAATCGTCATTTATAAGAAAACTGTTACTTTTTGGTTCAATATTTTCAATTAAATTTGTCATCATCAAAAGTAATTTTTGGGAATACATCATCTTTATTGTAAAAAGCATTTTTATTATTATTTAATTTTTGCTTATTAAACTTTTGAAATTTCAAAAATTCAAACTTTGCACAGCTGTTGTGCAAAGTATCAGCAACACAACTGCAACTGGTTATCACGCATCAGCAACAACATTTTGCATCACTGCAGCAGTGATACATAGTTTTTATGCATTTATGTACGTACCCAAAGTGTTTTGAAACTTTTACGACTTATACCACGTGTGTTGAAGGAACAAATTTTCTTATTTTAAAAGCATTTTATATGTATTTTTTGTTTAATCTACCGTTAAAATTATATTGTTTATTAGTTACAAAAACAACAAAGTTAAAATATTTTAATTTTTTTTAAATAAATTCATTTGTTGATAATCTTAAATTAAGTTTGAATAAGAGTCTGCAATTATGCATGTTTTTCCATTTTATAAAAGAAAAAAAAAATGATAGTGGCACCACTGAAATATTAAAACATAGTAAACAAAAACAGCTGCTTGTATATTTTCAATTGTAGCTGCCGTCTTCAACATAATTCAATAGCTGACTACACGACTAAAATTTCAGCCAGCAGCATTTGTAGTATTGTGTTCGTGTAGCCTGCTGTGGTGAATGTGTTTAATGCATAAGTTAGCTTGTATATACTACGTTTATACGCACCACTTATTCGCAAATAAATATATTGCAAGTAGAGAATATTGCCGCATAAACAGTGAATAAAAGTTTAATTTGCGAATAGCTAACTCATGAAAACAATTCCTGATTAACGACACTATTTGCAAATAAGATTTTAAGGATTGCCACACTTTTAACCGTTTTACGTTTTTATTTCGATGTGGCTCATTCATATGACAACAAAAGTAAAATTAAATCAATAATGTGCAAATAAATTTAAAAATACACAATAATTTTTGATCTTTTTCATTTAAAAAATAAAAAGTTTATATACATACAGTGCTACTAAATGCATACATTTTTCATCTGGCATCACTTAAAAACAAGAATTTTCATTAGGAAAATTGACATATAAACAGTAAGTTAGTTAATTGCAAATAATTTTTATTCGCGAATAGGCTACGTATAAACGTAGTAATAGACTAACTTAAAGCCAACTACTACGCAATGCAAAATTTACATTAACCAAAGTGTATACAAACACTGTGTTGTATATTTTAAGTAGTGAGAGCCAAGTCGTTAGCAAAAAAATCAACGTTGTTATTGTTGTTATGTTATGACAATTTAATCTCATATTTACGCTCTTAATTGAGTAATGGCAAAAAACATAGTTTTTTTATTCAAAAACTAGACTGCCCCAGTAGGCTAGCTGGTAGTGAGCAAGTCTATCAGCGCCGAGGTTGCGGGATCGATTCCCGCCAGCGACTCTGGTTAAAAAAAAAGTTGAATAAAAACAACTTTGATTAATAAAATAAAATAAAAGAAATAAAAGAAAATAAAATTTTTTTATTTTTTTGAAAGTATTCATCCAATGAATAACATTCATAGATCGGCCTTAACTTAAAGCTAACTTAAAGTATTGAGTTTATAGCTAGCTACAAAAAGTTAACTTAAAGTTAATTGAAAGTAATGCAGAGTCGGACAATCGACTACTTCCTAGGACATCGCAATGTTAAAATAGTTAGTAAATTACATATAAAATAAATCCAAGTGTCAACCACCACTAGTTGAAAAATAGTTAGCTTTCAGTTAATTGAAAGTTAACTGAATGTCCGACAGGGAGTATACTGGCATATGTAAACCAGGGACGTCCAAAAAGTAAATTGTGGTTGTATTGCTTCATATAAGCATGGTGAAATAAACAGGTGGCAGCACTACGCCAGCTGACGATTTTTTGCTCTTGCATTGTTTGGCTGGGTTTATGTCAAAGTTTTGTTTATGTTTACAAAAAGTCAACGTTTTGTGCTGTGATTATTGTATTTTATTAAAGTTTTTGATAATTTTAAATTAAAAATAAATAAGATATTGACCATAATTAAATAAAAATTGGCAAAAAATTTATTTATTTCATCACGTTCACCGGCACGCTTTGATTTTTGTTTAACCCTTTTACATGTAGAGGGAATAATTTTCCCACCAACTTTTCTTCATTGGTAAGGTAACTGATCAGTCGCAGTTGTTTTTTTTTTATTTGGCAACATTAATTGAAAGGAATAAAGTATGTTTTCTTAACATTGTATGTGACAGATTATAAATATTTTTTTTGAGACGGTTCTTCTGTAAATTGAAAACAGGTGTTTTTGCAACTGCGAACGAAATCGGTATATATCTTCGAAATCTCGTGGTGATATATGGTAAGTTCTTCTACGTTTTATAGATTTATATTTAATATCTTAGAAAAGAGACATATCTTTTACTTATCTTCCACATTGCTTTCCTTGTGGGATTTTTCTTGGTGGGAAGAATATTCCCTCTAACCATGTTTGTTTTTTTTAATACTATAGGTTGTCTGAAAATGAGCAAGAAAGTACTAAAAGAATATGAAATAGAGTTGGTGCTGAATGAGTTATACGGTTTACCATCAGATCCAGAGCAGTCTGAAGACTCAGGAATCGGACGAGGAAGAAATTGAGCAATATATAAAAAGTGGACATGGTATTACTTTACCCGGTGGAGGCAGAGGGAATATATTTACCACCAATCAAAAACTAAAAAAAAAAATTTTTTTTTTTATTTTATATTTTTAGTCATCAATAGTAACCCTAAATCAAAACCAGTGTACTGTACCGGGCGGGAAAGATTACCAGCTGGTTGCTGTTCACAAACAACCAGTGAATGTGGCCAGATTGTCGGCGGCGCTGGTATGCTGGCGGTTCGCGCGGCTAGAGCTCGCCGGATGGGGGTGGTTCTTGCCGACCAAATGACTCAAAACCCGGGTACAAAAAAACCATACCAGCTAGGAAATTGAAAATAAAAGAATAAAAAAAATGCTGGGGCTCGAAGTAGCTGAAAGAAACATAAAAAAACATACCATTCCCCACCATTTCTACACACCTCCGGCTGATGACGTGCCGGGATTGGCCCTCCCACTAGAGACGAAGTCTCTCCATGACATCCTTTCTTTCTGGATGTCCCAAATCTTCACCTGCAACCGATTACACTCCTCTACTTACCCGCCATAAACGAAATTTACCAAACCATAATTAAAACGCAGGTACTATTCATTTTAAAACGTTATAATCCATATTATGTTTTATTAAAAATAATAAAAGTTGCAAAAAAACAAAATTTTCAATGGAAATTCATTCGGCTCGCAATTCTAATAAAATTTACAAAGGAATCAATCTAATTAACATTCAAAAATATCAAAGGTAAAATTTACTTTAATTTTTTTCAAGATTTGAATTAACTTAAAAAAAACATTAAATAGAAATTACCAATCAGCATAAAAAACTCAAAAACATTAATAATTCTTTTTTCTCGCTCTCATCGCCGCAGCTGCCTTCAAAAACTGATCCCCTGCATCCAGGAGGAAGAAGATTCAGAAGTCTGCCGTCCGTCCGTGAAATGTCCCCTGTCCTATTTTATGGTAAGTCTAAAAAAACCCAGTCTATATATACATATATATCACCTGTCTTAAAATCTACCGCTTTTTTTTTCTAGGGAAACTTTTATACTACGGGTAAATCTACCCCAGTCTGACCGAGAACCTAGGCTTGAGCTCAACCCTAATTACGCGCACTTCAGGCTCTAAATCGCCCAAAGGACTGAACCACGGTAAGATTCCCCTAACAAAAACTCGCTTAAAATTTTAAAACACCTCAATATACATATAAATTTTATTTGTCCGTAGGTCGTTTGTTCCGTGTTTTGTCCGATGTCAAGGCAGATACCTGTGATTCCCCAAGGTTCCGGTGGTGCTTACGGCTGACTGATTCCCACGCTGGTGTGACACGGACGATTCGGTGGCGCACTCGGCTGGTTTTTAATAAGTTTATTTATTTTCTTTGCTTATCTTAATTTTAACATGCAATGCACTGTCTTTTACTTTTAAGTTCTTTATTAAATACTTTTTTTCATAATTTTGTTGTGCAAAAGCTTAAGTTTTAAGAAGTTTATTTTTCTTATTTTAAATTTTCATTTTCAATACACTGTCTTTTTCTTTATGCTTTATTTAATTTTTAATTTTATTTTTAATTTTTAAATTTTAAATTTTAATTTTTAAATTTTAATTTTTAAATTTCAATTTTTAAGTTTTAATTTTTAAGTGCAATGAGTTTAACCATTGCCAAGTTCTTTTTACTATTTCCACTCCAAATTCTTTTTATACCGTGTGTTTGTACGTGTATGTTTAAATAAAACTTTATTTATTGCAAAACAAATGTTCTTTTATTTCTTAACACCAAAAACAAAATTTTTCTTTTTCAAAACTGCCGGTGGCCACTCGTCACACTTCCACTCCAGAAAAACAAAAAGACCGACATTTTCCATTTTTGTCCCCACGAAACCTCGGGGACGCTATTGTTCACCATCTTAAAAACTTTTCAGCAATTTGGCCCTTACTTAAAAAAACATAAATAATAATTTCTTATTTCACTACCTATGTTTTTCCTTTTCTTTTGCTATATTTACATACAACAGCTGTCTCTATTTATATCAACAAAAACAATTTTCCCTTCTGCCTATCCTATTGCCAACCATCCACTGCCTTACCACCATTAGGGTGACCATAACACCAGATTTTATTTATCCTATTCCGATCGCTATGACCGTAAAAGGGTTAATGTATTTTTTGACGTAAACGGTGATGTAATTTGCATTTTTGTTGTAATGTTGTATTTGTTGCCGTAACGATGCCACCTGCTTATTCCACCATGCATATAAGTATTAGTGAATAGAGAGAATTTACCCAGCAAACACAAATTCAAGTCAAAATAAAATAAGCAATTATTAAAATAGTTTAAGTCAGTACCGTTATAATTTCGAGCAGGTCCATAAAAATTTTAGTTTGTTATTTGCCATCTTTTTTTTTTTTTGCTTGCAAAATAAGAATTATTATTTTTTAATGGTAAATTAATTCTTATATTTGACTACTATTTTTTTTTTTTTATCAGACACAGGAAGTCATTTTTAATTTGTTGGCTCTTATGTTTCGAACCATTTAAAAATAAGAGGGAAGATGTTTTATAAAGGCATTTTGATAACATTCATAGTAATATAAATGAATTTAAAGTGAAAGAAAAAAAACCGCTCTTTGAAAAATGCCTTTTTAAAACATCTTGCCTCTTATTTTTAAATGTTTTAAAACATAATAGGCACTGTAAATTGCCAAAAGCATTCCCAAGCATGAAATATCTTTTAAATTGCATCATTCTATTACTTCTCTATTTATGTATGTAATGCTTACTGGGGAAGTTTTCTTAAGTAAAATTTTCAAAATATGTAAGCATCCGGCGCATGTGCACTTGTCGCTTGATAAACGACAACTATAGCGCGATTCACTAACTTTTAACGATCCGACAATCGTTATATTTGTCGACATATATATTCGCTTGCAGTAACGATAGTGTGATTCTGTAACTTTTTTTTAACGATAGTAAACAGCTGTATTTTTGTAACATCTCTGTCTTAAAAATATTAAGAAAAAAACGAAAAGCACAAAAGACAATAAAAAAAAACAAACGAAATTATTCTTAACCCCCTGTGTTACAAATGTTTTTGCATTCAAAATGCATTAAAAAAGGTCTGGCCAGACTCATTAGTAATACGAAGGGTTAATTTATGGTTTTTATATTTTTTTTTTGTGAATTTTACATTTAGAATTTGGTTTTTGTTCTTAATATGCTTTTTTGTAAATTTTAAATTTAGGATTTAGTTTTTGTTCATACATAAACATATGAATATATCTTTGTATGTATGTAAGCTATTTTAAACATAAAATACATTTTATCGATTAAATAAACACAACCTAAATTATTGTCGCTAAAATAACGACAAAAAAATTGCTTAAAGTAACAGCTGATTTTAAACGACAGCGAATATCGTTAAAAATTTTACTGAATAGCATATTCGATAAATTTTCGTTATATTTATTTTAACGATTCGATTATCGTTATAAAAGTTAGTGAATCGCACTACTGAATTGTGTACTCTCGTTCAGCGTTGCCGTTTTGGTTACTTTTAACCAAAATTGGTTACTTTTTTTCCAATGTATACTTGTGTACTTTTTTTCCATTTTGGTTACTTTTTTTCAACGCAAAAATAACCAATTTTTTGTTTTGGAAGAGAATTTAGCCGCTCCGCTTTTTTGAATCTTAAAAATTGTGTGTGGTATTTGTGCAACCAATACCAATACTTTTTTCATCTACTTAAAAAAGCTTAAAGTTTAACAAACTGTCAACTTAACCATGTGTACATATATACTTTGAAGTGTAGATGGCCATTATCTGCTACTTTTAATTCTTCATAGGTCTAACTGAAACACTTTTCTAGACAAACGATAAGGTCAAAGTGAACGGAACTTTAAATAGGATTCTATTTCCACCGGGCAAAAAGCATCTACATATATGTGGCATTTTGACAAAACATCTTAAGTCGAGATAAGATAAGATCTGCTACTTTTAATTCTTCATAGGTCTAACTGAAACACTTTTCTAGACAAACGATAAGGTCAAAGTGAACGGAACTTTAAATAGGATTCTATTTCCACCGGGCAAAAAGCATCTACATATATGTGGCATTTTGACAAAACATCTTAAGTCGAGATAAGATAGCAAAAAAGTTTTTTAAAAAAACTCTGCGAAAATATAATTTTTGTTAAATATTAAAATAAACCAAAATTAAAGAAAAATATCGCTGATAATACAAAATTTTAAAAACGTAAACAAAAATGTTTTTTGAATGAAAATACGTATGATTAACGACATTTTTTCAACTTTTAAAATTTGACTGAAGATGTTTTGTCAAAATGCAACAGATATATATAAAAGATTTACCGCATAATTTAGTTAAATTTTGTACTTTGATACCTTAATAACACAGCAAGACCTAAAAAATTTTACTTGCAAGAGCTCTTTATATAAAAAGGTTGAAGTTTCAACTTTGTAAAGGAAGTGCACGTCAACTAAAAAATTCGAAAAATTATATAGCCTTTTATTCTTTCCAGACCATCGGTAATATTTACAACATTAAAATTTATAAAAATTAGTCCAGCGGTTTTTGAGCCTACTAGATACAAACAAACACAATTCCTTCTTAAGACATATTTTTCAACTAAAGTGCGGATAAAATAGTATGTACATTTGATAATAAACATTTTTGTTACTTTTTTTTGCTTTTGGTTACTTTATTTTAACATTTTGGTTACAATTTTTTTTGGTTGTGGCAACGCTGCTCTCGTTGGCTAAATGAAAGAGCGTAAAGGGCCAAATACACTTGTCAAATGCTTGTCCAGCCGGCGAATTGAACGTGTACGTGTGCTGGACGTAATATTCGCCGTCATATCTAAATTTTTTGATTTTTCATCAAGCGTTGTCGGTGTCACACATACAAACACATTTTCACTAATACTACCACAATGCTTGATGAGTATTTTGATCAATGTATTTGGGCCTTAAGAATGTAAGAATGCGTGTGAACAATGTGTGTGAATTAATTTCCACAATTGTGGTATGGGCTGGACACCAATGATGCAAACGCTATCAGCGTTGCCGTTTTGGTTACTTTTAACCAAAATTGGTTACTATTTTTCTCAATGTGTACTTGTGTACTTTTTTTCCATTTTGGTTACTTTTTTCAACACAAAAATAACCAATTTTTTGCTTTGGAACAAGAACTACCCGATCCGCTTTTGTGACCTTTAAATTGTGTGTGGTATTTGTGCATCTAAAACCAATACTTTTTTCATCTACTTAAAAATTATTGTTTTAGAAGCTTAAACTTTAACAGACTATTAAGTGTAGGTGGTCATTATCTGCTACTCTTCATGCTTCATATGGCTAACTGAAACACTTTTCTAGATAAACGATAAGGTCAAAGGCCCTTCCGATCCGATACAAACAAACACCATTTCTTCTTCAGACATATTTTTAAACTTAATTTGCTAATAAAATAGTACTTTTGATACAAAATAGTTTTGGTTACTTTTTTTCGCATTTGGTTACTTTATGCCATGTTTCCACGGTACGTGATTCGCTCTCTATTCATGCTTCGCATGCCAATCATGAACAAAGCAACTGCTTCGCCATACAAAATTTTGAGAGCGAAGCAAGTAGATTCATATTGAATCTACTTGCGAAGCACGAAAAATTACTCTCTTCTCCAATTTTTATCGCAAGTTTATCTGAGCTAGCTGTAAAAATCGATTGTTTCAGAGTTGTCAACTCGGTGCGTTTCGCACCATTTTTGGTGCTTTTTTAAATTTTTTCTGCGATAACAATAATGATGATAATATTAACTATTAATTTGGAGTTATTATAATAAATTGTTGATCTCTTTTTAAAATGTTTTACGCAGAATTTATTAAATTAATTTACAAAAATATATCATCTCGTACAAATGAATGCAAACATAAATGCTATCCCCCATATTCATAAAAAATATTTTTGATTAATAAAAGGTTTATAAAACGAATTTTCTATGAAAATTTGTTTAATAAACCTGTCATAAACCCAAAATATTTTTTGTGAATATGGGGGTTTGTATATATGTAGAAATTAGTTTAATTTTTTTTATAAAGTTTTTGGTTTTTCTTTTTTAACTATGTTAAATACGATAAATTTTGAACTATTGTTAATTTTGAATCCTTAAGCTTCGTACAGACGATGGTCAGATCTTGCAATGTTGTCATTAAATTTGCCTTAAAATGTCTTGCAACTGTTTGAACATTGTAAACTCATTTTCATTTGGCAGATGTGTAAAATTAATGCATCTGACAATGGTGCCATTGAAAAATGACAACATTGTAAGATCTGACCACCGTCTGTACGAAGCTTTACTAGATATTTATAGTTGATCTCTTTATAAAAAAATTTGTATATATTTTATGTAATTAAAAAATATGTATCTAGTACATATGAATACCGAGTCGAATTCAACAGGGTAAACTCGTCGCTACAACAATTACAACTCTTACAAAAACAACAGAAGTGTACATACTTTGTAATCAATTTTAATAAAAGTTTCACACAAAATGAGTTTTTTCTCAAAAAAATTTAAGTCTGAGTTCATACGGCTCATGTCTTATTAACAAGATTCTTCCTTTTTCTTCTTTGAACATGAATTGGCGTTCAAATGCTTTTTTGATATTGAAAACAATAACAAAATTAAACAACGAAAAAGCAAAACGTAAAGACTACATGCATCTGTGTACTCGTTTCATTTCCCCTCGTCCATCTCGCCTATAAAGTAGCAATCATGTCAATAAGACATAAGCCGTATGAACACAGACTAACTTCGACAATTTAATGTACATAATTAAAACAAATAAAATAAAGAAGAAAATTTTTTCACAAATTGGACTTAACACCTTACGAGCAGTTGCTCTTAAGAGTACCTTGTTGAATTCGCCTTGAATGAATACAAACAAATTTGTGTAGTTTTTTTTATGTTTGTTAAATTTTATTTTTTTTCCTAAAAACTCTGAACTGTAAAGACTGTTAAATTGTTTTACAGTAGAATCGTTAAAAAGGAAACAGAAATATTCCAAGGGGTTAACTTTTTCGAACTATTAAATTTTCTAAGCGGTATTTAATTGTAAAAAATGCAATAATAAACACATTCTGCTGTATTTTTAATATAAAAATAAATATTTTAAATAAAAAAGAAATTCTAAACTTGCTGCGTTTTTTTCTCCATTTTGGTGCGTTTTGAAAATGCAAAGCTAACAACACTGATTTGTTTATTAAAGACAACTGTCAATTCGAAGCAAGTAGATACGTCGTGTAAACACCATGATTCATTAACATGATTCAGAGAGCGAAGCAGGTGATTCAAATCGTCGTGGAAACATGGCATTATTTTTACATATTGGTTACAAAATTTTTTTGGTCGTGGCAACACTGAACGCTATGTAAATGTAAAAAAAGTACGTAGTTGCCAGTTCGTATTTTTATTTTGGCAAAAAAAAAATCGGTATTTTCTTTAGTATTGCCACTTTTTTAAAAATGTTAAGTTTATTTTATACAGAAGTTGTGAAAACGAAAAATAGTTAAAGGTAACTTTATTCCTCACTAGTTCTAAAGGTAGCGTTAACTATATCGAACTTTAAAGGTAAGTCGTGAAAACGGGCCTAAGTCTGTGTTCATACGGCTCTTTTCTTATTGAAAAGATTTTTCCTTTTTCTTCTTTGAACATGAATTGGCGTTCAAATTAGAGTTGTGTCGGTCATGAACGACCCGGTTCAATTGAACGAATCAGTCAAATGAACGTTGAACGGCCGTTCAGTCTCATCGTTCAATATGGTTCACTTGGGTCTTTTCAGGTCTTTTGAATCAGTTTGAATCAGTCATTCACTTGCTTACCGAACAACTGATTGAAAAGAAACAACAGTACTATTCTTGTTTATATGTTTGTTATGCCAGAATAATATACTTGTTTCTTTTACTCATTGTCACAATGCTTTACACATTTTCATAATACATCGTTCAATATGGTTCACTTGGGTCTTTTGAATCAGTTTGAATCAGTCATTCACAAAAAACAATGCAAAACACAAAGCAAAATGTTTCTTCGAATTTGCTTTGTGTTTATTGTTTTTTATTATTGTATACATATTTCTTATATGAATATTGCTATACTCTTTTAACACATTGCCGTATTCAATCAATTGTGAATGACTGAACGAAAACCACAAAAGAGCAACTGATACAAAAGACCGACTGATCCAAACGATCAACCGACCCAAAAGACAAGTGACCTGAAATGACCGACTGAACGAAATGAACGAACTCGTTCACTGTTTCGAATTGAACGGTAATGACCGGTCACCTAAACGAACGATTAAGCCCAAGACTAGTTCAAATGATTCATGTCATGTTGACGACATGTTTTTTATTTTGTATAGTCGTGCGTTTGCATGTGTGCTTTTTTGATATTGAAAACAATAACAAAATTAAAAAACGAATGAAAAAGCAAAACGTAAAGACAGTACAGGCATTTGTGTACTCGTTTCTTTTCCCCTCGCCCCTCTCGCCTATAAAGTAGCAATCTTTTCAATAAGAAAAGAGCCGTATGAACACAGACCAACCTTGCGGCACAGAATACCACAGAACTGTCACGAGACGGACGATTTTGCGTTTTTTTTTTGTCTCTTTTTAAGAAAGCTGCCCTTTTTCATTTCTCTTTGCATCATCTTTTATGCCGCAATACAATGAACACAAATTTATTTAGTTGAGATTTATTTGCAAAGCTTTTGTAAAAATTAACTTTTAAGTTTACCACAACACAAGTAAATAATATTTAAGTAAATAAATAACATTATAAAACAAAAAAAATATTAATAAATACATTTTTTTTGCACAAAACACAACGTTTGTTGAACAAATGCATTTTTTTAACGTGGTCTGTGTTTTGTTTATTTTTGTTTTGATCATGCCATTTGTGTTGATTGTTGCTGCCTGTTTTTACACATTGCCACTTCACTACCAAAAAAAGCTTTCTGTCTTTTTCTTCGAAAGCTGCCCTCGCAACTGATTTGGGCCTTTTTCACAAGTCACTTTTTACAGTTCTGTGATATTCTGTGCTTGCGGCGACACCATCAAGTTGTTCTTGATAGTCTTTTACATATACTGCTCGTCAAAATTTACGTAAGCTGTGACGTAGGTTGCACTCAATTTGTAAGCAATTTACTTTCAAGATGTCATAAAGAAAGTCCCCTTTTAGACAGGCAAATTTTACTTTGAAAGTTTTGAGTTTATAGAAGGGTGGGGAAAATAGAATAGCAGGGGAGTACATACTTTGCTGTAGTGCGATTCACTAACTTTTAACGATCCAACAATCGTTATATTTGTCGACTTAAATATTCGCTTGCAGTAACTTCCCTACAAGAAGTGAATGAGCGAGTAGTCACTTTTTTCACGTTGGTGTTAGAGTCTAAACACAATGTTTGCGGTGCGGTGCGATTTCTCGTTGCGGGAGAGAAAAATAAACATAATACAACGGAAGACGGCGACGGAAATAGTTGTAATTTTTTGTTTAAATTTTTATTAATTTATTTGTGCATACATTTTTATCATGTTGTTTGTTTTCAAAAATGTTGTGAACATAGCCAATTATTTAAAAACTATGGCAACATCAGAAAAAGAACTAGTATCAAAAATTGAGAGACAAGGCGAATTAAATTCGCCTTGTTGAGAGAGAAAGAAAGTCCGTAATGAAAATAAAATTGATTTTAACCCTACAACCCTACAAGAAGAGAATGAGCGAGTTGTCACTTTTTTCACGTTGGTGTTAAGAAAATGATAGAATGAAATGACCGAAATCAAGTTTTCTGTCATTTCTTTCTATCATTTTCTTAACACCAACGTGAAAAAAGTGACAACTCGCTCAATCTCTTCTTGTAGGGAAGAAGTGAATGAGCGAGTAGTCAGTTTTTTCACGGTGGTCTTAAGAAAATGATAGAAAGAAATGACAGAAAACTTGATTTCGGTCATTTCATTCTATCATTTTATTAACACCAACGTGAAAAAAGTGACAACTCGCTCATTCTCTTCTTGTAGGGAATTTTATGCCGTTCCGCACTGCGGTTTTTTACTTCAAAATCGTATGAAAAATCGCACCGCAATAAATTATCGTTACATTGTGTTTGGACTCTTAAGAAAATGATGGAAAGAAATTACAGAAAACTTGATTTCGGTCATTTCTTTCAATCATTTTCTTAACACCAACGTGAAAAAAGTGACAACTCGCTCATTTTCTTCTTGTAGAAAGAAATGACCAAGGCGAATTCATGTAAACGGTGGTGTCGATACTACAACAAGTAACAACACCAAAAACACAACAATGTATTTTTTTGTTGCTTTCGTTGATCGATATGTCAAAAACACAAGCAAATTTTGACATTTTTCCCTCTAATTAAGAAAAAAAAGTAGCACAGCTGTGCTTTCAACGCCACCTGAAAAATGAATTCGCCTTGGAAATGACAGAAATCAAGTTTTTCTTTCAATCATTTTCTTAACACCAACGTGAAAAAAGTGACAACTCGCTCATTCTCTTCTTTCTTAACACCAACGTGAAAAAAGTGACTACTCGCTCATTCTCTTCTTGTAGGGTTATTTTTAACGATTGTTTATAGCTGTTTTTTTTTTGTAACATCTCTGTCTACAAAATGTAAAAAAAAACAAAAAGCACAAAAGAGAATAAAATTAAAACAAATGAAATTGTTATTAACCCCCCGTGTTACACATGTTTTTTCATTCAAAATGCATTGAAAAAGGTCTGGCCAGACTCATGAGTTAGACGAAGGGTTAATTTGTGGTATTTTTTTTTTTTTTGTGAACTTAACACAGCGTTTACATTTGTCAGTACTGGCAAGACAGTAAGCATATATGTACATATTAGTTGGCAAAACAATGCAAAAACAAAATAGCTGTAAAAGTGTTTATGTATTAGTGAAAAAGTTTGAATGAATTGCTACTGTCTTGCCAGTACTGGCAAATGTAAACGCCATGTAACATTTAGCATTTTGTACAGTAGTGCGGTTCAATAACTTTTATAACGATAATCGAATATGCTATTCAGTAACATTTTTAACGATATTCGTTGTCGTTTAAAGTCAGCTGTTAACTTAAGCAATTGTTTTGTCGTTATTTTAGCGACAATAATTTAGGTTGTGCTTATTCAATCAATAAAATGTATTTTATGTTTAAAATAGCTTACATATGTACATACAAAGATATATTTATATGCAATTGTATAACCAAAAACAAAATCCTAAATTAAAAATTTAGAAAAAAAACTAATTAAGAACAAAAACAATATACTAATTGTAAAGTTCACAAAAAAAAAATATATAAAAACCACAAATTAACCCTTATGAGTCTGGCCAGACCTTTTTCAATGCATTTTGAATGAAAAAACATGTGTAACACGGGGGGTTAGTAACAATTTTATTTGTTTTTATTTGAATTTGAATTTAATAAATATGAGGGCTTGGAGGTCTTAGTAGCAGGTTGGCCTCCTCCCGAAAATGGTTTCCCTGAGGACTTCCACGAAATTTTTTTTTCAGATTTGTGGAAAACACAAGCGCTAATAGTGTTTGTGTATAAAATCATATAAAAATGAACGTTTTCTTGATTGTCATCTTTCGAACACAAAAATAATACTGTTTATATCTAACTCAACAATATATGAGAACATTTAATTCTGTTCGGTTTTTTTTAACAACCACAAACTTCATTGTGTTCGGTTCAGTTCATTAATGTTCGTCGCTTTTGGCTGGTAAAAAAGGCAAATATTTTTAACAAATACAAAATACACATACGAAAAAAAAAACAAAAAGCCAGCAAAATAATTTTACACCAACAAAACATATACACAATACACACACAAGCTGTTCGTGCTACGGAGAAGAACAGAACATTATATAATGTTCGGCTCTTTCTTGAAAATATGTAGGTACGAACGGTATTAAGGGTTGTGTTAGTCTACACAATCATTAAAAAAATCGAACGCTGTACTGTTTGTTTTCGAACACTAATGATAAATATTTAAAATTTAGGCATTTTTCTTAGCTTTGAAAATTAATAGTTGACAACGTATAGCGCCCCCATTTTTTAAAGCGAATTCGCCATATTTGGTCAAATAAACCAAGGCGAATTAGTTTATTTTGACAATTTAACTTACCATATCCACCAACCAATGTCTATCCAATAGGTCTGCGCAAGAAGACAGATGTCTATACTTAACACTAACATCATATTAGTGTTAAAGTTAAGCATTTCATGTCAGTTGTAGACTGCTTGTTAGGAATAAACCAAATAAAAATCTGGCTTCTTGCGTAGACCTATTGGATACACTTTGTTACTGTACATAAAATATACAAAAATTTTTTTTAAAAAGAGAAATTAACAATAGTTCAGTATTTATCGTTTAATTAATATATTTTAAGCTGGGATCACACGATTGCCGCAATGCACCAATTTTCATACTTCTTAATACCCCAATCGTGTGACCGCACAACCAATTGGCTCATGTACCAATCAAGGACAATATTGTGCAAACTTTTACCAATCAAATGCAACCCTGGTGCGGCAATCGTGTGACTGCTTGCTATGCTTTATTCAATATAATATGCAGTGTTTGTAATGTGTGTGTTGGGTTAATACATTTTTATTTGAAAAATATTCCACTATGAAGAATTAAAGACCAAAGTTGAAAAAGAAATAATTTTTAAACCTAAAATAATTCAGTTAATATTTCTTTTTCTATTAGGAAAATATAAAACACTTTATATTTGTGTTTGAAAATGGATAGATAAATATTTACAAAAGAATAAAGGTAAGCTTTATATATACATTACTTTGATAATTAAAAAATTTTTTTTTTAAGATTATAACGCAATTGACGACTATGTTAGTACATAAATTAAATAGCCAATTCTAATGTAAGAAAAATTAAAAAAATTTCAGATTTATAACGTGAATAATTTATGGCAGCATTTGGTACCTTTTTGGTCTTCTGCAAATGTGGAAAGAATTTTTTTATATATTTTATATATATAATAGATTAAGATTATATAAAATGTAATAATTCAAACTGTTTTGATCCTAATATTAAAAAGGATTTAATAAAAATGCCAAACTCAAAAATGTATATATGGAATATACTTAAATATAAGAAAGTAAAAAAACTTTTTATTTGACTACCCAGTAAAAAAATTGGGTTTTTTGAAGCACTTAAAAGAAAAAGCGCATAATCGAGGGCTTTAATTGGAGAGCTTTTAAACAGCAGTAAACGCTATATAATAAAATATACAAAAAAGCTACTATTTTAGTGTTGACAACGAAGAAGGTTTTAAACCGAAAAAAATAAAAATATATTATAGTTTGCGAAAATGATTGAAAAAGGATATTTAAACAAGTAAAAGCAAAACATTAATAAATATGTTAATATAGTTAGCCCCTAAAAAAGGAGTGCTTTATTTGCATGGTAAAAGAAGCGCTTATTGTCAGCAGAAAATAGTCCTCCAAACCGGGAAAACCCCATACATGCTAATATTAAAAAGGATTTTTTTTGATTTATTTATTTATTAATTTATTTACGTAATATTAACACATTTAGGCCAAAAAACAATATTACAAGTAATAAGTGCTTAAGTTACATATACAGTGGAATCTCCTATGAGCGGACACCGAAGGGACCGTTGAAATGTGTCCGCACAAGGGGGCTGTCCGGCCAAGAGAAAACTACAAATTTAAATCAACAAAACTTTGCCTTATATTGTTTGATTTTATTTAAAGATACATACTTTTATTAAAAAAAATATAAAAAATAAACAATTCAATTGGGTTTAACAACAAAAAATCATTAAATGTAGTTCTATATGTAATAAGTTTAAAATGTTTTATGAGTACTTCGATAAATTTCTCACTCTTAATTTTTCTTTGTTGTACACTTCAATCACTTCTATTTTTTGCTTAATAGTTAATACAGACCTCTTTTTATCCATTTTAAAAAGTCTTACCGCACTAATGTATACAAACGAATGAACAATGCATTCCAAAGTACAATAAGCAAACGCACATCGATTATTATTTGGGGAATCCCCTAAATTGCATAAGTAATGGCATAGATTACAAGCTGTTGGTCAAATAGGCTTGTACACCATGCGTATGCACCACAAACATTGCAAGAATTAGTATTGTCAACTCTCCGAAGCAGAAGCGTAAATCGTAGAAAAAACGTTAAATTGAAAACATTATGTAAGAGAGAAAATATGTATTTAACATACCCACATTTAACTATGTTATGTGATGTAGTAAATATGATAAACCGTGCCCTGTTGTTAAAGCGAACAAATTAAAAGAGTCTTGGCAGGCTTATTTGTAAATTATGACATGAAAAATTCGGGGAAAAAATAAGCTAAGTGTCCGTCCAAGAGAATTTTTTTTATCTAGCGAATGTCCGCGTCCGCTCATGAGAAGCGTCCGTTCAAGGGAAAGCGACTGCAATACTTTTCTTATGGAGCGCTGCCGGGACCTAGCAAAAATGTCCGTTTAATGGGGGTGTCCGCTTATGGGAAGTGTCCGTTAAGGGAGATTGCACTGTATATGTATATATAATATTCATTAATCAATAATTATAATTCATAGTTAAAATAACAAAATGAAAACTAAAAATAATATACATACTATCACTTTAGATTAAGGCTCCCCAGCCACATTAAAAATATAGATATCATAATTATCATCCATCAGTAGCTAATCAAGATTATTTAGGAAGTCTAGAATTTTTACTCGGAAAACTTTATTTGAATAGGAAAAAATTCGTAACGAAAATGGTAAAGAGTTCCAAAGCCTAGCAATACGAACAATAAAAGATTTTTCGAAACAGGATGTTGAGATTCTCGGTATACGAATTGAGGGATTCCTAGAAGAACGCATAAACTCAAAGGAGTTTAATAATTCAGGTGGATTTCCATTTTTGATAATTTTATAAAACAAAATCATATTCCGATATTTAATAAAGTTATTAAAAGTACATCCAAGAAAACTAAAAGCAGTATTAGAAATATGTTCATAGCGTCTAACATTATAAACAAAACAAACTATTAGATTGAAAATACGCCTGATCATCCTCAAACGCATAAAACCAGTACCTAAGTAAACCTCGAGGCCATAAAGGATATTATAAAACATCAAAGCATGTGCCAAGTTATACTTAATTCGTAGAGAATATAAATAAGTAGAATTAATTTAACGCCATATACCATAAATTTTACTATAAACCATATTAATATGGGGATCAAAAGAAAGCACAGCTAGACACTTAATATGGTCAACCAAAGAAATATGAGTATTGCTCAAAACTATATTAATGTCAGGTAAAAGCGACTGGTTGGTCCAAACATCATTAGACTTACTAGGATTAATTGATAACAAATTGAAAAAAGTCCATTCACGTACCCGATCTAAGCAAAAATTTATATTATTCTGTAAAACATCACTAAAGACAACTTCGCTTTTGAAGAGTAAGAAGTCATCATCAGCGAAAATGAATGGTTTGCATAACGATGTAGCAACAAAATCAGATAAGCTATTAATATATAACGTAAAAAGTAGTGGCCCTTAAACGGAACCCTGAGGTATACCCGTAGTTAAGATACGCAAAGCAGAAGTAGCACCATTATGTTCTACATATTGAGATCTACCAGCCAAATATGAAAAAATTAGTTTGCAAGCAATTCCTAACGATTGAGACCGAACTTTATCAAGTGCATCAATAACTTCTAATTCTGAAACGCAACGAAATGAAAAACAATTTGGAGATTCAATAAAGCCTTCAAATGCAAAATTTTCCAACATATCACTACCACTACCAACAAAGAAATCATTCAATAAATTGACATTTCCAAAAAAGTTTTCAGAATCAGAGTCTAAGCAGCCGTGGCTTTTTAGGGTTCTCCATACATTACGAGCATCCATATTACGAAACATTTTAGAGAAACAATTTCTCTTAACCTTCCTAATAACAGTATTTACCCTATTACGGTATCTACAATAAATTCTCCAGTTCGAGCGATTAGCCATATAGGAACGGTAAGCCAAATTACTCATAGATTTAGCAAACACAATTTGTTTAGAGTTAATCCAATTAGACTTATTTCTACAAACTTTCCTTTTGGCTAAGGGAACAAATGTAAGAATTGTATTAAATACAGAAGTTAAATATTCGCACATTTCGTTAACATTTCCTAAAGGGAAGTCCGAAAAATCATAGTTAGACAAAAAGGTAGATGCTTCGTCCCAATTTATAGCATCAACATCACGATATTCAATAAATTCAACCATTTTGTCAACCGTCACATCAAAAGAGGCAACTATTAATGCATGGTGAGAAATTAAAGGAATTGGAATTGATAAGCAAACTTAGTCTGACAACAATATTTGAATAAGCAAGAAACAAATCACTATGAAAATTCTCGAATGAGACAAGATCACCATAGGGTAAATAGACAACTCCGAACAACATTTTGTATTCATTAGCAACAATTTCAATAAAAAGAGACTAACAAATCCCAGGCTCAGAAGATTTAAAGACTATTTTATACTTAAAACCAACACCACCTCCTCTTGAGTTTAAGCGATCATTGCGACAAAATTTATAGCCAGAAATCTCAACAGCTCGATTAGATATGTACATAACGTTTTAACCAAGTCTCCGTAAAGCAAAAATACTAAGAGATTAACCAACTAAAAAGGATCTAAGCTCATCAACTTTCGAACAACCTGCAGAAGGTCTTATGCTTTGGCAGTTAAGATGAGCTACGTTGACTTTATGTTCATAAAATCGCAACGCTGCATCTATATCAGATTTGCTACTGAGTACCGGACCAATATTATGATTAGAAGACATCAAAGTAAAAACAAAATGATGCAGTGGGGAATCATAAAGATAAAGGATAAATATATGTATATAAATATAAAAATATACATTAATTAATTTCAGATTTCATTACTGTAACAACTAATCATATAATACAATTGAGATCAATAAAAAAAAGGAAAAAACAAATTAAAAAAATTTTTTATAACAAGAATAATGAAAAACAATCGGTGGGACCAGATCTTAAAAATTTTACAGATCTGTCAGTAAATAAGGCAAAAAAAAATGCATTAAATTATTTTTAAAAATGCTAAGAATAATGCCAAAATTTATAAGATTTTTAATTTAAACTTATTACCATGAAATTTTATTTGAAACTCAGTGCATTTAATGACTTATTTTTAACAAAATTGAGATAAAAAGCAATACGTATTTAAACAAGCGGGTAAATTTTGGTAAAACATCAGAGAAAAATAAAATGTTTAATCAAATGCAAGTGCTAATTGAAATTTGTATAGATAAATCATGATTATTCATCAAGAAGAGCAGTACATTCTGAAAAGTTATAAACAACTTCCTTCCCATTAACCAATATAAGCTTAGCTTTAAAAATATCTGTATTTAATATTCTATACTTCATGATGTCTTTTTTATGCAGCAGTCTCTAACAAATATAATTCAATTTACCGGACGCCGGGGAAAAATTGTCATTTAAATACAAGCGCATATCAATCTCACCACCAATTACATCACAAATTTTTATAGATTTAGTCTTAAAGTAGGCTTTCATGATGCTGTCACGCAAAAATACATTATTAAATTTATGTAAAACAGCCTTTCGATTATTAAAATAACAAGCATGATTAATGTTTAAGGGAGAAATCTCAATATTAAAAATAGAACCAATTTTTACTATAGGTGAAATAAAATTTTCCAAGCCGTCAAGTAAGCCACTCACATCAATATCACCTCTGTTAATTCTTTTATGCAACAAGTTGTTTTCCACCTCTAACTTGGATCTTTTTTATTAGTAGAAGAATCCATATGATGAATGAGCTTGTTACAATCCAAAATTTCAGACTTCATATCTTTCAGGCAATTTGCAATTTCCGCTTTAAAGCTGTTGACCGTGTCCGCTAAGGTTTTGTGAATGGCAGCTTGCTCAATGTCTGCTTTACCAATAAAAGTGTCAAGTTTAGAATTTAGTTCGCTGATCTCCTGCCGCAACAATTTTAAGCCAGGTGAAGAATCAGAATTACAAGATTTGCAAGAAAACGACAAAGACTTGCAATCTTTAAGCGAAGAGAGGGCTTTATCATTTAAACCAGCACATGACACATGAAACCAATTAGCACAGGCCTTACATTGAACGCTAGATTGAGCCTTTGTAATGACATCATGACAAATACCACATTTGTATTGTACTTTGGCGGCAGGCATTTTGACGCAATTCGTACTTTTTATTTATGTATTAAAGGGCTGCATGAACAACTTCATTCATGAACATACTGAAATGCTTATTCACTGAAAGTCGTGTTCGAATAAAATTGTGATTACCGAACAAACTGTTGTTTTATTCATGCTGCTATGAACACATTTCGTTTCATATCGTAAACACACAGAGGTTGTTCAATGAAATGGGCTTTGTTTCATAGTTTTCATTCTCTCTCATTTATTTTTATTAATACTCAATAGCAATGTTGCCACTTCAAGACAATTAAATCTTGCCATGTTTCAAAGATTTGTATTATTTAAAAATGCAAATGACAAACAAAAAAAAACATATTTTGCATATTATTTATTGTTTATATTCCAAATATGTATACTACACATATATGTGTATAGGTATATCTACATATTTGTTAAAATTTAAATTACACATGGGCAACGCATGCAAATAATTATATGAATTTACTGAAGTGGCAACATTGCTATTGATTATTACCTAGCATTTACACATGCCACTGCCAGTTCGAAAAACTCAATACACTCACACTTTTTTACTAATACACTCACATTTTTCGCAATGGCAGCTCCAGTGGCAGCAAAAATTGCATGCGAGTGGAAATTTGACACTTGCATGCCACTAAATGACAAAACGATGAACAATGTTACCCTGTTTAAAATTTAATGCAAACTTACTGGATTATTGTCAAATTTTAATTAAAGTTTTGACTTGATTAATGTATTATTATGATTAATTTTTTGAAACGCGCATTACTAAAAGCAAGTTTGTCAATTATAGAGCATTAATATTGTTAAAATAATGCTTATATAAATAAATGTAAACCATTCCCCCAAAAATGTGCTTATATGATTAGCTCGGTAACTCTCTTTGGTTTTTTTGTACTTTTTTTTTAATTTGAGAAGTAAACAAATTATCTCAAGTTGACGCTTCAAAGACATTTTGAAAATGAACTCGCAGTGGCATGTGTAAACACAAAAGCTAATGGCATGAGATTCGACTATTTCGAACAAATTTTCTTTGATAATATGTATACAGTAATGGCATGCCACTACTTGCATGTGTAAAGGCAGGGTTAATAAAAATAAATGAGAGAGAATGAAAACTATGAAACAAAGCCCGTTTCATTGAACAACCTCTGTGTGTTTACGATATGAAACGAAATGTGTTCATAGCAGCATGAATAAAACAACAGTTTGTTCGGTAATCACAATTTTATTCGAACACGACTTCACAAAGCATACAGAGATGAAAAAAGTGACATATGAAAAATGCCTAAATCATTTGCGAGGGCAGCTTTCGAAGAAAGAGAAAGAAGACGTGTTTTGGTAGTGAAGTGGCAATGTGTAAAAACAGGCCGCTACTATCAACACGAATTGCGTAATCAAAACAAAAAATGCAAAAAGGGCAGCTTTCGAAAATGCCGGCAAAGAAATAACACAAGCACCCTACAAGAAGTGAATGAGCGAGTAGTCACTTTTTTCACGTTGGTGTTAAGAAAATGATAGAATGAAATGACCGAAATCAAGTTTTCTGCCAAAGTATTTTAAATAATTGAAGACGTAGTTATTCTACTGGATTTCTTTGAAATAGCCTGTTGCAGTTGTTGTTGCCCTACAAGAAGAGAATGAGCGAGTTGTCACTTTTTTCACGTTGGTGTTAAGAAAATGATAGAATGAAATGACCGAAATCAAGTTTTCTGTCATTTCTTTCTATCATTTTCTTAACACCAACGTGAAAAAAGTGACAACTCGCTCATTCTCTTCTTGTAGGGCAACAACAACTGCAACAGGCTATTTCAAAGAAATCCAGTAGAATAACTACGTCTTCAATTATTTAAAATACTTTGGCACACACAGCGATTAATTAATTATTTATGTTATTAAAAAACAATAACTTCCAATTTTAGCAATTTATTATTTGATTATAAAGTTAAAAAGTTAAAAAATTATTAGCTGTCGAAAAACAATAAACAATAAAACAATAAAAATGCCAAACTCAAAAATGTATATATGGAATATACTTAATATAAAAAAACTTTTTATTTAACTACCCAGTAAAAAAATTTGGTTTTTTGAAGCACTTAAGAGAAAAAGAGCATAATCGAGGGCTTTAATAAATTTCCCTACAAGAAGAGAATGAGCGAGTTGTCACTTTTTTCACGTTGGTGTTAATAAAATGATAGAATGAAATGACCGAAATCAAGTTTTCTGTCATTTCTTTTTATCATTTTCTTAAGACCAACGTGAAAAAACTGACTACTCGCTCATTCACTTCTTGTAGGGTTAATAAAATATACAATACCAAAACTGTACTACCATAGCCACTGTATTACCAAAACGACATAAACATACAATACAAGGTATATTTACACAAGGTAAACTCGTTGGCCCATATGTTTGTCAGCTGTTTACCCCTAGTTGGAACCCAAACGTCAAATGTCGTGTATTTGAGCCAAAATTTGTACATGTGTGCGTTAAATTGTTTTTGTTTTATATGAAGACAATTTTGAAAACTCGGTTCTTTTTATAGAGCAGCATGTCTACACTCCCAAATGGGTCTACCTTGTGTAAATATACCTTGATACAAACCAATTCAATTTTGGTTTCTAAATTCGCCGTTACGGCTGTGTCATTATGGTTATGTCACGTCTAATTTGAGCTTAAGAATAGGTTTTATTGCATTTAAAATAGGTATTTTAAATTTGCCGATTTTTTAAATTAAAGTGCCGATAGTGCCGATTTTTTTTTTTTGAAAATATGCCGTTTTTCCATGTTTTTTTTGTAAATCTCAAACTTTTGAACTTGAATTATAAATTGTAGCCCTAGAATTTTATTAACTGGAAACTACTGCAATTTCAAAGCAGAACTTAAACAACTGCAGCAATAAAAATTGCAAGTCTGGACGATGAATTATAATTATTAAAATTGTTAAATGTGGCAGCACTGAAATAAACAACATTGTTTTTTAGAGCACAATTCAATGTTTCTTATTGTAATTTTAAAAAAGTTTTATGTATGTAACTAAAAGTAGTAATTTTGAAACAGATCTTTTACATTTTAAATTAAAAGTGACTCAAAAATTATACCATAAATGGCAAAAACCATAGACTATCCTGAAAGCCCTAAATTTTTTCGCATTAAGATAATGTCAGAGTTAATTGTTTGTGTTCAGCACATACTAATATTTGGTTAATTTTTGTAAATATTTTGATTTTCAAAAAATGTGTGAAAACTTGTGTAGAATTTGTGGCAAAAATATAAAAGAAAGGAATCCCATTAACCTCTTTGAAAATCAAAATACCAGAATATTGCTTCAAATTAAAGATTTGACTGGCGTTAGGGTAAGTGGTTGGTAATCATGTTTATTAGTTCATATAATCACATCATTAATTTAGCTAAAAAATAATTCGACTCATCCCAATCTTATGTGCTGGATTTGTAAAAAGAATTTAATAGATGCGTATAAATTTCGGGAAGATTTCCTTAAAGTGCAGGCATCTTTTAAGATTGAAGGTTCGAAAGGAAATAAAAAACACGCTCCTAAAGGTTTAATCGAAGCAACAGAATTTGTACAAGTGTTTGTTGTCAAAGAAGAAAAGAATATTTTAACTGGCGAAGACTTCTATGAGACAAATGAAGAAAAAGAAATTAATATTGGCGAATCGCAAGCCCCTAATAAAAAGCAAAATCTTTTATTATCTAATGAAAGCAAAGAGGAAGTAAATGCATTGGAATTAAGACCAAATGAAGAAAATACGTTGGAAGATACAAAATTTTCTTTAGAAGAAGTCATATGCGATAGAATAGATGCTATTGACACGGTAAAACCTTTAAGCGATGATGACAACTTGGATAGCAATGATAGTGATAAAGAGTATAAACCAGAGTCTGAAATATTAATAGCAAAAAAGTCTAAATTTAATCGGAAAAGTAAGAAGGCCGATAGAACAACAAAGGAAATTGAAAATACGGGGAAAAAAATTAAAACAACCAAGACTAGAAAAAAACGTAAAGATGCTGAGGAACATCCAAATATTTACATATGTGATCAATGCGGCAATCATTTTACTTGTCGTCACCATTTTAAATTGCATCTAAGACGACATTCTGGAGATAAGCGATGTGCTTGCGAGTCAGAAATTATTTTTATTTTTATCTCCTCAAAATTTTTATAAAGTTTTTAAATTACAGACTTTGTCCCGACAAATTCTTTACAAGTTCGGAACTAAGAAGACATATGAGAAGGCATACAGGTGA
This sequence comes from Pollenia griseotomentosa, assembly GCA_963931875.1. NCBI lineage: Eukaryota > Metazoa > Arthropoda > Insecta > Diptera > Polleniidae > Pollenia > Pollenia griseotomentosa. Next base: position 259,574,117 of record OZ007560.1, on the reverse strand, counting down.
AAGACCTTTCGCCTGCAAATATTGCGATAGGCGATTTACTGACTACAGTACACGAATTAAACACGAAAGAACACATACAAACGAAAGGCCTTTTATGTGCTCGCAATGTGGCAAATCATTTACCACATCCTACATTTTAAAAAATCACATGTTAACACATACAGGCGAAAGACATTTTAAGTAAGATAATTAAATAAATGTTACATATGTATGTACACAAATTAATTTAATTTTTTTATGTAGATGCGATGTTTGCAATAGATCCTTTACAAGACGAACGCACCTGGTTGTCCATTTTCGGTCAATAATGCACAAGCAAGCTGTTGAAAAAGATAAAACTCCTATTCCTCAAGAAAATTTGTCACAACCACATCGCTTAATACAACAATCGGCACATATTCCTACATTTCTAGTTTAGTGTAAATCATATGTATACAAATGTCGATTGAATAGAACACATGCTTGTGCCTCTTGAATAGAAATAAAGTTTGGCATCAACTTTGAGATTCACACATATAATATACATACATACATATGGGGGATTTCATGTCAAGTGACCCAATTTTTAAATCGATGTTTCCGATATTTAAGAAATTGCATTAAGGTTAGTCTTATGGGATAGTAGTTTAGACACAAATTTTCAACAAGATCGATCAAAAAGTTTCTGGGTTAGATGGGGTCAAAGTTTGACATTTTGGCCATACAGGGGTTCTTTCTCATCTATGTAACTTATTACCTATTGGCGTTAGCAAAATTTCTCCCAAGTAGCTTAGATAGCTATTTAATCAATCTTTTGACAAAATTTTCTTTTTGTTTTTTAAAAAAAATTTTTTTTTAATATGTATAAAACTTTTTTTATTTTCTTTTTAGCGGGAATGTTAATTTTTTTTTTTTTGCTCAAAAGAAAGCTTATGTCTTTTCTTCTAAGTAAGTTCTGGTCTTTTAGGAAAAAATGCAAAATTGTGCTGCATATGGGCATTTCCATGTCATCGTACGTGACATTTTTACGCCTTCAGAGTGATAGAAATTTTGCAAAAATAGTATTAACTGGAAATTTTTTTATCATTAGATTAGATAATACTATATATGAAAAAACAATTTTTAAATTCGAAACCTTGTTGTCCAATATATCGAGCAAAATAAGTGCATATCGTACGTGACATAAAACGGAAGTGATTTTTGGGTGAATGTAAAAAAATAGGAAAATCTGCGAATTGAGGGAGGTTTTTCTTCTTTTTTTAATTTTTTACATTAAACCAACCACATATTTTTCCTTTATAATCCGTAATAAAAAAAATTTTTTTGGATGATATTATAATGAACAAAATGTAATATTATATGTGACATACCGTACGTGACAGATTTTTCGCTTATAGTATTTACAAATTTCTAAATATATGTATATAAAAACTTTAAACAAACAAGTATGAAAGTAAAGTTGACCATATGATACCCTACACTATAATATTAAAAAAAAAAGTTTAGAGAGTGTACCCTATTTGGGACCCATGGCCAATCAAGATCGCTAAAACAGAATTATGCTATGAGGTTAAGAAATCAATAAAAGTTATTTGTGCCTAATATTATTTAGTTATCTCCATCTATACGATATTTGTTTGCCCCTAGCCGATTTAAGGAAGGGGGTTTATATGGGACCTATGGTTAATTTTGGACCTACCCGCACAACATTGTGTTATGACATAGTACCTATCGTAAAAGTCATTGTCGCCAACTTTTATGTAAATACCAACATTTATAAGGAAGTTATGGCATTAAAAGCTATTTTCGGGAGTAGCACTTGTATGGGAGCTATGGTCAAATATGGAATGATTCCAAAAACATTTTGTAAGATGATTTTGATTGTAATAAAATAAGGTTTGACCAAATTTAAACTAAACACCAACATAATAAGATGATGCATTTAGTTGCATTTTAGTACTTACAATATCGTACGTGACGAGCTTTAAAAGCTTATAAAAATTTTATTATACCAATTTAAAAAAAAATTCCGATCAATATTTTTTTGCAGCAAATATCTTGCTTTGAACTGTTATTTTGAAACACCTAAGACTGATCAATTTCAAATGACAAGTGATGTTTTCGCACCACGTACGTGACATTAGAATAGCATCCAAAACAAACACAAAAATATACCACTAATCGAACTATATATTTGGTCTTTCCTCATGGATCTTGTTCATTGTTGTTGTAACATTAATTTTAAAGCACAATTCCAGGGTTGTCCGTATCTATATTTAATCGGCAGAAAATTGAAAATTGTTAATTGCAGTTACTAAAAATGAATCAATGAGAAAGTGTGTTAAAACTTTTATTTTTTGCTTTTTAAAAGTTGTAATAAGCTATAAGTACCTCGGCATAGTAAAGTTTGGGTGTTTTTTTCCTTTCTATCATATTTAAAAAAAAAGTTTCAAGCGTTTTAATTTTTTGAGTCGGGGTTGACATTCTCATGGAAATGTCCATATGCTAAAAATTTAAAAATCCTCGTGTTGAGATAGAAATTATTTTTTTTTTATACATAAGCCACTCATATTCCAAAAAGCGACCAAAACTACCTTAAAGGAAAAGACATAAGGGCGATTCTATTCTGACGGGTGCAACATTTAGACGCTTTAAACGTCTTTTACTAATAGAAAGAAACATTTGCAATTAAGTTATTTCTAGAAGGGGTAACATTTTTTTTTATATACTATTGTTATCTATTTACAAGAATTTATATGAAACGATCAAATAGTTACGAGAGAGCTTTAAAGTGCATGACGGGTGCAACCAAATTGGTCAACTTTCATAAGATCATACCACAAAAACACAAAACTCTGTTAATTTTTAAACTTTTATTGTATTATTCTTTTTTATTGTGAAAGATGAGATATCAGACGATGATTATCAAATCAAACATCCTAGAGAAATAGAATCCAATAATAAGAAATTTGCTCTTTAAGCCATGACGGGTGCAACATGCAATGAATTTTCTGTTCGCGCCAAATCTATGAAGTGCACAACAAATTTATATTTAAGCTTACGTCTAAAAAAATTATATTATTATAAAATATAGATATTTTACTTGAAATTGGCATCAAAAAAGTATCAAATAGTGTGATTTTAAAATTGATGTTAAAAGTTGTCTAGAATAGAATCGCCCATAAGCTTTCTTTTGAGCAAAAAATAAAATAAAAAAAACATTCCGGATAAAAACAAAATAAAAAAAAACTACCTAAAAATTTTTTTTTCAAAATATTGATTAAATAGCTATCGAAGCTACTTAGGACAAATTTTGCTAAGCCACTCGCTTCCCAAAAAGTGACCAAAACTACCTTAAAGAAAAGACAAGCTTTCTTTTGAGGAAAAAAAAAACATTTCGGATAAAAAAAAAAAAATAAAACAAAAGTTTTAAATTAAAAAAAAAATTTTAAAAAAACAAAAAAATTTTTTTTTTAAATATTAATCAAATAGCTATCCAATAGGTAATAAGTTACATGGATGAGAAAGAACACCTGCATGGTCAAAATGTCAAACTAACTCAGAAACTTTTTGACCGATCTTGTTGAAAATTTGTGTCTAAACTACTATCCAATAAGACTAAGCTTTGTGCAAATTTCATCCAAATCGGAAGACATCGATTTAAAAATTGGGTCACTTGACATGAAATCGCCCATATGTATTATATTATTTTATTGAGTTGCTAATAGTTTATTAGAATAAGGACCTGGCTTTATAAAAAACAAACTTTTATAAAAATTAGGCTAAACAAATAAAAAGTGGGTAAAGTAAAGTCTCAACCCCGCCATACAATTTGTCAGGGTTTGCAATAAAATTTGTATGTTTATCAAAAGAATATGAAAAAAATCAATGTAAATTTGTAGGAATGTGTGATTAATCTAAAATATTGATTAATAAAATTCTTGATTAATCAAATCATTTTTTTTTTTTTGTTTAATCAATTAATAAGAAAGTTTCTTTGTATTCTGCACTTGATAATAATTATCATAATGTGCCATATGGTAGGAATGTAATAATTAGCATGAACCATTTAATAAAGCAACCCCAGTGATCCCGTACTCAACATTGGGAGCCTGCGGGATCCCAATCTTACCCAAAACTGCTATCGTACTCACGGTTGTGAACTATTTTTAATCAAAAAGCGCCGTGCCCCAATCAAAAAGCGCTAAATAAAAAACAATGAAATGCTTCAGTACTAAGTTTTATTAATTACACTGCCCGTCAAAAAATCGTTTTAAATAAAAATATATGAAATACATAGTTTTTACAACGCTAAATTCAAATCCGATTTCAGTTTTTTCTATCATGTTTAGTTTTTAATGGGCTAAACTAATAAAGGTATTCACGTCACAAGTTGCACCCTTGCAAAAAGCAAAAGTGCAAAAACATAACAACAACCACAAAGACAATTATTTACGCACAACTAATTGTCTGTGTGGTTGTTGTTATATTTTTGCACTTTTGCTTTTTCGCAAGGGTGCAACTTGTGACGTGAATACCCCCAATATTTCGACCGAAATAAGACATTTATGCTACATATGTACATTTTATCATAACTTGAGACCGATTTGTGCGATTTTGATCTTTTACAAATGATTATTTTCAAAATTATTTCTTAATTAGTGGCAACCATTTTTTCATGCAAATTTGTATGTACACATTTTTATCATTTATCAGGAATCCAGGTATATTATGAATAAAAAAGCTAGTCTTATTCTGGTAAATTATAAATTTTAAAATAAAAATGAGCGGGGTAGACGGAGGAAGAGCATTACCCCCATAGATCGAAAATATTTCATACCGAATATCCGAAGACAAAAGTCTTCAAGCTTTGTAGGACCCACTCTTATGGTAAACTACACCTTTCAAAATAAAAAGTAAGGGAGTAGGTGCAGGGGCAGCAATAAATAATATATAAATGAAAAAGTTTATGGTTGTTTGTTCCCTATAGACTCCTTACCTACTGAAACGATTTTACTGAAGTTTTCGCAGTAATTTTCTGATTACCTGAAACATGGGCTATTAATAGATGCTATGTTATCAATCGAGATCTTATTTAAAAAATTTTACTAAAATTTTTTAAAAAATTATCAGTAAATTTTAAATTATTTTCATGTTGTAAAATTACTTCTTCATAAAAATAATTTAATGAAAATTAAATTTGATGAACTTTAGCCTAATTAAAATATCAAAATTTGGATTAAAAACCATAAATAGTTCAACAAAATAACCACAATACTAATTAAATTTTACTAATTTTATTTCGATTGGAGTAGCAAAGCGCACCGGGTTAAGCTACTCGTTTTTTTTACAGATAAACAGGTATTAGAAAAGGGTTTTTAGTTGTAGGTGTTGAGGATTCCCTTAAAGTCATTAATGTTTTTTTGAAATTCTGAAAGCAATGCTAATTACATCTGGCAGTTTTTCACATTAAAATGTGTGAAATGAAACAAAAATTCCATATATTGAAACAAACAGCTGTTTTTCTCACTAAACTGTGTCTGTAACTTTTTTTTTGGCGTGTACTAGCTGTCACGTAAGGAAATTACTCGCCAATTTTTAGAAAAAGTATGTGTAATATTTTTGTGAGAAAAGTTCCCGCTTTGAACTGTCAAATAAACTCATGAATAACAAGTAAGAGTGCTATAATTGGTTGTGCCGAATCTTTGAAACCCTCCACCGGCAGTTCAATTATTTTTATTAGTGCTTTTTCTAGTCCTATAAAACTGTAATGTATTCAGTTTTATTCTGATAGCATTATTTATTAAGGTTTTAGGCGTATTAAACAGATTTCCGGGAGAAAGGTTTATATAGGGCCTAGGGTAAATTATGTACCCATCTTCACGAAATTTCACAGTGTCATTTCTTGTCTTATAAAACTGTGACATGCCAAACTTTGTTATGATAGAATTATTAATTACGGATGTAGGCATACTTAACTGTTTTTCAGGAGAAGGGTTTATATGGGGCCTAGGGTAAATTATGTACCGATCTTCATGAAATTTTACAGTGTCAATTTTAGTCCTAAAAAAGGGTAAATTATGGACCGATCTTCACGAAATTTCACAGTGTCATTTCTATTCCCATAAAACTGTGACGTTACGTTACACGTTACAGTGTAATTTTCAGTCAAATAAAACGAACTTTTGCAAAATCTTGTATAATTCCGTGTATTGTTCCACCATTTATGTTAGTTTTTGTAACAAAATTATCAATTTTTTTTGATTCATAGCTCTGATCCTACTGAACCGATTTTGCTAGATTTCAATTCCAACTGCTTAGGATAACTACAAGCAATTTTACACTAAGTTTGTTCAAAAGTGAGCGTGTTATCAACAGACGGACATGGCTAAATCGACTTCGAATTACTCAAGGAGCCAGAATATACATATACTTTATGGGGTCGGAGATGAATAATAAAAAAGTTTCACACGGAATGACAAACTTAGTATACCCTCTTCACAACTAATTATGGTGTAGGGTATACAAGTGGAGCGAGAAAAAATGTTAACTCCAAAAAACAATTAAAAATGTAAAATACAAAGAATAATAATATTTTGTTCTTGGCACATCTTTTATTGTTTAATTATTTTGCTTTTAACAATTTTGTAAAATATACGAATGTTTTCAAAGCTCGTTTGCAAACAACAAACATTAAAGTCGCACTTTAAATTTTTTGGTATAGCCGACGGTTGTATTTTCGCCGCCGTCGTTGAAAAATTTTAAATTTTAGTTACTTTTGGTGGCCGTCAACGATATGTGTTACTGGCGTTCTCAACGTCTGCAATCGGCCTCGAGTGCAAGTTGACGCTTCAATGACATTTTGGAAATGAACTCGCAGTGGCATGTGTAAACAAAAAAGCTAATGGCACGAGGTTCGACTATTTCGAACAATTTTTCTTCGATAATATGTATACAATAGTGGCATGCCACTACTTGCATGTGTAAAGGCAGTGTTATCGTGCTGTATAAAATTTTTAGGATTTTTAGGACCTTCACTTGCAAATATCTTTTATTTACTAATAAATAAGTTTGTCATTCCGTGTGAAACTTCTTTATTATTCATCTCAGACCCCATAAAGTATATATATTCTGACTCCTTAAGTCGATTTAGCCATGGCCGTCTGTTGAAAACACGCTCACTTTTGAAAAACTCAAAGAAATAAACAAACTAGGTGTCAAATTGCTTGTAGTAATCCTAAGCAGTTTGGGATTGAAATCCAGCAAAATCGGTTCAGTAGGACCAGAGCTATGAATAAAAATGTGGAACCACCACCTAAAAAAACTCATAATTTGGTTACAAAAGCTAACATAAGTGGTGTAACAATGCACGGAATGATATAAGATTTTGCGAAAATTCGCTGTAAAATTTCGTGAAGATCCGTCCATAATTTACGCTAGGCTCCATATAAACCCTACTCTCGGAAAACAGTTTAGTACGCCTAAAACCGTAATTTATAATTCTATCATGACAAAATTTGGCATATCACAGTTTTATAGGACTACATAGAAATAACACTAATACATTTCGTGATGATCCGTCCATAATTTACTATAGGCCCCATATAAAGCCCACTCGGGTAAATTAATTAAATACGCCTAAAATCGAAGCAGATATATTTATTGTGGTAAAATTTCTTCCAAGTAAGTTTCATAAGGACAGAAAAAATGTCATGCAATTTTACGACATACGGTCCATAATTTACCTTAGATCCCATATTTAGCAGCCTTCTGAAATTCAGTGTAAACGCTAAAACTAATTTCACCACTGTATTGAAATTTAATGAAATTTATGTTTTTTAATACCAGAAATCATCTGCGGAATTTTGGGATGATTGGTTCATAACTTATCATGGCTCCAATATAAATCCCCCTCCTTAAAATCATTTAAGTTCAGCTTAAAGCTAGTTGAAATTTCTAAAGATAAAAGCATAAAACTTTCTGATTGTCGGTCCAAAATTTAATATACATAGGTTTAAACCGCAGCCAATTTCAATGCTGATGTCTGTTTTTATAAAGATAAATTAATAATAAATAGATATTATTCCTGAAATAATTAAACTGTCGGTGGAGGGTATCAAAGATTCGACACAGCCGAATATAGCACTCTAACTTGTTTTTTTTTTTTAAGTGAACACCTTATTGCTACTTTATTTTCGTGGCAACGCTGGTTGTAATCATTACGTACTTTTAAGTTCGTACAAAATACTTTAAATGACATGCTTTATTATTAAAATTATGTTATAAAATGTGTTAGTGTATCAACAAAGCAACAAGTTCGTTTTTGGAATTGTGTAATTTACTCACTTTCTTCCAGTATGTTATCGAGGACATGCGCAAATATTAGTTCCAATAGAGAAAAAGTGTTTAAACATTTACATACATAAGTACGTACATTAGGGTGGGTCAAGTCTACGGAAAATTCTAAGAACTTTTCCTAAAGAAACTATGGTTCTAAAATCAAAATCGAGCTTCCGGTTTTTGACTTGAAAATTTGGTGCTCAGGATATGTAAAAAATTCTACTTTTTGGAATTATTTATTGAAATTGGTGAACAGTTGTCCTGTATCGCTGTAAGGGGGCTTGTTTAAAAGGAAATTTTCATAGCTTTCTATATCTGTGCTCAAATTCTGTACATAAATAGCTGGTTTAGAGGTTTTTGTCAAAATAAGCATAGTCAAGCTGGTAAAAAACGTAAAACTGCTACAATTTTGCTACCCAAAATTAAATAAAATAATTTAACTAGATTTTTATTCATAATTGATTAAAAAATAACTGGGTCAAAATTAATTAAACGAAAATTTTCTTTAAAAAAAAAATAAAATATTTTTTATTATTATTCTATTTTTTATTAAAACGCACTTTTTATTTCGAAAATTTACTAACTTAAAAAAAAGAACCAAATAAAATATCCATTCGTGGTATTCTGTTGCGGCTTTCCATGGTAACTGCCAAAATATGAAAATATCATCGCGATTACATTCCATGGCACGCCGGGAAACATTGGTAAGCAATTGTACAAATCGGTCAGTTCCCTGAATATGTACCGGTATTCCTAGATCAGTAAACGATGGACCATCAAATTCAATGTATCCTAGGAAATGCTCATAGGGGATGCTTGTAGTAAATGGCGGCTCAGGCAAAATAATATTGTCATCTAAGTAAATCACGTCAACGTAGCCTGAGCAACCAAAATTTATTTTAGGTTTTCCGTAAGCTCTAAGTGTTGACGGATCTTAAAGGTTGTTACAAAAATTCAACATTTTGGTTTGCATCTCTCACGGCGTTTCTGTCAGCAGCGTTACCGTTGTGATACTAAATACCTTTTATGACCCTTTTTTTTTGATTATACTTTTGTATCATTTTCACCTATTTTGTGACACTTTTTGACCCTTTTTTGGAAATAGCACTCACATTTTGTTTTTTATCAACACTGCGGAACAGTAGTGCTAAACAAATGTTTTCGAAATAAGCATTGCTTAATATGGAACGGACTCAAAGTAGAAACTTACAATTCCATGCTTTCTTCTCCTAATTTGTTTAAAGCGGAGATGGAGAAATGGACTTCAAGTAAAGATTTAATAACAAAATATAGACCGAAAATTCCTAAAAAGTAGTTAGTATTCCTAAAAAGTTTGTGTTAACAATTTTTTTACGACTTCTAAATTAGATTTTTGATGGTAAAACAATTTCCCTAAAAGCAAACATAACCTATATACATATTTGTTATTTTTTTATATTTTTATTTATTTATTTTAAGCTCAGTTCATAATTAGACGATGTTGACACACCATAATAAGAATTAATTTTCTGATTTTTATTATAGCCCAGAAGATGTTTTTCAATGAAAAACGAAATATTGGCAAATTAAAAATTAGAATAATTAACAATAAAACCAGGACCTCGAGCTCAAAAGGAAAAAAAAAAAAAGTTCTTTTATTTATGTTGGTTTCTTAAAAAAAAAAAAATGTGACATTTTATTAAACTTTTCGCTCTTTTTTGAATCGCCAGTGTTGAGAGTGCGACGATTGCCTCAAAGAGAAACTAAGAAACACTAAAATCTTAAAACTTGGAAAGTTTGCAAAAATAGCGCCATAAATTAGCGGAAATTCCCAAATATTTGGCAACAGCGGTATGATAGCAAAGTCTAATATTTATTAAAAATCGTAAAAACGTACAGGAATAAATCGCTTCAATCGCGAATATCGCAACAATTCGCGAACGGTTGTAATTTAAAACAAACCCTAAAATTTATTTGAAATCGCTTAAATCGGTTAAAAATAAAAGAAAATTATCTATAATAATAATGAACAAACTTTTTGTCAGGTGTTAAAACAGGACAGGGCATTCAAAAAAAAAAAAAAATCAAGTTTTTTAAGCACTTCCTTACTGTAATAAATATTTTTTTCTCTGTTTATATACTGCTCATAAAAACTTGACCCTTTTTTTTATTAAAATACCCTTTTTTTGACCCATTTTTCTGGAAAATACCCTTTTTGTGACCCTTTCCCAACGGTAGCCCTGTCTGTCAGCAAAGTACGCATAATTTGAAAACAATAAAAGCTTGTTATTCTCTCGTTGTATCACTCAATTTACAATTCTAGAAGAGAGAGAAACGCGTTAAATTTCTCACGTTAATTCCATTTAATAAATTTATGGTAAACAAAAATAATTTTTTAAACTTTGTTTTAGTTTTATAAAAATTTTCACTTTTTCGACGCGTTTTCAAGAATAGCCAGCAATATAATAATGTACAAAAACTCTTATTAAGCGCATAACTTAATAAGTGCTGTGGTTATGTCGTGCTTTGTGACCCAGGATGGCAGGGTTTAATTCCCGGTTTGGCCATTTTTTTTTCTTTTAAATACATTTTTATTGAAATTGTTAATTTTAGTTTATTTTTTTCATTCAGTTTCATTTTTTAAAAGGTAGTGAATTTTTGAAATAGAAAAGTGAGTTTTAGTAAAAAATAATATACAGCCATGTCACAGAGTACAATTCCGTTCGAAATGATTCCGTACGGAATCGAAGAAAACATATTTCTTTATTGATAGAAATAAAATTTTGATAATTTTTTGGCTTCTCAGATACAGAAAACTCACATTCCGTTCATGAAAACATAAATGGTTTCATTCCAAAAAGTTTTTTCGTCGTTTTCTGAAGCACCAAAATTTTGAATGAATTCCGTTTCCGAACGGAATTGTACTCTGTGACATGGCTGATACATACTTTTTTTTTATTTTACCAAAAATTCTATTTTGGCAAAAACTTCTAAACCAATTATTTACCTACAGAATTTTCTAAAAATGAGAAAAGTTGAAGGATTTATATTAATTTATTAATAAGAAATACATAAAGTACACCTCATTTAGTTTTATCTCAATAAATATGTACAATATGTACTTATATGTAATAATTTTTTTAGTGCCATTTGTTACCCTTTTTGTGAAGACCCTTGTACTTTCGAAATAATCCTTCTTTACGGCATGGATTTTAAGAACTTAAAATAATATCGTTTTAAACTTTATTGTTCCGTAATTCATTTGTATTTTAAACATATATATTTTTGTAATTGAAACACAATTCGAGGTATGTATTTGAGTACGAGTTTAAAAAAAGTACCATTTTAGTTTAAAAATATTTTATTTATTTATTTTTTGTACCTGAAACACAATTCGATGTATGTATATATTTAAAGTACGTGTTTACAAAAAGTAAAGTATCCGGCCGGCTTTTTGCTACGTTCATACGAAGATATAAGCCACTCGTTTCAAAGTCTGAAACTAGATTCCCAAACATGCTCATACAATTTATTATTGTTTCATTTTGACACCTTTTTTGTGTTGTTAGTGTAATTTTTTTAAAATAGATACAAAAGTAAGTGAAAATTAAAAGTATATTATTTAATACTTTTATTAATATTATCTATATGTATATAAAAAAATGAAAAATGTTTGTCTGCTTTTTTGCTGGCTTATAGACTGATAAACTACTCAACCCATTTTTCTGAAATTTTAACACTAACAACACGTGAGCCCCGAAAATAAAAAAGGCTACTTATTTTTGCGATAGGGGCACCCTCCATAGGATGCCAATATTAAGTATCGCAAATCTTAAGTGCCGCTAAACCCATTTTCTTGAAATTTTTGCTGTAGAATCTTCTGAGCACCTAAATTGAAAGAGGATAGTAGCAGGGGAAGTGGTACCCTCATAGGACGCTTATATTAAATATCGCATATCTTAAGAACTGTTGTAGAGGATGTTCAAACTTGGTAGGAGTCACTCTAATGGTGAAATATACCTTTGAAAATAAAAAACAATACCCCCAATAGGATGAATATAAAATATCGCGTAACTGAAGTACTTTTATAGCGAGTGTCTTCAATAAATTTCAAAATAAAAATGGCTTGGGTAGACGGAGGAGGAGGTTTACCTCCCATAGAACGAAAACATTAAATACCGCTGAAGAAAAAAGCCTTTGAAGCTTTGAAGAACCCACTCATATGGTAAACTACACATTTCAAAATAAAATAAGGGGATATGTAGGTGCAGGAAGACCAACTGAAATATAGAAAAATAATGTATTTAATTTTGGAACGAACGCGTTTTGTTACGAATTTTCGAAAGAAACGAGTTTTGCTTCAATCCGTATGGGATCTAACTATTTTTGCAACACACTATAGCCCACTATTAAAATATGCAAACAGTGCTACAAAATTTAAAAATAGTTCTGTAGGGGAGAGATAAGCTACACCAATTCATATCTTTTTCAAAATACGTTGTTTATACTGTTGGAATTAGAATCTTTCCTTTATAGATGTGTGCATTTCCATAAGTCCTATCTAATGTAGTTTTCGAGATACAAAAGTTGAAAACAACACCAAGTCTAATTTGTTTAGACGTTAAGGGCATCAAGTGTACTAAATGTTATTAACCACAGAATTTGTAGAGGCAAAGAACATCATAAGTACGTACTTTTTGTAAATTGCGAAGTGAGGTCTCTTGTTTTTAATATACATAGTAAATAAAAACACTGCCATTTTGGTTATGTTTTAGTTATTAAGTCAAATATTTCGACCAACTTTGTTAATCATTCTCAGGAAAATTAAATATATTTTTATTAAAACATGCAGATGCGCCTTAAGTAGTTAATTCTACAATTTTTATAATACATTTTGAAGAGAAATGTAACGTACAAAAATATGTTGTAAGCCTTCTATTATTTTTGGGAAATAACACCTCTTTTGTTGTTGGACTTGGTGCTGTTTGTCCAAGGGATGGAACAGTAACAATACCATCATAGAAGGTAACGAAACTTTTATGACGTAATTTTATTATGCGAGTCATATAAAATATTCCGACAAAGGCATTTTTAATACAGAAATAGAATCATTTGTAATTTTCAACATGTTTTCGCGGTCTGCTGTTAAGTTTTCAAAATGTGTTTCAAACTAAATTGAAATCTTTTTCTTCAGTGTACTCGCCATTGCTTTTTTCCGTTCCATAATCTATATTATTATTGTCCAAGACTGAAATTTTAAATTGCAAGTCTTTATTATCTCTCCAATTTTCCCCAAAGTGAGTAGATAAAAGTATTTTCAAATCATTTTTCGGGTAACCCTTACATTGATATGAATAATATCTGAAACAATGTCATTTATTTTTCCGAGTTCCTTTTCCTTTTTTTTTCTATTATAATTCACCTTGAAGGTTGGAACTTAAAATGTAGTTAACTTAATGCTTTCACCACAGGAGCTACAGCAGATTTCAATTCATTTTTATGAACATGGCTACAAAAATATTTGTCAATACTAGTTATTTTCATACAATGATGAATTTATGATACAAAAAAGTAAAAAATCTGTTTTTAAAAGTTTATTAAAAATAAACTGTGTATATTATATTAAAAAAAATTCAACAATAACGTTAAATAAAATATAAGATCAGTTCAATATAAATTAAAATAAATGAATCTTTTTAAATAACCAATTTATGATTTCATTGTGAGGCAAATTTAGATAGTACAGTCTATCTTCTGTCATTGTTGATCTGAGTCTTGTTTTAATTCAACGAAGGGTAGAAAATGACCTCTCGCTCGTAGCATTACTGACGAGCATTGAAACGAAAATTTTAAATATTTTTCTTATATTTGGGTAGATATCTTCATCACAGTTTATTAGAGCTTCTACAACGTTATCTGATAGACTTTCAGATATTTTCCATGTTTGTTGCCAATGCAACAATTCAGGCTCAAGTTTCGATGTAAGTAGGTGTTTATCTCTTTTATCAAACATAATCAGCTCATCAGCTAGTTGTGGTTTTAAAAGTTTTGTATCTGTATATGACTTGATTACACTTTGAGGTAGAAGTTTAGGAATGTTCAATACATTTAAGATATCTATTGGGAAAGGTGTTTTGAGATCTTCTAAAAAAAATTCAATACGAGGAATGTAACCTACAACTCGGTAGAAATCTTCAACATTTTGGATGGGATTATTTCGTTCAAATTTCGCAAACAACTTAAACTTTTCCAAATATCGCTTTAAAGTGTTCTTCGGCTTTATTTCTTTTCTCTTCAAGGCAAATGATTATAGTTTTGATAAGGCTTGATCCTTTTTGAAGATCTATATCGTGCTTTTGTAAAATGATACTAAGGGGCTGTGTTACAAAAGGTATCACACTAAATATGTATATTCCGCAAATAAATTCAAAAGTAATAAGTGAGTTCCTTAATATAAAGGTAGATTTACTACCTTTCCATTCAGATATTTTTTCCAAAGCTTCTACTATATGACGTACACTTGTTGCAAAGTCTAAAATTGAGTCGTGACGGTCAGCCCATTTTGTCTCGCATAATGTAGAGAGTTTGGCTCCCAATTACTTTGATAAACTGCGTTTCGCTTGGGATGATTATATTTAAAAAATTTTGTCGTTTCTTTAACAAATGATACAACTTTTTGTATTGATGACACTTTATTGGTTTTAGAGATTGAGTTGTTTGATTTATGGGAATAGCAAGGCGTTTGTTTCGCATTTGTCGCAGTTTCCAGAATTTTGTAATAGGTCCATTTTCTGCTGACATCAGAGGACACCCATCTGTACCAACTCCTACACAATTTTTTAGGTCAAGACCAAAACTCGTCGAAGCTTTAAGAACTATTGATGATAGTGACTTCGCATCAATTGACACATTAACGTCAGTATCAATATCCTGTGAAGCCTTTTCAAATGCGTTTACAACAAAGCCAATAAATTCTTCCCTAACAACTTTTTGTTGTATGTTGAAATATCTTAAAGATAAGGAAATCTGGCTTTTCCCCGACAAATCCGTGCTTTCGTCAAAAATTTTCGAATAGAATTTTGATTCATACATATTTCAAAATTTCAAATTCAAAAATGACTATGATGAAATGTGATACGAAAAACGGTTATATTCAAATGTATAATAATAATAATTATCATAACACATATATACATACATAAATATTGCATATACTAAAGCTACGGTCAGACTTATCAAATATTTGACGAAAAAAACGGGACCAACAACCAAACTAAAAAATCATTTCGCTTAATATCAATATTTATTTTGATTAAAATACAACATCTTACAAAAAACTGTTTTTTGCTATGTCTAGTAGTATAATTAGTTTATTTTGTAATATTAGGACCATTTTAAATCTCACGAACTATTAACAAAAGTAGGGGTTACGCTTATTTGATCAAATATTTAATAAGTGTGACCGTAGCTTAAGGCTTATTAATAATTCAACCGCACGCATTTTCAAGTCAAACGTATACTCTTTGGATATAGATGGCACCTGCTGGGATTGAATGTAGAAAAATAATTATTACAGTAAACAATACAGTAAACTAGATGTTTTATTGGAAATAACTAATAAATAACTATGTATTAGGATTAAGATTTGGATACTTATGGAAAATTTCGTTAGATTCAATAAGAAACCCAAAAAAAAACTTGCTGGGATTTCCAAAAATTTTGTACATAAAAAAAAATATTATTTTTGGGAATTCTTGTATTTATTATCGAAATAAGCAAAACATATTTTTATAATTTAGGGTGGGGAAATTTCCTTATTCCCCCCCCCCCTCTGAATCCGCGCCTGGTCCTCATCCATTTTATGAAACATTTGCAGCAAAAACTTTCTTCAATTCTCTTTTGAAACTGCATTCGTCTTCGTTTTTTGTTTTACAGCATTGATTCATTTTCTATGCCTTCTCTATTTCTTTAAATAACAAACTTACAAAAACTGCTTGTACATGAAACAAATTACACTTTTCCATTCGTCTTTCCCCTTTCATAAACAAACTCAAATGTTTCATAATATGGATTGGGACTTACGAATAATCACCCTTATTGTGTTTGTCGTATTTAAAATACGCCTACGACTGTTTGGTAATAGATTAAAGACAATAAGTTCACGTTCTCTTTAATCTATTACCAAACAGTCGTAGGCGTATTTTAAATACGCCAAACACAATAAGGGTGAATATTTTTGTATCAGAATTTGGTCTTTTAAAGTCTCATAAAGCTCTAAATCACAACAGAAACTGTCGTGAACACCGGTCCATAATTTACCATGGGTCAAATATAAATTCCTCTGTCTGTTACAATTTATGATATTTTACTATAATTTATTTAAATTAAGTATTTTTTGACTAGGAATAAAAGCATAAGACTTTCTGATTGTCGGTCAATAATGTAACCTATGAAGGTCTAAATCACAACCAATTTTAACACTGACGTCCCTTTTTATAAAGATTAATAAATAATTTATAGACCTATATAGGGCCCACGCCTGAAATATTTTAACTTTCGTTGGAGGGTATTCAAGATTCGGCACAACCGAATATAGAACTCTTACTTGTTTTGTAAAAGCCCTGTTCTCTCACCTTCTTTTTGCATTGAAGCTCAAGATATGTATACATATATATGTATGTTTTAATGTTCGCGAATACGAATATCTGCGCCCCTCGATATTTCAAAGTTAATTGAAAAAACAAGGTTAGGTTAGGTTCAATGGGCACCCGAGGAAAGCTCACTTGGGTCCTTATAGCAGTCTCTTTGTGATACCCTCAGAGTGACCAGAGTCAGCCAGTATCCACCAGATTATTTCGCAGACACCACTGTACACTGGTACCCACGCCAGCCATAACCTGAAATTTTCCGCAATCTCATTGAGAGACATCCGGCAATACACTGCTGTCAGCTGGCAGCCTAAAAGGGACCTTTATGCCCAGTTCCTCGATGAAGAAACCTCTACCTACCCTGCCGCCCCTATAAGAACCATTCGTGTAGACCCTAAGGGCCTGTTCCATCGAACATTCCATCACCATTGCCACGATGCACTGTGAACAAAGCACCGAAAAACGGTTCCGAAGTCCCGCCAGGTCACATGATGCGTACGGCGCGATTTTGGCATGACCATAGTCCTGTGTATACCAAAGTCCCACAACTTCTGAATCTGATTTTTATAACTTATTTCAGGGCATAGAACTACACTGTAGGAACCCTTACAAATGATGTTTTAACAAAACAAAGCAAAACATTTGATTTTTTTTTTGTTTTTTGGGCATGAGTGGTAAACTGGCAAACAACTTATAATATATCATAAAATGGGTACAAAGCTTAAAATCGGTATAACTCAGGAATGGTTAAATCAAATTTAAAAATTGTTTCTTCTAAATTATTAAGAATTTATTGGTCTTTCAAACTGCTTTGTTAGTAATTGTAGTGGTGGGTACCTAAATGAGCCAATTCATTGCACAAACTTATAGTTTTTGCACACAAAAAAAAGGTTGAACATTTTTCGTTTAAGAATATCCTGCTCTTTGTCCAGCGTTTAAAAAACTGCCGTCAAAGTAGATAAGCTGCCATTTCTTCTACTTCTTCATTTGTCATTGGCAAAAATAAAAAAAACTGTTGCTTTTACTTCTAATTCATTAAATGTAAACAGTCGCTGCCAAACCACCTCAAAAAGCGAAGTCAGTAATTTTGACTTAGCTGCACAATCTTCTTTCCACGATTTTTTGTGCAGATAAATCAAAAATGCTGTTATCTTAAACGCATTTACCTGCCTTAATATGCAGGTATACAATTACCTGCTTACCTGCATAAAAGTGCAGCTAAAGTAAAGTGTTTAAAAGAAGAATAAAAAACGTTTTTATTTATAAATTTATATTTTATTAAAATTTTAAAAAATTGGATATTTGTACGAAAAAGTGGCCAACTTATATTTTTAATGTGTGCAGCTAACTTTGATGTTTTATGTGAAAATACATATTTTAAAGCTGCCCAAAAATATGATAAACATGCAGGCAAACAAAAGGCACATAAACAAGAATTTGAAGAAGAATTACAGAAAGTTGGTTTAAAAATTCTTTTTCATAGTGCAGCTAACGTTGATATTTTGCATGAAAATATTTTAAAATGCCAAAAATTTTGTGCATTTATTTTAAATGCGAAGGTTAGAAAGTGCACTTAAAAAAGGAATTTGTATGAGATTTTAAACTAAAATGACAAAAATTTTTAATTTTGTGCAGTTAAGTCAAAAATACACCTAAACAAAAGGCAGTTAAGTCAAAACTACTGTACACAAATTTTCCTTTCGACAGTTTTTGGTTTCGACTGCAGTTTTTTAAACCCTGATTTTGTCTACGTTTTGGTAATGAAACGGTTGGTTTAAAAATTCTTTTTCATATGCCTTTAATAAATACAAGAATAAATAAAAAATTATTTTGCTTCTACTAAAAATTTTTAAATTTTGAGTTTTTACGATTGAACATGTGCGATATACATACGTATTATATAAATTAATGTCAAAATGTAGATAGAATTTATGCTATTATTAAAAAATAATTTTTGCTTTTAGCAATAAAATAAAGCTTTTCAAATGAAAGCTGATTGGCTTTTATTGATTGGGATTTGATAAGACAAAAGTATGTAAGTGTCCTACAAATGAATTAATGAATGCGCAATTTTTGTCCGCGTAGCCTATTATTAAGGCATAAGTTGTTATAAAATTCAAGAATATTAACCCTTAAATACCAAAGAATTTATGTGGTTTCCAAATTCTTTGAATATATATTTTTGGCACACCATTAAAGATTTTCGCATTAAAATATTTTTTGCTCATTCAACATTTAATTTGATAAAACTAAATCCGTTTTCATATTTCAAGTCCCTTGGTAGTTTCTTACTAAAAATAATAAAGTCACATGTTTCACGCTTTAAAATCTGTTTATATAAAGTACATACTTCAATTATATTTTTTACTTTATTCCGATAAATTATGAACATATATCAAAAAAATTATTATGGCAAAATTTTATCCTTTTTGTCACTCCAAATCAAAATTTTCGAAATTTAGGGTCCTTATGATATTTTCTAGTGACAATAAACTCATTTTTCAAAGAAGACTCAAATTTTATTACTCTACGAAATAATATTGTGGCAGCGCTACGAAAAATGTTGTCCAATTCATATGGTCTGTATTGGTAGTTTAAACGCCC
Source organism: Pollenia griseotomentosa (assembly GCA_963931875.1). NCBI lineage: Eukaryota > Metazoa > Arthropoda > Insecta > Diptera > Polleniidae > Pollenia > Pollenia griseotomentosa. The sequence continues at coordinate 259,554,567 of OZ007560.1, read as the reverse complement.
AGTTTTATGCGTTTAGAGATGGTTTATATGTTTACCGCTTTATAGATTTGCTGGTTTTTTTTCTTGTACCTACTTATTAGCCGAAATTGTAAAATTTTTAAGCCATTTTCATCACTTTTAATTTGGATTTATTTTAATGTATTTTAACCCAATGAAAAAAACTATTTTTAAATTTCTCTACGATGTTTTTTATTACAAAGAATGATGAAAACATCGTATTTATCCGATTTTATATTCAAGCATTTATTGGAAAACGATAAAAATTTGCCATTATTTGAAATAGTTCGAGGTTGGTGTGGCAACAAATATAAAGGAATAGCGGGCATTAAAAAAGCCCCCAAAATACCGTCCACTTGTCTGTCACAATTATAACAACACTGTGCCCATGTTCTGTAACTCTCGTGTCGAGAAACTTTTCGATTGAAATGTGTGAAATAGAACAAAAATGCCGTATATTGAAACAAAGAGCTGTTTTTCTCACTAAACTGTGTCTGTAACTTTTTTTGGCGAGTACAAGCTGTCACGCAAGGAAATTACTCGCCAATTTACAGAAAAAGTGTGTCTGTAACATTTTGGTGAGAAAAGTTCCCGCTTTGGACTGTCAAAAAAACACGAATAAAAATGGGGCGAGAAAAAAATTTTAACACTAAAAAACAACTAAAAATGCAAATTGCAAAGAATAATAATAATAAAATTATGTTCTTGGCCCTTTTTTTATTGTTTAATTATTTTTTTTTACCATTTTTATAAAATATACGAATTTTTTCAAAGCTCGTTTACAAACAACAAACATTAAAGTCGCACTTTACATTATTTGGCATGGCCGACGGTTGTATTTTCGCCGCCGTCGTTGAAAATTTTTCAATTTTAGTAAATTTTGGTCGCCGTTAACTATATGTGTGACTGGCGTCCTCAACGTCTGCAATGTCACATCGGCTTCGAGTGAAATGTTATGACTTTTATAACGTAACGACGTAATCTCTTTTTATAGTTTTCGACATAAGTTACAGACACACTTTTTTCTCACTTTTCGAGAAACGATGGAATATTTTGTTTCACATCTTTTCGATGCGAGAAGTTCTCACTAAAGTTACAGAACATGGGTACTGGTCTGCAAAAAAAAAAAAATTTTTCGACCCTTTAAGTTAAAATAAATATGTAAACGGTATTGGTAACGGCATCGGTTGCCAAGCTAGTTTGCTTTGCAAGAAAAAAGATTATTGCCACTTATTTCGGAATAACTCCGAAAAAATTGAAAATATAAAAAAATGTTATTTGGATAACCTCAAGCAAATTTTATTCCTAATTAAAATTGTTCTTAATTTATGATGCGTCTGGCGAAATATTAGTCAAAACATAAAAAATCTGAGCCCAATAGAAGAAACTGAAAACGGATTTGAAATAAGCGCTTACAATCATTATATTCTATCCCCCGTATTTATAAACGATTATTAAATTTAACAAACGTTTATTAAGGCAAATTTTCATACAAAATTTGTTTTGTAAACCTTTATTGAATTTAAAAAATTTTTATAAATACAGGCATATATATTTTTATTTAAAGAGGATTTTTACTGCCAACCAGTGTAATTAATGTTTATGTTAATTTTTTTTAAATTAATTTTTCTAATTTAGAAATTATTTTTACATACATATGTATGTACATTCAGATGTAAATATGAATGTATAAAATATACCGTACGTTGTATATATGTACATATGTATGTGTTTAGTGTGCACAAATTTAGATACATACATATATACATACATATGTATGCAGTGCATTTGAACTTGATTGGAAGTTCCAGCCTGTAATAATTGGAGTAACGAGCGAACCAAATTTTTCCGGAACAGTTGTTTGGAACTCTCAATATAAATTGAAAACAATAAAGCTGTTAGTTCCTCTTTGACACTGGTACTAAACGGTTCAAGTTCTTACGTTCTTTAAAATACTAGTAATAAAAAAACTATCATTTATTTTATCAATATTGGAAACACAAACCTTACATACATATGTATGTATGTATGCACTAATTACAAAATTAAAGTGTTAAATTTAGAAATTACAATTGCTTAAATATATTAAAGTTTTTCGATTCTATTACGGAAATATTAAAAAAAAAAATTGGTTAAAATTAATCTAAAAGTGTTGCATAATTATTTAAAACATAAAAATCTAATAAAAATCATTGCAAATAATCCACAAGGGTAAAAAATATACTTACATATGCAACTTCTCGTACACAATAATGGAATTCAGTGTTTGGTGCAAACGGTCTTGTGGAAGCAGGGTTCCCAGATCTTATAAATATATGAATGTATGTAATTAAAAAAAATTGTATTTTGTTAAACTAATATAATAACAAACAAACAACAGTTTAGATCAAGAGGAAAATTTAAATAAGCCCCTTTTAAATAACAAAAAATAAATCAAATTAGTCAGAGAATAAAGTTTAAATACACGCCTAAAATTTTGAATTTAAGAAAAAACAAGTAAGAGTGCTATATTCGGCTATGCCGAGTCTTATATACAGTACTTTTCGCTTATAGTCCATTCCGCTTAAAGGCCAAAAACGGATATAAGCCAAAACTGTCATATTCACATGCAGATTTTTTCGAATTTCATACAAATTATTTGTTCTAAGGTCCATTTCGCTTGTAGTCCATTTTCGTTTAAAAGCCACATTTTCTTAGCATGCGTATATAATTCTTCATGCAAAAATGTTCGCTTATAGTCCACTCTGTTTTTTATATATTTTTAATCAACTGGCAACATGTTTTAATTTACCTTTCTGGCAATTACAGCACACGCTCGGAAATTCGATCCACTTTGTTTTTAGGGCGATTCGAGTTTCCGAATTATTCGAATTTCTGGACGGTTTTTTTTACAAAAATTTAGATAAATTTGACCATAAAGATATACAAAACTATACTTTTTTTTTAATTTTAGTTTATTTAACATAAAAACTATAAAAAACTTAACGAAATATAAAAAATAACAATTCAGTTCATTTGACTTTATTTAGTATGTGTAATACAAACACCAAAAAAACTGAGTTTTAAACTCTAACAACATCAAGTTGATTCTGAGAGTTCGAATTTCTGAGCGTCTATTGTATTATAAATGCCAAATTTCGCAATTTATATTTCATGACATGGTGTCTTCGTCTGACAATTTTTTGTTAAATAAACGTCCAACTTCATAAAAAAACGCTAATAAAAATAAAAGAGTTTTTTTTTATAGACTTTGACGTTTGGTATAACAAAAAACTGTCAGGTGGAGACCTCATGTAAAGATCCTATGAAATTGATATTTATGTTGTGTTTGATTTCGTCATCCAAAGAATTAAAATGAATCTCATACGCATTTGTTTTTATTGAAATCTTTTAAAGCATTTGAATTAATTAATTAAAAAGATTTTTGTTTTAACTATTTATTTAAAATAAATCAATATTTGGTTATGTTTTAAATAAACTTTTCTTTGGTTTAAATAGAGTGGATTTATTGAAGAAAATAATATTTATATAGTCCAAAATGTGGATTATACTAGGTTTCACTTATTATCCATAAAATGGCTTATAAAAAAAAATCGGTTATAGTCCAAATTCGCTTATAGTCCACAAAAGTTGTGCAACTATAGTAGTGGACTATAAGCGAAAAGTACTGTACCCTTCACCGTGGTTTGGAAAGAACAGAAGTTTATATATTTATCTAAATATATGTATATATATATAATATATATTATATATATATATGTACATGTATATTTATATTATATACATCGTTTAGTTTTATTTAATTATTTGCACATGTTTGCGTGGTATTAAATACTTATATTAAAAGTTTATTTAATATATAGCAAGTTTAGTTTTGATCAAATTTAAGTATTTAGTCATAACTCGGCCATTTTGTAACCAATTTGACACATTTTTACACCAACATCTTAAAAAATAAAACCATTTACTTTGGTGATAAAACTTGGAGTCGAGAAGTTCTATGGTTCCCGAAAATAGGTATTTAAAAAAACTATATTTTTGACATTACTTTTTTTTTACCGATTTTCCGATATTTTGATATCTTAAACGTATGAATAGGTCATATTACAGCTCTAAAATTTTAGTTCTTATAAAAATTTAATGTTTTTAGTCCTGGGGACAGATTCTGGCATTCGTGATCGAGTACTTTCTCGATTCGATAGCAATTTAATATATAATTATTTCAGTCAATACTGAACGAATTTGAAATATTTTTTCGTTATTGTAAAGCATTCATTTGAGTTTCACAATACTGAAAAAATAATTTTGATTCGTTCAGTATTGACTGAAATAAAATTGCTTTCGAATCGAGAAAGTACTCGATCACGAATGCGAGAATTAGGCCTCTGTTTTGAGTATTTTGCTCATAACTTAACCATTTTTAACCTATTTGACAGATTTATATACCAACGTGCTTAAGAATAATATTACCATTAAATTGGGTTATAGGTATATATGTATATATACGTACATATCTATATGTACATACATATATTTAAACAAACTTAATTATAAAAATAATAAATAAAAACAAACTTAATTATAAAAAAAGTAATTTTTTGGATTTCAGTATTTTGATTATAACTCAGCCATTTTTTAACTGATTTGACAGATTTATATACCGACGTGTTTAAGAATAAATTTACAAGTTAGTTGGGTTATATAGCTTGGACTCGGGAAGACCTATGGTTCCCGAAAGTGGGGATTTAAAAAAAATTGAATTTTGGTCATAACTTTTTGTATCTGAGCCGATTTTTCCGAAATTTTCAGAAAATATTTTTTACTACAGATTTCCGATCTTTTGATATATAAGGGATAACCATAGGTCATATGACAGTCGAAAAAATCAGGTTTTTATACAATTTTTGATATTTTTTGTACGGGAGGTACTACGCCCACTTCTCCAATCCCGCCCACATTTTGTGGGATGCTGTGTACTGATAACCTTAATGTGTGTACCTTATTTGGAAACTTTGGCTCTTGCCGTTCTCCAGATATACAGAAAAAAGTATTAAAAATACAACAACAACAAGGGATTTTTGGAAAAAATTAGAGGTAGTCGTGGTTTTTTGCTCATATCTCCGCCATTTTTAGACCGATCTGGCTGAATTTCAATAGCAAGAAATAGTGGACTATATGTGACATAAATGTAAAACAACCTAGCCGCTATCATATCTGGACTATCCGGAAAACACATATCAAACGTAAGACGGACAGACGGACGGACATCCTTAAATCAACTTCTCTCCTCATAAGGACCCAGAATATATATACTTTATAGGGTCTAAGATCAATATTATAGAAATTACAAACGGAATGACAAACTTATATATACCCTTTTCCACTTGTGGTGAAGGGTATAATAATGTTTTTCCAAAAATTTGCAGTGTGAAGTTTTATTAATCTATATTTAAAAAAAAATATTTACTTCATTGTATACATAACGGTAATTTAAAAAAAAAGTGACGGTGACAAAAGCTTAAGTACATATTCTTAATTTTCGCTTCATTATATCCCAAACATGTTCAATGGGATTTAAGGCAGGTGATTTGGGAGGGCTATGGAGCTGCCGTGTAGCATAATAAAGCAGCCACTCCTTTTCTGAAAGTGAAGTGTGCTTTGGATCGTTATCCAATGGGTTCAAAGATATAGTTCAAATTGTTTTCTAGTATGCTCTTATATTGGTTTGATCCGTTACGCCTTCAACGAAAGCTAAATTATCAGCACCAACGTTTCCACCTCCATGCTTCACAGTTGGCATAACATATTTTGTTTGGGACACAGTATTAGGGTTTCGCCAGACCTTTAATCGTAAAACTTTACGTCGATTTTATTTCTTTTCGTTTGCCCATGGTCTCCGTTGAAGTTGGCAATAATTATGTGCGGTCTTCACGTAGCAATATTTATGGCGCAAACTTCAAAGTAGCACGAGTAGCAATCCATTGCGTAATGATTGCTTTGCTGGTTGCTCGAGCTATAATTGCTTAAGGCCGTTATACACTATCCCATAATGTCTTTAGTCATTTACGAAAATGCAACCCTGTCATCATGATAAAATGTTATTGTTTTTTAAAAATGTTCAAAGAATAACACAGTGCAACACGAAAAAAAATAACCATATACGGACAATAAATAACCATAAAGGACCAAAATAAAAAGGCCCGTGTCTCCCAGTTTTGCCCACAGTCATGCATTTTTTTATGGGCCCTTAAAGATTTAGGGCCTCGGTGTCATTTTTGCAAAAAAGTGATCATTTTCTAAGGCTCATATCTTGCAAACCGTTCGGAATTTTGATTAACCCTCTGAGACAAAGTTGTAGCTCTTACCATAAAGAACATATGTAAAAATATAAAATTAAAAAACTTCATCTTCAAGATCAAAATCGCAAAAAAACTTTAAAAAATTCGATTTGTTTACCTTTTTTTCCCTGTTCAGGTCCATAGGTAGCAAAGCGTTCAAAATTCAAGGAAACATTCAACGACAAAAATGTACTTAAGATCTCAATAAACAACTTTCTAGAACATATGAACTTCCAAAGAATGATTCCTAACACCGTTTAGGTAGCGCTTATTTAGCCGCAAAAGTGAAAAATTTTCCAAAATTTTTTTAATTTCATTTGTTTTTTCCTTACTTCCACATTAAGATACTAGTCTTGGGCTTAATCGTTCGTTTAGGTGACCGGTCATTAACGTTCAATTCGAAACAGTGAACGAGTTCGTTCATTTCGTTCAGTCGGTCATTTCAGGTCACTTGTCTTTTGGGTCGGTTGATCGTTTGGATCAGTCGGTCTTTTGTATCAGTTGCTCTTTTGTGGTTTTCGTTCAGTCATTCACAATTGATTGAATACGGCAATGTGTTAAAAGAGTATAGCAATATTCATATAAGAAATATGTATACAATAATAGAAAACAATAAACACAAAGCAAATTCGAAGAAACATTTTGCTTTGTGTTTTGCATTGTTTTTTGTGAATGACTGATTCAAACTGATTCAAAGACCCAAGTGAACCATATTGAACGATGTATTATGAAAATGTGTAAAGCAATGTGACAATGAGTAAAAGAAACAAGTATATTATTCTGGCATAACAAACATATACACAAGAATAGTACTGTTGTTTCTTTTCAATCAGTTGTTCGGTAAGCAAGTGAATGACTGATTCAAAAGACCTGAAAAGACCCAAGTGAACCATATTGAACGATGAGACTGAACGGCCGTTCAACGTTCATTTGACTGATTCGTTCAATTGAACCGGGTCGTTCATGACCGACACAACTCTATAAGATACTATGCTATCTATTACAAAAACATTAAAGAAAATATTCGTATTATGTTTTTTAAGTTGATGGCCCTGGACTTGCAAATCGAATTCTCTTAAGTTGTGGATCAAAATCGTCGTCCGAATCAGTCTCTGATTCAGAACTTATGGTGTCCACAGGCACGTTGCTCCCAGACTGCCCTCCATCATCAGCTTTTTCTTCTTCAAATACTTCATTAACATCAACATACCTGAAATGAATTAGAAAAGAAATCATAAAAGGAATGCAAAACAATGCATCAATAAAATAGATATTACCTCTGCAAGCAATGCGTCGAGTTTTTTGCCTTTGTAGCGTTTTTCCATGGGCATTGTGGTTTGGTGAAACTGTTCTTCTTGCTCATCGGATTCGGTAGGGAGTTGTTTGATAAAGTCGTCAAAATGAAAATGAAGAAAATGCAGCTTTAATGTCATCGATGTGCCGATTTTTTCAATATAATACAGCATTTCTTTCACCCGTTCTTTTGCTTCCGGTTCCGCGTCTCGATCCCCTCCCAAGACTCTGGTGCATACTTCAGTCTATGTTGTTTCATTTGTTCCTTCACACTTCCTCTTGGTCTCTACGAATTACATTGGAATTTTGGAAAGCCACCCTCATCGATGATCCCTTGCAAAATGTTGATGACCTTCAAATCGCAGCAAATCTTCCATTTATTTTCGTAGTATTTAATTTTTTTCAGTATATCTTTCAATGTTTCATAGCTTTCTTTCATGTTAATACCCATTGCTAGCGGAATGGAAGGTTTTCGGTTCGACACATGCAACAACACTGCTTTCAAGCTTGAAACAGAACCATCAATAAATAATCTCCACTCACTAGCGATGTAGTTCATTCCAATTTTTACCACCAAAGCTTTTATATCGTTGCAGTAAGCGAACGAATTGTCATCATTAAGAGTGTAGAGGCTCTGAAATTCAGCTTGCCGTTTGCGGTACGCCGTAGAGTTCACATTAGCATGTGTGAGTTTTCTTTGCTTTAAAAACGCTGTCAAAAATATGGCAAGTAGCTGCGAAAGTCCCAATATGGCCACAATGAAATCCATTTCCATTTGTGTTATTAGTTGTGGTCTATCTCTTCCCTGTTGGGGCTCGTAATCGGTATCAAATGGATCTTCATAAGTAACACCACTTGCTGTAGTCATTCCTGTAAATTATGTCCTACGATCTGGAGTTGGCGGCCTTGGTGATACAAAATTTTTAGGTGCCAGCACTGGAAGTGTGGCTGTTACAGTTGCTTTATAAATTTTGTTCTTCTTAGCATGTCGATTTAGACGACATGTGTAATTTACGCATGCATAGCAACTGGTTGCATCATGATCACCTGGGCGATTAATACAGTTTACTGGCTTACAATACTTCATACATATTATTTTTGCCTCCACTCAACCATGCCATGAGATTGTTATAACATTGGCGACTGTATTAGGTGTGTAATTTTCGCCTGTCGAGTCTACTTCGTCGAAAAACAACTTATATGATCTATTGAATTCACCGGTTAAAAGATTCTTTTCCTTTTAAAATCTTGTAGAACTTTTGAAAAAATTTTTTCACACTGCGTATTGAAATTGTCAGTTGCCAATGTTGTGTGCGAATTATGTAGCACTTTCTCTATAACTTTCGCCGCTGAGCTCTCGTTGACTTCGCGCTGTGTAATGCCTCGATATGAGCGTCGTATTGCTTTTATATTGTGGGCTGCGTCCCTTGATGCGTGTGCTGTGCTTGCGGTCGGTGCATGATCGCGTGAATTGTATGTTGAGACCTTAGGTACATTTTTGTGGTTGATTGTTTCCTTGAATTTTGAACGGTTTGCTACCTATGGACCTGAACAGGGAAAAAGGTAAAAAAAATCGAATTTTTTAAAGTTTTTTTACTATTTTGATCTTGAAGATGAAGTTTTTTTGATTTTATATGTTCTTTATGGCAAGAGCTACAACTTTGTCTCAGAGGGCTAATCAAAATTGCAAAAATGACACCGAGGCCCCAAATCTTTAAGGGCCCATAAAAAAGTGCATGACTTTGGGCAAAACTGGGAGACACGGGTCTTTTTTCTGGCCCTTTATGGTTATTTATTGTCCGTATATGGTTTCTTTTCCATGACTTAAAAAATTACACGCAGTGTAATTAGATCAGGGAAAATTAAAAATACGTAAGACTTTGTGGGATAGTGTGTAACGGCCTTTAGCAATAGGCTATCAATTTAGTTGTCATTTATCTGACATATCATTTTTCTGTATGTTCGTTTATTCGTATGTGTGTTTTATTTATTGCAAAAGCAATCAGCATGCCACTAAAGTCAAAAAATCCTTCAACATGTTTTAGTTTTTGCACTTCATTTTAGTCGGTAAACGATAATTGCATACAACTTCTCACGACGAAAATTGTAAATTTATGGCGAAGCAATATTAAGGGTTCTCCAGGAATATAATCAGCAATTATTATGTCATTCTTCTGTCCACGTTTTTGCTTATATTTAGTAATGAAAATTGAACGTGGAGGAGTTGGACGGTTTACAATAAATTTGACTGAAAAACAAAAAATAACGGAAACATACACAGAAAAAATCACAACAATTTTTTTTAAATTAAACCATTAATCAAAAATAAAATCAGTTTTAATTAAAAATTGATCAAGTGAATTAAACGTTTATTTATATCAACAACATTACTGCTGTTAAAAGCTGCATTCGAGAACACAGAATTTTTAATTTTTTTACTATATACATATAACTAAATTGCGTTCGCGTACACAAAATACAGTAAATAAGATCACAAATTGAGAGCGAAAAGTAACAGTTCTTGAATTAGTATTTACAAATTTTTACTGCAGAAATTTTTGCAGTAAAATTTAGTGCCGGTTCACACACTTCAAGTTTGACTCGTCAAGTCTTGAGCTTTTAGGTGAGAAGGGAAAAGAAATGGCACTTAGTGCCGGATTACACACGTCAAGTTTGACTCGTCAAGTCTTGAGTTTTTAGAAGAGAGGGAAAAATAAATGGTATTCTCTTTTCCCTTCTCTCCCAAAAGCTCAAGACTTGACGAGTCAAACTTGACGTATGTGAACCGGCACTTAGTAAAACCAAAAAACATATGTTTCAAACGGTAAACAAACAAAAAGAATACAAATTTTAAAAAAGTTATATAATAAAAGAAAAGTCGAAAAAAATTCAACCAAAATAAATATTAAATAAGTAATTATGTTAAAGAGAAAAAAACTGCATACTACAAATCTCAGAAAAACTTTAGTTTTTGTTAAACTCTAAATTTTAGGTGTGTATTTAAACTTTATTTAGCCTCTGATTGCACATATTTTATATAAAAAACTTAAATCCTAAAATTAACGAATCTACAGGAGATAATATATTATTCATTTGCTGATGTTACTAAGTGGCATCTTTCGACAAAATTGTATTTAAGTCGTTGTAATTTTCACCAAAACTCATAAAAGATGTTTTTTAGAAAGTAACAAACCTCATTCGCTATTATTTTGTAATACTTTTGAAGTCAAATTGTGAATTAAAAAAAATATTTGTTTAGAAAAAGTAACAAAAATCTGTCAAAATTGGACAGAATTTTAAAAAAGTACCAAAATATATTCGAGATGTTTTTAAAAAGAGAACAAATCGATTTTAATTTTATTTCTTTCTTCAATGCTTAGAAGATGAATAATGATAAAAAAATACTTAAATTAGATGCTTACCCTTTAAAAGTACAATTATCAAAAAAAGTATTAAACACGGGTCAGTTTATTTTTTGACGGCATTTAAGTGTATGCTTTTTAAATTTTGATTCCATGTGTGTTAATTTCGGATTAGGTTACAGATTATAACCGTTTTTTATCTTTTATTACCTCTTTAGCAATCAAATTTCAAAAAATACCTTCTTAGTAAATCTGCTCATGAAAAGATGTACCTCTTTTCATGTCTCTATCCGGGCTGGGCGTTGATGAGTGAGTGATCATACTAGCTATTTGGCCTGGGCGCTGCCCGGAGTCTTCAAAATAAAGTTTAAATTCTGGTTTTTTATTTTAATCATTAAACTTATTTTTGTTTAATGTATAAGTTTTGTGAATCTCATCCACATCGTAACATAAATAAAAAAAATTTTAATATCACGACAACAGCGCTTAAGAGGAACCTGTACCCATGTTCTGTAACTATATTGAGAACTTCTCGCATCTAAAAGTTGTGAAACAAAATATTTCACCGTTTCTAGAAAAGTGAGAAAACGGTGTGTCTGTAACTCATGTCGAAAACTATCAAAAGAAATTACGTCGTTACGTTATAAATGTCATAACATTACACTCAAGGCCGATGCGACATTGCAAACGTTCAGAACTCCAGACACACATATCGTTGACGGCGACCAAAATTTACTAAGTTTGAATATTTTTCAACGACGGCGGCGAAAATACAACCGCTGGCTATACCAAGTAATGTGCCAGGAACAAAATATTATTATTATTTTGCATTTTTAATTGTTTTTTAGTGTTAAAATTTTTTCTCGTCCCATTTTTATTCGTTCAAAGCGGGAACTTTTCTCACAAATATCTAACAGACACACTTTTTCTGTAAATTGGCTAATAATTTCCTTAGGTGACAGCTAGTTCTCGCAAAAAAAAAAAAAAAATTACAGACACAATTTAGTGAGAAAAACAGCTGTTTGTTTCAATTTATGGCATTTTTGTTTCATTTTATACATTTCAATCGAAAAGTTTCTCGACGCGAGAGTTATCGAACACGGGCATTGGTTCCAGACATGACATGGAACAAATTTTCATTTTATATATATGTATAGGGGAGACTAAGGTTGCTCCGAAATTTATAATATCTTTGTACGGGAGGTGCCATGCCCTCTTTTTCAATCCCCCCCGTATTTTTAGAGAGGTTGTGTATTGATAACCCAGCTATGGTACACATATTTTGACAATTTTTCTCTTAACGTTGTTTAGATATAAATAGATCTTATGTACCACGCCCACATTTTGTAGGATGTTTTATCTTGAAAATGAAGATGCTCCAGATATACAGAAAAACAGACGGTCATCGTTAAATCAACTTCGCTATACATACATACATATAAAATAACCCAACTTATACAAAAAAATCATTGTAAAATCAATTAAAACAAGTTATCAAAGTTTTTCTTGGGATTTAATTTTAATTTAACATTTTTTAATAATGACTTTGCTTCATTATCGTTTTCTGTTAATTTAACATGATTTTTCAATAAAACAAAAATTATTATTCAATTAAATCATATTCCAGTAAAATTTAAGGGATAATCTGGGAAAAATTATGTTTAAATCCTTTAAAAATTACATGAATTTCATGTTAAGCATAGTTGGGGGTAGTGCACTAAATATTGATTTAAATCAGCAAAAAAATTAATTTGCACTCTTTTTTACCAGTGTAAGTGATAATTGTTATTTTTTTAACTACCACTAAAAAAATTTCGTGATAGTGCAAATTTTTTCACTATCACTAAACGCAGATTGAATGCAAAAATCTGCACTCAATTCAAATAGTGCAAAATTTGGACATGCAATCAAAAAAGCTGCATACAAATATTGTCTCACTAAAATTTAAAAAATGTAACTTTGTATGTGCATGGTTTTTGATTTCTTTTGAGGATAGCATAAGTAAAGTACATTAAACAAAATAAAATTTTGTCAATAACGGTATCATTATTGGCTTTTATCATGAAAAAACAAGTTTTTTAATTTTAAAATAAGTGCAAAATTTAAGATGCACTCAAATGAGTGAAGAAAAAAAAAAGTTGCAATAAGCTGATGATTAAATTTTTAAACATCACTATCACTCATGTTAAGTGAGGCTGCAAATTTTCAATTCATCACTCAATATCAACAAAATGATTGCAATATTTTTGCACTATCACTAAGTGTGAGTTGAAACTGCAAAATGAGTGCACTACCCCCATCTATGATATTAAGTTAACACGAACTTACTTTTAAATTTACTATGTAATCATTTGGAACTAAAATGATGGCAATATTCAAGTAACATTAAACTCTGTTGAAATAACATGAAATTCCATGTTCATTTGAAATGATTTGTATATTTAAATTAATGTGTTGTTTTTACAACACAAGCAACTGAACGTGTTGAAAAATTTGTATGAAAAACACTAAAAAAACTGAGTGCTTTTTATATAAAATTTACTACACGTTCAATCGCTTGTGTTGTGAAAACAGCACATTAGTTAATGTTGGTTCAGTAAAAAACAATATATGTTTTGTTATTTTACTTGTTTATACATACATTAGAATAACATAAATTAAATAAAGTAAAAAAAAACGTCAAGGAATTCTTTTAAAATAATTTTATCCTTTAACTTGCCTACTAAATACAAATGATTGTAAATGATCATTAAAGTATGATTGTACGTATTTGTCCCAAAGATTACCAGCAGGATTCGCTTTCCTACCTCGTGGTAAATACAAAGTAGTATTCCTAAAAGATTATATTTTAAAATTTTTGCAATTAATTAGGAAAAATTAAAAACGTACTCTTATTTCACTACGAAAGTTTTCTATCATTTCATTTACTATTGCTGGCCAATCTTATTGGGACTGTTTTACATCGCGATAAAAAATGTCTTCCAGTATAATATTTATTAAATCCCCATGAAACGAGACGGTTAATTGACAATTTTCTTCATAAAAACTTATAATAGAATTTCCATTAAGGCTGTTTCTGAACAAAAGTTCATCCCCATACAAAAAAAAAATTTCAGGTTTATGAAACGAATTTTCTATCAAAATTTGAATAAACCTTTTATAAATCAAATATTTTATTTATGAATTATAGAATATGAAAATGATAACAGTTTATGGTTACAAATAAGCAAAACGAGATTTTTCAGTTTACCTTGTTGGTGCAAGGGAATGAAGTCGGAGTGTTTGTTGTGCTAACAGAAGCTTGATTTTGTAGCCAAGACCTTCTATTTTATTGGCAATCCTGTGGCAAAATTATGAAAAAATTAGCCAAAAATAAAAAAATACATACATTATTTAAAATTCTGTCTACCTCACTTTTTCTCCAAATAAATAATTTGTCTCGGAAAAAGCACGAAGGCCAATCGCTTCCTTAATTGCATCCCAGGTATTTCTGATTCATTATTTTTTGTAACACTGTGTAATAGACCCGACTCACCTTATATGGGCAAAAAAGAGTTAAAGTTGTACTCCCCTGAAAATAAACTTTGACATTTTTTATGATGATTCCCAAAATATTTGGGCACTAGCGATAAGCTCCTGTGAGCTAAACCGCGTCAAAAAATGTTCCAAAAATGGTATTTTTCTTGAATAAAAAGATTGGTACATTTTTTTTTGTCAAATGAGTGGCCAAATATAATAAATATTTAGGAATTCTTTGATAATGCATTAAAGCATTTAAAAAGACTAGAGATATCGAGATTTTGATTATTTTTATTCGATTTTAATGAAAATTTAAACAACTTAACCATTTTTTTCCGATTTTCATTTCTAATACGCCGCACAGTGGCTGAAAATCGTTTTTCATCGGCCAAAAATCTGTAAATTTTGAACCGATAGAGATAATTTAATAAGAAGAATAAACTTTTAAATAAACTTAGCGAATATGAGGCAGAATCTATTCGAAATTTTAAAGGCTTGATTACACTATCTCACAAGTCTTACGTATTCCATAATACTTTGTGAGATAGTGTTCACACCATCACACAAAGTATAAACACTCACACATGAAATAAAATGCAACCCTGATCCAATGAAAAGTATTATTGTTTAGAAATTTTTCAAAAAACGATGAAATCGTATGGGATGTCAAACTTTTTTCATAATACTTGTCATTTTCATTCACACTATCACACTTTGTCATATTACTTGAGTTTTTGACATGTATTAATACAAAGTATAATAGTGTAATCTAGCCTTAAATGAATGTTGCAAAAATCGGACGTAAAAAGTGACTAATGGCCAATTTTCAGGATTGATATTAACACTCATTTATGTTTAAAATCTTTTTAAATACAAAATTCTTTTCTTCACTAAATACTTAAATCAAACTTAATTCACCGATGTGGTACACTTAATTTCAACTTAAGTTTCTATTGTAATATTTTAGCAAGGTGGCCTCAATATCACGACAATACAACAACAAGAGGCAAAGCAATAACAATCAGCTGTTTTTTGAGACCACCTTGTAAATAATTATACTTTTATATGATAATTTTTTGTATTTAGTAGTGCTACCATACTTTTATCTTATTTAAATAAGACTTTTCAAATAAAACTCAAAAAATCAATCTGTATTTAAATACGATTTAAGTTTTTATGAAAATTAACTTAATTTAGATTTAATTACTATCCTGAAAATTGGGCATAAGTGTACATAAAAGAGCACTTTCAATGCATCTGCTCAAGTCTATTGAAATTAAAAACAAAAAGGCTTTCTTGAAATGAAATCTTAGACTTAATTGACAGTGCTAGAGATGTCAGTAAAACAGATTTTGTTGAAATAGTATATGTGAGTAGTCCACTTGCAAACACCGCTAAGTTAAAAAAAAATTAAAATTCTGTAAAAGGTTCCATTTAATTTGATTTTTTTAAATGCCTCCCTAAGCTTTTTACAATCTCGTACAAAACTCCGAAAGTAACGCGCAATTTCGGGTAAATTTGCAATACTCTTGCAAAACTCTCTAAATGGCTTGGCATTTCAATTTGAAAACATTTTTTATTGGATTTTTTCAGAATTTTGTTTTTTAACTTAGCGGAGCTTGCAAGTGTACTGCTCATATTTTAATGAAAGTGAGACAGCTGAATTTATTGACAACCAGTTTTGTCTTTTTGTGATATTGTGTATACTTTTTCGTGCCGTTTTGCCTGCCATTTTTAACAATTTTTCGTGCCATTTTAAACTTGCCCTATTCATCACATAGTAGTAAAGTCGCCCCTTGAAATCTGATCAAAAAATTTGCTACTAACAATCGTATCGTGGATATTAATTTTTTTATGTTCGATATCTAAGTGAACTGTCAAACTCTTCTGGCGCTGTTTTTCCCAATTTTTTTTTAATTTTTCCCAATACAACAAATTTAAAAATCTTAATTAAGACATTTGTAAAAGCAAACATACTGTTAAATATAAAACCATGGTACAGAGTTAAAACAAGAACTAAAAAATCTAAAGAAATTGCAGAATTCTAAAAATGAAAAAATACCAAATAATTTAAATGCATAAAAATGAATACCTCAAAACATATATGCGAAAATTAAATTAAAAAAATTAAATTTGGGGCGCGGAAAGCATATTAAAAACTAGATAAACGAAGGTTCAGAAGAACTTTCTTGGCACGTGAAAAATTAGACATCAGAGGGGAAGGATCCAAAATATCAAAAATGCCATCCAGATTTTAAGTTAGTTAAAAAAAGCATTAAATACAAAATAAAAGCCATATTCTAGCCATTGCCAATGAAATACGATACGATGAGATTGGACTTTAAATGGCGATGCTATATATATAAAACAAAAAGGGCTGTAATTAAGGGAGTGGCAAAAAATTTTTCAAACTTTATAAGTATGTATACCTTTTATTCTAGGACGTGACTAATTGAAATTTTTTGGTTTGTGTTGGCTTCTACCTAGGGATGCAAACGATACATCGATGTTTAGAAAACATCGATATATCGTTCATGAACATCGATGTTAATATCGATGTTTTGATTTACGATACATCGGCGATACATCGTCGTCAAAACTAAAAAACATCGACATCGTCCATTTAATATTTTCATTAATTTAATATTTTTTATAATATTTTTAGCAATTTTAATTTCTATTTTTCAATTAAACCTTTTATTTAAAAATATAAAAAAGTGTTTTTCAAAGCATACGTTAAACGCAAGAATTTGAAATGTCGGTTTTAAATAAAATTTCTGTAATATAAGAATTTTATGACAAATATTATATAAATATTTCTCTATTAAACAGAATTTTAACACAAAAATTAAAAATATTTTATTAAAAGTGTATTAAAAACGACCTCCCAAATTCTTGCGTTTTACGTTTCCGTTTTCCAGCACACCCCTGATAGCCATACAAAGTACGTATGTATGTATGTACACGCATGCATACTGTACATTGCATAACTATATGTATGTATTAAGTTGCTTAAGTTGGCTCGAGCAACTGTGTGAATACATAAAAATCATATTTGTCAAACCATATTGCACTTATGGAAACTTTTTGATTAATTTTATGAATCTGTCATTTGCTTAAGCAAAAATCGAATCTGATTGCACTTTGTTTTGGTGTTTTTGAAAGCTAATGCAAGCATATGTATATTATAGTTGGGCATTAAGATTTTCAGTAGCAAAGAAGAATTAAAACAGTCCGTAACTATAATTGCAAAGTAGTTTTCAACATCGATGTTAAACATCGATGTATCGTGTTTTTTACCGATGTTTTTTAACATCGATGATTATCGTGAAAACATCGATGTCTTCAAACATCGATGTTTTTCACAGCGATGTTGCATCCCTACTTCTACCTGGTTTAATGTAGTAGGTTAGGTCAGGTTCAATGGGCAGCCGTAACGACGACGACTCACGTGAGTCCTCATAGCGGTTCCTTTGTGATACCCTAGGCAGTGACAAGAGTCAACCAGTATCCACCAGACTATTCCCCAGAGGTCACTGCAGCCTCGAACCACCCCGATTCCCTGCAGAACAGAGAGATTAACTTTAGTCCCACGTTGGACATATCGTCCAGATATAGCAATTCTGGTCTCCCAAAATGCCCAAGCCTAATGCCCCCCAGACCGGGGCATCGGCAGAGGAAGTGAGACACCGTCTCCTCCTCCTCCTCCTCCTCCTCCTCCTCATAATGACAACTCCTAGTCATTATAATCAAGACCCATCCTCCTAGCATGAGCCCCTATCACCCAGTGACCCGTAATGACCGATATCACTGTCATTGCCGAGACCAAATAGCACGCGCATTCTCGCCTCGTCATAGCCAGGCCATCAGGCAGGTATCCTCCCCTGCCATCTACCCTGAGCCCTTCTGAACGACTCTCGTCTGATGAGAGTCTTGCATCGGACCATCGAAATGCCGATCAGGCCATCGATGAACATGTCGTCCAAGAGACAGCCCCGTTTGGCCAGACTTTCCGCAGTTTGGTTGCCCAGGCACCCACTCTGCCATAGTACCCATGTCAGCGTTACCCTGGAATATTCCGCGATCTCATTTAGAGACATACGGCATTCCATTGTTAACATAGATGTCGTGAAGAACACCAGCCAGATCTGCAACGGCAGCCTTGCTGTCGGTAAATATACATATATCTTTCGATATACGATAGTACCTCAGCCAGTTTGAAGCCCGCCTTATGGCAGAAATTTCCGCCTTCAGCACACTACTGCCATCTGGCAGCCTAAAAGACACCCTAATACCCAATATTCCGATTAAGAAACCTCCACCTACTCTGCTGCCTATCTTGGAACAATCGGTATACACCCTCAGAGCCGGTTCCAGAGATCGCGTGCTATCGAACAGCTCATCGACATTACCATAATGAACAGTGAACAAAGCACCGAAAAAGGGTTCCGGAGTGCAATAGTCCAGCCCCGCCAGGCCACATAATGCACGCGTCGTGACCCTTGCATGACCATAGTTCCGCGTAGACCATAGGCCCACCGCCCCCACCCCATTCTAATCTTTTGATTTATTCATACGCTTAAATTTACATTAACTCTAAGCCTGCGAAACAAAGTTCAACGTTGGTAATTTTGACATCGTTTTGTAAGCATTTGATTTGTGCATGTGTGAGTTTTTTATTGAAAGTGCTTTGTTTGCATTTATTGTTGCGCACGCAATAACACAATTGCTCAAAGTCAAAAGGCAGACATTCTTATGCTTTTGCATTCACGTATAGTCATTGTCCACTCGATGAGACAACGACGAACTTAATTGGTATGAGTACGAGTCGCTTTGTTACATTAACAATAACAACAATACATTGTACATACAGAACTACTGTACTTTTTAAGAAATGATAAAAAATAAAAATAGTCTTCTATTTCTATGGAAATTATTTGTACCTATGTGCGTTTGCGTTTCATTTCAATTTTTTTTCTTGTACTACATAGCAACTGCTGAATGCCTACACACAGAAAACAAATTGGTTGGGAAACGGTTGCAGTAATAAAATATTGATCAAGTAACGTGATTTATTATTGCAACTATTAAAAATATATAGTTCTAACTGATTTTTAATTCTCTTGATTATTAAAACGTTGTTCTAACTGAATTATGATTCCTTCAATTCTTTTATTAGTTATGATAACTAATTTAATTTAGTTGTAAATATTAGTACAAATGGTTAGAATCACAACCGAATTTAATACAGGGCAATACTGAATATTGGTCATTGCAATCAATAATTTGCTTTCGTCAATAAATTTTGTAATATAAATGTTAATACATTTACTGCAGCTAATTATTGATTTTTGGAATAGTTTCAATTCGAGTACAACAAATGAAAATATAATTATTCGGAATTCACAACCAAAAAATAGTTAAAAGCCCCAATTGCTTACTAAATGTTCTGTCAAAACATTTGATAGATAAAAATAATTTTTAATTTTATATTGAAAAAATATCTTAACGGTCAAAAATGGAAAATGTGCAAAAACTTAATAAATAGTGGTAAGTAATTTACGTATTCTTATAGGTATGAACATATACACGTACATATGTAGGTATGTATTTTTTTTTATACCCTGCAAATTATATTGGACTACTTGATCCATTTTGATACTGGGCTGGTCCAATGTAATGCAAGTATGGACCATGTCATTATTAAAAAGAGTTTGCAGTGAAACGACATGTCTTCGTTTTTTAACGACATGTTTTCGTTTTGAAACGATTTCAAAGTTAATCCTCTGGAGTATAGCATGGAGTAGTTTTAAGACTTCTCCTTTGTAATGTAAACAGATTCGTGATCACAACCGAATTTGGCGCCAATCGAATTTCGTCGGTTGCATGTACTATCACACAATTCGGTTTCAATTACTGAAAATTTCGTTGCTTAGCACAATATTTTTGATAGCAACATTTGAATTTTAGTACACTATCAGTCATAACAACAGATATTGTTAGTTGTTAGTATGATTATTAGAAACAAAATTGTGCTTATACCCGAATATATGATAGCTGCAACTGAATTAACACATAGTTGGTGTTCATAACAAGATATTTGATTGTCGTTATCAATATATTTTTTTTAACCGGTCAAATGTAGCCCATAAGGGGCAAGGACTTGTCCAAAGGTAATCCCAATGAATGGAAAAAATGGCTTATTGGCGATGTCCTAGGGCAGGACCATATAACCCAGCTTGCATTACAAAGGAGAAGTCTTAAAACTACTCAATGGTATACTCCAGAGGATTAGCTTGGAAATCGTTTCAAAACGAAAACATGTCGTTTCACTGCAAACTCTTTTTAATAATGACATGGTCCATACTTGCACTACATTGGACCAGCCCAGAGTCAAAATGGATCAATTAGTCCAATATAATTTGCAGGATATAAAAAAAATAATACATACATACATACATATGTACGTGTATATGTTCATACCTATAAGAATACGTAAATTACTTACACCTATATATTAAGATTTTGAACATTTCCCATTTTTGACCGCAAAGATATTTTTAAAATATAAAATTAAAAATTATTTTAATTTATCAAATATTTTGACAGAAAATTTAGTAAGCAATTGGGGCTGTTAACTATTTTTTGGTTGTGAATTCCGAATAATTATATTTTCATTTGTTGTACTCGAATTGAAACTATTCCAAAAATCAATAATTAGCTGCAATAAATGAATAAACATTTATATTACAAAATTTATTGACGAAAGCAAATTATTGATTGCAATGACCAATATTCAGTATTGCCCTATATTAAATTCGGTTGTGATTCTAACCATTTGTACTAATATTTAGAACTAAATTAAATTAGTTATCATAACTAATAAAAGAATTGAAGGAATCATATTTCAGTTGGAACATCGTTTTAATAATCAAGAGAATTAAAAATCATTTAGAACTATACATTTTTAATAGTTGCAATGATTAATCATGTTACTTGATCAATATTTTATTACTGCAACCGTTTCCCAACCAATTTGTTTTCTGTGTGTAATCTTAATTAGGACCCTTTACACCCTATTAGTTGTTGATAAGAGTAAGAAAAAAGTTTGGCTACTTTTTTTTATATATTATATACGAAACAAAGAAAAATAAGCGTAAATAATAAACGAAGGGAAAATATATTAAAAATGTGTAAAATCCCAAAAAAAATCCCGATTATTTTTATTAAATCCCCAAAAGACTTTCTTTGTCCTTTATGCTTGCATGAAATCCGATCATCAGCTCCTTGCAATTTAGCCTAGGAAGCCTAAAGTTACCAACCTTGTACTTCCTGGTAAACAGTCCCAACTCAGTTTTTTGTGGATTGACACCAAGTCCACAGGAGATGCTCCAGGAGCTTAGAATCTGTAATGCAGATTCCATACAAGAGGAAACAGTCAAGTCAAAAAAATTTTTTTTGGGACACACTAATGTACATATGAGTAGGTGAGTTGCAAACCTCGTTCTCTACAAAATTAAAAATACGAGATAATAAATAATTCCTTCAGTTCTTTTACAATACAATTAGTATATTTCTTCTCATAAAGCGCCAAAAGAACTATTAGAACCAATTGTCATCTCGAATTTTATATTTTGTAACGACAGAGTTTTGCAACTCACCTACTCATATTTAAACTTTTTACTGCTTATATGTGCATGTATTAGTTCATATTTTGTTCCGCATACGTTATTAATATGAATGCGAGTTTTGTTATATTTTTAAAGTTTTGTATGCATCTTAAAACTAAGTATGCATAACTGGATGTGTAAAATGTACATATTCTTTGAATATATGTATATAGTATATATATATACATATATAAGGTACATATGTATTTGTATTATAGTTATATACATATGTATATAAAATATTATAATTAATAAAAAATTATTTGCATATGAGTTTTTAACATATTGTAAGTATTTGCATTCGCAAATATGTAATTTCATTATTTACATTGGCATTCGCTAAGCCTTAATACGTCCCACCCCTAATTTGTACACACATGCATATTGGAAATATGTATTCACTTTTATATTAGGAATAAAAAAGATATTTCGCTTTTATTGCAGGGCTTTCTCTTCTGTTCTTAATATTAGTTTAAAATAATGGTCACCGTAGTTATATGCCTAAAATGATTCCAAAATGTTTATTTGTTTGGTTTCAAAGAAAAATATGTTCGTATAATTATATTTTGAAATAATTAATGCAAATACGTATGTATGTTCCCTGTTAAAACATAAGTTTATTTTCTCTTTGTACCATTTTAGCACTGCAGCAAGAACATCTTAAATTAAACTCACTGTTAACAATTAACAATCCAAAATATAAGAATCGCAACCGTAAACAGTCACAAAGCCATCATTTTGCCTAACCTGTGGAATTATTAGTAAAAATTTTTCAAAAATTAATATTAACATAAGCAATTAAAACCCAAGTATGCATGATGAAACCAAAAGCTATTTTCAAATAAATTTGTTAATTAAAAATACAAGGGGTTATACAGAAGTGGAAATTCAACAACCAGAATTAAAAACTAAAAGACCGTAAAAAAATAATTATGTTTTTAATTTTATGAAGGAAATCGAACTTTTCATTTTTACAAAAACACAAACCCATAAACACAACAAAAAATCGTAATTTCCGTTTCCTGAATGGAGCAATCAATAGAGCATTACAGCAAAATATATGCTCTGAGTCGTTAGAGTGACAAAGCGAAATTTTCAATATTAAATCAATTGGATCATTTAAATAGTTTACAGAAAGAAAGACATTTAAGAGGGCAGTAAGCAAGAATAATAAGCATCCAAGATATGACTTTGCTAATTGACATGTCAAATACTTCGCTTCAAAGTAACTGGAAGCGAGTTGAATACATCGCAAAATATAGATCAGAAATTGGAGAATATAGATTTGATAAGCGATAAATGAAAGTTTTGTAAATTTTAAGCTGACAAAGTAACATGGAAGGCATATATAGAAGTTTACATAATAAAAATATTGATCTACTAATAAATAGTAACGGGTTCAATAATAGTTCATGGCAAATAAAAGCAGTTACCAGATCCAGTGAAGTAAGCCATCAACAGGTGCAAACATTTTTTGTTTTACGGCCCGGTCAAAATTACATCGATAATATTGACAGCAATTTCACTTCATATGACTACGATTTCGACTTAATTTATCGAGACATTATTGCGGCTACGACAATTTCTACCTCTCTTGCTGCACCATCAGCCTCCAACAATACATCACAACACATCAATAACACATTTCCATTGTCCACAACTGTTTTATTACACAACAGTCACCCAAACAACTATTGGGCTCTGTTAGCCTTAATACTGGTCATTGGAACTGCAGCCGGCAATATTCTAGTGTGTTTGGCTATTGCTTGGGAGCGGCGTTTACAAAATGTTACCAATTACTTTCTCATGTCTTTGGCGATAACAGATTTAATGGTTGCAGTTCTAGTAATGCCACTAGGTATTTTGACTTTGGTTAAAGGTAAGTGCTAATGTTCTCACCTACCATAATTTTTCATTTTCTAAAACAGAGTTTGTTTTCTCGGTGCCGCACCCAGAAACAAAAATTATGGGTCGATATAGGTATACACAGTAAAAGTAAACTTATAACCCTGCCTGTATACATGCAAGTCGTTATGTACTTGCAGCTAGTGCTGAGAAACTCTCGATTGTCTTAAACTATCGAAAATATCGATAGGAAAAAAATCAATATCGATATTATTAATTAAAAATAAACAACTATAAAAACATGTAAAAGCAGCTTTTCGCAGTTTTTCGCCTAAAGTTAACTTGCTAATAATTCGCGCTGAAGAACAGTAATGTATACAAACAAGAAGAATACTGCTAATGGGAGGCCCTTATGTCAAAATTTGTATATGTTTAGATGGGGACTGAAAGGTCAAATGTTTTAAAATGTCATAAATAAAGGGGAAATTAAATTACGAGCATAAGGTAATACAATAAACGACTATTAGAGGAAAAGTCCTCTAGATCGATTACCTTTTGGGGGGAGAATAAAAACTTATTTAGAACATTATCTTAAGTAGTTGCTTCAGAAAGATGCTTTTCAGCTGGCTGTGAAATATTAAATAACCGGAGAAACTGCCTTAAGCCAAATAAGGTGGACATGCTTGTGGTTTTACAAACATCAATTTTTTCCTACTCAAGAACAAACCTTCAGTCGATAGTATCGATAGTGAAATCTGAACTATCGATAAATATCGATAGTATCCCAGCACTACTTGCAACTATTATTTGCGTACACAAAAAAAATTGTCGCCAATTTTTTTCAATTAAAGCATTAATAAATACTAAAATCAGATTTTTTTGGAGACTTTTAACGCAAAAGCGCTTTTATGTACAATACTAAAAAAACCTGGCTTTAGGATAAATAAGAATTTAAAATTATAATAATATATCAATTAAATATTTATTTTATAATATAAATTTTTCATATTATTCGAATGTGTATTCTATGTCAAATACAATCCTCAAAAGCTTTTATACTTTAATAGCCTCATTCCTTCAATATTTCACAAGAATATTTTCTATGCACTATCAGAAATTTTGTTTTGTATATTTCTGTTACGAAGCTTACTTTAGCTATCCTTTGGTTAGCAATGAAGTAAATTGTAAAGAAAATTTATACAACTATTAGATACCAGCAGAATGTAATGCATTTTCTGGCCCGCTACAGCCATCGTCAGCATTCTTTGTATCTTATAACTGGATAGTGCCTATTGTAAATTTTATGTATTTAACTTAATTATTTTAACAAATAGAATCTGGGAATTTATTCCTCATGGTGAGTTACATTTATTATATAAATTTTTCATATTATTCGAATGTGTATTCTATGTCAAATACAATCCTCAAAAGCTTTTATACTTTAATAGCCTCATTCCTTCAATATTTCACAAGAATATTTTCTATGCACTATCAGAAATTTTGTTTTGTATATTTCTGTTACGAAGCTTACTTTAGCTATCCTTTGGTTAGCAATGAAGTAAATTGTAAAGAAAATTTATACAACTATTAGATACCAGCAGAATGTAATGCATTTTCTGGCCCGCTACAGCCTTCGTCAGCATTCTTTGTATCTTATAACTGGATAGTGCCTATTGTAAATTTTATGTATTTAACTTAATTATTTTAACAAATAGAATCTGGGAATTTATTCCTCATGGTGAGTTACATTTATTATATAAATTTTTCATATTATTCGAATGTGTATTCTATGTCAAATACAATCCTCAAAAGCTTTTATACTTTAATAGCCTCATTCCTTCAATATTTCACAAGAATATTTTCTATGCACTATCAGAAATTTTGTTTTGTATATTTCTGTTACGAAGCTTACTTTAGCTATCCTTTGGTTAGCAATGAAGTAAATTGTAAAGAAAATTTATACAACTATTAGATACCAGCAGAATGTAATGCATTTTCTGGCCCGCTACAGCCTTCGTCAGCATTCTTTGTATCTTATAACTGGATAGTGCCTATTGTAAATTTTATGTATTTAACTTAATTATTTTAACAAATAGAATCTGGGAATTTATTCCTCATGGTGAGTTACATTTATTATATAAATTTTTCATATTATTCGAATGTGTATTCTATGTCAAATACAATCCTCAAAAGCTTTTATACTTTAATAGCCTCATTCCTTCAATATTTCACAAGAATATTTTCTATGCACTATCAGAAATTTTGTTTTGTATATTTCTGTTACGAAGCTTACTTTAGCTATCCTTTGGTTAGCAATGAAGTAAATTGTAAAGAAAATTTATACAACTATTAGATACCAGCAGAATGTAATGCATTTTCTGGCCCGCTACAGCCTTCGTCAGCATTCTTTGTATCTTATAACTGGATAGTGCCTATTGTAAATTTTATGTATTTAACTTAATTATTTTAACAAATAGAATCTGGGAATTTATTCCTCATGGTGAGTTACATTTATTATATAAATTTTTCATATTATTCGAATGTGTATTCTATGTCAAATACAATCCTCAAAAGCTTTTATACTTTAATAGCCTCATTCCTTCAATATTTCACAAGAATATTTTCTATGCACTATCAGAAATTTTGTTTTGTATATTTCTGTTACGAAGCTTACTTTAGCTATCCTTTGGTTAGCAATGAAGTAAATTGTAAAGAAAATTTATACAACTATTAGATACCAGCAGAATGTAATGCATTTTCTGGCCCGCTACAGCCTTCGTCAGCATTCTTTGTATCTTATAACTGGATAGTGCCTATTGTAAATTTTATGTATTTAACTTAATTATTTTAACAAATAGAATCTGGGAATTTATTCCTCATGGTGAGTTACATTTATTATATAAATTTTTCATATTATTCGAATGTGTATTCTATGTCAAATACAATCCTCAAAAGCTTTTATACTTTAATAGCCTCATTCCTTCAATATTTCACAAGAATATTTTCTATGCACTATCAGAAATTTTGTTTTGTATATTTCTGTTACGAAGCTTACTTTAGCTATCCTTTGGTTAGCAATGAAGTAAATTGTAAAGAAAATTTATACAACTATTAGATACCAGCAGAATGTAATGCATTTTCTGGCCCGCTACAGCCTTCGTCAGCATTCTTTGTATCTTATAACTGGATAGTGCCTATTGTAAATTTTATGTATTTAACTTAATTATTTTAACAAATAGAATCTGGGAATTTATTCCTCATGGTGAGTTACATTTATTATATAAATTTTTCATATTATTCGAATGTGTATTCTATGTCAAATACAATCCTCAAAAGCTTTTATACTTTAATAGCCTCATTCCTTCAATATTTCACAAGAATATTTTCTATGCACTATCAGAAATTTTGTTTTGTATATTTCTGTTACGAAGCTTACTTTAGCTATCCTTTGGTTAGCAATGAAGTAAATTGTAAAGAAAATTTATACAACTATTAGATACCAGCAGAATGTAATGCATTTTCTGGCCCGCTACAGCCTTCGTCAGCATTCTTTGTATCTTATAACTGGATAGTGCCTATTGTAAATTTTATGTATTTAACTTAATTATTTTAACAAATAGAATCTGGGAATTTATTCCTCATGGTGAGTTACATTTATTATATAAATTTTTCATATTATTCGAATGTGTATTCTATGTCAAATACAATCCTCAAAAGCTTTTATACTTTAATAGCCTCATTCCTTCAATATTTCACAAGAATATTTTCTATGCACTATCAGAAATTTTGTTTTGTATATTTCTGTTACGAAGCTTACTTTAGCTATCCTTTGGTTAGCAATGAAGTAAATTGTAAAGAAAATTTATACAACTATTAGATACCAGCAGAATGTAATGCATTTTCTGGCCCGCTACAGCCTTCGTCAGCATTCTTTGTATCTTATAACTGGATAGTGCCTATTGTAAATTTTATGTATTTAACTTAATTATTTTAACAAATAGAATCTGGGAATTTATTCCTCATGGTGAGTTACATTTATTATATAAATTTTTCATATTATTCGAATGTGTATTCTATGTCAAATACAATCCTCAAAAGCTTTTATACTTTAATAGCCTCATTCCTTCAATATTTCACAAGAATATTTTCTATGCACTATCAGAAATTTTGTTTTGTATATTTCTGTTACAAAACAAAATTTCTGATAGTGCATAGAAAATATTCTTGTGAAATATTGAAGGAATGAGGCTATTAGAGTATAAAAGCTTTTGAGGATTGTATTTGACATAGAATACACATTCGAATAATATGAAAAATTTATATAATAAATGTAACTCACCATGAGGAATAAATTCCCAGATTCTATTTGTTAAAATAATTAAGTTAAATACATAAAATTTACAATAGGCACTATCCAGTTATAAGATACAAAGAATGCTGACGAAGGCTGTAGCGGGCCAGAAAATGCATTACATTCTGCTGGTATCTAATAGTTGTATAAATTTTCTTTACAATTTACTTCATTGCTAACCAAAGGATAGCTAAAGTAAGCTT
Organism: Pollenia griseotomentosa; assembly: GCA_963931875.1. Lineage (NCBI taxonomy): Eukaryota > Metazoa > Arthropoda > Insecta > Diptera > Polleniidae > Pollenia > Pollenia griseotomentosa. Next base: position 259,525,989 of record OZ007560.1, on the reverse strand, counting down.
CGTAACAGAAATATACAAAACAAAATTTCTGATAGTGCATAGAAAATATTCTTGTGAAATATTGAAGGAATGAGGCTATTAAAGTATAAAAGCTTTTGAGGATTGTATTTGACATAGAATACACATTCGAATAATATGAAAAATTTATATAATAAATGTAACTCACCATGAGGAATAAATTCCCAGATTCTATTTGTTAAAATAATTAAGTTAAATACATAAAATTTACAATAGGCACTATCCAGTTATAAGATACAAAGAATGCTGACGAAGGCTGTAGCGGGCCAGAAAATGCATTACATTCTGCTGGTATCTAATAGTTGTATAAATTTTCTTTACAATTTACTTCATTGCTAACCAAAGGATAGCTAAAGTAAGCTTCGTAACAGAAATATACAAAACAAAATTTCTGATAGTGCATAGAAAATATTCTTGTGAAATATTGAAGGAATGAGGCTATTAAAGTATAAAAGCTTTTGAGGATTGTATTTGACATAGAATACACATTCGAATAATATGAAAAATTTATATAATAAATGTAACTCACCATGAGGAATAAATTCCCAGATTCTATTTGTTAAAATAATTAAGTTAAATACATAAAATTTACAATAGGCACTATCCAGTTATAAGATACAAAGAATGCTGACGAAGGCTGTAGCGGGCCAGAAAATGCATTACATTCTGCTGGTATCTAATAGTTGTATAAATTTTCTTTACAATTTACTTCATTGCTAACCAAAGGATAGCTAAAGTAAGCTTCGTAACAGAAATATACAAAACAAAATTTCTGATAGTGCATAGAAAATATTCTTGTGAAATATTGAAGGAATGAGGCTATTAAAGTATAAAAGCTTTTGAGGATTGTATTTGACATAGAATACACATTCGAATAATATGAAAAATTTATATAATAAATGTAACTCACCATGAGGAATAAATTCCCAGATTCTATTTGTTAAAATAATTAAGTTAAATACATAAAATTTACAATAGGCACTATCCAGTTATAAGATACAAAGAATGCTGACGAAGGCTGTAGCGGGCCAGAAAATGCATTACATTCTGCTGGTATCTAATAGTTGTATAAATTTTCTTTACAATTTACTTCATTGCTAACCAAAGGATAGCTAAAGTAAGCTTCGTAACAGAAATATACAAAACAAAATTTCTGATAGTGCATAGAAAATATTCTTGTGAAATATTGAAGGAATGAGGCTATTAAAGTATAAAAGCTTTTGAGGATTGTATTTGACATAGAATACACATTCGAATAATATGAAAAATTTATATAATAAATGTAACTCACCATGAGGAATAAATTCCCAGATTTTATTTTATAATATTATAATCAATTTCAAATTTATGTTAATTAATAAAAGTATAAATATTTTATTGATACTGTTACGAAAGTAGCTGTAGATAAGAATTAGTTGTAATTATTAGTTAAGAATTAGTTGCATTTATTAGTTGTCTTGTATTTTTTAGTCGTCTAGAAATTACCGTTAAAAAAAGCTTCAGTATATGAGGTAAAATTATGTAAACATAAGTGCTGCCATAAACCAAATTAAAGTGTGGTGAATAGTAAAGCCTCGAACCTTCGAAAAACATTTCGAATGTTCTAGACAACCAAATTGCAGTATAAATACCAGCGGCGACTAGCGTAATAAGATCATTCTAAGTTCAGACTTAGTCAATAACGTATAACGCAGAAGAAATTATAGTTGGTAATAAATAAAAGCTATAAATTACGGTTTGTTAGAGTGACTTTGTACTAAATAAAGTTGTGTAAATTGTAAACAGTGTTTAAAGTGTTTGTGTTTTATTTATTTTATTAAAGTTGCAATAAAGAACTCGAAACGGTTTATTATAAAGGAAATAAACCAAAACGTTATTGAAAGGCAGTAACGTAACAATTGGTGTCAGAAGTGAAATTGCAAAAACAAAATAAATAAGAGTGAAAAAAAAGTAAAAAAAAAAAAAATAAAATAAATAAAAAAAAATTAAATTATTAATTAATTAATAAAAAAAAAAAATAAAAAATACACAGCAATGAAATTTGCGGCCCCAAGAAGCATTCCTCTAGCAAAACGTAATGAAGTTAGAGACCTAGTTAATGAAATGGAACAAGGCGGCATAATAAAACCATCATCAAGTCCCTGGAGTTCACCAGTGGTTTTGGTAAAGAAGAAAGATGGAAGTTCTAGGTTCTGCGTAGACTACAGGAAACTAAATGACGTCACCAAAAAGGACAGCTATCCATTGCCTAGGATTGATGACATACTTGACACGTTAGGTGGAACTGAATGGTTTTCTACATTAGATCTGCAGAGCGGCTATTGGCGAGTATAAATTGCAGACAAGGATAAAGAGAAAACTGCCTTTAGTGCAAGTGATGGCTTATGGCAGTTTAATGTAATGCCATTTGGACTCCGTAATGCTCCGGCTACTTTTGAGCGTTTGATGGAACAGGTGTTGAAAGGTTTCCACCGAGACATTAATATTAAAGAAATGTTTGGTGTACCGTGATGACATAATTGTCATGCGAAAAACATTTGATGAACACCTGAAAAACCTCGAAGAGGTGTTAAAACGTATATCTACAGCCGGACTCAAGTTAAGTATCAAGAAATGTTCACTGTTCCAGAAAGAAGTAAAATACCTAGGGCATCGTGTAACATCTGATGGCATTTTAAGAGACGAATTTTGCAAATATTGCTGCAAGTCTGCATGAGTTGACCAAAAAGGCGCAGGCATATGACTGGGGTGAAGCACAGGAACGGGCATTCCAGAAGCTAAAAGAATTGTTGTGCTCAGCACCAATTTTAGCTTATCCAATAACGGGCGAAAAATTTGTGCTAAATACTGATGCGAGCGGATTTGGAATTGGAGATGTGCTGTCCCAAGTGGTCAACGGTGTAGAGAAAGTCGTAGGCTATTACAGTCGAATACTTTCGAAGCCTGAGAGAAATTACTGCGTGACTCGGCGAGAGCTTCTGGCAGTACTTGAGTGCATTAAAAATTTTCACAAATATTTGTATGGTCAACATTTTGATTTGAGAACTGACCATTCTGCACTCAGGTGGTTGCTACAATTTAAAAATCCGGAAGGCCAGATAGCTCGTTGGATTGAACGCCTTCAGAGCTACGATTTTAGCATTGAACACAGAATAGGTGGAAAACATGGAAATGCGGATGCGCTGTCAAGGCGACCTTGTAAGCTGGAATGCAAGCATTGCGTAAGGGCTGAAGGAAAAGAAAACATCTGTTACGTCCGTCTATTGCAGGTAGAATCCCATGAAGACTGGTCGATGGCGCAGAAAAACGATCCCATTTTAGCAAAAATTCTGAAAGCTAAGAAAGAAGGCAAAAGACCCACCCGAAACGAAATTTCGCCTGAAAGTCAACTGATGAAAGCATACTGGGCTCTGTGGAACAGCCTTCAAGTAGTTAATGGCTGCTTATAGCGTACGTGGGAAAGTACTGACGGAAAATTAGTTAAAAATCTTATCGTAGTGCCATCGGCGAAAGTAAAAGAAGTTCTGAGTGGATTTCATAACGGTCCACCCGCCAAAATTGTGTTTGGAACAGAACTCAGACTACCAGGAGATCTAGAGTTTGGTGTTAAGCCCATACTAACGGGTGAAAACAATGAAGGCTCCACCTCTTAAGAACAAGAAACTCTTCATGAACTTCATGAATTTGTACGAAACCGTATTAAGTTGTCTAGTGACAAGATGAAAGCCAGATACGATCGAGTGGCAAATTCTGAAGGATTTAGGGAGGGCCAGTTAGTTTTGCTTTTCAATCCCCAACAAAAGAAAGGATTATCTCCCAAATTACAGACACATTGGGATGGACCATATAAGGTGATAAAGAAATTAAATGATGTTGTATACCGAATACAGAAATATAAAAGTCCAAGAGCCAAAATGAAAGTTGTTCATTTAGAACGATTAGCCCCTTATGGAAGAGGTGATTCTGAGCCTATTCGGGACGAACAGGCTTAAGTGGGGGGCAGTGTTACGAAAGTTACTTTAGTTAAGAATTAGTTGTAATTATTAGTTAAGAATTAGTTGTATTTATTAGTCGTCTTGTATTCATAAGTAATTTTACTAGTTTACATTGTTATTAAAAATTGTTATAATTTAGAACACTTCAATCCCAATGTGCAGAAAGCCCTAGAAATTACCGTTAAAAAAAGCTTCAGTATAAGAGGTAAAATTATGTAAACATAAGTGCTGCCATAAATCAAATTAAAGTGTGGTGAATAGTAAAGCCTCGAACCTTCGAAAAACATTTCGAATGTTCTAGACAACCAAATTGCAGTATAAATACTAGCGGCGACTAGCGTAATAAGATCATTCTAAGTTCAGACTTAGTCAATAACGTATAACGCGGAAGAAATTATAGTTGGTAATAAATAAAAGCTATAAATTACGGTTTGTTAGAGTGACTTTGTACTAAATAAAGTTGTGTAAATTGTAAACAGTGTTTAAAGTGTTTGTGTTTTATTTATTTTATTAAAGTTGCAATAAAGAACTCGAAACGGTTTATTATAAAGGAAATACACCAAAACGTTATTTAAAGGCAGTAACGTCACAATACTATTAATTTGTTAACTGGTGCAAGTTTAATTAATTTTTTTATTAATGCCACAAATTTTTTGACTCAAATAAATTTTTATTTTTTCTTTGTGTATTAATACTGCTGTGGAGACGTCATAAAATAGCTCTAACTCCGACTCCAACCGCTGAAATTTTGTAAGTCCAATTTCGACGCCAATTCCGATTCCTACTCTTACTTCGATGCTAAAATATCAGACTGGTCCTTATTTGACTTTGGGCAATTCCACGCATAAGTCTACCATCAATGGAAAAAGTTAATTTCTGATTTTGGTAGTAAAAATACTTAAGTATAAGTTTTTATAGTGGCAACAAATTTTTGATAATTTTTTAAAAAATTTGATATTTTTTTAAAAAATTAGAATTAAAAAAAAAAAAAATTTTTGGTTTTTAAACATTTATATTTCTTATTTCTAAAAGGGGTTGTTTTGAATTATTTTAGTTTCAATGTTGGTTTCTAACTTATTATTAGTGATTTCGTTTAGGTGGTGTTTATATTCAAAAATAGCATTTTAACAAGTTCATTATTACAATTTTGTATCTTTCAAATAATTTTAGAGTTCCTATTTTATGCGCTGTAATTTCAATTCTAATGTTTCATTTAAAAATACTGACTTTTTTCCAACGCAAAGTAAGTGTAGTGTCGGTCACGTTTTGAGCTGTAGTGTCAGTCACAATTTTTTTTACTAACAAATATTTTTTTAAATAACTTACCGCTTTTATTTCAGCATTTTATAATAGTTTGTTTCTTGAACTTTCGATAAAAACACAAATTTAAGTTATTACGAAAGTAAAGAGGAAGATTATTAAAGTTTAAAAACACTCTCGACACGACTTCCTTTTGCATGTAGTGTCAGTCACGCTTATATTTTACTAAATAAATGATATTTCAAAATATCAGTAGTTGCCATTTTTTCTCTCTATCGGATAATTGTTGAAACTGCTACAAAGCCATGTTTAAATTGATACTAAAAAAATTACTAATCGTAATACAAGACAAAACTAAACGCAAATTGTGTCAAATGTAGAGTCAGTCACATATGGAATTGCCCCTTTAAACTTTTTTTAATACAGTACCTTTTAAATGATTTAATATAGCAAGAAAATCATTCTTTAAAAATTTCATATAGATATTTTCACATTTTTAAAATTTTTTATGCCTAAAAATTTTACAGTCGCGAGTTTTTGTGGGTATTTCGACTAACAATCCGGTAAAAAAAACCTCAACTCTTACTCCACAGCCTAGTATTAGTGAAATGAATGTAAATGAAAGTCTTGCAAGTAGCTTTAGTGTTTACTAGGGAAATCGATTTTTTGACTTTTTTCCAAAATTCAGTTTCGGTTACTCCGAATAGTTGCTATTTGAAATAAATTGGTTTTCGGTTACGAATTTAAATTTAACCAGTTTTATTCAAATACATAAGGCACCAATAAAATAAATAGTTATGACGTAGAATTTTCAAAGAATTTTGGTCTTAAATATTTTTAGAAATTTAATTTAATTTTTAATTTTATATTTGAGATTTTCTTCCAATTTTATTTAAAAAATTTAATTTAATCGTAATTTTTGTCAAGCTTATGGACTAATTTAAGGTGATTAAAAAGTCGTGACGGCAAAGAACCTTGGCAGTTTATCATTTTTGGATGTTACAGGCACCTAACTTTGTCTTTTCAATCCCGTTCAAATATCTCCAAAGAGGACATCTGTATAAAAATACATATATGTATTAAATATTAAGAATACTCTCAAACAAATTACTATTGTCCTTTTTAACTGAACTCGTTTTTGTTATATTATGAATTGATTTTAGTATTTTATTTAGTTTTTAGATTTAAGATAGTAGTTGTTTAAATTTTTGAGGATTTAAAATTAACTCATTAAAAAAAAAACAAAATATATTTGTATTTATTTTTGTAGAAATATGTGAATAACAATATATAATGTGTAATAATTTGTGGACTTGGACGACGATGCCAGACTAGATAGCTATTCGTAATTTAAGATTTTTTGTTAAAAAAGGGAAAAAGGTCACCACAAAATTAAAAAAAGTCGCTAAATTGGATGAGTTCAAAAAGTGCCTTAATCGCAATAGTCCGGATGGGTATTAACTATGCGTTCTTGCTTAAGGTTGAAACACACAAACGCGTATTTTAACGCCTTTATAATCTTCAAAAAGTTTTTTGTTAATTTTAGAATTGACTTTATCTATTTTTGTAAATTATTCTCAAACTACTCGCAATGGGAACTTGTAAAATAATTAAAAATATGTATGAGTTCAAAAAGTCTTTTAAAAAGCCGCAGACCGCCAAAAAGAAGAGGAATTACAAATATGTACATAACTTCCTTGAATATGACCTGATTTAATGATCAAAAATTGTGTATAGTAAATTTATCTTTTTTAGTCAGAGTGTTTTCACAATATGTATTTCTTAATATCGCATGTACTTATGCTCTAATATGCTCTAATATGACACACATAAATATTTTGATTAAGTCCAAGATTGTGAAATAAATTTATTATGATCAGCAGCTCATGTTCTACCACTGTGCGATAGTTAACTAAACTTCTTTTTTTCTCCTTACTGATAACTAGATTCCTTTTTGGCTTATAAGCCAAAATACAATAGTTTTATTTTTTAAAATAGAACATTGAATATAAGAAATAACTCTGTCTTATCAATATCCCAATATGTATCTTAAAAAAAGTTATATTGTTGATTTATTTTATGTGAACTACATTGAAAAACGTACCCTTTGTATGCCATTTATATAGAATAATGTCATAAATCATTAAGAGGACTGCTAAAGACGCATTACTATTACTTTTCCGTCTTTAACCATCTCAGCCAAACAAAAACCTTTGTTAACAGAATACATACATATGTACATATGTATATTTAGATACGAGTAAAAGTTAATTGTTTTCAAAGGATCCCATCGGCAGCAAAAACCAAAAGTATACTTGTGCAAATGTTCGCATGTAAAAGGCACGAACATTTACAAAGTTCTGTAACATATACATATTTTCTACATAAATGTTATTCTCATTATAGATATTGTAAATACTAGGTATCATTAATTATCTTTAAAAGTTAAACTTTTTCCAAATTAGATTTTTGTGTAGCATTTTTAAGTAGAATTTGGACAGATGCTAGTCAGGGTTGTCAGATTTTTTTTTCCTTCATCTCCAAATAGTAAATTGAAAATTGACTAGAAATAAAATAAAATACATATAAATGTCATAAAAGTTGTTTTCAAATTGGATATTAATTTGACTTCCCAGAAAATACCCAATATCCAATACTCAAGCTCAAGACAGTTATCTAAACAATTGCATTACTTGAATTATTTTTAAAAATTAATTTCTATCCCAGATTGATTTTCGGTTCTATATAAAGTTAGGTTTCTTAAAAATGTTGATATTATTCGTTGAAAAATCAAGTGAAAAATTTTACAACACTGCGACTAATTTGCGTTCAGCACAACACATTGAAAAATACGCTTGATACCATTCAATATACAGAACCTAATAGCATTGGAAATTTTTTTAAAAAAGCGATTTTTTTCGGTATTAAATCAATTATTTTTGTAAACTACCCGTTGTACATTACAACTGTTAAAATTTGGAAAATTCAATTTCTTATGCAATCGATAACGATTCAGGGTTTGGATTAATTTTTCATAATAAATTGCAAATTGACTAGTTTTTCGGTTGAAGATCTATGATTGATAACAAAGTGATATTAATTCAAATTATTGCATACTGTGTGTATATTTTAAAGGCAGAATTAGTCTTTACTTTCTGTTCTGTTACGAATCAGCTTATTTGTTTTTGTTATTTAAAAACCTGTGAAATTGATTAGTTTTTCTGTTCTGTTGCGGTACAATTTGTTAAAACATTTGCATTAATAACAACCGTGTTATAACATGAGAAAACTTTTAACATAATGAGTCTACACTTACCTGGCGTTTACATTTGCCAGTACTGGCATGACAGTAGCAATACATGCTAACTTTTTTACTAATACATGCACACTTTTCCAACTGTCTTGTCTACTGTCTAGCAAATTTTGCAGACAGTAAAATTGGACAGTGATTTGACATTTTCTAACAGTAATCTAAAGTTTTATTAGCAAAAGAAAAAAAACTTAAAAAAATAAATATATTTTGCTTTGATTTTTTTATGTTTTAGTTAAGTTTTTTGTTTTTTTACCAAATATAGTTATATTAGGCTGTTTTTAAGTTTTTTTAGTTCATATAAAACACGTTTAGCTGAACTTTCACTGCAACATTCACGTTTGACATATATTTCAAAGTGAACTGTCTTAACTGCTGCCTGGACGCCTACGTCACGAAGACAGTTAGCAGTGTTTTTGGCAACTAATATGTAACTGTCTGGACGCCTACATCACAAAGACAGTTAGCAGTGTTTTTGGCAACTAATATGTATTTTTTTCTGTCTTGCCAGTACTGTCAAATGTAAACGCTATGTTAACACTAACATCATATAAGTGTTAAGTTAAGCATTTCATGGCAGTTGTAGACTGCATGTTATGAATACGGCTGTGCATTAAGGTGGTTCGAAAAAAAAAGTTGAGTCAGTCAACCCCTAGGAATAAAGATTAGTTGAAAAGAGTTCCATAAAAATTTTTTTTAATTTTTTTCCACGCCTCTGGATCGTGCCATTTAAAGTCCGATCATAACATATTGCATATAGTTATTCATGGCTTGTCTATGGCTTAATTTTTGCCTTGGGTGACATTTTAATCCGACATCAAATTCTAGGCGCCATTTATGCCATCTCGGAACGTACCACCCTAATATCCAATCTTTTGCACGTGGCAAGAAAGCCTTTATAAAACGTTGTACTTCTGGCGTTTAATGTACCCACTTTTATGCCACGCCCCAAAAATAGGCCCTCTTTTCTTCACTTATATAAATTACATTGAACTTTTTGTTTTTTATTTGTAGCGCCGACGTTTTAAGTCTAATTTTATTTTATCGCATATCATTATTAATTCCCTCACTATGACTTCATTTTTGTGTTTGGTGACTTTTTAATCCGACATCGAATTCTGGCCGCCACTTATAGCAACTCGGATACTTCACTTTTATAATCATTATTGAATCGTTTTCGTCTCATTTTTTAATCGTAAACTATATAGCTTTTGATTATATTTCATATCGTTTTTTAAATGCCATTATTTTTTCTCCGATAATTATGACTTTTGATTATTCGTTCCAGCTTTATTTTAAACCAAACAAAAGTTATCGGGTTTTCGCATAGAAGAGAAGAAACAATTTGCACTAACTTTTATGTCCATAAATTGTCAATAATGTTTGAGCTTCTTTTTTAGCCAAGCCTTATTAATTTGGCTAACGTGAAAGTTTCTGTTTTTATTTTTTTCAATTGGTAAAAACAAAAATTCAAAATATTTAAAAATCATTATTGAAACATATAAATGAATCATTTATGAATCCTTTTTCAATCACTCAAGTGATAAATCAATTTTTCATCATCAAAACTGATCTGAAAAGATTCATTTGGATGATTTTTACAAATACAAATTTAGTCTTTTTTTTAAATACAAATTTAATCTTTTATTAGCATTTCTTTGAAACATAAAAAACACCTGTTTTCACACTTTTTAAAAGGATAACATACCGGCAATAAATTAACAGGTAACATTTAGGTAATTTTCACGTAAAATATAACTGCGTGCTACTTTTTTTTACCATTTACCTGCTCTTCCATTTTTTTAAATTAAGTTGCAATTTTCAGGTAATTAAAATATGTAGTTTATGTTGCGGCTATTTACTAATGTTTAACCTTTTAACTTACTCAGAAATCTAACGTGTTAGTCTATTTATGTCGCCTATTCGTTTTGCAGCATCCGTTCATCCACAATAAGTTCATAACAATGCCAATACCTTTACCTTCTCAAAATTAATTGATAACCTGACGTGCTAGATAATTAATGTGGCCTGAACTGCTTTATTTGTCGAAAATTCTTTAAGATTCACCTTCTTTAATTTCAGTAATGTTTCCTTGCAGGACTTATTTTTTGAACCGAATATCTTACCTTGGGTCACAGAAATTGCTGTAGTTCGCAAGACCGTATCCAGATGTGTGTACAATGGGATATAGAAATGTAGGTTAGATTCTGGACTACAAGAGAGTATAGATTTTTTTTGACGCGTTTTGACGGGCATGACTTATGCTCTATAAAGTAGGAAATTTCCGGGAAATTTTGACATAAAAAAAAATTAAATAGTTCTAGAGGTCGCAGAGTTTAATGCTTTAAACCTAATAAAATAAACTAATACACAAAACTTATTCTGTCAACAAATCTTAAAAAACAAAAAAGTTATGAGCATTTCAACTTCGAAAATTGACTTAGAAATTCAAAACTATAACCAAATATTGAGAAAGTCCATTTCGGACCACCCTGTTCTCAATGAAATAGTCGAAATAGGGTTAAAATTTTTTGGCTCCCGAGGTTCACTAGTATTTACTTTCACATGAATAAAAAAATTTTAAAATCGGAGAACATAAAAAAAATAATTTTGGCCGCCTTCTCAAAACATGAACCAGTGTGCGGCGGTGACGATACTACACAAGTACAACACCAAAAACACATCATTGTATTTTATTTGTTCATTGTATTTGTTGCTTTCGTTGGACGATATATCAAAAACACAAGCAGCTTTTGACAATCCTCTCTCTAAATACGAAAAAAAGTAGCACAGCTGTGTTTTCGATGCCACCTGAATTACTTGTGCATGAAAAAAAATGAATGCAACTCGAAAAAACAGTAAGAAGAAGGCAAAGAAGCAGAGCAATGAGGTCATTGCAATTATTCAAATATCGATTGTACGTAAGTTTCGCTGCAGTTCGTGCAATGTAGCTATAAGGCCTTTTGCAAATTGCAGAACTTATTAATCGCCTAGCATGTCTGCGACTTAGCCAAAACATTAACACGCTTTTTCTTGATTAAGCGATAGAACATGTACTAAAGCTCTTGAAATTGTCCTTTTAAGAAAAACCAAATACAAGGTTATATTGCATTGACTTCCTCTTGCAATTTATTTAGTGACGATTATTAAGATGGCAGTATGTATATGTTTATTGTAATAAACAAAATTACATTTTAAAAAGTAAGAGCGCTATATTCAGCATTGCAAAATCGTATATACCCTTCACCATATTATTAAAAAGACAATTTGTTAAAGCTTAATTTTCTTTTTTTTTTGGAAAGAGACCATTGTTTCAGCAAAAATGGGATTCGTTTGCCTACAGCTTGGACATTTATAATTTTTAATACTAGTATTCTAGTAAGCTTATGAGGAATTATTCGTGAAGGGGACAACCCAAAAAAACATTTTGCCGGCGATAAGTGAATCTTGTAGAAAACCGAAGTTACGCAAATTTCTTTACACGCGTAAAGCTCGATTCACCCATGCGTTCCGAACATTATTTTTGTCCGGACAAATTTTTTTTATATTGAGTTTGCTGCTATATAAAATAGTGTTTTTGCATTTATATTACAAAAATTTTTGTTTGCTGAAAATTTAAATAAAGAAATAAATATAATTAAAAATAATATCAATAACTTTTCCTTTTTTCGTCTATTTTCTTCACCACACTTTTAGAAAACAGTTCAATTAAGTAGTTTGCTAGTTTTGTTGCCATTTTTTATAATTGTTTACATTTGTAATATATATTATTATTTTATTTTGAAAAACAGGCAGTTAATTCAGTCAACTCAAGTAAAATAAGTTGAATATTCAAATATATTTCGAATGTAAAATTAGTTGAACTTTTACTTCTTATAAGAACTACATACAACTATAGGTATCTGAATTTTTCTATAAACACATAGTATGTATTTATGTATGTGTAAGCTTTAATCTTACAAATATAAGAAGCTACCCTTCCGGAAAATGATTTAGCTTAAAGTTAACTCATTTACATAGGTAAAACTATTCAGTTTTAACACGCAATGCCCGCAGTAGGAGTCAGTACTCACACGCACTGCATATCCTTAAGAGAACCAATTTAAGTTAGCTTCTGGGCCTTGTTTTTCCGGACAAATTTTCCGAAATGGGTGAATCGTTCTGCAGAACACTCTCAGTAAAAAAATTATAAAAGTATATTGTTCGAAACGCATGGATGAATGCACCTTAAATGGCCAAATACAGTTGTCAAATGCTTTCACCACATACAGTAGCATACTTGGAAAAGGGGTCACTATTCATTAAAAAATACGAAATTCGGCAAAATTATCTTGAGTTCATGCAAACAATGTTTCTAAATTTGCCTAGTAGTTGCAGAGATATCATTTAAGTTGGACCCAAAAACATAAAATTTTAAGTTTTTTTATTTTTAGGGATTCATAAAAATAAAAAAAAAATACAATAACAGGCAAGTTTTTTTTTGGCCAGTAGTATGTGGCGTAACGTATTCCAAATAAATTGAGCCCTTTTTATTGAACTTGGTGCACAACATTTGATTTCATTTAAAATTTAGAAAGAGAACAGCTACAAACTTTGAAGCAATAGATGTACTGTTAAAACTTTTGAATTTGTGTTTGTGTGTGATTACTATTGTATGAACATTCAAATTTCTACTAGTTTGGCTTGTCACTTAATTGTGTATAAACTCAAAAATTGTGCAACAATTTTAATAAAAAAGGGCTCAATTGCTTCGGAGTATATTAAGCTACACGTACTGGACAGAAAGCCGGTTCGTTGTTGTATTTGTATTTTTATAAATTCTTTAAAACAAAAATTTTAAAATATTAAAGAAATTTTTTTTTGTCAAATTTTAATCGTATCTCTGAAACTGCTGTGCAGATTTAAAAATTAATTTTTATTTTACTGAACATAGCAAAGCCTTCTCAAGTTATAACAATATATAGGGAAAGCTAGAGCTGATAAAAAAATTTAGTTATTCATTGAAAATCTATATATCGTAAATAGTCATCGACGTCTAAAATGAACGAAATGTTCTGTAAACTTGTGTTGTTCAAACATAAAAAAAATTGTAAATATATACGATTTCACGTTTTTATATGAATAAGATAATCGCATTTAATTTTATGTATTTTATACAAAAAATTACAATAAAAGGTCAGCTACATTTGCTATTGCCTCGAAAAGATTAATTTTAATAGCAGCTTTACAATATTTTACTTTAGCCTAAAAATCTATTAGAACAGTATACCATTGGATGACATCAGACTCAAGTAGTGTAGCTAAGGGATAACATAATTTTTAAAATGGAATAAAACATTTTTAAACATTTATAATATTTATTTTGCGAGGGCAATCGCACCGTGACTCTCTAAACATTTTATTGTAAATTGGTAGCTGTTTTTCAATACCTCTCATCTTAATTTACCGTCAATGTTCCATTGGCTGACAGGTTTGGTTTTTTTTATCTAAAAGTTTTTCATGTTTTGTAAATCAGAAAATAGTTTGGTATGGCTGGCATAATTAGATCCGAATGCTAGATTAACAAGCTGCGCATCCTAAAAAATATCAATTAAACACATCAAGTTAATGTAATTAATATCATTACTATACGTTTTTCAAGTTCGTTTGATAGGAACCATTGTTAAGCATGGTTATACTTTTAATGTATAACCATTTTTGTGACACTTCAGAAAATTTTTTGATAAAATTAGAATTAGTGCCACCGAACATAAAAAGGCAGCTAAAATAAAAAAGTAACTCAGATCCAGTGTTGCCAATTTAGCCATTTAGTGGCTAGATTTAGCCATTTTTCACTCTGTTTAGCCATTAAAAAATGAGTTTAGCCATTAGCCATTTTTTTAGCCATTTTTCAACTTGTTTAGCCATAAAATTATTTTTTGCCGTTTTTCTTTTAAAAGAATAATTTTTATTTTATTATAAAAATTTATAAAAGTAAAATAAACATTTTTAACAATTAAAACGCCTTTAAATTAAATCACAACTTTTACAATGTTGAAAATCGCTATAAACTATAATTATGAAAAATCTTTCAAAAAAAAAGGAAAACAATTCCAATATTAAATTTATAAAATGGATCAACACAAACGTCGGTGTTTCTTTCTGGTTGCAAGAATTTCAATAAAGAGATGCAGGCGGCAACAAAATATTTTTAGAAATTTCAGAATTGACTATAAAATTGCTCTCATTTACATGGTCTAATGCTTAAGTAGAGAGGGTATTTAGCCAAGTAAATATTGTTAAAAGTAATTTGAGAAATAGGTTACATTTAGGAACCGTTAATTCGATTTTATCAATTAGGTAAATGTTTTTGCCATAACAATAAAATATTTATAGCAACACCACATTAGTAGAGATGGTACTATGCGCTTGTGTTGATGTTTGCAACACCTTAAAATATTGGTCCTAAGCCCACCTTTTCGTATACCGATTGACTCAGAATCAATTTCTGAGTCGAATTAACGATGTTTGTCCGGCTGGCTGGCTGACTGTCCATGTAAACCTTGTGCAAAAAGTACAGGTCGCAATTTTGGAGATAATTTGATAAAATTTGGTACAAAGGTGCTAATTTGAATATGATACCCTACTTATAGTTGGGGTTGACCGACTATACTTTCTTTCTCGTATTTTATTGTAGATCTGGACTCAAAAGTTAGGGTAAATATTGTCGTGATTATGATTAACGTTTAAATTATTTAATTCCTATGAGATGAACAATAACACATTTATCGATGATTTAATTTTTTAAATATCTATCAAAATATTAATTTACGTTTATTCTTATTTATCAAGTTGATCTTAACTTACAATTTCATCGTAAACAACTTTAAATGAATTATTTCTGTTTTGTTATTGAATTTTAATGTGTTTTATTTAAAAAAGCTTTTAGCCATTTTTTAGCCCATTTTTAGCCATTTTTTAGCCATTTTTTTCCGTAAATTTAGCCATTTTTGGTCACCAAGTTTTGGCAACACTGCTCAGATCACTGAATAATAAATTTTTGCGTCGCAAATTTTAAAAAAGCACCAAGAACAGTATGAAAAGCGTAGTATGAAAATAAAAAATCTACTTTCTCGTTTTAAGAAATCGTCAAAAAAATCTGACTACTTAAAATTTAGGTTTTTAAAAATTTTTGTCAAATTTTCAATTTGTCGATTAAAAAAAAAACAATCAAAACAAAATTACTTCATGCCCAGCTAGCATATTCAATCTTGTTGAATAATCAATTAATCGTCTAACAAACATCCTACCCAGCTAGGTATATCTGTGGTTTTCACGAATAATCGCGTAAGTTATAAAACCAAACTTTTCAGGAGAGCAAAAACAATTATTTTTTTCAATTGCGGCTTCTGTAGATGCTTTTTTAAACTTTTTTCTTTACTATCCTCTTAACAGTGACTTTCTACGTATTATACATAGTTTTCATTAAAAAATCCTCACAGGATCACAATCTGTAAAAGGATTAAAAATGCATATGTTTGATTGACTCATTAAGTGTGTGCAATATAACATCATATCTCCACATAAGTTCTTTTTTGTGAAAATAAATGTTATCATTTTAATCACACATGACGACTTACGTTGTTATTTTTAGCACACAAGTTGGCGACATATTCAGAGTTTTTGATACTTATAGCACAACGTATGGACTTAAAATTACAAACAACCGCTCATCTGCTGTTGTTGCAACTAAAGAAGTCAACAATAAACGCACGTGTACATATACGTTGTTATTAATAGAAAAATTTTCAAAAAATACTTTCATATTTTTTGCACGAATAACAAACAACATAACATCACATATGCTTTTTATTTGGAAACATGTTCAGCAATTTTACAATTTTTGGCGATGTATGTCGACATAAATCGTTATAATAGCAAAATATTTTATTAAACAGTTAACTTAAGTTGTTTTTAGCAGTAAAAAATTAATAATACTACATTATATTCTAAAAAGCTTAATACTTATAAAAACCTAATGCAAAATGTAGCACTTTGACATCATTATCTCAATTTCGGTAAAAACCGACTTACGCGATTATTCGTGAAAACCACAGATATATCTGTGATTGTGATCCTGTGAGGATTTTTTAATGAAAACTATGTATAATACGTAGAAAGTCACTGTTAAGAGGATAATAAAGAAAAAAGTTTAAAAAAGCATCTACAGAAGCCGCAATTGAAAAAAATAATTGTTTTTGCTCTGCTGAAAAGTTTGGTTTTATAACTAACGCGATTATTCGTGCAAACCACAGATATTTAATTTATCAAACGAGATCAAAATCAAAATATATATAAAAAAGTTTTTCATTACGTTTGAAACTTCTACAATATAAACGATGCACCCTATAAAGTCTTGCTTGGAACGGGTTTTCCGAAGACCCCATAGGATGGTAACTAGGTTCTTATATTAATAGATCGCTCCACAAGTGGTTGAGGCATAAGCAAATGATTGCTATTACTTTTAATTGTTACTCATAAATTTCTAATGTTTAACCTAAACTTTTTGATGTCTACTTATAATCTGTAAACTTTGTTTCTTATTTTTCACCTGAAATAATTTTAGTAAAGCTACCTAAACGGTGCTAAGAATCATTCCTAGGAAGTTTATAAGTTTTAAAATGTTGTTGACTGAGATCTTAGGTACATTTTTGTAGTAAATTGTTTCCTTGAATTTTGAACGGTTTGCTACCTATGGACTTGAACAAGGGGAAAAAGGTAAAAAAATCGAATTTTTAAAGTTTTTTGCGGTTTTGATTTTCAAGATGAAGTTTTTTTGATCTTATATGTTCACAATTGTTGTTCTTTATGGCAAGAACTACAGCTTTGTCTCAGAGGGTAAATCAAAATACCGAGCGGATTGCAAGATATGAGCCTGACAAAACGATCACATTCTTGCAAAAATGACACCGAGCCCCCAAATCTTTGGGGGCCCATAAAAAAGTGCATTACTTTGGGCAAAACTGGGAGACACTGGTCTTGTATTTGTTGGTCTTTTATCACGTAGTGGTGTCCGTATATGGTTATAGATAGCATAGTATCTCAATGTTGAAGTAGAGAAAAAACAAATAAGTTTAAAAAATTTTCGGGTAATTTTTCACTGTTGCGGCTACCTAAGCGCTACCTAAACGGTGTTAAGGATCATTCCTAGGAAGTTAATATTCTCTAGAAAGTTGTTTATTTAGATCTTAGGTATATTTTTGAAGCTGATTGTTTCCTTGAATTTTGAACGCTTTGCTACCTATGGACCTGAACAGGGGAAAAAAGGTAAAAAAAACTCTAATTTTTTAAAGTTTTTTTTTTTTGCGATTTTGATCTTCAAGATGAAGTTTTTTTGATTTTATATGTTAACAATTTTTGTTCTTTAGGACAAGTGCTACAACTTTGTCTCAAATGGTAAATCAAAATACAGAGCGGATTGCAAGATATGGGCCTGAGAAAATTATCCCTTTTTGCAAAAATGACACCGATCTTTGGGGGCCCATAGAAAAAGTGGTTTTGGTCTTTTATCACGTAGTGGTGTCCGTATGTGGTTATTTTTTTGTGTTGCAATGTGTTATTTGACGAAAAATTTATTTAAGTTCGGTGGCACAGAAAAAGTTGTAACGACAAAAATCGAAAAATGTAAATATCACACCGGCTTCAAAGATGAAACAACAATAATCGCAACGACAAAAATCGTGTAATGTAAATTGGGGCTAACTTACAACACGGCGAAAAATTTACAACATTATTTTCCATTATGATCCGCCTGTTGTTTTTTTTTTACATTTAAAAAAAGAGAATCAAAGTAGTGGCAAATCAGTGTTGCCAGGGCAGGAATAAAAAAAATCGAAATCGAGTAAATCAGGCAATGCCTCTCATGTTAAAATATAAAAATTTTTTCTTATTTTATATTTTAACATGTGTGTCACTAATTCTGCCTACGTTTTGTTCTTGAGCACACATTAAAATGGATAATATGTGCGGTGTGTTATGCCGCAATACAATGAACACAAATTTATTTAATTGAGATTTTTTTGCAAAACTGTTGCTAAAATTAACTTTTAAGTTTACCACATACATTGATCAAGCTGATATCATACCATCTCGAAGACTGTCTGCAATGTGTGGAGACAAATAATAGAACATTAAGTTTTTTTTACCAATAAGAAGAGTGCTCCACAATCATCATTTCTTGGTCCACTTCTTTTTTTTTATAAACGATTGGTAAATTAAGTCAACTAATGTACTACAAGATTCGATTATATGCTGATGATGCACAACTATAGGTAAAGTAAGATAACATGTAACAAATTAAATCATTGTATTTAAAATCTTTATGTTGATCTAAATAGAGCTGCCTTATGAGCTACAGCTAAAGGCTAGTTCACACGGTAATACAATGTACTACGACTTTGTAGAATCAAAATAATATGAAATTCTCTCCCTGTGTAAAAGAAAAAAATAAAAGTCTGTTATAAGTATATTTCATGTTTACACGGTTGGTATAAGTAAAATCAAAAATAATAACAAAAAAGCAGATGGTTGCAGTTTTACAATTTTTACAAAAACAAATGAAAATTTCCTGAGTTGATTTAAGTTGTTTTTGTAATTGTTTAAAAATGCTACCAACTTCAATATACTATATATACTGTGATGATAATACATAAGTTTCTAAAAGCCTTTTCACACGTGTCAACATTTAACATTTAACATCAATTTACGAAGATGTTGTAATTTTCCCATAAGAAATACATAGGGCTAATAGCCTTTTCACACTTGTCAACATTTAACATTAAACATCAATTTGCTAAGATGTTGGAATTTTCCCATAAGAAATACATAAAGCTAAAAATCAAAATTTTTCAACATCTTTATAGCCTTTTTACACTGATCAACATTTAACATATATCATCAATTTTCCACAATTTGCGAAGATGTTAACATCTTTCTATAAGAAATACATAGGGCTTAAAACCAACATCTTTAAAAGATGTTCCTATCTCATTGTATTCCATTCAACATCTTTCGATTATTTTAGTGTCATCACTAGAAAAGTGGCAATAAGTTCTATTATTATTGTGGCATCTCTGAAAAAAAAAATTTTTTTTTGAAAGCAGCGTTACCATTTGTCAGCTTTTCTCTTTTATTGCAATGTTTTTTGTTAGGTATTTTTTATATTTTTAAACAAATGGAACTTCAAATATATTTTGGTGTTTTCTTTTTAAATTCTGGCACTTTTGTAGAAAAAAAAAACATTTTTTGTTTTCCAATAATTTTTTTTCAAAAATGGTGACATTTTTGTCTGATGGTAGATGTTAGATGTGAGCAATGTAAACGAGTGTTTCACATTTTCTACATCTTTGATGGTAGATGTTGATCAGTGTAAAAAGCCTATTACAAAATGTTACTATGTATCTCATTTTGTTCCCTTATACATTTTTAGATTCTTTTAGTGTCATCACTAGAAAAGTTCTATTATTATTGTGGCATCACTAACAAAATAGAAGTTGCTTTGAAAGCAGCGTTACCATTTCCAAGTTTTGCCTTTTTTTTGCTTAATTTTGCTAAAATTATTAAACAAAATGAATTAGAAATACATTTTAGTGTTATCTTCTAAAATGTTGGAACTTTAATAGAAAAAAAGTATTTAAAAAAAATAAAAGTTTTTTTTTCAGAAATGGTGACATTTTTTTATTGATAGTGGATGTTTCAAGTGTGAACGCGTATTTCACATTTTCAACATCTTCCATGCGTTTCTCCGAAATGTATGCAAGTGTACAAAGGGTATAAAAATCAAAATTTTTCAACATCTTTACAGAATGTTACTATCTCATTTTGTTCCCTTTTACATTTTTCGATTCATTTAGTGTTATCACTAGAAAAGTGGCAATAAATTCTGTAATTATTGTGGCATCACTGACAAAATGGAAGTTGCTTTGAAAGCAGCGTTACCATTTCTCAAGTTTTTCCTTTTTTGCAAGCCTTATTTTGCTTAATATTGCTAAAATTATTAAACAAAATGAATTAGAAATTCATTTTGGTGTTATCTTTTAAAATATTAGCACTTTTGTAGAAAGAAAGTATTTAAAAAAATAAAAGTTTTTTTTTTCAGAAAAGGTGACATTTTTTATTGATAGTAGATGTTAGATGTTTCAAGTGGGAACGCGTATTTCACATTTTCACCATCTTCCATGCGTTCCTCCGAAATGTATGCAAGTGTACAAAGGGTATTACTCAATACATTTTTCTTTTATACCCTTTGTTCACTTGCATACATTTCGGAGGAACGCATGGAAGATGTTTAAAATGTGAAATACGCGTTCACACTTGAAACATCTAACATCTACCATTAGTAAAAAATGTCACCATTTCTGAAAAAAAACTTTTATTTTTTTTAAATACTTTTTTTCTACAAAAGTGCCAACATTCTAAAAGATAACACCAAAATGTTTTTCTCATTCATTTTGTTTAATAATTTAAGCAAAATTAAGCAAAATAAGGCTTGCAAAAAAGTAAAAACTTGAGAAATGGTAACGCTGCTTTCAAAGCAACTTCCATTTTGTCAGTGATGCCACAATAATAATAGAATTTATTGCCACTTTTCTAGTGATGACACTAAAAGAATCGAAAAATGTAAAAGGGAACAAAATGAGATGAGAAAAATTTTGATTTTTAGCCCTATGTATTTCTTATGGGAAAATTCCAACATCTTCGCAAATTGATGTTAAATGTTAAATGTTGACAAGTGTGAAAAGGCTATTACATGATATGATTTTTCTCATTATACATCATGTCGTAATACAATGTATTACCATGTAAACTAGCCTGAATGGGATAAGTTTTAACTCACAGAAATACAACAGCATTGTCTTTCGGTAAAGAACGACCAACATAATCAAGAACCCAACGTCTATATAAATTATCAGCCTATTGAGATTGAAAGAGCAAAAAGCATAGAAGTTGTGTTCTATGGAACTCTAACAGGGACGGATCATGTTGCTGCGGTATGTGGCAGAACTTATTTAATGCTTAGAACCCTTTGTTCACCCAATTCTCCGGTAAAAATCGGACTATTACTTGCAAAAACATAAGTAGTCCCAACGTTATTATGTATTTGTGAAATTTTTTCCAGCTTTTTAATGTTCTTTTTACCAACATTGCAAGATATAAAATGTTTGACAATTTTTAAGCGTATTCTAAGAAACAGAGTACCGAAACGTTCACTCATTTTTTCGTCATGAGCGAGCGTGAAAAATTTAAAATTTTACTGCTTTTTCATCCTCATGAGGGTGAGGAAAAAATATTTTGAATTTCCCCATTCATGAAAAATGAGCAAACAAAAAAATTCATATGTGAATTTGTCAGATATGAAAAATTTGGAAAAATTCACATTCAAATTCCTTATAAGGAATAAAAACGCGATTTGCCCGACCATTAACAGCGGGAAAATTAAGTAATAAAGAGGCCTTATAGAAGGCCTTTTTGCCGATATAAAGTTTTCAGTCGCATCCCAGCTGTATTTCTAATTTACACAGTGTGTCATTAAAGACCAAAGCCTGGCCTTCTCGCATCTACTTTAAAGGCTTCTGAAACCCTGCAAATAATATTGGACTACCTGTTCCATTTTGATCAAATGGACTACTCCCTGGACTGGTCCGATGTAATGCAAGCATGGACCATGTCATTGTTAAAAAGTGTTTGTAGTGAGACAACATGTCTTCGTTTTTTAACGACTTCAAAACTAATCCGCTTGAGTATACCATGGAGTCGTTTTAAGACTACTCCTTTGTAGTCCAAAGCTGGGTTATATGCCCTAGGACATCGTCATGTTAAATAGACCATGTTTTTTCCATACGATTGGATTTCTTTTGGACTAGTCCTAGTCTCTTGTGGGCTACATTTTACACGCGTGCTTGGACTAGTCCTATTATTTGCAGGGAAGGCCTTCGAAAAGAATTTAAGAATAAAGTTTTAACCCAGTGTGATTCGCGACCTTAGGACAACAAGGTTCTATCTTAAATGTTGTTAAGGAGCAAATAGATCCTTGTTGTCCTAAGGTCGCGAATTGTTGTTGCTAATAACGCGAAGTGAATAACTTAATAACTAAACTTGCTACACATTCCAACATAACTACTAATAAAACGATTTCGATAGGCCTTATCTTAAAATAAAAAAAATTTAAATTTGTAAAATATCTTACAAAAACCATTTTAAAAGGCCATTTTGAAGAAGGCAGAGTGGAATAAGAATTTTTTTTTTAAAATACAGTTTTAAACCTTCTTTAAGGCCTGAAAAGTGAAAGCGCTCGCAATTTTTCCCGCTAGGCAGCCTGTATGTGTTTTGTAAAATTATTTGTTGGCTGGTAAACTAAAATGTGTTTTGCTTTTGAAAAATATTCTTTGATGCCTCTAAAAGGAAACCTAAAACAAAGCCATAAATATTTTGTAATTCTGTTGTTGCTTTCTACAGAAATTCATGTATTTTTTTAAAATTTTAAACGCCACAAATTATGAGTCATTTGAAATTTTAAAAGGCAATATGAATTTCTGTAGAAAGCAACAACAAAATTACAAAATACTTATGACTTTGTTTTTGCTCTCAATGTAATTCTTTGGCGTTGAGTTGCGTTTTACATAATTAAGGACATTATTGCAATTATAACCATGAATGTACTTTATCTCTTTATTCTATTATAGTCGTAATTTAAGAAAAATATAGCAAAATCTCATTTATGTATATTGAAATAGCAATCCGAATCACGTTGAATGAAAGTTATTTCAAGTTGAAACAACGTGAATTTTATGTAGAATCAAGTTGGTTTGAGTTTGAAATAACAGTGAGAAGAATCTTCAGAGACAACAAATGCATTTATTTAAGACAAATTCAAAACACTTACCCGCGGAGCCAGAGAAAGAGAGGATATAATTATTTATTTTCCTGTAACAAATGTTTCACTTTTTTTGTATTCCTCTTTGTTAGCAGAATGGCCCGATATGGGTTTAGTTATCATTCAACTTTGAAAATTTTATGTACTATTTAACAAACTAATTTTAACAAAAAGAATACGGGAATTTGTCTTCTCCTTTTAGATTATTTTAAATATAAAAATAAAAAAAATTATGTTTTTCTTTTTATAGTGTTGTTGTTTTTCTATACAAAACATGTAAAACAGGTTTTTATGGTTTAAATATTGAATCATTTTATTTTAACATTTTTCATTTAAAATAAACATGAAACCAAGATAGTTTTAAATAAAGGCCATACTTTTGCAGAAATTTACTATGATTTTTAATCAACATTGCGCCATGTTAATTTAACAATGATATTTTTTCTGTGTGTTGAACATAAGATCATTAATTTTTGTTACATAAAATATTTAACGTCCGTGAACCTGAATACTTATTCAAAAGTCTAGGTTTCGGCCGGTTAAATCGAACAAAAAATCTAGTTCAGTTAAAGCATCACACTATAGTTTCGCTATGTCAATTTTATATTAATGTTATACGTCTTTGGAAGTTACAACCCGAAGTATTGAAGATATAACGCTTTATAATTTTAAAACAACTATTGGAATTATTTTCTTAAATCCATTTTAATTTTTCGTAATAGTAACATAACTTTTCCTTAAGCTTCTCTTTATACTCTCCACAAAGTTTGTCGTTCCGTGTGACACATTTTTAATATCCGTCTAAGACCACATTAAGTATACATATATCTTCTGGGTCCTTAAGTAATTTCAAATTGATTTAGCCGTGTTGGTCTGTCTGTCCGTCTATTGAAAACATGCATACTTTTGAAAATCTCAAAAGTAAAGAACAACTTTGCTGTTAAATTTTTTCTAGTCTAGAGTTTTAAATATAATCGTTGAACCACCACCCTAAATAATTGATAATTTACATTAATATTGGCGGATTGCACATATTGCTATAAAGCTAAGATCCCACTATCGGCGCAATGTACCAATTTTTGTCGTATATCATGTGCCGATAGTGTGAACGGTCAAAATTTTTTAATATGCGACAATCTGTGCCGAAATTGTGCTGACTGTGGACAATCAAAATTAACCTTGATGCGCCGATAATGTGAACACTCTTTTGCACAATGTGGAGCAATCAAATTGTTTAATATGTACCGATTTCGATCGGCCACTTGTGTGCCGATCACAGTCGCCAATCAGCGCCGATACAAGAGATGGCAAAACGAAATTTTTAAATTGAACTAACTGGCTACTAAAATCTTACCTTTTTGAGCTTAATTGTATCAAAATTACATATGTTTGTCTATTATTTATGTGTAACAACTTTAAATAGCACATTTGTACTGTTGAATGAAAGAAAACAATTCGCTTTAACCAAAACATTGCAGTTGTATCGATGTTGCCATCCCTGGTTTGTCAACATTTATTTACAAAACAACAAGTACAAAAAAAGAACAAATGCAGTAAGTCTGAATAAAATTGAATACATTTTTTATTTTATACTAATATATTATTTAAAATTGTTAGAAAACATAATAGAATATTCAGACGGACAATTTCGCGAATTTCTAAAGTAAAATTATGTCTGCCAACAAGCAAATAAACAAAAACATTTGATTTAATTTTCCAAAATTGCACGAAAGTGTGACCACATTGTACCGATTATTGTCGCAATTGAGTTTTGGCCGATATGAACCGAAAAAAATTGTCACAATGTGTGACGATAATGGGACCACCCAAGAATCAATTGTGCAATGTTTTTAAATGTGCGCCGATATAGCACGACAAAAATCGTCACAGATTGTGCTATTTGAGCAGATAGTGGGATCTTAGCTTAAGACTTTGCATAATATCGTTATATATTGTTATAAATTTGATCTGAAGATCTGTCCATAATTTACCATATGCCCCATATAAACTTTTCTCTCATGAAAAAAGATTATTACACGTAAAACCGTAACGAATAATGCTATTTTACTAAAATCTCAGTCTGTCAATTTGTCATATTTATAAACTAAATTTACGAAAAACAGATTATTAAGCGTTTTTTCTTTTATTTAATTATAAATTTCATTAATATAATTGAAGCACAGCCGCGAATAACGTTTTAAGTTACAAAATAATTATTTTTCAGGAGAGCAAAAAAAAAACGTTTTAAACAGGCAAGATTATTAATTTTTTATTTTATTTCTTTAGATTTTTAAAAAAAATGATAATAAAAACTTTTATGCAAAATATCAAGAAATTTAAAATATAAATTACATGCAAATTTACAGTTTATAACTTTGGAAAAACGTGGAAAAACGTTTCATATCCACAATCGCGATGTCATTTAAAACGTTATTCCACGTTTCAAAACCATTTACTTTGTAGCATTTTGTAAGTAACTTACAACGTTCTTCCACTAGTTGACTCTTTGTACGTCATTTTGAAGGCGTTAAGGTGCATAAGTAATGTTAACGGTTATCTGCAAAAAAACAGTTTTTGCAAAAAGTGGCTTTCACAACGTAATTCGCGGCTATGCTTGTAACTAACTCTAACTCGACTCTGATTGTTAAAAAAAAAAAAAATGAAATACGATTTGTAGGTTATTTTCTAAAACATATTTACAAATTAATTTAATGTTTTGTTCGTTCACAACTTTTTAGAGATCAGTTGGAGAACTGGTGCCAAATATGTTGATTCTGGAAGAATGGTATGTGGGGCACTCATCAAGGATGTGGACGATATTTAGTTCTCTATTGCAAGATTAACATATTAGATGTGCAGTTTTTTCAAGTAGATATTTGTGAGTTAGTTTGCAGTGTCCTATCCTTAGTCGTACTGTTGTATTGGTTTCCCTTCTAGAGCAGGTTTTGGGATAAATAGGTTTCGATCCGGTGCGGTTATTTTTTTGAAGTTATGCTGAAACGCCATTTGTCTTCGGTAATCGATTCCAAATGGGGGTTGGAATATCTCGATTTTCATGTGATGGGAATTTGCTTCTGTGGCCTGTGAATCCGCATGTTCTTTTCCTGGTATGCCAACGTTCTCACGTGAGAAGGCGCCCACATTATTTTAATTTTGTCAGAAAGTTTTATAAAAATGTTTCTGATTTGATTTATTACCGGAGAATCGTATAAGGAATTTCGTATCACTCGAATAGAAGAAATACTGTCAGTACAGATCGAGTCACTTGTATAAGCGTATTCAATAGCTGCGAGTAATGCTGAAGCTTCGGCTGTGAAGATGGACCAGAAGTTGTCGACGTAGCCCATGCTGATTAGTTTACCGTGCCAATCCACTGTTGCAAATGTGGTGCAATCATTTGACTTAGATCAGTCAGTGAAAAAAAGGTTCTAGTTGTGCCTATTGTAGTAATCCACTATGTTACTAAAAGTCTGTTTTTAAACGATGGGAGAAGTCGAAGTTTTTGGTAGCTTTAACATTGATAGGATAAAAGACGACTGTTTTAGAAGCCATGGTGGTTCAGATTGTAGTTTGGGATGTTTTGGTTGAAGATCAAATCCAAGTTCCCGTGCTAAAATAATGCATCGAGAAATAGTAGATAAACGCTTAGGTGCCCTTTTGCTTTTTATTGCTGTTTTAACTTCATCAAATAATATTTTGTTTCTGCATAAAACAGTGTGGGTAGTATTTTAAGTGTTGAAATGACGTACGGCATTCAATTGAAGGCATACCAGCTTCAGCAAAGATAGGTTTAATAGGGCTTTGTCAATATTTATAACTGATTTATTGATTTAACAATTTATAAATTATTATTTCATTATTTAAATTGTATTATTTCGTAGCCCTTTTGCTTGCAATAAAAGTTTTATTTTGATTGTCAAAACAATACTCAAATGCACAATATGTGCGTCTGTGTTATTTTAAGACTAATGTCTTGTTACACAGATTAACCAATAAATAAAAATAAATTACAAAATTACTAAACACAAGTAAATAATACTTAAATAACGTTAAAAGATAAAGCAATATTACTCACTAAATAAGTTTGTTTGCACAAACCAAAACGATTGTTGAACAAATGCTTTGGTTAAACGTAGTTTGTATTTTATAATAAATTTTTTTTACAATTTTCAATAACGTTTAATTCAGTTTATTGGCAGATTTTATTTGTTGTTTATATAAATTTGGAAAACTTGTTTAATATTTCGACTTAACATTGTTGACAAGCACACACTTTCTAATTGATAAACGATACAAACATAATTCAAACTGGTATTAATTTTTTAATTCTATTGAACAAATGTTTTCGTCTACCATTTTTTACGCTTCTTTTTCTTTTTCTATATTATGCAAAATTTGATGACAAAAACAGTTTCCCAAATATTTAACAAATTTAAAACCGTAATTAACAGCCGTTTATTTAGTTTATTGGGTCTATTAGAAAATTTTGCCAAACAAAAAGGGCTAAATTTATTTTATTTTGAATAATATGAAAAATGGCTAAGCTGAAATGACAAAACTTCTTATTGGCCTGCTTTAAAAATGCCAATTAACACATTAAATCCATTGTTAATTCTAACGATTTTTATAGAACAAATTCGTAATATAAATCTAAATTAATATATAAAAACAAATTTAAAAAATGTGGTAAGAGATGCATAAAACATATATCGACTTAAATCATTTTACGTGGAAATAATATTGAATACATTAATGATACTTTGCCATACAAACATACGTACATATATTATGCATACGGTTAGAATGTAGCATGCAAGTCACATACAAAAACGTGTGATTAATATTTATAAACATATTAATCATACGTCATGTAATTTAAATATAAAAAGGCCGAACACGCAAACCATTATCAAATGCCTGACGTAAAAAAAATTCGACTTTCCTTCAATACTTCATTATAATGCGGAACACAAAGCATGAATGAAATATGCTCAAATGCTTAATCAACGAATGATAAACTTAAAAAACTTAAATAAAAATCAAAAATAATTATTATGGGTTTTAACACAATGATGTTATTTAAAATTAGACTTGTAATCGTTAAAGGTAAGAGGTTTCAATTAGGAATATAAATCCATTTCGGAAGAACAGTTTTGACAAGTTACCCAATAAAAAATTTTATCATTTTACGAAGCACTAATGGTACATTTAAAATAAGACTTACAGAAATGCAGTAAAGTGAGTGAAAGAACTCTTAACAACTTTTATAAAAAAATAACATTTCAAGTGCCACGGCATTCCCTGACTACGAAGCAGGTTTGTAAAGAAGAATACTAAAAAATAACTGTATCAAAACATTCAATGTGTAAAGCTGATCGTTACATCCAACAATTTTTATATGCGCTGAATAAAGCGCTTTATGTGTCAAAAATGTATTGCTTCAAAGTGGGAACTCGCCATATAAAATTCATGTCTTCTGAAAGCGCAGTGGTAAGCGAAACTTTTATGTTTCTCCCTTACAAAAATAACCAAACATTTTCATTGAAGAGTTAAATCGAAAGGTTGTTATTTCATACTCCCTAAATAGGCTTTCAATATCAGAAAGCCAATATGATAAACATATGTAATAAATTACTAGGACCTTGTTTCCTGGTTTGCTGGAGGATACAACGATAAGCTTAAACTTGGGAGGACACGACTTTAAAAATCAAAGGGTCGTACTTTGTTTAATATAACTTTAAATTTAATTTATCTTCCGATCAGACAACTGTTGCTATATCGAGCCCTAGAAGAATTGCATCTCCATCTGGTTATTAAGCGACGCCAGGCACATGGATAAATTATTTTAAATATATCAGTACGCATTAAACGAAAACATACTGCTTAATTTTGAGAGTCATCTTTAACTTGCTGTTAAACATTTTAGTTTTATCGTCAGATGAATCAAAAATAATAAAATATAATCAGTAGACCTCGAACGGCTCTTGATTAAAACAGGGAGAAATCGAAGAAATGACAATTGCACAGATCCCTCAAAAGAAAGTTACTGCAGTCCCAGAAAACCGCATTCCTGGAAAAATATCTTAAGGTACTAAATGCAACTCCACAATTAGACCACTCATTATGGCGTGCATTTAGAAATCTTAAAGACCTCCACTAAGAAGCCCGAATGGAAGTTGGTGAAGAAATGATATTGAAAAAGAAAACTTTTTTGTAAACCATTTAGGGTGGGTTTATTAACATGGATATTAGAGATTTCGTCATCTTTAATCTGTATTTAAGATTTTAAAGATGAGGATTAATTACTTTTTTTTGCCAGTTTAAGCGGCCAATGTTGGTGGTTTAAACTTGATTAACAAGCAAACAAAGCAGCTGTTAAAATACATAGAAAGAATTTTTTAGAAAACAGAAAAATGGTTTATTCTAGTAAAGATGAACGCATCAGTGATTGTGAAACATATGAAAATATAAACAAAAAAATAATAGCAACTAACTTTCTTTTTATAAGAAAAGGGCGAAATTTCTTCTTCTTCTGTATAAAATGCAAAATGCATTCATAAAAAGTTGCCATTTTAAAATATGCTGTTGCCATTTGTTGCTATTCAGTATAGCAATGCTGCGAGGTTTAAACTAACTATTAAAAATGGCAAACACATTTAGTACTTAATTAAATTTATTCTTTTTTAATTTTTTTTTTTAATTCGAAGTTTTACGCTGGTCTGCAGGAAAGAAACCAAAGTCTTTGGCGGGAATCGAGCCCGCAACCCCGGCGCTCTCAAATTAATTAATTATAGTTTGCTGCTAAGATTAAACTTGATGTTAAAAATTCACTCTTAAAAATTAGCTTCCAATACATCTCACGATATAGCATTCTAGTTACCGCCTGTCGATGTTGGAACACCTTCACCATGCATTTGGAGCTACCACGCACAACACGTTTAACGTAGAATTGCCATATAAAGGCAAAATAAATTAAAAGCAATTCAACTGAATTGACTTATTTGAAGCAATTAGTCCTTAGTCTCGACTGCAAACTTCTTCTTTACAACTCTAGCTTAAATGCGATCTTGTGATACGGTATTCAGTTATGAGGCCAGCATCGGTCTGCTTTGTATATTAAAACAATCCAAAGGCGTTAAAATAAATTTCTTCGAGTAATAACAGCCGCCCCTCGTTTATTAAAAAATGGAAAATTTACAAGGATCTCAATGCACCATTACTAAAAACTATGATCATAAAATATTAGATAAAATATTTTAAAATAATCAAATTCGACCCTAATCCTCCAGTTCGAAATATTATAAGTTATGTTGGCCACACCGGCCTAAGGAGAAGCGATGCCGCATGACTTATCCGTCTCAGGGGGATCGATATATATATAACTACATCCAAATGGCAATATTGGCCTTACTTAGTTGAATATTTGTATGTTTGTTGTCCAAGTTTACACCCACAAGTTTATACCCAGATAACTATAGTGCGAGCTCGATTTTCGCAAACCCCGATTATGGCAACACCACGATTTTCGCAACAGGCAATATTTTTACATTGCAGCCTTTATAACTGCAACTATTTTTAAAAAATAGTCGTAATAAGTGCAACAATTTTTTTTTATTAATTTACAATGTTCCTTTTCTTGTATTTCTTGTTCAGAAACTTAGTTTTATCAAAATTATCGTATTTAGTTAAAGGGTCTTATTTCAAAATTTTTTTGCAATATCTGATGTCAATACCACACTGTTACACAAAAAAGACGCAAAATCATATGACTCAGCTACTTTTACAATTTCGAGTAAAATTTAATTGTAAAAAAAACTCCTTTCTTCATAAAAATAATTTAATGAAAATTAAATTTAATGAACTTAAGTCTAATTAAAAATATTAAAAATTTGGATTAAAAACCATAAATGGTTCAACAAAATAACCACAATACTAATTATTATTCAGAACGGTTGACGCAAAAATCAATAAAAATGTTGAAACTGGGTTTTGGCACCTAATAGAGCACATTTGGCTTATCAGACAAAGGATAATCGTTAGAATTAATTATTTTTTTAAAGAATACATTTTTCGGCCAATTTACGAAATGATAAAAATGTTATAAATTGGTTTTAATTGTTACAATTTTTATAAACTTATTTGAAGAATTGATATTTTTTGGGTAAATTTATGGATCGATATAGAATAATTTTGATGAGACTTTTGTCAGTGGAAGTGATTTTTGAGAGATACAAGCTCGTTTATTATTTCAATTAGATACGAGTACAGTCATATAGGTGTTGGTTCTAATCAAGGACTTGAAATTTAATTGAATTTATAGCAAAATACGACTTGTTTGATAAGAAGGTTTGCATGAACACACAGACATAAGACTGTATATTTATGTACGTTAGAGTATTAAGTTTACAGATCAATAAGTTCAATAATGTATTGATGTTAACACTGAGTTTTTGATGTCTAATATACAGCTGTCATGTAAAATATGTGCTTATTAAGTAAAATGTATAAAATGTACATTTATTTTTAGTTCTACTTTTTATCCTCATCATATGTCTTTTATTTTATTTCATGTAGCAATTTATATTGTAATCATTTACAGTTCACTAAACATGTATTGTGTGAGTGTGAACATGTAGAATGAAGTCGAGTAGAAAAGAGATACAAGATGATGGTCAGTTCAACAAGGATAAGTACGAGGAATAGTTATGTGGTAGTGTGTGTGTGCTTTCAATAAGTTTGTAAGAGCTACTGTGTTGGTAAACATACACACATACATACATGCAGATAAAAATGATATACCCATGCATAAATACATATTTGTATTGACCAAATACACGGTTAGGGTGTTGAAGTTCCCAACCAACGAACAGACCAACAACATGAGCATTATCAACAGCTCTAGTTATTGAAACCATATAACAGTGCAGGTGTTTACTGAATGGACATTAAGTGGCTTACGATTCATAGAAACATTTAAATTTTTTTTTCTTTTGTTACAAATATTTAATATAAATTTTACTCTTTTATGAAAAAAATTTACTTTTTTATGTAAAAATATAAATTTCTTAACGTGTGTAATAGAGTTTCTAATTTCCCAGGGAGCGTAGCAAAATGTTGTTTTTTATTCCCGGGACATTCCTGGATTTTTGTTTTTGTGAAGAATAATATGAAATGTATATGTATAAGATGTAATCAAATATTCACAAAAACATCTTGTTGTTATTGCTGTAAAACTGCTTGTGTCGTTTATTTAGCCATTAAAACCTAGCCGGACTCCCTTTATAGGTGGTGCTGAAAACACACCTGAGCAACTTTTGTTTTTAATTGTTGTACTTGTTGTAGTCAGGATTTAAAAAATTGCAGTCGAAACCAAAGACTGTCGAACAAAACATGAAAATTTGTCTACAACTTTTCGTTTTTTGAGTTGGTTTGACATAGTCTGTTTACATTTAATGAACCGGAAGTAAAAGCAACAGTTTGTTTTGGCCAATGACAAATGAAGAGGTGGAAGAAATAGAAGAAGTATTGCCATACATAAACATGTACATACCTATTTATTAAGAAAGCTTAACTTTCCGCCGTTCAAAATCAAATTTTAAGCGGAGAAGAGAGAGTGTATTTGAAATACTTAAAACTATAACTTAATCTCAGTAGGGCCTACAGCTTAGGCAAGATCATTTCATTTTTTATTTACCTATATAGTTTTTACATGCTTCCTTAATTCTGTTTTTTAAAATTACACTTGATGATGGACTACCAAATTGTTTTAATTTATAATTTTATAAAATATATTGTAAGCGACTGATTTTATTTGCAAAGAGATTTTTTTTGCCGATTTATCCGATTTTAGGAAAAATTAGGACTAGGAAATTGGAACGAAGGAGGAGACAGACTTTCCAATTTTGACAGGAATACAACATGAAAATTACTTACACGCTGTTCTGTCTTCCTCCAAGAAGACTCTATACCTGGAAATTCCCCAAGGATAGAAGAAATAATATTGTGCAAAATCAAATTGTTTTTTTTTTTTTCTGATAAACAAAAACTTCAACATACCCAGGAGCAAACGTACGCTCGGACCACAATCTTTATTTGTATATTCATTAATTATGATGTTCTAAATTCTCAATTTTTATTCTTTGACAAATACACTAAAATTTATTGTTAAGAGATAAGCTAGTTCCTATGCGCATTTCGCTGGTTGCTTAGGATGTTATACAGATATTATACAATTAAAACTGTAAAGCGAATGAGAATTACAAACACTCAAGGCTTACTTGCAACGATATCAAAGCTATTAAAAAATGGGCAAGAGTTGTAAAAGTACTGGAGCCAAATTATAATATTCGAAATTGATCGAAATAACCATTTAAATTGTATTCTAATTTCGATCGATATCTAATGTCGTAACTTGCCCCTGTCTTTATTTATTTCATTATTAAATATTGTTACGAAAGTAACTTTAGTGAAGAATTAGTTGTAATTATTAGTTAAGAATTAGTTAAATTTATAAGTTATCTTGTATTTATTAGTTATCTTGTATTCATAAGTAATTTTATTAGTTTACATCGTTTTTGTTATAATTTAGTACACTTCAATCCCAATGTGCAGAAAGCCTTAGAAATTACCGTTAAAAAAGCTTCAGTATAAGAGGTAAAATTATGTAAACATAAGCGCTGCCATAAATCAAATTAAAGTGTGGTGAATAGTAAAGCCTCGAACCTTGGAAAAACATTTCGAATGTTCTAGACAACCAAATTGCAGTATAAATACTAGCGGCGACTAGCGTAAGAGACTTTGTCAATAACGTATAACGCTGAGAAAATTATAGTTGGTTGTGAATAAAAGCTATAACATACGGTTGTTAAAAAGACTTATAACTTAATAGAGTTGAGTAAATTGTAAATAGTGTTTAAAGTGTTTGTGTTTTATTTATTTTAATAAAGTTGCAATAAAGAACTCGAAACGGATTATTTTAAAGGAAATAAACCAAAACGTTATTGAAAGGCAGTAACGTAACAATATGTTTTATTGAGTGCTTTTTTGCAAAGAGCAATTTTGATAAATTTTTTCATCGAATCAAATGAAAAGTATTTAACAAACTGTGCTGTTAAAAACTTTTTTGTGATATTTTTTTCCGTGTATTATGTTTAAGGTGCAAACAAAATATCTTTACTTTAAATAATAGCATAACTAAACATTTATTTTTTTATTTTTGTGAAAGTGTGAAAATATTGGTTTAAAAATATTAACATTGCTTGTAAGTTTTATGTTATTTTAAGAGGAAAGGAATGAAAATTCTAAAAAATAATTTATAAATAATTGCGACCTACGACAAACAGAATACAATGTGTAATAATAATGTAATAATAGTAACAACGATATTATATTAGCCTATGATTATAATATGAATACTGTAATCATATTAAGAAACATAATATGTTTCTTTCAGATCCTTATAAAATCATAAAATGTATGATCGTGAGTGAGAAAAACACCGACGATACAACCACTTTGAAGATACAAAAGACCTACACCAACACGATACATAGTTTAAAATATTTCGCGGTAACAATCAATGACCGGTGGGATAATTCAAAGGAGATAAGATACCTTATTGCAATGGCAAGACATACATTTTTTAAATATAAAAAAGTTTTTACCAATCATGACATTAATCTGGAAACGAAAATACTTTTCGTCAAAGCTTATGTATGGTCGGTTCTACTGTATGCTGTGGAGGTATGGAGCATAAAAGCAGTAGATATCAAAAAGCTGGAAGCCTTTGAAATGTGGATTTATCGTCAGATCTCAAAATACCTTAGACTCATTTCGTATCGAACGAAAAACTGCATACTTTTACATTACATTATGAGGAACCCAAAATATAAACTACTACAAATGATTACGCGAGCAAATATTAAAGGAAGGCCAGCTAAAGAAAGGAAAGAAATAATAACATTGCTTAAAAATATACAGATGTAGACTGGTATGTGTGGAGTAGTCAGTCTATTGAGTGAGGCGAGAAATAGAGAAGCGTTTGCCGAGATCGTGAAAGATATATGAAATGTAAAATGAAATATATCTCAATGTAATTGTATTGGTCGCTAACATTCGGAAATCGAATTGGCAAATAAAGAAAATTTTTTGTAATTTCCTGTTGCTTTCTACAGGAATTCACATTGCCTTTTAAAATTTCAAACGCCTCATAACTTGTGCCGTTGAAAATTTTAAAACTGTACTTGAATTTCTGTAGAAAGCCACAACAAAATTACAAAATATTTATGACTTTGTTTTTGCTCTCAATGTAATTCTTTGACGTTGCGTTGCGTTTTATATAATTAGGGCATAGGTATTTTTCATTTTGTTTAAGCGATATCTATGAAAAAAAGTTGACAACAGTGTTTGTTTGTATTGTATGTAGTATATTTAAGACCAGTCCAAAACTTGGGCTGTAATTAATTTTGGCATAAAAAGTAGCTCCCATATTCCTACACTCGCGAGTAAATTCTGCTGCAGCGATGTCGACACACACACTCAGAGTTGCCTATTTAGCGCGTTTGGCGCTAGATTTACCGCTTTTTATCAGTCAAATAGTCGCATATTTGCCCTTAGTGCTCCTTTTTATAAGAGCGCTAAATAAGCGCTTTTCTGTTAACAGTTTTTTAAATCTAGATGCGTGCTCTTATGTTCATGCATTTTAATCAAGGTACATTAAACCAAAATTTGTATCCGTTTTATAAAAACTTTTGATATATACTATACTTAAATATATACTTTATACCCTCATATGCAAAGTCTGGTCGTTACTGGTATGCCGCAGGAGACATTTTTACAAAAAAATAATTTTAAATCAATTCTATGTAATTAATGCGTTTTCTGTTTAAATCCCTAATCTATTTTTTGATATCTCGCATATATTAGGAGATAACGAGCACTAACATTGCCTCGTATTTAAAGTTTTAGAGTTCCTATCATTGTTTGGCTGCATTCGTTACTCTTTGGTCTTTGAAGCAAATTTCCAATGTAAAAGTAAAAAATTTTGTTGTTTATTGTTATGCTGTATGTTCTATTCAAAGAATGTAGATTTTTGTTCCGTGCGGCAAGCCAGTAACCACCCTATGTTTAAGAGCGGATCCAAAGGCGGTGGGGGGAAGCTATCGTTGGAAATATACTGAAGATATTGTTGGAAATATATTAAAGAAAAACACTTAAGACCAGATTTTCGATTCGGATGTCTTAAATATTATTATTATGCCCTTCAATTATTTTCTTTTTTTAATGAAAGATAATAAAATTCCTAAAAGAACCATGTGTGGTTTGTAAAAAGTCGTTAAGCAATGACAGAGTGTGAAATGAAAAATTTCATGATTTTTTGCAATTTTGCTCTTTTCTAGTATTTTTTTGTAAATCAAACAATTGAAAATTTTACTGTTTTATTACAAAGGATACTAGTTTATCTTAATACGAACATTTTGTGCCCAACAAGACCCAGATTGGTGCAGAAACTACAAAGCTACAGAAGATTAACTAAATTAACCCACTTTTCGCTTTGTATCTTGGTTTCTTGTGCGAGATTCAGACTATAATCACAATAGGCAAAGTAATTCGACATTTTTAAGCCATTTTAAATATTCATTGTTACTAACAATTAGCTTTGTATATTAACTTGTTTTTTTATGTTAATAAAAATTGAAATAAGTTAGTCTTTTGTGCCTTTGTCATTGTTGCAGTTTTTGTTTGGCTTAAAAAAAATTAGTTGAAAAGAGAAAATTGAAAAAAATCTTTCAAACTTTTGTGAATTTTGACCTTTTGTTCCCCTGTAACTCAGTCAATTCTTAACCAATTTTTACAAACGACACGCGGTTATTTTAGTAATTTTATTATCTTTCAATTAGAATAGAAAAATCCATTGAATATTTTCGAAGATACTTTTATTAAAGTGACATTTAAAAACACAAATAACGGTTATTTTAGAAAACTGTACATCTTACATTTGTGATGTTAAGACAATGGTTAATCTCACTAAATATTAACAAAAGTAGTGGTTATGCTTATTTGGTCAAATGTTTTATAGGTGTGACCGTAGCTTTAGTTTTTAATAATTAATAAAAGTTACTGCAGAAGCTCTTCATTAAAGTTATTCAGTAAGCTAAGCGCTATTTGAGCATATTCTATTTAAGGATATATGTGAAGGCCACGAATCCTTGTGCGGTTATATACAAAACTTACGACTTTTTTTTATCTGCAGGGTGAGCCAACTTGGACTGACTGATTTGAAATGCTTAAAATTTTTGTATTTTAAAATTTTTTTATTTAACTTAATTTAAGCTCCATCTTGCTGGAACCATATGTTACGATTATTGAGAACTAGCGGACGTAAAAAATTTTCCAACATGGTCCGGTATACCACCCCAGAGACGGTTTCTGGCTCATTAAGTTCATTTTCGAAAAATATGGACAATAACTTTATCAGCCATGATTCCACACCAAACAGTGCATCTGACAGGGTGTAATTGTCGTTGATGCAATGCTCTCGGATTCTCTGTACTCCAAATTCGGCAGTTCTGCTTATTCACATATTCACACACTGGGAGCCTCTGCAGTATTAAAATGCTGACGATATTTTTGTGTTGTAACAATTGATCGTCCGGAAACATAAGAAAATTCAACAATTTTTACACGTTCTTCCAGTGAGTATGATGACATTATAAAATTTTATAAAATTCTGTATTATCTGCAAAAAAAATATACAAAAACTATAAGCATTTCAAATCAGTCAGTCCAAGTTGGCCCACCCTGTATTATCGATTTAAACACATGCCACTTTTGTTTGTTGTCTTGCATAATAAAGAAATTACTTACATAAGTTTTGTTAATATTAACTTGAATTCAAATTGAATATGCGTATCGATATCGGTATCGCCGATATTTCTTTTTGAGTATCGGTATCGGATTGTATCGGCAAAAAGAGCGTTATATTGGAAATGTTTCCTTTTTTCTGGGCAACATTTATTTACGGCAAACGACTGGGCCAAATGAAATGATTTCTTAGATTCGGTCTTTGGAAGTCTCCTTTCCTCTTAAAGCCAATACACATTTAGTCACGCACTATACTAACGCAAAACAAATTTTAGTCACGAGCGTAATTTTAAAACATTTCTATTATAACTGTTGCATTTTTTACTTACACATAAAATTAACTTTTGTTTTAAGCAAGTTTTTATTACAAAATTTGATTTTCTAGTTTTAAATTAACAATTAAAATAAAAAAACTGATGAGCAAAAAATATTATTCTGCATTTCTTCATCTTCGCTCTTAGAATATAGACTGTCTTCCTGTAAGTAGTTTTTAAGGAGTCTTACGCCATCTATTACTGAGACTTGAACAAAAGAAGTCACCTGGAAGAAAAGTTTCGAGTTCTTTATTGCAACTTTATTAAAATAAATAAAACACAAACACTTTAAACACTATTTACAATTTACTCAACTCTATTAAGTACTAAGTCTTTTTAACAACCGTAATTTATAGCTTTTATTCACAACCAACTATAATTTTCTCAGCGTTATACGTTATTGACAAAGTCTCTTACGCTAGTCGCCGCTAGTATTTATACTGCAATTTGGTTGTCTAGAACATTCGAAATGTTTTTCCAAGGTTCGAAGCTTTACTATTCACCACACTTTAATTTGATTTATGGCAGCACTTATGTTTACATAATTTTACCTCTTATACTGAAGCTTTTTTAACGGTCATTTCTAGGGCTTTCTGCACATTGGGATTGAAGTGTACTAAATTATAACAATTTTTAATAACAATGTAAACTAGCAAAATTACTTATGAATACAAGACAACTAATAAATACAACTAATTCTTAACTAAAGTTACTTACGTAACAATATATTAAATTCGGCAGGCAATTGAATATTCTAGAGAACTATTGTGGTGTTTTGTCTGGCAAGAGTTTTCATTTTTTTTGTAAGTCTTAATAAAATTCGAAATCTTAATTCCATCTTAAGGTCACTTCAATCTATCCAATTAAATCGATCTAGTAAATGAGTTCACCAACATTTCACTATATATTATTGTAGTATTCACCTTGGACATTATTTTCCAAATTTAATATTTTCAAAAGCTAAAATTTTTTTTTATCTGTCTATTTCACTAAATCAAAAACACATTAAAAACTTTGTTCTTTCTTTTTTTTTGTATTGATATATATTTTTATTATATATATTTAGCTAATGAGGCCTAACTCCATTTGTGAAAATAAAAATGCAAAATTTTTTATTTAATTTTTCCCGACGTTTCGTGAATTTTATGTTCACTTCTTCAGGGGATTCGTCTATTAATATAAAATAAAATCATCAACATTTAATAATACAATAAATATAAATGTAACAAACTTACAGTGAAAAGAAACAAGTTTGTATTTATTACATTAATATATTTTTAAAAACATAAAAGGCAACACTAGTGTTGTCAACTACTGTTTTTCAAAACAACTCTATAACAGGCGCTTAAATTGTCAGTATCTTCTTTTTTATTCATTGTTCTATTTATTTTCTGTTGAATTTTTAAGCTTTCTGTTGTATATCTTTTCCTCACGTTATTTACCTTGTCAAGTATTCTTATGTTGTCAAAATCAGGTTTGTGTTTTGTTTGTAATATGTGCTGTGATAATGCAGTGCTTTCTTTGTTTTTGTTTATATCTGAATTGTGTTCTCCCATTCTTGTCTCCAAATTCCTTTTGGTCGTACCAATGTAAACTAAGTCACAGCTGTTGTTGTTGTCTCCCTTGCATGGTATTTCATACACTACATTATTTTGTTGTAGTTTGTGTATTGGAGTTTTTGTTTTTGTAAATATTGCACTTAATGTTTTGTTTGGTTTGTAAGCAAAGCT
Organism: Pollenia griseotomentosa; assembly: GCA_963931875.1. Classification (NCBI taxonomy): domain Eukaryota; kingdom Metazoa; phylum Arthropoda; class Insecta; order Diptera; family Polleniidae; genus Pollenia; species Pollenia griseotomentosa. The sequence goes on along the minus strand of OZ007560.1, from coordinate 259,485,589 downwards.
CATGTCATTTTTATCTATTGCACCTTTTATGTTTTTATTGTCCGTGAGGCCCGGTATGTATTTTACACTGATTAAATATTTTTCCTCCTTTTCAATGTTACCATTTGTGTTTGTTATTATAGGTTTATAGGCAGTTATTAAATTTTTAATTAAATTTGTAGGAAAAGCATTATCTTTAAGTAATTTCGTGATTACCAGTTTATTTTTGCTGTGGTGTTGTTTATTGCTTATATCAAGAACTCTACGTATAAAATTTTTTGCAGTATTTATTATTTGAGATTTAGGTTGAGTAGCGTTGAAATTGATAATTCTGCCAGACGATGTATTTTTTGCATACCAGTCAAACGTTATTTTATTGTCCTCTCTATGTAATTTTGTGTCGAGGTATGCTATTTCTCTGTTCGTCTCCACCTCAACGGTGAATTTGATCTTCGGGTGATACCCGTTGAGTGCTGTAAGTATATCGTCTTTGTCCTTAATGTCTATTACAGCCAGTATGTCATCTACGTACTTTGCCACGTATTTGATGTTGACGTTCTTGTTTTTCAATTCTGTCAAGGCTGCGTCTAGTAAATTATCCAAAACAATATCGGCAATAGTAGGGGAAAGGGGATTTCCCATTGGCATACCAAAAATCTGTTTGTATATTTTGTTATTGTATGTAAAGTAGTTGTTGTCATTCAAACAGAATTTCAGAATTTCCAAGAATTTGGATTTTGGGATACTGGGTTTCGTTTCAATAGTGTGCCATTGGTTCATAATATTTTTTATCGCTGTGTAAACAGGAACATTGGTGAAAAGAGAAACGACGTCAAACGAAACCAGTGTGTCATTTTTATTAATGGTGATGTCCTTCAGCTGTTTTTTTAGTTCCATAGAGTTTTTAATGTTATATTTTTTAGAGATAATGTTCTTGAGTATGAGTCCTATGTGTTTGCTTAACTGATAGCACGGGACTTGAATAGATGATACTATGGGTCGTAAAGGTATCCCACATTTATGGATTTTAGGTAACCCGTAAATTCTAGCTAGGTGCCGTTGCAGCCGAACAAGTGAGCCTATGTTTTTGCCAATTACTGGTAGAGCCCTGGTAACCTGGTAAGTATTTTTGTCTTCGAGTAAATTTTCCATTTTCCTTTCATATTCTTTCCTGTAGATTGCAACTGTTTTGTTTCCTTTATCTAATTGGAGTATAATTATGTCCTTGTGTCTCTTCAACTTGTTCTTTCGACATCGTGAAATTGGCAGTATGAAAACTTTTATTAGAAACTATCGCAAAATTAACTGAACTCAATCGTTATTTGATAACTTACTTAGAAATCGCAAGCAAAACAATTGATAAAGTAATTTTTTTAATATTGAAGCAAAACAAAATTAACTTTGCTAAAGTTTTCATTGTTGTCGGCGGCTTGGCAACACTGCGCATTTGCATTTTAGACCCCCCCAACGCCCTCTTGCAGTGATAACATCAGATATTTTAATCTAGTGGATGCACGTAGAAAAAAATATGGTTGGAAGTGTAACCATATTCTAAGAGCAACATGCTATGGTTGGATTTTAACAATGTTAATGTACAATGTTTTAAAATATTATACATAATTTCGAACATATTATTGTTATTAAATATTAGCCATAACATGTTTGCAGGCAACCATAATATGATTATAGCTTTTGGATGGATGAATTTAACCATAATATGGTTGCCGTGATAATAACATGGTTAAGGTAACCACAATATGTTTAAATGTATAGTTGTAGCTTTATTTTATTAAAACATTATATTATTAAATTCAACCATATTTAAAGTTCAAAAAAAATAACTTGAAAAGAGCAAAATCGAACAAAATCATCAAATTTTTTATGAAGTTTGAACTTTTGTCCACTGCAATCAGTCATTTCTTGACCAATCTTCACAAACGACCCATGGTTATTTTAGTCATTTTATTATCTTTCACTAAAAAAAATACATAATCCGTTTAAAATTTTTGAAGATACATATTGGCATTTAAGTCACATCATCTTTTTTAAAAACACAAATAACGGTTATTTTGGAATATCTCAAAAACTGTTCAACTTTTGACAATTCTAACTTCATATTCGGATTCAGCAGACAATTTAACATAAGGATTAGATTCACGACTTTGTTGGAAATTTGTGAACCAGTGTAATTAAGAAACAAAGTTTTTATGCAAACTTATTCGTTCCTTTTTAAGAGGAATCTGATTTATTTAAATTTTTCTAGGTGGATGTTTTTATTTGAAATATTTAATTTTTTTTTTGCAGGCTATTTTCCATTGGGCTCAGAACACTGTTTAACATGGATTTGCTTGGACGTGTTGTTCTGTACTGCCAGCATAATGCATTTATGTACGATATCAGTTGATCGTTACTTATCCCTGCGTTACCCAATGCGCTTTGGACGTAACAAGACTCGAAGGCGTGTGACTTTAAAAATTGTTTTCGTCTGGTTATTATCAATTGCCATGAGCCTACCATTAAGTTTAATGTATTCGAAGGTAAATATGGTAACTTTTAGTGAAGTAATTGAAAACGATAATATCGTTTTCATTATCTAAAGAAAATTATTTCTAATACACTTTTCTTTTTTTCCTGTCCCAATTATTTTTAATTTTATATTATATATGTTAATTGAACTCTATATTGAACAAAAAATTCATCACAAGAAATTTATCGTACCTTCTTAAAACGATCGTGATGAAACCGATCGATTTTCATCACATACCTGTATGTCACTAATTAGATATATCGCAACGGTTCCTCCAAAGAGGGTTAACTTAAACTTTAACAAATTTTAAGTAGACGCAATAAACTGTTTTTTTTTAGAACATACGTAATACGTATGTAGTTCTACACATACAACTATATTTTTTAATTTTTGTTTGGCAAAAGAATACGGAAAATGATGTTATATTTTGACAGTGTGTAGATATGACCACTGTAAATCGTTCTCTTGTAAAAAGTAAACATTCGAGAACTTTTCATCCCTTAAGCCTGGTACTCTGTTCAGTATTTCGTGCGAAATGTTTTCAAACTCAATATAAAAAAAATTTCTGTGAAATACAAACGAAAAAATGTTGATAGAGTTGTACTGTATTTATATTACGAAAAACATGCGAAATGTTTCTAGCAACATTTTTATTTTCCGTACGAAACAAGTGCAGCTCATATTATTTCGCACGGAATTTTAAGCAACAGCTAATAATTTTTTGTAATTTTTTATTTTGTATTTGTGAAGTGGGGTTTATAGCAAGCGTTTCAAAAAGAAAAATGTAGAAAAGTGCAAAAATTATTAATAAAATTAAATTTTTTGTTTTTTACTTTAGGAACTTATAAAAATAATATTGTTTTACTTTTTTAATGACAATTGTAAAAACACATGGTTTTTGTCATAGATGGGGGTAGTGCACTAATGTTGAAGTTTCAACTCATACTTAGTGATAGTTCAAAATGATTGCAAACATTTTGTCGATGTTGAGTGATGAATTGAAAACTAGCAATCTTACTAAACATGAGTGATAGTAATGTTAAAAAATTTTGCGCTAAAAAAAATAGTTTGATTTAACAAAAAGCAATCATCAGTTTATTGCAATTTTTTTTCTTCACTCATTTGACTGCAACTAAAAATTTTGCACAAAATTTTAAATACAAAACTTGTGTTTTCATGATTAAAGCCAAGAATTATTCCGTTATTGACAGAATTTCATTTAGTTTAATTTCCTTTGCTTAGCATATCATCAGAAAAATCAGAAAATTTTTAAAATTTTAGTGACATTATGTTTCTGTACAGCTTTTTGATTGCAAGTTCAAATTTTGAACTACATATTTGAATTGAGTGCAGATTTTATGCATTCAATCACAGTTAGTGTTAGTAAAAAAATTTGCAATACCACTTTATTTTTTTTAGTGATAGTGAAAAAAAAAATACCAATCATCACTAACTAAAGCTGGTAAAAAATAGTAAAAACTATTTTTTTTGCAGTTTTATTTAGTGAGATTGCAATGTTGATTTAAATCAATATTTAGTGCACTACCCCCAACTATGGTTTTTGCTTACCTTCGAAAAATAATGTTGTTTACTTGTATCTAATAAAAACGTTAAGTTTTGAAAAACCGCAAGATAGATAATATTGATACATGACAAAATTTTCGTGCGAAATAATAAATGTTGCTCAACATTTTTCGCAAGTTCGAACAGAGTACTAGGCTTTAAGAGGAACCGGTGCGATATGTTACAATTATAAATTAATTTCTAATTTAGTTTACTGAGCAATAGCAGCGTGTACCTTGGGCCTGTAAAAAACCAGTGTTTCCCAGATAGAATTGTAACTGCTACTCTCACGCCAACATACGAGCTTCCAGAACAACTAGCCTACTGGAGCACAAATGTTTTAAAATGTTTACAAATTAGTTCTTTAGTATGATGAACTACATATTAAAAACACAGTTTAAAATTATGATGCTTGCTAACACTAAATATCGTCACTTAAAATGCAAATGAAATAAAGCTCATTTCATTCGAAATATGCTTAACTAAATGTTTTTGGACCAAAAGTGTGATTTTTGTCGCATTTTTATTTTTTATGAATTTTTAAAGAACAAAATTTTTTTTTTAATTGTTATATTTTTTGTCAAAACTTCAACGATGTCTCTGAAACTACTGGGCAAATTTATAAACAATGTTAGTACGGCTTAAAGATAATACTATTGCCGAGTTTCGGATTTTTTTACCTGATAATAGTCAACAGTTTTCAAGTTATTCCAATATATGTAGTGGAAGTGCCTTAATTGTGGACATAACGGTATATCTCGAAAAGTAGAGCTAACAGAGACAAATGGAGACTAGATTTGCAATCAGCGACCTCAAATTGGTAAAAATTTGAAATCAAATTCCAAAGAAATATGTTGCATTGATGTTACATGTTCTACATTTTTGTTTTCGTTTGTACAAAAAATACAACTGTGGGAAAAATTTTCAAGTTCTTTTGTGAATATGTTGATGAAAAGCATGCAAGACTTACTTAAGGTGTTCATACTGCCCTGTTTTATAACTTTGGTACTTACTACTTTGTTTGTACAACCAATGTTTTATTTCGCTTTTCATAATTCATACCACTTATAATTTTGTGAAAAGATTGTTTTAAAACAAAATATATAATTATTTACATATTTAAATGAAAAAAGTCAATGTATATATATTATTATCGTTAAAATTTTTCCAAGCCATTAGCGATGTCAATATTTTTTTTCAAACCGTAATAGCGTGCATAAACCGCTCAATAGCTTTAAAAATCGCTTATGAATCACATTAATGATAAAAGTGTGATTGTGTAAAACAAGGCAACTATTTGTGTTCTATTGAAGTTGCACAACATGTTACACTTCGAGTTATTATAGGTAACATTAAAAAGTGTTACATGTATATAGAGTAACATACTTTTCTCAGAAAAGAAATCGCCATAACAAAAAAATTTCTTTCAGTTGCGTTGAGTCACATTAAAAAATGTTCTGGATATTTTACTGATATTGCAAGGATGTTAAAATTCTTGTGTTTTTGGTTTAGTCCTTAAAACTTTATTTTTATAAAAAAATAACTAATCCCTATGTATTTTTGTCCTCTGATTGCAAATATTTTTTTCTACCACCTCTTGTGTTATAGATATTGTGCATTAATTAAAAAAAAAATTTGAAAATTCCTTTTTTGACTCCATCCAAAAAAAATGGGTTTTTATGACAAATTTATAATTAATAACATAATGGCTCCGATGAATTATCCAGACAGTTCGTGTACTGTTTGTGGGGATTATATCCTTGAACATTTTGATTCACATTGACTCTATAAAATAAATTTTGTAATAATATTTTATTTTTATGTGAACCAAAACATTTTTAGAACTATTTTTAACATGTAGAAAACAAGATAACCCGTGAAATTATTTTCTAAATGTTTCAGGACCCTCTTAATGGACTTAAAATTTGTTAACTCAAAAAAGTTCGTTTATGCATACATTGAAAAATGGGGGGGAATTGAATTTTTGAAAGTTTTAAGGACTAGCATAAAAAAACATAATTTAAATCCCTTAATGACTCAAATGAATTGTTTATTTATATTTTAACTAAGGCTTAACCAATGTGAACCTTCTCATATGTAAAAGGGTTTTGTTGTGGATTATTAAGCAAAATTATCTATTTTTGATTTATCCCTGCTACATGCCAACGAGATACCGAAAGGTTTTTTCCATGTCATAAAATTGTATCTTTAATTTGAATTGTCCGCTCCTTCCAGTGAACCGATAACCATTTAAAAGTATAGTATCCTTACACCTGTACAATTGTTAGGAAATCAGCAGTCAAAACTTATACGGACTAACAATTAATTTTTCTAGTATCCAAACAAAATCCAAAGTACATACATATATATATGCTTGTTTAGCTTTTTTAACCAATAAACTAAATGTGATTTTAAGTGAATATAACTTGTTTTTTAAGGTTTTTTTTATTTTTGCTTATTACACTATGCCACAAAAAAAATTAACCCCAAAAATTAGATATTTTCTAAGCAAAATTGGGGCTGCTGAACACGAATATGGCATTCATTTTTTGTGCTCAGGAAGAGTTTTCGAGATATACGCAAAAATCGCCTTTTTTTGCAGTTGTTGTAGGTATTTAAAAAATCTCGAGAACTGTTCAACTGAATTGTACAAGATTTAATTTTTTGCATAGATCTGTCTTTTCTCTTTTAGCCCATATCCATACCGTGTCAGTCGGATAAAGAAAAAAATGTGATTTTTTTATGTTTTTTCAACATTCACCATATTAATTCGCTCCAGTGAGGCAATAAAAAAAATTTAAAAATTTTTTTTAGCATGTATCTTAAATAATAATTTGTTTCAAACGTGGTTAGCGTAAAATGGTTATCGTCGGACAAAAAAATTAAGAAATAACGGCATATTTAGTGAAAACATCCGAATTTGAGTTTTCATAAACAATTTTTTTTATCAATGCTATTATTATATTTATGTACCTTATTGCGGTTTTAGGTATATTTCAAAATACCGGTTGACTTAATAAATGCAATGTTGCAAACCATCACTGAAAACGAATGCGTTGACAAGGCATCACAAATAAGAACAGTGCACAAATTTTGCAACAGTTGTGCAGTGAAGACGGTACCATTCAATAATGAACTCAAAACGTAGCTTTTAGAAAATTTGTCTATGAATTCTATGCCTTTAAGTGTTGCATTGCAACAACGAGTTCAAGAAGGCAGCCACTATTCCGCTTATGTTGTTTTAATAACTTTTGAAAATTCTTAATAACATTGTATTTTAAAATATGTAAATATTCACTTGATAACTCTTAGTTTGTTTGTGGTCTATCTACATTATTAAAAAAAAGTGTCCAAAGAAAGTTTACCAAAATCTTTTTGGAATCTTATAAATTTTATTTTCGGTACTTAGCCAGACTTGTCAATAAGCCATGGACTTGAAACGTATTTTATTCTACGAGTTTTGTTAAATTAACTAAATCCTGTAGGGGCATGGAGGAGTATTTGTCATTCGGTGAGCCAGTTGAATGGAGTCATCCAATTGATCATATGACTTATTGCTATATCTGCATCTCCGAAGTGCTCAGCGGAAAAAATGGCCATGTTATATATCCGGATATAAATCAATTGACCTCTATTCCCAAACCGAAAACCTCCAGCAACAAAAGTAAAATCAGATAATGAAGAAGATTTAAACCTGAATTTTAATTCTATAGGTGATACGAATATTAAACTATAAGCCAAAGCGCACTTATTGATTTACATCGTGAAAAGAGAACGTAAAAATTCTCGCTTCATGTTTGAAAAAAATATGATTTTTTTTTTTGTTTATTTATTTATTTCATTTTAATAAAAACTAGCCAAGCCCTCTGGGCCATATATCGTCAGCAAGCAAACAATACTAACAAGTCTAACAATTCATTTTTCATATGCATTAAATTTAATCTAAAAAGTTAATGTTAAAGTTAATGTTAAAGTTAATGTTAATGTAAATGTTAATGTTAATGGCCCCCCAGCCAAAAATATATATTTACCTATTACCATTTACAAATATGGTGAAGTCCAGTCAGCAAGAAATAAGAACAAAAAAAAAAAAACAATTCCTAGCCTAAATGATTTAAAATTAACTTATTGTAAGCCTTGCAAGAAAGAGAAAACATTTTATACTCAAGAGACAATTTATTCCACACTCTTGATAATCTAACAATAAAGGAATGTTCATACAAATTTGAAGAAATTTTGTTGATAATAAGTTGCTTATTGCGATCAGATCTAGAAAATATGAACTTTTTAACTAAGAATGTTGGAGTTTGTGTTACAATCGTTTTATAGAATAAAGATAATAGTTTGTAAGTAACATAATTCTGAAAAGAACACCCTAAAAAATTTAATACGCTAGGAGAAATATGTTCCCTCCTTGGTTTATTGTAAACATATCTAACAACTCTATTAACAGAATATTCAATTCTCTTCAAATTACCAGAATGATTTTCGGACCAGAGACAGGCGTTTTACTATCGCAATCGCTCCAAGATATATGGAATTCTTTTAAGAAAGTACTGGGTTACGTTATAACTTTTTATTTAAGAAATAATTATTTGTTTTTTTAATACAGTATATAAATGAGGAATATTTTTATTTTAGTTATGAAAAATAATATCTCGCAAGTGGTGGCCATTTAGTGCTTCACAAATTCGTGCTCTTTCCAACACATTTTCCATAACCTTTCGCAAAACTTCAGGTGTTATGTTGTTTATTTCGTCGCATATATTATTTTTTAATTGCTGGATGGTTCAAGGCTTATAAATGTAGACTTTTTCTTTCAAATAACCCCAAAGAAAACAGTCTGGGGCGGTTAAATCCGGTGAACGCGCAGGCCAATTAAAATCACTTGTACGGAAAATAATTCGTCCACCAAAGATGTCCCGTAAAAGAGCCATTGCGTACCTTGCAGTAAGCGCTGTGGCTCCATCTTGTTGGAACCATACTTGCGGATGGTTTTCCACGGCTGGCCTTAACAAATTTTTCAACATTGTCCGATATCTGACACCATTGACGGAAACGGCGACCCCGTGTTCAATTTAATGCGATTTAAAAGTTTGCGGCCTGTTGTGTAATAAGGAGCACTCTAAAAATATATCGCGAGTTAAATATAAAGGGTGTTTTTTTAAGCTAGATAGAACTTTAAATTGTAAAAAGTAACACAAAAAATTAAATTTTGATGAAATATTTTTTTTTATCGTTTCAGTATACTCTGACAAATCATCATGAATAGACTCACGCTTGAACAACGCTACGAAATTATCCAAATTTACTTTGAAAATCAGTCGTCGATTCGCGCAACTTATAGACGCAAAATTGTGTTCAGCGATGAGGCGCATTTTTGGCTTAACGGGTTTGTTAATAAGCAAAATTGCCGCATATGGAGCGAGACCAATCCACAAGAGACCCTACAGACTCCATTACATCCAGAAAAATGCACCGTTTGGTGCGGTTTTCACGCTAGTGGCATCATCGGACCTTATTTCTTCAAAAATGAGGCCGGAGCTCGTGTTACGGTCAATGGAGATCGTTACCGCACCATGATCAATGATTTTTTGTTTGAAAATATGGATGACATTGATCCGGAGGAGATGTGGTTTCAACAGGATGGCGCTACGTGCCATACGGCGAACGCAACCATCGACTTATTGAAATCAAAATTTGGCGATAAGTTGATTTCGAGAAATGGACCTGTCAATTGGCCTCCAAGGTCGTGCGATTTAACACCTCTCGATTATTTCCTGTGGGGCTACGTGAAGTCACTGGTTTATGCTGATAAACCAGCAACAATTGACACCTTGGAGGCCAGCATTGTTCGTGTTATTCGTGACATACGGCCAGCAGTGCTCGAAAAAGTGGCCCAAAATTGGACGTCCAGAATGCGCTTCGTCAAGAACAGCCGCGGTGCCCATATGCCCGAAATCATTTTCAAATGTTAATGTCACGTATTGATCTTTCGAATAAAAAAAAAATTTTGATTACAATTTAATTTTTTGTGTTATTTTTTACAATTTCAAGTTCTATCGGGCTTAAAAAAAGCGAGATTGTGTATAGACTGTTTTCTGCCTGCTTACAATGTATGTGAAGCAGTACTTATATTATATTTATTGAATGAACACTTCACTATTCCACTTACTTTGTGTGCAAGTGGTAGGCGTTCAATCGATAAATGCGGCCATGCATTTGAAAAAGTGTACTAGGTTGTAATTGAGGTGGTGTGCATTACTATCTTTCTCGTGTCTATCACTTCATCGCTTCTGTAATCGAAAAATTCGCCCCTGGGTGGTTGATGTTTCTCCATCTTCCCGAATACTCCTCTGTACCAGTTCAATATTGTCATCCGTGTGCACCGTTCGTCTTCTGCCAGCACCAGGAAGGTTCCTTTCTGCCCCTTGTTGTCGAAAATTTGCAACCGGACGGTTTATTGTTGACGACGATATGCACGCTGAGACAAAACAATGGATCGTTGATTTGAAAAATAAAGCTCAACAATTTGGGCACGTTGTTCAATGGAGTACTGCTCCATTTTAAATTTCCCAAGTCTTTTTTACAAAATACTGAAAAGAAAAGAAAAAAAAATTATAATAAAAAAGTTATACGCAATTCAAACCCCTTCGTTAATTTTGGGCCACCCTGTAGTAAGTGGGTTTTTGGGAAACAGAAGTCATAACGATGGTCAACTAATTCCAAATATGATTAAAGACTTGTATGCCATAGGTTTATATCAAATAAATAAGGAAAAAGTCATTCGAAGTCTAAATGGGTTTCCTGTAATCACAGGAGCACACATGTCATTGATAATGCATTTTCTTTAACATTTTTAGACTTGTTTCATTGTGACTAATAAGGTTAAAGATTTCACCGAGGTCTTGCAGTTATGGAAAAGCATTATCAGCGCCATTGGGATCAAACCTTGATGGGTATACACCGCTGGATGCAAATTCGTGAAACGTCATCGCAGCATTAAAGGATAAATCGAAGAGGAAAAATATAAAATTTTTGACCAAAAATAGAATTATGTAAACAAATTAAATTGTCTCTTAACACTTCATCCTAATCCAATCAACACAACCAAGAAACAAAAATTTTTGTATTGAAAATTTTACTTAGGATGGTTTTGCTAATTGTATTCCAACTTTCTTATTTTTTGTCCGATGATAACCATTTTGTTACAAATAGGTTTGAAACAAAATTGTCTTTAAGGCCTTAACGGAAGGACTGAAAATGTTGAATTTTGAAAAAACGTAGAAAAAATCAGTTTTTTTCAAATCCTAAGGCATTTAACTCAGTGAATTTTTGTCCAGTAAACATAGTATGGATATCGGCTGAAGGAGAAAAGACATATCTATGCAAAAGTTTAAATCTTGTAAAGCAGTTCTAGAGATTTTTTGAAATACCTACAACAACTGCAGAAAAACACGATTTACGCGTATATCTCGAAAACGCTCCTTGAAAAAAATGAATGAATGCCATATTCGTGCTCAGCAGCCCCGCCCCGATTTATCTTACAAAAACATCCCATTTTTGAGGTTATGGCAAAAAGTTTAAATTTTTTGAACCAGTGTTATGGATTATTAAACAAACTTATTTAATAGTACCTATCGTACTTATTTAACAAGATTGTATTAACTCAAACTTTAAAAATTTTCAGTAGAAGCAAAGCCGTTTTTAATTTTCACAGCGGTTAGATATGAATATTACGTGTCGATTTTTTGCAAAAAGTGAAAACAATGAGAGTGAATACACCATTTTTCAACAAGTGCGATATGTATGCATGTTTAAGGACTTTAAATGCAATGTAAATATATACATCAACACCAATAGTTTTATTTACATCGATATACATACATATAATCATTTAAAAGTTGTAGGGATTTTTGTTGGGACAATTTTTTGATCGCGTAGGGAAAAATAGGAGTTTGTTTTTTGTCGGGCTGCGTAGGGACTTTTCAAAAAAGTATATAACACCACTGATTACTTTGCACAAAAAATCTTTAATCACTTTTAGTTTCTTACCAAAAATAGACTTTCCAATTAAATATAACTTCTAAAATCACGTTAAACACAAGTAGTAGTAAATGAAAAAGGAGCCATTTTACCTAAAATCTTTGTTCTAGTACAAAATTTAATTGAGATAACTCTCCGAAAATAAAAATGTATTACTACATAATTACTTTTCTTTATAGATTTGTAGCTAAACACACAAATTAATTAGGTAGTTTTTCAGAGTTTGAAGTAATTTTAACAACTTTGTAAAAGACATGCTATCCTTGCTCTTAGTTATTTTTAAGTAATTTTACCTATAGACTTTTTGGATTGCGTCAAATATAAGTATAGCAATTTGTCTCATATACAAAAAACCGAATGTTATTGCCAGTCAACTATACACGCAATCCAAATCTTCTTCTATTGAATGAAATATTCTTGGGTATGAACTTCGTATAATTGAAAATGTATCCGAGTGTATCAAATAAATATTTGCATAAACTGACCACATTTAGTTATATAAATGTGGGTTTTGTTTTATATTTCATTATTTTGAAAAGCATTAAAGGATATATCATCATCATCATCATATATATTAATAGGCAAGTTGATTTTTTTGCTCCCTTTTACGACTATACTAATCATTGGATTTTAACAAATGATGCATCACTCGAAAGATATTTTATGGTAGAAGTGGACATTGTACATTTTATTAAAATCGGTTCAGTATTTAATTCTTTAATTCTAACAATTTTGTTTTGTTTTAAAAAAGTGACAATATAAGTGATTAACAAAAATCGAAAATTCTTAAAAAATGCCTCGCCTTGGTAACTGGAAGAATAGAGTTGATAGCCTTCGAAGAAAACATTCCACAATATTACCAAATATTTAATGCAGTCCTCAACAAATGGAATGATGACACTGACAACTTAGATGTTTCTTTTAACTGTGGCAGCACAAACGCATAACACCCTGTCCAACATTGGTGGTGTGGGTACTAAAACAACAACTCTGCCAAAAACAAAACTATTGAAATACATATTTACAATTATTCGATTGTACTGATGTATGTAATAAATAAAACTATTGATCATGGGCAATCACGAATTTCTGTAATGAGCTTACGATTCATGTTAAAGTTTTCTGTGCCCAATATCATCCAGGTTTCTACATCTATATGAGATTTTTTCGTCTTAAAGTGATTTAAGGGAGGGGGTTTATATGGGACCCATGGCTAAAATGGACGTACTAATACGCAGTTCACATAGAAGCTGTTATAAAAGTTATCGTTGCCAAATTTTATATTAATACCAACATTTCTAAGGAAGTTATGGAGCATTTGTGGTATTTGTACGGGAGCTGTGGTCAGATATGGATAGATTCCAATAAAATTTGCTAAAATGATTAAGGTTGCAATAAAATAATTTTGGGTTCAATTTAATGTAAATACCAATATGATATGATTTTTAATGGGCACAAACTTATATTCCGTAAAGATTTTTTCTGAGGTTTATGTGTAATTTTGGACCAATTCATACAATTTATAATAAGCACATTTTTTGTTCAGCATAAACGCATAATATACTTTCTGCCTTTGGTGGTGTGGGTAGAAAAACAAATTTTCCAAAAATAAAATTAAATATTATTGAAATCATTTTATTTTAATACCCACACTACCATATGTAGATAGAGAGGATATTATGCTATTGTACTGAAGTATGAAACACATAAAAACATTGGTTCTGAACCCCCCTTTAATGTACCAATCGATTTAGTCCGTTTGGCTGGCCGGCATACACTAAACAAAGTCTGTATTTCTAGATTGCAGTCGAATGTGTCGACTGCTGGCCCATACTAGTATACATATATTAATAGGCAAGTTGATTTCTTTTGCTCCCTTTTACGACTATACTTTTCATTGGATTTTAACAAATGATACATCATTCGAAAGATATTTTTTGGTAGAAGTGCACAATGTACATTTTATTAAAATCGGTCAGTATTTTGGGAGATATAGGCGTTAGAAAGTGTTACTAATACATTGAAACATTGCACATACGTGTGAGCAAAAAAAAATGTAAACAAATAACCGAAAAACAGTTAGGCTTAGGGAATGGTAAATGGATTCCAAAATCGATTTTCGATCGACTTTTTTTATTACGGTTTTTGAAATCGATTAATCGAACGTCAAAATCGATTTTAAAATCGATTTCAAAATCGTTTAAGACTAATTTGCAATCTTATACATTATATCACAAAGGGGGATACACCAGCATTTTTTTGGCAAACTACTAGAGAAATTGAACTGAGATTTTTACAGTGGGTAGATATGACTACTTTTTTACAATTTTCCTGTAAAAAGTGAAAATGTGTAAATTTTGAGATGTCCTTTAGAAGAACATTGTACATTGCATGTACATTGCACATATATATTCAAATTATATTCTTGTGTAGTCAATCAGGCCTGTCACATAAATTGATTCCGATCGAAAGTGGAAGCTATTTTGTATCTTGCTTCACATAAAACGAAATCACTTTTGATGGGAATTGATATATGTGACAAACCTGAATGTATGTTTAGTATTTCAAAGGATTATGACAATAGTTCCTGCTCGGTGGCGACTGTTTTTTTGCTAACTTACTATTAAGTTAGTTTTAGAAAGCAAACGTTTGCATATCATTGATGTCAGAAAGATGCAGAGATACTTTCCTGTAATTTCGTATTTCATAGGATAAATTACACACTTTTTGTTTTTTCACTCTGTTTATAACAAGATTTAAATATCGCTCACACACTGATCTGTTTGCATATTAGCATATTTCCACAGGGAGGCCATGGCTGACTTTCAGTGTTTGGTTTGATACGATATGTTAAGTACTGTTTTGTTCACTGTCCATTGATGACTTTAATTTCTGAAGAACAAGAGACCTTATATTAAAGTTGGAAGTATACCAAGGGTACTAATAGATAAATACGTAAAACTACAACTTTAAACTTGGAAAACTGCATAAGCATACCTACAGACGTATGTATGTACGCACAAAAAAAAAATAAGTTTTATTGTGCATGCCCATAATTTGCCAAAATTTTGATATAAATAAAAAATCGATTTTAAAAGCCCAATAATCGATTTCAGTATAAAATCGCATACGTAAATTCGATTGCAAAAAATCGATTTTTTTTGCCACAAAATTGATTTTCGATTGGAATCGAAATCGATTTACCATTCCCTAGTTAGGCTTCTTCTTTTGTGTTTGCATCAGCGTTGCCAGTGAAATTTCGAGAAAGATACATTTTAGTTTCCAAAAAGATACACTTTTTCCCAAAAAGATACGTTTTGAAAAAATTTGAAAATCCATTTTTAACTTTTAACATTTATTAACATAACATTTTTATTTCATATTTAAATGAATATTGTAAAGAAAATAATTTCGTATAAATTCATTTTTATATTTATTTAAGTCATAAATATTAGGTACATATTTAAGTTTTAAAAATACAGTAAGCAAACTTTAAAATTAATTATATGCAATAATCTTTGGATGTTATCAAAACAAATTCATTTTTGTAAAAATTAATATACGAGTTAAGGCGTTTATACCAAGGCGATTATATTAAAAAGTTCATATAAATTTCCTGAAAATAAAAAAGATGTTCATATTCCCTCAGAACAACTTCGGACTACTAGTAATCATCGATTTAGGTGGATCGTATGTTGCAACCCCTTAATGTTTTCTTTCACCATTATTAAAGCTGCTATTAAGACAAATTCACTAGAAGGTGGGGTCATGTCAACATATGTTGTTTTTTTTTTTGGTGGTCGACTTGCCAAAGTGTGTATGCAAACTAATTTTTTATGTAAACTAACCTTTTTTTTACTAGCAATATTTTTGACAATCCGACCACAGAAGCAGTGTTGTTGTAGAGTTGACCTCACCTTCTAGTCAATGCGCCTTGGCTGCTATTGTATAAAGCTTGGTATTTAGTATTGAGTCGGTTACAATGACCAGTCTTAATAAGTTTTAGTTGGCTAAAAATTCTCGAATATTTTGTTTCTGTACATTTTGCGTACAGATTCAAAAGATACGAAAAATGTCAGGATTATACATGATACCTGAAGTAGTCAAAAGATACGAAAAAATGTATCTTTCGTATCCTAACGGCAACACTGGTTTGCATACTAAAAAGAACAACAACATAAGAGTTCTTTTCTATGCCTCAAATTGGAGAACCGTAGAAAATAAGAAACAAAAAAGAGACAGACAATTTTAAATATTTTGTTTTCTTTTTGGAAGTGTTGTTGTTTTTAAATGTTGCCGTTGATTACTTCAATTTTTTGCATATGAATAATTTTAGATGTTACTGTTGAATCGTAAAATTATCTGCATATGAATAATTTTAATGTTACATTATTAGTTACATTATAGAATGGATTTATTAAATTTTTTTCAACAATTCGGTGGTGCTTTGCTATGTTTTTAAAATATTATTTGGTGTTACTTTAAATTAATTAGTGTTTTGTGTTTATTAGGTTAGACTTGATATTATAGCCTTTTTCTGCTGTGCGAACGAATTCTTTCGTTCGAACAATTACATTTACAACAAAAACAAATTCGAACAATTTTGTTTTGTTTAAAAAAAGTGACAATATAAGTGATTAACAAAAATCTAAAATTCTTAAAAAAGGCCTCGCCGTGGTAACTGGAAGAATTGAGTTGATAGGCTTCGAAGAAAAAATTCCACAATATTACCAAATATGTAATGCAGTTTTCAACCAATGGAATGATGATACTGACACCTTATATGTTTCTTTTAACTGTGGCTGAATTCAAACCCACGTAATTTCTGATCTTTTTACTGCATTAAAAGCTATTCTCGGGAGTGGTGTTTATATGGGAGCTATGGTTAAATATGGACCGATTTCAAGAAAACCTGGTAAGATAAATTGAGTTGCAATACCATAAATGTGGGTCAAATTCAATTTAAAAAACTCTATAATTAATCGGTACAAAACTTTATTCCGGAGAGAATTTTGTATGAGGGCTATGTGAAATTATGGTCCGATTCTCACTTTTTGCAATAGGCACAATTTTTAATTCAGAACAAACGCATAACACCCTGTCCAACATTTGTGGTGTGGGTACTAAAACAACAACAACAAATTTGGTCGTCTTAAAGTGATTTAAGGGAGGGGGCACAAACTTAAATTCCGTAAAGATTTTTTATG
The DNA here is from genome assembly GCA_963931875.1 of Pollenia griseotomentosa. NCBI lineage: Eukaryota > Metazoa > Arthropoda > Insecta > Diptera > Polleniidae > Pollenia > Pollenia griseotomentosa. Next base: position 259,468,267 of record OZ007560.1, on the reverse strand, counting down.
AGGGTTATGTGTAATTTTGGACCAATTCATACATTTTATAATAAGCACCATTTTTGTTCAGCATAAACGCATAATATACTTTCAATATTATTGCAATCATTCTGATTTAATACCCACACTACCATAGATATAGAGGATAATATGCGATTGTACTGAATTATGTAACAGATAAAAATATTTGTTCTTCATTGTACCAATCAATTAAGTCCGTTTGGCTGGCTGGTATACACTAAACAAAGTCTGTATTTCTAGATTGCAGGCGATTGTGTCGACTGCTGGTCCATACTATGTATTTTTATCTGCTGATGACGATGGTGTCATTGGTTGTTCCATATGTTATTTGAACAGTTTACACCATTTTCTGTTTTAATCTGTCAGTTTTTCGCGAACGGCCCTTTAAACCTTATTAGTCTACACAAAAATCACTTTCTTTAAAGTAGGGTCAGATCACTCTTATTGCAAGAATATTAAAATTTTTTTGTTTTTTGTTTAGTCCTTAAATTTTGTTTATGTAAATCTTCTGCAATAAAATTAAGAGATCCTTTTGTATTTTTGACCGCTGATTGTTTTAGAGAAATAGTGCATTATTAAAAAAAACTTTGAATTTTCCCTTTTAACCCAATTCAAAATTGCGACGAAGAAAAGACTTAGTTCAAAAAATCCAGACAGTTATTTTTGGTATTATTTTAGACATGTAGAAAATTAGATAAAATGTGAAAAGGTTTTCTAAATATTTCAGGACCCTTTTAATGGGTTTACACTTTTTTACTAAAATAAATTCGTTGGAATGTCTTGTTTGTGCATTAATTGAAACATGGGGGTGAACAACTGGATTTTTCTAACTAGAACTAATCTAAAAATACATAATTTTTGAACATCCTTGCAAAACAAGTTAGATATCCTGATATACTCACCAATGTGAATCTATTCAAATGAAAGAGATTTTTGTGTAGATTAATAATCCCGAAAATATATTAAAGCTTGTACGGTAATTCGTGAAATATTAAGCGAATTATAGAAAAAATGGTGTTAGTAATGCAAATATTAAATGTTACTCTATTTTCAAAACTAAAGCTGCTCGAAAAATCTAATGATGCCGTCGTAATCAGCACTCTCAATTTAAGGAAACATTTGGTGTGTTGACCAGTATTATTATTTGTTTTATCGAACTATATGTTTACACAAAATTTTAAACTCTAACGAACAATTAATTAGTCAACATATTTTTTTAACTTTCATTAATATTGATTTTGTAACGTTTTTGGTTTTAAAATATATTAAAGGTGAAGTTACGTTCGTTTGCATTTAATACGACAAAATGCTCTCGTATGTTATTATATTGCTTTTTGTTACATTGTTTAAATATTGTTTTTTTTTCCTATTTTTTAAGAACCATGCCTCTGTTCTGGTTAATGGCACGTGTCAGATACCCGATCCTGTATATAAACTAGTAGGATCGATAGTTTGTTTTTACATACCCTTGGGTGTTATGCTGTTGACTTATTATTTGACCGTTAGATTGCTGGCCCAACAACGTCAGAATCTTGGTGGAACGAATGAAGCTCCAACACCTGGCTGGGCAAGTGGATGGTTGGGGCAAACACCAGCACTGGGTAAGTTTTTTGTAAAAAAGAATTAAATAAAAATTTGTTATATATTTAAAAATTCAAAACTTTTACAACATAGTATAGTTATATAAATACTAGCGGAGTTCAATATAAGTCTTGCAAAATAAACAGAGTTTCCGTTTGTGCTACGATATTTTGCATTTGCACACTTTTGCAAGCCTATGTTTTACAATTTGTAATTTTCTAATCGGAAAAAAATTCCCAAAAAAATATTTATAAATTCCTGTGATTTTTTTTTTACAAAAACATTCAAGAATTTTAACACTGAATGAAAGGACATATTTTTCGTTAAATTGCCTTACAGAATATTTTTCAAATGTTTCAGATTGCTAAACAGAAATATTAAATTTTCTGATTTCAAGCAAATGCTGCAAAGTATCATCTCGAATGTTTCTCAAAAATAATTCGAATAAATTTTAGCGCGATTTGTTTTCTAAATGTGTGATTTTATTTTATTGAAAAGATATATGCACATATTTAAAACGGAAATAAGCGTTAAAAAGTGTTTTTTTTCCCCATTAAATATGCAGTTAAAACTTGAAAATATGCCCTTAAAATTGTTAAAAACAGAAATTCTTTTATTTAAAACAAAACACTTTACAATTATATAATATTTGCATATAATAAACAAGTAAAAATTATACACTACACCAATGTGTTTGCAGACATATTTGTGGAAAGTGTACAATATTATGACAAAATATATTCGTAATATTACATCATAGTATTTTTCCCTTAATCATATTCTTATCCTGTTTATCATAAAAAGTTTAGAAGTAATCATATTATTACCATGGTAATCATGTTAAAAGTAATTTAGTTTTTAGTGAAATTATAAACGAAAACCAGAATACCACGATCCAAATTCTTGGAAATACAGAAATTCTGTTTGTATGACTTGACAGAATTGCACAAAAAGAACATTAATGACAAGAGGCCCGTTTTAACAACTTACCGATAGCTAAAGGTAGGATTTTATCGGCTGTATAAAAAGTGTTTCGTTATTACAACTTCACTTTTCCCTACCAGGTAGGATGAACCTTAATTTACTTTATCGCTCACTTTAGGTTTAAGTAAAGTTTTAATAATGGAACACTTTTTATAAGGCCGGTTAAAGTCTTCTTTTAGCTATCAGCCAGTTGTGAAAACGGGCCTTTAAGCACTAAATTGGTATCACCCGAAAATTCAAATCACCCTTGAAGTGGTGACGAACAGAGAAATAGCATACCTCGACACAAAATTACATAGAGGGGGCAATGAAATAACTTATGATTGGCATGAAAAAAATACATCATCTGGTAGAATATCAACTTCAACGATACTCAACCAAAAGCTCAAATAATAAATGCTGCAAAAAATTTAATACGTAGAGTTCTTGAAATCAGCAATGAACAATACCACATCAAAAATACACTGAAAACACGAAAGTTCTTAAAGACAATGGTTTTCCAAATATTATAATTAAAAATGTAATAACTGCCTATGAACCTTAGCAAACAGACACAAATGGTAACATTGACAAGGAGGAAAAATATTTTTAAAATGTAAAATACCTACTGGCCGCACGGACAATAAAAACATAAATGGTGATTATTGTTTTAGCCTATACGCCATTTTTGACAAAAAAGAGTTATGAATGGATTATATATGGCATCAATGTTCCCTTTCATATTCAAAAATCCATTTTTTTATATCTCGTAAAGAATCTGAGATATTTAACATCGACTTTGGTCTATATCCATATTTTTTAGGTTCATTGAACATTATATTGCTACATATGACAATTTTTTGCATATGGAGCAAATTTTGCATATAAACATAACAAAATTATACTTTACTTTTGCTTTGCGCCATTCGCATAATGAACAACGTAGGTCAAAATAAACAAACCGTCACAATAGTTAAAATTTAAAACTTTGGATTTATTGCATGTAAATTCATGAAAATATATAGTTTTGTTAAAAACATTCGTAGCAATCAATTAGGAGCGTTTAAAAAAATCTGTCAAGTAGTTTTTGAGAAAATTGATTGTTAACCTATTTTATCGTTTTTCTTAAAACCGACTTGGTGGCGTATAGGCTAAAAAAGTGTTGCCATGACCAAAAAAAAAAATTGTAACCAACATTTAAAAATAAAGTAACCAAATGCAAAAAAAAGTAGCCAAAATATTTATGTATTAAAAGCACTTTTTTATTTGCATTTCAGTTAAAAACATATACATGAAATCCAAATTTTGATATTTTCAATTAGGCTAAAGTTCATCAAATTTAATTTTCATTAAATTATTTTTATGAAGAAAGGAATTTTGCAACATGAAATTAATTAAAATTTATTGATAACTTTTCATTCTTGACTGCCGCGGGGCTCGAACCCAGGCTTTTACAGACAGGTTACCCTTACACGTTTCAATTGTAACTACTTAATCTCTTCAAAGGGTTTTGCCATTTAACACTCAGGCTTTGACGACTGCTGGCAGTCAATAGTCAAACATCAATCTTTAAACCAAATTGTATTTAACCTTTGGTAGATCGAAATTAGCTTTGAACGATAATCCATTTTTTTAATTAATTTACATGTTCCTCCTCACTTCCGTTTTTTCGTACTTTCTGTCAAGAATTCTTCTCGAAGTCCAAAGTACATTTTTGTTTTTTTGTTTTTCATTTCTTTTTTTCTGTCTTTCCTTTTCCTGTTGGCCTTTTCTAGCACAACTTGAAGGACAAATGTAATCATAGAGCTCATGCCTTAGCTTTTACCAATAATTAGTGTTGTGGTAATTAAAAGTTCAACTAAACCAACGTTTAAAAATTCATTGTTTTATTAGCCATAAAAGTGCAATATTTACAAAAACACCAATAAACAAACTACAATAAAACAACGTAGTGTATGTAATACCATACAAGGGTGACAAGAACAACAACTGTGACTTAGTTTATATTGGTACAACGAAGAGAAATTTGGAGAACACAAAATAGATATAAACAAAAAATAAAGGAACCACTGCATTATCATAATACGTCTTATGCTGGGTACACACTATGCAATGCATTTACGCAATCTAGCAAATTAAATTCATTTTCATTAATTTTGCATTCATTCCAGATTGCATCAACATCAAAACGTATTGATATTATGAGATTGCATTGATGTAGATTGCATGTAGATTGCACTGTGTGTACCCAGCATAATGCAATGCATTTACCCAATCTAGCAAATTAAACTAATTTTTATTCATTCGAGATTTCATCAACATCAAAACGTTTTGATATTTTGAGATTGCATTGATGTAGATTGCACTGTCTGTACCCAGCATTATGCTGGGTACACACAGTGCAATCTACATGCAATCTACATCAATGCAATCTCAAAATATCAATATCAAAATTAATGAAAATGAATTTAATTTGCTAGATTGCGTAAATTCATTGCATTTTGTGTACCCAGCATTACAAACAAAACATAAGCCTGTTTTTGACAACATAGGAATACTTGACAAGGTAAATAACAAGAGAAAAACATAAACAACAGAAAGCTTAATAATCCAGCAAAAGATCTAAGGTTCTTACGGTGGGTGAATATGACCAATGTTTATCGTTTTCTTGCAAAAAAAAATTAAACTGTGTAAATTTTAAGTTGACTTCGTTAAGAGGAACCAGTGCGATATCAAATTTCTTTTTTTTTTTTATTGTGTTTTTTGAAAATAAATGTGATAGTTTTTTTTTAATTGCAGAAAGGCGCTGTACGTGGCGACGTCTATTAAAAAGTGGCCACAGTGGTACTTCTAACACAGCACATGCTCATTCAGCCAATTCTACGGACACTGAATTATCAACATTAGACAATCATGAGCTATGGTTACCGGAATCAAGGTACATACATATGTATATTGCATTGTATATTACTGATACCAGAAATCAGTGATGCCAGGAGAAATTTCAAAAAATCCCTACGTGTCTAAATAAAAATCCCTTTATTCCCCTACAATCAAAAAAATTTTCCTAACACTTTTCCCTACGTTAAAAATGTATTGTTTTTAACAACTGACAAACAAATAAATATTTTGTAAACATTTTGTAAATATTATAAGAAAAGCATTTATTAACAACAAGAAAAAAAACGAAAATAAATATGTAAATGCCTACACGCACATATAAAAATTCAATTTCAAAAATATTACTGTTCGACAAATTAAAATTTTTTCGTTTTGGCAGAAACGCCTCAATATATCTTTTATTTTAGAGACAAAACATAGTCATACTTCGTATTAAATTTTTAATTTCCTCACCTTTCGTCCTTTTTAAAAAGCCCAATATCTTTCAAGAATACTTATTTTAAATAATTTTTTTTTTAATATAAGTATCTAATAATTTTTAGCAAACTTGGTACAAAATAAAAGGGAAGGCTCTGTTAAATTTTAAAAAAATATTTTCTTCTGTTCCCCTAAACTACAATACAAAAAAAATGTCCTTTTAAAAATATATTTTCCTTATCCTTAAAAGTTTTCATTTGTTTAAAAAGTGTGATTGGTTTTTTTGCAAATTAATTTCTATGTAAAAATTTCATTTATTAAATAATCGATTTTAATATTTGCATGCATTTTAGTAAATGTGAGATCGAATGCAAATAGCAAAAATAAGACAAAAGTTTGCAAATGGGGAGGGGGCAACGTATTTTCGGGTACATGGTTTTGGCAATTGTTGAAGACTGCCAGGCTATTAGGACTCATAGTATAGGGCTTCTGTTTAAAAACACTACATTTGTACTTAAATGCCATTGTATATGAAAAATTTTAATTTTTAAATGAAAATAAGACGAATATTTAGGTATTTTTAGACAATTTGTATATTGAAAATGAGATAAAATTTTGAAAAATCTCTACATTTGCCTTAAAAAAGGAAATCTGTCCTTTTTTCCCTACGCTTGAAATTTTCCGAAAAATCCCTACAAAAAGGGAAAATTCCCTACTATTGGCAGCACTGCCAGAAATATAAAAATATATGGTACAATTTAGATTTGATTTAATGTATAAACACAGTTAAGCGGCTCATACACTTGCAATAAAATTGTTTAATTTTACGTATTGCACAATCATATCGCCAATGTGTATGTGATATTCGAAGGTGGCACAATATATTGGCAACAATCAAACGACTTTTGATTTTTATTGCACAACGAAAAGAAAGTGAAATGTGTTGGCAACATTGAACAATGCTGTTTATGATATTCCTATAGGTTATGTTCACCTTTTTATTGAATAAATGAAACTATTTTGCGACTTATTGCATAATATAGGAAAAATTGCAATTAATATGTCGAATATCATAGGTATACAATAATATTGCAAGTGTATAGGCCGCTTTAGGAAGAGTGACGAACCTCGCACAGCACCACGAACTTGTCGGCAAAAATTTGTTGCGTAAATTCCTACCTTAATAAGAGCATTAAGCGTTTTTTTTTTTTGAACAGGAAAATTCTTTTCCCAATACATTTTCAATATAAGACAATAAGATATTCCAGCCGGGTGGTGTTGAATTCGCGTTCTAAAGATATGTTTAGTTTAAAATAGAGTACGAAAATAAACACTAAACATCGCTCCTTAGTGTTCGGTTCGGTGTATTTGTGGAAAACACACATGCTAATAGTGTTTGTGTAGAAAATCTTCAAAAAAATAACATTATAGAACTTGAAAATGAAATGTTTTCTGTTTTTGAATGAAAAGTATATAATGTTCGGTTCTTTCTTGAAAATAGTTACGAACGGTATTAAGGGTTGAGTTCGTCTACACAATTACTAAAAAAAATAGATATTGTTCTTGGGTGTGTGAGCCGAACGCTAAATAATGTACTTTTAATGGTTTAAACTGTACGAAAATGAGAAGTTTTGGTTTGAAAAACACGCTTGTCTCTTTCTATTTAAGACACAGTGCGAGAAGAACAGCTGTTAATGGCATTTGAAATTATTTGGAATTTATAAAAATAAAATTTTTTTAAAATCTTGACATGTACATTAGAGGTATAACCAAATTTTGGCCCTAGCACTACGCGATAGCCAATAAAACAAAAGCGACTTTCTAAAATCTCTAAAGAAAAAAAAAAAATTTATAAAAAAAATTTAAATATTTTATTAATCAATGAAAAAAAGTTAAAAGGTTTTTTAATTATTAAAGGACAAGAATTTCAAATTGAATGTGCATGTTGTTTTGCATAAAAACTGTGAGGCTTTCGGCTAAAATAAAAATAAATAATTTTCTAACTTTACCGCGTTTTGTAGGTGACCTTTTTTGAAAACCGCGAAAAATTAATATCATTTTTTTTTAATAGTTTTCAATGGACTATTCGACTATGCTAGGGCCAATTGGATATTTGCAAAAAATGGGAATAAGTTATACCCCTAATGTAAATACATATAAAATATATGTAAGGCGCAGCGCTTACGAAGGAGATGATGGGTAAGGCCTGTTAACATTGCTAGAAAATGCTTTAAAGCATAATCATTTATGTTTTTGCTTTCACAATGATAATTTCGCTGTTATCCATATGTTTTTCAATGGCAATAAAATTACAGCAATTTTCATCAATTAATTAATGTGTAAATACCCAGCAATCAGTCATTAAATTGTTTTTTTTAGCAAAGTGGAAAAGAGTCGTGCTTCTAAGTGGTCTGCCATATAAAAATCATGCCTATTGTAAGCAGGTTTGTTAGGGGGTATTGTGCTTTTCATCTTACAAAACTGCTTACCAGTAAGCTCCATTATTTACTGGGCAAATTTTTGTTTACATGTAGCAGCTGATATATATTAGTTCCTTTTAACTCGTACAAGGAGCATAGGTCTAGAGATAAAATATTAATATATTATTGAAGTATTATTAAAGGAGTTTTTTGCTTTAGGTCTGTATAGTTATTATCGTTTAAGAAAAACCTTTCAGAATATTCTCATCGAATATTCATTGCGAAAAATTTGTCATTTGTCCCAATTGTGTTTATACCATTAAAGGGCGGCTTAGACGGTAAAACAAGTCGTACGACATGTGGTTGAATATTTATAATATTTTCTCATTGACTTTACGTATAAATAATTAAATTAATTATATTTCATACATACATACATTAATTTTTTATTTTTGTCTTATTTTCAATGAATGTAGACGACGATTGTGCTGCGGCAATTTTGCTCGTTATATGTTTAAAACGGGGGAGAAATATAAAATATTTTGCAGTCAATATTGGTGTAAACAGCGTGCTGTTGTGGGGCTAAAAAGTGTTCACTTAAATGTTACATTGTGCCCTAGACACCACAAAAAGTTTGACAAATATCCAACATATAGTAAACATTTTTAATATTTCTACAAACGTTAATTCAAAAGTTTGTCTAAACAGCAAACACCCCAATTTACAACAGAAAAAAAATGTTACAAGTGTAAAATCTTGACATGATTGCCAAGCAATTTGTGTGGTTTATTTTGTCCTTTATTTGCCACTTTATTTTTTCATTTTCTGGTTTGTTTTCTTAATATAGTGTACCTGAGTCTACCCATACGACTATGACTGCATTACAACAATTTGGGGCAGAAATGCTCAAACTGTCAAGAGGATTAGAATCAGTAGCTTCTTCTTCAACGGCGTCTCCTACAAAATCTGAATTATCGCCATTTTTGCACATGCCTCTACAAAAACACAACTCTATTCAACAATATTCGTTTTCTCATCCTCATCAACAATTTCAAATGCATCACCACCAGCCACATCTGCATCATCAGTTGCAAACGCAAACGCCTGCAAATCAACAACAATTATCCACAAGCCCACAGTCTTTGCAGCATCCAGATCAACCACAAGAGCTTTATATATTAGACCAACAAAAGTTTATAAAAACGCACGAGTACCAGCGTACAAAAGGATATTTGCCAGCCATGAATTTCCCACTGGATTTTAAAGCACGAAAGCGGTAAGTGCTCTTAACAAAAAAAAAAAAATTAATAAAAGCATAAGTGCTATGTACGTACCAGAGCTGTAAAACTCTGCAATCAATTGACCTTGAAATCAAAATTATTTAAACCAAACTGATTTCATTCCTTGATTTCAGATTTCAAAATAAAAACTTTTCAAAATGGCAATCATTTAAAAATGATTCTTTTTAGAATTCATTGAATACGATCAATTTTATTGCAATCAAATTTTAATCAAATATTTGGAAATCACAAATATAGAGCATTTGGAGTCAGCGGTTGTAAACAAAAATTTGGCGTATTGGTTCTCTTTGCAACCCTATTGCCTATACAAAATATCTTTATTAAATGATTGGATTGGACTTTAAATAAATTTTTCAAAATTTCCTTTAGAACCCTTTCCTTAACAATCACTTTACATTGCTTTATCCTTCAAAAATGTGAGTAACGAGCAGCGTTGTAAGAATTAGATAAATTCCTTTATGTAAACTTAACTTGTCTAAAATAGTGACGAAGGACAAATTGAAAAACAAAAACTTACAAAGGCACACATTTTTTATGTTGGTGTCTGGCTGATGTGGACATGGTGTTTTCTTTAAATTAGTGTTTTTGTTTTCCCGTGTAAACAGGGTCAGTTTGATCGTGTGGATCCTGGCTCCGTGCTGAGTTATAATTTTTTTATACTTGTCATCTTCACTCTTTACATAAAACTGCAACCAGCCAGACGCCGCGGCGCGCCGCACAGTACTTTCTTCCATATACAAAAATAAGGTGAAACAATGTTGTTCCAATGTTTAAAAAAATTACTATACTGTATTCGTATCTATATAAATTACATGTAGGAAGAACCTTTTTTTATGTTATATGCGTTTCGCCGCTGTTAGAGGTCGCTAAGAATCTTAAAAAAAAACAAGTTAGAGTGCTATATTCGGCTGTGCCGAATCTTTGATACCCTCCACCGACAGTTCGAATGTTTAAGGAGTAATATCTGTATGATGTCTTTTTATTATTATTATCTTAAACTGTGACGATTTGCTATTAATTATGGTTTTAGGAGACTAAACTGTTTTCCGGGAGTAGGGCGTATATGGGGCCTAGGGTAAATTATGTACCGATCTTCACGAAATTTCACAGTATCATTTATAGTCCTATAAAATTGTGACGAGCCAAAATTTGTTATGATTGCATTATTTTTTTCGGTTTAAGGCGTACTAAACTGTTTTCCGGGAGTAGTGTTTATATGGGGCCTAGGGTAAATTATGGACCGACCTTCGCGAAATTTTACAGTGTAATTTCTAATCGAATAAAACGGACTTGTGCAAAATCTTATGTCATTCCGTGCATTTTTGCATCATTTATGTTAGTCTGAGTTTATACGGTTCATTCTTTACTGAAAAGATTGCTACTTTATAGGCGAGAGAGGCGAGGGGTATGTACTCGTTTCTTTTCCACTCGCCCCTCTCGCCTATAAAGTAGCAATCTTTTCAGTAAAGAATGAACCGTATAAACTCAGACTTAGTTTTTGTAACAAAATTATCAAGTTTTTGAAGGTGGTGGTTCCACATTTTGATTCATAGCTCTGGTCCTACTGAACCGATTTTGCTGAAATTCAATCCCAAACTGCTTAGGATAACTACAAGCAATTTAACACCTAGTTTGTTTATTTCTTTTGAGTTTTTCGAAAGTGAGCGTGTTTTCAACAGACGGACAGACGGACAGACGGACAGACGGACAGACGGACAGAAGGACAGACGGACAGACGGACAGACAGACGGACATGGCTAAATCGACTTAGAATTACTCAAGCAGCCAGAATATATATACTTTATGGGGTCTGAGATGAATAATAAAAAAGTTTCACACGGAATGACAAACTTAGTATACCCTCTTCACAACTAATTGTGGTGGAGGGTATAAAAAAAGTAAAACCAATTTTTGATGGACAAATAAAAAAACTGAGTGAATACTTTTTTCAATTTTCTCTGCCGTTTAATAAACCAAGTGTCCGCCATTAATAATCAAAAGAGAAACTAACCACATTTTACTTCTAACTTAGAGATATACAGGGGTGTGCTGGAAATCGCAAACGCAAATCGCAAGAATTTTAGAAGTCGTTTTTTAGTAAGATTTTTGTAATAAAAGAATTTTATGGCAAATATTATACAAACATTTCTCTATTAAACAGAATTTTATAACAAAAATTATTTAAATTAGATTAAAAGTGTATTAAAAACAGCCTCCAAATTCTTGCGTTTTGCGTTTGCGATTTCCAGCACACCCCCCATATATTCTTTTTTAGAAGCCCAAAACGCATTTATTTTTTTTTTAAATTTAGTACTTTAGATTAAAAGCTATAAATATTTTTCTGTACGATAAAATTATCCTATTTTCTTTGTACTGTGTTTTAAAATTAATGTTCTAAAGACATTAACTTCAAGAAAATCTCTACCGTTTTTAGACATTATTATATAGCCGTTAAAAAATGCAGGTTGTTTTTGCAAATAATATGAAAATCGTCAATATTTACTTTAAATTTAAAAAAAAACTGAGTGCACCGTTTTTTTTTAGTTTTTTTTAAAGAATATATGCTCCGTTGCCCTAACTATTGGTGAAGACAAAAAAATTTACCACATCTTGAGTTTATAGTACTTGACCTTTGGTAGATCGAAAAACATGTAAAATCAATTAAAATGGATAATCATTCAAAAAAGCGGCGTGGCACCGGCCACGGTCAAGAATGAAAGATTATCAATAACAGTTTTAATTAATTTTAATGTTTTAAAATCCCTGTCTTCATAAAAATAATTTGATGAAAATGAAATTTGATGAACTTAAGCCTAAAAAAATTTTTTGGTTTATAATGGTTATTTTCAACCAAAATTTTTTTTTGGCTGCATCATCCTTAATTCTGTATAATCTTATAAGAATAATAGTTTTATTCAAATTATTTTTATTGATAGTGAATATAAATTAAGCTTACCCAACTTTTTTGTAAGCGTCCATTCATTTTCAAACTTATATATAAAGTTTTTTATATTTTCCTAATAGAAAAAGATATTTTAACCGATGGCTTTTTTTTTATTAGGATTTAGTTCTTTCATTCTTCACAGTTGAATATTTTGAAATAAAATTTTAAAAATTTAACAAGTGTTGCACAAAATTAATTTAATTAATTTAATTTATTGAAAAATCGGCATTTTTGATAATTTAGAGGCAAAGTATGGAAAATCTTGTTTTGGAAAGTTGGGCAACTTGAGATAACACCTCCATACATAAACATATTGTGTTTCATGACTTGGTACGGTTCAGCTGTGAGCCGCCCAAATATGCTTAAAAAAGGTGGAATATACACAATAAACTAAAAAATGCAAGAAAAAATACTTAAAATTTATAAAAAGCTCTAAAAAGCCTTCATTGGTCGCACAAGGAAAACCATATACATATTTAAATTCACGGTTTCTTTGGCTATGATCAATCAACCACACATCTATCTGCTTCCTTAAAAACTAAAATAATGTTTTTACAAAATTACACAAAAACTTTATGACACAAAAATAGACTAACACTCAATTTACATGATGAATTTTATGACGTCCAATTTTGGACGTCATTTTTTTGTTTGGAAGCAAGCGGTGTAGAGAAGAAAGAGGGGTAGAAAAATAGACATGATTTCTGTTTTCTCTTCCTCTTTCTTCTCTACACCGCTTGCTACCAAACAAAAAATGACGTCCAAAATTGGACGTCATAAAATTCATCATGTAAATTGAGTGTAAGAAAATTTTGTTTGTCCCATTTTTGGATTATTACACAGAAATCGGCAACCCGCCATACACTCCTCGCCTCTAATGGACACCCCTTTTTTTTGTTAAGTATACATTTTTTTTTGTTATTTTTATCAGAAAGAAGATTAGGACCATACCGTTACAGTTTTGGGTTCTATTCTATTATATCCTCTAAATATAATATTACTTACAGAAGACAAGTTGTACATCTAATCAATTCGTTTGTGCGTATATTTGCATCAACTACCTTGGCGATGTGTGACATTTGATTAGGGATGCAACATCGTTCTGAAAAACATCGGTGTTAAAAAACATCGATGTGTCCACGATAAGCATCGATGTTAAATATATTTAAGCGATATTTAATAAGCAGTGATTTTCTCACCGAAAACCCATCAGCTTGGTAAAAGAACTTATTCTTTTTAAAAGAAAAATCAAAAACGATACACTAGAAAACAGGTGATGACTGCGCTGAAAGAGCTGTTAACTTCACATAATAATTCCATTGACTTTTTACAGTGCAAGAAGAACAAAGGCAATATATTTGCGTTGCGTAGAACGTCATAGAAAAATGTATCAAAATTTATCAAAAGTGATATTAAATCGAAAATATGCTGCAACATAATATGACAAATGATTAAAATATTGCCTTATTTGAAATTTCTTTTATTGATAATAAAAATTAACAAATTAAAAATTTTCGGGTCCGTCGCATCCAAATTAAGAAAATGTTAAGATGCAGCAAATGCCACTTCTTGTTACTTGCTTCGTTTATCAGTAACAGTGTTGAGTTTAATAATTAAACAATATACTATTCATCGTCAATTCGCCATTGTATTATATTGGCTCAGATCATCGAGAGAAAGTGCAAGTATGCGAAAGATAGCGACACTTTTCAGTATTGCAGATGGAGGAAAAATTAAAAAAATTACCCTACGAGTATTTTGTGCTTTTGAAAAACTTCAGAGGGAATAAATTTATTGGCCGGATGAAAAAGATAGAGAAGAAATAGTCAACCAACCCTTTCCGTATTGTATTGGTTATGTAGACGGAACGAAGTTTAAAAATCCAACAACCACACAGTTACTTTTAGAAAGAACAGATAACATACGATTATAAACTGCGAATACGTCATGTTTGTATTGGAACACCAATACAAACTTTAACTTTAAATTCTTTGGCAAATTTTTCTTTTAAGCAATGGATTGCCGGGGATTCCGCTTATTTATTATCTAATACGGCCATAACACAATAAAGAAACAATTTAACTGCACTGTCTCTGTCAAAACGAATTAAAATTTTTTTGCCTCGTAGCAAGTATCGTGTTCATGCAGAAGATTGTATTGGAAAGAAACAATCACAAAACGATGTTTGGTTAATTTTATAAGTATTTTTAATACAAACGGCAGCAAGGTATATTTATAGCAGGTAGCCGCGAGATTACAACAATTGTACAATAAAACAAACAACAGGGCTTTTTATTGTTGTTAAGTGGTACGAACTGTCAAATAACAAAGGGGTTGATAAGAGACAAAAAAGACAAAAGATAAAGACAAAAAACTTGTTTACTTGTTTTCTATACAACATTTGACAGTTCGTACCACAAAACAAGCAAATAAAAAACAAATAAGAGTGCTATATTCGGCTGTGCCGAATCTTATATACCCTTCACCATTGTGCGAGCAGAAAACAGAGCAACTAAATAATTTTTACATATACATACATATTTACAATACTTAAAACTTCATTATAAATGAAATTTAAAAAGCGAAAACTGGTAAATATTTTTTTAAAATTGTTTTGGAACATAACAATATTAAAAAAATATTTTTGGGATTTCAGTATATTGGTCATAACTCTGCTATTTCTGAACCGATTTGAAAGATTTATATACCGACGTGTTAAAGAAGAAATTTGCCATTTATTTTGGTTGTAAGACTTGGACTCGGGAAGATCTATGGTTCCCGAAAATGGGTATTTTCCAAAAAAAATTAATATTTTGGTCATAACTTTTTCGTATCTGAACCGATTTTCCCGAGTTTTTCAGAAAATATTTTTTATTAATTAAATTTCCGATCTTTTGATATATAAGGCGTAACCATAGGTCATATAACAGTCAAAAAATTCAGGTTTTTATACAATTTTTAATACTTTTTGTATGGAAGGTACCACGCCCACTTCTCCAATCCCGCCCACATTTTGTGGAATGGTGTGTATTTATAACCTTAATGTTTGTACCAAATTTGAAAACTTTGGCGTTCTCCAGATATACAGAAAAAAGTAATAAAAATAGAACAACCACAAGGGATTTTTTGGAAAAATTAGAGGCAGTCGTGGTTTTTTGGTCATACTCAGCCATTGTTGGACCAATCTGGCTGAATTTCAATAGCAAGAAATGGTGCAGTATATGTGACATAAATGTAAAACAACCTAGCCGCTATCATGTCTGGACTCTCCGGAAAACACATATCAAACGTAAGACGGACAGACGGACGGACAGACGGACGGATATCGTTAAATCAACTTCTCTCCTCATAAGGACCCAAAATATATATACTTTACAGGGCCTAAGATCAATATTGTAGAAATTGGCTGAGTTCCAAAACATCAATATACTTTGCAGCACAAGTCAAAAATGTATATTGAAGTTTAATAGTGCACAGCTTTTGTATTATGTTCTCATTAAAAACTTTTTTGGTGCACATTGGGACAAATAGAATTGTAATAACCTACACGGTTCAATTGTAGCATGCATTTAAAAAAGATAGTTGCTTTGCAACCGACGTTTTGGAACTCAGCCATTACAAACGGAATGACAAACTTATATATACCCTTTTCCACCTGTGGTGAAGGGTATAATAAACAGCTGGCTTTCCGAGACTACCTGCTATAAATATACCTTGAACGGCAGTTAATAAAGCAAATATTGAAAGTAAAGTTTATTTTTATTTTGTGTAAGTATGTGTATGTACTAGAGTTGTCAACCGATTAATAATAATTCGTTTAATCGATCAAACAAAACTAAACTCTTGTTCGAATAATTTTAGAATGGCGATTTTCGAATAACGAATAAATCGATTAATGAATGTCGATTAATCGAACAATTTTTTTATTAAATAATAAATTAAATAAAAGCTTAGAAATAGATTTATTCTCATACGATTTTAGTGATTTTATACAAAATGTAGGAAAGTTAAAAAATATTGTAGCCATAGCCCTGACTGCAATTATTCTCAATGTTATTATGATTACCATTGAAAACGATGTAGTGGAAGATAACCCAACGACATCAAAAAATGTCGAGCTTGGTCCAATGGAAGACTACATAAATAAAGACAGCGGTTGCTCTATACAGGATTATACATTAGATAATACAACAATATGGAGTTAAGATGAAAAGTTTTACGTCAAAAAAAGAATTCATAGCAGATTTTAGTAAAAATAAAGAAGAGAATGGAAGATTTTCTATTGTTGTGGATGAATGTAACTCAATTAAAAATACGTTATTTTTTTTTTTGTAAAAATAATTTTTGTTTATTCGTTATTCTCATCGATTAATCGAAAACAAAAACAATTATTTGAATTATTCGAACAAAGTTGAAATGCGAATAATTGACAACTCTAGTATGTTCATACCCTGCAGGAAATGTCAGTAGTGAATCTGTACTGATTCACTATTGACACAGTCACCAGGGGCCAAATTACGGCATTCGATATCGATCGAAATTGCAATACAATTTAAATGGGAATTTCGATCGATATCGAATGTCGTGATTTGCCTCCAGTACTAGTGACTTATTATACCCCAGACAATGTTATTTACTATAGATATTTAACATGTGCGTGTCATTGGAAATCTACTACTGACGTTGGGACTACTGACTACGTAGTTCGTTTGGGAACATGTGTAGACATTGGAACCAGAGAATCACTAGTACATTTTTGTAAATGTAGTCTACACTTTTGGTACGAATACGAAATCATAACAATCTTTTTTTTTATTATTTCTTCAACTTTCATAGGAATTGTACTTCTCAGTTGTTTTTGTTAAAAATTTTTTCGTATTAAAGTCAAACATAGTGTCAAATGTAGTGTAGAGTAGATACTTCGTTGACAATGTAACCAAAATAGTCGACAAGACTGGTGACTTAGTGACACTTGCACCCAGGTTTCCTTCAGGGTATGAACATACACATACATATATATATATATATACACACACAGAAAAAGTCAAGTTAAAAACGTAGAAAACAAGGTTGATTTAAAATTTTTCGGTGGTGATTTTGCTTCATACGTTTTTCGTGTTAATTCAACGTGATTTTACAATAACTTGCGAACAACATTTTTTTCTTTTAAAATAACTATAATTCATGTTAATTAAACATTGCAGTAAAGTTAAAGCAAAATGTCATTTATATTGAAAAAACAATCCGAATCACGTTGAATGAAAGTTATTTCAAGTTGAAACAACGTGAATTTAATGTAGAATCAAATTGGTTTGAGTGTGACATAACAGTGTGAAGAAGCTTCAGAGACAACATATGCATTTATTTAAGAATAATTCAATACAATTACCCCTGTAACACATGTTTCAATTATTTTGTATTCTCCTTTGTCAACAGAATCGCCCGATATGGGTTTTGTCATCATTCTACTTCGAAAACTTGATGTACTATTTAACTTAATAATTTTAATTAAAAGAATAAGGGAATTGTCTTCTTTTTATAACATATTTTAAACAGGAAAATAAAAAAATGTACATACTTAAGTATGTATGCATGTTAATTTAACAAGATAAACTTTTGATTTTAATACAAAAAAGGTTTTTATGGATTCAATATTGAACAATGTTATTTTAACAGTGAATAATATTAAATAAACGTGATTTATGGTTATTTAAATATTTTTCATTTAAAATTAACATGAAATAATGATAAATTTAAATAAAGGGCATACTTTTGCAGAAATTTACTATGATTCTCAATCATCATTTCGCCATGTTAATTTAACATTGGTATTTTTTTCTGTGTGTATATATTTGTTACCATCGATCCCATAAGGAGCATAGGGCCTCAATAAATTGGTTAAACATATTCTTGTCTTGTGCCAACGCTATCACTTCGCCCCAGGTTTTACCCATTCCGGCCATTTCTACATCAATTTGCCTTCTCCAAGTACGAGCTGGGCGTCCTCTTCTTCGACTTCCTTGCGGGTTTCAGTCTCTAGCATTTCTTGTAATGTCGTTGCGTGATCTTCTTAACGTGTGGCCAATCCACCGCCATTTTGGAAATTATGCTCCCAAGATAACAAAACTGAGACATCGCATTACTCGCAGTGTTTTGGTTTTAGCAGTGTAAATCTTAAGTCCAGCAGCATCTGTTGTTTTTGTTATGTTTCGCAGATTTGATGCCAGATCTGAGAAGCTGTGAGCTAATAGGCAAATATCATCTGCGTAATCCAGATCGTTTAAGCGGCCTTGCAGTCCCCAAGCAATTCCCTTTCCGTTTTGTAGGGCACTTTTAAGAACTGTATCTAAGACTATATAAAATAGAAGTGGTGATAAAACACAACCTTGACGAGCAATTTCCACTTTTACCCTCTTGCTTAACGCTTTACCATGTTTAATTCGACAGCTGGCATTGTGGTAAAGGCATCTGATAAGTGAGATAAGTTTACGCGGGACGTTTTTGCATCGAAGTGCGCTCCAAATCACGCTGTGATTTAATTTGTCGAATGCTTTTTCAAAATCGATAAAGCACATATAGAGTGGTGATCGCCATTCAAAAGATTGCTCGACTATAACACGGAGACTGTTTATATGGTCGATAGTGGATTTGAGGGGTCTGAACCCCGCCTGTTCCTGTCACAGTACTGGTGACATCCTTACAGTGATTCGTTTGGCGATTATTTGGGCAATGACCTTGTTGACCATACAAAACAAAGTAATACCACGCCAATTATTTGGGTTCTTAAGATCTCCCTTCTACGGAATGTTTATTATTATACCTCTCACTTCGCCGGGCAGACTTTCATTTCCCCAAAAGGTGAAAAGGATGATTGGGTGGATTATTTTGGCGCTTGTATAAGAGTCTGCTTTTAATAATTCTGCGAAGATTCCGTCTATACCTGGTGATTTATTGGTTTTAAAACTATTGATCGAGTTTATGATCTCAACAACGTTGGGACAGGCAGAGGATATATCTGGGTCGTCTGCATGTGATTCACATTCACAGAAAATCTGTGCTCTGTGCCCATTTGAAAATAATATTTCGCTGTAGAAATCTGCCCACACATTTACTAGTTCCTCGGAAGATGTTGCAAGTTCTCCATTCCGTTTTCTTAACGGCCTCTATGCTGTCATATGTTCACCGGTAAGTTTTCTTATACACCTGTTTTACAGCATTCATTTTGTTAAAATTAAAAAAAATAGCTTAATTTTGGCTTGTTGCACAAAAAATTTCAAGGTTAATTTATATTATATTAATTAATAGTTGCTCTTTTGGTCATTCAACTGATGTTGAACCTATTCTGCAAAAACTTGCACTTGCATTTGCTAATAAGTAGTGCAAAGTGCAAAAGTCAGTGCCAAATTATTTTCTACAAATTATTTTCTACATAGTTATTGTTGTTTCAAAAAAAAAAAAAAAAAAGCATTCTTGCAAGACTAAAAATGTTGTTTATTTTATAAATTCAAAATTGTATGATAATTTCTCTATTAGTTAAAAAAATAAAGAGGGTAAAAAAAATATTTGCTAAAACTGTAATTTAAAAAAAATATTAAAATAACGAGTTATATTTTATTTGTTTTGATCGTTTATACATCACTAGTTTATTTTGTACAAATAAAATCATTTTGAACTTTCTTTTCTGAAAATCAAAAAAATATTATTAGTAATATTGATCATATCAAGCGCATCCATTATTTAAAGAAAATCAACTAGCTTTAAATTGAACGAAAAATGTTCGCAAAAATGTTCAAAATGACAATCAACACAAAGCAAAACGCAAAAGCATCTTTATTTATTATCTCCTATTTTTTGTTGTTCATTATAAAAAAGACTTTAAAATGTAACTTTTTTAATTAAAGAAATGCAGATGTGAAACAAAATTGTGTTTTGTGTTTCTTTATTCCAGGTCTTTATCTCCGGTATCAGGAAATATACAATATATTATAGCTAAAAAGAGAAGAGCTTCTATGGCGGCTCATATTCCACCGCCAAATACGCCAACCACCCCTTTGCTACAAAGACGTTGTCGTTTTTATAGTTTGCCTAAAAATATCTTATTGCTACGACAATCAACACTATCACTTAAAAAAAACTTATCTGAAGAGTTGCTGTCTACGAAAAGCACGAGTTTTCCAAACCAAACATCCCATTCCGATTCAGAGGTAGAAAACAAAGACAGTGGATTGCATCATAATATATCAGGCAATGAAAATTGCTCAGAATTTCTCCAGTTTCCTCCAATTTGCACTTGTCCGTATTTTGGGAATAGACCTCTACAAAACTGTGTGAAGCCTGCAGAGGTTAAAATTATATCAACTACATTCAAGTTAACAACAACATCACCAAGTGACGTTGTGACAGCATCAACAGGAGATGAGAGCAGTTTAATATTGACGAACACCACAACAACGTCCAGTTTAAGTCCCAATACTACGTCAATAATAAACAACAACCATTCTGCAAGTTCGCTAACGGTTCATTCCAGCAATGAGGGTTGTTATTTAACAGCTCCTCATACCCCAAAGCGAAAATTGAGCATATCAAAAACAGCGTCCATTGTGACATGGGATTCAGGGAGACATCGCAGAAGAGGTTCCAGCTTTGGAGGAGCTCACACCTCTTTACTACTGACGCCAACAAAAACGGGATCATTTACTGCATCTACGTCAGCTACTCCTTTAAGGAGGTCCGCTACGCTTAGAAGTCATAAGAACATGAACTATAGCGGCACCGACATAGCGTCAACAACTTCTCTAATAGCAAAATCAAAATCGCCCCATTCATCACCATGCCTTCTACAACGCAATCAAACAGTAAGATCACATCACTCACGAAACTCTAGTGTCATATCAAGAAACTCCTCACGTCATGGCCGTATAATACGCCTTGAACAAAAAGCCACTAAAGTGTTGGGCGTCGTATTTTTTACATTTGTAATTTTATGGTCACCGTTTTTCGTTCTTAATCTTTTACCCACTGTCTGTGGAGATTGCGAGGACAGCATAGACCACTGGGTTTTTGATGTAGTCACGTGGTTAGGCTATGCTAGTTCAATGGTGAATCCCATATTCTACACAATTTTTAACAAAGTGTTCAGACAAGCTTTCAAGAAGGTTCTTCTGTGCCGTTACACAAGTGGCTCTGGATGGCGTCCACATAGGTAGCAAACGGAACCGGCTGCACCTCCTGCAAGTAAATCCGACAAAAAAGGTAAACAATTGAATGACAACACTTTATGGACATTGTCGAGGGTAGTTGCAAAACAAATGTTTTAGATACAGTATCAAGTTTTGCAGCCAAAGCATCTATAGTTGATAGTTTCGATTGGTGCCCTTCTTCGAAAAGTTTCAACAGTTGTAGCCGATAAAATCACGACAATACACCAGTGGTAAGTTATTGCTTAATACATTAGAAAAATTATATCTATTGATGGTCAAGTCATGTGTATTTTAATGAAGACTACAATTTATCATTTCTTTATTCTAATATATCGTTTCCAATCTTGTCTATTTTGTATTTTTTCTTCTGAAAATTTTGAAATTCAAGATTTGGAATCAAATTTGCGATTTACAAAATCGAGTACAAATTTAAAACGCTATAAAAACAAAACCTCCTATTTGTTCTATACTTCTCTAATTGCACAGTATTTCAGTAAAGCTTTTATTATTTAACAAAAATTATTTATGAAATTTCTTTGTTTTAAACAAAAAAAAAAAAAAAAAAAAAAATAGTGAAGTAAAATGACGTTAAATCATACCAAGTACAGCGAGTGAATTTTAAAATAATTTAAATGCAATTTTTTTAAGTGCTAATTTTTCCATGAATTGCTATTGCTATGTTTTTTAAACTAGTGTGGCCAGCAGCGACGCAATCGTACACTAAAAGATGGGTTTTGAACAGTGATGCCGTTTGGTTACATTTGTTAAATTTTTTGTGCATGTCACAGAACGAAGAAATATTTTTAAAAAAGTTCTTTATTCATTAATAAGGATAAGAACTGCTCATCTCTAAAATCAGTTTTGAATTTTCAAACTCGATAAAGTTTTCCTACTGAAAAATGTATCTAGAAATCTTAGCTCAAACGCCGCATTTATATTTAAAACAAGTTCCTGATTAAATTTATTTATATATGTAGGTATGTATGTATTAAGTAAAAATTGTCAGTAATTTTATAATAAAGTTTATAAAAAAAGGTTCAAATTTGACTTTAACAAAGATATTTTTCGAATCATTAAAATAGTAGATCCTTTCAAAGCCCAATCTTTTCATCAAAAATATTTAGGCCCGAATTGTGTGAAACGCAACGCAACGCCAAACGCAATTATATTGAAAGCAAAAACAAAGTAAAAAATAGTTCATAATTTTGTTGTTGCTTTCTACAGGAATTTATATTGCGTTTTAGGATTTTCAAAGTAACAAGATATGCAGCGCTTGAAATTTAAAAATTCAATATGAACTTCTGTAGAAAGCATAAAGGTGACCGCATCATGAGATAGAGCTATGCTAGCTATCCCTTTTTATTGAAAAATACTATGTATTTTGTTTTTGTAAAAGGTCAATATCAAAAAGGAATTTTTTTTTGTTTATAAAATACATAGATGGGGGTAGTGCACTCATTTTGCAGTTTCAACGCACACTTAGTGATAGTGCAAAAATATTGCAATCATTTTGTTGATGTTGAGTGATGAATTGAAAATTTGCAGCCTCACTAAACATGAGTGATAGTGATGTTAAAAAATTTTGCACTCAAAAAAAAAATTTTGTTTGATTTAAAAAAAGCAATCATCAGCTTATTGCAACTTTTTTCTTCTTCACTCATTTGAGTGCAACTTAAATTGTTGCACTAAATTTAAAATTAAAAACTTGTTTTTTCATGATAAAAGCCAATAATTATACCGTTATTGACAAAATTTCATTTTGTTTAATGTTTTTTACTTATGCAAATCCTCAAAAGAAATCAAAAACCATGCACATACAAAGTTACATTTTTTAAATTTTAGTGAGACAATATTTGTATGCAGCTTTTTTGATTGCATGTCCAAATTTTGCACTATTTGATTTGAGTGCAGATTTTTGCATTCAAATCTGCGTTTAGTGATAGTGAAAAAATTGCAATATCACTCAAATTTTTTTAATGGTAGTTAAAAAATAACAATCATCACTAAAGCTGGTAAAAAAGAGTGCAAGCTAATTTCTTTGCAGTTTTATTTAGTGATAGTGCAATGCTGATTTAAATCAAAATTTAGTGCACTACCCCCAACTATGATAAAATATATACAATTGTTTAGAAAGCAAATCTTGTACCTCAATTGCAAATTAATTATGGCTTACGCATTTTTAATTTCTTGTGTTTATATTTAATATTCACTTTTTTATTTTATAAAATCTAAATAAGGTTTTTTCCCAAGTATTAAAATTTTTATTGAATTTTAAATTTGAATTAATTTTTTCACAAAATGTAAACAAAGCTTGACATTCAGTATACACAAAAAAAAAAAAAAAAAAAAAAAAATAAAAATAAACAGATGACTCGAAAATGTCAACTGTATGAATTCGCCTTGAAAGCAACAACAAAATTATGGAATATGTTTGACTTTGTTTTTGCTTGCAATTAACTGATTTTTTGAAAAGATTTTCAATTTAACTAATTTTGTTGAAAAAAGAATGGCGTGAGCGCGCACTTCTCAACTTCAATTTTCCAATGGGTGTGTGGAGAGAATATAAAGCCAACTGAATCTAATAATCGATTGAGTACTGATACAACAGCCATTCAAGACTTTTAAAAAGTGAGCCTTCTAAATTCATAATTTTCAGCAATTGTCGCTTTTGTTTAGGTAAGGCTGTTTTACACAAATGGGATAAAACTATTTTGCTTTGATTTGTTTTTGTTCACACGTATCTACATTAGGGTGGTCCTTAATTTTTTTCGATTTTCTAAAAAAGTAGACCTGTTTTGTGTTAGGTTAGGGTTAAAAAAAATTGGTAAAAATATGAGCTCGATCGGTTGAAAATTGTCGTGCCGCACTGAAGTCTGTGAGAATGAAATTCGGGCTAAATGGAGAGAAAAACGCCCGTAACTACTGAGGACTTACCCCTAGAGATGTAAAATGTATGAGCAGCCCCCATTATTTTTACATCCCCAATATTTCTCTAGAACAAACTTATCCTTATCTTACAAAAAATTTTAATTGCTTTATTGATGTTAATAATTGCTTATTATCAATGATTTATATGAAATTGCTTTTCGGATATTTTTTTCGATAATCAGCGACAACTTGAATGTAGTATTGTTTCTCCCCTTCGTTCCTGCACAGTATTTTATTGTACTCCTCCATCATTTTCACGCCTGTTTCGGCGGTGTCGTTAACAACTTGAATTTTCTCAACAACTTTCAATGCTCGCTGATAATCTTCTCGCTGTGACCAAGTTTCTGCTGGGTATCGTTTAAATTCATGCGGCAAGTTGAAGCGTTCGAAAAAGTTTTTTGCTTTCGAAGTTACGAAAGCACTCAAGCCATTCGAGAAAAATTGCTAATTTACTTCAGTTCGGTTTTCTTTTCGTTTTCTGCAAGGACTACTTCCCTATCATCTGCGCAAATAATAGCCAACATTTTTCGTTTTATGTCACATGAAACATTTGAGTCAAAGAAGGCGAGGACTATAGCCTCATCCGCCAGATACCACAAATGACTGATAAACTTTGTTACCAATGTTTTCGACAAATTTTTATCCAAGTCTGCATATGAGTGAAGTGCTTTGGAAAAGCTAAAGTCCTGATTCGGAGCTTTGACGGCTTCAGTACAGCCATACCAGACTTTTACGTATAGACAAACAATAAACACGCAGACATCTCGAATTCCACCGAATTGTGATTTTTTCAGTTTAAATTGACCTCTGAACATAAATATTTTTAAAGAATAAATTGCCTTGGACATCCATCGAGCGTGGTGAACCAGTATGAGTTCTTTGAACTTATATTCCCCCAAATCACCGCCAAGGAATATGTTCAAGTAAAACTGCAGCTCCCGCGAATTCACCGGTGTTTGAAGATGTCGTGTCAAGAGACTCGATTTGATATGTTCCATTCTAGCAGTAGCTGGTGTACGGCCGCTGCAATGTGTTTGCCTCTTCCATTATCTAGTTTTGGAACGCCTAATATTTGTTCGATGTCTCCATTAGTGACAATAACCGGAAGGCGATCAATCTTATTCTTTCCTGCAATGTCTTCAACTATTTTGCCATCCCAATTCACAACAAAAAATGCAGCTTCCTTCAACTGTAATGAGAAAATATGAATATATCCGTTCCGTTAAATGATAAATGACTGAGTTCCTCTTGTAACAGCTTTTGAAGTCGATGGTAGAACCTCCATTTCCATTTCCAATTCCATTCTATCATCGCCATCTTCGTCTGACGATTCGGTGGAGGATGTGAATTGCACTGTAGTTGGATGAACATTGAATACAAATACTAAAATTGTGCATCATCTACAATATAAATATATTTACCAATTGCTAAGGTATTGATTTCAGTAGCCGCTCGTTTTCGCCGTTGTTCTTCTGCCTCGGCTCGCTACAATTTTCTTTTTTCAATGCCAGCAGGAGTCTTGTTAATGCCAATCATACTGCCTAGGCGGCCTTTTTTTTCTGCGCAATCAAAAAATCTCTATCCCTCTGTATTGCAATCCTTGTAAGCGTTTTTACATGAGCAACATCGAAGAGGTTGCTTATTCTTCGACAAACTTTTCTTCATTTGCATTATGCGTCGGTCCTCCTCTTGGTGCGCTCTTGTTCAAATTTCTCCACTCCTGGTATAACTTCTTAACTTGCTGTACGATTGCAGACTTTTCTCACGTCGGAGTTCGAGCTTTATCCCAGAAAACGAGAACTTCGTTTACCACCAATATTTCACTTTTTCGCACTTCAAGATTTAGAGTACGAGTGTGGGAAAATAATACGCCAAGAACTTCTTTATTAGACGATGCCATTAAGATTTTAGGTTTAAGAGTTTTATTATTACTTTTACTCAACTTTTAACTGTAACGCTGTTTCAAAAAAACTGTATTACGAAGGTCTTCAGAATGACAATGAATAGTTTTTTTTAAGATCATATAGGTAGTGCCTTCTAATGAATTAATAGTGTGGGTTAACCGCATGTTACATAATAAAAATAATAAAGTAAACTTTTTAACCAATTATAAATAATAATAATAAAAATAAGCCACCTGTTTGTTTTCACTTCTATTTAACTTCTATCTCTCCACCCACATTTGAAAGGCAAGTGTCATAAAATAATAAATAAACTGGTATTTCGGAGAATGGCCATTAAATATTTCCACCTGATTTAAAAACTTGTATCTGTGGCACCTGATATTTCGACAACAAAAATCACATTTAGTATTACGTGCGCATTACAGTATCGAAAGGTATCAACTGATAGTTGGGTATGTTACATACCGTCGGAAAGGTTAATTTGCCTAGTTTCTCTGCCTAAGTTTTATTTTTAAGGTTTTAGAAAAATTTTTTTAAGGTGGTTCTCTCATAAGTCCCCCATTTGTGAACCAATTTGAAAATTTTTTGTTTTCAGTGGATTGAATTAAATCCTAATTGGTTACGTTTTTTTAAATCTTGGACTTCATGTCCGTCTGGCTGTCCGTCCGTCTGTTCTAGCGTCGGTATTCTAGAAAATTTAATTTTTCGTATGGGGAACATATGAAGGGTTGGAGATAGAGGATAAGTTTGTTCTAGAGAAATTTTTTTGAAAGAGATAACTTTTTAAATTCTCCCTTCATTGAAGGTCCACTCTAATCTACATATGTACAAAGCGGACAACTATATGTTGGTTTATCGCGGGTTGGCGCTACAAGCAAATTTATATTTTATTAACACAACATCAATATTTTTATATATAAAAGGTCAGATTTCTGACAAACTTAAGATTAAAGATTATGAGCCCGATTTTCAAGCCTTTTGCCAATATTTGATAAAAAAAAGATTTTTCTAAGTTTTTGTTTGTTGGCGAAACTTCCGAAAACGGTTAATCTAAATAAATGCAACATTCTGGAGGTATTCAAAATATATTGGATGACTTTTTTCCCCTTCATACATCCACGTTCCTCCATACTCTAGATATTGTGTCTGAAGCTTTAAATTAAAGTTCTCGATAAATATATTTGTCAAACAGAAGAACCTTTCTAAAACGATGCTTTTCAAGCAAAAATCACCATAAATATGAAAATTTAAATGTCGTTTTCGAAATAAAAAACATGCAAAAACTGAATGGAATCAAAAACTGCATATACCATAATTAATGCAGAGTTATGCACAAGCGAATTAATGAAAAGAAAATAAAGATATCAGCATAAATGATGAAACAGAACTGGGGCTGAAAGATGTTTTCCATACAATTTGACATAAAGTTTTGCCGGAGAATGCAGTCGTGAAATAAAATCATTTTTATTTTTGAGAACGTTTTTTCTAATGCTTTCACATATAGACACTTATTCTCTTAACAATGCTACCATTCTTTCGTTCAATTTCATACCATTTGTAAACAAAGAAAAATAAGAACCAAAAAAAAAGAAAGAAATGAGAGAGAATTTGAAGTTACTGCCGACGTTTTAATTATGGGCTTTAGAATTTTTGCCTGAACTTGAAGACTCAACTCTGTGTCATCATTATGAAATTACCTCTTTTTAGTTGGGCCCATGGTGGAATAAGCAGGTGGCATCGTTACGGCAACCAATACAACATTACAACCAAAAATTGAAATTACATCACCTAAACGTCAAAAAACACATTAAACAAAAATCAAAGCGTGTCGCTGAACATGATGAAATAAATAAATTTTTAGCCAATTTTTATTTAATGGTGGTCAATATCTTATTTATTTTACTTTAAAATTATCAAAAACTTTAATAAAACACAATAATCACAGCACAAAACGTGGACTTTTTGTAAACAAAAACAAAACTTTGACATAAACCTATACAAACAATGCAAGAGCAAAAAATCGTCATCTGGCGTAGTGCTGGCACCTGTTTATTTCGTCATGGTTGGGCCCATGTTTGTAAGGGACTGCAAATAATGATTATTTATAAAATTTCAATTAGAAAAAATCACGTGAAAAGAAAAATTTTGCACTCATTGGCTCTACCAATGCACGCCTTGTTACACAGGCTACAACGTTGTGTTTTATTTGTTTGCTGTAAGTTGTTGTGCTTCAACATATGTATCTGTATACGAGTAATTAAAATATGACCCACCCTACTGTACACAGCAACTGTAAATAATGCAGTTACAATATCATCATCACTTAACTACGTACTACAGGAGCTATTAAATTTACTTTAAAGTGATAATATGATAAATAACAATAACAATAACAAAATATAATTACAATGTATAAGTTATAAACAAATTTAATACATTTATGTTTGCGAGGGATTTCTATTTAGTTGAACAAGTTAGACGCTTTTTATCTACCCTTTAATATTCAAATGGCAATCAAGTTGTTGAAAAATTTTAAATAAAAAGAAATTGATTTCATTTTGTTTTATACCGAGATCATTTTATTCTGCTAGAACAACAGCAACAATAATTAAATTTATTTTTATTTATTTTCTTTACAGAAAACTGCCCTGCACTGAAGAACGAAACAAAGAAATAAGAACTTATATGTAACACAAACACCATTTTAAATAAGATAAGTTATTACAGGTTTAAAGGTAGTTGAATAAATTTAGTAGAAAAATATAGAAATATTTTTTTAATACACAACGTTTTGCTATTTTGACTTGACATTAACAGTAAATCGTGGTAAAGGTCGGTGGGGTGAAGACAATTCGAAGAAATTGGCAATTAAATTTCTTTAGGCAAAGAGATCAAGTCTGTTAAATTCGGTAAGAGTCCATCCATAGCTTCACCTAATTCCCATATAAGAAACCTACTGGAGGTTATCTAAAAAACGTCAATAAATATCTGTGGCATTTTGACAAAACATCTTAAGTCGAGATAAAATAGCAAAAAAGTTTTTAAAAACAACTCGGTGAAAAAATCATTTATATTTAAAAACACAAAAAACCAAATTAAAGAAAAATTTTATTTATAATACAAAATGTTAAAAAAGTAAACAAAAATGTTTTTCGAATAAAAATTCGTATGATTAACCAAATTTTTTTCCACTTTTTAAATTTGACTTAAGATGTTTTGTCAAAATGCCACAGATAAATTTATCAAAGTGGAAACAGTATAATTAAAAACAATCAGGTTTGTGAAAGAAAACAAAAATGAAGACAAAACGATTTGAAACCGATAATATTGTTTATAGTACATATCTTTAAAAATTTATTTTTAATACATTTTCCGCTTTTGTGTTCTGAACAAATTCAGAAATAAATTTAAGAATCGCTCAAAAGTAATCACACCTGCTTAAAATAATCTTTTTGTAATCGATCAATTTGTATCTTCGGATCTAGTTTTAAAAATTCGACAAATTTAAACATGTTTTTAAGCTTAAATTCGTTCAAAATAAACCAAATGTTTTGACTCATTTAATTACAAATTGAGAATCGTTAACTAAATTAGCTCCTTGCTAACAGTTTTTTCGTGTTTTTAACTTTGGTTACAATTTATTTTTTAAACAAGTTTCCAAATGTTATTTAACATGCCAATATGAGATATTCGCTTCAAATATTCGCATAAATTTTAGCGAATGCGAATTCGAAAATAAACATTCTTCACACCCCGAATTTACATACAAACAAGCTATTTGTGCCTAATTTAATCTTAATACCAAATTCTATAAGATATTTTAAAGTTGTAATGAAAATAATGGTCAATTTTGGATATAAACTTAATGAATTAAATAAATAATAGTAACTTACCCTTATGCTTAATAAATATTTGTTCCTTAAAATAAGAAATAGGAATTTCGAAGGAGTAAACTGTGCGCTTTTTATTCACAAGAGGCGTAATTATAACAGTAATGCGCTCTTTTTTTTATTTAAACAAATATTTTTATAAGAATCTTATAAAAACTTTAACTTTTATAAAAATTTATTTCTTTTAAAAGTTAATACTTTTTTAAAATCGTTATTTCTTATTATACTATTTAAAATTTGCATTCAAATGAACGCACTAGAATGGATATTTTGCGTCAGCAAATACATAATTACCGTGTCAAAAAACGTTCTTATAAAAATATCTTTTGTACGTATTTTATTTATTAGTGCATGGCAAAATATGTCTTATAAAATTTTTTTATTATAAGAATTTTTTTACACAGAATACTTTTTATATTGACAAATATTAAAAAAAAGACAAGGTGCTTCTGACATTTTTTATTATATGAGATGGCCTTGTATCCGTCAAGGTTTCCCAATAAAGAGGTCGTAAAAAAGGCATTTTAAAGAAAAAAAACAAGATCAATTTTTTTATAAACATACAAAAAATATTTATTTCAGGTAGGAAGTGCTCAAAAAACCTTACTTTTTTATGGAATGCACTATTTTTAACACCTCACAGAAAGTTTGGTCTTCATCGTTATAGCTCATTTTATAACGCTTTTTAAGTTTTTTTTTCGACATTTTGTTTTTTGAGCCTATTTATGGCCAATTTCACCCATTTATTTACATATACATATATCAGTTTATGCTTAAGACTCGTTTTTTATGTGAAATAAAAATAAAATTATATGAAAAACTATTTTTAAATATGAATTGATATTTAGTAGAATTGGTGAAATTTGTTGGTTTAAAAATTCCTTTTCATATGCCTTTAATTAAAAATTTGTTTGCTTCTTCTGAAAAATTTTAAATTTTGAGTTTCAACAAAAACTTTTAATGAATACCAACTACTTCTTAGAAATGTGCGTTCTATATATTTTGATATAAAATCTTCAGTTGAAGTCCATTCTTTCATCTCCTTTTCGAACAAATTAGGAGACGAAAGCATGGAATTTTAAGTTCCCAGTAAAAAATGGAGCTAACTGGTTAGCAGTTTTGTAAGGGAGAGAAGCACAATAACCCCTTACAAGCCTGCTTACAAAAGGCATGTTTTTTATGGCGAATTCCCACTTGGAAGCACTTCATTTTTCCTCTCTGCTAAAAAACAATTTGACGACTTATTATAAAAAAATAAAATGAAATGTAATTTCTACGTTCGGCAATATTTCGGGAATGATCGTGAGCACATTTTAAAATCATTGTAATTCAACCTGCTTCCATGTAAGGGAATAACGGAAGCACTTAGAACATTGTTCGTGAATTTTGTTTTTTAAAACAATGATTTTAATCATTCACTTAGAACCTGCTTACTTATAAGGGATAGTGCGAAGTTATTCAATAATTTTTATTTGCTTAAATTAAAAATTCACTTCAATGGTATTGAAATTTGTTACTGGCTTTCTACTTTGAGTCTATTCCAAAGTTTGTTTGTAAGCAATGCCACTCCTGTTTAGCAGTGTTGACAAAAAACACAGGGTTAGTGCTATTTCCAAAAGGGGCACAAAATTATAATTATATAAAAAATTATACAAAAGGGTAATTTATTATTATTTTTATCATTATTGTAATTTTATTCTTATTATTATAATTAATGCTAATTTTTCAAATGTACTTGATTTTTTTGGTTTTTTTATTTTCATTTGCAAGCGTACACGGAAATAACACATAAATTTCTTACAGAACGTTAAGGGAATAAGAGTCATACAAAACAAAATTTACAATAAAATACAAATATAATAAAAAGGTTTATGGACATGAATGCTTTATTTCGCGCAGTACGCGGAAAGAATTATAAACTAAACATGGCTTGAACCAAAAAAATTTGCATGATTCTCGTCCAAACCAAAAATTACTTATTTTAAATATATGCGTGGCTTGGTTTAAGCAAAATGTTTCTTTATTTAAGAAAATTTTACTAAAAACGAACAAAATAAGTTGAAACCAAGAAATAATTTTTAGATTTTGAATTTTCTTGTTTTAGGAAACGAAATTGATTACTTAAGAAAATAAACTTCTTTCCGTGTATATATGTATGTTAAAGGGATAGGTGAAATAAAGGACCGAGTTTTTTGGTCCAACAAAAGCTTATGAACCAAATACATGCAATTATCCTTATGGACGTTTTGATCGATTTCCAATGCTGTAATTTGGCCCCTGTGCTTTGTGCACAACAGCGCTAGAAAATGTGTTACAAACGAAATGACAAAATCCTATTGTCATGGGTGTAAATGTGTTTGTTCAGCAATCAAACCAAAACGGCTTTACTGGCTTTGATGAAATTTGGTACGAATCTAGATTTTTATAGCAAAAAATAAATAAATAAAAATAGTTGACGCTCCCACTAAGGTGCGTGCTACATCACAAAAACCCCGGTTTAATGTATTGTAGCGATAAAGTAATAAAAACAAACATAAAATTAATGACAGAGCTCAGCTTTTATCTTAAAACAAGCCACACATTTGATTTATATGGCTAGAAATTATACTGCCAAATTTAACAATGATCGGTCCATAAACAGCTCCCTTATAAAGCCGCCTTTTCGCATTCATTTTGTCCAATTTGGTCTTCTGAGAAAATATTTTATCCAATTTGGTCTTCTGAGACTGGAAATTACACTATCAAAATTTTTGATTAACGGTCCATAATTTAGAATATGGCCTTTATAAAGCCTTCTCCCGAAAATAACCTTAATAGGCCTGAAACCGAAATCAGGATTTATCAATAAAGGATCATATCTTATCACAAAACCACTACGAAAGCCACTTCTAAAAAAATTTAAATTCGCTGTGAAGGGTATCAAAGAATCGGCATATCCGAGTTTAGCATTTTTAATTGCTTTTTTTATTAACTTCTTTATTTTTTTCCAACGCACTTTACTCTATTCTATTAAACACTAATTATTTATATGAACTTTGGCAATGAATCGTTTATTTTTTATTGTTTTATGGATTTTAAGAAATAATTATAGTTATATGAATATAAATACATACACAGGTAGTTCTAATACATACACCAATACCTGGAATTAAATTAGGAAAGCTTTAAAAGAAACAAAAAAAAAAAAAACAAAAAAAAACAATTATACGTGTGCTCTAAAATGTTGTATATAAATAATTAAGTTATTTTAGTTATTAATAAGAATAGATTACTTTTAGCTAACATCTATCTTTATATAAGCATACAAACAATCATACATTGCAAAATAAATTATCTACAACGTATCCTTTATTTTTCTATGAACGTTATACTTTGGTACGAACCCTTTAATATTTCTATATTAATGTGTTATTAGAATTGTAATTAAATAATATAAAATATAAAGAATTAAAGTTGTAAATAAGTCTCCAGAAATTAATACAAAAGATTTAATAAAGAAAGAAAAATTAAACTAAAAGTCAATATATTATTTATGTATAAGTCATAAACAGGCACAACTGAAAACTCAAAAATGCTTAGGAGAGGACGAAAACTGGCTTCAAAAACATGGTTGCAATTTCATATTGAGTTTCACGAATGTTAAAGAAAAGGAGTGGTCGCTATCACTTTGATTCGTAAACTGGTTTATGAAAAAACAAACGATTTTGATACATTTTGAGTAGTGCCTGCTTATGGTTTAGTTTCCGATATGAACATATCACTCATTTACTGCAACAACGTCGTAATTAAAAAATCGCAAATTTTGAGTAAATATCACTAATGCATAGTTAATTTTTCCTATGAAGATATTGAAAACTCAACACTTGTGAGAAGAATAAAATTTTTTTCCACTATGTTGTGTGTAAATTTAAGATCTTAAAGTCGTTTTATGTAAAACTTATATTTTTCAGTTATGACGATGTTGCAGCAAATGAGCTATATGTATGTAGTTATGTCAAGTAAGTATACCATTAATAATAACAATTGTGTACAACATTCACTCACACTTAAATAACGCACAAACTTGAAGATATACATAAAAAGAAAACCAAACAAAATTAAGTCTTGAAAATACAGAACGTAAACAGATTTTGATTTCCTTTTATCAATTACTGGATGGATAATAAAGAAAAGAAATAATACTGCTTACTTAATTCAGAGATTTAATGGCAACTACTACTGCTTAAGTTACAAATAGCATGTCAAGAAAGTTTAGTTCTGATTTAAAGGATTTTGTTTATGAACTAATTTGGTGATGTTAATTATAATTATATGTACATAGTTTTAAATTATTTCTTGTGTATGTTTTAAAAAGGATTTTGGCCAAAAATAAATTCATTTAAATTAAGTGGTAAATTGCTAATTAATATTAAAAATGGATGAATGTTTTGTCGTTATTCTGTCAATCAGGTTAAAAACTTATTCACATACAAACAAGTCAAAGCCCGACCGCATTTCGAAAGTGCACGTTATTTGGGACCCACAGAAAATTATAGGCACAGCATATCAAAATCATATGAAGCGGTTAATACTCATATAAGAGTTATTTTTGGCAAATATTTTCTATTCGATTTTTTTCTTCCTAAATGATTTTAGGGATAGGGTGGTTATGATTCCATATAGCTATTATAAAAGTTATTTTCATTATACGACCGTTATGGCATTGAAAGCTATTTTTAAGAGTGGTATTTGAACGGAGCCATTCCAATAATACTTGGTGAGGTGATTAAGGTTACAATATAATCTAAGCAGCAACATAAAAAATGGTTTAAGGACACGTAGACTCTATTTCAATAAGAAGCTTGTATGGAAATTGTGGAACGATTTTCACCATTCTTAATAGGCTTCGTGACAATCAATGACAAATGTATGTTCCAATAGTCATTAAAGTATCTCTAAAGAATAACAGAGACAGTCAGTCAGCCAGCCAGACGGACGAAATGACATCGTTAGATTGCTTCAGGAAGTAAAATTGAAAAACTAAAGGGTGGATCTAGAACCAATATTTCTATGTGTTACACACATTATAACAAACCCCCCACAAACCCCACCTTTGCTGGTGTACTGTATAGAAACGTACTGTTTTCGAAATGTGCGATTAGTAGAGTGATCAACAAAAACAATTTTTGTGCTGGGAACCAGTCCTGCAAAATTTAATTTATAAGTACCCAGTCATTGAAATGTTTTAAAAACCATGTACTATTTTTATTTAGCCGCTTACTATTAATCAAATTAGGGACTTGAGGCGAAAAATTACACTTTATTGGTGATTTTTAATTAAAATGTTAACATTTTGTGTGCGGTTGCTCATCAACTCTGCATTAAAATACTTGTCACTGCCGTAGAAGAAGTTTTCAAACATGATAAAACATTATTGGCTTCGTGTTCTTGAAAAATTTCTGCTTTACTAGTTGTCTTCCACTATCTTTGTAATTAAATTGAACACGGATTGTTAAGAAACATTTGATGGAATTTTAAATCTAATAACTGATGAACATTAAATGCTTTGCTATGATTTAATGTGTATAGTCGTGTGGAAAATAAGTAAAGAAGACCTTTTAGTGGTATAGGAGCAAGATTGTGGAGGATTATTTTACAATCACCCCTATTGTGAATAACAAGTGGAAGTTTTGTTCCCATGAAACTTTCATTCCCCTCGAAGGGGGAAAAAAGCAGTCGTGAATCTCATGTGAAAAATTTTTTACGCTATCAGTTCCAGTATATGTAAAAAAGAAGAAAGATTAAAAAAAAACGTTGGTTTTTTTTAAATTTAATGTACCTAGCTAAATATTTTCCAAAAATTCTGCCACCACGTCTTTCGAAAGCTTCACAAATCCGAAAGGCAATCGACCTGTTGTTTTGCATTTTTTTGACCAATGTATCGGCTTGTGCCTTATTAAACGATCTAACCCTTAATATTCGAATTATACTTATATGTTCTGTTCCCTAGCAAAAATAAAGTGATAAAGTCTAAAGGAAACGTGAACAAATTACGAGGGAAAAAACTTTTAACGATAGGGGTGAATTTTATTTTTGGGCAATTGATTTAATTAAAACGATGTTTTTAATCAAACGTCGCATCAATACAGTATAAAAAGTGGGGAAATGAGGGAAAAAATAAATACGATAATAATTAAGCTAATAAAATTCGTAATAAGCGTTTAAAATAATTTCTTTTTTAGACTCCACTTAGAATTAAATTAACTTTCAAATCGAGGTGATGCCGCAAGTGAGTATACGCAAAATACAGAACAGTTGTTTTGATATTTTTTAAAGGCGCATTAAAGTGGCCAGCTTTTATAATATGTATTAGAATTAATCCATTTGCATGAAATACAAAAGCATATTTTAACGTCTTTAAATCTAAAGTAAATAATAGCTTATTTACACTTGTGCACATCTTAGCGGAATGCGTGGAAGATGTTGAAAATAAAAAAAACTTGTTTATATTTGTAACATCTTTCATCATTAAAATATTTATTTTGACGTGTAAGAGCGAATAAAAACTAAATAAGTGATATTGCTGTTCTGCTCTTTTGTATTTATTTCTAGTGATGGTATATACCTTTTAACAATTTATTTGTTTTTTCTAGTGATGACTCTAAAATAATCGAAAGATGTTGAATGAAACAACATGAGATAGGAACATACTACCAGGTTTTAACTGCTTAAGAAATTCAATAAACTAAATTCTGTATCATACAATTACTTCAGTTTAGTTTCCAAAGCGTTATTATTATAATACGGGGAAGTCTCATTAACACATCATGTATGACCAAAAATGTTAAACTGGGGCCTAATTCTCGCATTCGTGATCGAGTAGTTTCTCGATTCGAAAGCAATTTTATTTCAGTCAATACTGAACGAATCAAAATTATTTTTTCAGCATTGTGAAACTCAAATGAATGCTTTACAATAACGAAAAAATATTTCCAATTCGTTCAGTATTGACTGAAATAATTAGATATTAAATTGCTTTCGAATCGAGAAAGTACTCGATCGCGAATGCCAGAATCTGGCCCCTGTTATACTAAAAAATACTGTCCTGTATAAAAAATTTAAAATTTTAGCCGTTATGCAATACAAAGTTAAAAAATCATATTTTAACGTAAATATAATTTAATACGCTTTTAAAGAGATTACAAATTTAATTTTATTTCATAAAAATATTGATTATTTATACATTACAGTATATGGGTACCCGGGTACCCCGGGTGCTAAACAATGTGGATAAAGTTGGGTATTAACACAAGGGTTAAAGATGAAGAAAGATGTTGATTTTTAGCCCTGTACAATTCTTATGGGAAGATCTTATCATCTTTGCGATAAGATGAAAGATGTGAGCAAGTTTAAAAAGCCTATAAGCATTGATTGAATAACAAACAGCATTAACTGCCTGTTATTAAATAAAAATTTTCTTTTGGGAATTTTCATTGAAACAACAATAAAAAAACTTAAATTTGTTTTTGTTTTCAATATAAATTCCCAAACCGGCAGTAAATGTTTTGTGGATAAATTTGCTTTTGTATGGTTTTACCGAGTTTATTATTTCCATTTATCTCTTTTAGTAGTTATACGATTACTGTTAAAAGTTTCGATATTAATAATATCGCACTGGTTCGGCTTAAGGGGGTTAACTAAAAATTAAATTTTTAATTTATTTGGCAAAATACTAGAGAAACTGATCTAATATTTTAACAGTGCGTAGATATGACCCCTGTACATTGATTTCTTGCAAAACGTGAAAATTTAAAAATTTTGAATTGACTCTCTTAAGAGAAACCGTTGACTCTCTTTTTAAAAAATTTCGAATTTCAAGCAAACTTACACCGATATGAACACAATGTTAATGTTAAAAGTGTATCAATGCAAGATTTGTAATAAAAGCATATTAACAACCTAAAAACGAGGTATTTTTGAAAACATTAATAGTTTAACAATTTATTGTTTAATGTTCAGTATGTATTCTGAAATTTTGTTTGAAACTTTGAAAATAAATTTTTTTTTATTTTGTTAGTGTAAAAAATAGTGTACTCGAACTTGCAGAGCTCCTCAGAACCAATTCAGCATAAAGTAAGGTGTAAAAACTATTTATTCTACTTTTACAAATTTTCAATAAAAAAAAACAATAATTTTACATGTTTCCAATTATGAGAAAATTAATTTAAATTGGGAATGGTTTTATTGAGCAATTCTATTAAAAACAGTACAAAAACAGAACATTTTATAAAATATAGAATTAAAGGTTACTGTTACTGTTCTGTATAACACAGAACGGATGGTCAACGTAAATACAACGCCAGCGATGTTAATCATACGTCACCTT
Source organism: Pollenia griseotomentosa (assembly GCA_963931875.1). Taxonomy (NCBI): domain Eukaryota; kingdom Metazoa; phylum Arthropoda; class Insecta; order Diptera; family Polleniidae; genus Pollenia; species Pollenia griseotomentosa. The sequence goes on along the minus strand of OZ007560.1, from coordinate 259,429,441 downwards.
GATGATGCTTTATTTCACAATTTTCGAAATACCTTTCTGCTTTGTTTTATTTCCCTATTCAGTTATGTTAATGAGATAATGACAATGATGAAGAAAATGGGTTCTATAATTTATGCCATCATTTATCATAATAAAACAGCCGCAAATAGAACAATAAAGAGCAATTTGCTCAAGCGAAATTACTTTACAATGATGTTGGTGAAGTGAAATAATATAAAATAATAAAAATCAAAATCAGGCTGTTAAATAAATTCCTTTTAGCATATGCCTACAAACACAAATGCTACATACAATATAATTCACACAAACGTGTGTACAGGTTAAAGTTTGTTTTACAAATTTTTTATACCCACATCAACGTAAATTGGTGGAGAGGGTATTTTGCGTTTGTTCACATCAGAAAACAATTTTGGTTCTAGACCCACGGCTGTCTCGTTAACACGTGCCACTTCAAGGTCAAAGGTCATATGTAAAAAAATATTTTTAAGAACAGTATTTTTTGAGCTATTTTTATAAAATTGTTACTGACATGAAAAGCATACAACAGTAGTATTTTCCTATATTTTATTAACCCTTTCAACATTTAGTGGGGACAAAATTATGGACTATATTTTTTTTGTTTGGACTTACGCTGAACTGAAAACTGATTTGCAATTTTTCTGCTTAAAAATTATTTTATTAATCCTTAAACTAATTTTTTATAGAAAAACTAGCTGAGCCCGGCAAACATTGTAATATGCCTTAGCTTTAACCTGTAAGTGCAGCTATTTTTGTTAACATAATTAAAAAAAGCATTCACGACAACTTAATTCCCATATGATAGAAATTTAGCGATTCTACGGACACGATATAAATTTTTTGACTTAAATTGGCACTATTAAAAACAAGATGCTTTATGACTATTTTCGTGTACACTTAGAAAAGATATATCATCAGCAAAGGTTGAAGTTTGGGTGTAATGTTTTGTTGGCATGTCCGAAGTTATATTAAGAGGGCCAAAGATGCTTCCTTGTGGGACTTCAGCGTCAATTGGAGGATGAGAATTTGAAAGTCTCTTTCTATTATATACATTTTTTTACCGACTAAGTAACTTTCGAAAAGCTCGTGTGTGCTAAAGGGTAAATTTATCTTTTATTTATGTATTAAACCTTCATGCCAGACCTTATCAAAAGCACAAGAAACATCATTCACTCTTCAATGATGTTTCTTGTGCAGAGCCAAATTTTCTTTCTTCAAAGGCTTTTCTTGTGAGGTTTTCTTTTTTATGCGCAGAGTTGGGCAGTATTTTAAATACGTATTTTAAATTCATTGCAAAAATGTGCTTTGTATTTTAAATACCTGTCACTCAATTATTTTGTATTTTAAATACTCGTGTTCTCAAAATCCATTTCCACAAAATACATTTACTATTTAAAAACAACAAATTAGTTGTCTCACACAATAAGTTTTAACCACTCCGGACATGAATTATGAATCTTAAAAAATTCTCATATTAGAAAGATTCACTGTTCAGCATTTGTTAAATCGTCGGCTCAATATGCAAACCTGCTAAATCCACTTTTTAAGCAAATTGAGATTTTGATGCCGTGTGGTAGAAAAAGATACGCCTCGTCGAACAGCAGTAGTTTTTCTTCAATTTAAGTTCTAACTATATTTTTGGGTTTCCTCTCAAGCTGCAAATATGAAATTTAAAAGTTTTTTGACTCTCCTGTAAAATGTGCTGAAAGGGAGTTAGCAGGTTTGCATATTAAGCCGACAAAATGTACTTTTTTATGAAACATGTTCAGAAGTGCCAAAACGGCCGAACTGCCTTAGACACAAGTTATTATGTCCACGTCCCACAAGATAAAACTCTCTTTTTAAACTTTACTACAGCATTTGCATTAATTAAGTATTTGATAGGTTGAGTAAGAACAACGCTTTCTCGGCTATGGAACTGGAATGTTTAGTTTGTAAATAGTATTGAAACCAATTGCTACATCTTTCCTTTACATTCAGAGTTCGAAGAGAGTGTCAATTGCACAGATCCCCTCAACTTAAGAATTTATTAAAAGCGTGTACAAAAAGGCTAAGAAAATAACTGCAGTCTCAGATCAGTAACAAAATGCTTTTGGAGCTACCTCGCATAGCAAAGAAAATTATTCTTTATATTTGTAATGATATTTTACGCCTTAAATACAACCCTCAAGAATGGAAGGTCTTCTTAGTTACGATGAAACCAAAGCCAGGAAAAGATCATACAAAAGTTGAGTCATATAGGCCTATTAGACAATGGGTGTTTACCTAACCATCAATTCGGTTTCAGAAGAGAACATAGCACAATTGAACAAACCCATCGGATAGTAAACGCCATAAGAAAAGCCTTTGAAAAAAGAAAATACTGCTTCGCTCTCTTTATCGATGTTTCCCAAGCTTTTGACAAAGTCTTTCATGTAGGCTTGTTACATAAATTGAAGCTTAACCTACAGGTTAACACACACAAGCTGTTAGAAAGCTACTTGATCGGTCGAAAGTTTATTATTAAAGAAGGTGATTTTTTAAGTTCTCCTCAGCCAATTGAGGCCCACTTTTTTACCTAATATATACCTCGGACATTCCAACAAACAACTACACCCAAACTTCAACATTTGCTGATGATACAGCTTTTCCTAGCGTGCACGAGAACAGTCAAGAAACATCTCGATACCTGCAGGATCATATACTACAACTAGAACTGTGGTTTAAACAATGGAGAATAAAGGTCAATGAGCAAACATGCGTACATAATGCTATATGTATACCTTGCGTCGGGAAACATGCCCCCTATTAAAATCAACAATCCACTAGTGCCTCAACAATCGCATATAGAAGCAAAATTAACCCAAATGAAACTAAAAGCAATTCAAATTAACTGGCTTATTGGAAGAAATTCTGTTCTTAGTCTCGATTGCAAACTACTACTTTACAACTCTATTTTAAAGCCAATATGGTGCTACGGTATTCAACTATGGGGCACTGCCTCGGCCTCAAATATCGAAAAAATTCAAAGGCGCCGAAATAAACTTCTTCGAATAATCACTGGTAAAAACAATTATTACGAAGTGTGCAGTAAAGTATTTAAAAAGGCTAAAGTTGCACCCAAATTCACTAGCTCGAAATTTAAATGACAGCGGCCACTCTAGATTAAGAAGAAGAGATACTGTATGACTCACCCGTTTAGAAGAGCGCTCAACAACTTTAGATGTGAACAAAATTCGTGAGGAGAAAAATTTTCGTCCGACATTATCAGGACAAAAAAAATATAGTATTAGAGTAAGATTTTATTAATTATAAGGTGCGATCCCGTACTTTTTGGGTCAAGTTTGATATAATGAGAAATGATAACGCCAGGTGTGAGGCAAAGTTTTGAAATTAATGCCTTAAAGGACTATTGCAAAAAAAAAAAAAAATGAACTGCCTGGTGGCAGCAACAGTACTTACAATGAAGATGATTATTTTTGTTTTCGTTAACAGGGACAATGATCTTCCTAGGACATTAAATTTAGATTCAGAGTTTGTTATCATTCTAAGTGACAAAATAATGAATTTTTATGGTGCCAATCAAATCAAAAATTAATTTCGTGGGCTTTAGAATCGCTATCACGAGCACGCAGAGAAAAAATATAGTTCGGCATGGTTATGGCAACTACACTATGCTTATTGTAACAGTATATTGCTGTCGTACACAAAAAAATTTTGATAGCGGCTAGGTTGTTTTACATTTATGTCACATATAGTCCACTATTTCTTGCTATTGAAATTCAGCCAGATCGGTCCAAAAATGGCTGAGATATGGCCAAAAAACCACGACTACCTCTAATTTTTCCAAAAAATCCCTTGTGGTTGTTGGATTTTTATTACTTTTTTCTGTATATCTGGAGAACGCCAAAGTTTTCAAATTAGGTACAAACATTTAGGTTATAAATACACACCATCCCACAAAATGTGGGCGGAATTAGAGAATTGGCCGTGGTACCTCCCATACAAAAAATTTTAAAAATTGTATAAAAACCTGAATTTTTTGACTGTAATATGACTTATAGTTAAGCCTTATATATCAAAAGATTGGAAATTTTTAATAGAAAATATTTTTTTTTGAAAAACTCGGGCAAATCGGTTCAGATACGAAAAAGTAATGACCAAAATATTAAATTTTTTTTGAAAAATATCCATTTTCGGGAACCATAGATCTTCCCGAGTCCAAGTTTTATAACTAAAATAACTGGAAAATATTTTTTTAACACGTCGGTATATAAATCTGTCAAATCGGTTGAGAAATAGCAGAGTTATGACCAAAATACGGAAATCCCAAAAATTACTCTTTTCTGAGTCCAATGGTGCTAACCGTTTTTTTGAGGTTAGCTCTTGTTTTCGAGATATACCGTTATTTCGAAAATGGTTTTGCTTATTAAAATTATTAAAAAAACGAAACTCCGCAATAAATTTTCCTTTAAGGAAGATAAAACCTTTTTCTAATTTGCGCAGTCGTTTTAGAAACACAATTTTTTTTTGGAAAAAAAAATAATTTTTTATATCAAAATTTTGGTTTTTTAAAAATTCATAAAATATTGGAAAATGCAGCTAAGCTTCTATTTTTTCCAGACGTATAAAAAACAAAATTCCAAAAAACAAGTCAGAAATGATTAAAAGAAATAAATGAAAAACAAAGTGGGGTTGGTTGGTCATACGTTTGACCCAAACGGCAGTCGAAACCAAAAAATGTCGAACAAAAAACAAAAATTTGTGTACAACTTTTCGCTAGTTGAGTTTTTTTGACAGCGACTGTTTACATTTAATGAATCAAAAGTAAAAGCTAATTTCGCTAATGACGAATGAAGAAGTGGAAGAAATTACAGTTTTTCTACTTTGACTGCAGTTTTTCAAACGTTGTTGAAAGTATACCAAGGCACATCAAAAGCGTTTGGACAAAGTACTAAAAATGTTAGATTTTTTCCATTTAAATTAATATTATCTTTAAATATTCCTGAATTTCCTTTTGTTTTCTTATGCTGATGTTCTCCTTTGTGGTATAAATTTGAAATCTTAACAAGTAGTCATGTACCCAATATTGCTCTCCAGTGTATATTTCAAGAGTATACAAAACACATTTCAGCTGAAAAATTTTTGCAAAAAGTAAAACGTAATTTCATTACACGATTTTTTTACTTTCTTAAGAAACAAAGTCATACGAATTACAGGATTTTTTTTTGAGAAAGTGTCTAATGCATCTGCTCGTATATTTAATATCTGTATTCTATATAAAAAATTTGTTTTCCAATTCAATAAGTAAAGTGATGGAGACTAAAGAAAGAATAGAAGTAATAAAGTTTTTTTTTTTAAAATGGCATGGGCAGGTTTGTGAAGTGAGATGTTTAAGTGAGACGTGTAAGTAGTAAATTACAGCGTTATGGTTGTATTTCGAATAAAATGGTTTAATTTAGAAAATTTTAAAAAGTGTTATAATCTTATCAAGTTATCTTGAAACATCTTTTTTTAGCGTAACTGAATACGTCGTTTTTTAAATCTGGGATTTGTTAACATTAATTCAGCTTAATATAAGAAAACCATATTAAATAAATTTTTTTTTTTTTTTTTTTTAGATATTTAATTTTATTTTATTTTTAACGTTATTAAGACTTTTTGAACTTTTATAAAACACGCTGCGTCTAGAGCTGTCCGTTCGTTAGCTGAACAGTTATAAAAATCCTTTTTTTTTTGCATCTGAAAATTTTTACCTTTTCACAAGTAGAAAAGGTTTAAAATATTTTTTGAATCATTTAGTTTTAGCCTCTACTGAAGTTGCAACTAATACGATACTATATATATATGTCCTTTATTTATCTAAAACAATAAAATATTTAAATAAAATGTTCACGAAGAACATAGGACGTCAACGAATTCTCTCCATCTATTTCTATCTCTGGCAAGTACTCTTTTCTGATGGTCCGGGTCCAAGAATTACGTGGTCGACCTGGCTGGCGCTGACCTTGAGGATTCCAGTCTAGGGCAGCTCTTGCAATATCAGTTGATGGTCGTCTGAGAATATGGCCGATCCATGTCCATTTACGTCTTCGTATATTACTTTCAATAGGGCAGCAATGTGCCCTATTCCACAGAGTTTTATTGGATACCCAATTCGGCCAGTAAATCTTTAATATCTGTCTCAGACACCGGTTAACGAACGTTTGTATTTTGTTTGTAGTTAAATTTGTGAGGCTCCATGTAGTGCAACTATATAGCAGTACAGATTTTACGCTACAGTTAAATATACGTAATTTGGTCTTCTGGGATAAGTGGTGAGCTCGCCAAACCTTGTGCAACTTGAGGAACGCTACACGTGCCTTGTTAACGCGGTCATCAACATCGACTACAGAGCCACCGTTTTTAGTAATTTTGCATCCGAGATAATTGAATGATTCTATGTCTTCAAATATCATATTTGTGGCAAACGTGGTGATTTTATGCAATAACCTTTGCGTAAGTCATTGTATTTTCCCGAGATGTCAATGGGCAAAAACATTTGTAGTCATAGTTTTTCATTAGCATGGAAAAAAAAGAAGAAAAAAATGGAAATCTTAAGTTTTCTCGTAACTATCATTTTCCAACCCTGGATCGAACCGCAACATCTCATTAATGGTATTATTTACTTAATATTTGAGTAATGTTTATAAACATAAAATGTTTACAACTGAAGAAAAGTTATACTCATATAGCATATATATAGCTCTCAATATCATACCCCGAGTTCCATATGAAAGCGAAATAATTTTTAAATTACAGAGGGCCACCTAATAATTCATATTGAATTTGTGGTTTATTGTAAAAATTCTCGAACCAAACATGTAATCAAAATAAATATTTATTTCTTGCTACAAAGTGTATGTTGTAATCGATAAGTTAGCAAACCAAACGAATTAATTGTAAGCGTTTATTCGGTGGGTCACTAAAGTTGCCATACGGTTTAATCGATTTTTTTGTGGTAACCTTCTCGTAAAAGTCAACTGATTGATAGAAACAGATTTGACTTCCTTTTTCGATTAAAGATCTACTGGTAGATGGACGTATTAAAAATAATTTGGAAATAATTGTAGGAAAAGTTATCAAAATTCTATTCTCCGATCCAAGAGGGAAAAATCGTAGATACCGGATAGAAATTTCGAGGAAATTCACATCTCCTTCTTGGGGAGCTTATTTTCTTTCGTGTTGAAACTGGTGTAAATTTCATCCTTGAGTAATAATTTTTTTTTGTGGTTATAATAAATTCCCTAGCCATTGGTGAGTGTAAATCTAAACAAAGTTAGAGTATTAAGCTCAGATATATTCTTTATCCTTTTTACGTTAGGCTTACAGTAACACCTAAACAAATCGTTTTAAGATTGGGTCAACAGTTTGGCCAAGATACGGATAGTATTACGGGGTGACGGCCTGATCATCCTCAAAAATATATTTTGTTAAAATAAGGGCTATTGGCAAAATTGATAAAAACATCGTAGGAAGTTGAAGGAAAACCCCGTTAACTATAGATCTTTGGCGAATTTTTGAGTGTTACTTGGTGTTTTACACGTGTATCGATGCCCGCTATATTGTAAACCTAGCCCCAAAGGGAATTAATAAAAACGGAGCGACAAACCATTCTGACAGATATTAGGAAATTCTACATTGCTAATTTATGGTCCAAAATTAACAATCAATTTTTGAGCGGAAACTTTTTGCACGTGTGTCAACCGCCGTGCTAAACTTCATTGGCATCCTAGTATATGAGTATATTATTCAAGTTAGATATTTACCAACGAACAACAAAATATTCATCGCAGTCTAACCTATTCAATAAGTAAAAACCAACCTATGTAAACTTAGCAAATAGTTAATCGAGTATATGCAAGATATCCTATAAATAACTAAATTTGCCCTGAAACAGAGACACCACCGCATCGATGACGAGGAGGCCTCAACGTTTATCGCTGTAAATATCGGTGAGTAACCCTTAGTCGTACCTTATTTATTTATAGAACCATCTTGCATTCAAAAACCAAATAAAACCATACAACTTGGCAATGAATTAAACTAAAAGGAAAAAAAAAACTTAAGTTCTCGAATTAAATTTTCTTTGTACGGAGATTCCTATGTATTTTTTTTATTCATTGATTAAGTTGAATTGTTTTATTAGTGATTCCGCATTACATAGGAAAAGTATATAATGTGTTTTGCTTTAAATAACTATATACATAAGGTCTGTATGAATGAATTAATGTAGCAGAAGGAAAATAAGAAAAAAAAAAACAAAACAACAGAGTATGGTTGACAAACTTTCGAATTTGAAATTGAGTAACTTGTAAATCTATTTATTTCTTTTCGTATTATCACTATTTTTTTTATTTTTATTAACCATTTACTATGAAGATCAGAAATTAAATTAAATGAACTACGGTTAGAACAAGAAGAAGCATAGTAATAAGTTCCACATAAATTTTTCATTCTCTTTTTAAGCAAATTCTCGTAATGATACCTTGTCATTACAACACTAAATGCATGTATGGTTAAAAATGGTACTAACCGTAACTATAAATGTTAAAACGTTTTCGAATCGTTAGAATTTATATCCACCAGAACTTCATTGGAAGATTCATCCCGATCAATATTTCTTGTGTTACGACCTAACATTTTTTTTTAATGAATTTTTTCTATACAAGATCTTTGGCATTAATTTTTCAATAAGTTTTCATCGAATTTATATCAAAGTATATAGGTTAGTATTCTTAAATATTATGACCAGGTCTCTGGCCAACAAGTTTAGTAAATTTTTTATACAATTTGCAACACTTCTTTTTAGTTTAAGTGCTATTTAAATTTATTTTTTTTCTGAAATTTATTAAAATAAACTAATTCAATCAAAATGAATTGCTAAGATAATTTTATTATTTTCTACTGAAGTAGAGTGACAGGGGGATTATGTGTGGGATTCTTACTAAAATTACAATGCCAGGGGAATCAAGGTTTGGGAGGGTTTTGAGGCGCTGGGTTTTTAAAGTCATCTGAAAACCCAAACTTAAAGTTAATATATTCACGGCTTTGATCAATAGTATTTTCTTTATCAATATAGCATAGTAGGGGCTTTTATTTGTAGCTATGTCTATTTATGTCATATTTAAATGTAGATTTATTAACTTTTAGAGGGAGTCTTTACAGAATGTGTAAGGAACGAGTTAGGAGCGGATAAGTCACGAACCCCCCCCAAACTGACTGATCGCTAGCGATTATAGGCTCCCGCCGACTTCATCCGATCTTTTACTTAGACAAGAGAATTGTTTTTGGTTATGTGTTTTTTTTTTGCATGCAGCCAGAGCAACAATTCCGTTCAGACTTTTCGTGTACACTACATATTATCCACAATGAGTGGTGTTGTTATATTAGTTCCTATACGCATCAGCTTTGTCTTCTTGATGTTTATTCTCAATCCTACTTTTTTAGCGTTTTCGGAGAGACTTTTCAACTTTGCCTGAATATCCGCAAAGCGGTGGGCCATTAAACATATGTCATCTGCAAAGTCTATATCATTCAGGTATTCCATCATAATCCATCGAATACCGGTAGGGGCCTCCCTGTTGGTTGCTTCCATTACACAATCCAAAAGCAGAATGAATAATGTGGGGGACGAGATACAACCCTGTCTTACGCAAGCAGTAGTTGTGAAAGGTTGGCTTTCTTTTCCGTTGAAACGGACCTTACACTCTGCATCACTGTACAACTCACGTATAAGGTTGACGATTTTTTCAGGTATGCCTTTACCAATTAGTGCAGACCACATTGAGTTTCGGGATATTGTTTCGAAAGCTCTCTCAAAATCTACGAAAAGCACGTAAAGGTAGAGTATTGACGTGATCGACACATGATCGTCCAGGCCTAAAACCAGCTTGTTCGTTTTGCACAATTTTTTCCACCACTGGTGAGATTCGTTGGAGTATCAATGTCGCCATTATTTTCCCTATGGCGTTAAGCACGGTAATACCACGCCAGTTTTTACACTGCGTTAGGTCACCTTTTTTAGGGATTGTTATAACTACACCCTTTTTCCACTCTGCAGGAATTTCATTGTTGAGCCATGCACTTCTTATCAGTGGGGTTAGAAATCCTGCTAACGTATCAGCACCATGTTTCAACAGCTCTGCGGGGATGTTGTCGGGACCAGATGATTTACTATTTTTCAACTTCTTCAATGCCGCCGCAACTTCAGAAAATGTCGGGGGATCAGTTCACTCACAATATTATTACAGTAACGGACTGTAGTTTATTTAAGAAATATTCCGTTCAGTCATTTTTAAATAAATAAACATTTAAAATTCCAAGCAAATTTATTTTTAACTGATTCTAACAGTTATTCAAAAAACTAAGTGCATATTAATACGGATTTTCAGTTGCAGTTAATATTGTCCGTTGATTAAGCTAAATTCTTCTTTATGTTAAAGTAAATAAAAATGTAATTTAAAGCAACGAAAAGTTCATTTAATTTTTACTGTCAAAAATTCAACCGCGAATTCCGTAAAAACAAATCAATATTCAGTTATCTTATATAAATTAATTGTCAAAAAATTAACTACATATTCCGTAAAAACAAATAAATATGCAGTTATTTTATAAAATTTTACTGTCAAAAATTCAACACCATATTCAGTAAAAACAATTAAATATTCAGTTATTTTATATAATTTTACTACCAAAAATTAATTTGTACTTATCTATAAAAAATGAATTGCTTGTTTTGTGTAAGCAATTCCCATTTTCTATTTGTTAAAATAATTTAGTTAAATACATCAAATTTTAAAAGTAAAATAATTGCGAAGCCATATCGGTCATGCTGCTGGTGTCTTATAATTGAGAGTTCTTCTGTAAACAACGTGGTCAGTACAACAAAAGTAAAACGAACGTGTGTAACTGGGTAAGTAAATAAGAATACTCTCCCTCTCTCGCTTATAAGAAAAACAAGCGGACAGGTGTCTGTCTGGTATTTTTTAGAAATTCGGCTCTTTTGTGGAGTAAACGAAAATTTAATAAAATAACTGAATATTTAATTGTTTTTACTGAATATGGGGTCAATTTTTTGACAGTAAAATTTTAATAAATAACTGAATATTTAATCGTTTTTACTGAATATGGTGTTGAATTTTTGACAGTAATATTTTACAAAATAACTGAATATTTATTTGATTTTACGGAATATGGTGTTGAATTTTTGACAGTAAAAATTTAATGAACTTTTTGTTAAAAATAAATGAAAAATAGGTAGACCGGTTTTTAATTGAACTTTCATTTATTTTATATTACAATTTCAGTTAATTTTACGTACAGAATATTGTGAGTGTTGAAATCTCCCTTCTTGGGTTGCGTCGCATAGAGAACATCAACGTTTCGGCCTGGTTGTTGTTGTTTTCAGTTGATAATATACACCTCGAATAAAACTCGAACAAAACTGAGGGTATCTTGAAACTACAATATGTTTTCGACATAAGCTCCTTTTTTATGTTGGCAAAGATAAAAATATAAATTAGCTTTGAAGAAATTCAATTGAATTAAATTAGTTACATCAGAAATTTTGAAACAAATATTTGTTCAAATCAGTTTTTCGATACACAAGATTTTGAAAATAATGAGACATTTGCATTGATCTGTTAAAATCTTAACAGATAAAATACCGCTTAAAACCTTTTATTCAGAAATTTACTTTGGCTAGGACAATACATTTTAGACCGTTTCAGACAAAAACTTTGGCACTTATCTGGCATAAAGTTGTTAAAGCTCAATCACTTCTGTTAACTTTAATATGTGCGTATTGTATGAATACTTATTTTCCTCTTTATGTGTTGTTGCTGTTTGTATTTATTTTATTGTTGGCGTTCTTATTGTTTGTTTATTTGTTTAGTTCTTGTAAAGTTGCTAGCGATAATAGAAAAGCCATAATGAGTTGAAAAAGTTTTACTACACTTAAGATTGATTGGAAGTGAAAGAGTGGAACGGAAACAAAATAAAATTCATCTTTTCTTTCTATACATACATACGTAGTTTGGAAAAGTCTTTAAACTTTTACTACTACATAGCAATGTTGGGATTTGACAATTCTTAAATGGTACTGTCTCAATGGAAAAATTGTACCAAATTGACATAATTTGTACCAAAATTTCAATATAAGATATAAAAGTAAACATTGTAATAATTACAATCAATAAATAAATCAATCAATAAATAAATTCTTTTAGAGCTTTGCTTTAAATACAAAATTTTCAAGATTTCGACAAAAGATCCTTCTTTTTTTTAATAATTTTAATTAGGCTTAAGTTCATTAAATTTAATTTTCATTAAATTATTTTTATGAAGAAAGGAATTTTACAACATGAAAATTAATTAAAATTGTTATTGATAATCTTTCATTTTTGACCGTGGCGGGGGCTCGAACCCGGGCCGGCAGGTTACCATGACATGTTTCGATCGCAACCACTCGATCTCCTCAGATGGATTTGCCGTTTTACACTCGCAGCCATCGACGACTGCTGACGTCAATAGTCAAACATCAATCCTTAAACCAAATTGTATTTTTCTTTTTTTAACCCGATGCAGCACCCTACATGGTTAAGGGTTAAAAATATTTTATCCAAACTGTTACAAATTACTTGCTTGGCACATGGATTATACCGCGTTGCAGAGGAAATGAGAAGCTAATTGCAAATTTTAATGAATGTAATTTTTTTTAATTTTTGTTTTTAGTAAAATTAAAAAACTATTTTTTATTGAAATTTTTTCAGTGTTTGGAGCATACTTTTTTTTTGTTAATGCATATTTTGGATTTTTAGTGCAAATTTTAAGCGAACATTTTCTATTTTTAGTGCATGAAAATCTCATCCCTAGTTATGTGTAAAAAATATGCTGCTCAAAGTGGGAACTCGCTATATAAACATATTAACATCTCAGTAAAAACTTTGCCTACTTTTTTAAAATGAAAAGCTTCTTTCACTCATTATGTAGTAGCTTTCTTCTATATAACTACTATAATTACTTCTATAACTACTTATTGACTCAGATGTATGTAGGTAAAAAATAATGACTTACATAAAAATGAATTCATTGGTTCTTTCAGTAGAATTGGAAGTAGTATTTTTAATTTTTCCTAATTACTTAACACATTATTTCGTAGGCGAAGTTTTTTCTGGGAACTAACATATTTCTTTCGACTTATATTCACATATGTCCTCTTCAAACAAGTTTTAACTCCACCAACAAATTTCCGCTAAAACGACATCAGGTGACTCGATCACATAGTTTTTAATAATTTTTGCGGAAAAATATTAGTAGAACATATTAGGCATATTTATTGTAAAATGTTAAGTACTTTTTTAAACAGGACAAATAAGATCCCATAAAATAAAATATGTATAGGGTTAATTTTTCTAAAAACCATGCCATAAGAATTTTTTTATAAATCCTATTATACCATTTAGCTCAGAAGTACCTTGCACTGTTTTGACTTAATTACCCCTGCTTTTGTGAAAAATAATAATATGTATATGCTTCTTTTAAATTTTCCTTTATTAAGCACTTTACATATGTATATTGTACGAACTTTTGGTCTAAGAAGACTCTACTGAAATTTGATGAAAAAAATATTCGTTGTAAGGAATGGTAAATAGATTCAAAAATCGATTTTCGATTTTCTATCGACTTTTTTTATTTCGATTTTTTAAAACCGGTTAATCGCACCTCAAAATCGATTTCAAAATCGTTTAAGAAAAATTTGCAAAATTATATCACAAATGTTTACAACTTAATTTTTTTTTTTAGCCAAATACTAGAGATACCTATTTAACTAAGATTTTTACAGTAAAGTTTGAGTTGACCCTGTTTAGAGAAACCAGTGCGATTTGTATGAACATTTCACATATTTTTTATAATAAACTTAAAACCTTCATTTCAAAATATTGCAAATTAGCCAATTTACGGATTGTTTTGCGAAGGATCATGACAATAGTTTCTTTGCTAAGTTGCTATTAAGTTAGCTTTAGAAAACAAATGATTGCAAGTCATTTGTGCCGGAAGGATGCAGAGATATTCCCTTGTAATTTAATATTTGTTAGGATAAATTACTCTGTTTTTCCACTCTGCTAAAAAATTGATTTAAATATCGCTCACACACTGGTCTGATTAAATGTTAGCTCAATTTTACTGGAAAACCATGGCTTGATTCACTTGTTGTGTTTCTCTAATATTATGTTGATTTTCACAAAGCTCACTTTCAGTGTTTATTTCGGCACGAAACACTTAGGACTCGTTTGTTAACTGTCCATCAATGACTTTAATTTCTGAAGAACAAGAGGACCTATATTAAAGTTGGAAGTATGTTAAGGGTACTAATAGGTAAATAAGTAAAACTACAACTGGTTATTTAACTTAAAGCTTAACCAACAGCATAAACATACCTACGCACGTATGAACTCTCGAAAAAAATTTTAACGCACATAATTCATCGGTTTAATAGAGATTAAAGTTAAGAATTGCCAATTTGTTAATAAAAATAAAAAAATCGATTTTTAAAGACCAATAATCGATTTCAGTATAAAATCGCATTAGTAAATTCGATTGCAAAAAATCGATTTGTTTAGTACAAAATCGATTTTCGATTGGAATCGAAATCGATTTACCTTTCCCTAATTCGTTGATCTCGTTAACCCTCTAAAGAGCCTTTTTAGTATACTTTTGTGTGAAAGTTGTAAAAAAGGACAAAATTACCCTTAAAATGAGAGTAAGAGGGTCAATTTATTCGAAGAAAAGAATCGCCCAAGGCGAATTCATTTTTCAGGTGGCGTTAAAAGCACAGCTGTGCTACTTTTTTTTTCTAAATTAGAGAGAGGTATGTCAAAAGTTTTTGTTTTTGACATACCGACCAACGAAAGCAACAAATAAAATACAATGCTGTGTTCTTGGTGTTGTTACTTGTTGTAGTATCGCCACCACCGTTTACATGAATTCGCCTTGGTATCGCCATACAATTTTTATGAAAACATATTAAATAATTTTTTAGCTCAGAAGTACATTTGGTATATTTTTTCAGACTTATTCCAAACACCTTTCAAAAAATTCAAAACTTAAGGGCCGAAATTTTGGAAACCCGAGCTAACTTTTTAAACCTTTGTACAGATTTGTTTTTAAAAATCTTACCACAGACTCGAGATGGCGAGATGTTTATGTCAGTTTTTAATGCTTTTCAATTCGATTTTAATGAAAATTTAAAAAACTTATCCATTGTTTCCGATTTTCATTTCCAATACGTCGTTAGAAAGGTGTTGACCAGCGCTTTGGATTTTACACAAAAATTAACCCTTAACTGCATATCTTACATTCATTTAGACATCACTAAAAACCTATTTTATAACCACAAAAAGCTTATCTTTGTACAGGAAACACGTTTTATAAATACATGTATTTAGCTACTATTAAATTTGACCCGTTCATGACCAACGTTTTTAAGACCACATTAAAAAAAATTGTGGAAAAAAATGTAAGTCCAGTTGTATACAAAAAAAATAATATAATTGCTATCAAGGCACATTTAACAAGACATTATTAAAACTAGTTGTTTAACTAGAAAAAGTGTATCTCGTTTAGGAAACACGTTCATTTGATATCAAAATAATTTAAATTAAAATGAATTAACGAAAAATATCTTACGAAAAATCTTTTCGCGAATTTAGTGCCGCTGTCAACAAAGTGTCTAAGCTTTTGTCTCTGAGAAAAAGAAAATTTTTTGGCAACTGTAAAGCTGGAATTTCTGAAAAGGATACCACAATTTATAGTGAGAGTTGGATTTTTTAATGAAATAATTATAAGTTCTGTTTATTTAAAAAAAAATAAATGCACGTATTTCGATTTAATTATTTGCCTTGTCCGCTAATAGTATTACCGCAAAAGTCTAGTAAATATATTCAAAATGTTGAGTAGAAATAATTTAAATTTTGTAGGTGCAATTTCGATCAAATTTGTTTTAATTTTTTAAATAAATGAAATCAGAGCTGTAGATTTGTAAAAGAGTTCTGAATTAAGAAATAGGAGAAATGTTGCTAAAAGAATGCAAATTTATGATATTTTTTATATTATTGCGCTTATTAACGCATATTTTCTTCATATGCTTCATAACTTGCCCTTTTTGTTTAAATTCAAAAGTTAAATTTCTTAATTCCTAATAATTTTACAACTCAATAATATTTTTGCATTTTTATTATTTTGTTTATTTTTATTATTTTTGTGAAATGGTGTATTTTATACACTTTGGTTAATCTTTGAAAAGTATTTTCTTATTTATTCTTTTCCGCCAAATTTTGCAATAATGTCAAAAATGAAAACGCTTGTGTTATCACCTGAAAAATATAAAAATTAAAATATTAAATTTATCCGTAACCTCACTAACAATTTTAAGTTTGGTAGATAAAGTCAAGTTTAGTAAATTTTATTTTTACCGAACGTAAACGTTGTATATCCATCAAGTAGAATTTTCCAGCTGTTATTTTGACACCGCGTTTTGTGTTTATTAAAAATATAAATATATCCCGTTTTATATAATGAGCGTGTGGCCACCATTGAGATCGAAAGAATGCTTCACCTGAACGGACACTATGGTTTCGAAGTAATTCACCAAAATATGTAAACATAAGTAACTCCGACAACGTCAACGCCAGATATTGCAATAAGTTGATTGTTCTCATTGTCGAACTTTCTCCCTAGAACGGCCCGATAAGTTCAAGTAAATGTTTGAATATTTAGGGACTCACCGTTACCCCTACGAATACTAACAAACACAGTTGCAAAGTTATTTGCAAAGATTTAATTAGGCAGTAGGGATTGAACAGGTCCTCCAATTTGTCGCAGCTCGCTAAGATGAATTGATGCAATTGGACACATTCTACCAAGGATTGGTGTAAAACTTTTTGAAAAGTTTTTATATTGCGCATTTCTTTCGTGGCGAATACCTTTAAATCTGTTAAGTATTCTTTTGAATATACATATTGATTTATTTCATCATTATGTCCTTGCAATAACTTCGATTGTAGTTTTCTGATAGAAGGATTAGCAGGGTTTATACACAGAAAAAAATTGTGCACCAGTAAAAGCATTAACTAATCCAAAAAAATCAGTTTAAAAATTTAATCAAGTGAATTAAACGTTTGATAAAGTGAATTAATCTTTTAATCAGGTGTATTAAACTTTTAATTGACAATATTTAATTGCACCAGTAAACAAATTAATAATATCAATTAAACGTTTAATTCACTTATTTAAAAGATTATTTCACTTGATTAAATTTTTAATTAAAATTAATTTTATTTTCGATTAATGCTTTTACTGGTGCAACATTTTTTCTGTGTAGATTATGATGGATGCCATTAGGATAAGCTCAACTTACTCTAAATATTTAAGCTCTTTTCCTGACATCAATTGAGCATGGCAGTCCATATTCTTTAAACTACAATAAAGTATATCGAATTGGCCAAGCATAATAACAATTATAGAAACAAAAAGCGCTGATCCACTTCCAAAAATGCAGCCCATTAAAAGTTGACACCAAACTTGGCTGGCATAAGTAAATTCATAAATAACAGGTTGCTTTCAAAAAAGAAAAAATCATTATTATTGCTTCTTTCTAATTTTTAGATAACTTACCAAAGGATTAAAAGGATACCAACATTTTAAGGGCAAACTATATGATCCCAATAATAGAGGATTGAGTGCCCATGAAACTACACCCACTATGCAACTTCCCAGCCAGTAAAGAGTTATCTTGTACGCCAGATTATAAGAAGAGTGAACACTTACAAATGTTAAGCCAGCCATTGAATGATGTCGATGTTGCTCATTAATATCTTCTAGAAAACTCATTAAATACTTCCTTCTTCGCAGCCAATAACATGCAGCAAAGGAGGCAAATGAATATATTATAGTCATCGTGAGAGCGTCAGTTATTTCTTCCAATTTTCCCATTTGCAACATATCGTAGGTTGTTTTTAAATATAGTAAAGCCAAATGCGAGGTCGATATAGCCGAGAAGACGCAGTACAATTTAGCAAAAAGTCTTGCAGTCTCTTGCCATGTTGTTGACGCGTACAATTCTAAATTAATCGGTAGCTGACCCACAAATTTCAAAAAAAATATTTGCAAACGAAATAAATTCTTCTGCCTTTCGTGGTCTTTCTTCGAATACAGCACACTGGATGAGCCCCCATGAAAGTCCTTTAAAGTCATTTTCAATGGATGCGACCTGTTTTACAACTGAAGCCAAAGCTAATCAGAGTCACTCTATTTAAATGGTCATTAATTATACTTCTAATTTTTAACTTTCTGTTTCTTTACTGTGTATGTGTATGTTTTTTTTTTTTTTTTTTTTTTTTTTTTTTTTTTTTTGAACTTATAATGAGTAAACTAATTAAAAGGGTATGAAATTAAAAAAGTTTTCGAACAGGACCTCTAAAAAATGTTGGAACTTTTCCATCAGTTTGGTTTTTTTAAATCACTTAATTACTACATATAAATCTTAAAAAAGTTCATACAGAAAACCATATTAAGTAAAATTTAACAAAAAGTTTTATTTTACTTTCTTTGTGAACACCCATTATATCCATTTTCAAAACAAGATATTTCAAGGCAATTAATTAGCCACTTGCATTTGTTCTAAAATCTATTATATTTAATTACTCTTCTTTGCGTTATTTTCTGCTATACATAGATACATACATATGTATGTATGTATCTTTGTATAGTATGTACATTGTGCATACTTTAATTTATGATTTTTAATTTAAGATTTTTTAATAGAAATATAATTTCACTTTATACTTTTATTCATATCGTATTCTAAACTAATTTTAATTATGTGCAATGTACGTAAGTACTTTATACCTGTCCTTAAACAATATTTTTTCTCAAACGGGTTAAATTTGGATCATTAGTAACTGGCTGTAATTATTGGTAAAGCTTAAAAGTAATAGCAGGGTCGGCCTTAAGTCACTCGACGCCCTGTGTTAGGTTTTTATTCGGTGGCCTTTGCTAGAAAATATGTGATAATCAGGGAATCCGAAAATAAGTTATTGCATGTTTTTCATTTTGCGACCAAAAAAGGCAGAAATAATATATTTATCCGCCTTAGAGCTCTCTATGAATTTTGGCATCGATTTATTAGTGCCTAAATTATCCTTTACATTATTTCTTTGCATATTTGAGTTACAAGAGCATCTTTGTAGCATATTTATAAGTTTTTATTGCATTTTTTACTTTTTTGAAGCGTATTTTGATGCTTGGTCAATATTTTTTTAATTATTACAATTATTACATCAATATGTAAAACATACAACCTAGACCCACCTTTTAGTATACCGATGGATTTAGAATTAAATGCCCGTGTTTACTTTGTAAGCAAAGTGCAGGTAGCAATTTTGGAGATTATTTAAAATGAAATTTAGTTCATACATTTTAATTGTCATAAGCACGAAGGATATTGAAAATAGTGAAAGTCGATCTATAAATTCACACAGTCCCCATACAAACTTCCTTCCAAAACAGTGCTCATTAATCTTCTAATTATTTCAATATTAAGATTTTTTCAAATAAGCAATTTTTTTTTTCAAATAAGCAATTTTTCTTTTAAACTGCATATTTTTTACAATTTCTTAGCCATATTTTCAAGTTTTTACCGCATATTTAATGCGCCAAAAAAGTAATGGAATTCATTGGGAAGCAAGGAAGGCATTAAAAGCCGTGTTGCTAATCGGAAATGCTGCTTCATGAAGTGACGGGAGTTCATGAATGGATAACGAGTTTTATGAAACTAAGTTGGACCAAATGACACAATGATATTATCATTCGTTAAAATTTAAGGCGTATAAAAATGATTATAAATCACACAGTACAACACATGATTTTGGGACTCAATTCTGAAAATTGCACGTCAAAGTAGCCCACAAAATAAGAACTTCTGCATCATTAGTTTTGTCAAGTTGGGTGCATTAATGGCCATACGAATTTTTTTGATCAAGGTGGATTTTTATCACTTTTTCTATAGCGAAAATCTCTTTTGTGTCTGAAGCAAAGTTGTAGATATTGAATAGGAGAAAACAAAGGCGAAACATACTACCCGAAAAAAGCACATCCAGTGCCTTAAAAATCGCCAAAATGCCTATTTTTTACAATTTTTTCCCCATTTTCACCTTTCTTCCTCAATAACTGGATTACCAATCCCCAAATATGCTGTTTTTTATCAGTAAATAAGTTTGACGATTGACTTTTTGACTGTTTTATTTTACTCATTAACTTGAAATGGTGGTTGGAAATTTATATCAGCGTTACCGTTTTGGTTTAATTTTTCTGTGTATGTCTTTTGTTTTTGGCAATAAAAACGAAAAATATTCTGAACTTTTTTTTTTATCAAATTTTATGGTCCTTTACTGTCTCATAAAATAAAAATAAAACCAAAACCACCGTTTCAAGTTAATGAGTAAAACAAAACACAAAATAGTCAAACCAACTGACTGATAGAAAACAGCTTATTTGTAGATTTGTAATCCAGTTATTGAGGAAAAAAGGTGAAAAATGGGGAAAAATTGTAAAAACGGGCATTTTTGCGATTTTAAGGCACTGGATGCACTTTTTCCTGGTAGGTGTGTTCCGCCTTTTTCCTCCTATTTAATATCTACAACTTTGCTTCAGACACAAGAGAGATATACCGTACTGTATACCGAGATATAACCGTGTTAAAATATATAAAAAGTAATATAAAAACCAACTTGATCAAAAAAATTCGTATGGCCATCAGTGTACCCAACTTGACAAATCTAATGATGCAGAAGCTCTTATTTTTGGGGCTACTTTCACGTGCAATTCTTAGAATTGAGTCCCAAATCAATGAGCTGAAAAATGCTGTACTGTGTTATGAGCAGTAATTTAAAACATTTACTGTAGTTTGAAACAGGAACAAAAATAATGGTTATTTTTTTTAAAGGTTACGAGAAAATTCCTTTTATTTGCATTTGGTTATTGTTTACCATTATTTTGGTTATCGCAACCAATAGGGATGAGATTTTCATGCACTAAAAAATCGAAAATATGCGCATAAAATATGCACTAAAAACTCCAAAATATGCATTAAAAAAATTTTCAATAAAAAAGCGTTTTTTTTTATTTTATTTAAAACCAAACAAAATAAAAAATTCTATTGTTGATTTTATTCTATTGTTATTCAAAGGTATATTTTTTAAAACTTAATTTAAATAACTACATAATTTAAATTTATGTTTCCATAGTCAAATAAATACTTTTTTATATTATCAAAAGTAAGCCATTGTCTGTTAAAAAGCTTTTGTACATGGAAAATGAACTCTCAACGTCAACCGAAGTTGAGGCATACTTGAAGGATGCCAATTCATTTGGAGAATATTCATTTTCTAATTCAGATCCCACATTTGATTCCAGATCAAAAATAGTTGAAATTTGTTTAATTTTTTAAAATCCCGCTTTTTTTTTGCAACACGTTTTGGACTTTTTTTTAATTTATCGGGCTATTTTTCCTTCCACATGTTAACTTTACTTTCTGCCATATTAATTAATTTGAGTTGACTTTTAAGTGAACTAAACCCTTCCAATAAAGTTGTTGTTGTTTCACCAATATATATATCCGAAGTTGGAATATACAAATGCTAATTGACTTTTGATGTTATTTAAATTTAATATTTCTTTTAATTTTTTTTTATTGCAAAAGCATCGGTAGCAACAAGTTCCTTAATAACATTTTTAAATTGCTCAAAGTTTTTTGAATAAAATTCTGAAGCATCTATCCAGGTTCGCCTTCTTGTAAATACTGGCTTCGGTGGTGACGGTGCCAAGAGACACATTTAATTAAAAATTGCAACTCGTGATGGAGCCTTTAAAAATATTTTTTCCCGTATGAAACCAATAAATCAATATTATTATCGAATATTATCGAATTGGCTTCTAATTTCCTCTGCAACTCGGTGTAGCCCATGAGCCAAGCAAGTAACATGTAACAGTTTTGGATAAATTTTTTTAGGACAATTGGCAGCCTTAACCATGTAAGGTGCTGCATCGGTTGAAAATTGAAGGATCTTTTATCGAAATCTTGTATTTTAAGCAGAGCTTTAAAAAATGTATTAATTGATTTAAAAAAAAAAATTGTTTGTATACTATTTGTAAATTTTTTGAAGAGCTTTTTTTATAATATGGAAATTGAAAAATTAATCACTCAAAAATGTTAAAATATGCAAAAATATACATTTAAAACCAAACAATGCATTTTCACCAAAATATGCAACAATACGCAAAAACAAATCGATGCCATTTTAACGCAAATTTAATGATTCGGAAAGATAATTGGTCGACATCGATTTAGACTATCGTAGTTATAAATAACTGTTACAATAAATAACTATTTTTTTTTTTTTGCTACAAATCAAAATGAACCTTTTTATACATATTTAATGAAATATATTTTGCTATAACTTCGGTTCAGTTTGAGATAAAAAACTGATTATTTTTACATATAAAGAAGGTATGAAGGAACACTTTTGCTTAAGTACCTTGAAATATTTGATATTTGGAGAAATTACTTTTTTGCAACAAAGGAGCAATATGTATTTATATGTATGACTAGTTCCGTGCCTTTATTATTTCGATGACTGAGAAGGAGAAGTGAACGTGGCAACTGTTGTGCGTTACTTGAGTGACAATTCTCATCCGCTAGAATCAACGTCTGTAATTAAAAACTAATTTCCTTGCTTTTGCCGGATAAATGATTGCCCATAGGCCCCAAATAGTACCCGACTATACTTTCTTACTTAATTTTGACGGAAATTATTTTTTTGTTATAATGGTTATTTGTAACCAAAAAAAAAATAATTTTTACTTTAATTGGTTACGATAACCAAAATAAAATATATTAAATGATAATTAAATTAAATTTTTATTCCTTCGAACTTTTTTATAATAAAAATAAAAAGTTTTTTCGAGCTCGAGGCCAAATGATAATTGTTATTTAAAACCTTTACCTATTGTTTATCAATATTAATGATTATACATTTATGAGTTTTTTTTGTCGTTTCTCTTATAACTGTTTAAATTATGGTCTTATAAACATAACTTGAGAAAGATTTCACCACCATAGCGGTTTAAATGTCTTCCGTGGGACGGCTTTCATTGATAAATTATATACCAATCTTTACGAAAGTCAGTAGTGTTGGAGGTAGCTATATTTAAAAATGTTTTTTCACTGCGTGTAGTGAGCCATTTTTTACAACGTTGTTTGCTGGCTTACAAGGTAAGTTAAGTTTTTACTGGGTTAATATAAGTCCCGTTTAGAACTGAAAAATCAATAAGAATGTAATTAATTTTTTGAACTTTCCTGACTTCAACAATCGAAAATGCTTGCAGGGTTAGAATGTATGTGTGTTTGTGCACATAAATATCAAACTTTACCCAGCGGTAAATTAAACGTAAAACAGACTTAAGGCTCAGTTAGCCGGGAGTAACAGTAACGTTGCAAATCAGTTGCTTCATTTTGTTGTATGTTAAAGGCTAGATTACACTACCTCACAAGTCTTACGTATTCCATAATACTTTGTGAGATAGAAATCTAATGAGTTTTGTTGCGACTGTCAAAAAATCTAATTTAACATGACAGTTTGTATTCACACCATAACACAAAGTATAAACACTTACACATGAAATAAAATGCAACCCTGATCCAATGAAAAGTATTATTGTTTAGAAATTTTTCAAAAAACGATGAAGTCGTATGGGATGTCAAACTTTTTTCATTATGCTTGTCATTTTCGTGACACATTGCATTCACACTATCACACTTTGTCATATTACTTGAGTTTTTGACATGTATTAATACAAGGTATAATAGTGTAAACTAGCCTTAAGCAATTAGAACGATTATAGTTAGCAGTTAGATGTTACGTCTCAATCTGTAAGAAATAAGGTTCAGTAAGCCGGGAATAACAGTTACCTTCTAGACCAATCTATTTCTTACAGATTGACCCCTAACATCTTACTGTTAACTATAATCATTATTATTGCTTTACATAAAACAAAATGATGCAGCTGAATTGCAACGTCTTATTTTTTTACGGTAAGGTAAAGTTACTGTTACTCCCGGCTAACTGAGCCTTTATTCAGCATCTACATTGATTAACTGTCTATTATTAGTATGATTTTACAAATCATACTAATGATTTTACAAATCATACTAATAATAGATTTAACGTTTGTGCATATTTGGCATTAATAACTATTCCTTGGCCCCCTTAATTTGGATATTTTACTATTAATATTTTATGAATTATTTGTCACAAATTGAAACGTTTCGCATGTCCAAATTACAAATCGCTTATTTTAAAATAATGCATTTATTTTAAATGTATTCCCCGCAAACATTTTCACCAAAAAATTAATGATGTATATATGTGTGTAATTACACATAAAATTAATGTACTATATGAGCATGTATGAAGTGGGTTTTTATTATCTATTATCATAAATTTTGATATTTTAACTAGGCTAAAGATCATCAAATTTAATTTTCATTAAATTGTTTTTATGAAGAAGGAATTTTACAACATGAAAATTAATTCAAATTTATTGATAATTTTACGCTTTTCAGACAAGCCTGGGCTCGATTTAATAGAATAATTTAATGAAAATTAAATTTGATGATCTTTAGCCTAATCAAAATATCAAAATTTGTATTAAAAACCATAAATGGTTCAACAAAATAACCACAATACTAATTATTTTCAAAAATTGTATTATTATATTAATTATGTTATCATGTTAATGCTTTAAATATAATGAATTATTTTGTATAACAAAATGAAATAAATAAACCTAACATTAATATTGTGAAACTGGACTCACCTTTTAAATGCACCTTTCTATCACTAAAACTTCAAGCAGGTTTCGTTTGTGTTCATATGCCATTTCCAATATATACCCAGCCAGAAAAATAGTTCGACGTCTGTCAGATTTCTGAGAGAAACATCAACTAAAAAGTTTGAAGCGTATAGGAATTCTGTCAGATTTCCTATCCAAAAATGAATGAGGTAGTTGACTCAAACACGTCATTGGAAATTCTAGGTTTTCGGCGGCATTTCTGAAAGATATCAGACAGCAATCCGAAAAAAAGGTATTCGTATTGTTTTCCGCCAGAAAGCTGAAAAAATGTCGAATGCAATTATAATCGACTAATCGCAAAAACTTCTTACTGATTTCTAAAATAATTTCTAGGCTTGCAGAAATGTCATAGAAATTGAAATGAGACGTTTATATAAAAGTACAAGAAATCGCAAAATAAATTTTTAAAAATTTGACTACTTTTAAGATAAATATATTCTCTTTTGCTTTTTCAGCGTTACCAATTTTATTCTTAGCTAAGTAAAACCATTTTTTGGCAAAACCGTTTACGAAGCAGCTTGTTATTCTTAAGCAAGATCTAGCAAAACAAGATTATCTACATATTAACAAAACTATTAAAATTTAGAAATTGTTATTATTATTTAAAAATATTATTATCTATATAAAAAATCGTTTGAATTACTTCATATGATGTTTTAATGATAATGCAAAAATAAAGCATTATTATATGAGCTAATCTTTGCAAATAACTTCCTTTAAGATGGTATAAATTCAAACGTAGAATTGGTGAAATGTAAAACATTAAAAAATATTTGAACGAGTTTTGAATGTAACAAAAAAGATAACTTTTATTAAGAATTTAACTTAAACGTTGCTGTCGTAATATCTTCTATATAACTACTTTTTCTTGGCTGCATAGAAAATGTTTGGTGGATGTTCAATTGTATAGAAATTCAATTTATACAGACAATACATACATACACATTTACATACTAGAGGTATGGATTGTTTTATTTGTTAGACGTAACTAAAGCGTCCGGCAATGTATTTCTTTTTACGTTATAATATAATGTTTATCTTTTAGTGTGCTTTTTAAGTTTGAATACTTAAGTCGTTCGGTTAGAGACTTCAATATTAATCAAGATGTCAAAAGTGTTGTTATTGTTATCCATTATTGCAGTAACACTGTGGATATATTATATTTGGTCAAGGCGTAGATTCTATAAAGTTTACTGGCAACTAAGAGGGCCTTTGGGACTGCCATTTATTGGTTTAGGATTGCAAATGATGCAACCGGAAAGTAAGTTAAATAAAATTTTACTTCATATCATTTGACTTAGCGATTTAAAGCAAATTAATGTAGGCATGTTAAGGGTGTTCTTGTAAGCCCGATAAATCTAACAAAAGCGTTAGCTGTCAAACGAACTGTAATAATGCGCTCATTTTTTTACATTTTACATTTTACATTGTGCCATGTTGGGGTATAGCTGTCTGAAATTTATCGAAAATGTGTTTTTTTTTATAGAAACGAGTTCGCTGACTGAAGGGCTATCTGTCATTTAAATTTAAAGAAATAATTTTTCCCCAAAACGTTTTTGTTTTTACATAAATATTGTATCGTGCTATCTAACACATACGTTTTTTTTTTTTTTTTTTTTTTTTTTTTTTTTTGTAAAAAAGTACTATCTACATAACAAATATAAGTGTGTATAATAAAATTATACAAATTGTTATTACAAAGAAGACATATTATGCATCAAAGGTTTGGGAATTGTGTCAAGATTTAAAAATCTAATATAATTATAAAATTCGTTAAAGACATTTTGCCAAAAAGTGCAAGAATTGTGTTTACAAGTTTTTGTCAATAATATAAATCTTTTTTTCATACAATAAATTCTTTATTTGCATATTCGGTTTTCGAATGTAAGCGACCAGCAATTACAAAATTAACATTTCAAAATGTTTAATGAATATGTTATATCAGATTTGATTTCAAACATCGTTTACAATCTGAGCAAAAATATCTCTATTTCTTGCCGCATTTATGATATTCTCCTCATTCTGAGATCTAGTCCATTGTTGTATATGCCATGGCATCTCCTTTCCGCTCCTACTACGTTTTTCTTCAACTTTGGCTTGGAGAATCGTTTGGAGTAACATATATTTAGGGTTCCTCATAAAATGTCCTAAATAAGCAGTTTTTCGTTTTTTTATGTGGGATAAAAGTTCGCGTTCTCGATTCATTCTCGATTCATTCTCCTTAATACTTCGTTATTAGATGTATAAGATGTCCAGGGTATTTTTAGTACTCGGCGGTAAGTCAACATTTCAAATGCTTCTAGTCTCTTCATATCTACCGCTTTTATAGTCCATACCTCTACAGCATACAGCAGTACTGACCATATATAATTTTTTATGAATCTCGATTTTGTCGCCATGTTTATATCATGATTGTTTCACAGAAAAAAATATCTCACAAAAATTTTTAACAACACAGTTTGTTAAAAATTAAATTTTAGCTCAACAAACTTTTTGTTTGATTTAATAAAAAAATTATCAAATTTACACTTTTCAAAATAGCACTCAATAAAAAATATTTAATATGAAATAATTAAATATTTCTTTATATAAAATAAAAAAAATATTTGAAACAAAGTAAATACAGTATTTTTACAAATCTTTTCCATTTGTAATCCTCATTCGCTTTACAGTTTTATTTGTAAAATATATTTAGTTTTGCCAAAGTCTTTTGAAAAAGGTTTCCTGATGATCTGATAGGAACAAGCTTATCCCCCCAAATAATAAATGTTAGTGTATTTATCTATAAATTAAAATTGGGAATTAAGCACATCATCATTGATAAATAAAGATTCGATAAACGAAAAAACAGAAGTAAGGAAGAACATGTAAAATCAATTAAAATGGAAAATCATTCAAAAAAGCAAACTTCGATCTACCAAAGGTTAAAATACAATTTGGTTTAAGGATTGATGTTTGACTATTGACGTCAGCAGTCGTCGATGGCTGCGAGTGTAAAACGGCAAATCCATTTGAGAAGATCGAGTGGTTGCGATCGAAACATGTCATGGTAACCTGCCGGCCGCGGTTTGAATCCCGGCCACGGTCAAGAATGAAAGATTATCAATAACAATTTTAATTAATTTTCAAGTTGTAAAATTCCTTTCTTCATAAAAATAATTTAATGAACTTAAGCCTAATTAAAAATATTAAAAATTTGGATTAAAAACCATAAATAGTTCAACAAAATAACCACAATACTAATTATTGATTCGATAAACATTTTGTTTAATTTATTTAACATTTCCAACAATTTATTTTAACAAATCACGTAAACATTTTATTGAAAAAAATATTTTTTGGCAACAACTTTTTTTTATTGACTCAATAAACTTGGTGTTGACCAAAACCTCGAAATATACCTACAAATTTTTTTACAAATACCGTAAAAATGGCCATCGCAGAAAATTCAAAAATTTTTTTAGCAAATATGCGATTTTCCTATTCAAATATGAAAATCATTTTTTTCTGTGTTAAGACTTTTCTGTATTTAAATAATGCATCTCTTGCCATCTCTATTCAGCATCTAATTTCTTTCGATATGTCCCATTCTTCATTTATTATAACACCAAGATATTTGAAATTCTGCACTCTCTCGACGTATGAGCTTTAAGTTTTAAGTATTTTATCGTTGTATTTATTTTTCTTACTTAAGCTTCGTACAGACGATGGTCAGATCTTACAATATTGTAAGCAGGCGTTGCCAACAGCAATATTTTTCTGACAATGGTGCGATTGTCAGATGCATTAATTTTGCACTTCTGCAAATACAAATGACATTACAATGTTCACACAGTTGTAAGACATTTTAGCCAATTTTAATGCAATTTAAGCAACGCTGCTTACCAATATTGTCAGATCTGACTACGTCTGTACGAAGCTTAATAATCATATTATTTGGTCTACCAATAAGGTAGTGCCATTGGCGTATCTGATGTTGTTGATATTAGCCCTGTTTACTTTTATACCTTCTTGGATGTTGTTAATCGATTCTTGGAAAATTCTCTGCGAGTATACGTTAAATAATAGGGGATATAGAAAACAACCTTGTCTGACACCTCTAGATATAGTTATCTCATTTGTCACATCTCCATTGATAGCAATTTGTGCAGTTTAATGCCAGTAGAGACTTCTAATATATCCGATTTCCTTATAATTTTTTCCAAGCGAAATGAGAATTTCCATCAGTTTATCATGCTTTACTGTATCTAAAGCTTTCTCGTAGTCAATGAAACATAGAAATACGTCCTTGTCAACATTTCGACATTTCTGCACTAAAACCTAAACACAAAAAAGTGCTTCTTTGAATCCGAATTGAGTTTTTCCCATAGCACATTCGCATTTTTCATAAATCCTGTTATAAATTATCTTAAGAAATATTTTAAGCAGGGTTTAAAAAGCTGCAGTCGAAACCAAAAACTTTAGAACAAAAAACGAAAATTTGTCTACAATTTTTCGCTTTTTGATTTGGTTTGTCAGCGACTGTTTACATTTAATAAATTAGAAGTAAAAGCTAAATTTTTTTTTCACCGTAGACAAATTAAGAAGGGGAAGAAATGGCGGTTTTTCTACTTTGACTGCAGTTTTTTGAACAATGATTTTAAGTGCGTGACTCATTACAATTTTTCGCTTTTTGATTTGGTTTGTCAGCGACTGTTTACATTTAATAAATTAGAAGTAAAAGCAAAATTTTTTTTTTCTACTTTGACTGCAGTTTTTTAAACGATGATTTTAAGTGCGTGACTCATTAAACTAATAAGTCGATATTCATTACACCTCTTAGCGTGTATTTTCTTCGGAATTGTAATAAAAGTAGATTTAACCCAATTTTGTGGATATTAACCCGTGTCATATATTTATGTGGTTAAAAAGTTTTGTAAAAAGTTGGATGTTCTTTTCATTTATAAGTTTAAGTATCTCGGAAGGGAGTTCGTTTGGGCCGGTGGCCTTCCTGTCTTTGAGGGATCTTATCGCACCCTCTACTTCACTGTCTGTAATGCAAGTTCCTGAGATTTGTTGTGATGTTTGGTTGTCGTAACATGATCTACTGTCATCGTTTAATAATTGTTGAATATATTCTTCCCAAATCGCTTTCTTCTCTTCAATCTTAAACACAGCTTGATTATCTTTGTTGTAGAGAACTGATATATTTGTTTTGCGGAATTTTCCAGGTGTTTCTTTCAATTTCTTGTGTAGATTGAAATCGTCGTGTAGACTTTTTCGCCTCTCAATCTCCCGGCATTGATCATTTAGGTGTTTATTCTTAGCAGCACGCGTTGCAATTTGCATTTCTCTATTAAGCTCCTAGTATAACTCGTAATTTGAGTTATACGACGTTCGTCCATAAGCTGTTGTATTTCTGTTGTCATCCAATCTTTAGTCCTTGGATTTGTGTACTTTCCGAGAGTATTTTGAGTAATTGTGTTAATGGTATTTTTCATTTAGCATCATATTTTTTCCACATCTTCTCTTACAATGTTAGTAAGTTCTGTATTAATGCGCTCTGTTACATTAGTTTTTCCGGTGTCAAGTTTACGATCTTGTTTTCTCTTTGATTGTGAATTGAGTTTAATGCACATGTTAGCCATAAGAAGGTTATGGTCAGATGGTACGTCTGCTCCCGGATATGTTGAGGTCTTCGTTATTGATGTGCAATATCGTTTGTTTATAAGAATAAAGTCTATTTGGTTTCATATAATATTTACCATTCTATCCTGGGGGGATTCGCATGTAATTATAAAGCCTTCTGGCTGGAAGGCAGAACAAGGTGTTCGTAATTTTCCGTCCGTGTTCTTGGCAGAACTGCATGAGTCCTCTCTGATTTCTTTCGCCCAAAACCATAACGTCCAGTAATCCCTGCAACAATATCTCCTCCTATTTTTGCGTTGAAGTCACCTTGGAAAACAGTTATTTCGTGAGGTTTTGTCATTTTGAGCAGCTCTTCGATTTCCCCATAAAATGCCTCGATTTCCTCATTATCTTTTTCAGCTGTGGGAGCATAGACTTGAATGATATTTATTTTGAGTGGTTTTGCCGTTATTTTTATCATCGTTGCCCTGTCAGATTTTGGAATAAATCCCCTAAAGCATTTGGCTATGTGGTCCTTAACGATAACTCCAACTCCGTTTCTATGGTTTTTATTGAGGTTCCCTGAATAAAATATTTTCGCATTATTGGATACAAATTCACCAGCGTCTGGCCACCAAGTTTCGCATAAACCAAGTATATCAATTTTAAGTCTAGTCATTTCAGCTAAGGTGTTTGCTAACTTTCCAGCTTCGTACAGGCTTCGGACATTCCATGTACCAATGTTGATTTTTGGTTTTGCTTTACCTCCGGGGACTATTAGCACCCTTGTGTTACCGGCGATTGAGGGCCGTATATTTTGTTCATGTTTACAAGGTATCAAATACTTTAGTGGTCTACCGTTGCCTTCTAAAGGGTTATAAGTTTTCATTCCTTATATTCAGCCGCTCCACTTGGAGTACAAACGCTGTTTGCAGCCGCCCAGTATGGAACAGACGCTGCTACCTGTTGGTCTGCGAGAGGTATTTCATTTCCCCTTTACCACCCATATCTGGGAGGCGTTCTCCTATCCGCCACCTGGGGACGCGTCCTCTAAGGGTTACAGACTGCCCTGAGGAAAATTCTTTATTAGCTGATATTATTAAATGAAATTTTACAAGTAAATAGATTTTGTAGTGCTTAAAACAAAACAGCTAAAATTAAAAATACTTACAAAACTAATCCCACAATTCCCAAAACACATACGAAAATCCCCAAACATTATTTTTTTGTTCTTTTGGAAATATAATGGCAACCAAGCACGGGTCTCAATATTCCTACTGCACAATTAGTAATAGTAATTTACAAAAAAATATTTTAACAAAATTATGATAAATTTGAGTCCTATATTTGTAAAATACTAGACCAAAGTAGGTCAAAAATAGCAAGTTTTAATTAATAAAGTCGGATATTTCCTAAACTTTTAGATATAAATTATAAAGAACTCAACCAGTCCATTTCACTAAAAAGTTATTTTTAACATTGAGCTAAAATTAAGAATTAAGGATCTTTTTTAGTTTTTGTAATACCCGCGGTGTACTTATTTGGGAACCTATATCGCCTTCCCTGATAAGTCTATAGACCTCAAATCCAAAACCTAAGCTCGACTGAAACTCTTTGGTTGTCCCCTCAAATTCCATTCCAATCGGACCAACCGTTTACAAAATAGAATTCTTTTTATTTTTTTTCCAAATTTCCCACGCTGTGCAGCAGTCATATAAATAGAAGCGAATCTCTTACAATCTGGCCCACGCCCTTATTCAACAAGAATACCATTATTTTTATGATAATTTAAAATATGCGGATAACGTTTAATTATTTATTGCTTTTCTATATACTTAGTTTAATGTAAAATTTTAACTGAATTTCAGGTTCTGTTAGCATGATTACGCGTTTCTTAATATTGTACTTTTCCAAAATATATTATATGTATATTGTGTTGTTAATAAAAATTCGTGTTACTTAAATAAGATCCTCAAATAGTTTTCATTACAGTTAATTTTTATTTTTGTTGGAGTTCAAATCGATAAAAATTTTATTTGCAAATAGTGCTGTCAGACATATGTATAAGCGCATTAGTAAGTTTAAGAAAACTTAATATAAAAGTAAAAATCTTTTTATTGATTTGCTTAACCTGTCGATTTACACAAATAAAGTTTAATTTAATTGAACCAAGTTTTTTTGGGCATTTTCTGAAAAATTTGATTCTAATTAAAAATCAAGAAAACAGACTAATTTTAAATAAATGCAGCTTGAACTCTTGAAAAACTAGCAGGTGCCGGTTCACACACGTCAAGTCTTGAGTTTTTAGGAGAGAAGGGAAAAGAGAATGCCATTTCTTTTCCCCTCTCTCCTAAAAACTCAAGACTTGACGAGTCAAACTTGACGTGTGTGAACCGGCACCAACTTTTGAATTTCTTGTTTTAAGAAATTTTTGATTATATGTATATCAAAAACGTGAATTTTTGATCATGAGAAAATGTTTCTTTATTTAAGAAAATTTTACTAAATACGAACAAAATAAGTTTATATCATGAAATTATTTTTGAATTTTGGGATTTTCTTGTTTTAAGAAACAAAATTGATTACTTTAGAAATTAAACTTCTTTCCGTGTTCAATGTGTCAAACCCGGGGAACTATAACTTCGCTTTAAAGGACCTTGCGATGTGAACATTTAAAACACCGGTTAACGTAAATATTTTCTTTCTGTTGAATAGTGGTATACAAATTCTGTTGTGATTTAATAATAGTTTAGTTCACACATATTGGGTTAGTGTTGTAAAATTTTAATACTTTTGAATACTCGATACCACTCGATACTGACTCAATACTACTAAATACTTTAACGTGTTTTGAGTTAAAACAAAAATAAGATAAAAGTTCAATAATATACTTCAAAAATAATAGTCATTTTAGAAGTATTTAATTTGTGTATATTATACAAACACTAATGTAATGTTACAAGTAGATTCAATTATTTTATTTCCCGTTTTCCCGGGATTTTTCTTGCGGGATCCCGGGAAATAAAAAAATCCTCATAATTTCAGAAAATAGCTATTTATACTTTGAAATTTAGTTTCCTATTCTCTAAAAATTAGCATCTGTGGATCGGTTGTGGATTAGATCAATTGCAAGAAGTGAGTACATGTATTTAAATCAATGTCTCCTGATGCAATAAATCTACTCAAAGCAGAATGGGCAGTGCAACAGTTGATAATTATTACATTTAGTGAAGTGAAGAGTTAATAAAGTACATTAATTCAAAATAAGATGCAGGCAGTAAAGCTTCATTGTCCATGAACAAGACTTAAAAGTAGGAGATACCTTAACATATCGCTCCTTTATTGCAACATAGTCATATCTACAAAAACAAACGATCTTGGCAAAATGCGATTAAAGTTTTCAAAATGTACCGATTTAAATATATATTTTACTATAACTTCGGTTCAGTTTGAGATATAATACGAGAAGGTATGAAGGAAAACTTTGCTAAAGTTACTTCAAATTTTGTTTATTAGGTGATAAACACAAATTTTTAATTTCAATTTGTGTTGGTTTATATACCCGTGAAGTGCGGGGAAAGTCATTGTAGTAAAGATTACAAATGGACCTATTGAAATGAAAAGGTTTGTAAGAAGCAGTCCGGTTGATGCTATTTTTTCATCAACCTTGACATACATTTGACTGACGTTGTTTATAAAAAAGAAAAAATTGCTTCTTTTTGTGAATCAGAAGCATTCTACAACGGTGCACTTTTAACTATTTGTCCAACCTTGGTAAAAAATGAACGAAATTTTTCGGAAACATGATAATTAGTAAATAAAATCAGGAATATACTTTTTGACGACTTACTAAGCGCTTTGAGTGTGTCAGAAAGTTATTTCCTAAGCTGTTAAAAAATGTTATATATTTCTTTAAAATATTTTATCTATTTTATTAATTAACTTTTTGATCTCATATCTTGAGTACCTTCATTTTTATTTTGTTTTTATTATTGCTTTATGAGTTAAATTGTTATGTTTATGTTATCTTTTTATCTTATATCCAGAGCATAATAATACTGTTAAGCGAATAGGAATTATAAACACTTACTTTATCTTTTCTTACAATCCCGACTACAATTGGTTGATTTTTGTCAACTCTAATTGTAGTTGTAAGGGGAAAACAAAAATAATATAACAACAATATACAACATCCGGAAAATGTGGCCGTGATTGGAGAAGTGAACTTGACACATAATAGATTTATTTATATTTTAAGAAAGGTAAGAGAAAAATTTTCCAAATTTGGAACAGATAGCTGGGTTGTCAATGCACAAAATCCGTCAAATCCATGGGCGTACAACCTCCCATACAAATACAAAATATATCAGTAATAGTAACAAAATTTAGTACAAATAGCTTCGATCTCAATACCAGACATCAAAAAAAAAGTGGGCGGTAATACATATTTACTTACTTTCGACATTAGTTTTTATTTTAATTTTTCTGTAATCATAAATTAAGCTTCGTTCACAATAAAAAAACATTTTCACTTGGTGTTCATAATAGAGCAACAATTTCTTTTGCAACCACACACATTTTGCATTAAGAAACCGTTTGCAAATTTTAGCCACAACAATATTATGCATTTATCATTATTTTTTACAACATTTTGTT
Source organism: Pollenia griseotomentosa (assembly GCA_963931875.1). Classification (NCBI taxonomy): domain Eukaryota; kingdom Metazoa; phylum Arthropoda; class Insecta; order Diptera; family Polleniidae; genus Pollenia; species Pollenia griseotomentosa. The sequence goes on along the minus strand of OZ007560.1, from coordinate 259,394,170 downwards.
AAAATTTTCATTTAAAACTAAATAAAATTATTTTGAACGTCAAAAACAATTTCATACAAATTGTTGCTGAAGTTCTAGTTGACTCAACTTTAGTTACATTTTTAAAAAAATTTAAGTTACATTTTTGTTTTAAAAATGAAAGGAAAATGTGCAAAATACTTTGGAAAGAAAAAAGATAGAAGAAAAAACGATTGTGAACGAAGCTTTTAACTGTGTCACAAATTTTCAACAACGTCGTGTCCAAATGAATCCGACACCTAATCGTTATGGAAAATTGTCCGCTGAATCCGAATGTGAAGTCGGAATGGTTAAAAGTAGAACAGTTTTCGAGATATTCCAAAATATCCGTTATTGGCGGTTTTTAAAAAGATGATGTCACTTTAATAAAAGTATCTTCGAAAATATTCGAAAGATTTTTTATTCCTTTACTTTTATTCAAAGATAATGAAATTACTAATTTGCTCTTTTCATCTTTGATCAAAAAACTGTTACAAAGTGTTATTTTTATCAAAACTTTTATTAAAATCACTTTTATTTTATAAAGTAACGGTAAATCCATATTGTGGAAAAAAATACACACAGATGTTTATTTTGGCATGTTTTAAGTGTACTAAATTAAAAAAAATATCAAAATTTAAAAAAAAAATGTTCACGTTTGGCCAAAAACAAGGTGAAAGTTTCTTATACACAGAAAAAATTATTTTTCCAATTCAAACAAAAAATTTGTAGAATCAAAACATTTTTTGTCTGAAATCGGTCCTACAAACAAATTCGCATATTCAAACAATTTATTTGCATTTCGTTTATTGAAAAAAACACTGATTTTTTCAAACAAATAATTTAACTGAATCAAACAAATAGTTTACTGAAAATCATATAAATTTCAAACAAATAATTTTGCTGAATCAAACAAAAAAGTTTTTGCACAAGCAATGACGCGCACACAAGCAAGCACTGTAGAAGTAGATGAAGGCAGAGCAGAGCGGCGCCGGCTGGCTTTGAGACACATTTTTTTGTTGGAATAATTTTTGCACCAAGTCTTGTTTGTTCACACAATGTTTTTCTTCTTCACTCACTGTTCTGTATCCTTTCCTTGGCAGCAGACCGACTCGACATGTTTTTCGTCATCATTTTATTTCTTTTATTTGATGTAGGTATTTAACTAAACATTTTTGAAAAATTGAATACGGGATTTTGTTTTTCATTCTTTTTTACCAACTTTGAAACCAACAAAAAATTTATTTTGTTTCTTCTAATGTTGTTGTTGTTTAAAAAGAGTGAAACGTTTATTACCTATTATTGTTTTTGTTGTTTTTTACTACAAACCTAGCCACAATATTTTATCATCTTTCTTATAGTTGTACCTTTTCAAAGCGTCCAAAAATAGACTATGTGTTTTTTTTTTGTTGTTCTTATATGTCACATAAAGAAGTGTTGCTTACGGTCAAATAAAAAAATGCAAAAACACGACAACAATAAAGAGCGTTAAATATTTCATACAAAATTATGAAAACTAGAAGCCAATAACGCGTTTATTATATTTTTGAATAGTTGTCAACATTTCTGTTGGCTAAAATAAAAATCAAACAAAAATATTAATTGAATCAGTAAAAAAATTTGTAGAAATTAAAAAAAATTTCAAACAAGCGTTTGTTTGAAAATAATTCAGCAATAATTTTTTCTGTGTAGTGCACTCTTTTACTCAACTCAAATTTTTTGAAATGGAGTATGTCGAACCAGGGTTGTCAGATATGGCGAGTTTTTGGCAATTAAGTTGGCTATTTTTGATGAGCCATGAATTTGTTATGAAATTCTTTATATTCAAACCGAAAAAATTATATTTAAATTTTAGTATGTAATTTGAGGCATTCGTCAGTAAAGTAAATTATTTATTTTAGGCAGCCATTCCTACTTTTACTTTTATTCAAAGATAATGAAAATACTAAAACAACCACAGGTCGTTCGTAAAAATTGGTCAAGAAATGACTAAGTTACTATGGGCCAAAGTTAAAATTTCACAAAAATTTTAATGATTTTTTGCAATTTTGCTCTTTTCATCTTTGATCAAAAAACTGTTACAAAGTGTTATTTTTATCAAAACTTTTATTAAAATCACTTTTATTTTATAAAGTAACGGTAAATCCAAATTGTGGAAAAAAATACACACAGATGTTTATTTTGGCATGTTTTAAGTGTACTAAATTAAAAAAATATCAAAATTTAAAAAAAAAATGTTCACGTTTGGCCAAAAACAAGGTGAAAGTTTCCTATAGTGCACTCTTTTACTCAACTCAAATTTTTTTAAATGGAGCATGTCGAACCAGGGTTGTCAGATATGGCGAGTTTTTGGCAATTAAGTTGGCTATTTTTGATGAGCCATGAATTTGTTATGAAATTCTTTATATTCAAACCGAAAAAATTATATTTTAATTTTAGTATGTAATTTGAGGCATTCGTCAGTAAAGTAAATTATTTATTTTAGGCAGCCATTCCTATGAAGATATGGATAATCTTCGAGAAAATTGTTTTTCATATTTTAAAATGCTCTTGAAAGAATTAATAAATATATTTCCATAAAACGAGGTTATACTTTTTTAAAGCTTACCAGCATTTCTCAATTATAAAATGTGGCAATTTATTAACACAAGCAAAATTCTTTGTTGTTAAACACAATGGATAAAATTACCGTTTGTTTATTGGAAAGAGTATGGAAACGTTTTCCTATAAACAAAACACAACATATTATGGTGGTTATATGAAACAATTTCAAAAAAAATTAAGTTATGATGAATTCGGTATTTCAAACACTTTTTGCGGTGGAATTTGTTTACGTACTGGTTTTTATATTCCCATATAATATACATACGTATGTACATATGAACATATGTAGCATTTCAAAATAAACAATTGTTAAATCTAAATAAGCACTTTTTTTTTTTTTTAACACAGAATTTCTACAATACATGCAATACTTAGGACAGCAATATAAAGCACCATTTATATCATGGATGGGTACCAAATGTTTTCTTTACGTTAATGATCCGGAAACAATTGAAACCATTTTCAATTCAGCTTGCTGTACAAACAAAGGAGATTTTTATCGGTTCATGGCCAATGCCATTGGAGATGGCCTTTTCACGTCCAGCTGTAAGTAAACAAAAGACCAACTTACTCTAAACTAATAATGAACAAACATTTCTAAAGAAGTATGCATACAAACATATAAATTAGTGTCCAACCGAACGTATTTTTCAGATCAAACCCGAACTACAGTAGATTTTTAAGATCAAAATTAAAAATTTTTTCTTCGGACTTTGGTCGAAATGCAGTTGCACTAAATCGCTGCCACTAGAAACCAGACCTGCGTCAAATGCATTAGAGAAGCTAATGGATTGACAATTTTTACACATTAAACCAAATTAACGGAAATGCAAGTTATTTCATTACCAACATATAAACATTATTTTCTTATAATAATAATAATAATAATAATAATAATAATAATAATAATAATAATAATAATAATAATGCTAAAGAATTGCATTACTTGCATACAATTAAGTGGTACTTAAATAATAATGCTAAAGAATTGCATTACTTGCATAGTGTTAAAGTTAGTGGTAATGCAATAACTGTGCACTTGAATACTTTTTATACCCTCCACCACAATTAGTTGTCAAGAGGGTATACTAAGCTTGTCATTCCGTGTAAAACTTTTTTATTTTTTATCTCAGACCCCATAAAGTATATGTATTCTGGTTCCTTGAGTAATTCTAAGTCGATTTGGCCATGTCCGTAAGTCTGTCCGTATGTTGAAAAACGCTCACTTTCGAAAAACTAAAAAGAAATGAATAAACTTGGTGTCAAATTGCTTCTAGATATCCTAAGCAGTTTAAGATTGAAATCGAGCAAAATCGGTTCTGTAGCATCAGAGCTATGAATCAAACTGTGGAACTACCACCTTAAAAAATTGATAATTTTGTTACAAAAACTAATATAAATAGTGGAATAATGCACGGACCGATAAAAGATTTTGCAAAAATTCGTTTTGTTCGACTGCACTGTAAAATTTCGTGAAGATAGGTTCATAATTTACCCTAGGCCCCATATAAACCCTTCTCTCGGAAAACCGTTTAGTACGCCTTAAACCGTAATAAACAATGCTATGATAATAAAATTTGGTACGTCACAGTTTTATAGGAATCGAAGTCAAATTGTCAAATTTCTTGAAGATCGGTCTATAATTAACTATTAGACCCCATATAACCCATACTCTCGGAATACTTCACATGTTTAAATGCGACTAGAAATTGCACCAATGAATTTTTCATATATAAAGCCCACTCTGGTAAATTAATTAAATACGCCTAAAACCGTCGCAAATATAGATATTTCGAACTGTCGGTGGAGGGTATCAAAAATTCGGCACAGCCGAATATAGCACTCTAACTTGTTTATTTTTATATCAATTTAATAGTAATGCAAAAGAAGTGCAAATCACACAAGACATATACAACATTTGCATCTACAAAGTTCGGTGTTTGGCGAAAAGTTTACCGAACGCCGAACATAGCTTTTCGCCGAACTCCGACAACGGGCCTGAACGTTCGGTCGGACTTTAATAGAAATGAATATTGATCGCAAGTGATTTTAAAAATTAACCTTTAATTGCGTTTCTTTATACCTACAAAATGTGTAAATAGCACCACGTTGGAATAAGCACAGACGTCTTATAAATCCAGCTTTTAGTCGCCAAGTTATTCATACATTCTTACCTATTTTTAATAAAGAGGCGAACTTGCTATTAAATAAACTGATGGCGGCTCGGGGTCGGCCATTGGAAATTTATGAAATATTAAAGAAAAGTGTCTTGGAGACAGCCTGCCGTAAGTAAAAATTAAGCATTTAATACACATACATATACTTATCATCAGGGAAACCAAAAATATGCAATTGCATGTTTTTCCTTGTGCGACCAATTAAGCCACACACGATATATTTATCCGTTTTGGAGCCTTTTATGAATTTTGGCATTGATTTGTTAGTGCATATTTTTGCATATTTTACTGTTTGCAGCATTTTTATGCATAATTTAGTTAAACGAGTATTTTTGCAAAATTTTTTCCAAATTCTGGTTAACAGATGGCTTTTCTGTTCAGATACGTATCTGTATACTCAACGTGCTGCTTCAATTTCGCCATCTACATTTAATTTTTACTCTAAAATATATAATACACAGAAATCTAGATCAATCTTTTTGTATACGATCAAACCAGAATCAATTTTTAAAGTGAGCTAACGATGTCCATCCGTCCGTCTGGCTGGTTTTCTTTCCATGTTACACTTCTGCACAAAGTACAAGTTGCAATTTTGTAGATAATTTGATCAAATATGGACGAAGTCTATGTTAATGGCGAAAATCGGTCTTGCCGTTACCATTACATATTTACATATTTAAATTAAATTCGCCCCAAAAATATTTTACTGCAAATTATTATTTCGAATCAGTTCACATTTGCCCAAAGCTCCCATCCTTAAAAAGCTTTAACTTTCTTTTAAATGTTAACATTAATTAACAATTTAGCGACCGTACCTAAAATCCCTTTAAGAAAAAAAACCCGTATGGATGTTAATATCGAGATAATAGTAGGCGCAAACATCTCTTATATGAATTTTAACCTAATATGGGCTTAAGCGATAATATTTTCAGCCTTTTTTTAGTTTTGTTACTAAATTGTTGAATATTTTGTCTTCAAATGAGCAATTTTTGATTTTTTAGGGCATTTTTTTAACAATTTTCAGGGCATATTTTCCAGTTTTTACTGCATATTTAATGCGCATAAAACGCGTTTTTTAGAGCATATTCCTGGTTTCCCTGCTTATTATATACATTAGGGGTGGAATAGTGTTAAAGGGAAATCCTAAGCAGCAAGATTTCGATACGCTAGAACCCCAAATTTTGTGAAGTTTGTAAAAAAAACGCATGAGCCAAAAAATTAGGGGGGTGGGATGGGGGTAAATGGCTCCTTATCGGGGTCAAAGCTAGGGGAAAACGATACAAAAGCCAAAAAAAAAGCTTCACAACTGTCTACATTTTTTATTAACATACTAACACCCTATCTGTGCTCCTTAAGTGGGCTCCCATGCAAAATATAATTTTTATAAAATTACCTGCCACCGCCCTAACTAGCCCTAGAGTGCCCCTAGAGGAGTCAAATATATGACGGACCCCCAATATTTTTGCTACCCGAGCATTTTTTCAGAACATACCTAGTCTCCCCATACAAAAATTTCGAAAATAGAGGAGTTGCACAACATATGTTTTTTATTTGGTTTTTGTTCTTTTAAATGCATTTGACAGTAACTTATGCTTTTTTATGCATATTCTGGTTGGACCTTAATTCTTTCAGTCAATGCTGAACGAATCGAAATTTTTTTTCAATGTTGTAAAGCATTTATTTGATTTTTCACAACACTGAAAAAATAATTTCTATTCGTTCAGTATCGACTGAATGAATAAGGACTAAAATTGCTTTTGAAACGAAAAAGGATTCGATCACGACTGCCAGAATCAGCCCCCTGAAATCAGTTTCAAAACAATTCGAATTATTAAACTTGAAAAATTAAACTTCCTTGCCAATTTTATTTTTTCACCATCGATATTTATTTTTTTTAGTTTGACTTGGCTTCAAATTCTTTCATAATTTTCGAAAGATTTGAAGGAAAATAATTTTTTGGAAATGCACCACAAAAACTCTCACGTTTTAAATCTAAATTTTTCCCAAAAAAAATTGCAAATTTACTTCACTTCCTTACATTCCTCAATTCCGTATAATCTTATAAAAATAATTTGTTTATTTAAATTATTTTTATTGATAGTGAATACAAATTTAGCTTACCCTTACTCCTTTGTAAGCATCTATTCATTTTCAAACTCAATTATAAAGTTCTTTATATTTTTCTAATAGAAAAAGATATTTTAACCGATGGCTTTTTTTTCTTTTATTTGGATTTAGTTCTTTTATTCTTCATAGATGAATATTTTTCAAATACAATTTTAAAAATTTAACAAGAGTTGCACAAATTTAATATGTTATACCAAAACAAACAAAAAGTTACCATAAGGGAAATCACGATGGGTAGTGCAAAGTGTGCAAACGATGCAAATGCGTGCAAAAATACACACGTTTGCACAATAAAACAACAAAATGTACGTATTTGCAATTTGCTCTATTTTACTTCGTTTGCACTAAAAAAACCATCAGCAAGATTAGTAGTGCATATTTGCTCCATTGCAAACAAATGTAAACAACAAAATTTGACATATTAAGCATCATATTGTTTTTAAGGAAACTTATAAATTGAACATTTTCGTGGGTTTTAATATTAAATAGAGAATTAAATTTAAATTAATTAAAAAGAAAATATTTATTTTGATTTGCTTGTGTATAATTGTAAACAAATGCAGATTTTTTACAGTGCTGCCAGAAGTTTTTAGTGCTGCCAGAATAAATTTTTAGAAAAAGAGCACATTTGCACAAAAAATAAAAGTGGTATGCTCACGATCAATCATAATATGCACTGCAAATTTACACATTGCAAATTTGCACAATGACCATCGTGATTACCCTTCATGTTTTAGTCGTTTATTGAAAAATCGGCATTTTTTGAGCAAAATTCGGCAAATCGGCATTTTGATAATTTAGTGGCGAACAATCGGCAAAATGCCGATAAATCGGCAAATATGGCAGGCCTGATGGCAAAACATGTTGTTTCGATCATGTTTGGGGCGCGAAACAGGAATGGGAGAGCGAAACACGAATATTGCTGTCCGTGTGAACATGGTATTACATGCATTTGTACATAAGTTTAAGTGTATTTACTTTACTAATACATACCTTCCTTTTGTAACCGCACATGATTATGAACATTCGGAAGTCTATTTATAGACTGCAGATTTTGGTGTGTAGAAAAAAAAATAGCAACAATCACGAAGCCAATAACAAAAGAATCCATTTTCAAAAGAAAGAAAGATACAGTCATGTTTTTGTTAATATCTAAGTAATTTTTGAAAGAGATTATTTATTATGTTTGTGCAAAATACATGCGTATGTATAAGTGTAAATATATTTTTTTTATATATATATGCATATATGTATTGTTCATATAACGTTCATATGTATTCGGCACTCCAAAAGAATGTTTTTGTCACTAAAATTAAAAGACCGTAAAATCTTTTTAAATTTGCTACATACAGTAGTTTTGACTTAACTGCCTTTAGTTTAAGTGCACTTTTGACTTAACTGCACAAAATGAATATTTTTAGTCATTATTGTTTAAAATACCATACAAATTCCTTTATTAAGTGCACTTTCTATACCTGCACATTTGAGATAAATGCCCAACATTTTTGGCATTTTAAAAAGTTAGCTGCACTTTGAATTAATTGCCCAAAATACATATTTTCTGTAATTATTCTTCAAAATCCTTGCTTACGTGACTTTTGTATTCCTGCATATTTATCATTTTTGGGCGGTTTAAAGTTAGCTGCACACATACAAAAATATGTTCTCCACTTATTCACATACATAAATATCCAATTTAAGCTGTTTATAAAAACAATAAACCGCAAACAAGTCAAAATGGCATCATTATAATTCATTTATTTTGTTTGCATGTACCTACATTTTGCATATGGTTTATGGTTACAGCAACTTTACCAAGATTATATGAAGGGAATAGCACATCTTAGGCTTGGAACAGAATAAAGTAGTTGTAGTAGTATTTGAAGCTGGCGAATACTCTGTAGCGCAACAAAGTTCAAATTTTCAAATTTTGCGCTTCAACTTCAACGACTACTTCAACTACGTATTCTGTTGACATTACTTTGAAACTGGCGTTTTTAACTTTTGACAGCTTGCAGCGCTATTCTTAACGTTGTACTACAGCGTTCATTCTGTTCCCCACTTTATTTTTGCCAATTTGGCTACCTCGTTCATTATAAAAAGGCATAACAATTGACTACAGGTTGTTTGAACGTCATTGTTATTATCAATATATTAATAAAAACGTTGTTACTCCTCTTTCAAACACTTTACTTTAGCTGCACTTTTATGCAGGTAACCACAATTGCGTACCTGCACATTAAGGCATCTTAATACATTTAGGCCCGTTTTCACGACTTACCTTTAAAGTTCGATATAGTTAACGCTACCTTTAGCACTAGTGAGGAATAAAGTTACCTTCAACTATTTTTCGTTTTCACAACTTCTGTATAAAATAAACTTAACATTTTTAAAAAAGTGGCAAAACTAAAAAAAATACCGATTATTTTTGCCAAAATAAAAATACGAACTGGCCATATATAAAAAATATGTGAATATAATATGGCAATCTCAAATCTAAACCTAACGACAAAAGTTAAAGGTAGAACGTTCCTCTCTTTAGCTTATTCTTCACTTTAAGGTTAAAGAGAACTTGTGATAATTAAAAACTCATTATCTGTTCGATAACTTCCTACATTTAGCTATCGTTAAGTCGTGAAAACGGGCCTTAAGATAGCTGGGCAATTCCACGCATAAGTCTATCTATGGAAAAAATTAATTTCTGATTTTGGTAGTAAAAATACTTAAATATTGTTTTTGTTTTACATGTAAGTTAAGCGAACGAAGTCTTCATTCGTTATCGACGAACAAGCCATTATATTTCTTATTTCTAAAAAGGGGTTCTTTTAAATTATTTTAGTTTCAATGTTGGTTTCTTACTTATTATTAGTGATTTCGTTTAGGTGGTGTTTATATTCAAAAATAGCATTTTAACGAGTTCATTATTACAGTTTTGTATCTTTCAAATAATTTTAGAGTTCCTATTTTATGCGCTGTAATTTCAATTCTAACGTTTCATGTCAAAATACTGACTTTTATACCACACAAAGTGAGTGTAGTGTCAGTCACGTTTTGGACTGTAGTGTCAGTCACAATTTAATTTACTAATAAATATTTTTTAAATAACTTACCGCTTTGATTCCAGCATTTTATAATAGTTTGTTTCTTGAACTTTTGATAAAAACACAAATTAAAATTATTACGAAAGTGCAGATGAAGATTATTGAAGTTTAAAAACACTCTCGAAAGCGACTTCCTTTTGCATGTAGTGTCAGTCACGCTTATATTTTACTAAATAAATGATATTTCAAAATATCAGTAGTTGCCATTTTTTCTCTCTATCGGATAATTGTTGAAACTGCTACAAAGCCATGTTTAAATTGATACCAAAAAAATATTACTAATCATAATATAAGACAAAACAAAACGCAAATTGTGTCAAATGTAGAGTCAGTCACATATGGAATTGCCCAGCTGCATTTTTGATTTATTTGCACAAAAAATCGTGCAAAGGAGATTATGCAGCTAAGTCAAAATTACTGTATTGTGAAAAGAAAAAACGAAATTATATAATACATAAATTATATGTAAAAATAATTGTTTGTAAAAAAAGCCAACTTTTTTAGATCTTCTTACACAAATTAAGGCTAATTATCTTTAAAATGAGGTATGTCGCATCCTGGTGGTTCTTCCAGTTTGGACTAGAATTTTAGAATTTCAGAATTCATTTATTCTTGAGTTTCTAGAACTTACAAATTCTATTTTCATGTTCTTCTGGATCTTCTTAATAAGGCGCTCAGTCATGTTCTTTTCATAATGATGAACATTTTATGTACGTTCTTTTCTATCTCTTTAGATGTTTCCAAAACAATGAAGTTATCATTAAGAAATTGTATTATTTCCAATTTAAACAAAAATAGTATACCATGCAGTTAACCAGAGACCGGCCATGGACATGTAAAATTTTTTTTCTTACCTACATACTTCAGTAAAAGTTTTGTTTTCGGCGAAGATTTTACCGAAAGCCGAGCCTAGATTTTTTCGCATTCCCGAACCCGAACATTCGGTCTAGAGTCCGAATAATATGAACCGCAAAGACAAGTTTTGTTATCTACCGTCATAATATACTAATTCACTTTTGCATTTGGTGAAATCCTATTATAAAAATGGAGCTTAAGTTTGTTTGTTTGATCCGCAGCCACGCCCAAACGGCTAAGCTGATTTTAATGAAATTTGGTTCCAAGATAGAATGTTAGCTATAGGCCATATTTTTCCTGGAATTTTGGACCAGGAAGGGAAAAAATGGTCAAAAATTAAACCAACTATTTTGAAGTAACCCTTCATCCTAAATCCAAAACTTAGCTACCTGGGCATGTCACAACAAAGGACATTTAAAAAATCGACATAAATTTTAAAAATCTTCACCTAAAGAGACAAAACAGGGTAAAAATTCGTACGTTTGGTCCTTTTGAAAACACGTTTTTTAAACAATTTTGCGATCCTAAATTAGAAATTTTTGTTTGCATAAACTTCCATAGCTACAGGGGGTAAAAGTGGCTGAAATGTGAGTTTTGTGTGGTTGTTATTTAACCCATTTATGGCCGTTTTCTCATTACGCGATCATCTTTTTCCCCAACGAAAAACTGCACATTAAAGAAATTTGATTTTCTTAATCAATTGCACTCATCTGCCAATTATTTATTTTCCTTTTATTTGCCGTACAGATAAATTCAATCAGCCCCCAACTTTAACATGTATTTTGAGAGGTGTTGCCAACTGAAAACAATTTTTTTTTGGCGGTATATTGAGAAACCCAAAATCGTTAACGGACAGTTTATCGCTCTAAAAAATTTATGTTGGTATTAAGTAACAGACAGTTTGTCGATACATTACACGAACAGGGTAAAAATTCGTACTCTTGGTTGTTTTTTGTAACAGTTTTTTGAAACTAAATTTGCAAAAGCTTAAAGCATAAAGACAGGAAACAAATAGAGTACATTGAGTGACAAAATAGGGAATGAAAAAAATAGCAATTTAAAAAAATTGTTTTTTTTTTGGTTTTTTAAAAATTAATAAAAAATAAAAATGCGACAAAAATTAGAGTTTAGGTCTTAAAATATTTAGTTAAAGACATTTCGAATGAAATGAGCATTGCATCGGTGCACAATTTTTGATTTTGTTCACAATTTTAAAGACCAAAAACGGGTGTATGAGAAAAAATATTCAAACATTTATTGAAAGCACTTTAGAGCAAAAACTTTCATGGCATACAAAAAAGATCGAAATATAAATTAACTACACTGTTTTTATACCCACACCACAATAGTAGAGAGGGTATTATGCATTTGTGCTGATGTGTGTAACACCTTAAAATATTGGTCCTAGAGCCACCTTAAAGTATACCGATCGACTCAGAATCACTTTCTGAGTTGATCTAACGATGTCCGTCCGGCTGGACATCGAGGACCACGAGGGAAGATAGGGGGAAATTTCTTCCTCTCAGAAACTATCAAACCGGTTTTAATGAAATTTAAAACATAGATAGATCTCTATTCATATAGCCATATACTCTCGAAAATTTGTTTTTAAATACTGTGGTGTAGGGTATCATATGGTCGGGCTTCACCGACTATACTTTCTTACTTGTTTAAATATACTGCCTGTTTTTAGAAAATGAAAACAAGTGAGTGAGTGAGAAATTATATTGAAATTATATTGAAAACAAAAACAAATTTTCGTTTTTTATTGTTGTTTTCAATATAATTTCTCAATCACTCACTTGTTTTCATTTTCTAAAAACAGGCAGATATATAAACACGTTCGTTTGGGAATAAGCATTAAAACAACAAAAAAATAAATTTCTAAACGAAAATTTTTATTTTATTTTCAAAAACAGGCAATTGATTTTGAAAACCCTTTTAAGTGACCTCAATTCTTTCGAGCAAATAGAAAAAAGATAGGGGAAAATCGAAATATCAACAGCATCAATATTACACTTACATTAATGTCTTAATTTTCTATATTTCTCCATATGGGCAAATCCCAGAAACAGTCCACCAACCAAAAATTTTTCAAATGAATTTTTTTTTATGGAATATAAAACTAGATGTTTAATTTCATTTTTATATTAAAAAATATGTATTTTGATGATCATTAATACAATAATTTTTACCAAATACTACCCCACCCCTGATTTATTAATGTTATACATACGTGAATTTAGCATTATTTTAGGTGATTTTTGTGCTTAAAATAGCACTTACAGCAGACTCATCAAAATATAAATTTCGTTAAAACAAAAGTTGATATTCATTAGTTAAGAAATTAGTTTAAGAAATGCAATTCATTAAAATATAATTTGTTTTGTTAAAATAAATAAAATATAAAAATAAAATACTACTGGAAAAACTGTAGCGTGCGTTATGTAGCGTGCGTCACAAAGGGTTCACGGCTTTTGTGAGAAAATAACAACATTTTTTGGCTGCGAATAAGTGCATTTAGAATTCTCTTATAGTCATCTTTGTTTTAGGAATTAGAATTTGTATTCCTTGTGATGCAAAATTCGCCAAAAATTAAAAAACACACTTCAAACTTTGAAGTTACTTCCACTTTTTGTAGCGTGCGTCACAAAACTTTGTGATAGATTATTTCGCAACAAATACTTGCTAAGAAATTATGATATATGCTATTCGTAAGTACATATTAATGCCACTAAATACTATACATAAGTTGAAGCTATCTCTTTTGAAAGACCAAAAAATGTTTATATATCAATCAGAGAACGCGTACGAATGTAGCGTTCGTCACGCAGGATTAGCCCATATGTTCATTAATAAATTCAATTTAAAAGCGTACAAACAAAAGTGTACTCAAACCAATCCGAAGCGGTATTAATAGTACGGTGGGTACGGATTTTCTTGAATCAAGCACAGAAAGATTGATTCAAGTACGGATTTTCAATCGCAAAATACTTAAATTATCCATATTCAATCCCGATTTCTTACTTGAAATAATCCGAGAATGAAAATGATTTAGTAAAACTAAAATTGAATCAATCTCAAAATGCGCTTGATTCAAGTATGTATAATAATGTTTATTTTATCCCGAATTAGAAAGAAAAAATTATAGTGATTGATTAACTTACTCGTATTACACCTTACAGAATGATTAAACACCAACATCATGCCCGATATGATTTTATACTTTAGAAATCTTATGTACATATTTAACCAAAAATATAAACTAAATGAGAAGCAAGAGTTTAAATTTACTTTTTAACCATTCGTGGTACACATGAGTCTGGCCAGACCTTTTTTCAATGTGTATAGAAAATCAAAACATGCGTAAGCATGTTTTAAGAATTTCATACTTTTTTCAAGAAATTCCGGGATGGATTTTCGAAAGTTATCCCATTTAGGATTGTTTTGACTACGTTTTAGTGTTATTCGTACTTGAATTTTGAGTACGACTTGTACTTAAAGTAATCATAAAAACTTGATTCATCCCGAGTGTTTTTCTTTCTGTGTATTTGGTTTCAAAAATTATAAATACTCTCCATGAGTAAGACTTTTAGCACGTGCGTTCACAACAGGGGCCACACGCTCATTGCGTCGTATGCGTACGTATTGTTAAATTTCTCATGGATTAATATCCGTTCATTAGAAAAATAGTCATGGATCCATATGTTAACAAACCTCCCTAAAAAATTTATGTTTACACAGTATTTGGTATTTAGAACCGACATTTATTACTTTTTTTGAATTAATCAGAACAATTTAGTTTTATTTCAGTAACCAAAGATCCCGCACAGCCAAATATATCATTCTTATTTGTTTCAAACTCATTATTTAATATGCATAAATCGTCATTTGTAGGGATGCGATTTCCATGCAAATGACATCGATTTGTTTTTGCATATTGTTGCATATTTTGGTGAAAATGCATATGTAAGTTTTAAATGCATATTTTTGATTATTTTGACATTTTTGAGTGATTTTTTTAAATTTCCATATTTTAAAAAAAGTTCTTAAAAAAATTTTTAAATACACAAAAAAACCTTCCAAAAAAATCTTTAAATTAATAAATAAATTCTTTTAGAACTTTGCAAGGTTTTCAAGATTTTGACAAAAGATACTTCTATTTTAAATCGTAGCCGCACCTTACATGGTTAAGTCTTTAAATGGGTTTCAAATATTTATCCAAAACTGTTACAAGTTACTTGCTTGGCATGTGGGTTATACCGCGTTTCAGAGAAAATTAGAAGCCAATTCA
Organism: Pollenia griseotomentosa; assembly: GCA_963931875.1. Taxonomy (NCBI): domain Eukaryota; kingdom Metazoa; phylum Arthropoda; class Insecta; order Diptera; family Polleniidae; genus Pollenia; species Pollenia griseotomentosa. The sequence goes on along the minus strand of OZ007560.1, from coordinate 259,379,015 downwards.
AAAATATTCCACCTCAGCCAGGGATTCAGTTCACTTAATACTCAAGTTAAAGTAATTAATATTGCAGAAAGTAAAATAAATAATATGGAAGAAAGAATAGCCCGACAAATTAACAAAAAAACACAAAACGTTTTGCAAAAAAAAAGTATTTAAAAAAATTGAAAAAAAATTTCAAATATATTTGATCTTATCAAAGTGGAATCTGAAAATAAATTTTTTCAAAATGCATTGACATTCTGCAAGTAAAATATAAAGTTTTACTTTTAATAAAACGATTTTCTATGGAAATTTTTTTAGTTTTTAGTGCATATTTTAAATTTTTAGTGCAGGTTTTAAGCGCATATTTTCGATTTTTTAGTTCATGAAAATCTCTTCCCTAGTCATTTGTTATACATATTTGGGGTATTCACAAGGTGTGCTATAATGTTATATTTTCATAATTTTCTAACATTTAACAATCCGAATTTAACCTGCGGCTAGCAATTATTGCAACAAATGCTGTTTGGTAAACAAACAAAATAAAATTTATTTTTGATTTGCGTCTGAAAAATGGAAAATAGGCAGGTAGGATCAAATTGAATTTATTAATTCATGGATTAGAATTAAAAAATATTTTTATATTTGGTAAATATTTATTTTTATACATGTTTAAAATCAGCCGATTAAAATTCAAAATAGCACACTGAATTATGAGGGGTTGCTCGCAACAGTCGTATTTTTTCATTTTATTATTTTAAGACATATGTCATAACCTTGTGAATCCCCCAATTGGTTTTGTTGTTATGTTTTTCATTATAATTTTTTTTTCTATTTCTATCTGCTTTTGCTTGGGAATGCTGATCGGCTGGCTCTAATGTTCAACAATTAAACACCAATAGAGACAACAATGGGGAAAAAGATGAACTTTCAAAACGATGGTTCCGCTGCTATATTCGAGTCATATAATGGGTAAAACAAATAGAACATACTAACACCTATAAAAACATATGTATGTATATACTAGGGTATTCATTCGGTTAACCGTCAATCGGTTAACCGATTAATTAGTACCCGATTAACTGATCGGTTAATTTCAAATTGGCTTTTTTCGATTAACGATTAAACCGGTTAATTTCAGTCGATTAACCGATTAACCGATGTAATAAAATTTTTAATTTTTTGTAGTATTATAACATATTTCTTTGTTTTTTAATTATTTGTTTCGTCTCGTATACAAAAGGTATGTGTTTAGAAAATATTTTTTTATAAAAACAAAGGTGTTCTGTGATCTTCATTTCAACCCATCTTCCGCCGACCGATTTCAATGTTCAATCAACAGGAATGTGGCGAAAAATAGGTTAAATGTTTGATTGCCACCTTTTTTTGTTCCACGGACTTTTTATATGTATGTGTTTAGTTATTTGTTTCTTCTCATACCTTCTCATATCAGTCTTTTAACAAAATTAACCGAAACAACTAGAAATTTTAACCATTTTTAAAAATTAAAACAGGACTCTTAGGGCATCATGGGATATTTTATATGTTTAGAGAAATCGTGAAAAAGGAAAATAAGATATTGATCTACGATAAGTGAAAGCATTTTTTCTAAGTCAAGTTTTGTAAAAATAAAAGAAAAGAATCGCTTTACTCCAAAACATTTAAACCAAATTACTTTTCTAAAAGACTATTTTATAAGATCTCCTTTAATTATTGAAATAACTAATAAAATTATCTCATTCTATTTTTTTATAAATACATATTTGGGGGATTCACAAGGTAGTCATAAAGTTGTAAAGTCTTATGTCTTTAAATAATTACTAGAAATATATATCGAAGGATTAATATGCGAACCGGCTAGATCCACTTTTAATGTAAATTGAGATTTTGATGCCGTGTGGTAGAGAAAGATACGTCTCGTCGATCAGCATGTAGTTTTTCTTCTATTTAAGTCTTGAAGTGTGTAAAACTAATTGTAAATATTTTAATTTTCTATCAAGCTGCAAATAGAAAAAATAAAAAGTTTTTGGTCTCTCCTGTAAAATATGCTGAAAGGAAGTTAGCAGGTTTGCATATGAAGCCGACGATATGACTGTTGTTGGCTACCGCTTATAATTTATATATCTACTGTGCAGTTATGACGAATCAATGAGCGCAGCATTAACATTTTTACCTTGTAAATCCCCCAATTATGTATTATGTAATTGAAAAATGCATATTACATATTTATGAATTGTTTTTATGTTTGCTCGTTTTAGTTAAAGAATTTTAATGTTTGGTATGTTATTGTTTTTTTACTAATAAACTCCAAATAAAAAATAATTAATGCATTTCTATATATTGAAATTACTTAATTTATGAAACAAACTTTATTAATCGGTTAACCGATCAAAAACAAAATTAACCGATTATTGACCGATTAAACCAAAACCTCGGTTAATTAATCGAGCGATTAACCGATTAAAGCAAAAGGTCGATTAAATGAATACCCTAGTATATACATATTAAGAATTAATTGCTAATTAATATGCACATATGTAGGTATATGTTAGAACTACTATATACAACCATACAGTTACTCACACTATAAGTGGGACACATAGAAAAAGTCGTATGTTGCTATGTTTGTAACGTAAAATAAAAGCCTTAATTAAATTTAAGAATTTTTATTAAATATATCGCAATGGCTCCTCTAAAGAGAGTCAATTAAAAATTTTTCAATTTTTACTTTTTGAAGGAAATCGATGAACAGTGGTCATATTTAAGCACTTTAAAATCTTAGATCAATTTCTCTAGTACTTTGCCAAAAAAAAAAAATACAATTCTATCCTCCTCTTATACTACATACAAAAAGAAAAAAGTATTTTGTCTCTATTGAAAATTTATAAATTTTCCCCTTTAGAGGAACCAGGGCGATATATATATATAAATATGTACTTAATTTTTATATACATTATATGAATAACATTATCACAATTTGATTCAGGTTAGGGAATGGTAAATAGATTTAAAAATCAATTTTCGATTTTTCGATCGACTTTTTTTGTTTCATTTTGCGAAAGGTTGTTTTATTTTTGCTTATTTTCTATTAATTTAGATTTAAAAAAACAAGCTTTCACACGGCACTGATATCTCGAGGACGCACAAATATTTTCAAGCAACCTTATCTTTGTAAAAATTGCGACTCTTCTAGTGGATTTAAACAGATTACAGACTTGCCTGTTTAAATATAGGTGTTATTTAACAGGAATGTCATTAATCAAATCAGGGTTTGATTTTATCTTTTGCGTTTTAACTATATTATCGTTTCCCAAAGCCCACTTTTTGGTCTGTTTGATCACTGTCAATTTATGATTGACATAGAAATCTATTTACGATTCCCTTTTTCCGACGTAGTACATAAAATAATTAACATAAAGTATGTAGCTTAGCATTCTTATGAGGTGTGCCTCTTAAAGTGTGAGTAGCTGTATGTAGATATGTATGCATGCAAGAATTTTAAGTAGCGTTCACAATGTCGGTTTTTGCATTACAAGAAAAACGGAAAATGTTTTCTTTTCTTAGATTAAAGCTTTATTTTTATGCGTTTCTAAATGCAAGTTAGATGCAATGCGTTTTATGCGCCATATTATTTTTTTTTTTTTTTGGTCAGCTGTTGTGTTAAAATTGTTATCAAATAAAAACAGTTTTGGCAAAATGGGAAGTGAAATTGAGACTGAAAAAAAAATTTTGGAATTCATACATAAGTACATATCGCTCCTTTATTGCAACATAGTCATATCTCAAAAAAATCAAACTTGGCAAAATGCGATTAATTTTTTTAAAATGTACCCTTATAAACAGATTTAATAAATTATATTATGCTATAACTTCGGTTCAGTTTCAGATATAATTCTGATTTTAAAAGAAACTATGAAGGAACAAAATTGTTATGCAAAATACCCAAGGGTTGCTTTAATTGCACCATTAACATTTAATTTTTCTCGAAAATTGTTAGACAAAGCAGGTTGTCATTAAAGATAAATGTTATTTTAAACGTTAAAATTGTATGTTACAACACAAATTAAGGAAAAATCAATTATATACGTTTTTGGCGATGTGTGCAGAGCTGCCGTTTTTGGTTATTTCTAACCAAAATTGGTTATATTTTTTTTCAATGTGGAGATGTGAATATTTTTTTCATTTTGGTTACTTTTTTCTAAAACAATAATAATTACGAACGAATATGTTTTTCTTGGTACAATTATTTACGAGCTATTTATGATCTGAAATCGTAAACAAATGAAGTTTTAATCAATGGAGATTTTCAATAATTTTTTTAAATGAGCGTAGTTTTTCTTGATTTTAAGAGAAGTAAAAATAATTAGTACTTATAGTAGGAAGTGCATAAAATCATCCGGAATCGATTTTAGAAAATTACTGAAAAATTACACAAAAGTCGTTTTAGTGTTTTTAAAAACTTGAAAATAAGTTTAAGGTTCTGAATTTAGGTTATTTCCAGAAGTATAATTATATACATATTTGAAATACACGTTGGAATTTTAAAGATTTTTTTTAAATTACATTGATTTATGGAATTTTCTTTAATGGCTGTAAGTTTAAAGAAATTTGAAATTTTACTGTTTATAACTTGTCGGTATGTATATTTATTTAATGTTTTTTAAGATAGTTATTTGGTAAAAAAAAAAACTTTTGATTCCCCATTGAATGTACGTTACGAAAGGCGAAAGCCAGTAATATTTTACAATGATTTACAAAATATTTGATATATTAGAACAATTTTGAAATATTTTTTTATAATAAGAATTATAAATTTGAAATAAAATTTACACAAAAGAGAAAAAAGTTTTTATAATATTTTAGATATATGTAAATTAGAAAATATTTAAATAAAATGCATATCGCCAATCGTTTTAAATTTCGCCAAAATAACGCCATATCGCCAAACGTAAATTTCCATCCACAAAAGGATTAAGAAATCGCCACATTTGACAGTCTTGCCAATAACAGCTAAAAAGCGGAAAACTATTATCCATTTTTGTTATTTATAACTGGCACATTAAAAAATATTAATTTTTTTTTTTTTATATATATTCCTCTAACTCCCACTGAAGCATAGGGCGCCAAAATATAAAAAATTTTTTTTACGAAAACAGTCTCATAAAAATTTTTAATTAAGTTTCACGTTATTTTTTATTATGTAAAAGAATTACATTTCTTGTTTTGTTTCTTGATTTATAATTATTGTTTTACTATAAAGTGCAAATAACTTTTGTGTTACAATGTATTTCAATGATTTTAATGATGTTCTCAATTAAGATAAAGCACTTTAAATTTGGTTATATTTTTTTACATTTGGTAACTTTTTCAAAAAATTTGGTTGTAAAAATTGTATTCGTTGTGGCAGCACTGGATGTGTGTAATGCATTAAATCTAGACCAATCTTTAAGTATACTGATCGACTCAGAATCACTTTTTAAAGTGATTTAACGAAGTCCTTCCGTCCGTCTGGCTGGTTGTCTGTCCATGTTAATCTTGTGCGCAAAGTACAAGTTGCAATCTTGTAGATAACTGATCAAGTTTGGTAAATACGTTTTAATTTTACTAAGGACGAAGTCTACGTAAATGGTGAGAATCAGTCTATAATTTTACATATTCCTCAGATAAACTTCTTTCCAAATTAGACTTTTTCTCTCCGTTAACCATTAGAACAGCTAAAAAGCCCAATTAAATAAATATCTTTTTTATTCAACTTATGCTTTTAATTTTAGATTATACGAGCTTATTACATAAATTTATTATTTCATTATTTTATTTTGCATGCAAGACATCGAAAAAGTGCATTGCCTTTTCGCATCTACCACAGCTGAAACGAGTTTTGCGCTTGGTTTTTGTAGTTAAATTAAATTTAGCTCATAACAGGTCGTAGTTTTGGATTTGATTTAAACTTGATTCATTCAATTCAGAACATATCATTAATATAATTCTCGACCATGTTTTTTTGAGTTCTTCTTTAATTCGTAAAATATTGCAAGCAAAATACAAATTTGGTCTGGTCAAACCAAGACGGTAATTCTATGGTTAAGTTTTGTTAGTTTTAAACATTTGTTACTAAATACATGAATTGTTTTGTTCTTTAGTAAATGAAACTTTATAGTCATACGTATTTCTTTTTACAAATAATTATTTCACATCAATATTCTCAAAATCTAAGGTGCTTTTTTAATATTTGGTATACCCAGGATTTTTAGGTCACAAATAATTTTCTATTGTTTTACAAGTAATTTTTCTTAAATTGTTAAATGTTCAAATTTTTTCGATTTAGTGTTGTCAAGTTAATTTTTAATTTAAGTATAACACTTGATAAAAATTTGTTAACAAATTTAAAAAATCCTTGTTTGACAAATGTTTATATTCAAATCTGTTTTAATTTGAATTCAAATGTTAAAATCAACCCTTTTAAAAAGGTTTGGGAATTGTGCTTGATATTAAATGATAAACTCCTTTTTTATCAAAAGTTTGACTTCGTGTTCGCCGGGAATTACAATTTCCAAAGCAGCTTAAGACTAAATGGTCGAAACGACTCCGCTTTGACGGGACTACTGAATAAATTATGATTGGTTTAGTGATAACATGTATACGTTTTCCTTTTTTAATGCTTGTGAATTGTTTGTGTTTTTTTACAACTCTGCAGAACTATTTTTTGTGTATTGGTGTAAATTCTGTTTCCAAAATTTCATTACAAAACTAAGCGTAACTCATCTACATATTTCTAAATCGATTTTCATTTATTAAGTATTTTGAAAAGTTTATAAATGAAGATATTTTATAAAAATCTATATATAAATCGTTTTAGGGTCCCGAGTGAATGAAAACCTTTAAGATGAAAAATGTTGGTACTTTTTGTTTTTCATCTGGTACGTTTTGAATTTTTGTTTATTTTCGACCTATAAATATAAAATTAAACATGCATGGTCCTGAGTGAATAAGAATATATAAGGGGCGCTTTTTGGAACTTTTTCGTTCAACATCTGGAACTTTGATTAATTTCCGTAAACATTAGACAGAAAAATTAAATTAAGCATGCAATGTCCTGAGTGGATGACAATCTATAAAGGAGATTTTTTGATACTTTTTTGTTTTTCGATTGATATTTTCCTATATTTTTATATTGAACTTACAAAATTAAATTAACTCACGTGGAAGATAAAATATGAACCGGAGGTTGGTTCTTCGCCAAATCGATCCACTAAGACGGAAAAAAATAAATGAAAGAGAACTATCTGTAATACCGGTAATATTTATATTACAGACTACAGAAGCTTTAAAAAAGTTCATTATTTTAAGACCTGGGCGACTTGCACTTCACGTAGTGGTGTCCGTTTATGGTTATTTTTCCATGACTTAAAAAATTACACACAGTGCTATCATACCTATGTAATAGTTAACAAAAATAAATTCAACAAACTAAAATTTTTAAACAAAACTAATAATAATTATTATTGATAAAACAGAAAGCGATCTTAAATTTAAACAAATCAAAATACTTTCATAAAATATTAACGGATTAGAGAATAAGCAAGTACAAACCCATTTTTTTTAACTTCATTTATTTTTTGATATTGTGATTTAATTGGAAACTCATATTGTTGAAGAGAAAATTGAACAATTTAAAAAATATTTTACAAACATAAATACGTTTTGGAAACCAGCTGTCCGAAATACAAAATTCGGTAGAGCAATAGGGGGATGCATATATGGCATAAATAAAAGTATAAATCAATCAGTAATAAGGTGTTCATTTACAGCCCAAAATGGGGTGGATACAATAATAATTCATACGAATGGTTTGGAAATTTTAACACTACCTCTATACATTAGAGACATTTCAGCAAAAACAATCCAAGAAATACTGTAATTCTTGGAGATCTTAATGTGCGTATTTGAGAACTACAGCAGGATGTGGATGAATGGTGCGTTAAAACGTGCTCTTCATTCTTTGGCACAAGAAAATCAAAAGATTTGGTACATAATAACCAGGGAGAGAAATTGATGGAGTTTTGTGGATATAATGGTCAATAGTGTTAAATGGTGCGATTAATGGCGACGAAGAAGTTAACTTAATGTTTATAGGTACATGAGGAAAATCTGTAAATGACATATGCGCTGTTTCACAAGACATTGTCGGAGTGGTTAATAGTTTTACTGTTTGTGACCAAATATGGTCCGATCATATGCCAGTAATTTTAGACCTAAAGGTACCAATCAAAAATAGTCCCACTAAATCGCAACAACTTCTGCCTAAACTACAATGAAAAGATGATATGGGTGCACAATACAACCAAAAAGTTCTAAATAATTTAATGATAATGAAAGAACAAAAGGATTTGCTTGAACTGAATGACGTTATTAACGTTATATACCAATCTGCAAAAACAAAAATAATTCATCTAACAGTATTCACGGCAACAAACAAATGGTTCGACTGGAACTGTTTTAAAGCGTGAAATCTTTCATTTAAGCTAGTAAAAGGTTATTAAGAAAATATGGATCCTGAATTTAAAAACAAGTATCTGAAGGCAAATCAAATGTTTAAAAGTATATGTTAATAAAGAAAGGAGAACTACTACAGAGAGCGGGAGATTAAACTTAATGAAGTTAAAGACAGTAAATCATGGTGCAAATAAGCGAATGAAATAAGAAAAAAAGATTGTTATGAACTACCCAACAAATCGACATCCGAATTTGAACACTATTTCATGACTTTACTAAATCCACTTCAAACAGAAAATGATATACATTATGCAGCCTCGTATCATTCAGATTACTTTTTGGATCGAAATATAGAACCAACTGAAGTTCTTCAAGTACTCTCAACAGCCAAACTCAACAAAGCCCCAGGGGAAGATAGGATCCCATATGAATTTTTTAAGAATGCAGCACATGCACTTATTTTAGAAATGACAAAGGCATACAATAAACTATTTCACAACATGAAGGTAGATGAATCGTTTACAACCAGTGTAATCTTTCCAATTTTTAAAAAGGGTGATATAAACCAGCCAAGCAATTATAGAGGCATTTCCTTTATGAATTGTATTGCAAAAATCTTAATGGGTGTAATAACAGAAAGGATGTTTAGCTGGGTATATCAACATAATATTATCACCGAATACCAAGCGGGGTTTATAAAAGACTATTCTACAGTAGATAATATTTATAACCTCATTTAAAGTTTGCACAGAAGAAAAAAGTCTACTCGTTTTTTGTCGACTTCACTGCTGCCTTTGATAAAGTTGTAAGAAAGTCACTAATGTTCAAACTACATGCCAAAGGGGTGTCAATGAAAATGGTTCGTTTTATTGAAACCTTATACCTGAACACTTGTTTCACGGTTTGGAATGGAACAGAATTTTCTCCCTGTATATGAATGACCTGCATTCCTCATTGGAAATATGAATGTGAGATTGCTTTTTTATGCTGACGATATAGTGCTAATAGCAGATGATGTTAAAGTACTGCAGAAAATGATAAACAACTTAGAAACTTGCTGTTGTTATTGGAATCTAGAAGTTAATTTGGAAAAATCAAAAATTATGATATTTTAAAATGGCGGACGTTTAGCCTGCAATGAGAAATGGTTATACTTAAGAAGAGAAACTGAAATAGTCTCGGAATATTGTTACCTTGGCTTGATAATAACTCCAAAATGTGTTTTTACAAGGCATGTAGAAAAAAGGAACAATGTTGCGAAATCCTGCCTCAATTCAACATGGAGTAGTTTTCTAAGTAAAAGAGATATAGCATTTGGAACAAAATTGCATCTTTCTAATGCTGTCTGCAGGTCAGTTCAATCATACGGTGCCCAAGTATGGGGACATTCTCACTTTGATAGGTAAATAAACTGCAAAGATATTTCATAAAACGCATTCTGAATTTACCAAAATTTACTCCAAACTACGCCCTCCTTCTCGAATCTGGAATCAACGATAAAACGCACCCTCTTCGAATATCAAGACTCTCGTCTACCGTATCAATTAAGTAGACTGGCATTGGAACAAAATATATCCTGGGTGAAATGTTTAAATACGATCGGCTTAGAGTTCAACATATCATGGTCAACAAATACTACTGTAAGGGAATGGAGTGAAAAACAAACACTCTTTTTAAATTGCTTAGAAAATAAATATCACCAAAGTCGATTGACTCGAGCATGTCAAACACAATCGTTTTACAGTAGAATTGATACTACAGTGGCACACTTATTTTTCCACGGCAAAAATTATCAGACGAATATCATGTGGGTATTCAAGGCTCTAATAGAACTAAATGGCTCCTATTTCTCAAAGAAAACTGTAAAATATTGTTCATTGTGTAATAAAAAGGAGATTGAAGATATACAACATTTCATTGGAAGGTGTCCTATATTAAATAATTTTCGGCAATATTGGTTCCAAAAAATAACAATTACAGAAAATGAGCTAATTGGAATTTTAAATGGTGAAGATAATTGGGAAAAACTAGTTAAATATATAATCAATGCTTTGGCTTGTAGAAAAACCTTAATTATTGAATACAACAATTAATTTTTACAAACACAAAAAAAAATATTAAATAAATGTGTATATATATATGTATATGCTTATATACTCTCTTTTCCGGCTAACGACATAGTCAACGCCGTACATTCTTTTAAGTTTTATAATGTAATTTGAAAAAAAAAAAACATCATTGAATAAAGAATTCTTACTACTACTACTAGTAAACATTGTATAATAAAAGTTTTGTTTTATAGATTCAACAATATGTATGTATATTACTTACACGCATGGATAAACTAATAACTGCCTGTTTTACGATTTCGAACGTCAACGTTCGCATAGAAAATCTTTATATAAATCGGCTAAGGCAAAACAGTTAAGAACACTTTCCTCCTCTGTATGTCAACCGATTTGAAAGAAACACACACCATTTGAAAGATTTTTTTTTTTTTTTTTTTTTTATAACGTTTATTTAAACATTTTCATATAACATATTTTTACTATAATAAACAAAAAGTATTACATATAACTTAGATATAGCACTGTCCCAAAACGGGATCTCAAGTATACTAATTATGTTGTAGCTATTATTTTGATAATATATATTTATTTACATTATTATACGTATAAATTATATAAAGTATTAATGTAAGAAAAAAAATGGGAAAAAACTTTACTTTTATATCGCAAAAGGTTAAAAAAGGTCAGGTAATAAAAGAAAAAAAAGAAAAATTATTCGGTGAGCCACTAATATTTGTTAACATTTTAGTTAGGAATAATATTTTTATCTTTAGAAAAAATGCTAGTCTCAAATCTGAGATTTTCAGTGGTAAGTTGATTACTATGTATGGATTTAATATTGGATCTTCTATAAATGTGGTAAAATATAGGGACGCCATTTTCATTTTGCATAAAACCATTACTGTCGAGGTATAAGAAGGCCTCAGGTGGTACATATCCAGAATTTAGACATTTTATAATGTATTCTTTATTAACGTAGTAAGGTGCCATTATTAAATTATTGTCATTGTATTCAATAAATCTTAGCATATGATTCCTTATAACATACAAAATAAAATTGTCAATCCTGCTTACTTTTGCCTCATTATACAACTTCTTATTCGAAATGTATTTAGTATAATTGCTATCTGGAGACCTATATATTGCCATACAGGCTCTTCTTTCTGGCTTCTCTTCAGTTGTCGAATAAATCTTTCGCCTTTTACCATTTGAAAGATATTTACTTACAGAAGTGCACAATATATATTTTATTAAAATCTGTTCAATATTTTCGGAGTAATAAGCGTTCAAATAAGCTGCTAACACATATGTACAAAATACAAAATTAGTTTTTTTCAATTATCAAATAATAAAAAAAGGGTGCTCGATAATTCGCCATTTTTAAGAAACCGGTTTTCGAATATATCGGTTATATAAATACGGGAAATTAAATTTCTTTATTTTACTTTTTCGTGCTGCATGTGGTGATTTATTTAACTTAGAAACATAATATTATCGGTGCAGGGTCCTGAGTGAATTAAAACCTTTAAGATGAAAAATGAATAAGAACATGTAAGGGGAGCTTTTTGGTACTTTTTCGTTTTTTTTTATTAATTTTCGTTAATATTAGACATAAAAAAAATAAAATGCAATGTCCTGAGTAGAATAAAATTTACAAAGGAGATTTTATGATAGTTTTTTGTTTTTCAATTGTTATTTTCTGATATTTTTTATAGTAGAAGATAGAATATGAACCAAAGGTTGGTCCCTTGCCAAATCGATCCAATATGATGGAAAAAATTAATGCTAAAAACATGTGAATTCATATATAGTTATTTAGATGTAGTATCCTCATATGAACCTTAAAATTTATGGTCGAATTTTGACCATTAGGCGAACACTCGTTATATTTAAAACAAAAACAAAATTCTAAAATTTGTTTTTGTTTTCAATGTAATGCTCTAAGCGAACGTTAACGTTCGAAATCGATGAACAGGCTGTGAATAACAAAAATTATTTTTGAAACTGACTTAGTTTTTGCTTTGGGTTTTATTAATGTTTCACTTAAGTTAATTGTTTCATATTTCAATAGTTAAATTAAAGGTTTAAAAGATTTTGTTTTATAAATCTGTAATACATATTTACATATGTATGTACGTGCCTATGTCAACAATTAATTTTTAAAATTAAACAGTTGGGCAAAAAGAGGCATATAGATGAACGGTTTGAGTTGTCCAAAACAGCCATTGCGAACGCTACGTGAAGTTGAGAGTGTTATTTTGTTTATTAAATGATATTAGTATGCTGTTCCTGATTTGTAATTTTCCATTTTTTATTTAGGATAACTGAAGTGTGCATTAAGAGAATGTTATCTCCCTGGCTGTATCCCGACATTGTGTACAAAAATTCATCCTTTTTCAAGCGACAACAAAAGTACCTTAATGTTTTATATAAGTTCGTGGAAAATGTAAGATTTCTTTTTGTTGCCTTTCATTTTCCTAGAACAAAAGAAATAACTTGTTAATAAGTTGGAAAACTGACAGTCATGCTTATAGGGACGTTCCATTAGTTGTGTGTATGTATGTATATCAATCTATAACTGACATTGTTTTTTATTCAACAGCTTTTACAAGAGAATAACCGCATGAAAAACTCTTCTTTGGTATCATCAAAAGGCACGATAATGCCAACGGAAACAAAAGGTGCAGTGTCGAACGGAAACATAATGAATCAGCATAAAAACAAAGTAAATGTGAGAACACAGTACGATTATAAAGATCCTGATGGAAATAATGAAGATGACGGCAATAATAAAGTATTGAATAAAGTCAGGTCTCGTGTTTTCATTGAACAAGTTCGGAGCCATATTGAAGAAGGCCAACTAACATGGCAGGATGTAAGAGATGAAGCAAATGTTATTGTGGCAGCCGTAAGTATTAAATAGTTTTCAAAAACAGATAAACATACATACATATCGCTCCTTTATTGCAACATAGTCTTATCTCAAAAAATCAAAAATTTGAAGTTACTTTAGCAAAACTGCTCCTTCATAACTTCTCTATATGTAAAACAAAAATCAGTGTTATTTTATTGAATCAGTATAAAAAGTTACATTTGGAAAACTTTAATCGCATTTTGGCAAGTTTTTTTTTTTTTTTTGGAGATATGACTATGTTGCAATAAAGGAGGGATATGTATGTGTGTATGTACCTACTTGGATAAAAACGTATTGTTGCATGGACAATTTTAGACATTTGAAACCACATCAACAGCTTTTTATTTGGTTTGTTTATGCTTGGCAATGCATCCTGAATATCAGGATAAATTATACAACGAGCTTGAAGAAATTTTTTCCACAAACAATAAAAAAACTAGTAAAAGCTTCGCTTCCAATAATTCTATGTCACATTCAATAAAACACACGTGCGAAGAAGAAAGCCATGATCTCATACTAACGGACATTACATTAGAGCATCTTGAGCGCATGACATATGCGGAGATGGTAATTAATGAATCTATGCGTCTTTTTGCTCCAGTTCCAATGGTATTACGCCAAGCCTCTTGTGACTTTCAATTAAATAATGGCATTATTATTCCCGAAGGCACGCAAATCGGCATTGATATTTTCAACATGCAACGCAGTACAAACATTTGGGGCTCCCATGCTAACACATTTAACCCAGACAAACATTTTGCCACAAATAAAAAACCACATCCATTCGCATTTATACCATTCACTAAAGGATTACGAATGTGCATTGGCTACCGATATGCTTTAATGTTGATGAAAATTATGTTGGCCAAAATATTTAGCAACTTTCGCTTGCATACCGATGCAAAAATGAGCGATTTAAAAGTAAAGGGAACAATATCATTGAAACTTTGCCAGTATCCACTGTGCGAATTACAAAAAAGATAATTCTTTGAAAATCTATGTACATATATCTTAACTTAAAAAAAATCAGTACTCTGTAAAAAGATACTAACAATACTCTTTATACAAATTTGTCTTATAAATTTTTTTTCTTTTAAATAAAAAAATACATTGATTATTATTACTTACAGCATATTGTGGGCTTATATTCAAATAGTGCTAACTGCAATTTTCGAAAATGTTTTTTTTATAGATAGATTTTATTTAAATTTAAAAAAATAATTTTTTCCCCAAAACGTTTTTGTTGCTTGAAAAAAATTTAGTTTAATTATTAAAATTGTTGTTTTTGGAAATATATGAGGAGCTCCATAACAAAACGGAACAATTCCACTTTTACAATTTTTGGATAAATGAACAAAAAAATTAATTTAAGTCAGTAAGGTGTATGTATGTATGGATGTATGTAAAAAAGCTGCGTTTTGATCAGCTTCAAAGTAAATAAATTCGCTAACACATTCATTCATTCATTTATTCAGTAAAAAAACATTAAACTTAAAAAGTGAAATGTAATTAATGGCTACCAAGCACGGGTCTCAGGATTCCTATTGCACAATTATTATAAACCCATTTGATCATACAAACTGTGTTTAAAATTTTCGATGCTTGTTTTGCGATTGGAGAAAATTTGTCATAAAGTGGAAATTTGTAGAAAAAAATGGGTCTATTTCGGAAGAGCCTCGCGACCGCAGTCATTTAAATTTTTTGCATACCCATATTATACATGAAGAAGCGTTTCAAAAAAGTAAAAATAATATATATATCAAATTTTCATATTAATTCGAATGTGTATTCCAAGTCAAATAACAACTTCAAAAGCTTTCATACTTTAGTCTTATTTGACTTAGAATACACATTCGAATTAATATGAAAATATAGTTATATAATAAATGTTACTCATCATGAGAAATAAATTCCCAGATTCTATTTGTTATAATATACATATATGTCGCTAAACAATTTTTGTTTATAAATAAAAAAGATACATAAATTTTATAAATAAATGTAAAACTTGCAAAAAATAGACTTATTAATTATAACTTTATATAACTTATAACGTATAACTTCTTAATTTAAAAAGATTTTTTTCACAATTTGCAAAATGTAGAATATTATTTGATTTGCTGGTAATTCACAAAAAAATATTTCAATAAAATTATGATAAATTTGACTCTTATATTTGTAAAATACTAGACCAAAGTAGGTCAAAAATAGCAAGTTTTAATAAATAAAGTCGGATATTTCCTAAACTTTTAGATATAAATTATAAAGAACTCAACAAGTCCATTTCACTAAAAAATTATTTCTAATATCGAGCTAAAATTAAGAATTAAGGATCTCTTTTAGTTTTTGTAATACCCGCGGTGTACTAATTTGGGAACCTATATCGCCTCACCTGATAAGTCTATATACCTCAAATCCAAAACAAACTCGACTGCAACTCTTTGATTGCCCCCTTTAATTCCATTCCAATCGGACCATCCGTTTACAAAATATAGAATTCTTTTTATTTTTTTTTTCAAGCTTCCCACACGGCATACTGCCACTTACCCCCTGTTTGCGTAGTATGTGGCGAATTACATGGTACAGTTCTTTGCGACAAGTCTAAAACCGACCCCAACGTAAAAAAATGCAGCAACTGTGGTGGCAATCACACTGCCAATTATAGAGGATTCCCTGTATATACTTTCGTCAAGCAGTCGGTTGGACCGAAAACTAATCCCCCTCAGGTAACAAATCAAGTAAACAGTAATGACCTTCAGGCCCCCCAGCCTAGTAGTAACAGAATCTCTTATGCCAACGTCTTAAAATCAAACAATGTACCAATGCAAGGCGCTTCGACAAGTAATGCCGAAACTCCAGTTTCTAATCTAAGTCGGCTAGAAAAAACAATGGAAACATTAGTGCAAACAGTAAATAATTTTACAAACACAATGGGTAATATGATGCAGGAAATTCTTAGAATGCAATCGATGTTATTGCAAGCTGTACTTAACAAGCCATGAACTGTTTAAAAATTTGTTTTTGGAACGCAAACGGCATCCGCCAACATAAAAATGAATTAGAATACTTTCTTAAAAATAAACAAATTGATGTCATGATGGTTTCTGAAACTCATTTGACCTCAAGAAATACGTTCAAAATCAATGGTTATACTCTATATGATACCAAGGACCCTCGAGATAGAGCTTGTGGAGGTTCTGCCATTTTAATAAAAAACAGAATTAAACACTACCCAATGTGTGATCATCGTGAAGATTATCTCCAAGCAACGAACATTTGTGTTGAAGAGATAAATCGAAACATAGTAATTTCATCTTTATATTCACCACCTAGGTTTTCAATATCGGAAAGCCAATATTATAAATATTATAAGTCATTGGGGCCCTGTTTCCTGGCTGCTGGCGATTATAACGCTAAACATACCTTCTGGGGGTCACGACTAATAACACCAAAGGGTCGTGTTTTGTTTAATACAATCTCTAAAATGAATTTAAATGTTGTCGCGAGTGGCCAACCAACATATTGGCCTGCTGATGCGCAAAAAATTCCAGATGTCATCGATTTTGGCGTTGTTAAAAACATCCCCACAAAAACGATTCACGTTGAAGCTTCCTTAGAATTATCCTCTGATCACACACCTACAATAGTTACTATAATAAACACCAATAGAATTGAATCTCCCTCTGGATACATAGCGACGTCAGCTACACATATAAATTGGTTAAAATATAAAAAATATCTTAGTACCCATTGCACAGAAAATATTCCGCTTAACACACCGGAGTATATAGATCGCTCTATTGTCAATTTTGACAGTTTTCTAAAACTAGCTGTACAACATTCCAGTATTGCCCCCAAAAAAACTAAAAATAATAAAATATATTCCTCAGATGTCGAGCGTCTTTTGTCTGAAAAAAGGAGAGCTCGTAGAGAGTGGCAATTGCACAGATCCCCTCAACTTAAGAAATTACTAAAAGACTGTACAAAAAGGCTGAGAATGTTACTGCAGACTCAGAAAACGGCTTCACTGGAAAAATATCTCAAGGAACTTGATGCAACTCCACAATCAGACTACTCATTGTGGCGTGCAGCTAGAAATCTCAAAAGGCCAGTTGTCTCTAAGCCACCATTAAGAAACTTAAATGGAAGTTGGGCAAGAAATGATGTTGAAAAAGGAAACCTGTTTGTCGATCATTTAAAAAACGTATTTACACCAAATATATCTCACAATATTGCGGTCGAGTTACCACCTGTTGCTGCTAGAGCAGCTATACCCTTCAGATTTGAGATAAGAGAAATCGAAAAGGCTATTTGTGACTTAAACACTAAGAAGGCACCTGGTATTGATAAGATCAGTAATAAAATGCTTTTAGAGCTACCTCGCATAGCAAAGAAAATTATTCTCTTTATTTTTAATGCTATTTTACGCCTCGAATACTATCCTCAAAAATGGAAGGTTTCCTTAGTTACCATGATACCAAAGCCAGGTAAAGATCATACAAAAGTTGAGTCGTATAGGCCTATTAGCTTATTATCAAATATGTCAAAGCTGTTTGAGAAATTATTAGTTTCAAAATTAACACCGATTTTAAGTGAAAATAGATGTATTCCAAACCATCAGTTTGGATTTAGAAGAAAACACAGCACAATCGAACAGACTCATCGAATAGTAAATGTCATAAGAAAAGCATTTGAAGAAAAGAAATATTGCTCAGCACTCTTCATCGATGTTTCGCAAGCTTTTGATAAAGTCTGGCATGAAGGCTTATTACATAAATTGAAGCAAAATTTACCAGCAAACACACACAAGCTGCTAGAAAGCTACTTAGTCGGTCGTCAATTTATTATTAAAGAAGGAAATTTCTTAAGTTCACCTCAGCCCATTGACGCTGGAGTCCCACAAGGCAGCATCCTGGGCCCCCTATTATACTTAATTTATACTTCGGACATGCCAACAAGCAACTATACACAAACTTCAACATTTGCAGACGATACAGCTTTTCTAAGCGTCCACGAAAACCGTTATGAAGCATCTCGTTACTTACAGGATCATATATTTCAACTCGAACTGTGGCTAAAGCAATGGAGGATAAAGGTCAATGAGCAAAAATGCGTACATGTAACATTTACCTTGCGTCGGGAAACATGCCCCCCTATTAAAATCAATAATCATTTAGTGCCTCAAAATTCGCATGTAAAATACCTTGGTATTCATCTAGATCGCCGTTTAACGTGGAAAAGCCATATAGAGGCAAAATTATCTCAAATGAAACTAAAAGCCATCCAAATTCATTGGCTTATTGGAAGAAACTCTGTCCTAAGTCTCGACTGCAAACTTTTACTTTACAACTCCATCTTAAAGCCAATCTGGTGCTACGGTATTCAACTATGGGGCACTGCCTCGGCCTCTAATATCGAAAAAATTCAAAGGCGCCAAAATAAACTTCTTCGAATAATCACAGCTGCCCCTTGGTATGTTAAAAACTCAAATATTCACAAGGATCTCAATGTTCCATTAGTAAAAACTATGATTACAAAATATGCAGTAAAATATTTAAAAAGGCTTGAACAACACCCAAATCCACTAGCTCGAAATATTTTAAACCATGGCGGCCACACTCGCTTAAGAAGAAGAGACACTGCAGCACTTACCCAATTAGATGAGCAATAAACACCTATATAAGTGAACACAACCCGTGATGAAGAAAATTTTTGTCTGGCACTGGCAGGACATAAAATAACGTTTTAGGTTAAGATTTGATTAATTATTGTTAGTTCATATTTAATATATGAAGATTCAATAAAAAATAATGAGAAAAAAAAAAAAAAAAAAAAAAAAAAGCTTCCCACACTGTGCAGCGGTCATACAAATAGAAGCGAATCCCTTACAATCTGGCTTACGCCCTATTCAACCAAGCAAATAGAAGCATTTGCAAGGCATTGAAGCAGGTTATTTCACAAGAATTTCTATATAGGGGTATATATCACTATTTAAATATAAGCCCTCGAAATTTTAAATTTTTTTAAGCACGGTTTGTGCGCATATTTTCTTAGATAAAAGCAAAAATTCAACTCCCTACTTATCACGTATTAGTTAAAGGTAACATGTATTTATTTATGTGCATGTACGTTTAAACTTTAGTATGTGTGTATTTGACACAAGTAATTGCAAAATAATCCTCCATTAAAAATGTCGAAAAATAAAAATTTAATGTTTTAATGGAAAAATTTGAAGGCAACTCGATTAAAGGCCAGTATACATACGTCAGGCGCGGATCCAGCTTGAGCCTTAGGGTGGGGGTAAGTAAAAAATATGTTTTTAAAAGTTTATTAAAAACAATATGGTTATATTATAATAAAAAAAATCAACTATAAGGTTAAATAAAATATAAGAACAGTTCTATATAAATTAAGATAAATTAATATTTTTAAATAAGCAATTAATGATTTCCTTGTGAGGCAAATTTAGATATTACAGTCTATCTTCTGTCATTGTTGATCTGAGCATTGTCTTATTCGACGAAGGGTAGGAAATGGCCTCTCGCTCGTAGCATTACTGACGAGCATTGAAACGAAAATTTGTAGTATATTTCTTAGATTTGGGTAGATATCTTCATCAAAGTTTATTAAAGGATCTACAACGTTATCTGATAGATTTTCAGATATTTTCCATGTTTGTTGCCAATGCAACAGTTCAGACGCCGAATTCTGGCAGTCGTGGTCGAGTACTTTCTCGATTCGAAAGCAATTTTATTTTGGTCGATACTGAACGAATCAAAATTATTTTTTCAGTATTGTGAACTTCAAATGAATGGTTTGCAACACTGAAAAAATAATTCCGATTCGTTCAGTATTGAGTGAAATAATTAGATATTAAATTGCTTTCGAATCGAAAAAGTACTCGATCACGACTGCCAGAATCAGGCCCCAGGCTCAAGTTTCGATGTTAGTACGTGTTTATCTCTTTGATCAAACATAATCAGCTCATCAGCTGGTTGTGGTTTTAAAAGTTTTGTATCTGTATATGACTGAATTACACTTGGAGGTAGAAGTTTAGGAATGTTCAATACATTTAGGATATCTATTGGGAAAGGTGTTTTGAGATCTTCTAAAATAAATTCAATACGATACATTTTGGATGGGATTATTTCGTTCAAATCTTGTCTTTTCGATTGGAACCTCGATTTGAACGCAAACAACTTTAACTTTTCCAAAAATCGCTTTAAAGTGTTCTTCGGCTTTTTTTCTTTTCTCTTCAAGGCAAATGATTAAAGTTTTGATAAGGCTTGATCCTTTTTGAAGATCTATATCGTGCTTTTGTAAAATGATACTAAGGGGCTGTGTTACAATAAGTATCACACTTAATATGTATATTCCGCAAATAAATTCAAAAGTACTAAGTAAGTTCCTTAATAACAGGCTTTTGATGAAGTATCTCTATCTTTCCACTCAGATATTTTTTCCAAAGCTTTTACTATATGATGTACACTTGTTGCAAAGTGTAAAATTAAGTCGTGACGGTTCACCCACCTTGTCTCGCAATAATGTAGAGAGTTTGGCTCCCAAATACTTTGCTAAGACTGCGTTTCGCTTGGGTTGATTATATTTAAAAAATTTTGTCGTTTCTTTAACAAGTGATACAACTTTTTGTATTAAAGGCACTTTATTGGTTTTAGAAATTGAGTTGTTTGATTTATGGGAATAGCAAGGCGTTTGTTTCGCATTTGTAGCGGCTTCCAGAATTTCTGCTGACATCAGAGCACACCCATCTGTTCCAACTCCTACACAATTTTTTAGGTCAAAACCAAAACTCGTCGAAGCTTTAAGAACTATTGATGATAGTGCCTTCGCATCAATTAACACATTAACGTCATTATCAATATTCTTTGAAGCCTCTTCAAATGCGTTTACAACAAAGCTAATAAATTCTTCCCTAACAACTTTTTGTTGTATGTTGAAATATCTTAAAGATAAGGAAATCTGGCTTTTCCCCGACAAATCCGTGCTTTCGTCAAAAATGATCGAATAGAATTTTGATTCATACATAATATTACATATACTAATGGTGTTTTCTTTTCTACAAAAAAGTGTGACATTTTATTTAAAAAAATGCATTTTGGCGTCTATTTCTTTAAAATTTTTCTGCCGAAAAGGATGAGTTTTTTAGAATAAAACAAGCCACCCTTTTCGGAAGCAAATTTTTTAAGAAACAGACACCAAATTGCATTTTTTTTTAATAAAATGTCGCACTTTTTTGTAGAAAAGAAAACACCATAAGGCTTATTAATAATTCAACCGCACGCATTTTCAAGTCAAACGTTTACTCTTTGGATAAAGATGGCACCTGATGGGATTGAATGTAGAAAAATAAGTATTTGAATATAGTAAACTAGATGTTTCATTGAAAATATCTAATAAACAACTATTATTATGATTTGGATACTTATTGAAAATTTCGTTAGAGATTCAATAAAAAACAAACAAAAAACTTGCTGGGATTTCCAAAAATTTTGTACATATAAAAAAATATTATTATTGGGAATTCTTGTATTATCGAAATAAACAAAACATATTTTTATAATTTAGGGGGGGGGGGGAATTTCCTCCTTTCCCCCTGAATCCACGCCTGACATAAGTACAATCAGGGGTTTTCAAAAAGCAAAAAGGGGTAGTTTTACGGGCACTACTAAAGTAATACTTAACGTTAGCTACATTATCTATATAAATGCGTATGCCGTAAATAGATTCACATTAATTTTAAAAAATGTTTATAACTTTGCATTTCTTGAATGAAAATTATCACCTCGAAAGTTTTTCATATGGAATAAGAAGAGTAAGCTAATAAAAAATATACAGACGAAGCTTCCGCGTAAACTCGGCTTTCCGGCGAAAGATCAGAAGTTTTTAATTGGATTAAAGAAAAAATTTAATGAACTTGTTTTTAGATGTATAAAGCATAATTCTTTCAGTGTACCAATTTAAGAGCGGAGAATGCTCCTTTCACGCTTACTTGGGTGGTAGGAACACCCTGTAAAGTGTTTGTCTATTTATATAAGTAAGGATAACATATTTTTTTACCTTCCAGTGTTCTCAAAAAAATTTATCAAACTATAAGGGCCTTGGAGAAAAATTAACGATCATAGAGCTTTATTTCTTTTGAGCTTAATACTTAAAATTTTCAAAGTAGAATGATGACGAAAAACATATCGGACCATTCTGCTGGTGTCTAATAATTGAAAAATTATTTGTTTGAAAATATTTTTAAATATCAAAAACAAATTAAACCAGCTTGTTCAAAAATATCAGATTTTTTTACAAACACATATACATGGTAACAACCATTTTGGTTCACAAATCAAATAAGTTGATTTTTAATTTTTGTGTTATGGTATACAACTTTGCCATATTGTGGTGAACAAAAACATCAAAAATAATTACAACTCAAATTAGTTGAGTTGTGAACAATAAAACGGGCCATATTTCATTTTAATGATATTCAAACAACGTTTCTTCATGGTTCAGTTGTCTAGGGGGTTTGTCAAAGTTAGAAACTGTGAGTCCAGTCCGCTGGTTTGAATCTTGGTTTTTAAAAAACAAAATTTTTCTTTTAATTTTAATCTTCAAAAACGATTTAAAAAAAATATTTACCAGTACATATTCGCTTTTTAAATCTAATTTATAATGAAGTTTTTAGTATTGTAAATATGTATGTATGTATATGTAAAATTTTTTTTGTTTTTGTCTAGTTGCTCTGTATTCTGCTCGCAAAATGGTGAAGGGCATATGAGATTCGGCATAGCCGAATATAGCACTCTTACTTGTTTTTTTTCTACTTTTAATTTATTTATTGAATCTTCAACTAAATTGAACTAACAATTAATTTTCAAATCTTAAAAACTAATATTGTCTATAATAAATCCAGCCAATGCTAGACAAAATTTTAGGTTCAATGGTTGCTGCTTTGGTTGTTTTACGTCTCTCGTGTTCGATTGAGAGCAAGAGTTTCTATCCTTCTCAGCCGAATGTGGCCTCTAAAGTCAAAGATATCGCGTGCTAGTGGATTTGGGTGTAACTCAAGTTTTTTTATATATGTTGTCACATGTTTTGAAAATACATTTTGTACCATCAACATCTAGGTCTTTATGCAGGCGATGGTTTCGGACATGCCAGGGAGCTTATGTAATCAAACGAAGGATTTTGTTTTGTTGCTTTGAATTTTTTCTATATTTGATGCCGATGCAGTTCCCCATAACTGAATACCATAGCACCATATTGGTTTTAGAAGTTTACAATCTAGGCCAAGTGTAGAGTTTCTCCCAATTAACCAATTAAGTTGAATTGCTTTCAATTTCCTTTGCATCAGCTTTGTATCTATGTAAGTCTTCCATGTTAAACAACGATCAAGGTGAATACCCAGGTAATTAACCTCAAGGTGTTGCGGAATTATATGGCTTTTAATATAGAAAGGCAGACATGTTTCTCTGCACAATGTAAACGTAATATGAACACATTTTTGTTCTTTGGTTTTTATTCTCCACTGCTTTAACCATTTTTCCAGCTGCTATATTTCTGCAATTTTTGAGAAGTTTCCTTAAGACTCTCGTGTATGCTTAGAAAAGATGTATCATCGGCGAACGTAGATGTGTGTATATCGTTGCCCGTTGGCATGTCGGAGGCATATATCAGATATAATAAAGGGCCTAATATGCTTCCTTGAGGAACTCCGGCTTGAATCGTCCGTCTGTGGTGTGCTGAGGAAATTACCTTCTTTGATGATGAATTTTCGTCCAGTTAAGTAGTTTTGCAAGAGCTTATGAGTAATGGAGGGTAATTTTTACTTTAGTTTCTGAATTAATTCTTTATGCCATACTTTATCAAATGCCTAGGAAACGTCAATAAAAAGGGCAAAACAATATTTCTAATTTTCGAAAGTTTTTCGTACCACATTTACAAGTCTATGCGTTTGTTCGATAGTACTATGTTGCGTTCTGAAACCAAACTGATGATCTGGAATGTATCCGCTCTTTTTTAGTATGGGGTTCAACTTACTCACAAGCAGTTTTTCAAACAGTTTTGACACATTAGACAATAAGCTTATAGGCCTAAAAGATTCTACTTTCGTATGGTCTTTTCCAGGCTTAGGTATCATGGTAATCATTGAAATCTTCCATTCCGCAGGAAAATATTCTATACGCAAAACAACATTAAAAATAAAACGAATTACTCTTTTTGCTGTATAGGGTAACTCTAAAAGCATTTTATTGCAGATATTATGTTCGTTCGTTTACTTTTCCAGTAAAATCCAGTAGGTGAGTAATATGTGCGTTCGTTTACTTTTCCAGTAAAATCCAGTAGGTGAGTTATATGACAATTTTACAAATTTATGTGTATGCGAACGCATTTCAGTAAAATCTAGTACAAATTTGTACAAATTTTGGCGTTAACGAACGCAGCTATTATCAGCACTTGGAGCAGGGCTGCCAGATAAATTTGTGAGGAAATCGTAAATTTCCTGAGAAAAAATAAAAAAAATCTTCTTTCACGTTTCGAAAAATCGTAAAAAAAAATCGGACAACTTAAAATTTAGTTTTTTTTAACAATTTTTGTTCGATTTTTATAAAAAAAAAAAAAAAAAATCAAACAAAAACATAATTACTTGATTCCCAGCTAGCATTTTCAATCGTGTAAGAGATACTGGAAGTCTTATGAAGTCCGTCTTTCATCGTCGATGAGCGCTATATTTAATCGTAGAAGATTCCTTACGCGGGAAAAGCTGTAACACGATCGAGATTCTTCCATAGCACAGCGAAAGACGCTTCTTTAATCGTTGTGGAAATCGTTTAAGACGCGGGTAAAGATTATCTAACGAGTCTTTAATGTCAAGAATTATATGAAACTCATGTAGATATTATCTTACAACTCGTGAAATGTTCGCCGTATAATTGTTGAAAATATGATTTATACAGAGAGTCGTAAAAGGTTTATTCGATGTTGGTTTGACGAAAGATAAACAAAGTGTAACATTGTTGTTTTTGTACTCTGAAAATAATCATTAAAAGATTTTCTTAAGACTTGCATATTATGGCCGTACCTAAACAAAACCGGCACGCGTTTTCTAGTTTTTGAATAGAGCGGCCTCAACCCTTCGCAATTAGAAAAACTGATTTTGACAGCTCGTTTGACAGTGAAGTTGGCCGCTATTGTTAATAAATAATGGCAATTTAGCTATTTTTTTGTCAATCTGGCGTTTTTATCATTTTTATTTATAATTTGTGGGTTTTATTAAACAAGAAAGCTATCACTACTGTTTGTGAAAAAACGTTGTCGCTTGCTTGGTATGGTATATCAGCCTAAAAGCTAAGCGAAAGAAAACGTTCCGCCTTCCGCACTTGTTAATGTACGGCTGTTCCAAGATTAAAAAACGAACGTGTCAGAAAATTTAATGTTTTATTCAGACTTTGGCGACTAAAAAAAATCGTCACCTTTTAGAAAAAAATCAGCAAATCGGCACTTTGCTAATTTCGGAACAAAAAATCGTCAAAATGACGATAAATCGTCCAATCTGGCAGCCATGACCTGGAGCTTTCTTGGATTTTAAGCCAGCAATAACATTTTCAATATCCTTTATGTTGAAACTCAGGGGAGTGGCTTCAGCTACCACTGGTGGCAGCTCAACTATATCCGTAGAAACTTTTGGAGTGAATACCTTAAGCAAATGGTTAACAAATAGAGTACCTTTTTCCGCATCAGTTCTTGGCCAGTCACCAGTCGAACTCTTTAATGGAGGTTTACACATCACCTATCTTTTAAGCCCTTTGGCTGCTCGCCCTAATGAATAGTCAGTATGTGGTGTTGCGTCTAGATTTTGCAGAAATTTGTGCAAGGATGCCATTTTTTGGAGGTCTAGTAATTTTGTAAGCTGCTTGGTACAATCCCTTAGCCTAATTTTTAACTGTGGGGATCTGCAACGTTGCCATTCTCTTCGAACTTTTCTTTTTTCAGATAATAGCCGTTCAACATCTTCAGAATAAATTTTTTTAAGTCTCACCTGTGGTTTGGTATAAGTAGCATTTTAGACAGCTTGCGTAATGTTATGGCCTTATTCATAAAAAATATTTTAGGTTAATAACAGGTTTATTAAACGAATTTCCTATGGAAATCTGATTAATAAACCTCTTATAAATCAGTAATATTTTTTATGAATATGGAGGTTAGTCTTTAGCTGTCTAATGGATACCTCTATGTCTTCAGGCGTTCGTAAGAGAAAGTTTTCCTTCCGTGCAGTGGGCACTTAAATATTTTTTGTATTTTAGCCAATTAATACGTGCGTGCGTTAAATCGTAAGTTGGTGAGGTTGTAAAGAGTGAGTATATTGTAATAATAGTGGGTGAGTGGTCTGAGGATAAATCTAAAGAAGCTTCTACTTGGATTATTTCACTGGGAACTATTTTACGACTCCGAAATCAATAACATCAGGAATTTTATTTCGAACTGTTGGCCAATAGGTAGGATGACCACTTGAAATTACATTTAAGCCCATTTTAGAAATTGTGTCAAACAAAACCCGACCTCTAGGAGCGATTAGTCGTGATCCCCACAATGTATGCTTAGCGTTGTAGTCACCGGCAGCCAAAAATCGTGGGCCTAGTTTATTAAAAAATGTTCTTTATTCACATTATGTAATAGAATACCTAGGAGGGGAGTACCTAAATTGAGGAAATTACCAGGTTTTGATGACAATTTTCAATGCAGATATTAGTTGCTTCAAGATAGTCTTCGCAATTATCACCCATTAAGTAGTGTTTTAATCGCGATTTTAAAAGTATAGCCGAGCCACCGCAAGCTCTACCTCGGGGGTCCTTGGTGTCATATAGGGTATATCCGTTGATTTTAAAAAGCTTCTTTATGTCAAATGGGTCTCTAAGATAAGCATAATTGTTTATCAATCATGAAGTAATCGAGTTCGTTGTTATGTCGGCGGATGCCGTTCGCGTTCCAAAAACAGATATTTAAGTTCATGGTTTTTTAAATGCAGTCTGCAATAATGTATAATGCATTTTTAATATTTCCTGCATCATGCAGGTCATGTTGGTTGTAAAAAATTTACTGTTTGAATTAAGTTTTCTATTAAAGCTTCAATTCGACTTAAAGCAAGGCCAGCATTTACGTTGGCAAGATGTCCTTTTTGAGATGTGAACTGGTTAGACTTTAAAGCGTTAGCGTATGAGAACTGACTGTTAGGTATTTTTTGAGCTATGGCCTCGTTAGGCTTAAAAACCGTGGCGTATAAGACCCGGCTGGTAGCTGATTGAGACAACTGAGGATAAGTATTGTTATCGATAATAGGTTGTGCGTGCGTCAGATTACGGCTTTTGGATAAGGACTACTTAACGTGGGCATTAACAGGACAGCCCCTGTAGTTGGCAGTGTGGTTTTCACCGCAATTGCTACACTTTTTAATTTTTTAATCATCTTTAGGTTTACTTACAATATGTTCTGGTGTGGCCGCATTCTTGGAAATTCAGGCATTGGATAGGCTCTGATCGCTTATGTGGTTCCTCTACTGTTACTCTTCGGTGCAGTAAATATTTTAAATTATAAATAGGGTGTATTTCATTTTTGTTTAATTTAATGTCACCTGGTTCCAGTTCAACACGGAATAGTGGGTGCGGGACTCTCTCTCTATTTTTAATGTTAGTAAAATTTGTCACTTTAAAATAATTATTTAACAGACCCGCTTTAATCTTTTCTGGATCCACGTACAAATCAATACCTTTTACCACTACCTGGAGGCCTTTGGCACTTTTAAGTTGGTATGTGTAAAAATGTTTATTTTGCGTTTCGAACTCCGAAACTACTGTGTGGTAAGAATTTTCCAGATGAACCTGAATTTTTGTCTCGTGTATTACGCCTCGTTTTATAGGACTGACGTATAACGCCTCTGATCCAATTAATTGCACTAGCACTTTGAATAACTCATTTGAGTTTTTCTCTCTCAAAAATATTGGAGGTGGCTTACTCGACCTGGTTGTGGTAGTGATTTCATCTTCTTCGTTTTGCAGAATTGCAAATCGATTTTGGGAAGCTGGTGCATCATCTCTGGTCATTTTCGCAACTGAAGCGATACTTGAAGAATTTGGACTCCTTTTTCTTTTATAACAGTTATATATCGATCAATTCCTACTTGTATTTTTGGCTTTTCGGTACAAATCTCTGAGAAACCACCTTCAGGCATTTTTTCTCTTTCAGGTATTTCAGGGTTAATTTTTTTAGCGCTTGTTGTTGCTTGGTTCTGCTGTATAGCTGACTTTAAAAACATATTTACGGGATCTTTTGTTTTTGTTTCACAGTCTATCATAGAGATTGGGTTTGAACGTTCACGATAGAACTTTTTGAGGCTGAAGTTACATTTTTGCCTTTATTACTGTGTGCTGTAACTGTAAAACAAGCATTTTTTCTAGTCTCTGCTGTTGTTGTTATATGTAACCAGCGTTGCCACGACCAAAAAAAAATTGTAACCAAAATGTAAAAATAAAGTAACCAAAAGGGGAAAAAAAGTAACCAAAATTATTAGGTATCAAAAGTGCTATTTTGTTTGCGCTTCAGATTAAAAATTGTGTTAAGAAATAATGTTTGTTTTTATCTTGTAGGCTCATAAACCGCTGGACCGATTTTTTTTTTAAGTTTTGACAGGGGTGGAAAGAACAATAGACTATATCATTTTTTGAAATTTATAGTGAAAGTGGCACATCCTACACAAAGTTAAAACTTATTTTTGTTCATTTTAAAAACTTTTTGAGCTAGAGCTTTCAAACTTTTTTTCAAAGAGCTCTTACAAGTAAAACGTTCAAAGTCTTGATGTAAAATTGAGCTTTTATATATAAATGCTTTTTGCCCGGAGGAAAATATAATCATATTGTATATACGAGATGGGATCGGAAGGGCTTTTGATCTTATTGTTTATCTAGAAAAGTGTTTTAGTTAGACCTATGAAACATTAAGAGTAGCAGATAAGGGCCATCTACACTTCAAAGTATATAAATTATATGGTTAAAGTTGATAGTCTTTTGAAAGTTCAAGCTTCTAAAAGAATAATTTTTAAGTAGATAAAAAAAAGTATTGGTTTTAGATGCACAAATACCACACACAATTTTAAGGGTCAAAATCAAAGCGGGTAGTTCTTGTTCCAAAACAAAAAAATGGTTATTTTAGTGTTGTGAAAAGGTAACCAAAATGGAAAAAAAGTACACAAGTACACATTGGAAAAAAAAGTAACCAATTTTGGTTAAAAGTAACCAAAACGGCAACGCTGTATGTAACACGCGACAGCAGTGATGTTAACGTTTATTTTTTTATTACCGTACGGCCCTCTAAAAATTACCGTTTTTGAGGAAAAATTACCGTACGCAAAGATTTTTAATCAAAACATTAATTTGTTTCAAAAGCACTCAGTCCATCGCCTGTCATTTGGAAAGTGCACATCGAAAAAGGTTCAGTTTTCTAAGCATTTAAGTGGGGAATCATTTAACCGATAACCCGGATAAGTGCGCAATCAACGCTTATAAAAACCTGGCTTAAAAACTCAGTAATCATTTAAAAGTACTTTCTAGTTACAAAGGAAAATAAAATTTATTATGCTAAGTTCTCATACGAAATTAAATATAATATTAAAACTAAAACTAATTCAATAAACATAAATACATATGCACATACATATTTATTAAAAATATAAATATGTTTTGTTTATAATATGTATTTTATTCAACCTTTATTATTTTCAATTATTATTTTTTTTTTTTATTTTAAAAGTTTATTCGAACCAATATTTCGGTCATTCTTACAATTTGTAAATTAATAAAATAAGAAAAGAAAAAACAAAACCCTGAAGAAGGCACTCAAAGAAGTGCCGAAATATTGGTTCGAATAAACTAGATAAATATGTTTTTTTATTAACAGCGTTTAAAAAGACAGTAATTTTTGATTGAATATAACACGGCGTTAACATTTGCCAATACTGGCAAGACAGTATGAACGAGTGTTCACAAAATAAACAGTACATTATTTAGTGTTCGGCTCACACACCCAGGAACGATATCTATTTTTTTAGTAATTGTGTAGACGAACACAACCCTTAATACCGTTCGTAACTATTTTCAATTTCCATAATGTTTCTTTTTTTACATTGATAAAGAAATGAACAAACAAAAAATTTTAGCAACGAACAGCTTGTGTGTGTGTTGTGTACATGTTTTGTTTGTGTAAAATTATTTTGCTGGCTTTTTGTTTTTTTTTTCGTATGTGTATTTGGTTTTTGTAAAAAATGTTTGATTTTTTTACCAGCCAAAAGGGAGGAATATTAATGAGCCGAACCGAACACAATGAAGTTTTTGGATTTAAAAAGCCCGAACGGAATAAAATGTTCTCATCCTGTGTTGAGTTTGATAAAAACAGTATTATTGTTGTGTTCGAAAGATGACTAAAAGAGAAACGTTATTTTTAATGATTTTCTACACAAACACTATTAGCGTTTGTGTTTTTCACAAATCTACCAAACCGAACACTAAGGAGCGATATTTAGTGTTTATTTTCGAACACTGGTATGAACATACTTTTTGGATGTTAAAACAATGCAAAAACAAAACATTTGAAAAAGTGTGTATGGATAAGTGAAAAAGTTTGCATGTATCTTGTCATTATTGGCAAATGTTAACGCCGTGTTAATATTATGTGCGTTCGTTTACTTTTCCAGTAGAATCCCAGTAAAATCCAGTAGGTGAGTAATATGAAAATTTACAAATTTATGTGTACGCGAACGCAATTCAGTAAAATCCAGTACAAATTTTTATAAAATTTGGGGTAAACGAACGCAGCTATTATTGAAACCATTTATTATGCCTTCCTTCCATGGTTTTAAATTCATTGGCGCATTTATTTTGTTGCACAAAGTATCTACGGATTAAACTAATGGCACTTAAAACTTCTGATAAGTTGGAGCATCTCCTCTTCTTCATATATGTACATAATTCTTTAAAATTATTCTTTATGGTTTTCAAAATTCAAGAGAAATTTACTTTTTAACTTCAACTGCCGTTTTAAATATTTGTGTTGCCATACATATAAATACAAAAATACCCTACAAGAAGAGAATGAGCGAGATGTCACTTTTTTCTCGTTGGTGTTAAAAAAATGATAGAATGAAATGACCGAAATCAAGTTTTCTGTAATTTCTTTCTATCATTTTCTTATCACCAACGTTAAAAAAGTGACTACTCGCTCATTCCCTTCTTGTAGGGTACTTTTACATAGGTACTAAATTTTTTAAATTTATATAAAAAAACGCAAGTTTTTTGGTTACGCATTTAAGCGATTTATTTTGCTCAAATTTATGTTCATGAAAAATTTAAACTGTACTTAAATTACAAGGAATTATATTAAAAGAAAAACAAATTCATAAATATTTTGTAATTTTGTTGCTGCTTTCTACAGAAATTCATGTACCGGTTTAAAATTTTCAACGCCACAAGCTATGAGGCGTTTCAAATTTTAAAACGCAATAAGAATTTCTGTAGTAAAGCAACAACAAAATTAAAAAATACTTATGACTTTGTTTTGTCTTTCAAAGCAATTCTTTGGCGTTGCGTTGCGTTGCGTTTTACATAATTAGGGCCTTAATAAGACAGAATAATTCAAACTGATTTAAATACCAATTAACTCAAATAATAAATTACGAAGTCTTAAATTGGACATTATTCTTTTGTATTGAAATACATATGTATAACAATAACACAGTCTTTTAAGGTTCAGGGTTTTCAGAACAAAAGAAAAAAATTAACTAAAATTAAAACTAAACAAATTTGTTTGTATTCATTTGTACCACCATTTTTAATTGAAAGTAAGAAAATTCCAAATAAAAATAAGAATTTGTATTCAAAATTGAGAAAATTTCAAATAAAATTGAAAATTTCAATTTAAAGTTGAGAAAATTCTAGTTGAAATTGAGAATACATTGTTTCCGGTTAATTAAGCCCCACTCAAATAAGTTTCCCGTCGTATTCCACTAAAAATTATGGAACGAAACCATTCAGTATAACTCTCTATGTAAAAACAACCGTTACTTGAGTTCCGTTTAATTGCGTCAACCGCTTAATTATTTCGCAAATTAAGACCGAATTGCGCAAAAAAGAACAAGTGTTTCGGTTAACTTTTTCCGTCTACTTAATGTGTTTTTGCTCCAAAATCGTAAAAAAAATATTAATTAAATTAATTAAAATTATTATATATTTAATCACATGTAGTTGAACATAAGTATAAGGTTTTGTATAGCATACATTTCCATACATATATTTTTAAGTTTTGATCTCCTTTTATAGTATTGAATTTTGTGATTTTTTTTCCTTTTTAAACATTGTACGATGAACGTATCTGATATTTATTTTGTTTTAATAAACCTAAGCAATTTTTTAACTTAATAAATAAAGAAATGAGTTTTATTTTCTATTTACACATGGGTGTTTCGCTTTATTGCACATCTTGTTCAATTAAGCGATTTTCGTTGTAATTGCGTCGGCGATTCCATTAACATAGTACTGCTTAATTGAGTTCCCGTTTAATTGAAAATAAGAAAATTCAAATGAAATTAGGAAATTTTAATTCAAAATTGAAAAAAATTTAATTATATAATTTTTAGTACATATATTCATATACATTTGGAATTTTCTCAATTCCATCTGGAATTTTCTTATTTTCAATCAAAAATGGCGCAGAAATTTATTTTTTTTTAACATCATAAAATCTATACAAAACTTTTTAAAAAGAGATTTACGATCAAAAGTTTGGATTCAAAATTACTAATATCACAAATTTCATATAATGAAATTTTTTTTTCTTTGCATAATACAAATTATCTATCACAACAAGACCGTTTAACTTAGTGCATATGATTTGGTACGTTTTAAACATCATTACTTGTTATTCTTATTGTGGACTGTAAAATTGTTTGTAAAAATGTTGCACTATTATATGATATGTTATTTAAGTAGGTGTATTTTATTGTACAAAGGTTTTTTTCTCATACTGAAACAAAAATTGTGTTGAATTTGCTTTGGTCCCACCAAAAATTAAAAATATAACACAAAAATATTTTTCAAATGTTTCCTTATTTGCTTTTTGTTTACAACAATCGTATCGTTGCTATATTTAATGCAAAAAAATAATACTTTCATTTTACCATTTAAAAGATTAAAACAAAAATAACTATTTGCAAAGTAGGAAATAATCTGTCTCCAAAGTAATTTTTTATATCAAAAACCTTTTTCAAATAATATTCTGCCTTCAAATTACTATGAAGCTAAAATTTTTTAAAATGTAGGAGTGCATGTTGTCGCGAAAATATTCTTGAAACTCTAAGTTTTATCTGCCGAGCATTTTATGTTGGAAGGTTCAGACAGCCCTTTGACGTTACCAATGTATTAGGTGGCACGAGCATTTTATCAAAATAATAACTGGCTTTTCGTCTTTTAGCAACTTAACTTCTGAATTATACTGTCCAAATATAACATTAGGTGTATCTGATGCAAATCCAACTAGATTTTTAAAAGGAATTTCTATTTCTATAACTGTGCTTTTAAGAAGCTCAAACATTTCTTTTGCAGTCGATGATCACACTCTCTGAAATAAAAAAAAAGAATAATGTACCCAGGTTGTTTCGTCGTTATAATAAATTGTGGTAATAACATAAGATTGGATTCGATTGTATCTGAGTTGGAACAATTATCTGTTGCCTACACAAATATAATAATATCTGGGGACTTTAATGCCAACTTAATGTCTAATTCCGGATCAAATCTTTCTACAGTAATGACGTCTCTCAACCTATTTTCAGTAAATAGCATAAGACCCACACATTTCACAGCAACGAATGCCTCCTTATTGGACCTTTTCTTGGTTGCTGATAATCGTAAAATAATGCATTATGAACAGTTGTCAGCACCCGTTTTTTCCAAGCATGACCTTATATTCTTGTCTTATAAATTTAAAGTCGCAAGACAAGAACATACATTTACCTTTCGTGACTATAAAAACATCAATATGTCATCACTCCAAGAAGATCTTTCCTATGCCAATTGGGATGGAATATATTACCTTTCGTCTGTGAGTGCGCAAGTCGAGTATCTAAATGGTCTTGTTCTTCCTATATTTAACAAACACGTTCCCCTTAAACATAGAAATACAAATGGTCGGATAAGTCCTTGGTTTACATCAGAGACTAAACTGTTAATAGAGCGTCGTGACTTACTTTATAATCAGTGGAAACGCTACAGAACACAAGATTTACTAAATCATTATCGTTTGGCAAGAAGAGCAGTTGTATTTAAAATAAGACATGATAAACTACTTTACTATGGTAACAAATTTCAGACCGCAGTCAACACTAAACAAAAATGGAAGCAAATTCGTGAAATTGGTATAGTTGGTACACGCGCTAATATAAGATTAATTGATGTTAACGCATTGAATCAAAAATTTACTAATATTCTACAACCACCGGTACAACTTGATTTTTATGACGATATTGCTTTAACTCGTCCTGTAAACCAGTTTAGCTTTCAATGTTTTAACTTAGAAGACACACAAGGATTTTTTGCCGTTAAGTCCAATTCTGTCGGTCTTGATGACATTCAACCTCGTTTTATTAGACTTATTTTACCATGGATAATTCGTCATGTAAACTACATTTTTAATATGGCAGTCACCACAAGTACTTTTCCATCTGGGTGGAAGTGTGCGAAAATTATTCCTATACCTAAAGATGATAAGGAATACAGTCCAATTGCCATTCTTCCCTACCTTTCTAAAGTTTTCGAACGCCTCCTACATAAGCAGATCTCCAAACACATATCTGATAATAATCTTTTAACGGACCGTCAATCTGGATTTAGACCTCAGCATAGCTGTACTACAGCCTTAACCGAAGTTGTTGAAAACATCCGAAGTAGTTTGGATGATAGCAAGATAGCTTTATTGATTCTACTCGACCACTCAAAGGCCTTTGACACCGTTGAACACAAGATGTTAATCATGAAACTTGCAAGAATGTTTAACTTTTCAGAAACTGCTGCAAAATTAATTGCTTCATATCTAGGTGATAGATCACAGATAGTTGCCAACAATGGTACCTTTTCTAGGCCTTTGAGTACATTGAGAGGTGTTCCCCAGGGATCTATTCTTGGTCCACTCTTGTACTCGTTGTATGCTAATGATCTTCCCTTGCAAATAAAAAACTCGTATATACAAATGTATGCGGACGATGTCCAACTTTATTTGAGCTGTAACAGAACATCAATTCGTCCTGTAGTGAATAAACTTAACCACGATCTGTACATGATTTCTCAATGGGCTTCCGCAAATGAATTACGACTAAATCCAAATAAGTCAAAATGTCTTATAATCGGTGCGAGGTCTAACACTGACATAATAAATGACATTAATGTTAATATTGATGGTACTCGAATCGAACTAGTACATACAGTAAAAAACTTGGGTGTTACTTTTAATCGTACCCTTACTTGGTCGGATCATATTAACCAAGTATGTGGCAGAACATATGCTATGCTTAGAAGCCTTTGGTGTAGTCAACATTTTACTCCACAGAGGATAAGAATGATGCTAGCCAAATCGTATTTAATACCAACACTTTTGTATTGCTGTGAAGTCTTTGCTGCTTGCAATGCCACTGACAAACGTAAGCTTGTTACAACATTTAATAACATCACGCGTTACATTTTCGACTTACAGAGATTTGATCATGTATCTCCATATTCCAAACGTGTTTTTGGCATGCGCTTTGATGACTACCTCAAGTTTAAAAGTTTAATCTTTTTGCATAAAATTATAGTAACAAAAGAGCCTAAATATCTCTACAACAAGTTAACATTCACCTCATCCTTAAGAAACAATAGCATACGCACCTTTAGATTTCGCACGAGTGCTTCTTATAACCAATTTTATATATCCACAATATACCTCTGGAACCATCTTCCCACTGATATACAACTTACCCGCAACGCAATAAAATTCAAAAAATTGATACACATGAATTACACATGCAGTCAATTACACATGGGCTACACATGAAAAAAATATTACACTCAATTCACATGAGGGCTTTTACGACGTCGATTTGTCGACGTCTCTTTTGGTTTGTTGGCGAGCGGTGTAGAGAAGAATGAGGGGTAAACAAAACGACTCGTTTTGTGTTGTTCATGTCGTTTTTTATATTTCTCTTTTAACTTTTTCTTTTTACGTTTAATTCTTTTTCTTACTTTGAAGAGTGTGGTTGAAAATACAGTGAGACCTCGATTATCGATAATAGACGCGACCGGCAGCATTCTTGATTATTTATTTTTTCATGTGTTTCTTATTTTATGTAAATATATAATGTATTATTATGTAAACACGAGGAAAAAAGTAATTTTGGCAGAACATGCTTTCAGTACGCTGGGAAATTCTCTTTCTTCGTTTATTTAAATTTGTTTTGATTGTTCAAAAGTAAACGAAAAAAAGATAATTTGTTTATAGTTTCGGCTAACAGAGGTAATGCCGGATAATAGAGGTAATTTAAATCAATGCAAAAAATTTTTTATTTTCCAGTCAATTGAAGCTGCCGGTTAATCGAATGACGGATAATCAAGGCCATACTGTAAATAAAAAAAAGACATGCAACCAAAAATCATCGTATGAACGCAAAGAGATTTTGGAAGTTGCTTTAAAAGGAAATCAAGATAAAACGACGTCGTAAAAGCCCTCATGTGAATTGAGTGTTACACATAACATGTGTAATAACACGTGAGGTGGCAACATTGATCTGTTGCCTAACTTGAGGGTTAAACGATCAAGTTTTGCCTATCAAGTTTTAATACACTCACACTTGTTTGCCAATACTCTCATACTTTTAAAAATTGAAACGAACTTGTCTTTGAAATTCTCTTTCCAGTGAGTGTTTCAATTTACGTTCAAGAAAACAGCTGACTCCAAGGTTAATGAGCAAATTTTTCATTTGTATTTATAAATTGTTTACTTGATGACATCTTGAAAGTAAGTTGCTCAAAAATTGAATGCAGAATACGTCACAACTTTCAATTTATATAAATTTTGACAAGCAGTATATCGTCGTGCGGGAGTTTATGTGCTCCATCCGCCATTTTACACATTTCGAGTTAATTATGCCACTTTAGGTTTTCGACCCCAAATTTTTCAAATATGTAATCCGTTTTCGGTTTTCTCATCTAGTTTCTGAGATAAAATTTATGAGAAAGCCGAAAACGGATTACATATTTGAAAAATTTGGGGTCGAAAACCTAAAGTGGCATAATTAACTCGAAATGTATAAAATGGCGGATAGAGCACATAAACTCCCGCACGACGATATGTAAAAGACTATCAAGAAAAACTTGATCGTGTGGCCGCAGGGTTAGTACTGCCACCTGTATTATTTAACCATGGAAAGACCTATATGATTAAAAAATTTTAATTTGTTTATGGCAATACCTCGCTATTGACTCTATTGTGAATGTCATTTATTGCAGATACAAGTACTCATAAAAAGTTGTGTAAAAAAACAGGATTATTAATTATAAAAATATTGATTTAACGCGACAAAATTCATTATTGCTTGCAAAATGTGTTACTAAAAGAATTTGTTATATTTTTTTTAATCCCATTAAGACGGGTTTAAAAGGTACTCGTGAAAAGTATTGAGATATACATATAATGTTTTCAATTTATTATAGTGTCAGATGCTAACAAACTGCCTCGTAATTTTATTTTCCCTATAATATATACATATGTTTTGCTGAAAATATTTTTTTTTAATACATTTTTCTTTTTTATAAAATTAAATTTTAAAAATACATACTTTTTTATTAATATATTGTATTTTTAATAAGTTGCTTAATTGTCATACATAATAAAAAAAAATGATCTGGGAACACTGTTCTTTTCTAATACTAAAATACGCGTCGTGATTGTGTGTTTGCTCGTGTTTCTGCAGTGATTTTTTTATAGAACAAAAATTGCAAATACAAATTTAATCTGAATAAATTTACAAAAATATACACAATTGTAATCGAATATTGATAATACCTTCATATAAAATGTAATATTCTGTTAAAAGGTTGTGAGAAGTAATTAAAAAAACTATAAAATATTAATTTCGCACGTACTTATAAGTAGAGCAAAATTTATTAAATTTTTGATTGTAAATAAAGAAAAACGAAAAAAAACAAAGGAAAAAATTGCACCTGTAAAATGAAAATTGTGTCAACGTGTTAATTATTTTCGGAATTTATTTAAATAAAGTCAAAAAAGTTAAGAAGCAAAAAGTAATAAACCCACAAAAAAGGTAATAAACTATACTGTGCATACAGAAGATAATGGCCATTGGCCAAATATATAATATACACAAAAATATTTGTAAAGTTCGTATACTCAAAAATGTACATATTTTGAAAATCAATGTTAACAATATAATAATGATTTCTTTTGTTATTGTTTTTTTTTTACGTTTGTGTATTATTCACGTACGTAGTTTTCCTTTATTTATTTTTGTTATTTTGCAAATTAGTTTTCTCTGTTGCGGGCGTTTACCATAGTGTATACATGTATTG
This sequence comes from Pollenia griseotomentosa, assembly GCA_963931875.1. NCBI lineage: Eukaryota > Metazoa > Arthropoda > Insecta > Diptera > Polleniidae > Pollenia > Pollenia griseotomentosa. The sequence continues at coordinate 259,339,899 of OZ007560.1, read as the reverse complement.
ATATTAAAACAAAATAAATGAACTGCTTCTAGTTTCTTTTTATATTTTTCTTATTAACAATTATTATTTTTAACTTATAAATGTGTCACACTTTTGAGGAAGCATGTCTGACTTTGGTAGATGAGATGTGCGATACTTTTTGTTAAGTTACATTTCATTAGGCAACACAAATATAAAACTTTGCTAGGAAGGATGTGGCTGGTGACACTTGTTGTCCCGTTGGATATGTTTCTTTTCTTGATTTTTGTAATACCACCCCAATTTAAGAAAAAAAAATTTAGGTGTAGGTACATATTTGAAATTACCTTTTTCTCAAAAGTTGTAATGCGCCGACAGTTTCTTATTTCTATATCTTTAATGTACAAAAATATGTTTGAAATTTTTTCTTCTAAGAGTATCTTAGATCCAATAGCAAAATACATTATGTACTTTTGCTAAAACAAAGTGAACAAGTATTTAAATTATGTGTATATGTATACATTAGAGTGGGTCAATTTGTATGCATTAAAATAAATTCACCAAGCGGTTGTTAAAATCGTAATCTACGACGAATTATAGGAAGGTTTGACAAACAAATCGAGCTTCCGGTTTTTTTAAGGGAAACTGTTTTTCGTTTATACAAATATTACAAAGAGGTAATGTTTGTTTGTTTGTTTGCAGGAGGTAATCTTCGTAACCGCTGCGCCGATCTTTATAAAACTTTAACAGTATATTATTGATGGTATGGGTGGTGCTATTGGCTATATATCTTTTTGAAATTTTAATTGGGCGGGGCACCTCCCATACAAAGACATTATAGATTTAAGTTTATCTGTACAACGACAAGAGCTAAAGTTTCCAAATTTGGTACGAATATCTTGGTTATCAGTATACAACATCTGACAAAATCTTGCCCGATTTGAAAAATTTTTTTAATAAAATTTAAGCATATTATTTATTTATTTATTTATTTATTTTATTTATTAATCTATATTGTAATACAAAGCCATTTGGGCCAAAAAACGTATTACACAGCAATATAATCCCGAGTATAGTACTTAACCTAATCTATAAAAATAACTTACATTTACTAATGTAACTACACCCATTAATACAACTTATTGGCTCCCCAGCCGTAACAAATTGTGTGTTACGGTTATTTTGTTGAACTATTTATGGTTTTTAATCCGTTGAACTATTTATGGTTTAATACCGTGGCCGGGATTCGGTCAAGAATGAAAGATTATCAATAACAATTTTAATTAACTTTCATGTTGTAAAATTCCTTTCTACATAAAAATAATTTAATGAAAATTAAATTAAATGAACTTAAGCCTAACTTAAAATATTAAAAATTTTAGATATTTTAACAAAATTTAAAATTCGAAAAGAAAATTTTGTTGTTAAAAACGGGAAGCTCGATTTTGATTTTAGATCCATAGTGTTTCTTAGGCAAACATTCTTTGAATTCGTCGTATATTACGATTTTGACAACCGCTTGGTCGACTATAGACTTTAATGTATCGCACTTGTTCGACAATACTGTATTATCTCGAAATTTTTATTTTTTTCACTTTTAGGAATAATCGACATGTAATATTCATATCTAACCGCTGTAATAATATCGTGCTATTTTAATTTAAAAAAATGTTTAACCTTTAATGTAAAATTAAAAATTGTTTTGCTTCTACTGAAAATTTTTAAATTTTGAGTTGATACAGCTGTAGTAGTAGTAGTAGTAAGATTTTCTTTATTTACAATAAATTTTTGTTTACAAATTTCATCTTAATTTATAAAGTAATTTCTTATTGAAAATTGGAAAATTGAAAGTAATATTCGACAATGTTTTTATAAAACGTCTGTCGAAAACCTTAAAAAATAAACTTTAAAATTATTTAACAAAATAGCTAATTATATTCTTGTGTTAAAAAATTTCGATAATGTAATGCTGACTTTAGATAATCAACCAATCTTTCCCAATCTGTATTTTTCCACCATTTAGTATATCAATAATTTCAGTGTAAAGTAAATTCGGGTTCTCAAAACAAACAATTCGAAACTCCTTGAGGACTGGACAAACACCTAGAAAATGTTCAAATGTTTCCATTGTACCCATATTACAAAGCTTGCATATCTTGTTCTCAGTTGTCGCCCCGAATGTGTTGTAATTTAGTTTAATGAGACCACATCTTGCTTTAAAGACCCAAGTTATTTTAGCTTGATTCGTGTTGTCGATAAAATAATTTAAACCTCTTTCGAAATCTAAATCTTTATATATTCTTGAGGTTGCTGCTTTATTCTGTAACCACAGATTAATCTGATGTTGTTTTATTCTATTTGTTAGTTCCTTGCTTTGAGTGATCCATTGTTGTTTATTAGGTTGTGTACTGGACCACAGAATATTTAGATTGTCTGCAATCTTTTGCAATTCTTTAAAGCAAAACAAATTTTTTCGGGCAAGTATATGTGCAATTTGAAACGGTAACCTATTAGACGCGTATTGAAACATAACTCGAAATTAGTACAGGAGATTTAGTTCCAATGTTTTTAAATGGTTGTTTACCGCGGAAGTTTCAAGCATCAGAGCATAATTAGGTGTAAAATCTGGCAGCATCAAAACTTTTTTCAGGAAATATCTTTGCAGTAAATGAATCTCCTCAAAATATCCATAACCCCAAACTTGAGCTGCATATGATTGAATCGACCTGCAAACAGCTAAAAAGAGATTCCATTTTTGTCTCAATTTTATTTGTCTATTAGATATAAAGTTTTTCCAAGTACAATTAATAGCTGTTTTTGCCTGTGTATTTCTACTTTCCACATGTTTGGTAAATTTCATTTTCGGTGTAAGAATTACTCCTAGGTACTTATACTCATTGGTGATTTTAATATTGTTTCCGTTGAACTGCCATTTTTCTTGTAATTTTATTCTACCACCATTTCTGAATACAAGTTTGTACAGTATTGTTGAACAGGTGCGATATGTAGTCATAAAATCTTTTCCTTTGCACTTTGAAAGATTTTTATGTAATAAAATCCCAATTATGAATGTATGTACATATGTAAATAGGAAATAAAGACATTAAGAAAGCGCATTATTAGTTCTGTTGATGGTTTGATTTTTCACCTATATTGATTTAATTTTATTCCAACCGACCCGAATAGGTTTATAAGTTTTTCAATATTAAATTTTAATTTGGCAAACAAAAATTTCTTTTCTTCCCTTTTTAGCTCTTCAAGTTCCTTTCTGATATTTTTTTGCTTTAAAGCAGTTTCATTAAATGTTTGAATTCGAATTACATATATTACATTATTGTTTAAAGAATTCGTCAAATAATTTTAATGAAAAACGTATATACAAATAAATATTAATAATTTTCTTATAGGCACACGCCTTTTTGTTTATTGAAATTGAAATTGTTTACTGCCTCTTCATATTTTTCCGAACAGAGATTTCGTTCGCTTAACTTGCATTTAAAACAGAAACAAATTATAAAATATTTTTCGTTTTTTAATTTCTTTTTTTTTTATCAAAGATAGCAAATTTTGACTAAAGGCGGAAAATGAAATTTTCGTTAAAATTGTTACCTTTCCGCAAAACTTGTTGAATCACATCTTTAAACAAATAGAATCTGGGAATTTATTTATCATAGTGAGTAACATTTATTATATAAATTCTCATATTAATCGAATGAGTATTCACGATTGCACGCACACAAATATGTGATTGATGTGTTTATTTGATAGTCTCTAGGGCGCTTAAGTCAAATTACAATTAATAAAGCTTTCATACTTTAATAGTCTTATTCCTTCAATATTTTCCAGGAATATTTTCTATGCACTATCAGAATTTTTGTTTGTATGTATATTTCTGTTATGAGGCTTTAGCTATCCATTGGTTAGCATTGAAGTAAATTGTACAGAAAATTTATACAACTATTAGATACCAGCAGAATGTAATGCATTTTCTGGCCCGCTACGGCCTTTTTGCCGATACGATACCGATACTCAAAAAGAAATATCACTAATTTCTTTATTATAAGAAATTATAGTGCAAGAGATTACACAGCACAACAAAATTAAGCTTTTTTAAATTTCTTGAAATAAAAATAGCTGATCCTAATGTAAGTATTTTCATCTGCTGATGACGTTAGCGTTATAAGTTTTTCCCTACCAGATCTTGTTTTATAAATATAGTGACATTCGTTAAACGCATAATTTACACCATTTTTTGTATTGTTCAGTCCTAAAACCTCAAAATATTTATCTTCACAATAATCTCTTTCAGTTGCGTAGAGTCATATTATGGAATATATCAGGATTTTTTAGGGATGTAACGAATACCGATATATCGGGTATACTTCAGATTTGCCGATATATCTGTATCGGCGATATTTTACTGACAATTTTGTCAATACAATTTTCACTACTACTTTTTGGACTGATGCATAAACGCATTAAACACTAGTCGTGGACCAGCAGCTTTAGCCGTTTTGCTTTGCACCATAATAGTAAAATATTCTTCCATTGATAAATCTTGTAAGTATTTGTACGTTTTACGATTTGTCCACTAATTTTTTATGACTTTTGTGAAAATAAAAATCATTTTGCTACAAATTTTGGGTTACTTCGAAGATACCACAAACTCCATAAGCAAAGCCACTGCTACATTTTTGCCGCTATTTCCCTAGTTAACAGTCTTCGAACATTATTCGAAAATACAATTAATGAATAAACTGAGATGCAGAATAGTTCACAGTCCCAAAAATTGGCGAATTAAGTAGCATTAGCTCTGAATGAAAGTTTTGAGGGCTTAGAGAGTAATGAAATCTATTGTTTATCTACAGTTCTGGACCTTCGATACAAAGCTAGAAAATTTTAAAGAAAATAGATCGAAAAAACGTCTTTTTGACCTACTTAACATGACTTTGCATTCCGGAAGTGTGAAGACACGGTCACTCATACACCTAGTAAAAGTTCTGATAAGGATACACACAGAGAAAAAATATGGTTGGACATTGTTACGGCAACTATACTATGTTTATTGTAACAATATATTGTTAACGTACACAAAAAATTTTTTTTATTTAATATTAGCAATATTATAATTACTGTAAACATTTCAATGTTTGTCGCAATTATAAATTTGAGTATGGTTCACTGAAAAATATTAATTTTTCTAACAACTAAATAATGAAACCTTTGAAAACATTTATTTATTGGTAATCATAACTTATAACAACATTAGGATAACTTATTAGAGCAATGGCTAATGAGGCCTTCAGCTAGATATGTTACAGAATAATTTATAAAACTATAATTAATCTAGATAATATTTACAAAATTTATACACTTAAGCGATATACATATGATACACAATTGAAATTAAAGTTTTTTTTTATATGTCTTTGTATATTTTAATTGTTTTTTTTTTTTGAATTTTAGGATAATGTTGATGTTAGTCGGTGAGGGATTGGAAAGGTATTGTAATGGATTTGATTGAAAATATGATAAAATATGTATAATGGAAATGGTACTTGTATTGCAATATATGGACATTGGTCCGATGAGTTAGGCTCCATTAGTTGTTTCTTTGTAATTAAAGTATGACCTAGCCTGAGTCTGTTGAATTTAGAATAATTTTGAGTGCTAATAGCCTTATTGGTGTTTATGTTAAGATAGTCACCAATATTTGTTTTTTTTTCTATTAATTTCTCTATACCAATCCGATGTTTTTAACCATAGGTCCAATTGTTGGATAAGTGAATTACGTATATAACCGAGTATGACATGTGTGAAGATAAATATGAAAAGTTAAATTCGTTTTTTAAACATATCGCATGCGATAAAAAAATATTAAAAAAAATATCGCATGCGTATTATAAAGAAAATACGACTATTTATGCGAAACTTTACAGTTTTTATGAAAAATCAATAATTTAATATTTAAAACTAATTAGATATTTAATTAGTCGTTTTATATTAAAATTTATGATTTTTGAAAAAATACGACCGATTGAAATTCTCATGAAAGCGCTCTGTAAGGGATATGGCCACTGTGTCCAAACCTTCGATCTCAGGGAATCAAACCGAATGGAAAATGAACACTATGGACAGGGCTACAATAATCAATAAGCACTATATCCAAATTGTATTTGAAAATTTGACTTAGAGTGAAATTCTCATGAAAGTGCTGTGCGAGGGATATGGCCACTGTGTCCTAACCCTTCGACCTCAGGAAATCAAAACGAATGGAAAATGAAGACTATGGACAGGGCTACAATAATCAATAAGCACTATATCCAAATTGTATTTGTGAAAATTTTTAACATTTTTGAAAATTTGACTTAGAGTGACTTTCTCATGAAAGTGCTGTGTGAGGGATTTGACCACTGTGTCCAAACCCTTCGATCTCAAGGAATCAAACCGAATGGAAAATGAAGACTATGGACAGGCCAACAATAATCAATAATTACTATACCCAAATTTAATTATCAGCAATATTATAGTTACTGTAAACATTTCAATGTTAATTGCAATTATAAATTTGAGTATTGTTGACTGAAAAATAATAATTTTTCTAACAACTAAATAATTATAACTTTGAAAACATATTATATTACTCACAACCATTTCATGATATTTAATAGTCATAACAAGATAGCTTTCTATACGTGTACTGATAATATGTTTTAAATGAAATCAAAATACCTTTACTCTAATAATAATATTTTGTTGTCGCCCTTTGTAAAATAATTTTGCATCAGTTGTGTCGTTTGTTTAACATATGCCCATCGATTATTTGTTAGGGTGCGTACAGAGTGGCCGCTTGTTGCCGAGCCGAGCCGACTGACGCTTATTGCGAGAACTTGTTCATGCGAGAAACAAGTTTGAGTGTGCATAGTGGACAGAGCTGCCGTTTTTGGTTACTTCTAACCAAAATTGGTTATATTTTTTTTCAATGTGGAGATGTGAATATTTTTTTCATTTTGGTTACTTTTTTCTAAAACAATAATAATTACGAACGAATATTTTTTTCTTGGTACAATTACTTACGAGCTCGAATAATTTGTACTGTGTACTACGATTTTTTCATTATTTGTTACCAATGAACGGAAGTTTTTTATAATCCCTTTCAAAACAGCAACCAAATATTTTTTTTAGGATTTTTGCTAAGAAAATATTGCCATTTGTGATTTTTATATTAAAAACGCCATGATCTGAAATCGTAAACAAATGAAGTTTTAATCAATGGAGATTTTCAATAATTTTTTTTTAAATGAGCGTAGTTTTTCTTGATTTTAAGAGAAGTAAAAATAATTAGTACTGATAGTAGGAAGTGCATAAATCATCCGGAATCGATTTTAGAAAATAACTGAAAAATTACACAAAAGTCGTTTTAGTGTTTTTAAAAACTTGAAAATAAGTTTAAGGTTCTGAATTTAGGTTATTTCCAGAAGTACATATATTTATATACATATTTGAAAATACACGTAGGAATTTTAAAGATTTTTTTAAAATTACATTGATTTATGGAATTTTCTTTAATGGCTGTACGTTTAAAGAAATTTGAAATTTTACTGTTTATAACTTGTCGGTATGTACATATATTTATTTAATGTTTTTTAAGATAATTATTTGGTAAAAAAAACTTTTGACTGTCAGTCATATAATTATTCCCCATTGAATGTACGTTACGAAAGGCGAAAGCCAGTAATAGTTTACAATGATTTACAAAATATTTGATATATTAGAACAATTTTGAAACATTTTTTTATAATAAGAATTATAAATTTGAAATAAAATTTACACAAAAGAGAAAAAAGTTTTTATAATATTTTAGATATATGTAAATTAGAAAATATTTAAATAAAATGCATATCGCCAATCGTTTTAAATTTCGCCAAAATAACGCCATATCGCCAAACGTAAATTTCCATCCACAAAAGGATTAAGAAATCGCCACATTTGACAGTCTTGCCAATAACAGCTAAAAAGCGGAAAACTATTATCCATTTTTGTTATTTATAACTGGCATATTAAAAAATATTCATTTTTTTTATATATATATTCCTCTAACTCCCACTGAAGCATAGGGCGCCAAAAAATAAAAATAAATAAAAACTTTTAATTAAGTTTCACGTTATTTTTTAATATTTAAAAGAATTACATTTCTTGTTTTGTTTTCTTGATTTATAATTATTGTTTTACTATAAAGTGAAAATAACTTTTGTGTTATAATGTATTACAATGATTTTCTCAATTAAGAAAAAGCACTTTAAATTTGGTTATATTTTTTTACATTTGGTAACTTTTTCAAAAAATTTGGTTGTAAAAATTGAATTCGTTGTGGAAGCACTGATAGTGGATGCGAGCAGGGTTGTTAGATGTGAAGATTTTTCGTCATTTTGACGATTTTTTTGAGAAAATACAGTAAAATGACGATTGACGATTTTTGTTACTAAAAGTTGTTATGTTTTTATGAAAATACAATTTTTCTTATGTATTTCTTTTCAAATGATAAAAATGTATATTTCAGCGCACTTGCTGAAAAAAATAGAATAAAACTTAACCATATCACTTTCTTTATCATAAATAGAATTTCTTGCTAAAAATTTATATTTTTGAACCAATCAATGCAAAAAACTGTCTCTGATTTTTAAAATTTAAATATTTGACGACGATTTTTTTAAAATGTTTGTGACGAATTTTATTAAAATTTTTGACGATTTTTTAAAAAAAAAGCCTAACAACCCTGGACGCGAGAATCAGCGCTGATATTTTATCTATTGTTATGTAAATAAGATTTTACATTATTTACATTTATATTATTTATAATAATATACATTATTTACATACTCTGTATTATATATATTATAATCACCCTGTTGTATTTACTATTAGTTATAAGTTTTTCATACTATATAAGTTTACTTCACTTAATAAAGATTTTTTAACAACACAACATGGTGTCAGATGTTATATAAAAGAATTTCGTCAAAAATTTATTAAAACACAGTACATACATATATTTAAAAAAAAAAAAAAGTCAATGAAGCCAGAGCTTATCAATCAGTCGGATCAACAAACAATAAAAAGTGAAATGACTACTCCCCATGTGCTTTCTGTCGCAACAACAATTGCACCACTTAACCTCAAAGAAAGCAACTTGTGTGTCACATGGAAATTATGGAAGAACCAGTTCAAAATATTTATGAGGGCATCCAACCTGGAACAACAGTCGGATCAACGGAAAGTGGCATTGTTGTTGCACCACCTTGGACCGGATTGTTTGCAGATTTTTAATTCTTTTAATGTTGACATGGACACCGTAAAATATGATGAGTTGCTCTCAAAACTTGATGCATATTTTATTCCAAAGATCAACATAGCTATGGAACGACATACTTTCTTTTCAAGAAAGCAAGCACAACATGAATCTATTGAGGATTATGTAACGGTTTTAAAAAACCAAAGTCTACTATGTGAATTTGGGGACTTACGAGAGGATTTAGTCAAAGATATTTTTGTTTGCGGTCTTCTCCCAATTTTTTCACAAATAAAAGAAAGGCTGCTAAGTGAAGGAAAGGTAACACTTGAAAAGGCTTTGGAAATAGCTAAAAATATAAATTCTGCTAAGGAAAATGCAAATCAGCTGCAACAAGAGACAAATTTTATTGGTGCTATAAATAAAAATTATAACTACAGACAAAACTCGTCAAATCAACAATATTCATTTTCGTCCAAGCAACACCCAACCAAGACTAAATACTCACCACCCAACGTTCAACAAAAACAACAACAGTGCAGTCGCTGCGGTCAACAGCATAGACAAAAATGCCCTGCAGAAAACGTCATCTGTCATATTTGCAATAAAATAGGCCACTACGCAAAAATGTGTTTTTCGAAATCTCCGCAGCAACAAACAAAAAAGTTCGTTAAACAAATACAATGTGAAAATGAGGAGGAAGAAGAGACATTTCAGGATCTATTTATTGGCGCTCTCACCAACTCTCTCTCAGATGTAAAAGCGAATCAGGCATGGAATATTGAGGTAACGATTAATAAGGCGAAAATTTCTCTGCAAATTGATACTGGTGCACAAGCAAATATACTATCAAAAGAAACTACAAAAATGTTAAATTTAACCAAACTGTTAAAACCTACTAACACAAATATTTTAACATTTAGTGGCGAAAAGCTGCCCTTAATGGGCAAAATTGATTTAACATTTTCTTTTGATAATAATATTTATAAAAGTACATTTTTTATATTAGATTTAAATTGCAAAAACTTAATTGGTTTAGATTTAGCTAAACAAATGAGATTAGTCAGGACTGTTGGGATGATATCATCTGATGACATAATAGAAAGGTATTCACATGTATTTAATGGGTTAGGTCACTTGAAAACAGAGTGCCATTTGGAACTCAAACCTAATGTAACTCCCATAGTGGATGCACCCAGGAAAATTCCTTTTAGTCTTCATGACAAGTTAAAGCAAGAGTTAGATAGAATGATAGGACTAAATGTTATAGAGCAGGTCAGTGAACCAACGGAGTGGGTCAATTCTATTGTTTTAGTTACTAAACCAAATGGTCAATTAAGAATATGCTTAGACCCCCGTAATTTGAACAAGTCAATACTTCGTCCACACTATCCCTTCCCAAATATAGATGACTGCAAATCCAGACTCAATGGCTCAAAATATTTCAGTTCACTAGACGCTAATAGTGGATTTTGGATGATTCCGTTGGATGAATATTCATCCAAATTATGTACATTTAACACACCTTTTGGAAGGTATAGGTTTTTGAGGCTACCTTTTGGCATCAATGCCGCCCCTGAATTATTTCATTCTGAAATAGTCAAGTTTTTTGGTGATATTGAAGGGTTAATAATCTATATTGATGACTTCTTAATTTTTGCAAAAAGTATAGAGGAACATAATCTTATATTAGAAAAAGTTTTGAAAAGAGCTGAAGAAATTGGTTTTAAATTCAATAAAGACAAATGCAAATTTATGCTTAATGAAATTAAGTTCATCGGTCACATTTTTAATGAATTTGGTGTCAAACCCGACAAAGATAAAATAAATGCAATCTTGGATATGCCAGTACCTCAAAATGTTTCTGAATTGCAAAGATTTCTCGGAATGATTAATTATTTAGGAAATTTTATACCGAATTTGTCTTCTAAAAATAAACATCTTAGGGATTTGCTAAGAAAAGATGTACAATGGCATTGGGATAAAGCCCAAGATAATGAGTTTAATAACTTAAAAATTGAAATCACTAAAAGTCCAGTTTTAACTTATTTTGACCCGAGTAAAGAATTGGTTTTAAGTGTAGATGCGTCAAAATCTGCTGTCGGTGCAGCTATTTTACACAATAAGCAACCAATAGCATACGCATCTGCTTCACTTACTAGTGCTCAAGAGAACTACGCTCAAATCGAAAAAGAGCTTTTCGCCATAGTTTTTGGCTGCATAAGATTTCACCAGTATACATATGGTAACAAAGTATTGGTAGAAACAGACCACAAGCCGTTAGTTTCGTTATTCAACAAACCCCTTCATAAAATCCCAGCAAGACTTCAGCGTTTTATGCTACGTCTACAATCATATGATTTGACCGTTGCTTATAAGCCAGGCAAATATTTGTATATTGCCGATACTTTGTCAAGGTGTCCACTAAAAAGAAGTACTTTGGAAGATTTTCATGATGATGTTGAGCTTCACTGCAATTTTCTTAAATCTCACATTGAAATACCGTTTTCAAATATTAATGATATTAGAGAACATGGTAAAAGTGATAAAATTTTTCAAAAACTTAAAAATTATACGGAAAATGGATGGCCTAAACATAAGAAACTTATTAACAAGGACATCATGCCTTATTTTAAAATTAGAAACGAAATTCATATAATTGATGATATAATTCTTAGAAACAACCAAATTTTAATTCCTAAAAGTCTTCAAAGTACAGTGCTAAACAAAATTCATGAGGGACATATGGGCATCCAGAGATGTCAAAGTCTTGCTAGACAATCAGTATACTGGCCGAACATATATAATGATATCTTTAATAAGATTTCAAATTGTAATATTTGCATTAAATATGGAAATTCAAAACCAAGGCAAGATATTTTGACTCATGATACGTATGGTATTCCATGGTTCAAAATCGGTTGTGATCTTTTCGAATTTAATAAAAAATACTACTTATTAGTAGTTGATTATTTCTCAAAATATATTGAGATTGAGTTTTTAAATTCTGGCTACTCAAGCTCTCAAGTGATTTTAAAATTAAAGGCAATTTTTTCCAGGCATGGTATCCCAAGCATTTTTATATCAGACAACGGCCCGCCGTTTAGTTCGAATGAATTTAAAAAATTCGTTAATGATTGGGGTGTCGAACACAAAACGTCAAGCCCTTATTTGGCAAGATCAAATGGTCTTGCAGAACGTTCTATACAAATAATTAAAAAATTATTATATAAATGTGCTGAAAGTGGTACTGATCCATATATTGCTTTATTAAATTATCGCACGACACCAAAAGGAAATTTACCAAGCCCCTCAGAGTTACTAATGTCCCGAAAATTAAATACAAAGCTGCCAACTCTTTCTTTGAATTTACAACCAAATTTAGTAGACATTGATAATTATCGAAAACAAATTAATAGCAAGATCAAAAAGTCATCTACTTATTATAACTCTCGTACACAAAATTATAAACCTATTAATCCTGGTGATAACGTTTTCTTTAAACGGAATCCAACTTCTTTTTGGTTTCCAGGAGAAATAGTGGAAAAATGTCCTGAACCAAGATCATTTATCATAAAGGATGAAGAAGGTTCTATGTATAGGAGAAATGAAGAACATATACAAAAAAAACGGGAAACGTCCCCCAGTTCTAATACTGAAAATATTGAAAATGATTCTGATGGTACATATATTACCAGACGGGGAAGGAAAATTATACCACCCACTAGATTTGCCACAACTAACAAATAATTTTGTTTAACGTTTAATAGTTCTACCAATTTGAATTATATTTTGTATTATATTGAAATATTATACTTCTATTGAATAAATGTAAAGACTTAAATCTTAAAAAGGAAGATGTTATGTAAATAAGATTTTACATTATTTACATTTATATTATTTATAATAATATACATTATTTACATACTCTGTATTATATATATTATAATCACCCTGTTGTATTTACTATTAGTTATAAGTTTTTCATACTATATAAGTTTACTTCACTTAATAAAGATTTTTTAACAACACAACATCTATTATTTGTGTTTTATGTATGTTTGTATGCATTTGGGTTTGTTGTTCATTCGTGTTTGTGAAATTAAAGTGTTATAATCAGCGTTGCCACGACCAATAAAATTTTGTAACCAAAATGTAAAAATAAAGTAACCAAAAGCGAAAAAAAGTAACCAAAATTATTTTGTATCAAAAGTACTATTTTGTTCGCACTTCAGTTTAAAAATATGTCTAAAGAAGAAATTGTGTCTGTTTGTATCTTGTAGGCTCATTAGACGCTGGACCGATTTCGGGAAAGAACAATAAGATATACAATTTTTCGAAATTTTTAGTGGAAGTGGCACTTCCTATAAAAAGTTTAAACTTATTTTCGTAATTTTTAAAAATTTTATGAGCTATAGCTTTCATTCTTTTTATATGAAGAGCTCTTACTGTGTGTTATATTATTAAAGTGCTAAATTGAGCTAAATTTTGCGGTAGATCTTTAATTTATAGATGATTTTAGCCCAGTGGAATATACTCATATTAAACGGGATCGGATCGGAAGGGCCTTTGACCTTATCGTTTATCTAGAAAAGTGTTTCAGTTAGCCATATGAAGCATGAAGAGAAGCAGATAATGGCCATTTACACTTGATAGTCTGTTAAAGCTTAAGCTTCTAAAAAAATTATTTTTAACTAGATGAAAAAAGTATTGGTTTAAGATGCACAAATACCACACACAATTTTTAAAGGTCAAAAAAGCGAAGCGGGTAGTTCTTGCTCCAAAACAAAAAATTGGTTATTTTTGTGTCGAAAAAAAGTAACCAAAATGGAAAAAAAGTACACAAGTACACATTGAGAAAAAAAGTAACCAGTTTTGGTTAAAAGTAACCAAAACGGCAACGCTGGTTATAATTTTATTTAATTTTTTTTTTTTTTTTTGTTTAATTTTTCTTTTTAATTTTTATTATTTTTTTAATTTTATGATTGCATGTTTTATTTACTTTTTCTTAAATTTTCGTTTTTAATTTTTTTAAAATGTTTTCCAAACAAGTTGAAATCATAACAACATAACATAAACAATGTTTTCGGCGCTGAAATACGCTCGCATTTAATCAGCCTTGAGCTCTGACCAGCTCGGCGCCCACTATGACCTGTTCGCGCTTATTTGTACTAATTTGTATAGTACCAGTTTTCTCGCGGCCACTCTTTACGCACCCTTAGTGAGAGGTTAAACAATTAAAAAAAAAAAATACCTATTAAAAAAACAAGTTTAAAGAAATAAAAAAATTGTATTTACATTAAAAAAAAAATTGTAAAGTGCCACAAAATAAAATATCGATGCAAAACAATTTTAATTTTTTTTATTTTTGTGAAAGTGGTTATGTTATTTAAAAAAAATAGAATTCTATAAAATAATTTATAAATAATTGCGACCTAGGACAAACGATCAAAACGATATTATGATAACCTGCGATTATAATATGATTACAAATTTCATATTTAAATCATAATATGATATCTGTCAGATATGTTATGATTATTTTTAACCATAACATAATTGCTTTGTATCATAATATGACTAATTCTAAACTTATTATGATTAACATGATAATAATATCATTAATTATTAACTTATTATGATAAACCCTAGTATACTAACGTAGTAACGTACGTAAATTTTACGTGAAGTTTTTTTAAATTGTTGCTACGCAAGCGTTTGGCGGCCTAACGGTACCAAATTCCACAAGTGCTCGCAAAAATAGCTTTTAAATAGGCACGAAATTAAAAACAAAACTTTTTCAGCCCTCAAAGTGCTTTAAGTTTGTGTTATATAAAAGAATTGGTCGATCTTTAGTATTAGAGTTAAATTATTTATCACTTATGGTGTTTTCTTTTCTGACAAAAATGTTCCATGTATGCTACCATTCGCGCGGGTTTTTGTTCTATTCAAAAAATAAAATAAAAATGTGAGAAGTTGTCGTTTTCCTTTCTTAACATGTTTCATAAATAAATGGCAAATTTGTTCCATTTCTTACCCCCCAGTTATAACTGAGAGTGAGATAATACCTTTATTCGTTTAATCGAATAAGTTAAAACCATAGCTCTCTCCCGGGAATAGCTTTCAATGTCATTACTTATTTTTAAATGTTGCAATGTTGCTATGGGCAAATAAGCGATATTTTTGGCATTAATTGTAGTTTTAAAGCTAGACACTTAATATTTTGCACGAATTTAACTTGCACCAAGATGGAATTTTGTTTTTTTTTTATTTGGACCACGCCCACTTTCGCCTCCCAATTAAAACATTAGGTCAGCTTTTGACATAAATTCGTTATTTTATTTTCGTTCTTTGAAATATATGTCACTAGAAAGCTGTTTCAAGAATCTGTAAGTTTGCATCTAAAAATATTTTATTTTATTAACCCATTAGGGCCAGCACTAAAAAAAAACAATTTCTTAACCTCACTTTTTGGATAAAACCACTTAAGTTCAATGTGCTTATATTTTTTTGGTAGACTCAGATGATAGACAAGGCTTCATTCAGCCTTTTTGTTAAGATATGAAACTGCTCATGATCCCTGACAAAAAAATCATATGAGACAAATTCTAATATGCCTTTGTCATATTACAAACCATTTATGAATATAGACTTCTAACTTAATCGTCTTCATTTTCTTTTTCCAACTCAATATTTTCAAGTCCAAAACTGTCAATTTCGTCGGGTTCATCGTATTCTGCTTCATTTTCATCACCATCTAATGTGTCAATACCAGGTGTTTCGAAAAGGGCAATGACTTCTCTGGGCAGGCTCTTCTTTTTGTTGATATTTTTTCGTGTTGTTAAACTCATTTCATTTCAAGTATGCGATCAGCTGTATGGTCCAGTAAATTTTGCATTGTTACTTCTGTTTTAGTATTACAATAGCTGATTTCCTTAGGTCTGCATTTTAATTTTGATTTTACAATCTCGGAGTAAGGGGGATAAATGTCACATCCGTGCTGCTTATTTAATGCTTTAATGTTAATGTATTGCTGCTTTGTAAAGCCATTTTCAATTAAAAAAGCTAATGCCTCATCAGCACTTATTGGCAACGGATCCCTCCTTTCCAGTTTCTTTATAATTTCTGTTAAGTTCTCGTTGCTAACAGCTTTTTTCAAAACAAATGCAGTTTTTTTTTCGTTTGATTTTTTAGCTGAAACGGAAGCAGCGTGCAATAAAAGAGGTGTTGAATGTTTTTGTTCTGCGGCAAGCTCAGATGCTAACTTTCTCTTCAAACGAGGCCCTGCATCAGTATAGTCTAAATGCCTCCGACCTCGTTTATTGCCGGGCAAGCCGCAATCACTTATTTCAATAGTTATATTGGATGCAAGCCAACGCGAATGTTTTTTTTTTAATCGTTCAAGTATTCGATTGCATTTTGGCAATTTTAAATTTATAAAAGCAATAAATTGCTTGACTTTTTGTTTAATTAACTGATGTTGCTCATCTGATAAATTTTGTTGTGTAATATTTTCCAAAATAAATTCTTTTACACTATCTGCTTGTCGATTTTTGCTGCTCCAAACTTCAAGCAGTGTTGAATGGCAAAACTCGTATGAAACTACAAAATGAAGTTTTTTCCGAAAAGGAACAAAAAGGAGCAAAAAGTGTCAATGACGTTTGAATATATACAGTTTGATTAATAACTTTTTTCAAAAATATTTGTGACGAGCAAAAGTCGGAGCCCTCGTTTTTGTGTCACACACACTAGTCTATACTACCACCCCATGTCATCCCGGGCCTAGAAGTAGACGAGACCAGCCCGGTCGGGTTTTATTTAAATTTCCCCGTTCTATTCTTATATTTTTATCGAAATCAATTATTATTAATTTAAGTATTCCAGAAATATGATTATTACTTTTATTGTAAGTATTATTATTTTTTATATTCACTTTTGTTTCCGTTAATAATTTAAATTTAGCAATAAGGTAACGCCATCTGTGGCCGAGTAGGAAACTACGGCAAAATGTATACGTAGGCTAAGAAATATGAAATGACTGAAAACAGCTGTGATCAAGCCACTGTTGTGTGTTCGCATTTGTGTGTATGAGCTGCGTGTACGGAAACTGCTATAAAAGCAGAGTGGCTGATCACAAGCGGGGCCAGTCAGCTTACCGCCGCCGACTAGGTAAGAACTTATTTGATTGCTTGAGAGTCATACTCCTTCAATTAAATAAAGTTAGCAAAGAGACTCTGGGTTATACTCGTTCTCCTAGCACTGCCTAAAAGTGGCTCAAGAGTCCTCCGCATCTGATTGCCTGGGTGATACCCCGTCAGAGCGTTGGTCACTGGGTGCGTAGAAGGTTCCAGAGTTATACTCGGTCTTCCAGCACCACCCAGTTCTCTTGTACACTCCGGTCGTACTGCTGTTGTATTTGTATTAGTAATTTAAATTGTATTGTTAAATAAAGTACGGCCTATCGCGTCGTGTTAAATAAAGTACGGTTTATAACGTTTCACGAAGGTATGTGTTTTCTTTTGGAAACAGTGAACACTGGGGCCGAGAGCGTACCTCAGCAACCAGTGAAGAATCATGTCGTTACAATGGCGCCCGAGCAGGGACTAGAAGGAAAACGGTACGTTAGCTGTCTCAAACCAGAGAGATTGATAAGTCTGGCCCTAAGCTTACTTACGGTAAATTATAAAAAAAAAAAATATATAAACCTGTAATAAAAACGCGTGGGGAAAAACCCAATAAGAAGAGGAAAATAACGGGAAGAACTTAAACGTACTGCGAGGAAAATAACGGGGAGCGGTCGAGACTACAAAACTGCGCTGATATGCGATGAGTTCGTGCCCAAGATTACGTGAGTCATCTATGCCAGCATATTAGCATTGACGAGGGAATTCTCCTATGTTCCTTACCCAGGCACGACAAACTCGGTAAATGCAACGTGATATTGTCCAATGTTTCTCACCCAGGGACGAGAACCCACAAAACCAAATGTTTTTAAGCCGAAGTCACTGTTGGAAAATGACCTAACCTTATAATCACTAATCTCATGAATGGGCTCAAGAGCTGAAATAGATTTCCACCATAATTAGAAGAAAATAGATAACGACCCAGATTGGAAAGGACCCCATTAGAGCAACAACGCTACTACAGCTGCCGCGACGAGACTTGCATACAACCCACACTGGATATGCGAAGATAGAACCTGACAATAGTCCAGCCCAATCATGGCCCTTACGCCAACGGCATGGCTAGCAACAGTAAAATCTTCAGCCGGATGTTCCAGTAGGACTACGTCTCCAGAACGACGCGCAGAAAAATCATTCTCATCATTACATCCTCCATGTCTTCACTCACATAAACGTCATCCACTACCACTTCGTCGAATGAGGTTGCCACATGCCTCACGAAAACTGAAAACAGCTGTGATCAAGCCACTGTTGTGTGTTCGCATTTGTGTGTATGAGCTGCGTGTACGGAAACTGCTATAAAAGCAGAGTGGCTGATCACAAGCGGGGCCAGTCAGCTTACCGCCGCCGACTAGGTAAGAACTTATTTGATTGCTTGAGAGTCATACTCCTTCAATTAAATAAAGTTAGCAAAGAGACTCTGGGTTATACTCGTTCTCCTAGCACTGCCTAAAAGTGGCTCAAGAGTCCTCCGCATCTGATTGCCTGGGTGATACCCCGTCAGAGCGTTGGTCACTGGGTGCGTAGAAGGTTCCAGAGTTATACTCGGTCTTCCAGCACCACCCAGTTCTCTTGTACACTCCGGTCGTACTGCTGTTGTATTTGTATTAGTAATTTAAATTGTATTGTTAAATAAAGTACGGCCTATCGCGTCGTGTTAAATAAAGTACGGTTTATAACGTTTCACGAAGGTATGTGTTTTCTTTTGGAAACAGTGAACACTGGGGCCGAGAGCGTACCTCAGCAACCAGTGAAGAATCATGTCGTTACAATGGCGCCCGAGCAGGGACTAGAAGGAAAACGGTACGTTAGCTGTCTCAAACCAGAGAGATTGATAAGTCTGGCCCTAAGCTTACTTACGGTAAATTATAAAAAAAAAAAATATATAAACCTGTAATAAAAACGCGTGGGGAAAAACCCAATAAGAAGAGGAAAATAACGGGAAGAACTTAAACGTACTGCGAGGAAAATAACGGGGAGCGGTCGAGACTACAAAACTGCGCTGATATGCGATGAGTTCGTGCCCAAGATTACGTGAGTCATCTATGCCAGCATATTAGCATTGACGAGGGAATTCTCCTATGTTCCTTACCCAGGCACGACAAACTCGGTAAATGCAACGTGATATTGTCCAATGTTTCTCACCCAGGGACGAGAACCCACAAAACCAAATGTTTTTAAGCCGAAGTCACTGTTGGAAAATGACCTAACCTTATAATCACTAATCTCATGAATGGGCTCAAGAGCTGAAATAGATTTCCACCATAATTAGAAGAAAATAGATAACGACCCAGATTGGAAAGGACCCCATTAGAGCAACAACGCTACTACAGCTGCCGCGACGAGACTTGCATACAACCCACACTGGATATGCGAAGATAGAACCTGACAATAGTCCAGCCCAATCATGGCCCTTACGCCAACGGCATGGCTAGCAACAGTAAAATCTTCAGCCGGATGTTCCAGTAGGACTACGTCTCCAGAACGACGCGCAGAAAAATCATTCTCATCATTACATCCTCCATGTCTTCACTCACATAAACGTCATCCACTACCACTTCGTCGAATGAGGTTGCCACATGCCTGTCCGGCAGTGGTGTGAGGAAGTCGACTTTCTAGTGACGAGAAAGATCCTTATATAGTGCGGTAGCGGTACTCATCATCGTCCATCCATCCACATCATCTCTACCGGTGAAATCACCATTCTCATCGTTGTATTCATCCACAGCACCCTCACCAACACCACCGGTGCCATCGCCCAGAGTATCATCGTCCTCATCTACACCGACCTCACCAACATTCTTTACCCCAGCCGCATCCAGGCCAGACAGGGGTTACATCTTTGTTTTTGGGGAAAACCGGAGGCAATGTGACGAGCAAAAGTCGGAGCCCTCGTTTTTGTGTCACACACACTAGTCTATTCTACCACCCCATGTCATCCCGGGCCCAGAAGTAGACGAGACCAGCCCGGTCGGGTTTTATTTAAATTTCCCCGTTCTATTCTTATATTTTATCGAAATCAATTATTATTAATTTAAGTATTTTAGAAATATGATTATTACTTTTATTGTAAGTATTATTATTTTTTATATTCACTTTTGTTTCCGTTAATAATTTAAATTTAGCAATAAGGTAACGCCATCTGTGGCCGAGTAGGAAACTACGGCAAAATGTATACGTAGGCTAAGAAATATGAAATGACTGAAAACAGCTGTGATCAAGCCACTGTTGTGTGTTCGCATGTGTGTGTATGAGCTGCGTGTACGGAAGCTGCTATAAAAGCAGAGTGGCTGATCACAAGCGGGGCCAGTCAGCTTACCGCCGCCGACTAGGTAAGAACTTATTTGATTGCTTGAGAGTCATACTCCTTCAATTAAATAAAGTTAGCAAAGAGACTCTGGGTTATACTCGTTCTCCTAGCACTGCATAAAAGTGGCTCAAGAGTCCTCCGCATCTGATTGCATGGGTGATACCCCGTCAGAGCGTTGGTCACTGGGTGCGTAGAAGGTTCCAGGGTTATACTCGGTCTTCCAGCACCACCCAGTTCTCTTGTACACTCCGGTCGTACTGCTGTTGTATTTGTATTAGTAATTTAAATTGTATTGTTAAATAAAGTACGGTTTATAACGTTTCACGAAGGTATGTGTTTTCTTTTGGAAAAAGTGAACCCTGGGGCCGAGAGCGTACCTCAGCAACCAGTGAAGAATCATGTCGTTACATATTGCAAATACCTTTCTACACACAGAAGTTATATTCCACACAACACACGTATGTTTGTTAGTTTTGACCTATAATAACACACCAACAACACACTGAATTACTAGACAATAATACACAACTATTTTTTAAACTACATATATCACAAATTGTTTTACATACCTTTTCTAACTTCTTCCATATTTAAACTTTTTCACAGTGTTTAAAATTAATGTTTTACTCACGATCAAAGTTAGTAAAAATTTCGCGCGCATTTTCTCTTCATAATGTAACCATGAAACAGCTGACTTTTTCCTTTCATAAAATAACAGGGTGCAACATAAAAATTATAAAAAAAAAAACGTTTATATAACCGTTGGAGTATACGAATTCAAAAAACGAAAGCAGATTTGAAATTTTAAGCAAAAAAAAAATTTAATTTATGCCAAAAATAGCAACGTTTTACCCTTAGTGATGTTGGTATTTTAAAAATTCCATATTTTTATAAACACCAAGATTTTTATCATTAATACTATTTTTTTACTCAAATTACTAATTTTTTCTAAAATTATCGAAAAAAATCTCGTAATAAAAATCAAGATTTTCATCATTAAATTTTTAGCCAAATATAAACTAACAAATAACGGCAAGGAGAAAAAACAAAAAAACTCTAAAATTTTGTTGTCAAGAAATAGTTTTTACATACTAATATTATATGAAAAAAATAAGGTGGATTTTTAAGTATTACTCCTCTTGCTGTTGTTTGTTAATATTAAGATAAAGATAAATCGATTAAGTACAAAAATTAAACAAAAAAAAAAAAAAAAAAAATCAAATAGACTTTTTTAAATTGTCATTTTCTTCTTGACATGAATTTACGATTTTTTTTTTTATTAAGCACACTTGCATGTTGCGATGTCAAATAATTTTTTTTTGAGACTCCTTAAAATATGTTTGCTTCTTGTCTTCACTGGGCAAACCCTTCATATTTTTGGACTAATTGTAATACGAAATCAATCCAGCTAAAATTGGTTGATGACTTATTTTTGGAATCGATGCCTTATTTAAAATTTTTATGATATCAATGGAAATTTTTCACTTTTTGGAAAAAATCGAAAGGTAATATTCATTTCTGTAAAAAGATCGTGCTTTATTTTTTACTTTTTGGTAATGAAACGGTTGGTTTAAAAATTATTATTCATATGGCCTTAATGTAAATTAATTTTTAAATTTTGAGTTAATACCCTCTTGTTGATTAATGGCTAAAAAAGCACTGATGGTTTAAACGCTAGCTTAGTTGAACTAAACTTGCATTTATTTGTAGTTTAAACTCAACAACTATAAATCAGTGTCCCATGTATTTTATGCGGTTAAAAAAGTAACATGTGGCAGCACTACGATAAATCTTATCAAATTCCTATGGTCTGTATTGGTAGTTTAAACGCCCAATTTTACGCGTTTAAAGATAGTTTATATATTTAGTGATTTATAGAATTGTTGGTTTAAACACATTTTAAACCAAAAAGAGAGTTAAACTGCTTGCTCTGATTTTTTAGCCCTAAGTGTGATATGCATTTGGTTAAATGATCTATACTATTAGCATTTTTTTTAATTCCCTAAGCTTATCCCCGCGAAGCTCTTCGCTTGTCTGCAGGAAAGAAACCAGAGTCTCTGGCGGGATTCGGACCCGCAACCCCGGGACTGATAGACTAGATCACTACTAGCTAGCCTACCTAAAGCATTAACACTTAATGTAAGTAATTCGTAAAATGCAAAGCATGGCAAATTCTTCCGAGTTTTAGGCATTTTTAATTTTGCTTAACATTCCCGTTTTTACTTTTACTAGTGTTCTCCTAATGGCTAAAATTCGACCATAAATTTTTATATTCATGTGAAGTTTATATGAATTTACATGTTTCGAGCCTTTTTTCGTCTTAGTGGATCGATTTGATTTCATAAGTTTAATATAAAAAATATCAGCAAATATCAATTGAAAAACAAAAAAGTATTAAAAATCGCCTTTATAGATTGTCATTAATTCAGGACATTGCATGCTTAATTTTAATCTTCCATGTCTAATTTTTACGGAAATTAATCAAAGTGTTAAACGAAAAAGAACCAAAAAGCTCCCCTTATATATTCTTGCATGTTTAATTTTATTTTTACAGGTCGAATATTAACAAAAATTCAAAACGTACCAGATGAAAAACAAAAAGTACCAACATTTTTCATCTTATAGGTTTTCATTCACTCGGGACCCTGCACATATAATAGTTATTATGTTTCTAAATTCAGTATTATAGAAAATTTAAAAATTATTACATGCAGCACGGAAAACTTAAAGAAAGAAATTTAATTTCCCGTATTTATATAGGTATAGTCTTAGGTTCAATGGGCAGCCGTCACGACGACGACTTACTTGGGTCCTTATAGCGCTCCCCTTGTGATACCCCTAGCCAGTGACAAGAGTCAGCCGGTATCCACCAGACTATTCCACAGAGGTCACTGCAGCCTCGAACCACCCCGACTCCCTGCAGAACAGGGAGATCGATTTCAGTCCCACATTGGACAAATCGTCCAGACATGGTCCCTGCCGAGACCGAGTAGTACGCGCGTTCTCAACGCGTCATAGCCAGGCCATAGATCCCTGGCCATCAAGCAGGTATGCTTCCCCTGCCATCTCCCCTGAACCCTTCTGTACGACTCTCGTCTGATGAGAGTCTTGCAGCGGGCCATTGAAGTGCCAATCAGGCCGTCGACGAACATGTCGTCCAAGAGACAGCCCCGTTTGGCCAGACTTTTCGAGAGAAATAGAACGTAATACAACATAAACAAACATATTTTAAGAGCACAACAAAATGCACTCTTTACCCATGTGTGTGCGTGAGTGTTTGCAAGTACTAAAAAACGAAAAGAACAACCAAAACGCATGTGTTTGCAAAATAAATTCAAACGCTTTTAAACACTGTAATTCTAAAACTTAAAAAAAAATTGATACTGTCTTATCTACACACAAATACCTTGAAAACGATATATGTTTCATTGAAATCGATGGACGATAAGATACTTAAAAATCAAAATTGTTCCCATATTTATTTTTAAGATTAATTAACTTTTTTTTAATATATTTTGAATTGAATAAAATATAGATTTTACGTAAATTATTATTTTTTATTGAATCAATTAACACATTGTTTAAAAAACAAAGTTTTTTGATAATATTTTTAATTAAATTAATCAGCAAACAAAAATTTTTAATTTTAACTAAGTTAAGTAATCAATATACATAATCATTTTGGTGATAGGTGCAAATTCGATTTTTAATTTTTATTAATTTTTTTTGTTATATTTCAATATAAATACATTCGTTTACGTATCTATCCCCTGCAAGCATTTTATTAAAAAATTGATCATATTCGAGTCATTTACGACTCCTCTGCGCGATTAAAATAAGCATATATGAGCTCATTTTCTGGTCATAAATGACTGTTTTCTCGGGAGAAAATGGTACCCTACCCGGGACTCTTCTTGAGTAGTCTTTTATTATCCGCTTTTCTGATCAGTTTCGACTCATTTATGACTCATATTTTTAATGATTTGCGAGTCTTTTTCGAGTCATTTTTTAGTCGTAATTCTGATTGTTTGCCTGTCTTTTTTGACTCATTTTTTAGTCATTCTTTTGACCGTCTAAGAGTATTTTTCGACTTATTTCTCAGTCCTGTTTCTAATCATTTGCGAATCATTTATGAGTCGTTTTTTAGTCGTATTTCTGATCGTTTAAGAGTATTTTTCGAACCTTTTTTACCCATATTTGTAATCGATTACAAAAAGAAATATTTTTCGATTTAAATTATTAATAACATACTTCAGTTTATTAAATTTATATAAATTAAAATTATTATTAAATTATATAATAAATGAAATTATATAATAATAATAATAATATAAAAATGTTTAGTAAAAAAAAATTACGGTAAAAAAGGAATTGAATTTATAAAAAAAATAATAATAATAGTGGCTTGAGACAAATGTTCGATATGCGTTTATCGTTTTTACCATAACTCTAACTTGGCCGTCTTTTAAAGACTTATATGAATACTGATCTGCGGCAATAACAGTTGAAAAATATCTGATCATGTCTTTTATATTTGTAACATTACGGATATACAGTGGCGGTGGTTTTGGTTCGGTGGGCTTCAAAATGTTGATACCATCGTCATCTTCATTAAAAAGGTCAATGAATCTATTCGTGCTCGATTTTGGAGATTCTTCATTATTGATAATTTGTCTACGTTTGTTTTCATACAACAGTGGCGAAATTTAACGTTTTCTTGAGTGTGAAATAGTTTGCCATTCTATTTCTTCAGAATTTTGAGGATCATCACGTTTTTCATCACGACAACACCAGAGCCAATGGCACTGGCATTAGCCATAGGGATTTTTTTATTTCTTGCAATTTATACAACACTTATTAACTTTTATTTGAGATATACAGTGCAAGAAGTAAAAAGCACGCTTAAAGTTTATATTGAAAAACAAATCTCAATTTATATATTATTTTTTTATTTTAATTAAATGAAATAATTTTTTCAAGATAACAGAAAAAGCAAACGAAGCCTTTCCACTTTTTAATTTAATAATGAATCATCTAGATGAGCAATAAATTATTTATAAATAACTTCAAAACAGTCGCATTTCAAACACCTGTGTGATCCATTTTCGATTGCTGTATGTTTTGTTATTTTATTTTCAATAAATTACTTTTCAAGCATCAGAACGAATCATTTTCGAGTCGGTTTTCAAGCGCGCAAGTGATACATCAATTTTTAATCGTCAAAAGTACTCGAGGAAGACTTAGTAAGGTGAGTTTTGATAAAACAATCTTCCAAATGCTAGTAGGGTCAGGGGTGTGATGGAAATCGAAAACGTAAAACGAAAGAACTTGGAAGATGTTTTTAATTTAATTTTTATAATTTTTGTTCAATAGAGAAATATTTCTATAGTTTTTGTCATAAAATTCTTTTATTACAGAAATCTTATTAAAACCGACATTTAAAACTCTTGCGTTTTACGTTTTCGATTTCCAGCGCACCCTATATTGCACTAGTTTCTCTAAAAGGGGTTTACTCAAAATTTATGCACTCTTATACTATAAAGGGGGATACATACAATTTATTAATTTATTTATTTATTTTTTTTATTGCAAAATACTAAAGAAATTGGATCTAAGATTTTTACAGTAGATATGACCACTGTACATCGATTTTTTTGCAAAAAGTAAAAATTGAAATATTTTGAGTTGAATCTCTTTAGAGGAACTGGAGCGCTATATCAATTCCTTATTTTTGTCTATCCAGAGCTTTTTGAAGCACACTGATGGGCTAGAAAGCTGAAAATTGGCATGCATATAGCAAAACAACTAGGAATCCTAACGGATTTTTAATTTTTTGCCTGTGGGCGGAGAAAAGAGGCGTGCCAAAATTAAATGACAGGAGGCTGAAAATTGCCTAGGATATAGTCTGAACAATAGAGCATAGCCTGAAGTAGTCGTACCTTAAACATTTTTCGACTACGGGCGGAGAATTTAGAAGAAAATGGGTGTGGAAAAATTTTGTTATTGTACATTTCAACTAATTTTAAAGCCCCTTAAAGACCAATGAAGCTAAGAACTGCCAAGCATATGGTACTGACGTTGGAGCTTACCTTAAAGAAGTTTTCTTTATTGAAAATTTTCAAAACCCCAATATCCAGAAAAATCTCGGGGTTTGATTTTTTGAAATCTCGAATCCCGGGATTTGTGAAAACCAGTCCCGATTGGCATACCTAGGCTTGACCGAACATACATTCTTACTTTTTTAAATATAAGTTAATAAATTTTGATATCTTAATTTAAATTTCCTTTCTTCATAAAAATAATTTAATGAAAATTAAATTTGATGAACTTTAGCCTAATTAAAATATCAAAATTTGGATTAAAAACCATAAACAGTTAATAATTTGCAATATGTAGCTTCTGAAATGTTATTTAGCCCGCATATACATATTGGATGTTCTTATAAACTAACTTTGCTTAAAATTGCTTATTTCTTGATTGCGTAATTAAAGTTTTTACTGTTGTTTCAAAGTATACTGAACTAAAATTTTAATTCTTCTTTCTTTGCAGGAAAAATAATTAATATTAGGGAAAATACACATATGAGAACAAAATAACCCAAAAGAATAATAAATTTAAATCTGTTTTCAAGAACTTCACATACAAAATTTGCAAAACTAAAATGCAAAACGACGTTGTTCGATGGTCTTCAACTTCATGCAATTTACATAGCTGTAGCAATAAACATAAGGGTGTAAATAAAAAATATTTATATAGAAAAAACGTTTATAAGTCGTGTTTTCACAAGAAACAAACACACCAAAATGTAGATAAAACAACATCACATAATATTGATTTATTACCAACCATCAAAGCATTTAATGAATCAAATAACCAATCCGTCAAATGTGATATTAATGTCTATGACTTATATTTAGTTCAAAATATAGTTAACTCTAGAAGAAGTTTAAAAAACGATAAAAGCCATATATATTTCCACCAGCAGATTAATGTTGGGAAAGATAGCAGGCGAAGCTGTACCAATAATACTAACAACTACGGAAATCGTTCGTTGATCGCATTTCAATTAAGTGTTCTAGTTATTTTGTGTTCATTAAATGTCGGTTTCGTTACTGGTGCCAATGAATTAAACAACGAAAATAGTGCAAACGACATTGCTGGACATTATACACATACGTGGGCCATTCATATACCAGATGGAGATACAAATGGAAAAGCGGAAAAAGTGGCAAGTGATCACGGATTTATTAATTTAGGAAAGGTACGTAATAACAAAAAACAAATATCAAAATCACCACAAACCATTAACATACAATATTCGTTTTTATTAGATTTTTTGCATTCATGGGCATACATATACTGCATTACATATGTACTGCATTTAAATGTTCAGTAAACTTTTACTGTTAACGAAATTTTGTGTACACTACTATTTAACTTTTACTAAAAATAAATTTACAGTAAAATTATATTTTTTCTGCTATTTTACCCGCATCCGAACCTGTAGAGCGACCAAAAATTTGATTGAATACTGCAAATCATTTTAGTAACCAGTAAAAATTTACTAGAAATACAAACCAAATTTCATGAAAAATCTACAAACATCTCTTAAGTTTTGGCTTTTGGAACGATTCACAATCCTACCAAATAAAAATAATTTAAAATAAGTAATTTTTAAAATTTTAGTGGTTACTCAAACAATTCCATGAATGAAACTTTATTCAGTATTCAGAAAGAAATAATGAAAGTAACAGTGCGTGCAGATGTAGGCATTATTAAAATTTTATTTTTATTACAATTTTGCTAATCAAAATATGTAATTTTGGATAATACAAAACATGTTAATTTGAACCGCTAGAAAAACATTGAATAAATTAAAAAAAATCTATGTTATTTGGCCTTATTGATAATTTGAAATTAATTTAATGTCATCTTGTTCGCTAACAAACTGTAATTTTAATGTGCTGCGTTTAATGGACAATAATCGTTTGTTTTAGTTTATATGCATAGGAATGTCATCTTGCTCGCCAGCGTTTTATAATTTGAAGTTTGTCTTTTAACTGGTAGAATGAATGCGTTCGTGTTTTTGAAACGAACAAAAATTAATTCATTACTTTTGTTTTAGTTATGAATTTGTGCGGAAAAGGAAGCTTTAAAAAAGATTTATTATTTATATTCCTTAAAAATGTTTAACGGAGTTAACCGAAATATCGCGGGAAAAAATAAAGGAGAATCGAAAATACAAAGTTGTTTTAATTTAATTTTTTTTGTCCTAAAATCAAACCGTATGCCAATGCAAGCTGCTTTGCCAAATAATGATGAATCTCCAATTTCTAATTAGGGTCGATTAGAGAAAAACATGGAAACATTAGTGCAAACAGTTAATAGTTTTACGAACACAATAGGTAACATGATGCATGATGTGTTAAGACTGTTTAAAAAAGTGTTTTTGAAACGCCAACATAAAAATGAACTAGAATACTTTCTTTAAAATAAACAAATTGATGCTATGGTTTCTGAAACTCGTCTGACCTCAAGGAATATGTTAAAAATTAATGTATATATATTTTATGATACCAAGGACTCTCGAGATAGAGCTTGTGGAGGTTCTGCCATTTTGATAAAAGCCCGAATCAACTATCTAATGTGTGATCATTGTGAAGATTTTCTGCAAGCAACGAACATTTGTGCTGAGGAGCAAAATCGAAATAAAGTGATTTCATGTTTGTACTCCCCACCTTAATTTTCAACATCAGAAAGCCAATATTATGGCCGTTGGCGGTTATAAGCTAAACATACCTTCTGGGGTCACGACCTACAACAGCAAAGGGTCGTGTTTTTTTAATACAATCTTTAAAATGGATTTAAATGTGGTCGCGAGCGGACCACTAACATATTGGCATACTGATCAGCAAAACATTTCAGATGTCATTGATTTTGACGTGGCTAAAAACATTCCCCCAGAAACGATTTATATTTAAGCTTCCTTAGAATTATCTTCCGCTCACACACCTACAATTGTTACTATAATGTACCCAAATAGAATTGTATCTCCGTCTGGTTACTTAGCGACGCACAGTGGGAAATTTTACGAGAAGGCGGTCAAAATTCCATAACTTTTGACTGGATCGGTATTTTTTTATGCGATTTTTTTTGCTCGATAGGTGCGATGTTAGGCTTTAATTTGCGCTATAAAACGTAAAATTCGACTGATAGGAGCAAAAGTTATGGGGAGTTCAAAATGCATTTTCATTTTTTTGTTGAATTTCGGTGTAAAAGTTGAATATTTCAAATATGATTTTTTTATAATTTATGATTATTTCTCTTGTATTTTACAACTGATACTTATTTTTTATTGTATAACTTAGATCCTGTCAGAAAATGCCAATATTTGGCCCCTGTAAATTTTTTAGTCCCAATATTCACAGGGGCCAAAGGTTGGCGTTTTTAGGAAAGACGAGTTGTTATAAGGATAAAACTGAAAAGGAATATTTTAAAAAATTCCCAAATAGCATTATTGGCTATCGATAACATTTTAGGTAATTCAACTTTTATTTTTGGTTAGAGATGTATGTGTATTTTATTTTTATACATTAATACAAATATATACTTAAAACAAAAACAAATTATAATCTATAAACAATTTTAAATTAAACAATATTAGTAAAAATTTCTTCTAAATAGCTTTGGGTTTCATTTTCGAGAAGTTGTTTAGCTTCTTCCTCTAATTCGATTGAGGTTGATTTCCATTTTTGTCGAATACTGGACATATATGGATCTGATGTGCACAACAAAATAGTAATAAGATCTTCATTAGTACAACATCTGGACATTTTTCTTGTGTTATGCTCGCGGAAGAATCTGTAGTCTTTGTTCCTTTTTTCTTGCGCTTCTTCAGATAGATCTCCAATTGGTAGCATATTGTGTTGAACTATTTGTTCCCCATGATATAAAATTTTATGAACTGTGGTTGGCATATGTCTCCAAGAGTATTTTTTGTTATAAAGAATTGCTGTTTCATTTGCATACTGCCCAAATTTTTTTGCATTTATCTTTCTGCTACATGATATAACTTGTAAAATGATCTGGAATCGTCTTATTAATTCAAAATGTACTCCTGTGATAGATGCTGCAGTTTCTGGATCGGAAAAGAATCTCCTTGCAGTGTTTCCATCATTTGAATTTCCTTCTCCTTGTTTTGGCTGATCAATTATAAGGCCTAGGTGAAGGTATTTTTCTTGAATTTGTTTTTTTGTTTGTTTCCTTTTTTCCACATTTTCTTTGTTTTTTCTCACTGTTTCGCCTAACGGGCCAAATTCCAAATCATAACCCAATTTAAGAATATGCTCCATAAAACGAATTCTGGTATGAAGAGGGGACATTCCAAATTCGTATGCTTCATTGAAACTATTGTCTTGTGATGGGGGTTGGCTTAATTGACTTGATGTCTTTTGGCATATGGTACAGCTTGACGAAGACTTTGTTTCGGTTAATGCTTGAGCAACTTTTCCATCGATCATTGTAAGGAACATTTGAAAATTAATTTCAATGCATTGGTCATCAAATTTAAATATTGCCGGTTGAAGTTCTTTAATTTGATCTTTTATTTTTCGAACTTCTTCAGTTATGACATCTTTAGTTTCCTTTTTGTAAACAAACTTTATTGGTCTGCAATACTTTGTTGAAGAGGGAATTTCATTTTTCCATACATCCATTTCTGTAACTCTACTGGTTGACGGCTCTAAGCCAATATAAGTTTTTCTTAAACGTAATGGAACTAAAGATACCATGAATAAGTTGGCATCAGATGAGTTTTCTGAATTACATTGCTTGTATTGTTTCTGACCAGAGCTTCCATCACATCCCCATTTAGAAAATAAAGTGATGCTGCAATTTTTAAGTTTTTTTAAACAGTCAGCATCAAGTGTATTTAATAATCGTTCTGCAGTGTGTTCGAGAAGAGCCTGCAATTTTACTTCTGCTGAACTTGAAGTTACACTAATAGCCGTTTGTGAAGGTAAGCACTCTTTTTTGACAGAAACTAAATCTCGATATGCTGGAAAGATTCCACAGTTTTTTTCATTGGTTCGCTTTCGCAGTTCTGTATACTGATTTTTTGTCAGTTTTAAATCCAAAAATAGTGCAAATGCTTCTTCTGGAGTAAATTTCATTTCTTCAGTTGGTGTAGGCATACTTTTTAAAATCCTCTTTGTGCGTTTAGGGCTCGCTTCCACTATTTTTTCAATTATTGCAATTTTTGTTTTCTTATTTTGCGTTGGTTGAATTTGATGCAGAAATGAATCCTTTATCATACTATGAGAAATTTCTTCATTGATATTTGCTAGCTTGCGTCTTCGTGATCTTTCACTGCAATTGTCAATTTGTTTTGCGGGCCGACCCACTTTTCCAGTTTCCTTAGCGGTTATTGACAGCTTCTTAAAAATCAGATCATTTGTTAGCCATTTTTCGTTGTGTAAATAAAACTTTTTCTTGTTTCTAGAACATTTCAGGTACCGTTTTCTTAATGTTAATGAAAAATTTTTAATTTTTATCTTATGAATTTTGATTTCTTGTTCGTTGCATAATTTAAAAAATGGATTATTCATTATGTGTAACACAAAATCTTTTTCATCTTTCTGTTGAAAATATATATCTGCGAGAACTTTATAACTGAACTTAGCCATTGTTTAAACAATAATGAAGGTAAAATTATGAATGCATGCACTTTTATACTCTTGATAGAAGTTTTTTTAAATGATCTTTTGTTACTGCTTCTTTAAAACATAAAAACCCTTTTTTAAATACAAATTTAATCTTTTATTAGCATTTCTTTGAAACATAAAAAACCCCTGTTTTCACACTTTTTAAAAGGATAACATACCGGCAATAAATTAACTGGTAACATGTAGGTAATTTTCACGTAAAATATAACTGCGTGCTAGTTTTTTTACCATTTACCTGTTCTTCCATTTTTTTAAATTAATTTGCAATTTTCAGGTAATTAAACTATGTAGTTTATGTTGCGGCTATTTACTTATGTGTAACCTTTTAACTTACTCAGAAATCTAACGTGTTAGTCTATTTATGTCGCCTATTCGTTTTGCAGCATCCGTTCACCCACAATAAGTTCATAACAATGGCAATACCTTTACCATCTCCAAATTAATTGATAACCTGACGTGCTAGATAATTTATGTGGCCTGAACTGCTTTATTTGTCGAAAATTCTTTAAGATTCACCTTCTTTAATTTCAGTAATTTTTCCTTGCAGGACTTATTTTTTGAACCGAATATCTTACCTTGGGTCACAGAAATTGCTGTAGTTCGCAAGGTCGTATCCAGACGTGCGTACAATGGGGTATAGAAATGTAGGTTAGATTCTGGACTACAAGAGAGTATAGGTTTTTTTTTGACGCATTTTGACGCTCAGGACTTATGCTCTATAAAGTAGGAAATTTCCGGGAAATTTTGACATAAAAAAAAAAAAAAAAATTAAAAAGTTCTAGAGGTCGCAGAGTTTAATGCTTTAAACCACGTATAGCTAATAAAATAAACTAATACACAAAACTTATTCTGTCAAAAAATCTTAAAAAACAAAAAAGTTATGAGCATTTCAACTTCAAAAATTGACTCAGAAATTCAAAACTATAACCAAATATTGAGAAAGTCCATTTCGGACCACCCTGTTCTCAATGAAATAGTTGAAATAGGGTTTTAATTTTTTGGCTCCCGAGGTTCACTAGTATTTACTTTCACATGAATAAAAAAATTTTAAAATCGGAGAACAAAAAAAAAAATAATTTTGGCCGCCTTCTCAAAATATGAACCAGTGTGCGACGCACAGTGGGAAATTTTACGAGAAGGCGGTCAAAATTCCATAACTTTTGACTGGATCGGTATTTTTTTATGCGATTTTTTTTGCTCGATAGGTGGGATGTTAGGCTTTTATTTGCGCTATAAAACGTAAAATTCGACTGATAGGAGCAAAAGTTATGGGGAGTTCAAAATTCATTTTCATTTTTTTGTTGAGTTTCGGTGTAAAAGTTGAATATTTCAAATATGATTTTTTTATAATTTATCATTATTTCTCTTGTATTTTACAACTGATACTTATTTTTTATTGTCGAACTTAGATCCTGTCAGAAAACGCCAATATTTGGCCCCTGTAAATTTTTTAGTCCCAATATTCACAGGGGCCAAAGGTTGGCTTTTTTGGGAAAGACGAGTTGTTATAAGGATAAAACTGAAAAGGAATATTTTGAAAAATTCCCAAATAGCATTCTTGGCTATCAATAACATTTCAGGTAATTCAACTTTTATTTTTGGTTTGAGATGTATGTGTATTTTATTTTTATATATTAATACAAATGTATACTTAAATCAAAAACAAATTATAATCTATAAACTATTTTAAATTAAACAATATTAGTAAACATTTCTTCTTAATAGCTTTGGGTTTCATTTTCCAGAAGTTGTTTAGCTTCTTGTTAGCATCAGATGAGTTTTCTGAATTACATTGCTTGTATTGTTTCTGACCAGAGCTCCCATCACATCCCCATTTAGAAAATTAAGTGATGCTGCAATTTTTAAGTTTTTTTTAAACAGTCAGCATCAAGTGTATTTAATAATCGTTCTGCAGTGTGTTCGAGAAGAGCCTGCAATTTTACTTCTGCTGAACTTAAAGTTACACTAATAGCCGTTTGTGAAGGTAAGCACTCTTTTTTGACAAAAACTAAATCTCGATATCCTGGAAAGATTCCACAATTTTTTTCATTAGTTCGCTTTCGCAGTTCTGTATACTGATTTTTTGTCAGTTTTAAATCCAAAAATAGTGCAAATGCTTCTTCTGGAGTAAATTTCATTTCTTCAGTTGGTGTAGGCATACTTTTCAAAATCCTCTTTGTGCGTTTAGGGCTAGCTTCCACTATTTTTTCAATTATTGCAATTTTTGATTTCTTATTTTGCGTTGGTTGAATTTGATGCAGAAATGAATCCTTTATCATACTATGAGAAATTTCTTCATTGATATTTGCAAGCTTGCGTCTTCGTGATCTTTTACTGCAATTGTCAATTTGTTTTGCGGGCCGACCCACTTTTCCAGTTTCCTTAGCGGTTATTGGCAGCTTCTTAAAAATCAGATAATTTGTTAGCCATTTTTCGTTGCGTAAGTAAAACGTTTTCTTGTTTCTAGAACATTTAAGGTACCGTTTTCTTAATGTTAATGAAAAATTTTTAATTTTTATCTTATGAATTTTGATTTCTTGTTCGTTGCATAATTTAAAGAATGGATTATTCATTATGTGTAACACAAAATCTTTTTCATCTTTCTGTTGAAAATATATATCTGCGAGAACTTTATAACTGAACTTAGCCATTGTTTAAACAATAATGAAGGTAAAATTATGAATGCATGCACTTTTATACTCTTGATAGAAGTTTTTTTTAAATGATCTTTTGTTACTACTTCTTTAAAACATAAAAACCCGTTTTTTAAATACAAATTTAATCTTTTATTAGCATTTCTTTGAAACATAAAAAAACCCCTGTTTTCACACTTTTTAAAAGGATAACATACCGGCAATAAATTAACAGGTAACATGTAGGTAATTTTCACGTAAAATATAACTGCGTGCTAGTTTTTTTACCATTTACCTGCTCTTCCATTTTTTTAAATTAAGTTGAAATTTTCA
This sequence comes from Pollenia griseotomentosa, assembly GCA_963931875.1. Classification (NCBI taxonomy): domain Eukaryota; kingdom Metazoa; phylum Arthropoda; class Insecta; order Diptera; family Polleniidae; genus Pollenia; species Pollenia griseotomentosa. The sequence goes on along the minus strand of OZ007560.1, from coordinate 259,304,470 downwards.
GGTAATTAAACTATGTAGTTTATGTTGCGGCTATTTACTAATGTTTAACCTTTTAACTTACTCAGAAATCTAACGTGTTAGTCTATTTATGTCGCCTATTCGTTTTGCAGCATCCGTTCACCCACAATAAGTTCATAACAATGGCAATACCTTTACCTTCTCCAAATTAATTGATAACCTGACGTGCTAGATAATTTATGTGGCCTGAACCGCTTTATTTGTCGAAAATTCTTTAAGATTCACCTCTTTAATTTCAGTAATGTTTCCTTGCAGGACTTATTTTTTGAACCGAATATCTTACCTTGGGTCACAGAAATTGCTGTAGTTCGCAAGGCCGTATCCAGATGTGTGTACAATGGGGTATAGAAATGTAGGTTAGATTCTGGACTACAAGAGAGTATAGATTTTTTTTTGACGCATTTTGACGCTCAGGACTTATGCTCTATAAAGTAGGAAATTTCCGGGAAATTTTGATATTAAAAAAAAAAAAAAAATTAAATAGTTCTAGAGGTCACAGAGTTTAATGCTTTAAACCACGTATAGCTAATAAAATAAACTAATACACAAAACTTATTCTGTCAAAAAATCTTAAAAAACAAAAAAGTTATGAGCATTTCAACTTCAAAAATTGACTCAGAAATTCAAAACTATAACCAAATATTGAGAAAGTCCATTTCGGACCACCCTGTTCTCAATGAAATAGTTGAAATAGGGCTTTAATTTTTTGGCTCCCGAGGTTCACTAGTATTTACTTTCACATGAATAAAAAAATTTTAAAATCGGAGAACATAAAAAAAAATAATTTTGGCCGCCTTCTCAAAATATGAACCAGTGTGCGACGTAAGTATTAAAAGGCACAAAAAGGCTAAGAAAGTTACTGCAGTCACAGAAAACGGCTTCTCTGGAAATATATCTTAAGGAACTTGATATATCTCCACAGTCAGACTACTCATTATGGCGTTCAGCTAGAAATCTTTATAGACCAGTTAACTCTAAGCCACCATTAACCCTAGAGTACTAATGATCGACGTTTCGACGAGCATCGCTTCCTTTTGATTAATTTACTTTTAAATGGGTGTGTCTAACACTCTCAAATTTTGTATGCTGTTAGTAGATGATTTACTTTTGCTGTGTGTAATTGTGTTTTTTGAATTGCGTTGCTGGAACATTGCTTTTATTGGTTTTGTACTCGTCGAATCGTCGATGGTTAGTATTAACGTGACTTTTATTTTTCAACTTTGTGAGCAAATATTGCAAATGTTGTTACTTCAAACAATAGTGGCACCAATGTCCAGCTTAGGAGAAAATAAAAAAGAACACAAATGAAGTATGTGTAGATCATGCCCATACGAAAAAATGACGAATGTCAAAATCAAAATGTGATATATGCGAAAAACCCATATTCGGAGAGCACAAAGTTGAACTTTGTGACTCTGGCTCAAAGTGTTATTTAAAAAAAAAAAATTTTATTTTTTTTTAAAGACAAAAATGTCTTTTTTAAGTTTTGATTCTTTTTTAGTTTTTCAGTTTTCCCTAACAATATTTTATAGGTAATTTTTTATGATCACAAAAATATGTGCAACATAAAATAAAAAAGTTCTAAAATTAAATATTTCGTTTATCTATATGAATTAAAATAAAATTATTTTTTTATATAAACTTATAAGGTGCCATAATGAATAATAACATTTATTGAAAAAGTATATTTGCTTTTAAGCCAAAGTTATAGGCAGTTAAAAAATACATCGTCGAATCGACGATCATTAGTTACAACGTACGTAAAATATGGTTCGTACTCTAGGGTTAAGAAATTTGAATGGAAGTTGGGCCAGAAATGATATTGAAAAAGGCAAGCTGCTTGTTAATCATTTGAAAAACGTATTCATCCCAAATGTATCTTAGATGTAGCAGTCGTTTTACCGCCTTCTAATGTTTGAGCAGATATTTTCCTAAGATTTGAGTTAAGAGAAATCGAAAAGGCTATTTGTGATTTAAACACCAAGAGGGTGTTTAGATCAGTAAAAAATGCTTTTAGAGCTACCTCGCAAAGCAAAGATAATTATCCTTTTTTTAATGCTGTTTTACGCTTTGAGTGCTACCCTTTAGAATAGAAGGTTTCCTTAGTAACTATGATACCAAAGCCATGAAAGGATCATACAAAAGTTGAGTCATATCAGTGTTGCCAGAAGTAGGGGAAAATCCGTGCATGTAGGTATTTTTGATACTAAAAGAGAGGCGTAGGGAAAATCGGACAGATTTTTTATAATCACCAAAGTGTAGGGATTTTTCGTCATATCGTCATTAATTATAAAAAAAAATTCAGAAAAACGTTTTGTAAGTGATATTATCTTGTCCAAAGCGCTTCAAAATTTGTTCTTTTCACTAAAATCGCTTTAAAATATATTTCCAGAGTTGTTTGTGGTTTGAAAAGCTGGCGACACTAATATGTACGTATGTTTTTTAAGATATCATTTAATTAAATTTTTAAAAGTACATAATATTGTTCCTATTCAACAATATTGAATTAACTCAAAATTTTTAGTTTTTGACTTTGTGGACAAAATCGACAGGTATTATATTCCTATCTACCTGCTGTAAAAATATCGAGCTATTTTGTGTAACTTTTGGTAAAGAAAGAAATGGTTTAAAAATACTTTAATATATGCCTTTCATATTAAATTAAAAATTGGTTTGCTTCTCCTGAAAATTTTGAGTGAATACAGTATTGTTGAACAAGTGTGATATGTGTTATTTATTTTTTTTTAAGTATGGCACTTATTTTTTGTCCCAGCTTTAATAAACACATTCAAACAAAATTGATTTTTTATAACAAATGTGTTTTCTTCTATTTTAATGACAAAAATGTGTAGGGATTTTTGTAGGGGAAATTTGTCTAACATGTAGGGAAAAATCGGATTTTTTAAGCTTGTGTAGGTATTTTTTCGAAAAATCCACTGGCAACACTGAGTCATATAGACCTATTAGCTTTTCTAAGCGTACACGAAAATTGTCATGAATCATCTCGTTACTTAAGAATCATATATTTGAACTGGAAAAGTGGTTAGATATAACATTCACATTGCATCGGAAAAAAGGCCCCTATTAAAATTAATAATCTTATCATACCTCAACAATCGCATACATCTAGATCGGCGTGTAACGTGGAAATGGCATATAAGAGCAAAACTAACTTAAATAAAACTAAAAGCAATTCAAATTAATTGGCTTATTAGAAGAAATTCTGTTCTTAGTCTCTATTGCAAACTTCTACTCTTAAACTCTAACTTAAAGCCAATCTAGTGCTACGGTATTTAGTTATGGGGCTCTGCTTCGCCCTCTAATATCAAAAAAATTCAAAGGCGCCAAAAGAAACTTCTTCGAATAATCACAGCAGCTCCCTGTTATGTTAAAAACTCAAATATCCACAAGGATCTCAGTGTGCCACTTGTAGAAACTACCATGAAACTTTGGTGCACTATGCTCCAGTGGGAGTTAATATTTGAAAATGCTTGAACTGCACCCAAATCCACTAGCTCGAAATATTTTAAATTTCGCTTAAGGAGAGGAGACACTGCAGCACTCACCCAATCAGAAGGGCGATAAACACCTACATATCGTCAGCTCATTCTTGGTTTGGCGCATATGCCAAAAAATCGGAGTGAAGAAAAACGACAAAGAAGGTTAACATGAAGATTTCTCAAAATGTATACGATAAAATATTTTTATATTTTCTCCGCTGCTTCCGGCATATGTTTTGAAGAAAAATGTAAATTTTTGTCAACTTTCATGAATGAAGTTAGTATTTTATTGAAAGTGAAAAATATTATTTTGTGCCGCATACGCCACTTATCTTAACATATTTTTAAAAAGTAGCTTTTTGTGCTGCATACGTATACTTATTGCTATGCATTGAGTAACTTGCTGAAATTAAAGTTTCTATATTAACAATCTAATAAAAAGTCAAGATTGATGATCTTTTTCTTTTATTTGTTATTTTTCTTTATTAATAATAAAAAAGTTCCATTTTTATATTTTAAATAAATTTTAGAAAATTTTACTATTAATTAACACGTGTTTATTATTATATAAAACTATTTTTTTTCTTGTTGTCATTTTATTTGCTTTTGCTCATATTGCAATTATTAGGTCTATGCAGAAATAAAACAATTAAAAAAAAACAACACGCATTTGGTTGTGTGTATAACATGATGAAGATATCAAAAGCAATTGCTACAAAAACCATTACATGAAAAAAACACAAATCAGCAGTCGTTTTGCGTAGACCCACTGATACGACGACGCTTTTGCTTAAACTACTTTTTTTCTTACGTCAATGAAGCAAAGCAAGATTGAAATTTATTTTGTATGTTTTTATATTAAGAATTTGGTGCAATCGCCAAATTGTGGCGTGTAGAGCAAAACAATACTTAAAAAACTTTAAAATAGTTGAAACCATATGAATAAATAAGAGTTATGTGTAGTTTATAGAGCACGAGCGCCTTACTCGTTACGGCGCTCGTGTTCTATAAACCACACATTAACCTTTTTAGTGCTAGTTACACCCACACCACAATAGTGGAGAGGGTATTATGCATTTGTGCTGATGTATGTAACGCCTTAAAATATTGGTCCTAGAACCACCTTAAAGTATACCGATCGATTCAGAATCACTTTCTGAGTCGAACTAACGATGTCCGTCCGGCTGGCTGGCTGTCCATGTAACCTTGTGCGCAAAGTTGGAGATAATTTGATAATATTTGGGACATAGGTTATTATTGGCACAAGGACCAAGCCTATTGAAAATGGACCGAATCGTAGGACCACGAGGGAAGATAGGGGGAAATTTCTTCCTCTCAGAAACTATCAAACCGATTTTAATGAAATTTAAAACATAAATAGATCCATATCTATAGAAACACATAAGCTATACAGTTTTTAAAAAAAAAAAGTACCACAAGGGGAGGTAGGGGGCAATTTCTGCATCTCACAAACTTTCAAACCGATTTTAATGAAGTTTAAAAACATAGATAAATCCATATTTATATGGACACATAAGCATGATGTGTTTTTTAATACTCTGGTGTAACGTATCATATGGTCGGGCTTGACCGACTATACTTTCTTCAAGTTTTGAAATATATTTTGTTTGTTTTTTAACTTTAGGCGCAGTGACACCGTCACGAATATAGCGAAAAACAGGGTTCTGACATTTGACGCAACAGATTGGTTAAATTTTGACTTAAAGTTTATTCTTTTAGAGTTTTATAAAACAAAGCCTTATTCAGCGCTTTGTTAAGAATTTGCTCACTTACCTTACTGCATCTCTGTATATCTTATTGCGTAGCGCATAAATGTGCGCCCTATGCTCCAATGGGAGTTAAAGGAACATATATATATATATTAGTGCTTTGCAAAGCAAGAAATTTTTTTATTGGGTTAATCGGTTGATCGCTCCATTAATTAACCGGTTTTGGTTTAATCGGTTAATTTTAATATTGATCGGTTAACTGATTAATTAAGCTTTTTTTTATAAAATAAGTAATTTCAATAAATAAAAGTGCATAAATTATTTATTACTTGTGTTTATTAGAAAAAAAAAAAACAAAATAACAAACATAACAATTCTTGAACTAAAACGAGAAAACAAGAAATAATGAATAATGAATAAATAAATAATACATATATTTTAATTAATCATATTATGTGTTAATTAAAAAATAAACTGTGAGATCGTTTTATTAGTTATTTCAATACTTTAAGGAGACGTTATTTAATTACACAGTGTTACAAAAACGAATGAAACAGAAATACTTGGGATGCGATAATTTATTTCTAGTAGGTCTTGTCGAGCACAACAAGACTCTGTCCTTGAAATTTGCGAAACACCTCAAAAATCTTCAGTTACGAGTAAAAACGCAGTTTTTCGTACCTTTTGCACTTATATGCCAGTAACTTTGTTGAATATCAACCGATTTTAAATTTCTCAGCGGATTTGGAAAAAACAAACTGAGTCCTTTCGAAGATGTAACAATTATATTTTAGTTATATTGAGGTAACTATGCGTATTTCTCCAGCAAACTCAATTTTTTTTTAATGTTCTCTATTTTTTAACTTTGGAGATGCTTTTGCACATTTTTTATTTAGGAACCGTTTTATTTATAAATTTATTATAAAAGTATGTTTATTTATAAGTAAAATGCTACCTTGTTTTTAAATAACCGAGTTATTAAACTTTCAATAAAAATAATCTGAGCACTATTTATTTTTCTAAGTTACTTTTTATAAAAGAAAAAAATTATAATTTACCTCATTAACTAAATTTTTTTTTTTATTTAAAAAAAATAACTTATAAAAATAGAAAAATTCTCAGATTATAAGTGCAAAAGGTACGAAAGCCGGGGTTTTACCCGTAACTCGAGATTTTGGAGGTGTTTCGCAAATTTCAAGGACAAAGCAACCCAGGTATTTTTTCCTGTCGCACTGTGTTATCTTTTAGAAAAATAATTTGGTTTAAATGTTTAGGATTAAAGCGATTATTTTCTTTAGTTTTGATAAAAACTTGACTTTTCGTAGATGTTGGAGAACGCGAAAGCAAACCCATTATACAGAATATCTAATTTGTGAGTCTATTTCCTGGATTTCTCTAAACATATAAAATCTTCCATTATGCCATTAGAGTCCTGTTTTAATTTTTATAAATTTTTAACACTTCTAATTATTTCGGTTAATTATTTTGAAAAATTGTTTGTGCTCGAGTTTGCTAAAAACCGTAAAAATGTGAAACCGCGGTTTCGGTTTTTAAATGATTAAAACCGGTCGGTTTCGGTTTTCGGTTTTCAAAATATCCAAGTAAAACAACATACATATATGTATATTTTTTGCATGTAATACAATTTTATTATTTGTTTCAATTCATGTACTTTTACTAGAAGAGAAACGTATGTTATTTATCTTAAATTTAAAGAATTTGGAAATAATTTGCGTTGTTCCAGGCTGTTATGCATAAAGTTTTTTTTTTTAATGAAGTACGAGTATTATGTTTAATTTGCAATTTCTTTAAGCATAAATATATGTATATTTAAGGCCTTATTCATAAACAATATTAAATGCTTATGACAGGTTTATAAGACGAATTTTCTATGAAAATTTGTTTAATTAACCTTTAATAAAACTGAAATATTTTTTATGAATAAGGGGGTTAAAATAAAAGCTAAAACCGAGGTTTTTTTGGTCGGTTTTCGGTTTCGGTTTTAAGGCATTAAAACCTCGGTTTCGATTTCGGTTAAAACCGAACAGCAATCCCTAGTTTGTGTTACCATCGAGAGTTTCTTCTGTTGTCAGGTCATCATCTGAATCATCCTGGCAAAGCTCGGCACAGAACATTCTAAAAAAAAGTTTCTTTTCGAACTCCTTAGTTTCTGTTTTTGTACTTTTTTTTAAGAATGTACCGATAGAAGGAAATATATTGTATGAAAAAATATTTTCTAAATAAAAAACACAAAAAAATATGTTATAATACAACAAAAAATTTTGTTACATCGGTTAATCGATATATCGACTGAAATTAGCCGGTTTAATCGTTAATCGAAAACAGCCAATTCAAAATTAACCGATCAGTTAATCGGGTAGTAATTAATCGGTAAACCGAATGAATACCCTAGTATGTATGTATGCACGTTATTTAAAGCCAACGTAATTCTCTCTCTCTCTGACGCGGTCACCTGTATAAATTCGTCTTGTTTACAACTAAAACAAAATTTACAAACATTTTATTGAGAAAATTTTTTTAAAAGTTAGAAAAGCTGATTAATAACTGTTCCTATTTTTCCTGTGTAAAATTTCCCTGAACTTTAAGAAACATTATTCGCGACTATCTTAAATAAAGGTGAACAGTTTTCTTCTTTAAATTATTTTTTAAATTTTTTAGAGAAAAGAGAGCAAATTTCGACGAAAAATTATTTCCCATAAGAGTGAGGGCGTGAAATTTCATGTATTTGTTATTGCGAAAATACGCAATAAAAAATTTAAAAATTATTAAAATATGCATTTTAATTAGTATTGTGGTTATTTTGTTGAACTATTTATGGTTTTTAATCCAAATTTTTAATATTTTTAATTAGGCTTAAGTTCATTAAATTTAATTTTCATTAAATTATTTTTATGAAGAAAGGAATTTTACAACTTGAAAATTAATTAAAATTGTTATTGATAATCTTTCATTCTTGACCGTGGCCGGGATTCAAACCGCGGCCGGCAGGTTACCATGACATGTTTCGATCGCAACCACTCGATCTTCTCAAATGGATTTGCCGTTTTACACTCGCAGCCATCGACGACTGCTGACGTCAATAGTCAAACATCAATCCTTAAACCAAATGCTGCATATCTTGTGGCGTTGAAAATTTACAAAAGGCAACACAAATTTTGGTAGAAAGCAACAACAAAATTATCAAATATTTTTGAAATTGTTTGTGCGTTCAATGTAATTTTTGGTGTTGCGTTGCAGAGCCTTAATTCCGTACGTAAAGTGCGATCTTTTTCGCACTTTGCTTAAGCAAACGACATATTCATTAAAATTAACAAAAAGTTTCCCTAAGTTCAATATGGTTTGACACGTGATTTACATGTATTTGCACAGTTATTTAAGCCAACTTAAGCATATTATAGTTGGGCCTTAAGTATCAGTCATCAAATCGCGCAGCTTATAGATGACCTCGTAATTTTTATGGCGCACATAATTGTGTTCAGCAATGAGGTTCACTTTTGGCTTAACGGGCTTGTTAAAAACAAACTTGCTGTATATGGAGTGAGACGAATCCACACCAGACGAAACGGACTCCATCACATTCAGAAAAATGCTGGATGCCACCAGCGGACCTAATTTTTAATAAATTTCTAATTTCTTAAAAAATGAATGAACATTAGATTTCGAATAAAAAAATTGATTTTTTTCTTTCTTTTTTTACAATTACATTTCTATCGGGATTTAAAAAACACCCTTTATTTCATATACGTTATTTCCGCTTAATTGAGTTTCTAAAAATGCACGACTTTCGACGCAATTAAACGGGAACTCAATTAAGCAGTACTCGGTTAATTGAGTCGCCGACGCAATTAAAACGAAAATCGCTTAATTGAGCAAGATGTGCAATAAAGCGAAACACCCATGTGTAGATAGAAAATGTAACTCATTTCTTTATTTATTTTATATAACATTTATTTATAAAACTGAAACATGAAACATGACTTTCTTGATTTTTGTGGAGCAAAAACACATTAAGTAGAGGGAAACAATTAACCGAAACATTTGCTTTTGTTTTTCGCAATGTGGTCTTATTTTGCGAAATAATTAAGCGGGTGACGCAATTAAACGGAACTCAACTAAACGGGTATTTTTACATAGACTGTTATACTGAAAGATTTCGTTCCATGGTTTTTAGTGCAATAAAACGGGAAACTCAATTAAGCGGGGCTCAATTAACCGAAAACTACTGTACTATATATAGTAAGTAATACCGTTTTCAATGTTTTTTTTGGTTGCTAAGTTTAAATATAAGGGTCAATAAACATTTATTTAAAATAAAAGTGATAGAAAAAGCAGGCTATCGTGAATTTAATTTTAATGATAGAAAAAATTTATTATCAGAATTAAAAAGTGTACATTTCCTACTCAAAAATACATTCTTTTTCATCAACAAACCCCTAACACATTTGTAGGTATGTACCATAGTGTGGAAATCAACGAAATTAAAAGTTTGGATACAAAATAGAAATAGAAGTACATACATAAATAACTGCAATACGAACAAAACGACATAAGCAAAAAGAAAACAAATAAAAACGTACTTAATTGAATTAGATCAAATGATCACAACGGATACATAATTACAAACGAAACACGACCACTATAATTTGGATGTTAATGGATTACTACAAGCCGATGAATGATGCATATAAAGAGATGTGGATAGTTACAAAACGTTTAGAGTAATAGGGCTAAACGGGGCATAGGATTATCATCCCAATGTATGTACATACATATGTACATATGTTTTTCTGTATGTAGACAGAAAACCCCAACTGTTTTCAATGATTTAGAATTTATTTTTCAAAAGGGGCGAATTTTTGATATGTATGTACCTACTTAGCATGTAATGAGAATGGCGTGGTGTCTTGTACATCATAGTTGTATTCAATAAAATATCAGTTGAAAAGTGGTCATCATAGAGAAAAGATCGTAGACGCGGTTTGCCGCTGTCAAAAAAATGCCTTTTTAAGGCATAAAAATCAATCCCAATACGTAGAAAAAATGAAACAAATTAAGCTAGCAATTGGATTACTGCTGATCCTTCTGATAAATGAAGTTCATTGCGGTCAATTACGAAGGATATGGATGCAGGATCATTGTCAAAGTGGTGTTTGTAGTGGAATTGAAATTGGACGTAATGACTATGTTATTATGTCTCAGGCGCCATTTGAAAAGCAAACAGTTCTCACTTTTATCAATTCATCAATAACAAAAATTCCACACTTAATGTTTGATACATTCCCAGATCTACAAGTATTGCGAATGGAAAACTGTTCAGTGGAAACATTTGAAAATCCTCAGTTTGAGGGTGCCAGCAATTTAATGAGCTTATTCTTGGGCCATAATTTACTAAAAGATATACCAAAGAATATATTCTTGGGAGCTGATAACTTAAACACCCTACATCTAAATGACAATCAGTTAAAAGTGTTAAATAATCAAAGTTTTAACGCTTTAAAAGAGCTGAAAAAACTTTCACTGGCGAACAACCAATTGCATGATTTGCCTTCTGGAGTTTTTGTACATATGATCAATTTATTGGACTTAAATTTAGCTGGAAATCAGTTGGAACTGTTTCCAAGAAATATTTTCTATAAAAATGTCTTTCTTAAACGGATAAGCCTAGAAAGAAATCGGTTTAAAGTTTTCGAGTCGGAATTGTTTAAAATGCAAAGCCATTTATCATATTTGGATCTTTCGGGGAATATATTGCAGGATCTGACTCTAAATTTTTCCATTTTAGATTCGGTCGTTGCCAATAATTGTGATTTACGCAAGTTGGATGTTCACGGAATAGTTAAAGAACTAGAGTTGCGCAACAATTCCTTAAGAGAAATTCCACATATCCCCAATGCTGTTAATGTCACAAGCATAGATTTATCCCTGAATCCGTTAGGTACTCTGCAAGGACATCCATTTCGTAGGTTTACTAACCTGTTGCGATTAAACTTGAGTAGTACTAACATGCACGAGGTTGGCGAAGAAGTTTTTAAAAGACAAACACAATTAAAAATGCTTGATATATCGTCTAATTCCCTGTTCAATTTAAAGTACATCATTTTCGATGGTTTAAAAAACTTGCAATATTTTTATTTTCAGCAAAATAACTGGAATTGTGATTTTTTGCAACTCTTAATGAACTCATTCGTTAAAAAACGTAATATGTCATTTATGGAAGACGCAATTGCTCCAGAATTAGTCGATGATTACGTCGAAGGAGTCGCGTGTTGGTACGAAAATAATAAAAACCTAAAGAAATGTGATGGCTTAGTTTCAGATGCAGCCCTAGAGTTGGCCATTGTTCGAAATGATATTAAACAAATGATGGATACTTTGGAAAAAAAATTTGTCAAAGTCTATCGGTTGTTAGAAGAAATGAAATTACGATTATAATCGCAACAAATACATATATAAAATATTTAATTTAGGCTCCCTATTACGGTTCACAACTCAACTCAGTTGAGTTGTTATTTCTTAATTTTTGTATTATGGTTAGCAACTTTGCTATTTTGCGGTGAACAAAAACATAACAAAAATTACAACTGATCACAACTAGTTGTCTTAATTACAACTCAACTGAGTTGAGTTGTAAACCGTAATAGGGGCCTTAATCATGAAACATTATTTAATCCTATTTATCCACTTATAATACTCGCATTATATCCTTATATATACATATTATTAATACTATTTAATTATTCTATTATTTGCTTAAAGTTCAGGACCATTTACTTTTAAGGATTAAGCAACATAAACATATTATACTACAGTTTAAATTTTGCGAAATAAAACACCTTTGTATGAAACGGTTCTAAGATTTAAAAACAAAATTTTATTTTTAGTGTTTAATTTTGGAATATATTTGAATCACTCAGTGCAGAAAGGGAACTACTGACATTTTTGGTCGTAATTAATTTATATTGTATTCATATAGATTCGAATACGCTCTATTTGAAAATGATACGAAAATTATTTGGTCAAATATTAAAAATTTTTAAAAAATTTCAAACTTCCGTTAAGCGCAAAAAGGGAACATCTTTAGCAGTAGACCCCTTTTTGCACTTAATCGAATATTTTTTGAATTTCATATACTAGTCATTATTAATGTGCTGTTTTCACAACACAAGTGATTGAACGTGTAGTAAAATTTTATTTAATAATAATCAATTATCATGTTTTACACCCTAGTAATAAAATTTGCTACTTGCTACGGCAAACAAAACAAAACGTTGGTTTTCTAGGAATATTTTCCACGAGTATTTTCCATACTTTTTTTCAACGAACAAAAATCAGGTATGTAAAAAAAATCATTCGATATCAAATCAAAACACTCGTAATTAGTTTGAAGCGGTTTTAAAATCCATTTCTGAATTATAGTCTAATGTGCTGTCTCCAAATGTACTGGAAACGTCTAAAATTGCAAGGCTCATTAAACAAGTTATGTGCATTAGAGAGATCAAGACGAATGTATAATTCCGAATTTGTTATTTAACTTTGCACACACTCGTTTTATATGATCTGTCCACACTTTTTATTGTTTTTCTACCTTCAATTGCTTAATTTAAGGAGTCCGAAAATAAAAGACTATTGCAAACGGAAAGTATTGTATTCGTTTGTTTAATAGATAATTTTTAAAATGTCGCGGGTGCGTGTTAACAGTCCTGATTTATTTGGCTTTCTGACTTAATTAAAAAATGTTTCTTAGCTTATTTTAACCGTGACGTAAGAAATCGAGTTAAGTGTGCTGCTTAAGATGTTATACAAATCTAAATGGTTGGTATAAGCGGTTATGTTCCAGGTTTAAAGTAAACAAAAAAAAAATTAAATCGTTTTTTAGAGATATTAAAATTTTAAAATGGCCCATATAGGACAGAAAGAAATAAAAAGAAAGGATATATGTATTGATGATGTACGTGTCCACTGAAAGAAAAATGCTTCATATATATAATGAATCGTTTTCATAAAAAATTTCATTGGTTAAATGAAAATTTTCATTGTCTAAATGGAATTTCATAGTTATAATGAAGTATTTTCGTTAAAATCGTTTCATTAAATTTCATAATTACGTTAAAAATTTTCATTGGATATATGAAAACTTAAGTTTGTCCAAGTTAAACAAAAAAATTTAATTGGGAACACAAAAATAAACAATATACAAACATAACTATATTCATAAATTTATACAAAACTAGTTGTTTGGTCCCGGCGTTGCTCGGGATTTTCCAAATTATAATAAAAAATTAAATACTGGTGAAATCCTGTCTGAAATTGGTCATATCAACTTATAAACCTTCGCCGGCTCATGCTCAACAACTTTGCTAAAGATCATAGCATCGTCAAATGCAGAGTTTACGATTTAATTCATACTGAGAAATTTTCAATGGCGCCATCTATTTTAGATTTTTTTTTTTTTTTGATATTTTTCTTATTTGGTCCGAGACCATATCGAATTGGTACGAATCATCGAAATCGGTCCAGCCGTTCTTTAATTATATAGTAGTAACTAACGCCACTTTTTTTTTATATATATGGGCATTTCCACAGAAATGTCAACCGCAGCCAAATAATTCAAAGTCTATAAAAGTATGTTGTTTAAACATATTTTAATAGGGAATCTATCAACTCTCAATGATTTAAACAAATTTTACATTTATTCATAACACACTTTGAAATATTCAAATGCAAAGTCGAACAAGTGAAAAAGTTCTGTTTTGAACATTTCTATTGCACGTTTTATTTTGCTAAATGATCTTAATGAGAAACATTATGCATTGACAATTGCTTTTTAAATCTTAGTTTATATTCAATCAATAAAGAAAAAATGTAAACGGAAGGATGCGATTGCCAGTGCAAATTTTTTCTTTTCTTTACCGTATATTTCGATGTAGCGTGCGACATTGAAAAATAACATTTGTTATCAGTGCGTCGAGGGTATTTGGACAATGCGTTTCAACTATTAGCAACAAACAGATATTTTTATTGCAAATTAAATTACAAAAATTTTGCTGGAAAATAATCAGTGCTTTTTTCTGGGTACTTATTTTAAGTTTGTAGCGTGCGACATCGTAGTAAGTGTGAAATGCATAAATTCAAAAAAATTTTTTTTTTCCTAAAATATCTATATTTGCGATGGCCAACAACTACAAGCATCAAGGACAGCTTATTCCATTAAAAAAAAACTTTATTTGAGACTAGCAATACTATTTTCAGTTAAGATGGTTTTTGTTCTATATTTGTATTTTTCAATAATTAGTATTGTGGTTATTTTGTTGAACTATTTATGGTTTTTAATCCAAATTTTTAATATTTTTAATTAGGCTTAAGTTCATTAAATTTAATTTTCATTAAATTATTTTTATGAAGAAAGGAATTTTACAACATGAAAATTAATTAAAATTGTTATTGATAATCTTTCATTCTTGACCGTGGCCGGGACTCGAACCGCGGCCGGCAGGTTACCATGACATGTTTCGATCGCAACCACTCGATCTTCTCAAATGGATTTGCCGTTTTACACTCGCAGCCATCGAGTTAAAAAAAGCGTTTAAAAACATGAAAATAAGCTGTTAAAATTTAAAAAAAGCAATTAAAATTGTTTTTCCACTTAATTCGTTTAATATGTTGTTATAGTAAATTATAAGTTGATGCAATAAATTTTCGAAAAGAAAACTATGTCTGTTTGGAGTCAGCAAGTTCTTGTACATAGAAAAAGTTCTTCCTACGTCTACAGATGTTAAGGGAGCATATTTAAAATTGAGTATTTGCTCTGAAGTATATTTTATACGATTGGACTCATAATTCCGCTTGCCTCCCAAAATATCCCTAATACCTTTTAATACCGAAAATTCTTCATTTTTTTAATGAATCTGATTTAAATTTTGTATTAAATTTCTCTCCTATATCCCCTGGAACACGAGATATTTTTCTTAGTGCCCATTTAGACAGGGAAACATCTGGAAGGGAAACATTTTGTTTGTTAGCAAATTGCGGGTGGGGAAGAGAGAATGGTTTTTGTGTTCGGTACTCGGCGACACGCTTTGTTCTCATTTTCTTTGTTGACATTTACCTTGCTTTTTGAGAAAAAAACAACAATATTAACAGAATGTTTCCGGCAACATGTTCGTCTATGTGACCGCAAATGAAAAAACAAAAGAAAATTCCAGATGTTTTCCTTCCAAATGTTCGCTCGTCTAAACTCGGACTTACGGTCCATAACTATGTTCACTTTGAAAACCAATGAAAGTTTTTGTGTTTCGAATTTTGTTACAACTTCGTGTAAAACCCCAAAATTTGCAGAAATTAACAATATTTGATATACAGAGAAATTCCTAATAGCTAAAACTATATTAAAAAAGCAAAAAATAAGACGTTACTATACCAAAAACAGAGAGAAGGGGAGGGAAGGGAAAAGAACTTAAACAAGCAAATAATAAAATAAGTTGATAAAAAGGCTTTATACTAAAAACAAAAACACATACCGCTACAGTACCGCTAAGACAGAGTTGCATAAAAATCAAGTAAGAAAGTATAGTCGGTCAAGCCCGACCGTATGATACCCAACACAACAGTATTTAAAAACAAGTTTCGAGAGTGTTTGGCTATATGAATAGGGATCTATCTATGTTTTAAATTTCATTAAAATCGGTTAAATAGTTACTAATGGGCAGAAATTTACCCTATCTCCCCTCGTGGTCCTATTTTTTTAAAAATGCATACCTTGCGTGTCCATATAAATATGGATCTATCTACATATGTATGTCTTAAATTGCATTAAAATTGGTTTGATGGTGGGCACAAAGACCCTCTTTCGGATAGCAGCTTGTATGGGGGCTATATTGAATTATGGACCGATTCGCCCTTGTTGCACATAAAAATAAATAATAATTACGATTTTTGCAAAATATTATTAAATAAGTTTTTTTTCGTATGAAAAAAATGAAAAATTATCTTAAAATGACAAAATAAGTAAAAAAAGCCGATATCGCAAAAATAACTAAAAAAAAGCCGATTTTGCCAAAATAAGCAAAAAAAAAAAGCCCTAACAAATATAGCTCATTTTCTTTGTTTTCTTATGATCGGAATTTGTGTTCAATCAAAATCTTTTTTCTTTTCATTTGCTTTTTTTTGGTTGCCATAGTGATAAGTAATGAACAAAAAAATGTTCTCCTTTAAAAAAAACACACCCTTAATTTTGTGACAAATATTATAAAAATATTTCTCTATTAAACAGAATTTTATGACAAAAATTATAAAATTGGATTAAAAGTGTGTTTAAAATTAAAACAACTTCCGAATTCGTGAATTACGTTTTCGTGAATTACGTTTTCGATTTCCTCCTGCACACCCCTGATACACAGAAAAAAATAAAAATTGATTTCAATTAAAAAATTTGTGATATTAATTAAAAAATTAATTAAATTTGCACCAGTAAACAAATTAATAGTATCAATTAAAGCAGTTAATAGTATTAATTAAACGTTTAATTCACTTGATTAAATTTTTAATTAAAAGTGATTATATTTTTAACTAACGCTTTAATTGGTGAAAAATTTTGGATAATTTTTTCTGTGTATATATACATATTATATATTACCCAGCTAGCATAGGATGTTTGTTAGACGATTGTGTTTAATATTCAACTCCTAAAAGAATCTTCTGATGATTATCTGACGATAAACAATAATAAAAACCTTTAAATTTTTTATTTATTAGTTTTTTTATACATTTTCTGACACGCTTGTCTTTTAATATTAGGATGAACCGTTTGCGACTCTCCTTATGAGTCATATAACAATTACTGAGCTACCTAAGTAAGAGCGTTTTTAAAATATGAAAATTCTATCGTTTAGGTGGCTCAGCATTACTTTTCTTGATGTGCTTTCCGAAAGACTCATTAAATAATCTTTACACAAATCTCAGACGAGCCCCTCTACGATTAATAAAAGCGTCTTTCGCTGTGTTGTTGAAGTATCTGCCGTGCGAGGATTCTTCTACGATTAAAAATTGCGCCCGTCGACTATTATAAACGCTCTTCATGAAAGAAGAGCAGAGAGAAGAATAAATATATATATATGTATGTATATGTATGTATATATTTATTTATAAGAAAAATAATATCATACCATAATCGTATCATAATCTAATCATTTAGGAATCAGCTCATTTTTCAATCATAAGTTACACTCTCGTGTGAGAAAATAGTACCATATCGGTGAATCGCCTAAAAGAAACATTTGTGATACAATTTTCTCATTCCTTTTTGAGAATTTTAATGTTTGTTTTTATAATCATTATTGAAACGTTTTCGTATAGTTTTTGATATTTTATATAATTTTTTATGGCTTTTGAAAGTTGTCGTTTTTTTGCAAAGCAGAGAAGAAACAATTTGCACCAACATTTATTTTTTTTAGCCAAGCTTTTCATTTGTTTGGCTGACACGAAAGTTTCTAATTTTATTTTTTTGATTTGGCAAAAACAAAAATTCAAAATATTTAAAAATCATTATTTTAACCTATCAATTAATAATATATGAATCCTTTTTCCATCGCTCAAGTGATAAATCAGTTTTTAATCATCAATTGTGCTTCGAGCGAAGCTTCGTAGTAAGGGAATGCCGTGGCACTTGAAATGTTTTTTTTTTTTTATAAAACTTGTTAACATTTCGTTCACTTACTTTACTGCATCTCTGTATGTCTTATTGCGTAGCGCATAATTACGCTCTTATTTTTTTTAATGTACCATTAGTGCTTCGCAAAATGATAAAATTTTTTATTGGGTACTTATAAAAATACGTGATTTACTTAACCCTATTAATTAAGTTTTTGCACATTTTCCGTTTTTGACCGCAATGATATTTTTTAAATATAAAATTAAAATTTTTTTTTATTATATTAAGTGTTTTGACATTGGGACTTTTAGCATTTTTTTTGGTTGTGAATTCCAAATAATTATATTTCGTTTGTTGTACTCGAATTTAAACAATTCCATCAATCAATAACTTTTTGCAATAAATGAATTAACATTTTTATTACAAAATTAACTGACCAAAGCAAATTATTGACTGTAATGACCAATATTCCGTATTTCACTGTTAATAATTTGGTTGTGACTAATTTTTAGTATTAATTAAAATAAGTTAAAATAACTAATAAAATAATTGAAGAATCACATTTCAGTTGGAATCATGTTAAAATATTCATTAGTATTAAAAATCAGTTGGAATGGTGTTCGCCTAATGGTCAAAATTCGACCATAAATTTTTATGTAAATATAAAGGAAACATAGTTCATCTAAGTATATATGAATTTACATGTTTCGAGCATTTATTTTTTCCATTTTAGTGGATCGATTTGGCGACAAAAAAGTAACAAAAAATTTCCTTTATTGATTGTCATCCACTCAGGACATTGCATGTTTTATTTTATTTTTCTATCTAATATTAACGAAAATTAATTAAAGTACCAGATGTTGAACGAAAAAGTACAAAAAAGCTCCCCTTACATGTTCTTATTTACCCAATTTAATGTATAATTTTATCTTTATATGTCGAATATTAACAAAAATTCAAAAAGTACCAGATGAAAAACAAAGAGTACTAACATTTTTCATCTTATAGGTTTTCATTCACTCACGACCCTGCACCTTTAATATCGAAATATTCGAACACCGGTTCATTAAATATGTCGAATAATCGAGCACCCTATTTTTTTTATTATTTGATAATTGAAAAAAAAAACAATTTTGTATTTACATACATACATACATATGTGTTAGTAGCAAATTTTAACGCTTATTACTCCGAAAATATTGAAGAGATTTTAAAAAATATATATTTTGCATTTCTGAAAGTAAATATCTGTTAAATGGTGTATATTTGTTCAAATCGGTTGACATACGAGGGAGGAAAGTGTTCTTAACTGTTTTGCCTTTGCCGATTTATATATAGATTACTTGATCAATATTTTATTGCTGCAACCGTTTCCCAACCAATTTGTTTTCTGTGTGTATGCAGCACAAAAAGCTACTTTTGAAAAATGTTTTTCTTCAAAACATTTAAATCAGAAACTAATTGGGAAGATAGCCAAAAAATTTTGAGATGATGTTGGAGAGTTGCCTAATGTATTTAATAGGAAAAATACATAAACTTATGGGTCGATTACGGATTGCAACAAATAGGGGGGTTAAATTTTAAGGGCCGATGTTGATTTTGAATAAAACTCCAATTATTTAGGAAATTATTGTCATTTCTTTTTATACCCTTCACCAAAGGTGGTGAATAGGGTATATATAAGTTTGTCATTCCGTTTGTAATTTCTATAATATTGATGTTAGACCCTATAAAGTATATATATTCTGGGTCCCTATGAGGAGCGAAGTTGATTTGCCGATGTCCGTCTGTCCATTGAAATGGATTTTCCGAAGACCACATATATGATGGGGGCCAGGTTATTATACATTTATGTCACATATGGTCCGGAATTGTTTGCTATTGAAATTCAGCAAGATCGGTCCACAAATGGCTGAGATATGAGTAAAAAACCACGACTGCCTCAAATTTCTTCCTTTAAAGGTCCAATTAGACTGATGATACTGCCAGTTCGAATCCCAAAAATAATTTTTTTTTATTTAATTTTTTATGTTAAAAAAAACGATTTTTAGATTATAAAACGAATTTCAAACATCAACTTTGGCAAAAGAGGAAACGGGCTTAGGTACATATACCTATAAATTATTTGTTTTTTTTATATTCTTCGGCATGGCGAAATGAAAAGTTGGCGTGGCTCAATTAATATTTATTTATACCTATCTAAAGAACGTTATTTATGTATATAGCTTTTTGTTCTTATCTCATCATGGTGAAGGGTATATAAGATTCGGCAAAGCCGAATATAGCACTCTTACTTGTTATTATATTGGCCAAATGGCACACCTCCATCCGATGGTCCAAATTTTCGATGAAGCTGAGGCATAATTGAGGTTCTAAGCCGTTAATGTGCCGAATTATCTCATCCTTTAGCTCTTGAATTGTTGCTGGCTTATCGACGCACATCTTTTCTTTCAAATAACCCCAAAAAAAGAAGTCCAACGGTGTCAAATCACATGATCTTGCCAGCCAATTGACATCGCCACCAAGTGAGGTAACATTGAATTTGTCGCGCAAAAGAGCCATTGTTTCTTTTGGAATGGTCAACAGCGTTTAAATGCAAGTCTTTATGCATAATATTCATCAACGATATGCATTTTTATTTGAACGCACATTTTCATAATAAGCCTGAATAACTTTAACGCGTTGCTCGATTGTGTATCTTTCCATGGTTCAAATTGAATTAGTCTGAAATTGAGAAATGTCAAATGAAATGCAGAAAAAAACTACCCTTTACATACATTCATTATATAGATGCCAAACGGGATCGATTTTAACAAATCCCGGGATTCGGGATTTTGGAAATCCCGGTATTTTCGGGATTTTTCGGTATCAATTTGTTTCTTTAATATACAACTTTTTTTACAAAAAACAACAACACTTTATTTGCTTATGTTTGAATTTTTAAAAAAGAAAACATAACAAAACAATTCATAAGCAACTTTTTTTTAATTAACTAAATTTTATTTATTTTTGAATTTTTAAAAAAGAAAAATTAACAGAACAATTCTTTTACAACTTTTTTTATAAACAAAAGTTAATATACATATATACAAATTTTTTTATTTAAAAAAAAAGAAAACTTAACAAAACAAATCATTTTTTATAAAAATTTTATTATTTCGTTATTTCTTAATTTTTTGTGCGACAATAACAATTTTACGCTTACTACGTTTAAAACAAAATATTATTTAAGATACATGTTAAAAAAAAATTTTTTAATTTTTTTATTGCTTACTAAAAATGTGACTTTGGAAAAAACGTAAAAAAATCACTTTTTTCAAGTTTTAATTCCTGTAGCTCAGTAAATCTTTATCCGACTGATACGGTATAGATATGTGCTGAAAGAGATATGTATCTATGCAAAATGTTAAATCTTGTACAATTCAGTTAAACAGTTCTCGAGATTTTTCGAAATACCTAAAACAACTGCAGAAAACACAATTTTCGAGTATATCTCGAAAACGCTTCTTGGGAAAAATAAATGAATGCCATATTCGTGTTCAGCAGCACCAATTTAGCTTAGAAAATATCTCATTTTTAAGGTTCATTTTTTTGTGGCACAGTGTAATTGGTTAGCTTTGGGACAGAATAGAAAACAAAAGAGATAAGTTGTAATGATTTCATTGTCGTTTAAATTCACTTCTAACTGGACAGGAGATACACTGCGAATTCAGGGGACCATCGCATCGCAAGCAAGATTTATCGCATGGTTCGCAAATTATAGAATTTTTAACTACAAAATCAGCAGTATTTTGATAATATTCACTTAGTTTATTTCTGATTGGATTCAAATTTTCCTATCTCTTCTTGCGGTCAATAGATTGCAATTCGTCATCATCTTGCAAATTCTTTGGTAGATTTATTTTATCATTTTTAAACTTCTCTGAGTTACCAGTATGATTAAAATACTAGAAAAATTAAAATGTAGTGCTATACCCTAAATATGGGGTTATTTGTAAAAAAAAATTATTAGCTGGTAGAATGCTTTGTGCAAGTAAACCAAAATAATATCATTTTTTAAAAACTTTCAGACATACATGCATAAAATTTGTTTAATATCAATTTTATCAAAATTTTAACTTTATACATCTTATTTTTAGATATTTGATGACCATTATCATTTTGCGCACCATCAAGTTTCGAAAAGATCTTTAACTGCTGCCTTTTCTCACCAAAATCGACTTGATGAAGATGATCGGGTTAGCTGGGCTAAGCAGCAAGTTGCAAAATCTCGAAGAAAGCGTGATTTTATACATATGAGACCTTTACGAACCTCTTCCTTTTCTGCCTTTTCTAAGGTTAATGCAGTTCCTTTCAATGATCCTAAATGGCCACAAATGTGGTATTTGGTTGGTACTTTTTTTATTCAAATATTAACGTTCACATTTTATGACATGGCGACGTTATTGTGTGTGTGTTTATTTTATATGTATATATATTTATAGAATCGAGGTGGAGATTTGGATATGAATGTCATACCAGCCTGGAAAGAAGGTATTACTGGCAAAGGTATTGTAGTGACAATTTTAGATGACGGTTTGGAATCTGATCATCCAGATATAATAAGTAATTATGTAAGTTTTAATCTTAAGAATAAAACGTACAATAAATTCATGGTAAGCAATTACTTTTTAGGATCCTAAGGCATCTTATGATGTTAATAGCCATGACTCAGACCCGATGCCCCATTATGATTTAACTGACTCAAACCGACACGGAACCAGATGTGCTGGAGAGGTTGCTGCCACTGCCAACAATTCAATATGTGCTGTGGGTATTGCTTTTGGTGCCAGTGTCGGCGGTGTCCGAATGCTTGATGGTGATGTTACGGATGCAGTTGAAGCACGTTCCCTATCCTTAAATCCTCAACATATCGATATTTATAGTGCTTCTTGGGGTCCAGATGATGATGGAAAAACCGTTGATGGGCCTGGTGAGTTAGCTTCTCGCGCCTTTATTGAAGGAGTTACCAAAGGACGAAACGGAAAGGGAAGCATATTTATATGGGCTTCTGGAAATGGAGGTAGAGAACTAGACAATTGTAATTGTGATGGTTATACGAACTCCATATGGACACTTTCAATATCTAGTGCCACCGAAGAGGGGCATGTTCCCTGGTATTCAGAAAAATGTAGTTCCACTTTAGCAACAACATACAGTAGTGGTAGTCAAACGGAAAAACAAGTTGTAACAACAGATCTTCATCACTCTTGTACTGTTTCTCACACTGGTACTTCAGCTTCAGCACCATTGGCCGCAGGAATTGCTGCATTAGTTTTGGAATCAAATACTAATTTAACATGGAGAGATTTACAACATATTGTTGTCAGAACCGCAAAGCCTGCAAATCTTATTGATCCTAATTGGTCTAAGAATGGAGTAGGCCGTAGGGTTAGTCATTCCTTTGGTTATGGCTTAATGGATGCTTCTGCTATGGTAAGATTAGCATGGAATTGGAAAACTGTACCGGAACAACAGCGTTGTGAAATTAATGCTCCACATGTTGACAAGTAAATTGCACTTATACTTACATTAATTAAAAAAAGTAATTCTTATGTATTTTTTATAATTTCAGAGTCATTCCACCTAAGAGTCACATAACGTTACAATTATCCGTTAAAAACTGTTTAAACATTAACTTTTTGGAGCATGTTCAAGCTAAAATAACTTTAACATCTCAGCGAAGAGGAGATATTCAACTTAACTTAATATCCCCTGCAGGAACCAAAGTTACATTATTAACTACCCGGTAAGATAATCATATTATTTTTTGTTTTATATTAAATACACGTACATACCCACTCTTCCATAAAGAGTGAGCTAGAAAAAATATTACTTGTATTAAGTTAAATAAAACTTAAACCGTTCGATATAAATATTTTTAAAGAAACATCAACTTATTCAAACTACGGGGAGTGTGATGGAAACCGCAAACGCAAGAATTTGGAGGCTGTTTTTAATACACTTCTAATCTAATTTTTATAATTTTTGTTATAAAATTCTGTTTAATAGAGAAATGTTTGTATAATATTTGTCATAAAATTCTTTTATTACAGAAATCTTACTAAAAAACGACTTTTAAAATTCTTGCGTTTTGCGTTTGCGATTTCCAGTACACCCCTGTAATGTTCGCCTAATGGTCAAAATTCGACCATAAATTTTTATGTTAATATGAAGGAAATATAGTTTATCCAAGTATATATGAATTTACATGTTTCGGGCATTTATTTTTTCCGTCTTAGTGGATCGATTTGGCGAAGGACCAATCTCCGGTTCATATTTTATCCTCCACGTGAGTTAATTTAATTTTGTAAGTTAAATTTAAAAAATATCATAGAAAAACAAATAAGGATCAAAAAGTCTCCTTTATAGATTTATAGAAAAAAACGATCTTCCAAATGCTAGCAGGGTTGATAACTGAAAAAAACAAATTTTGTTTGTTCTGCATATGTGTTGGCGGCCCTTTGTTCCTACTAGGAACCACAGGACATAATATATAATATATGTGTTAGTAACAAATTTGAACGCTTATAATTCTAAAGTTATTGAACAGATTTTAATAAAATATATATTGTGCATTTCTGTAAGTAAATATCTTTCAAATGGTGTATATTTTGTGTGTTCTGAACTATTTTGCCTTTGCCGATTTATATGTATGTATTGCCGATTTATATGTATGTATTATATGTATTAAACATTAAAATATTGGTATATTACTCGGTATTTATACATTTATCCACTTTTTCGAAAACATCCCATTAAAGATTTAATAGTTGCTTCCGTAACCTTTTTGGACGAAATGGTTCACTTACGCTTAAAATCGGGCATGTCCTGGGATACCCCTGCTGTTTTACGAGCTGCTTTTCTGACACAAGGTTAGGTTAGGTTACATGGGCAGCCGTCACGACGACGACTCACTTGGGTCCTTATAGCGGTCCCTTTGTGATACCCCTAGCCAGTGACAGGAGTCAGCCAGTACCCACCAGACTATTCCCCCGAGGTCACTGCAGCCCCGAACCACCCCGACTCCCTGCAGAACAGGGAGATCGATCTCAGTCCCACATTGGACAGATCGTCCAGACATGGCAATTCTGGTCTCCCAAAATGCCTAAACCTAATGCTCCCCAGACCGGGGCATTGGCAGAGAAAGTGAAACACCGTCTCCTCCTCCTCCTCATCATGACAACTCCTACAGTAGTCATTATACGCAAGACCCATCCTCCTAGCATGAGTCCCTATCACCCAGTGACCCGTAATGACCGATATCACCGTTCTCATCCGGTCCCTACCGAGACCGAAAAGTACACGCGTTCTCAACGCGTCATATCCAGGCCATAGAGTCCTGGCCATCAAGCAGGTAGGCTCCCTCTGCCATCTGCCCTGAGCCCTTCTGTACGACTCCCCTCTGATGAGAGTCCTGCAGCGGGCCATTGAGGTGCCAACCAGGCCGTCGATGAACATGTCATCCAAGAGACAGCCTCGTTTGGCTAGACCGTCCGCAGTTTGGTTACCCAGGCATCCACTGTGCCCTGGTACCCATGTGCCTGACACAAGTGCTCGGTGCTCTTTGAAAGAGTTTTTCCGACTTCTTTGGCTTACCAATATCTGTTAGACCCCTTTTTCTTTCTGATCCAGGTTTTCTTTCAATGTTTAAGTCTTCCTTATACTGACTAATGGCTTTTAAAACAGTGTGGCGATGAACCTTGAGATCTTTTGCTATTTTTTTAAAAGTCCATATTGGACTTTTTTGAAAAGTTTTAATTATTTTTTCACGTCCTTTTTTCGATGTCATTTTAACCAAAATAACAGTTGTAAATGAATGATTCAGAAAAGATATGTGACATATTTTTCAAAGCTAACGTGATTAAAAAAAAATTTGTTGGACTAAGGATAAGTTTCAAGGTATATTTACACAAGGTAGACTCATTTGGGAGTGTAGACATGCTGCTCTATAAAAGGAGCCAATTTGTCAAAATTGTCTTCATATAAAACAAAAACAATTTAACGCACACATGTACAAATTTTGGCTCATATACACGCAATTTGACGTTTTGGCTCCAACTAGGGGTAAACAGCTGACAAACATATGAGCCAACGAGTTTACCTTGTGTAAATATACCTTGGATAAGTTTAGTGTGTATTATAATTTTTTTCTGACAGAATGTGGGAATTATTTCTTTTCCAAAAAATTTTTTATTATATGTATTATGCTAGAAACAGAACTGGCACGAATGATGAATTATTCGCTACGAATATTCGTCGTCAGAAATAGTGCCCCGGTAGGATAGCTGGTAGTGAGCTAGTCTACCAGCGCCGGGGTTGCAGGTTCGACTAGCTTAGGGAATTAAAAAAAATTAAAAAAAAAAAAAAATTGTAAATAATTTCGTAGACCGAAATTCGTCGAGCGTAACGAACTTTGCGATAAGTTTATTTATTTTTCTTACGCAGACGAACGACGAATAAATTGGGACAGGGTGACCGCTTTATATTAGAATTTTGAATTGTTTTAAATAGTAAATAATGTAAATTTTTCTTAAAAATCGATCGATTTTTATTCTAATATGTGACAACATTTGACAAAAAAAAAAATTTGTTTCTAGTTTTAAATGTTCTTTATTGTACTCTATCAAAAATATATCGTTACCTAAAACGCAAAAGGCCCTAAATAACCCAAAATTTAAATTCGACTCTTTCATTGATTTTGTTGTAATTATAGCTATTTTTTAACGTTTGTTGTATTTTTTAATCGATTTGGCGATCTCAAATTAGTTTTTGGTATTGTTTCAAGTTTTGCAATTTTTCTCGAATTTTAGCCATCCATGTTCGCGATAAAAGCGATTTGTTCCTGTATGTTTTCTGATTCTTTACAGCTTCAACGATTTATAATAAGTAGTAGACTTTGTTATCATGCAGCTGTTAGCAAATTCTTGCGAATTTCCGCAAATTTAGCAATTTTTACCGAATTTTGGCCATTCCTTATAGTTTTAGGGAATTTTAACCAATTTAATAGCTTGTTTGAAATATTAAAAATTTTCACAAATTTTTGGTTTTTTAAAAATTTTTTTTTGTTATTTCTGACATTTTTTTTCGACATTTTGTTTTTTTAACCCATTTAGCGATTTCAAATAAATTTTAGTGTTTGCTTGAAAGTTTGCAATTTTTCGCGAATTTTAGCCATGTTCGCGATAGAAGCAGTTTGTTCCTGTAATTCTTTACAGCTTTTACGATTTGTAATAACTATTAGACTTTGCTATCATGCTGCGGTTAGCAAATTAGCGAGCTTTAGTTTAACTAAGGTTTTTTCGAAAAAAAACTTCCAACACACAAAAACATTTATGAATTATGCGGACTAAAAAATTTTTCGTTTTCAAATCGAGTCGAAACCTAGAACAT
This sequence comes from Pollenia griseotomentosa, assembly GCA_963931875.1. Lineage (NCBI taxonomy): Eukaryota > Metazoa > Arthropoda > Insecta > Diptera > Polleniidae > Pollenia > Pollenia griseotomentosa. The sequence continues at coordinate 259,277,123 of OZ007560.1, read as the reverse complement.
ACCCGATAAATGTAATTACGACTTTTTTAATTATAGTTTACATACATATTAGAGCGACTCTCCAAAAAAGCGCTGTACCCTCCTAAAAATGAAATGAAATGGACTTTTTTAAGAAGACATTTAAAATATTTCGGCTACAGCTTTGACCTCTCGTGAGCTGGACCATTTTGAAAAAGGGTCTATTTTTGCATGTTTTGTTAATTTGAGAATCTGTTTCCTTACCAACATATACAATATGGGTATCATAAGAAAGGTTTTTTAATGCGCGTCCAACTGTATTTACAATTTGTCCAAGGACGATTATCAATGTCCTTTTTTAAGGATATTCTGTAAAAAAGAACGGTTTTTGAATTTTTGAATGTTCGGGGTTGTTTGTACTAAAAATGCCAAATTAACATATTTTTTTTATATTTTTATATATATATATATATATATATATATATATATATAAACATAGGGCAATATGGTTATCTTTTGCCAATACATCATTTGTATGTAAATAATTTAGATTTTTGCAAAAATATAAAATCGCCTTCGGAAAATTTGAAAAATCTTGCCGTTTTTGTTATGAAGGTATACGCTCCTTTTTGGTTTCTGGTAAATGGTCAGCCTCAAGCTATCAATGGTAGCCGACATTTATTTAAGTATATTAAATGGATACGCCAATTACCAGAACATATGCAAGTCATAGTCCAAAGATCAGTGCAGATAAATGGATTTTTAGCCCATCCGTAAAATATAATTTTGTCAATGATTACAGATGAGAGCAAGGACATAAGACGTGAAACCTACGACATAACTTTTCAATCACGTGAACATACCATCCAACAAATTCGACAATTTACTGTGTCTAAAATAAATTTTAATTGTGAATCGCTCAAAAATAAAATAAATTGGAATAAAGTTGAAACTGGTATAGAACCACCTTGTATACAGTTTTATTCACAAGAATACTTGTTGGAACTGTTTAAATAAACTAAAAATAACATAAAAGTCTTAAAAACAATTTATAAAACTTAAAATAAAACTACTAAAATAATAGTGGTATTTACACCGAGCTAGTTAGTTTGTTAGTCGTTAATCGTTACTTTTTTACACGCATTTTGTTTTTGTGTATTTAACGCGCTACCGGATTAACATTGAACAAATTAACGACACGGCACCCCTGATAAAATAGTTGTTAGTTGGTAACTCACAATCAGCTGTTGCAGTTTCTAAATAAATATAATAAAAAAGTCATTTGTGATATATATCTAAAAAAATATTTGTGTTTTGGCATTTTTCGAATAATAAATTGTGTCAGAACAATAAATCAGCTGTTTTACTACGAAAGTTACCAGACTAACAAAGTTTTAAAAAGGGGGTCCTTCACAGTTGGTAACTTTAACAAAATAACAAACTACCGAGTAACAAATTAACAAGTTCGGTGTGAATACCACTAATGAGTTTAACTTCCACATTTAGTTGCATATATCTAGGGAAGTTTTAAAATGGCCATTCCTTTTTAATTGCCATTCCTTTTTAATGGGTGCTTTTTAAGTCCGATAGAGCTTACAAAAGGTTAGCTGTCAGACGAACTGTCATACTGCTCTCTCACTTTTTGCTCAGGCACATCATCATAAATAGATTTATGCTTGAACAACGCCACTTAATTATCCAAATTTACTTTGGAAAATCAGCCATCGATTTTCGAAACTTAAAGGCGACTTCATAAACTGACGCAACTTTTTTTCACAAATTAAGGCGATGTGTTGATTTAGAGAAAAAAAACTGTCAATTAGACTTCAAGACCTTGCTGTTTTCCGTAGAGCATTGAAGTCACTGGTTTATGCTGATTAACCTGCAACAATTGACGTCTAGGAGGTCAACAAAGTTCATTTTATTCGTGACATGCAGCCAGCAATGCTCGAAAAAGAGAGAAGAAAAAAAATTGACATCTGCAATGCGTTTCGCCAAGTACAGGCGCGGTGCCTACATATTTGTTTGAAATCAGTGTCAATTGGTAATGCCGTGTATTTATTTGCTATAAATATTTATTTGTTTGTGTTGTCTACCACTTTAAGTTTCATGGTCTTAAAAAATACCTTGTACCTTATTTAGTAAACAAAATGCCTGCAGGGTTTTATTTAACTGTCGCTTTCTTAATTCAGCTTTACAACTGTAACCCCGGGTCTTCACGTAGCAATATTTATTGCGGCAAACGTCAAATTTCATTGCTCCATAAAATTTGCGACGTATAGACAGCATATTGCCATGAGTGGCAATCCATTGCGCAATGATTGCTCTTCTTATTGCTTGAGCAATTATTGCTTAGCAATATGCTGTCAAATCAGTTGTAATTTATCTGACATTTCATTTCTCTGTACGGTTGTTTTTTGTTTGTGTGTTTATTTATTAAAAAACCGATTATGGCCTTTAAGGCTAGGTTATTGGTAATGTAAAAATAAATAAATAAATATATTATTATATATTATATTTTTTAATAAACGTCAAGATCAACAAAAGCAAACGACGAATTTATTTTTTTGTATATTTTTATTTTTTCAATAGAACAATTCAACTTTTTTTTAACGCAAATAAACAAAAAAGTAATACAAAACACAGCTACGACAATTACAATTAATTATTTTATTAATTAAAAAAAAAAATTTCACAACCACTTCAAAACACAACATAAAACATTTGTTATAAATATGTACAGCGACAAAACTTTATACGACTACTCGCGGTGAAAATTGCAAATTTATGGCAAAGCAATTTCAAGTGTTCTCCAGCAATAAATTCAGCAATTATTGCTCCATTGTTCTGTCATTGTTCTGCCGACGTTTTTGCTTGTACTTAGCAATAAATATTGCAACGTGGAGACCCAGCGTTAAGGGCGTTTAATAATCTTCATGCTAAAGCATTTAAAAGTTGCCAGATAGAAATAAAATTTATTATATGTTGAAAATTGGAAACATATCTTTGCCCAGGCTAGGTTTTAGTTTGAATGACTTTTTCAATCACTATGATAGGCATCTTTATCCAAATCTAAGAGTCCATCTTGCGACATTCATTACCAAACTTTTGAAAATATATTTTTAATGATTTTCTTAAAAAGAAGCTGAGACTTTGTATCAGAAGACTGTGCATTTTTATCAGCAATATTTAGATTTGAAGGATTTGCTGTAACGCTTTTTAATATCGCAATAAACGAGTCTTAACTGATCTGTATAAAAGTTTTAAACAATAAAATTTAATAACTTTTTTAATTTGCGAAAAAAATATGCCGCCAAAAAGTCGTTAATCATATCTTTTTTCTGTCATTAGTCCTATTTTCATCCATAGATGATCTAAAAACTAAATCCGCTATCATATTAGAGTTACTACAAAATTGCATTTATATATATTCCAGAGCACCGTGTAAAATGCATCTAATTTGCAAAAATCTTGATTATTTACATACAAAGATGATGTACTTGGCAAAAGAAAAAAAATGATACCCATATTGCCATATTTAAAACGAAGGGTTACCACCCCACGAATTTCAAAAAAAGCTGAGATTAAAATATGTTAACTTGGCATTTTTAGTACAAACAACCCCGAACAAAAAATTCACAAACCGTTATTTTTTACAGAATATCCTTAAAAAATGGACATGGATGATCGTCCTTGGACAAATTGTATATACAGTTGGACGCGCCTTAAAAAACCATTATACCCATATTGTATACGTTGGTATTGAACCAGATTCTCAAATTAACAAAACATTCAAAAATAGACCTTTTTTCAAAATGGTCCAGCTCACGAGAGGTCAAAGCTGTAGCCGAAATATTTTAAATGTTATCTTAAAAAAGTCCAAGGTTCATTTTGAGGCGGGTACACTTTGCACGAATTTCGCTTGCAGTCGCTCTAATACATATATATTTTAAACCAATTCTTGTCAATATGTATTTTTTTTTTTTTTTTTTTTTTTTTGTTTAAAATGGTCACCCTCAGCGTTGCCAGAATTAAGATTTTATCTTATTTTTTAAGATTTTTTGAACAAAATAAGATTTGAAGATTTTTTTCTCAAATTAAGATTTAAAAATAAAGATTTTTTTTAACTAAGTTGGTACAACATACATTATTTTTTACAGTTTTTTAAACAGTAATTTTTTAAAACAATGAGGTTTTATATAAGCTTGTTGTCTATTGGTTTTGCACACTTTTGTACCCATTGTCGAGAATACACAAAAATGCATCATTATTTCTGGGCATACAATATATTAAAAAAGCATCATAGATTAGCGGTAGTTCATTTTTGGAATATTGAGGAAAAAAATATTTGTGAAACAAAAAAAATGTATTTTTATAAAGATTAATTTATTAAAGAACAAAAAAGTTCAAGTATGTAGCACCAAAAGGTAAAACTAATGGAACTTAACACTAGGGTTACCGTATTGGGGCGTGAATACTAAATATGATATGTGCGAAATCGAATTAAACTATAGGTAATTTGGATTCGATTGTAGCAAATTAGTGGGGTGAAATTCTATTTTTATGAAAAATGCATATTTTTTCAATGAGCTTTTTTTAAAGCAATATTCTCAAAATGCCTTCGATATAAAACGGTATCAAAAAATATAATATTAAATTGAGAACCCTTAAGATTTCATATGATGTATGAGCTTCATAGCTCCCTAACTAAAATTTTTTTCTTCCAAAATTTATACATCTCTTATATAAGAATTTAATTACATACTTTTGATGAAACTTCTTTATTTATATGGAATTTTTTACTTCCTTATTTATTAGAAATTAATTGGACTTAAAATGTATTTTTAGAAAGAATTTTATAGAAAATATTTATAACTAAAAACAGAATTTAAACCTACAATCGAATTTTGTATAAATACGGCAATTACGTATTTCAATTTAGATAGTTTCCATAATAAGAAGTATTTTCTTTTAAAAAATTAATAACTTTTACTTTTTTGCCCTTGCTATAAAAATTTTAAGATTTTTCTCTTCAAAATAAAATTTTTTTTTTCGCCAAATGAAGATTTTTCTTCCAATTCTTCTGGCAACGCTGGTCACCCTATTATTTGATACATGTTAACAAACAAATAATAAAAAATAAAAGAATTTTAATAAAATTTGTTGCTATTTAAAAAAGATGAAAAATGGATGCAGTAAAATAATGAAAGAAGTTAAGAGTAATAAGTGTTTATATAATCTGGCGTTCAGGGTAATTATTTTTATAAATTTAAAAAAAAAATTTAAGTGACATTAATACCTGGTACATATTTACGCACTTATTGTGCCTCATTTGACGATTTTACGCAACGAATTCTTGCCGACGAATTCGTCGTACTATGCGAAGTTCGTCGTTCGTCCCAGTTGTGTTTATACCATTATTAAACATTGTGCTTTTATGAGCCTAATTTTAATTTATAAAACTTTCTTGTAATAGTAGGACTCAATCAGCCCGATTACGGTTGGCGTTGGCGTATACGCCAGAGTCGTTTTTTGAAGTAGATTAAAGAACACAGGTCGTGTGTTACTTTAATCTACTACAAAAAAACGATTCAGGCGTGTACGCCAACCGTAACCAGGTTGAATATTTCACCAGGTTGAATATTTCACATACTTTTTTAAGCTAACCTTTGGTTAACATTGAAGCTACAGATGCGTACATATATTGGACAGATTCTATACGCTATCATAATATCTTGTATCTTCGTGTTACATGTTTCACTTTACCCATCCTTGGGTTGGAATGAAGTAAATTGTATGTACAGAAATTTTTACAATTATCAGACACCAACAGAATGTAATGAATTTTTCGGGCCGCTTTGGCCTTCAGCTCATTATTTTTTATAAATAATTTAATTACATATGTATATTAAACATTTTTTCGAATGTGCATCTATGAATAGGACTATTGCAAGAAAGCTTTATAAATTGAAATTTGGCTCATAGATGCACATTCGAAAAAATGTTTAATATAGTAAAAAGAAAACTTTTTAAACGAATCAACAATAAAAAATGATATGCAAAATCATTGTTAAGCAGATAAGAATTAGATTTAATAGTTAGTTTTAATGGAATAAAGTTGAAACTGGTATAGAACCACCTTGTATACAGTTTTATTCACAAGAATACTTGTTGGAACTGTTTAAATAAACTAAAAATAACATAAAAGTCTTAAAAACAATTTATAAAACTTAAAATAAAACTACTAAAATAATAGTGGTATTTACACCGAGCTAGTTAGTTTGTTAGTCGTTAATCGTTACTTTTTTACACGCATTTTGTTTTTGTGTATTTAACGCGCTACCGGATTAACATTGAACAAATTAACGACACGGCACCCCTGATAAAATAGTTGTTAGTTGGTAACTCACAATCAGCTGTTGCAGTTTCTAAATAAATATAATAAAAAAGTCATTTGTGATATATATCTAAAAAAATATTTGTGTTTTGGCATTTTTCGAATAATAAATTGTGTCAGAACAATAAATCAGCTGTTTTACTACGAAAGTTACCAGACTAACAAAGTTTTAAAAAGGGGGTCCTTCACAGTTGGTAACTTTAACAAAATAACAAACTACCGAGTAACAAATTAACAAGTTCGGTGTGAATACCACTAATGAGTTTAACTTCCACATTTAGTTGCATATATCTAGGGAAGTTTTAAAATGGCCATTCCTTTTTAATTGCCATTCCTTTTTAATGGGTGCTTTTTAAGTCCGATAGAGCTTACAAAAGGTTAGCTGTCAGACGAACTGTCATACTGCTCTCTCACTTTTTGCTCAGGCACATCATCATAAATAGATTTATGCTTGAACAACGCCACTTAATTATCCAAATTTACTTTGGAAAATCAGCCATCGATTTTCGAAACTTAAAGGCGACTTCATAAACTGACGCAACTTTTTTTCACAAATTAAGGCGATGTGTTGATTTAGAGAAAAAAAACTGTCAATTAGACTTCAAGACCTTGCTGTTTTCCGTAGAGCATTGAAGTCACTGGTTTATGCTGATTAACCTGCAACAATTGACGTCTAGGAGGTCAACAAAGTTCATTTTATTCGTGACATGCAGCCAGCAATGCTCGAAAAAGAGAAAAAAAAAAAAATTGACATCTGCAATGCGTTTCGCCAAGTACAGGCGCGGTGCCTACATATTTGTTTGAAATCAGTGTCAATTGGTAATGCCGTGTATTTATTTGCTATAAATATTTATTTGTTTGTGTTGTCTACCACTTTAAGTTTCATGGTCTTAAAAAATACCTTGTACCTTATTTAGTAAACAAAATGCCTGCAGGGTTTTATTTAACTGTCGCTTTCTTAATTCAGCTTTACAACTGTTAAGGGCGTTTAATAATCTTCATGCTAAAGCATTTAAAAGTTGCCAGATAGAAATAAAATTTATTATATGTTGAAAATTGGAAACATATCTTTGCCCAGGCTAGGTTTTAGTTTGAATGACTTTTTCAATCACTATGATAGGCATCTTTATCCAAATCTAAGAGTCCATCTTGCGACATTCATTACCAAACTTTTGAAAATATATTTTTAATGATTTTCTTAAAAAGAAGCTGAGACTTTGTATCAGAAGACTGTGCATTTTTATCAGCAATATTTAGATTTGAAGGATTTGCTGTAACGCTTTTTAATATCGCAATAAACGAGTCTTAACTGATCTGTATAAAAGTTTTAAACAATAAAATTTAATAACTTTTTTAATTTGCGAAAAAAATATGCCGCCAAAAAGTCGTTAATCATATCTTTTTTCTGTCATTAGTCCTATTTTCATCCATAGATGATCTAAAAACTAAATCCGCTATCATATTAGAGTTACTACAAAATTGCATTTATATATATTCCAGAGCACCGTGTAAAATGCATCTAATTTGCAAAAATCTTGATTATTTACATACAAAGATGATGTACTTGGCAAAAGAAAAAAAATGATACCCATATTGCCATATTTAAAACGAAGGGTTACCACCCCACGAATTTCAAAAAAAGCTGAGATTAAAATATGTTAACTTGGCATTTTTAGTACAAACAACCCCGAACAAAAAATTCACAAACCGTTATTTTTTACAGAATATCCTTAAAAAATGGACATGGATGATCGTCCTTGGACAAATTGTATATACAGTTGGACGCGCCTTAAAAAACCATTATACCCATATTGTAAACGTTGGTATTGAACCAGATTCTCAAATTAACAAAACATTCAAAAATAGACCTTTTTTCAAAATGGTCCAGCTCACGAGAGGTCAAAGCTGTAGCCGAAATATTTTAAATGTTATCTTAAAAAAGTCCAAGGTTCATTTTGAGGCGGGTACACTTTGCACGAATTTCGCTTGCAGTCGCTCTAATACATATATATTTTAAACCAATTCTTGTCAATATGTATTTTTTTTTTTTTTTTTTTTTTTTTGTTTAAAATGGTCACCCTCAGCGTTGCCAGAATTAAGATTTTATCTTATTTTTTAAGATTTTTTGAACAAAATAAGATTTGAAGATTTTTTTCTCAAATTAAGATTTTTTATTTTTAAAAATAAAGATTTTTTTTAACTAAGTTGGTACAACATACATTATTTTTTACAGTTTTTTAAACAGTAATTTTTTAAAACAATGAGGTTTTATATAAGCTTGTTGTCTATTGGTTTTGCACACTTTTGTACCCATTGTCGAGAATACACAAAAATGCATCATTATTTCTGGGCATACAATATATTAAAAAAGCATCATAGATTAGCGGTAGTTCATTTTTGGAATATTGAGGAAAAAAATATTTGTGAAACAAAAAAAATGTATTTTTATAAAGATTAATTTATTAAAGAACAAAAAAGTTCAAGTATGTAGCACCAAAAGGTAAAACTAATGGAACTTAACACTAGGGTTACCGTATTGGGGCGTGAATACTGTTCAAACCTTCACAAAGAATTTCTTTCACATATTCGTAACTATGTTTGTACAAGTCTACAAACATACTTGCGTACATGTGCCTGCACGAAATTATGTGAACAACCTTAAATTGTCAGTTTCATGTTTTTTCTTTTTTTTTTTTTGCAAAGTTTCAATTTTAATTTAACTCGTGCCTTGAACTTCTAGTTTAATTGCAATTTGCCTGTGTTTTTACTTTTTACCAAGTTTGAGGAACTCCAATTTCATTTAAATATTTTCATTTAGTAACCTTGAACTACTGTTTGAGTTTATTTTATTTTTGCATCGTCGGCGGTTTCACATTTTTTCTGGAATTTCTTTAATTTACAATTTTATAAGCTTTGTTGTTATTTGTATTTAGTAATTAATTAGTATATAAGAATCAATTTTATTTTAATAAAATCAGAAATAATAAATCAATTTATTTGACAAGTTGTTTCTCTACTATAACTCCGCTGTAACCAAGTTTCAAGTGCTTGTGTTACTCTGTACAATTGTCTTGGTGATACTGCCTAGACAATATTATTAACGTTACTTGGCTCATAGCCTTGTAAATAAAACCCAATTCAAAGGTTAAACAAATCAGTTTAACCCAATTCATTTATTGAATTAAACATTTGGTGACCCCGACGTGATCCCTTTGAAATTCAAGATTCCCCCCACCAGTGGTAAGGGTCCTGAAAGTCAATAGGATACAACACCACGTGCTCCTGTCAAGAAAAAAAAAAAAAAAAAAATCCGCAGGACAGCTCAAGAAGACGTGCTTCTGTCAAGGAAACAAGCCATAGGACATCTCCAGAAGACGTGATTAATAATCAGCTGCTTCACTAGAAGCAAATTCCTCAAAGGGCGCAATTATCACGGGCAAGCAACATAATGGCTACAGGCGAGATCACCCCAATGGAACAACTAACAACTTCCCAGCGAGCAGCAGGAGAGCTTATAGAATCCATTATTCGGAATTTTAAAAAGGATTCAGCGTCCAGAAAGACAGTCCACTATTTTGAAGAAAGGATTAAAAGGCTAGACGCTGCTTGGACCGAATTCGAGCTCACTGATAACAAAATACGATGTCTGGAGAAGCCCCAGTTAGACCATAAATATTTTACCGAAAATTACTACCAAAAAATTGAGGAACTCGTCATCAAATACCGGGAAGTATTTGAATCAGCCATGGATGCAACATTGAGAACGCCAACACTTGATCCCTTTCAACAAAACACCAATAGGGAGCCCACAGTTCCTATTAAAAAACCTGTTACTCTCACCTCAACAAATTCTACAATGAGAAGGCAAAATGTCATGATGACGTCCCTCAAACGGCTACTCGCCACGGACCCCACAGCAACCAACATGAAGCTAAAAGAAAGACTGTGGGACGAAATACAAGAACTACATTTTTTAATTTGGGAATCCAGCACTGATCCACTGAAGGAAGGATATGACATGGATTCCTATGAAGATCTGGAGAAAATGGTCATTGAAAATTTCAAGCTATCTTCACGCACTCCGGAGCAAGGTTTGGGACCTATGCAACACAATGTTTTGCCACTGCCAAAAGTCACAATCCCAAAATTTAATGGGGATTATTTAAAATGGAGGGCCTTTTACGACTTGTTTACACAACTAGTAGACAACCAACATATTCCTGCGGCACAAAAGATGTGGTACCTGAAATCAAACTTGGGGGGCGAAGCTGAAAGGTTAATAAGCCATCTTTCAGCTACTGCCGAAAACTACAGAACCGCCTGGAATCTATTGCAAGACCGATACAATAATCAACGGGTTCTTGTAACCACGCTAATTCAACAGCTTTTAGATCAACCGAATGCTGGCCCGTCAGCTGCTGCCATCAAGACTTTGCATGATACGACACAAGAATGTCTACATGCACTTAACAACATCGGGATCGACACAACATCGTGGGACCCCATGTTGTTTCACATACTGGTCAAAAAATTGGATCGTGGCACTCTTGTCCTGTATGAGAGAACCATCAGTAATCCAAAAGATTTACAAAAAATCAAAGACCTTTTAAACTTTCTGGAAAACCGCTTCCAGTCCTTGGAAGCTATAACCCAGAAGGAAAAATCATCAAAGGTATACGTTTCTGCTACATCAGCAAAGCAAACAGAGATCGCGTGCCCACTTTGCAAAAGCGGCTCTCACCCACTGTATCGGTGTCAGAAGTTTCAACAACTATCAACACCCAACCGCCTGAGTTTCGTTCGGAACCAGAACCTTTGCGTCAATTGCCTAAAATCAGGACACACAGCAAAAACTTGCAAATCAGGACTGTGCTTAACGTGCAAGAAAAAGCACAACTCGCTACTTCATCTGGAGAACAACACTCAATCAACAAAACAAGAATCACCTAGTGGAAGGACATCGCAGACGACATCATCAGCCGTGACTACTCCACCTGAAATAATTAAACCCAACATCAGTGAAGAACCAACCAGCTCTCCAGAAGCATCGTCACTGGCGGCAGCAAACGGTCAACTATCCAATTCGTACGTTCTTCTCAGCACAGCTCTAGTAAAAATCAAAACTGAGACAATGGAGATGGAATGTCGCGCCTTACTTGACTCTGGGTCACAAGTAAATTTGATCACCGAACGCCTGGTAAAACGACTAAACATTGCTAAACATACGTCATCAGTAAACATCAACGGAATTGGTGATTCCAACACCAAAACACAACACCGAGTCAATGTTGCCCTGCAGTCTCGAATTAACGGGTTTTCAACGCGCCTGGAGGCACTCGTCTTGCCTCGAATCATCGCACCACAACCATCACAATTTATCGACATTAATGAATGGCCGCTACCAAAAAACCTGATGTTAGCTGACCCAGCGTTCAATCGATCAAATAAAATCGACATATTGCTAGGTGCAGAGCATTACCACCAACTGCTCGCAATTGGGCAAATAAAACTATCCCCACAACTCCCGACTTTACAGAACACAGTTTTTGGTTGGGTTGTAGCTGGAAAAATAAAAAGCGAACATTCACCAAATGCATCTTGTGGAGTATGCACTGAAGATGAAGCGCTTGAAGCTTCCATCGCTCGACTCTGGGAACTAGATGAAGTCAAAACTAATAAAAGGCCACTGTCAATAGCCGACAGACAATGCGAAGAACATTTTGCCCAAAACACAACTAGAAACCATCAAGACCGCTTCGTAGTCAGGATCCCATTTCATGAAAACCCCAATACCCTAGGCGATTCACATGCAATCGCTCTCAACCGATTTTTTGCTCTGGAACGTCGTCTTCAAAAGAGTCCGGAATTAAAAACTAAATACACTGAGTTCATGGACGAGTATGAATCGATGGGACACATGACAAAATGGGAACCAATATCCATAACCTCTCCAAACTACTACATCCCACATCATTGCGTATTGCGGCCCGAAAGTTCAACCACCAAGCTTAGAGTAGTATTTGATGCATCGGCCAAAACCTCATCAGGATACTCCTTAAATGATCTGATGTTCACGGGACCAACTTTACAAAGCGAGCTTTTCTCTATACTCCTAAGGTTTCGAATGCCAAGATTTGTGTTTACCACTGATGTTGAAAAGATGTATAGACAGGTATTGATTGCCCCTGAAGATCGTCAATTTCAGCTCATCATTTGGAGAAAGGATCCAACAAGGCCCATTTCCTACTACCAACTCAATACCGTCACATATGGCACAAGAGCTGCTCCATATTTAGCAACGAAATGTCTAGAACAACTGGCTGAAGAAAACAACATACATTATCCCCTTGCTTCCCAATTTCTTAAAGAAAATTTCTACGTGGACGATGGTTTGGGCGGTTCAAATAGCTTAGCAACCGCAATACAATTGCAAGAGCAACTCGTTCAGATTATGAAGAAAGGTGGCTTCACTTTACGCAAATGGTGTGCAAACCACCCACAATTACTCCATAATATTCAACAAAGCGACTTGGAGGTAAACTTAGATTTTGAAAGCACAGAAGCCGACACTATCAAAACGTTGGGACTTGTTTGGCTACCGAAATCCGACAAACTGGGGATTAAGGTAAATCCTGGCAACATCAAGAGGATCACCAAGCGAACAGTAACGTCAGACCTTGCAAAGTTATTCGACCCTTTGGGGATTCTATCTCCCATCATAGTAACGGCGAAAATATTTATTCAAGAATTGTGGGAGTTAAAATTAGATTGGGATCAATCTTTGCCAGAATCACTGCACACTAAATGGATCACATTTCGCACAGATTTGAACGTATTAAAAACGCTTCAAATATCCAGACACATTTTCAAGGGCAAAGTTCCAGAATCCCAACAATTACATATTTTTACGGACGCATCCGAAAAGGCTTATGGAGCTGCAGCTTATATTCGATCAGTTTTCAAAGATGGCACCATTATGGTACACTTACTCTGTGCTAAATCACGCATAGCTCCACTTAAGCGGCAAACAATACCACGATTGGAACTATGTGCAGCTACACTTGGAGCCCAACTAGCCACCAGAATCAGGTCTGATCTACGATTTACAAGCCCAGTATGGCTCTGGACTGACTCTGAAATTGTGCTCTCATGGATAAATTCATCGTCGGCATCCTTTAACACATTCGTAGCAAATCGGATTTCAGCAATCCAAGAGGAAACCAAGGCAGAACAATGGCGTCATGTAAACTCCAAGTGCAACCCAGCAGATCTGTTATCTCGTGGAATATCTCCAACAGCCCTTAAGGAATGCACTCTTTGGTTTTATGGTCCAACGTTTCTTCATGGCGTGGAGAAGGTGTGGCCACCAAGGTTCAACTTAAGTTCCAACAGTCCACCAAACCTCGAAAGAAAGGCAAGACTGCTTGAGGCACGAGCAATGACTACAACTGAACCTGACTTCATTTACAAAATTAACCATAAAAATTCATTCCACCGTCTGCAGCGGATTGTTGGATATGTTCTGCGCTTCATCACCCACACCAAATGCAAAAAGCAGATGCGACAGACATCAAAGGTGATAACAACAATGGAACTCAGCCGAGCACTAGTCGCAATCGTGGCACAAATGCAAGCATCAGAATTTCAACAAGAAATTCAACAACTCACCAAATACAAGGAGTTAAGAGGCACCAGCAATCTAAGCAATCTGTCACCGTTTTTAGACACAGATGGTTTAATTCGTGTTGGAGGTCGACTAGAAGCCTCACCGCTTCAATTCGACTCCAAACACCAGCTCTTGATTCCATATAATGACCCGATTGCAAAGCTGATCTTTGAAATGACCCACAACGACAACAAACATTGTGGTGCGCAAACACTCCTGGGCATAGTTCGACAAAAATTTTGGCCAATAAAAGGCAAAATTATGGCAAGAGCCACAGTGCATCGATGCACGACATGCAGCAGAGCCAAGCCTGAGCTATTCCAACAAATAATGGGCAACCTGCCATCAACACGTGTCACACCCGCCCGGGCCTTCATTAATACTGGAGTCGATTACTGTGGCCCAATCACCGTTCATTATAAACTTCGGGGAAAACGACCACACAAGGCCTACATTGCTGTCTTTTGCTGCTTTGCTACAAAGGCAGTACACTTGGAACTTGTGAGCGACCTCACGACTGAGGCATTTATAGGTGCACTCAAACGGTTCATATCTCGTCGTGGACATTGTCAAAATTTATATTGCGACAATGCAACAAACTTCGTCGGCGCGAAAAACAAATTGCCTGAACTTTCCACAATAATACATTCTTCAGAAGCACAAGCTACCATTATGAATGCTTGCAGCAACAAGGGTATTCAATTCAATTTTATTCCACCAAGAGCACCACACTTTGGCGGCCTTTGGGAAGCAGCTGTTAAATCCGCAAAATATCTGCTGGTAAGGACATTGGGGAATGCATCCTTAACGTACGAAGAACTTGAAACCATAGTTGTGGAAATTGAAGCAATACTTAATTCCAGACCGATTTCACCAATGTCAAATGACGCAAACGACATAGGCGCAATTACCCCGGGCCATTTTCTGATTGGCGAACCACTAACTGCCCAAATTGATGCTCAAGCGAAGCCCACAAATCTTAAATTGGAAACACGATGGAAATTAGTTTCTCATCTCAAGCATGAATTTTGGAAGAGATGGTCACGAGACTACCTAAATGAACTGCAATATCGAAACAAATGGCGAGAACAGTCAAAAAATCTGAAGCCAGGGGCAACCGTCCTCATTAAAGAAGATAATGTTCCAGTAATGAAATGGCCCTTGGGGCGTGTTATACAAACATATAAAGGACACGACGGTGTGGTAAGAGTAGCAGATGTTCAGACCGCTTCAGGCATCCTTAAAAGAGCGATTCAATATTTAGCTCCACTCCCTAAACTCACCGATGAACCCGAAGAAGAAGGACAACTATCTCCTCCACAAATCCCAGAATCCGAATTGTCAGCAGAAAATCAATCACCAAAACCATCATCGGACGGAAGGCCACTCGCCAAAAAACAGCGAACCTTGACAAACTCAATCATGACTACACTACTCGCAATCTTGCTATTACTCCCACTCGTGTCCACAGATAAAATTGAAATAACCCAATTTGAACCCAACATCGGCTTGTACTTTGAAGGTATCAGCAACATCCGAGTATCGCGATCAGAATGGAACATTATTTCCTACTATAACTTACGCCCATATTGGCAGGAAATATCCAGCTTCATGAACGAATCAACGGCATTGCACCACTTATGCGACCTGCTAGTTCAAAGGACAACTTGCTCGAGCGTTCTCCAAGCAGTAGACTTCAGCATAGCAAGTCTTAATAACAATAATCTTTTGCTAAAAAGAAGAGTTAAACGTGGCGCTATAAACGCTGTTGGTAACATTGCTAATTCACTGTTCGGAATTTTAGATTCAGATTATGCTGAACAAATGTCAAACACCATCAGCGCAGTAAACGCAAATGAAAACCATCTGAAACAACTCCTCAGCAATCAAACATCAATTGTCGACGCAACTCTAAACGTACTTAAACAAGATGAAGAGAATATAAAACAAAGGTTCAACAGCGTAGAAAACCAATTAACAGAAATTACATCCAGACTACACAACAATGAAAAAGAACAGTATCAAGCAAGACTTTTTCGGATTTTTATGTCGCGATCTGTTCAACTTTCTCTAACATCAGCAAGGTTACATCGAATCCAGTCAGAAATCTTATCAGCACTAACAGATTCACACCATGGAAAAATCAGCCCAACACTTCTATCACCGTCCCAACTTCAAGCCGAGCTTATGCAAGTGAGGAACCATCTTCCAACGTTTCTAGAACTACCAGTAGGCGGAGATAATATTCTACAACTGTATAAAATTATGAGTGTAAGAGGAGGCGTAACAAAAGACCACGTCATCTTTCATATATCTATTCCGTTAGCTGATCCTGAACCATTCGAGCTTCTGAAACCACACCCAATTCCGGTTCTGACAAATGGCACAATGCTCGCTATAAGGCCATGCGGCAACTTCCTAGCTATAAATTCCCACAGGGATCAGTACTTCATCATGACAGAAAAACAGCGGGACACATGTGCAATAATTAGAGAAGATGAACTTTTGTGCCAACACATGCAATCAACATTCAACGCAAACGCTGACAAATGCCTATGCGAACTTTCACTTCTCAACTACAACACGCAAAGAGGTTGTTACATTGTTCCTGTTACTGACAATACGTCACTTACACAGTTGGAATATAACAATCAATGGCTATACACAATGCAGCAGCCTTCCCGAATAAGCGCCGTATGTGGGCAAGAAAAATCACAGCTCACCTTAAAAGGATCTGGTGTCCTAAAAATATCACCAGACTGCACACTCAAATTCAACTCAATCATCATCAAAGGTCATCAAACTGTTTTCACATCTCTTCATACATCTTACACTGTAATGAGCAATAGCACTGACATCAGCTACCCAGATGAGGTACAATTTGAAAGAATTCACACCAAAGCCTATGCTGACCAAATTAAAAACATCTCCGACATACAGAGCAAATTACATCGAATGGTATCTGCCGAGTTTCCATCACAAATCAAAAGCATACAATACCACCACGGGACCATTGCCTATGTCGCCCTCGTCATCGCAATCATAATCAGTGTGAAGGTTGCCTGGAAAAAGGCACGTTGTAAAGGAATTAAAGCAGCTCAACAACCCCCAAGTCCAGCAGTACGCCAACATATTCCAACTCAAGAATTTGAAGTATCAATAACTTAAGCGTATAATTCTAATAAAAACAATGTAAGGTTGTCGCATTTGCAATTTTGTTGATCAATGCTCAACGGCGGGGTGTATGTTCAAACCTTCACAAAGAATTTCTTTCACATATTCGTAACTATGTTTGTACAAGTCTACAAACATACTTGCGTACATGTGCCTGCACGAAATTATGTGAACAACCTTAAATTGTCAGTTTCATGTTTTTTCTTTTATTTTTTTGTAATGTTTTTATTTTTATTTAACTTGAATTTCTTTCACACGTTTGTAAGTACGTTTGTACCAATCTACAAACTTACTTACGTACATGTGCCTGTCCGAAATTATGTGAACAATCTTAAATTAATATTCTCATATTTTTTTTTTTTTTGTTTTTTTTTTTTTTTTGCAAAGTTTCAATTTTAATTTAACTCGTGCCTTGAACTTCTAGTTTAATTGCAATTTGCCTGTGTTTTTACTTTTTACCAAGTTTGAGGAACTCCAATTTCATTTAAATATTTTCATTTAGTAACCTTGAACTACTGTTTGAGTTTATTTTATTTTTGCATCGTCGGCGGTTTCACATTTTTTCTGGAATTTCTTTAATTTACAATTTTATAAGCTTTGTTGTTATTTGTATTTAGTAATTAATTAGTATATAAGAATCAATTTTATTTTAATAAAATCAGAAATAATAAATCAATTTATTTGACAAGTTGTTTCTCTACTATAACTCCGCTGTAACCAAGTTTCAAGTGCTTGTGTTACTCTGTACAATTGTCTTGGTGATACTGCCTAGACAATATTATTAACGTTACTTGGCTCATAGCCTTGTAAATAAAACCCAATTCAAAGGTTAAACAAATCAGTTTAACCCAATTCATTTATTGAATTAAACAAATACTAAATATGATATGTGCGAAATCGAATTAAACTATAGGTAATTTGGATTCGATTGTAGCAAATTAGTGGGGTGAAATTCTATTTTTATGAAAAATGCATATTTTTTCAATGAGCTTTTTTTAAAGCAATATTCTCAAAATGCCTTCGATATAAAACGGTATCAAAAAATATAATATTAAATTGAGAACCCTTAAGATTTCATATGATGTATGAGCTTCATAGCTCCCTAACTAAAATTTTTTTCTTCCAAAATTTATACATCTCTTATATAAGAATTTAATTACATACTTTTGATGAAACTTCTTTATTTATATGGAATTTTTTACTTCCTTATTTATTAGAAATTAATTGGACTTAAAATGTATTTTTAGAAAGAATTTTATAGAAAATATTTATAACTAAAAACAGAATTTAAACCTACAATCGAATTTTGTATAAATACGGCAATTACGTATTTCAATTTAGATAGTTTCCATAATAAGAAGTATTTTCTGTTAAAAAATTAATAACTTTTACTTTTTTGCCCTTGCTATAAAAATTTTAAGATTTTTCTCTTCAAAATAAAATTTTTTTTTTCGCCAAATGAAGATTTTTCTTCCAATTCTTCTGACATGTTAACAAACAAATAATAAAAAATAAAAGAATTTTAATAAAATTTGTTGCTATTTAAAAAAGATGAAAAATGGATGCAGTAAAATAATGAAAGAAGTTAAGAGTAATAAGTGTTTATATAATCTGGCGTTCAGGGTAATTATTTTTATAAATTTAAAAAAAAAATTTAAGTGACATTAATACCTGGTACATATTTACGCACTTATTGTGCCTCATTTGACGATTTTACGCAACGAATTCTTGCCGACGAATTCGTCGTACTATGCGAAGTTCGTCGTTCGTCCCAGTTGTGTTTATACCATTATTAAACATTGTGCTTTTATGAGCCTAATTTTAATTTATAAAACTTTCTTGTAATAGTAGGACTCAATCAGCCCGATTACGGTTGGCGTTGGCGTATACGCCAGAGTCGTTTTTTGAAGTAGATTAAAGAACACAGGTCGTGTGTTACTTTAATCTACTACAAAAAAACGATTCAGGCGTATACGCCAACCGTAACCAGGTTGAATATTTCACATACTTTTTTAAGCTAACCTTTGGTTAACATTGAAGCTACAGATGCGTACATATATTGGACAGATTCTATACGCTATCATAATATCTTGTATCTTCGTGTTACATGTTTCACTTTACCCATCCTTGGGTTGGAATGAAGTAAATTGTATGTACAGAAATTTTTACAATTATCAGACACCAACAGAATGTAATGAATTTTTCGGGCCGCTTTGGCCTTCAGCTCATTATTTTTTATAAATAATTTAATTACATATGTATATTAAACATTTTTTCGAATGTGCATCTATGAATAGGACTATTGCAAGAAAGCTTTATAAATTGAAATTTGGCTCATAGATGCACATTCGAAAAAATGTTTAATATAGTAAAAAGAAAACTTTTTAAACGAATCAACAATAAAAAATGATATGCAAAATCATTGTTAAGCAGATAAGAATTAGATTTAATAGTTAGTTTTAATGTGGCAATAGATGGGTGGGTTTCGTCCAGTTTTTTCTAAATTTCTAAATTATATTTTCAGAGTTCATGATTCATCACACTCCGGCTTTAATCAGTGGCCCTTTATGTCCGTCCATACTTGGGGAGAATCGCCACATGGAAATTGGCAACTTGAAATTCACAATGAAGGACGATACATGGGTAAGTTTCAATTAACCTCTTCAATCAACAAACTAAGAAGCACACAGACACATGTATTACATATTAAAATAGTATTAAATATGTTAAAACAAATAGTAGTACAAATTTAATGCTTTATATGTTAATTAAAATATTGTTTCCTTTAAAAATATTGCGGCCATGGATTATTAAACAATAACAATAATAAATTGTTATATAAAAAAGGTCATGCTCTATTAAGGGAATGGTCGCTAATATTTTATGGTACAACACAGTCCATTCATCCAAATGATCCCATATCAACTGCTCGTACGGCGCTTGTTGATATAACTACGCCAAATTCTAGTTCTGCAAGTACTAATTTACATCAAATCTACTCGGCACAATACCCCCGTATATCAAACAATAACTTAAATTTGTCAAAACTTGGACCAGCTGGAAAGCCTTCTTTATCGAAAATACCCCTAAACAAATCAGTCTATGTTGCGACTAACAGCGATATAAGAAATGATCCATTATTTAAAGCTATAAATCAAGGATCAGGCAATAAAAAGCAACAACAGTCTTCTAAAAATACAAAACCAAATAAAAATGGAAAAGGAAAATCACAGGAAAGTAATAAATCAAGTAAAAATTCAAATACCAGTGGAAGGCCTTTGAAACCAAAAGAATCCTCAACGCAAGCATCATCGGGTTCACAAAAAAATAAATTTTTTAGAATTTCTCAACAGAGCAAGACGGCAACCCAAAAAGCACAAAATCCTCTTGATGTTAATTCTAAACAAAAAGTTAGTAAACTACAGCAATCGAGTGAGAGATTGCCATCTCCTGAAGATAAATTAAGTCGTAAAGTAATTGGAGATTTACAGTCCGCTTCGTCCGCAACTTCAAACAATGGAAAATTAAATTCAAAGTCAAATGCACTGGCGACCAAATTAGCTGCGAAAGCCACAAAACAAGTTAAGGAGTCTTTTTCTACAAAACAGCCTTCGGTAACAACTGATATTTTAATTCCTATTCGTGGTGGCTCCATTGATATGCAGCCTAATCAGCGAATAACAAAATTGTTCGAACGATATGAAAAAATCCAATCTATTTTTCCTGAATTTCAACCTTACCAACCCATTTTGAAAGATAAAAATGACAATATTGCTGTTTTTAAAAATACACCAAAACACGTACATTTGAAAATTGAATTGAATATCAGTAGTGGAAGCGGCACAACTATCACAAAACCGTTACGTGAAAATTCAAAAAAATCTTCCCCAAGTGTTGTTCCTGATAAACAAATTTTGAAAAAACAGCAACTCCTTTTGGCTGCGGCAGGTGTTGACGAAACGCAAGGTCCAACTGTGACCATAGCCACAGCAAATAAAAAGAGCTCAAATGGTATAGGAAAATTTTAATTTCTTCTATTTTTTTGTAAAATTTTCATTTTTTTTATCACGATTTTTAAACAGCAGTATAATTTTGTTATAATCTTGAACACAAATGAAAACAAGTATGTACCGTAGACCTGTCTTGTAAAAATCAATTTTTCTTTGGTAGATCAATTTTCGTCCTTTGGCATCAGAAAAATATTGGAACAAAATTTTAAGCAAATTGGACACGAGTCGGATATCGATTAAAAATTATAAAAGATTACCAGAATATTCGATTATTGCCAAAATTTAATTTATATAATACATATGTATTTTGTTCGACCTTTTATATTTCAAATATTACTAAATTTTCGAGCTTAAGGTCTTTTGTTATAAAAAACTTTTAACGTTTATTTTAAAACCAATATTTCGGCACTTCCTTGAGTGCCTTCTTCGGGGTTTTTTTTCTTAATTTATAAATTTTTAACAAATTATAAAAAATTTAACAATAACTGACAAATTAAAAAATTTTTAATTCAAAAACAAAAAAAAAAAAATTTTTCAAATCAAACTTGATCTATTACAATATAAATAAATTTTTAACTTACGTTTCTATTTTTATAAATTAAGTGTCTATAATTTTGTGCTACATTTTCAGTGTCTGACTTAAAATTAATTTTTGAAATTGTCGGAACCTTTATAATTTGTAACATTTCTAACATAAATCTACGTTTATAATTATTTTCTGTGTTTAAAACAGTTGTATTTTCAAAATCTGGATAATGATTTAGATTAGCACAATGAGTTGATAAAGCTGTTTTTTGTGATATATTTCTATATTTTTGATCTGATTTATGTCCTGCTATCCTAGTTTTCAGTTTATTTTTTGTTGTACCTATATATACCTTATTACACTGTCCACTAACATTACCCTTACATGGTATTTTATAAACAATATTTGACATATCCATCTTCTTTATTTTGTCTTTCATTTTAGTAAATAGTTTACCTACTGTGTTAAAAGATTTATGAGCTATTTTGTATATTTTGCTATCATATATATTTGATTTTTCTAATCTTTCTGAAAATTTAGGTATATATGTTACCGACTTATAAATCCTTTGTTCTGTAATACTATTTTGGTTATTTATTCTACAATTATTATGTTGTATTAATAATTGTAGAATAAATAACCAAAATATGATTTTAAAAAGTATTTTTATTTTTTCTCGCTTTATATATTGGCTGTAAACATATCCTCTCAAATCTATTACTCCCGGTGATTTTGCGGCTTACAGCATACGATTTTTCTTGCACAGACCTATAAAATGCTGTAACTATAGTTATTTTTTTATGGAAACAAAAAAGGGATTTATTTTTTTATCGTATAAATATGGGACCGGGACCAATCGACGCAGTGTTTTTTTCTGATAAAAATGATGCAAAAAAAACGTATTTTCGACTTTTTGTCAGTTACAGCGTTCTTTAATTCTTGCGACGATATATAAAAACTAGTATGGGCCAGCATTCGACACAATCGACTGCAATCTAGAAATACAGACTTTGTTTAGTGTATGCCGGCCAGCCATACGGACTTAATCGATTGGTACACTAAAGGGGGGTTCAGAAGCAATGTTTTTATGTGTTTCATACTTCAGTACAATAGCATAATATCCCCTCTATA
Source organism: Pollenia griseotomentosa (assembly GCA_963931875.1). Taxonomy (NCBI): domain Eukaryota; kingdom Metazoa; phylum Arthropoda; class Insecta; order Diptera; family Polleniidae; genus Pollenia; species Pollenia griseotomentosa. Next base: position 259,254,261 of record OZ007560.1, on the reverse strand, counting down.
TACATATGGGAATATTTAATTTTCTTTTTGGAAAATTTGTTTTTCTTCCACACGACCAAAAGCAGAAAGTGCTTATTATAAATTGTATGAATTGGTCCAAAATTACACATAAATCTCAGAAAAAATCTTTACGGAATATAAGTTTGTGCCCATTAAAAATCAAAATTATTTTATTGCAACCTTAATCATTTTAGCAAATTTTATTGGAATCTATCCATATCTGACCACAGCTCCCGTACAAATACGACAAATGCTATAAATTCCTTAGAAATGTTGGTATTAATATAAAATATGGCAACGATAACTTTTATAACAGCTTCTATATGAACTGTGTATTAGTACGTCCATTTTAGCCATGGGTCCCATATAAACCCCTCCCTTAAATCACTTTTAGACGAAAAAATCTCATATAGATGTAGAAACCTGGATGATATTGGGCACAGAAAACTCTTACATGAATCGTAAGTTCATTACAGAAATTCGTAATTGCCCATGATCAGTAGTTTTATTTATTATATACATCATTACAATCGAATAATTGCAAATATGTATTTCAATAGTTTTCTTTTTGGCAGAGTTGTTGTTTTAGTACCCACACCACCAATGTTGGACAGGGTGTTATGCGTTTGTGCTGAATAAAAAATTGTGCCTATTGCAAATAGTGAGAATCGGACCAGAATTCTACATAGCCCTGATACAAATTTCGCTCCGGAATAAAGTTATGTTGTCATTTAGATTGAATTGGACCCACATTTATTGTATTTCAACTTAATTTATCTTACCAGATTTTCTTGAAAGAACTCTGTATGTTGTTGTTCTTTTTAGTATGTAAACAAAAAAGAAGAAGCATAACTTTTTTTCGGTTATTTGTTTCTATTTTTTTTTTTTTTTTTGCTCACACGTATGTGAGTATTTTCTATGTATTAGTAACACTTACTAACGCATATAACTCCTAAAATTTTAATATCTTTCGAATGATGTATCATTTTTTAAAATCCAATGATTAGTATATTCGTAAAAGGGAGCAAAAGAAATCAACTTGCCTACTAATATACATATACATATGTATGTGACAATTTCAGTTAAAAGGGACCGGAACCGATCTTTATAAAACTTTTACAGTATATTACTGATGTTCTGAAAAGATCTATAGGGTGTACTTTTTTAATGTTTTAGCGGGCGTGGTACCGCCCATTTTTCAGGATTGGATAAGTGGGCGTGGCACAAAATAGATTTGTTTATTCTAAATAACGGTAAGAGAAAAATTAACCAAAAAGAAGGTGTGAGTGGATAAGTGGGCGAGGTACCTGCATTCAAATGCAAAAGAGATTCCAGTATATCCAACGATAGGCAAACACAAAATAGTGTATTTTATAGTAATGTTCCCAGCAGGAAAATGTAATCGAAAGATATCGAGAATTTAATACATATCTTGTATAATTATTGATTCCAGAATTCTTTATTCTTAACACGGATCATGTCCTAGGATTGTAATAAATTATTTTAATGTATCCTTCGAATGAATTAAATAATGCATCCTTTATGTTAAAAATTTTGTAGACGACATAAAGGCAGCAAAAATTAACGAATTTTTATTAAGAAAATATGTAAAAGAAAAACACGAATAATAGTCACGAACAGAAACAGTACATTTCTTGTTCTGCAAATGTGGGAATATACGTACGTGGTAATCAATGCATAGTTTTTTCTGATAAAATTACCTTCTCGATTCCAATGAATACATTATTATTATTATTTCGAAAATAAAACATTATTTTTTATTTTCCCGCCCTCAGTGTACTGCAGCGTTGTTTTTGTTTTAAATGTAATTTTCTATGCGAACGGTAACGTTCGAAATCGTTGAACAGACTGATAATTTATTTAATTTTTAAGCATGCGAGTAATACAGAAACAAATACAATATAATTATATTAACGAAGTTAGTGGGCTAGAATTGTAGGTCAAAATTGTACGTTTGTACAAACTTTTTGCGTTTTTTGTTGGAGTATTTCACAAAAGATAAGAAAACATATGTTTGTAGAAAAATCGAAATGATAAATATTTTACAAACTGTTTGCGCTGATTTATGTAAAGCTTCGTACAGACGATGGTCAGATCTTAAAATATTGGTAAGCAGCGTTGCTTAAATTGCATTAAAATTATTAAATTGCGATCTGACGATGGTCAGATCTTACAATATTGTAAGCAGGCGTTGCCAACAGCAATATTTTTCTGACAATGGTGCGATTGTTAAATGCATTAATTTTGCACTTCTGCAAATACAAATGAGCTTACAATGTTCACACAGTTGTAAGACATTTTAGCCAATTTTAATGCAATTTAAACAACGCTGCTTACCAATATTGTAAGATCTGACCATCGTCTGTACAGAAAGTCCAAGGTTCATTTTTAGGAGGGAACATCGAGCACTTTTTTTGGTGAGTCGCTCTAATGTACATACGTCGATTTATCAATAAACATAAAAAAATAAAAATTCTTTCACAGCTGAAAAGTAAAAACAGAGAAAATGTTTAATATTATATCGTTTACGTAAGAGTACCTATTTATAAGCATGGTAAGGAAAACGGAACAGCTGATCCGCAACGTATTCGTTTACGTTAGAGTAACAAGACCAAAAAAAAAAAAACAAAATGACACGCATGCTTATTTGAAACCGAGAAGAAGAAGAATAGACACAAATTGTGCCAAACACACTAGATAAAATGCATGGAGCAAAAACCTCCTGTTATTAATTCACATTTCTTAGGAAATAAAAAATTAAACAAGTATGAAAGTATGTTTGATAGTATACACCACAGTATATAAAGACTAATTTTCGAGATATTCCCTATTTGGGATCCATGGGCAATAATGGACCCGCCGAAACAAAATTATTAGTAATTAAATTAAAAGTTAATTGTATCTGGATGAGATTTGTTTGCTTTTAAGTGACTTAAGGAATGGGATTAACATGGGACCTATGGTTAATTTTGGACCTACCAGCAGGGGTGTTCTGGAAATGGAAAATGCCAAACGCGAGAATTTAAAAGTTGTTTTTAATACACTTTTAATGTAATTTTTTAATTTTTTGTTATAAAATTCTGTTTAATAGAGAAACATTTGTATAATATTTGTCAAAAAATTCTTTTATTACAGAAATCTAATTAAAAAACGACGTTCAAAATTCTTACGTTTTGCGTTTTCGATTTCCAGAACACCCCTGCAGCACAACATTGTGTCATGGCATGGTAAAATTTATAGTCGCCAGTTTTAATGATTTAGATTGCAATAAAACAAATCTGGACCAAATACATACCAACATAATGGGCACTAAAACTAACCATTTATGGCACAAAAACTATTCCAGAGAGAAGCTTGTTTGGAGGCCATGTGAAATTATAGAACGATTCTTTCCATTTTCAATAGGATTCAACCCAAGACACTGCAACCTATGTACAAAATTTTATAAAATTATCTTTAAAATTTCGACCTGTACTTTGCGCACAAGATTATAGGGCCAGACAACCAGTTTAAAGCTTTTCTTTTCTGAGCAATAATTGAAACTCATAGCCCGTTTATACTTACTACCTGTTTAACCATTTCAAACGTTAAAGTTCGCATTAAAAATGTGAATGAAAAGCGCACAGTTTTAAAAATATTTTTAAAATAAAATTCTATATGAACGCAGCGATGACAATAGTGGCAATTTTCCCTTTTTGTAGAGATTACTTCGGAAGATTTCAGGCGTAGGGAAAAAAGGCAGTTTTTTTTTTAAGGCAAATGTAGGAATTTTAAAAATATTTAGAGGTGTTGTGGAAATCGAAAACGCAAGAATTTTAAACGTCCTTTTTTTAAGATTTCTGTAATAAACGAATTTTATGACAAATATTAAACAGAATTTTATACCAGAAATTATAAAAATTACATTAAAAGAAAGGAGAGTTGACTAGAAGGTGAGGTCAACTCTACAACTACAATGCTTCTGTGGTCGGATTGTCAAAAATATTGCTAGTAAAAAAAACAAGTTTGTTTACATAAAAAACCAGTTTGTTAACAAACTTTGACAAGTCGACCACCGAAAAAAACACCATATGTTGGCTTGACCACACCTTCTACTCAATTCGCCTTGATTAAAAGTGTATTAAAAACAACTTCCAAATTCTTGCGTAAACATTCTTATTATTTTCATTTAAAAATTAAAATTTTTCATATATCGCGGACCTTAGGACAACAAGGTAGTATCTGACATTTTTTCCAAAAATGAGTTATATATCACATCGCCATAAATCGATTACGGTCTTTCGATTGCATTCTCAGTTTTTCACTATCTCTTACAGCTTCCGAGGTATTTTTTATAACTAGGTTTTAATTACACGTTTTTGGTTTGAGATTCAGTTAACAAGGTTCTAACTGGCTGATAGAACCTTGTTAACTTAGAAAGTCTTTATGTTGAAACTTTTATTGCAAATAGAACCAAGCTGCTCAAATTTTTCAAAATTTTATATTGCACACATAGAACCAACCATGGTGGAATAAGCAGGTGGCATCGTTACGGCAACAAATACAACATTACAACAAAAATGAAAATTACATCACCGTTTACGTCAAAAAATACATTTAAGAAAAATCAAAGCGTGCCACTGAACGTGATGAAATAAATAAATTTTTAGCCAATTTTTATTTAATTATGATCAATATCTTATTTATTTTAATTTAAAATTATCAAAAACTTTAATAAAATACAATAATCACAGCACAAAACGTGGACTTTTTGTAAACATAAACAAAACTTTGACATAAACCTAGACAAACAATGCAAGAGCAAAAAATCGTAATCTGGCGTAGTGCTGCCACCTGTTTATTTCACCATGGAACCAACTGTATTAAAACTTTTTTCAAAAACGGTTGCCTTACCTAGTAGTATTTTAAGTAGTTGTCAATATTATACGTTTTTCAATGACTTACATAATTAGCTAATTGCTCAACTATAACATTAAGGAAATCTACTTGGAGTTTAAAAAATAGATTTAATCAACTTTCCATTTTTATATTGTTAAATAGTTTTACCACGATTTTAATTGCCAACAGAACCATCCAAATATATCAAACGTAGCAAGTTTGTAAGGGAGAAATGTAAAAGTTTTGCTTACCATCTCGCTCAAGGACGACATAAATTTTATATGGCGATTACCACACAAAAATCGCTTTATTTAACGCATATAAAAACTGGTAAGGGTCAAGATCAGGTTTTCACGCTGGATTTTTGTTGTTACAGTTATTCTTTTATATTTTCCCTTAAAAACCTGCTTCGTCCCTTAAAAACCTGCTTCGTAGCTGTGGCCCTCTAAATGCAAAATTTTTTTTATAAAATTTGTTAAGTGTTCGTTCACTTAACCTTAATTATTGAAAACTATTTGGTAGAGGTTGAGCCAAATTTTGCATTAACCTCTGAAAGAACGTAAGCAAAAAATTCGGAACCGAAACGTGCGACAAAGAAAACAGCAGGCAGGGGAAAGGAAAAGACATAGCACGATAAGAAATTTTGAATTAAGAAAATTGCTTTGCGAGCTGTAAATATGACTATCAAAAAGTTGTTACACAAAACGAACGCTTGGAATTCTTTAGGGATTTTTACTTGTTAGATCAAGAAGAAAAGTCAAATTATGTTTTGAAGTTAACTAAGAGCTTTTAAAGTGTTAAAATTCGCGACGAAACTACTTTTAACTACTTTGCAGAAGTGTCTAGAAATTGTATTCGCGTTTGTAACCCATTTCGGCTTGGAACTTTTGCGATTTTCCAAAAATTAGTTAACAACGCACACGAAAATAAAAATAATGTAACTGGCGTAAAATGAATTGCTGAAAACGACGTTCCGGAACTAAAAAACATATTACATCATTTCCAGCAATAGAGGCCTTACCAAAATGTGCATATCATATTGAACTTAAGAAAACTTTTTATTCAGTTTTGAGAAATTGTCATGTGCTAAAGAAAAGTGCGAAACTGATCGCACATGCCGTACGGAATCAATGGTTTTTTAATGCAGGCTTTTCGTTAATTTTTGACAGTAGCTTAAGCTTTTTATTCTGGTTACGAATTTAAATCCCATTATTGCCATACCAAAAATTCTTTTTATTAAAAAAAAAAATGATTTATTTTAAAAAAACATTTTGAAGAATACAAAATAAAATCATAAAATATGTATGTATATTAAAAAAAATTGCAACTCTTATTGCATTATCCTTATGCTCATTATTTTTTTAACTTTCGGAATTTGAACTTTCCTAATTAAACATGGTTATATCTACAAAAATTATTTCTAACCTTAAAACAAAGTTCTATTTGGTAGTTAGGACCATGTTGTCCCAAATTCATGTGCCTCATTGTTGAGACTCAATTTATGCAAAAACTAATAAAGAAGCATGGATATTTTTTAAATGATAATAATATTTTAGGACTAAATTGAAATTATTCAAAAAATGTTTTTAAGTTAACTGGAAACGGACTTAGTAAAGCGAATAACAATATTCAACCTTAGTATTCTCAAAAATGCTGTTTGTGCACATAGAATGAACCCTGTTGTCCTAAGGTCACGATATGTACAATAGCATTATGTACAAATATATGGGGGATTCACAAGGTGTCATTAAGTCATAAGTCTTAAAACAATAACATGAAAAAATACGACTGTGAACAACTCCTCATAAATGAATGAGCTATTTTGAATTTAAGTCAGCTGATTTAAAACAAATATAAAAAATAAATATTTACCTAACATCAAAATATTTTTTAATTCTAATCCATGAATTAATAAATTAAATTAGATCTTATCTGACTATTTTCCATTTTTTAGACGCAAATCACAAATAAATTTTATTTTGTTTGTTTACCAAACATCAGAGTCATAAGCCGATATAATTTGACGCCGCAAGCTTTTTGTTGCAAAAATTACTAGCCGCAGGTTAAATTCGGATATTAGCCGGATAAAACTATACCATCAACGGCGACGGCTACAGAAACTAATGCGGCTCGGCTCAGTCGCTCAGCGCAGGTCTCTTCCAATTAATTACGACAGCACAAAAAACATAGCAAGTAAAGTTCTATTAATTTAAAACACTTTTTATTAACAAAGCCACAACAATATTTTTAAACCATTGTAAAATGTTAGAACATTATGACAATATAACATGATAGCACACCTTGTGAATACCCCAATAGTATTTTTTTTAAAAGAAGCCCTGTGGTAACCACAAAGAGAGAAAGTTAAAAATGGGTATGTGGTGCTGAGTGTATTTTGGGTGCACTGAAAACAATTTCTAGCTACATATAAAGCCCTAACCGCGAAAATAACGTAAGTGCCAAAAATAAAATTTTACAGGAGAGGGTTTTCTTATTTTATTTAATATAAATTTTGTATGAAATTTGTCGCTTACGATAAAATTGTTCTTGCTATAAAATCTTAACGGTTCCTTATGTGACCATGCCATTTTAGGAGATGATGCAAGTGTTGCCAATAAAGTAATTTATTAAAAAAAAAACGAAAATTGAAAATGATGTCGCTTACGTTATTTTCGCGGTTAAAACAAATTTTTTTATTATATAAATTTAAGAAGCACTTATTTTCTTTTTTAATTTCTGATTGTTTTCAAGCTTTTTTAAATATATTAGATGAAAATAAAAAAAATTTCCCCACTCTATTTTTTACATTTTAATTAATTAAAAAAATACAAGAAGAGAAAAATATTCAAAGTGTGAAAAGTGAAAATATTTGAAATTCTGGAAAAGAGAGAGAAAAAAAACTAATTTGAGATATAAACATGTGTTTTGTTTTAGTACAACAAAAGCAACGGCGACCTGCTTGTTTGAAAGCTTGCATACAACGAAATGAAATTGTGTATAGTTTTTTACAATCTTTGAAGCAGTATTCGAAAATAAACAGTACATTATTTAGCGTTCGGCTCACACACCCAAGAACGATATCTATTTTTTTAGTGAATGGTAGACGAACACACCCCTTAATACCGTTCGTAACTATTTTCAAGAAAGAACCGAACATTATATAATGTTCTGTTCTTCGTTAAAAAACAGAGCAATTGTAGTGATACTGTAGACAAACATTATATTTTTATTTCTTTTCTTTTACATTGATAAAAAAAATGACCAAACAAAACATTTAGCAACGACCGCTTGTGTGTGTATTGTGCATATGTTTTGTTTTTGTAAAATTATTTTGATGGCTTTTTGTTTTTTAGTATGTATGATTTTCTACACAAACACTATTATTGTTTGTAATTTCCACAAATCTACCGAACCGAACGGTAATGAGCGATATTAAGGGTTTATTTTCGAACACTGTTTTGAAGTGACTTTCGGTAAAATTCGTGTTGTGTGTGTGAAAATCGCGAAAAGAGATCGGCCCCTGGGGGCATAGCGTGAAAATCGTTGCCCTATACTATGAGTCCTAACAGCATGGCAATCTTCAACGCGAATATTCGGGTTCGCATTTGCAAACTATACGCTTATTTTTACTTTTTGCATTCAATAAAATGTATACAAATATCAAAAGCGAATATAAGCAGTTCCAGCAAAAAGTCTACTTTTTGTAACGTAACGCCAAAAGTAGTTTAAATTCTTTCTCAAAAAAGTTTTATATGATTAATTTACTTTTTTATATTTTGGTGTTAAGCGCAACTAGTTAGCTCTACTTTTAGTTACAAAAGAAATAACATTTGAACAACAGGGTCCTAAAATACAAGCTTATGTGCATTCTGGCGTTACATTACAAAAAGTTTACTTTTCGCTGGAAATGCCCATATTCATCTTCAAACGAGCAAAGATTTTTAAATTTGATAACTTGTAAAACCAATCTATAAAAGTCCAAAGCGTACTAAAAAAGGTCTTATACACAAAGTCTTGCTCAATTCGCAGACTTATGCAATTTTGTAATGCCAGTCAAAATCCACTTCTGTTTTTTGTAACGTCACCAGCTCATGTATTTGCTTATATCTTCATGTCCTTATGACCGATTGTTGTAAATTTTCTGAATATAGTGCTTCTTTGTTACTTCGCAAATATAAAAAACCTTTTTTACAAATTTGACTTTTTCATTAAATTTTTTTACATTTTGTCGTACAAATATCACGGCACGTCACAATGGAAATGCCCATATCCAATGAATGAAATTTCTACATAGAATTTAATTTTGTGTCGTGAGAAAAACAATCACACTTCCTAAACTAAGAGAAATAAAATCATACAATTTCGAATTTTTAAAATATTTTTAATGAAAACTTTAAGGAAATATTTTAAAAAGGAAAATATTGAGTTATATTTTTGTTCAGGGAAACTAAAGTAAACATTTTTTAAAGTTTTACAGACCCTTCCCTTTTATTTAGTACCGAGTTTGCTAAAATATATTAGATACTAATATTAAAAAAAATTATTTAATATAAGTATTATGAAAAAATGTTAAGTCCTAAAAAAAGGACAAAAGATGAGAGCTTAAAGGATATATATTTATTATATATGTGTGTGTGTGTATATCATGTACATTAGCGTGACCGTTATTTTTTTTTTTTATTATTTTTTAATCGGTTCGGTTTTATGTAAAAAAAAAATACAACAAATTTCATAGCGATAAGTTGTGTTTTAGGGGGGGCGTCGGCCCCTCAAACATTTTCAAAGCCAAATTAATTTGTTTTTCTTATTTTTGATCTTGTAAACGTAGTATATGTATGAAATAATTTAAAAGACACAAGCTGATACCTTAAATGCTTAGAACAAACAATTTCCATATAAATATAATTTTGGTATAAATAATTTTTGGTATTTTGTTGTTATTTTCTTCATTATTTTCTATAATATTATATTATGTATATGAGCTTTAAGGCCAACTTTGAGGGGCGAACGCCCCTCTAAAACACAACTTATCGCTATAAAATTTTGTTTTGTATTTTTTTTTACATAAAACTGAACCGGTTTGGTTGGAGAGAATATAAGAAATCAAAAACAAAAAATCTTCATACAACTAACGGCAACGCTAATGTAAATTTCAATAAATGCTTTAATTCTTAAATTTAAAAAATGTTAACAAAATATGTATTTGTTTGCCTGTTGATAAAAAAAATACATTTTTAACGTAGGGAAATTTTTTTGCTTGTAGGGGAAAAATGGATTTTTTTTCTAAGACTGATACGAACGTTTACGTTGGAAATTGTTGAACAGGCAGTTAAATTTAAACCGTATTTTCTCATATCGCGTTCATAAGAAACTCCCAAATCGTATCGAAAGTTTTTCATATTTTCAATGCGAATAAAGAACTTAGAACCGTATTATGTTTATGTATAAACGGGGTCTGCGATAATAACTTTAATTGTTGAGTTTTTTATGACAATTGTTATTTTTCATTGAACTGTTGGTGTTTAATTGAAGTTTTTGATATTTTAATTAGGCTTAAATTCATTAAATTATTTTTAGTGAAGTTTTTTGATAATTTTATTCTTGAGTGAACACTAATTGATTATCCATATTCAATTTTATTTACATGTTTTTTTTTTACTTCTATTTTTCTCTTTAGTTTTTTTATCGCTAAAGGGAGTACATGTCAAAACGAAGTGATTAATGTATTTTTTATATAAGCAACATATTTTATTACTTTGATTTTTTAAGTTGAAATTTCAAAAATAATAGTTACAAATAGTTAGTTATTTTGTTAATAATAGTTAGTTCAAACTTATGCCAAAAAAAGGATTTTTAACGGGGTTTCGTAATCTAATTGACTTAAAATCTTCCAACTGTAATATTTGGATACTACCGAACAAAATTAAAACCATCCAAAAAAATTTCATTTTTAGACCAGGTCTATGGATGTACATAGACTGGCTTACAAAAAAGTAATTTGAAAGCAATTACCAAAATATTTTGGATCTTCTGCTGTCCGTTCGCAAGCTGTACCATTTAAAACAAGATAAATGTTTGTACTTTTTTGTTATATTTTTGTATATTTTCTCACTACAGCACATACACTTCTTTGTATCATCTGAAAGATAGGTCTTCTGACCCAAGAATTGATCTCCACAAAGTAAAAAGTTGGTCTAGATTATGTTTTGTTTCAAACATGATCATTATGGAAATCAAACTGTTTCAGTTGAGGAGAATATATGTGCAATATGTGCAAGAAAAAAAAAGGAAATTTACAAAGAAGCTATATTTTAAGAGTTAAACGTATTAAAATTTGAAGTGAATTTGCATTTCAGATTTCATTTAGAGTATGTTGGACACATAATTTGGTTCTCTTAAAAATCGTAAAAACATTATTTTTTTTTCTATTATTGATTTGGTGTAAAAAAAGTAAAAATAAATATGGTTAAAATTTTTCGCTACAATGATGATGTTCTAATAAAAAGAATAATTTTGATACCCTTGTCAGCCATGTTTTAAACAAACTTATTTTAATTTAAAGCGCTTTAATGCAAAATCTGAACATGTTGCAAATTGGGAGACAATAAAAAAATATAAAAAAAATAAGATTTGCCTTTTTTTAAAAAAGGTCCAGCTAACGTGGAGATATCACCAGTCCCAAACTACATATTTTGATAGTCATTACCAAACAAATCAAGATATACGGCCATGTTCTAACAATCGCACGATTTGAAATCGCAAAACGCCAGATTTATTTTATGGTTTTCTGAAACTCGTGGGTTTTGCTTGCGATCTGCCATAGTTGCTTAAAAATATTCGAGTTTCCTTAAGCTAACTTTTGCGATTTTAAGTTGCCAATCTTCTTACGGTTACGATTTATAGAACACCTATTATGCGTTTTCAAGTCAGAATCGCAAATGCTAAGCGTTTTGCGATTGCCAGAACACACCCGATAGTTTAAGGGTATAACAAAATTAATTTCTTGCTCTTTGAACAAGCTAAATCGGTCTACTGTACAACAATGTTAGTATTAGACTTATATTAAATGTTAATATATATAAAAAACATAAATTTTAATTTCATTTGCTTGTCTTATTAATGATTTAACATGTTGGCCTTTGTAGCGCAAATTACACAGTGGGATTTAATATTCTATGGCACGGAGGCTCCTGCACAACCAGATGATCCAGCACCCACAAATTCAAAACAACTTAGTCCATTTGGCAATGACATGGCTCATAATGATATTGACTACAAACCTAGTGGTCAATGGAACAACATGGAGCAGGTAAATATTATATTTATTGCATAGATTTAAGCAATGTACGCATGTGTATACTGGTAACCAAAATTCTTACTTGTATAAATACTTACGTATGTATATTTTCAATTATTTTCATCAAATTTTTAAGACTGATGAAGTGAATACGAAGCCTATAAAAAATTGGATTTTTCCCTACAACTTTCATACAAAAAATATTTATTAAATGCAAGATAGAACATATTTAGTAAACTTAATTTTACAACTTAATTCACAATGCCCAGGTTGGCAACCTACACGACTTTCGGTAACCTTATTAAATTATTTTTAATTTCAGCACAGAAACTTTAAAAGCGGTATACATACTTATATCGGCTTAACAATTAAATTAACTAAAGCAAACAAGAAGATTTTTTAAGCGTTAATTTTTAAGGTTTTTTTAGAAGGTATGTTAAAAAAACTCGCCGATTTCAAATTTTTTAAATATATCCAATCCAAGATAAAATTGTACGCTTAAAACGATGGCAAAAAAAATTTTTTTTTTTTTAAATTTTTCGATTAAAAATCTCATAATTATTTTTTTATCGCCTTTCCAAACCAACATAAGAGTTAGTCTGCATACACTTGGGTTTGCATTTAATCACAAATTTTCATAATCGCGATTAGGATTTAAAAAAGGCTGTAATCGTGATTATCGATTAATCGCATATTTAGTTTTAGTATTTCTAATAGTTATTTTAAACATAAATAAAATTGGTATGTCATAAAAAGCAGCACCAAAACTAATTAATATTGTTACTTTAATTAAAAAATGCGTATCCAACCTTTTTTAAGCTTGCTTAACTTTCTGTCATAATTATTTTTTTATCGCCTTTCCAAACCAACATAAGAGTTAGTCTGCATACACTTGGGTTTGCATTTAATCACAAATTTTCATAATCGCGATTAGGATTTAAAAAAAGGCTGTAATCGTGATTATCGATTAATCGCATATTTAGTTTTAGTATTTCTAATAGTTATTTTAAACATAAATAAAATTGGTATGTCATAAAAAGCAGCACCAAAACTAATTAATATTGTTACCTTAATTAAAAAATGCGTATCCAACCTTTTTTAAGCTTGCTTAACTTTCTGTCAAAAATTAACAAAAATCCTTTTAAATACATTTAAAAAAACCAAAACAAAATTAAAAAACTTTTGGTTCCGTACGGAAAGTGCGATCTGTTTCGCACTTTCATTAAACTTAACAAAATGTTTCCCTAAGTTTAATATGGTTTGACACATATGATTTTTATGCATTCGCACAGTTGCTTAAGCCAACTTAAGCATATTAATGTTGGGCCTTAAGACATAAGACTTGATAAAAAAGAATGTATAAAAACGCTTATGTATAGCTTAAAAATTTATGTATAGTTTCAAAATTTCAATAAGCTTTTTTATATATTCTTTTATTATCAAGTTTTATGTCTCAAATTAAAGTAACGATTTGTACCAAGGCGAATTCATACAAGGTGGTCTTATTTTGAAAATGTTTTACGTTTTAAATTTTTTAACGTTGTGTCAAAAATTCATGCAAATATTTCATTTTGTTTTCAATTTCAAATTGTGTGTTTTGAAATGTAATATCTTAAAAAAGTTTTAAATTTCATAATTTTAAGCGAAAATTATGGAATTTAGTAAAGATTCTCCAGAACCACTAGAACGGTATACCGTTTTCACACAAGGTTAGTTATCAGCTGTTACTTACGTAGCAAGATAAGTTCACCTGGTGTAAATTCGCCTTGATTTGTACATTTAAAAAAAAAAATGTCAAGAATTATAAATTTATTGGTAGATAGTTCAAAAATAATGTAATTAAAATATTTGAAGAAACCTAAGGCATTTAATGACTGGTGAGCTAAACGAGATCGTATTTCTGTAAAAAAAAATTGCCCGCTATAGATAATTCTCTTTCGGAACTCGTTAAAGACAGCTTAGAAAATACCTATTTTTTGTTTTGCTATTTGTTCTTCGGTATAAAACAAACTCTTCGCGCAATAAATCAAAATCTTTTTTAAGGTCTGTTTTTATGCGTTAGATGCGTTCCAAAAAAAAAAAAAAAAACCGCATAAAGGAAATAAAAAAGGCTCTATTTTCACACAAAATGTATGATTCGTTCCGAAAAGTCGAAAAACCGCATAACTTCGAACCTTGGTGTAAAAATTTTACCAAAATCGCATAAAAAAATCATAAAATAAAAAAATTAACCAAAAACAATTCATTTATTTTTATATAAAAAACACATAAAATGGCGGGCAAAACCTTACTTTTTAACACATTTATCTGGTTAAACCAGTTTTATAAAAAGTTGAAAAAAAAATGTTGTTAATCATACGAATCAAGGTATATTTACACATGGTAGACTCGCTAGCGGACAGACATAAAACTTAATTGTCGAATTTGTTCATGTATGCGTTAAAAAAATGTTTTTGTTTTATATGAAGACAATTTTGAAAAGTCGAGTATTTTTATAGAGCAGCATGTCTACACTCCCAAATGAGTTTACCTTGTGTTAATGTACCTTAATACGAATTTTCATTAAAAAAAACATTTAGGTTTACGTTTTTAACATTTTGTGTTGAAAACGAAATTTTTTTATATTGGCTTATTTTGTTATTTGATAAAAATGATTTTTTCGTTGAGTTTTTTTACACTTTTTTGCTATCTTATCTTGACTTAAGATTTTTTGTCATTTAGAAGACATATAAAACTACAAACAAAAAAGGGACAGTCAGCAAAGGCTGGCTGCATATACCTTGCCATATACTGTGTAGTAGTGATGTCAACGTTTAAAACGACAAAATAATTATGAAAACTAAAAAAAAAGAGTCTATTAAAAAACCGCGTAACTTCAAATCCACATAAAAACAGACCTAAGTGTACATGGTTTTGAAAATTCTAGGAAATGCATGGCATAATTAATTAAATCTTTGTTTGACTGTGTATTTTGATTTCTTATCTTAACATCTTATAATAACATAAGTTTCTTTTTTATATTTATTTTTTAATAATCTTGTAAATTAAAATACTGGTCCACTCATTATAGTAGGACTATATTTTTCGTAATTTCTTAATTTATTACAGAAAGTTTTAAGAAATAACTCGTGCATTTATATATTTTTAATTTAAATTGTAAAATGTAAATCGTGCAAACCGTATTTGCGTAAACAATTTGAATTTGAATTGTATTTTTTGATCATCCTTACTGACGGAGCTTTGAAAAAATTTTAAATTGAACTAGCTAACCCTAGTTCTGCCCAAGGCGAATTCAACTATAGGTGGTGTCGGAACTTCAACAATCCAAAAACAACAGAAACAACATAGGGGGTTTTGCATTGCATTGTTAGTGTTTACGGCTCGAAATGTCAACCATTCTTAGCAAAACACTAACAAATCAAAACAAATAAGCTCGAACTGTCAAAATCAGGTGTCGTTTCGACATCACCTGTAGTTAATTCGCCTTGGTTCTGCCATACAAATTGTTGTTTAATAAAAAATAACTATTGTATTCTAAGTGTATGGAGATGGGATCTATTACAGCGGGTGGAATTTATCGCTGAAGACTGTAATTTCCGATTAATTACACAAAATACAAACAATAAAATTTATGAATAGGGATATCATAATGACTTAGCAGTATAAATATTATATACAAAGGCTACATCTTCTTTTTTTTAGTTTCTGTAATAATTAAGAAAACCTCATGTAAAGTATTTTAAAACAAATTCGCATTGGCAATTTGATATTTTTTTTGGTACAAACAATTATAAAAATACATTATAACACGTTTGAACAGAATCCACTCTGAGTTTTAGAAATAAAAACTTTAGCTATATGAACAAAACGTTACGTTACATACATATGTATGTATGTAGTGTAAACCACTTAACTAATTAATTATTTATGGATTTTTATTAACAAGTTCTTCTTTACTTGCAGATGGGAAAACCAAGCATGATGACTCACGACCGTACAAACACAAGCTGTGTCAAAACCACAATAAATCAACAGTGCTTAGGTTTGTCTTTGTTTATAATTTTATGTTTACACTTCCTACATAATAGTCATATAGCCTATTTTAGATAAGTTCTTTTACTTTCAAAGGCTCAATTTTTTAATAACCAGACAAACATTTTTAAATATGTATTTTATAGACTGTATATTAATAATAGTTAATATACATAAATATGTATATAAACATACATATATTGTTATACACATATTAGGGGAACTTAATTAGACTAACGTCAATGTTAAAAAAAACAATTATGGCAAAAAGTACGTATGGTAATTTCCGGTTTGTGTTATCGATATCGATATCGAGCTGCTATCGATATCGATATCGAGCTGCTGTAAAAAAATAGCTCTGTAAACCGACATTGTCTTCATTAATGTAACCAGTCTTGTAATCAGACTGTTTTTGCAAAATATAAATAGACTAAAACAAACACATACGTTATAAAACAAATTTTTTCTCCCATATTGATTGATTTGTATTCAAAATTTCGAAAATAAACATTTATTATTACATAAAAGATATGTACGTAAATAGTTTATATTTTGTTACATAACCGTTGTAAGCAATAACAAAAGCACATCGCTTTGTCATTGAATTCATTACGTTGGTACATCTTTTCCTATGCCCATCCATCACTTTAATTAAATTGTCGAGCATGTATGCTTGGAGTCTTTATCTTTATGTGGGCAGAAAATTACACAATTAATTAGATGTGTTACACCAATTAGTGTTAAGTATATTCAAGTTTTCAATCTGTGCCGGTGTTGGTGAATACAAGTTCAACAAACCGCAAATATGACTGATATAAATTTAAACAAATATTTAACTAATTTTTTTTTAATTTATTAAAACTTCGAGTTGTTTATTTATTAAATTTTGTTTTAAAACTAAAAATCTAATTTTACAATAATTTTTGTTTGCATTGAATTTTAAAGAGACATTGATGTTAATTTTAGGTAAAGTAAGGCGAATTCATACAGGTGACATTTTCAAGTCATCGTTTATTGTTTATTTTTTTATGTGTATACTGAATGGTAAGGTTTGTTTACATTTTGTGAAATAATTAGTTAAAATTTAAAATTCAATAAAACTCTAAATATGTACTTGAAAAAAAAAACTTATTTAAAAAAGTAAACAAAAAATATAAACACAAGGATTAAAAAGGCGTAAGGAATAAGTAGAGCCAAAATAAATTTGTAATACAGGAAAAAGATTTACCTTCTAAAGCAATTGTGTATATTTTAAAAACAAAAAAATCCCTTTTTTATATTTTCAACAAATAATTTTTACATTCACTCTAACTTTTTACAAAATCAAAATTACATAATATTTTTTAAAAAAGAGGGATAGCTAGCATAACTCTCTCATGATGCGGTCACCTGTATGAATTCGCCTTGGTTTTGTATAATTTGTTTTACTTCTACTCCCCGTCAACTAAAGAATTGTTTTTCTAATCAAAGTTTCGAACCTCAATATTGAACGTGCTACTTTTTTTACTGCATATTTAATTCTTCGCTCAAAACTTATTTTGTATAAAACAGCTGCCTATAATTTCTAATTTTACAGAACAATCAAAATGATTTAGAAGTGGAAACTAAAATTTTTGTATAAAGAACATTCAGCCTTATTCTGGTTGTCGTTATCGTCATCGACAGTGCTGTTTTTTTTAATAGATTAAAGTGGCACACAGCCTGTGTTCTTTGATCTTCTACAAAAAGCGATACTGTCGATGACGACAACGACAACCGGAATAAGGCTGATTATTTACATATATGCATACTAAGTGGTCCTATTTTTTAACGGCACTGTATTAAAATATCACGATTTTATTTGTGGTCTGATTTTAAGCATAGCATAATCTTAGTAGAACCTTAATTTAAGCTTAAGATCAGTAGAAGCTTACAGTCCTCTTGACAGCACTATTCAAGTGCATAAAAAGTGATTTTTAAAATAGTAGAAAAATATTCACCTGTCAGAAGTTATGTTTTTGAATTTTCGGTTCGGGATTTTCTTTAGTTAAAAAAAGAGTAATGCAGTGCACTGGAATTAGTTTAGAAGCATTGAAATACATAACAACTTGCTGTTAACAAAATAATTCCATAAGCTTACCTGGAAGAAATGATGTATTATTAACTAGAAATTTTATAAACTTATTTTATTAGTATCTTGTTAAGTTTATACATTCCGTAAGAGCATTTAAAAATATTGTTAACATTTCTTTAAAAACAGTGGTAAATGTTATATAAAAATCGGCAAAACTACTAAGATTAAATAAACGTTCATTGCTCAGACTCTTTCCAAAAACTTTTTATTCAGCCTGCAAAAATTTTATTCAACCTTAACATAATAAGTAATACAATTATTTTTTTAGTCCAAATACTCAATACTTGAAGCGAACATTTTTAGAAAACTATAAAAAAGTGATGAAAAATTAAGAACAATACCCGGATTTAGGTCTATGTACAGATTTTCAAATTAAAATTAAACGTGAAAGATATTTCGTTATCGATTATCGCCAATTTTGTTTTAGTACTTTATTCCTTTTTTCATTAAAGTCAGATAAAAACAGTTATTTTTTGATTTTGATTTTTTTTTTTTTTTTTTTTGAACAAAACTGTTATTTTTTCATTTTTATTTTTTCGATCAAAAATAAAAGTTATTTTTTGATTTTTAATTTTTTGAACAAAAATAACAGTTATTTTTTGATTTTTATTTTTCGAACAAAAATAAAAGTTATTCTTTAAAGAAATGTACGTGTGATAATAACTTAGTTGACTTTAAATATTTATTTTAATGTGCATAATAAATCCCAGTGATGATTACACATTAAAATAAACATTTAGGCCGGGTTTTTGAGATGTGGATTAAGTTTAAACCTAGCTTAACATAGTCTGAAACTCGGATTTTTCCGGCGAAATATAATTTTTTTTATTACATTTTAAGTAAAACTAAGCTGTTTCGTCAAAATTTTTTATACAAACTTGGTAATGGCGGCACAAAACTGTTTTCAGATTAACTAAACCTAGTTTATCTGGGATCTCAAAAACCCAGCCTACACGTCAACTAAATTATTATTACACGTACATTTCTTTAAAGAATAACTTATATTTTTGAACGAAAATAAAAAAATCAAAAAATTACTGTTATTTTTGTTCAAAAAAAATTAAAATCATAAAATAACTGTTAATTTTGATCGAAACAATAAAAATCAAAATTTTAAAATTCAATATTTTTTATCTTAGACAAGTTCATAAGGATCAATATGGTATACTTGAATCAGTTTTACTTCTTTACTTTACATTTACTTCTATGTGCTTTTTTTGTTTTAAAATTTCTATATAACTGTTATTTTCGGTCCCTGGTTTATACTTACACAATGATCCAAAACAAACATAAATACCCAGCGGGAAAACTCGGAAGACCTTCTTACTTCAGGCCTTTTTAAAGGCCTGCTTAAAAGATTTTTTGATTCAATTACTATTCTTTTCTAACTGCTAAAGAAGGCCTCGGCTCTTTCGTATAAAAGATAAGATACACCTTCCACACTCACTTCTATGAGAAGGGAGTAACATTTTTTGTAGTGTTTTTTTGCACAAGCAAAAGCAAAATCAAATTTTTTTTGGTCCCGTTACCCTTCTTATGTACCTGCTGAAGAAGCGAGAGCGGAAGGCCTTCTCCGCAATGACAACGTGTGTAAAAAAGATATGAGTATGGAATGGAGCAAGAAGGCCTTGTACATCCAAAAGAAGGGGTACAGAGGCCTTCTAGAAGGCCTTTCTACTCCTTCTTTTTCCCGCTGGGTAGTTGCGTCTTTAATCGTTAGTATGCCCAAAAAAAGCGAAGGTTTTCTTTTACTCTATTTTAATATAACAATTTTATATCACAAAATATGCATAAAATTATTAAAAATCATTCTTTAAAAATATGCATAAAGAAAAAACGGCAAAATTTAAAAAACTGGATGCAATTTGTATATTTTAAAAATTCTTAAAATTTAAATTTCTATGTTTTGGAAACTGTAAAGTTTATAATTATAACCTTAAATTTGAGATTTTATAATTTTATAAAAACAGCTCTATATTAGAAGTCGTTTGTTGTTTTAATCGAAAATATTGAGAATATCAATTTTTTTCGTTCGTTTTTATAAAAAGCCTCAATGTATTTTCTTAACTTTAAAAACCAAAATAAATTTATAAAGTGACTCTATAATACAGGTAAAATAAGGTCGGTTTCTTTACTCTTATTTGAAATTTGGGATCAAAATTTGCACGAAAAGCCTTCCGGTACTATAAATTTGTGTAAATGAGAGCGGTTGTGAGAGAATAAAATTCTTTTTGCACGAAACAGCCCAGAATTTTTCTTCGTGCAACGTGTGTACATTATCAAACAGCTGTAATGATTTTTTCGCTTTCTATTATTTTCAAAATAAATAGTTCTAACTTATATTTTATACTAACTGGGCCTAAAGAAAACCTAATTTTGAGTTTGTATCGTTAAATATATGTTGCTTAATTTCTCTTTTGTATTCACATGCACTGTTCGAAAATTTAAGTGAGATGCAAGCGTATACAACACCGAAATCGAGAATACCGAAATCATCGAAATCCGAGCCTTTTTCCTGAATTCAAAATACCGAAAACAACCCAATTTCGGTATTTTGATAAAAATTTCTGTTCAGTTTTTTTTGCCATTGATTTAATTTTGCAACGATGCTTATATGAGAATATTTTGTAAGCAATTTTTGTAAATTGTATTACATACATATGTTTGTATATTGTGATGCTTAAACGCGGGATATGCATATAATTTCGTCTATTTTAAATGACAAACTATAATTGCACAATTTAGAGTGCATAAAAGCGTTAAATGCTTATAACCAGTGTAGGTATATATTTATTATTATCTGGAAATAAAAAGAAACTTGCCTTATAGTTTTATTAATATCTATTGGAATGAATACCGAAAATGTCAAGATTTCGCTATTTTAAATAGTTCAGAGAAGAAAATAAAATAAATCATGAAAATTATAAAATATTGTAAATTTCAAAAGATTTTGTTATTCGTGCTCAATTCCCAGTTTTCATCATCGATAAAAACACTTGAAATTTATTGTTGATGGGATAAGCTATTCCTATGCGCATTTCACTGGTTGCTTAGGCCAGATCATCAGGAAACTTCATCCATAAAGATTTTAGAAAAACTAAAGATATTAAACCAAATAAAACTGTTAAGCGTATAAGACTTATAGCAACAGTTCTACTTGTAATAATATCAAAGCTTAAACAAAACACATCAACATTAAACAGTGGGTTTATCTCATCTTACAAGTAGAACTGTTGCTATAAGTCTTATACGCTTAACAGTTTTATTTGGTTTAATATCTTTAGTTTTTCTAAAATCTTTATGGATGAAGTTTCCTGATGATCTGGCCTAAGCAACCAGTGAAATGCGCATAGGAATAGCTTATCCCATCAACAATAAATTTCAAGTGTTTTTATCGATGATGAAAACTGGGAATTGAGCACGAATAACAAAATCTTTTGAAATTAAAATTTTGTATTCCCGAAAATTGAAATTACTTTTTGAATATTGTAAATTTATTAAATTGTTATGATAACAAGTTTTCAATTCTTATAAAGTGTAATTAATCGCGAAAATAAAATAAAAATCTGACTGGGATTTTGTTGTTTGATATTAAAAGATTGGAAGTCGACGACTACTTTCCCATATAAATCTACCTTCCCAATAAGCAATTTTGCTGGAAATCAAGTGAAAAGCAATTGGCATTCATGTTCGAATTTCAAGTTTCAAGGGTTGAGATATACTTTTGTTAAATTTTTTTTAATAGCATTCTCCAGTAAAATGTTAATTTGAAATCAAGTGAATATTAGTAAAATATTTTGAAACTTGAATAGCATTTTAAAATACGTTTGAACTCAAGTTTATTTCCAGTTAACTTTTAGCACTTGAAATTTAATTTTTGAGTGCTTATTGGGTTATAAATATTTTACCATATTTTTAAATATTAATTTAATTTTTTTAATAATGATGTTAAGGAACTTAATATGGAAGTATAACAAATCCTTATATACATATGTACTTATAGAGTACAATAAAGTTGAATATGTATACTATATATAAGGTTTATCATATTTATGTATATGAAATCAAAGTTACTTATGTGCAATATTTTAATTAATACTTTTTTATATTAGTTATTTGTTATTAATTTTATATAAGCAAATTTATAATTTAAAAGTGAAAAACATTAATAATTTTTCATGCGCAATGTACAATATAAATAGCCTATATTTTTTAAAAGAAACCCCCTAAAAACTTCGCACCGTTACTTATTTTTAGACTTTTTACAATAAACTTCAGTCCCGAAATGTCAGGTTCAAAAAGTGGACAGACCCAGATTATCTGTTTAACTTTTCTTCTTTCAGGCAAGTAGACAGAAAATAAAGAAAACAGCTAAAGAAGTCGCTTTTATATTTTTCATAAATAAGAAACAATTTAGCTGAATAATTTCAAAAAATTTTTCCACGATGATAATTGTTTTCAAATTTATTATATTTACTGTCCAATATACTAGAATCGAGCAGATAGAAGTAAATTATCGACTCAAACAAAAAGACGTGTGTATGTTTGAAAACATAGTAACTATGCAACCTTGGTAGAATAAGCGCAAGGTATAGTCGTTAGAAATTTTGTTCTCAATTTTAAAACCCATATGTGAAGAGTGGATTCTGGTACCTAATAGGGTGTAAAATAAGATGAAATGAGTAAGATTTCCGATAAAAATTTATTTACCCCATAAAAACGTACAAAACGAACTTGGGAAAATCGATAAAGAAATGAGAGAAACGTTAAAACTATGAAACTTTAAATGCGTTTTTCTCAAAACTTCATTTTCACACACTAGGATTCTTTTCTCGGAAAAGGTCACATATAACGTCACACAAAAGGAAATAAGGAAAACAAATAAAACAAGCGTCAAAAATCAAATAAAGTAATTTGACATCACGCGGGAAAATAATGACAACTCTCCCTTATGAACACGGGTACAGTACCCATGTTCTGTAACTTTAGTGAGAACTTCTCGCATCGAAAAGATGTGAAACAAAATATTCTATCGTTTCTCGAAAAGTCAGAAAAAAGTGTGTCTGTAACTAACGTCGAAAACTATCAAAAGAGATTACGTCGTTACGTAATAAATGTCATAATATTACACTCAAAGCCGATGTGAAATTGCAGACGTTGAGAGCGCCAGTCACACATATCGTTGACGGCGATCAAAATTTACTAAAATTGAAGCATTTTCAACGACGGCGGCGAAAATGCAATCGTCGACTATACCAAATAATGTAAAGTGCGACTTCAATGTTTGTTGTTTGCAAATGAGCTTTGAAAAAATTCGTATATTTTATAAAAATGTTAAAAGCAAAATAATTAAACAATGAAAAAATGTGCCAAGAACAAAATATTATTATTATTATTATTATTATTATTATTATTATTATTATTATTATTATTCTATGCATTTTACATTTTTAATCGTTTTTTAGTGTTCAAATTGTTTCTCGCCCCATTTTTTTGTGAGTTTATTTGACAGTTCAAAGCGGGAACTTTTCTCACAAAAATGTTACAGACACACTTTTTCTGTAAATTGGCGAGTAGTTTCCTTACGTAACAGCTATTACTCGCCAAAAAAGTTACAGACACAGTTTGGTGAGAAAAACAGCTGTTTGTTTCAAAAAATGCCATTTTTGTTTCACTTCACACATTTTTATCGAAAATTTTCTCGACGCGAGAGTTACAGAACATAGGCACTGGTACTTATTGTACTATGTTTGAAAAGTTGCTATTAAGTTTTACTGTTAGTTAGAATAACCTCACTCTCTAGCGAAGAAAAAAATTTTTTTAAATTATTATATAATTATTTAAGACTTTACACGTACGCAAATTCGAGTAGAGTCTTCTTTATGACTTAAATTGGGCTTAATTTGAAAAAGAAATGAGGGAGGGAGTACTTGCGATTTAAGAATTGAACATATCTTACAAATTTTTTAAGAGTTAAGTTGGTTCTTAACCGACATCACCCCTTATAAATAATAAATAAATTTGTTTTATATTTAAAATGCTAAATAAAGTTTTAAAAAATTTTATTTCTCTTTATCGTTCAAACATGAACTTAATATATGCATTCTCTTTAGTGGAACGAGTGTTCAAAAATAGTAAATTAATTTTTTGTTAATAAAATTAAAAGAAACGCATCTTCAATAATTTAATTACCTTAATTGGATCATGAGTAGAATTTTTTGAAAATTTGAACTCTGACAAGTGAAATGAAATAATTATAAAGCAATAAATATGTGTTAAAAATTAATCTTCAGAAGTTTGTACATATCATTTCACTCTATGAATTAGTATTAGAAATCTAAGTAGATCCGAACTCAGATGATCGTTTAAAAAAGTTACGTGATGCAACGACAAACAGTTTCAAGTAATTGCCAATTTCTTTATTGCCCTTTATACATACTTATGTACTTATATAATTCTTATACATGTAAAGAAGGTAAATATATACATGTATGTATATGATTTGTAACTTATACGCACATACATACAGAGATTTGCAATTGCTTTGTTTTTATTACTTAATCAAATTATTTTTAAACTAAATAATAAAATCAACAAAATAGCACAATATTTTTATTTTACAAGTTACACACTAAACAAATAGACAAATTTTATTATTATGATATAATTTATATAATTTTTTACACTAACATGGTACTTAAGAATAAAAAAGTAAAAAACGCCAAATTGTTAAACAAAAATAATAGGGAAATAACGTTTACTAAATCATTAATTATTAAAATAATAAATTTAAGATAAACCATTAAAAAAAAAAAGAAAATAATAAATAATAACATGTGTATATTAAACAAAAATACTACTAACAAATTTGTAAAAGAATATACATATATATAAATATATAAATTAACACATAAGATTATGAAAACATAAATACATAACACTATAGTATGATTAAAATGTGTGTAAATATATACATATGTAGTACACTATAGTACATAGTAATTTTAAAGCATTGAAATAAAACTGACGAATGAAAATGTTTTCACAAAACTGCAACTATAAAAATTTTATTACAAAAGTTTTTTTTCCTCTTAAAGGTAAGCGAAAATATGCTCAATAACTAATTATCTTATGCTTCCAAATTGACCGTTTTAGGTCTACGTTCCAATAATAAAAAAGAATTCCAATTTCCATGTCATGGTGCTATTGCACTTAAATAAATATTTTTAATTGAAACAAATAAGCCGCCACACAAAAAGATGTTTTTATTTAATAAAGGTGAGTGAGTTGATTTACTTATATAGCTGATGATTGTTGTCTTAATTTTGACGATATTCTTTATAATTGTATGTTTGATAAGTTAATTCAACTTTTTGTTTTATATATGTTTAATATTTCCATTGTTCACCTTAACTCACCTATTAATTATGTAGTGTTTTTCATTTCAATAACAATCATTGTTTGTTACCGCTTAGTTGTTCTTTCCTTTTTGGTTGGCTGATTTTAGTATTTTTATTTTATTTTTTTTTTTTTCTAAAAGCATGTTTTCGCTATTTTTTTTCTTGTAGTTGCATTTAAAGAATTTATTATTATTTTCTAAACTTTAGGATTATTGAAGTTATGTACATAAAAAATATTATTTAGATTTTTTTTCTTAAACCTCACATTGCTAAATGCATGATAGGTGACTGACAAAGCATCCGTATTATAAGAGGTACGGCGAATTTTCGGTTTCGGATTACGATCTATTCGCTTATTTTTGCTATTTGCAATCGCATTCGCTAAAATTTTAAAAACACAAAAATAATGTTAAGCTAATTTTATACCAAATAAAAACTAATTTATCTCTGTATGACGTGCTAAATTCCCAATTTTTCATATTTGATAAATACACTGAAATTTATTGTTGAGGGAATTTTACTGGGGGCTTAGTCCAGATCAATCAGGAAACCTTTTCCAAAGATTTTAGAAAAGCTAGAAATATTATACAAATACAACCTTAAAGCGAATAAGAATTATAAACACTCAAAAGTCTTACTTGTTACAATATCAAAGCTTAAACAAAACACCCACAATAAACAGTGAGTTTATCTTTTCTTACATTCTCCCAACAATAAATTTCAGTGTAACTATCAAATATGAAAAATTGGGAATTTAGCACGTCATACATAAATCTTATTAATAATAAATTTTGTATTCGCAATACTAACTTTGAAAAACTAATTTAATTAACGATTAAATATTAATTCGCTAAATTTAATATCGAGGCATTTCAGTTGGATTAAAATTGCACTGATTTGAGTAATATATATAATAATGCGAATGTTAATTGCCAAGCTGAGTTCTTGGGCGAAACCATACTGCGATTATACAACAAACATGTTCCGTTAGTCAAATTAAAAACCCATAAAAATGTTGATTGGATGAAAAATCCAGCTATAATTAGTGCAAGACAAAAGAGAGACCTGGCATATAAAGCGTATTTGGAATCTAAGTCTATTGTATGATGGAAAATTTATTGCAAATATATAAACAAAACAAAGACAGTCATTAGAAAAATAAGAAAATTTTATTTTGGAAACATATTTTCTCAAAGCTCACAAAAACAACTGTGGAGAGAAAGGAGGAATCTAGGAATTATAGATTATAATGAAGAAAACAATGGTAATATTGATGTTGAGGGTTGCAACGATTTCTTTATAATGCCCGCTTTCGGAAATGTATCAGAGCTATATCAGGAAAATATTAGTCGGAATAATATGGAAAAATTTTCCTTTAATTGTGTTGACGAGGATGGTTTATGGAACGCCATACAGAGAATAAAATCTTATTCGGTATGTTCAGACGGCATCTCTTAAATTTCTAAAATAATTTTTCCCTTAATATTTACAATAATATTTTTACATCATCAAGCTATCCAGACTGCCGGAAAGTAGCAAGAGTAATTTCTATTCCAAAGATAAAAACTCAACAACGTTCATCTGATTTCAGACCTATTAGTTTCTTGCCAGTTTTTTCAATGGTATTAGAAATTATAATGAGTGATCAAATACTTGAATCCACGGGTTTTCAATCATGTATTTCAGATTATCAATCAGGCTTTAGAAAACACCATAATACAACGACCCTTCTAACAAATTTGATAGATGAAATAAGACGGAATGTAGAAAGGAAAAATGTTTCAGTTTTAATCAGCTTAGACTTGAGCAGAGATTTTGAGTCAATATGCCATGATATGTTACTAAATAAACTTACTTCTTTGTTTTGATTTTCTCGTAGTGCCTGCTCATTACATATTTAAATATTTTCTACTTAAAAGGAGACAATTTGTTTAATGTAGGTCAAGAACTTCAGAGATAAGGGATGTTGTGCATGGTGTACCACAAGGGTAAATTTTAGGCCCCTTGTTTTTTAATATATACATTAATGATATATTTACTAACTTATCTAACTGTTATAATAACCACTTATGTGCAGATGATCTCCTGTTACTTTTCTCTTGTCAACATAATAATATTAGCTCCTCGATGTCGAATATTGGGCATAATTTAAATATCATACAAAACTGGTGCAAGGAAAACTATATTGAACTTAATGTAAAGAAGTCTAAAGCTATCACGTTCAATACGTGTGGAATTAATATGCAACGGATTCTTGTGAATAATGAAGAAATAGAATACCATTGTTTCCTTAAAACACTTGGCATTGTTATTGATCAAAACCGGACCTTCGATTTTTATTTAAACCATATATTTTTAAGATTATCATTTGGATTGCGTAAACTGTATTGCATTAATTGTTCACTGCCGTTGTATATTCGAATGCAATTGGCTCATGCTATACTTATGCCCAATAATAATCTATGGAATTGTTTATAAGCTTAGGGAACATGACCATGTACCTTCCTATGTAACAGATTTTTTACGTTGCTCATTTGAAGATTTTGTGAAAGTTAGAATAATGATGTTATTTTATAAAGCGTTGAAATATAATTCACCTATTTATCTTTCAAATCGTTTTGAATTCGGAAGTTCGTCCAGATCACACACGCTAATATTCCCTCGTTTCAATACGCTAATAATGGAACGTTCTTTAATTGTAAGAGTTTGTAGAATTTGGAATATGTAATATCTTACCTTATCCTAATAGACACTTTGCTTATTCATTTAAAGAATTTAAAAAGAAACCTATTTCAGTTCTCTAATTTTGTGTTTTTTTAGGAAGAACTCGTACCCATGATCGAGAGAGATTTAGTTTATAAGTATTAATATATACATTTTAAAAAATAAGTAGTTGTAAATGTCAATAATTATAGTGTCACAAACAATTCTTTTGTAATCAGTTTGGCCTTTTTATGGCTTAAAGATTATGAAATAAATAAAATTGAAAATTGAAATTGAACTTTGAATGTCAGAGACTTTTGCATAGTAATTATGTTTGGCTTAAAGTTTATGTACTTTATACCATGCCGCGGAATTTCCAGTCTGCTGGAAAGTTGCTAATGTAACGCCAATTCCTAAAAAAGGAATGGCTAATAACCCTGAAAATTACTGCCCAATTGCAATTTGTTCGGACTTTCCAAAGTTATGGAGAGTATGGTTAATTACCATCTTGTCAAATATTTAGAGTCAAACTACCTACTAAGCGACCGCCAGTATGGCTTTCGTAGAGGTCGGTCTACTGGAGACTTCCTAGCTCTACCGTTACATTCACCATTTTGGCGAAAGTAAGGTAATTGCTTTAGATATTTCCAAGTCGATCGACAGAGTCTGGCATGGTGTACTCTTGTCAAAACTTGTTGCATTTGGTGTCGGTGATAATTTCTCTCGATTTATATCGAGTTTTTTCAGAGATCGCACTATACGAGTTATAGATGGGGTTTCTTCAAACGAGTTTAAGATTCAATCAGGGGTGCCGCAAGGCTCCGTTCTTTCTCCTACTCTAGTTCTTATCTTTCTAAATGACCTCCTATGTCAAACAAACCTTTGCCATTCGTACTCATTTGATTGCAGACCAAGCGTATCCGATGTCGGTGATATGAGGCAGAATATGAATGATACGCTTGGCCGAGACCTTGGCATAGTCTCGGAATGGGGTCGTGCAAATAGGGTCGATTTTAATGCCCGAATGTTTTTTATGTGAAATATTGGGCCTGTTCGGAAATGCATCACTGCGCTGCATCAGTGGTTTCAAATGCTCAAATATGTATCAGTGAAGTAGATGTGGAAAAAATTGTCAAATACTCCACAAAAATAACTTTTAATTATTTTTTTTATCGGCATCAAAAAAAGTTTGCTTTTATGATGCAGCGCAGTGATGCATTTCCGAACAGGCCCGTTGCAACTTCTGTGCTGAAGAAAAAACGTAGCTTTCAGAAAATATTTGAAATTAATTAAAGGTTTAAAAAACAAATAAAGCAAAATTCGACGGAATTTTTTTTTAATTTTACAATCAAAGTTAAAAACAAACCAATATTTTGCACTTTTAATAATAAAAAACATTTTAGTCTTTTTGTAATTGGCGGGTTGTTCAAATATCTTTTAAAGTATTACATGTCTTAAAAAATCTTAACTTTTCCAGAAAGCCGCTTTCTAAAAATAGTACATTTTTAAAAAGTCCCTTTTTTAAAAGTATGTTATTTAGGAAGTACATTTTTTAATTATAACTAAATATAAGATATAGAGATAAATCTGAATAAATTATTCGACCATCCATTATTTTTACTTCTATTTATTTTGAGCTTGTGTTCAGTTATTTTTTAGAAAAGAATTATTAAATTTTATAAATTATCATATTTTCGCTACGTCTTCAGGATATTGAAAAATATTAACAATATTATCAGGGGTGTTCTGGAAATCGAAAACGCAAAACGTAAGAATTTTGAACGTCGTTTTTTAATTAGATTTCTGTAATAAAAGAATTTTTTGACAAATATTATACAAATGTTTCTCTATTAAACAGAATTTTATAACAAAAAATTAAAAAATTACATTAAAAGTGTATTAAAAACAACTTTTAAATTCTCGCGTTTGGCATTTTCCATTTCCAGAACACCCCTGTATACAACTAAATAAGTGTTTAAAAGAAGTACAAATTTTTACCCTGTTTTTCAGTTTCAATTTAATAGTTTTTATAGCTATAAATTGGATGTCCCTGGTGATGGTGTAAACATAAAAATAATTAAACTTTTCAAACTTTGCTGTCTAAATGGGATTAAATAAAAAGTACAAAAAATTTCTTATTTTACCCCTTGAAGGGCCGACTTTGAAAATGTATTATTATTGCGACATGCCACCGTAGTTATAGAAATACATACAATATTTTGTGAATTTCAGCCAAATCGTACTATAAATAAAAAAAATTTTAATATCACGACAACAGAACCACCTATCGGGATTAAACTAAAAAAAACCTGGCTCCCGACACCTTTATTTTTGGATTAATATGTACTACATACATATATATAATTCAAATATATACTGAAATAAAAAACAAATTATAATCCTTAAAATACTTTAAATTAAACAATATTAGTACAAATTTCTTTTAAATAGTTTTGATTTCCATTTTTGTCGAATAATGGATACACATGGGTCTGATGTGCACAACAAAATAGTAATAAGATCTTCAGTAGTACAACATCTGGACATTTTTCTTCTATTATGCTCGCGGAAGAATCTGTAGTCTTTGTTCCATTTTTCTTGCACTCTTTCGGATAGATAGATAGAACTTATCTTTCTGCTACATGCAACAACTTGTAATATGATTTAGAATCGTCTTTCTTATTCATAAAATACAGAGAACGTCCATTTTGGACTACCCTGTACTAAATGAAATAGTTGAAATAAAGTTCAAATTTTTTGGCTCCCGAGGTTTACTACTTTTTACTTTTATATGAATAAAAAAGTTTTAAAATTGGAGAACATAAAAAAATTTTGGCCGCCTTCTCAAAATATGAACCAGTTCGTTCATAACATACTTTTTCTTAATATGTTTATGATTTAAACTTACTCTATAGAAAAAACTTAAATGTGAATAACACTTTAAAACAATTAAAAAATTTTTCCAAAAATACGGAACTCCGACGGTTTATTCTGGAAGAGGAGACCAAACAAAAATGTACGTGTGTTGGCGTTTTGAAAGATCACATCGGAATTTTACTTAAGAGGCGGTTGAAGTTTTCCAGCTTTGGCCTGTTCTTACAGCATAGCGGTATACAAAACTATGTTTTCTTTACATCTGAGGTGTAGGGCAACTTTGTAGAAAATCCAAGAACCAGTTAAATTCAATAATAAAAAAATATGCCACCCGATTTAGAATAAAAAAAGAAAAAAACTAAAATTAGAATTAGAATTTAAGGGGGATGTGGCCCGTGGGGCCCCCTGGAACAAAAAAACTGAAATCTTTTAAATGAAAATTTTGTATTCCCAAAAATTACTTTTGATAATAAACTGGCAAGTGCACGGCCTAAAAAAAACTTTACTGGCAACATGCTTTTGCAAGTTGTTTTTTCTTAACCTACTTACAACTACAATTAATGTTGGAAGAATTCCAATCAATTGTAGTGGGGAATGTAAGAAGAGATAAACTCACTGTTAATTGTTGATGTTTTTGTTTAAACTTTGATATTGTTACAAGAAGAACTGTTGCTTATGATTTTTATAAGCTTAACAGTTTTATTTGGTTTAATATCTTTAGTTTTTCTAAAATCTTTATGGATGAAGTTTCCTGATGATCTGGCCTAAGCAGCCAGTGAAATGCGCATAGGAATAGCTTATCCCATCAACAATAAATTTCAGTGTTTTTATCAAGAATAAAAATTGAGAATTAAGCACGAATAAGAAAATCTTTTAAATTAAAATTTTGTATTCCCAAAAATTACTTTTAATTAGAAAAATATTTAAATTACAAGTACATTTGCAACAAAAGTATGGAAAACGCTATGAATTACACATTATCAAAATAACCGGCTTATTCGTTTTTCGAAGAATGGATATTTTAAAATAATCCGGTCGAATATTAACCGTTCGATCTCCCTAAAAATTTTTGTTTTTCGTTTGCGGATTTGAAAACACCAGGGACTGTAACAGTTATTCCTTTTTTCATAAAAGTCAGATAAAAACAGTTATTTTTTAATTTTTATTTTTTTGAAAAAAAATAACTGTTATTTTTTATTCTTATGTTTTCGTTCAAAAATATAATACATTGGTGTTCTCGAGACAAAAACTTTGCTATATCATACATTAAGATGCGAATTTAAATGCCAACGAAAAAAGTTAAAAGGCAACCCCAAAAAAAAAAAAAAAAAAAAAAAAAAAAAAAAAAAAAAAACACTGAAACCTCTTGCAAAAACACTTTGTATTAGGGAGAAGTACGCTCAAATGTACATGGGCCTGTTCGTAAATGCATCACTGCACTGCATAACATGATTATTATGCGATGACTTTGCTAATCAGCTGTGCATGATGCTTTTATTTGCTCATTTGAAGATTTAAATACTTACTCTTCCATTGCATCAGACATTTTTATGATTTATATTTGCTTTCGTTTGCGCCTAATCTACTGCTGTGTTGCATTTTCGACCATGTGACAGCTGCAGTGTTGCCACTGTTTGCATTTATGAACATACTGCACATCATATGCAGCGCAGTGATGCATTTACGAACAGGCCCCATGCTTTTTGATTTTTGTGATGAATAAAATTAAACAAAATAAAATTTTGTCAATAACGAATAATTCTTGGCTTTAATCATGAAAAAATAATACCCCTATTACGGTTTACCACTCAACTATAGTTTTGTTGAAATTTTGCAGTTTTTGTATTATGGTTGTTGAATGGCGGTTAACAATAACATCAAACAATTACAAATCATTGATAGCAGTTGTTTTAATTGAACTCAACTCACAGAAAACATTTCTCCAAAATTGTTCACCAATTAAAGCATTAATCACAAATAAAATCAGTTTTAATTTAAGATTTAATCAAGTGAATTAAACGTTGATTTGATACTATTAATTTGTTTACTGGTGCAAATTCAATTAATTTTTTATTTAATATCACAAATTTTTTAATTGAAATCAATTTTTATTATTTTCTGTCCTGAGTTAAGCTGTTATAGGGGCAAAAGTTTTGGAAAACAAAAAAGTTGCAACAAACTGATGAATGCTTTTTTTAAATCAATAGCGGAGTTCAAATGCAATTTAATGAAATCTTACGGAAACTCTGTATTTTTTTGTAAGATTTAACAAAATAGCTACCAAATTTTGCATTTGCACTTTTGCAAGACTGATCTCCGCTAAACTATTTTTTGAGTGCAAAATTGTTTACCATCATTGTAAAGTAAGACAGTTAGTTTTGAATTTATCACTCAACATCAACAAAATGATTGCAATAATTACGCACTATCACTAAGGCCCAGAACAATCGGTGAAATGCAACTGCAATGGTTTTATCCGGCCAAAATTGTCTGCAAAACCTAACATAATCCTTTGTAACCGACCAAAATATTTAAAAAAATATATCGTCAAATAAATTCAAAAGGAAAATGGCTGTGAATTTAAGAAAATATAAAATTTACTTTTTATAACTTGTAGGTTTGTATATATTGTTAATGTTTTTAAGGTAATTGTTTTGCAATAATTTGTATTTATAATAAAAAAAGCTTTGTCTGTCAGTTTATATTTCTTCCCCGATGAAGAATGCAAGTTCCGAAATGAGAATTTATTTATGTTCGCCATAGTAATAAACAATGGTTTACAAAATATTTTAAAAGAACAATTTTGAAACAATTAGTTATAAAAACAATTATCAATTAAAAATAGAATTTACAAACAAGAAAAAAGTTTTACCCGTTTTTAAAAAAATTTTGATATCTATATGTAAATTAGAGAACCATTTCTAATTTCACAAAAAAAAATCCCCATATCGCCAAACGTTAATTTCCGTCACCAAAAGAAAAAAATCGCCATGTTTACGCTACTGAGTATTAAAAAGTGAAAAACAATTTAAATTTTCTTTTTTTGTTTTTTATAACTGTGAAGTACTAAAATTCCAAAAAAATTTCAATTCATAGTTTTAATAAACTAAATTTTGTGTAGAAATGTAATGATGCAAACGGGGGATTTCACTTAATTAATTTTAAAATATCGAGAGGGGCTTAATTTCAGATTGGATATTCGCAATCGGGGAATATTGGCGTAGATATTCGCAATCGCGCGTATTAAATATTAGTATTCGTAACACCATTTTAATTAAATTTGGCACAAAAATATATGATTGCAATCTAAATCATCTTACCTGTTATTGGAAACAGTCTATGTATATTTGACCACACCAAAAACAAACAACCCAAATAAAAGCTTTTAATGCCATAACTTCCTTAGTGGGTTTTTACATAATATTTGGTGACAATAACTTCCGATTAACTTATTTTTTATGATAATTTACTTTACACCTTGTACATAGAACTTATTTCTATCCCACTATAAATGTTTCATTTATCCTTCTCGTATTGTGTTCAGTTAAAAAAAAAATAAAAAAAAATGCAAGGCTTTATTAAAATATATTTTAATATAATATTACTAATATATATTCAGCCTGATAACGGTTGGCGTTGGTGTATACGCCTGAAGGCAGAATTAGTCTTTACTTTCTGTTTCTGTTCTGTTCCGTGCCGTTCTGTTACGAAATTGTAAAAGTTACTTTTTCTGTAGCAACTTATCAGCCATTTATTACAAATTTATTAGTTTTGCACCGTGCATTGTTTTATTTCAATAACTTTAATGCACATAAATTTGAAGAAATTTAATTTTATGAATTCCTAAATTCAAAAAACAGTTTATTTCAACATAAATATGTATGTTTTATTATTTATTTTGCTGTCACTTACAATATCTTAACAAGTTTTTGATTTTAACAAATTGGACCGCAACAGAACAGAAAAACTAATCAATTTCATAGATTTTTTAATAACAAAAACAAATCCGCTGATTCGTAACAGAACAGAAAGTAAAGACTAATTCTGCTTTGAGTCGTTTTTTGTAGTAGATTAAAGAACACAGGTTTTATGTTACTTCAATCTACTACAAAAAACGAACACAGGTTGTGTGTTACTTTAATATACTACAAAAAACGACTCAGGCGTATACGCCAACGCCAACGCCAACCGTAATCAGGCTGATTAACTCACAGAAAGCCTAAAAAATTTGTTACATCATTAATATAAAATTCGCGAGTACAAAACTATAATTCTTTTATAAGTTTTATCCCTCTGCTGTAAAGTTACGAAATCGGTAGTTAGGGCCTTTCTGTATTAATATAACGTTATGTAGATAGCATGTTAACTATTTCTCTATTTTATATTTTTATACATACCAACTTCAAATTTAAATTTTGTTAAACTTATTTTCATATATTCCCATATAGCTTGTGCTCCTCCTACCCTGTTCTATAAAGGACGATGTTATGATATATGTCCAATTCGCACTTATGTCTTTAATTATACTGGTAATTCAGAGGAGTTAAGAAATTATGAAATAAATCTACCAAAGAATTTGCAAGATGATGACGAATTGCAATCTATTGACCGCAAGAAGAGATCGGAAAATTTGAATCCAATCAGAAATAAACTAAGTGAACATTATCAAAATACTGCTGATTTTGAAGTTAAAAATTCTATAATTTGCGAACCATGCGATAAATCGTGCTTGCGATGCGATGGTCCCCTGAATTCGCAGTGTATCTCCTGTCCAGTTGGAAGTGAATTTAAACGAATGGCAAATACAAACGAAACGTATTGTATTAATTTCTCCGAACGAAGTTCCGGAAATGCCTTCACAAATCTATCGAATCCTGGCATCAACCATAATCTATTTGTATTAATTTTTATTATTTCCATT
This sequence comes from Pollenia griseotomentosa, assembly GCA_963931875.1. Classification (NCBI taxonomy): domain Eukaryota; kingdom Metazoa; phylum Arthropoda; class Insecta; order Diptera; family Polleniidae; genus Pollenia; species Pollenia griseotomentosa. The sequence continues at coordinate 259,218,022 of OZ007560.1, read as the reverse complement.
ATTATTTTCGCGTTAGGTCTAATTTTTTTTGTATATTGGAAACGAAAGTGTTTACCGAAGAAAAGAAAACAAAATGACAATGAAATCATTACAACTTATACGTATGACCGGGTTGCCCTTTTTGTAGACGAAGATAATCAGGAAGATGAAATTGATTTTCTAAATTCACTTCGTCCAACGGTTAAAATTTATACTGACGATAATGAAAACAACGAAATTGTGGATAATGCATAAAAAGAAAACTTATTACACGAATATGTTTTATAATGTATGTATGTATATTAAATATGTAGCTTATTTTTCACAGTAATGTTTTATAAAAATGAAGTGTTGTAGTTAAGACTGAATTAAAATAAGTAAATATTTATATGCTTACATGAAGTACTTTTTTAAAATGTTAATTTAAATAAACATATATTTTTTTCACTCAAATAAAGAAAAATTGTTGCTGCTTGATTAGAAATACATAGAAAATATTATTTGAAAATTCAAGTGAGTTAACGCGATTTTAATCAATTTCTAGTTTAAGAACACAGAATTTAAAAAAAGTAATCACCCTTACCGTGGTTGGCGAATTAAAAATACGCCTGCGACTGTTAAGTAATAGATTAAAGGAAATAATTAACCTTTCTCTTTAATCTATTACCAAACCGACGCAGGCGTATTTTAAATTCGGCAACCACGATAACATGGGGTCTTCACCTGACAATTTGTTGTCATAATAAACGTCAAGCTTCACAAAAAAAAACGCTGACAAAAATATTAGTTTTTTTTTAGACTTTGACGTTTAGGTTAGGTCGAAAGGAGGATGAAGCATCAAGGATGCAACCTCATATCAAAATGATACACACCTAGGCCTCTACTGGGGCTTTTGTCCGCTCCTTTAGAACATGGATACCTAGGGGGTAGTAATACCACCACCTTTTGGGGGGAGTTAACGTCCGGCGTTAAGAAACTCAGTTTCCCGGACGTAGTTCCTAAAGGTCGTCCCGTCTACGTTCCCCAGGGATCCTAAGTCCATCATGACATCGTCCGAGGTGTTTGGATCTTAACACGACAAAGGCCTGACAGTGGCAGAGAAAACGTTCTAGCGTCTCGCTCGTTCGCCACACGCTCTGACTCGTCAGATTTCGTGACCAGTCAGGATAAGCACCATCATACTAACCTCGGTTTAACTCCTATTGAGGAGGCTTGTTGTTCTCCTCTCGGCTGGGTTACCCCACAAAATCTTAGTGGTCCTACCCAGTCGGTATACCAAACTTTGACTTCTGGTATAGCAAATAATTGTCAGGTGAAGACCCAATGTAAGGGTGAATGACAAAACAGTGTTGCCAAATTTGCATTTTTAGTGCTAAATACAATAATGGACCGATTACGAAAGAAGACTGAACTGAAGTTGAGTTGCTAGCAGCGAAATCAGGCAGGTTTAAATACATACATACATATAAAATAAAAATTTTATATTTTAACATGATCACTGCTAAAAAAAATTTTGTATACAAACTTGGTAATGGCGGCACCAATCTGTTTTCAGATTAACTAAACCAAGTTTAACTGAGATCCCAAAAACCCAGCCTTAGTGGTGGGTTTAAAAAAAACTGCAACAAAAAATGTATCATTGTTATACCCTTCATCGAAGGTTAAAGGTTATATATCGTTACCTTAATATAAAAAGGCCCCAACTCATCAAAAACACTTTTTACAGGAGAAGGAAAAAACTTAATAAAAGCTGAAATAATATAGCTACACAAACATTGTCAAAAAACATCTTTATTAAAATTAAACGAGGAATTCAGATTGAAATACATATGTATGAGTATGTATGAGTCAGTGTTTTTTTCTTTCGAAAAATTGTGTGTATGAGTTAGGGCTTTTTTTCTTTAGAAAAATTGTGTGTATGAGTTATGGCTTTTTGTGTTCTGCTTATAACTTCTTTATTTTTAATCTAATTTGCTTGAAATTTTAATAGAATGTGTATTAGCAACCATTCTACAAGAATCAATAAAAAAACGGATTTCCAAAAATAATGAGTTGGGGCCTTTTTATATTAAGGTAACGATATGTCCTTATGAGTAGCGAAGTTGATTTAACGACATCCGTATGTCCGTGTGCTCGTGGGTTTTCCGGAGACCACAGATATGATTGTGTTTATATATTTATGCCCGGAATTTTTTGCTATTAAGACTCAGCCTGATCGGTCCACAAATTGCTGGGATATGAATGCCTTTAAAATTACCCATAAGCCCCATGTTTTTTTATTTGTCCGTAAATCTGGAGAACGGCAAGAGACAAAGTTTCCAAATTAAGTATGAACAAGCATTTTGGTTTTCAATACACAACATCCGACAAAATGTTGGCGGGAATGCAGAAGTGAGCGTGGAACAAAATAGACTTTTTTTAAGTAGTTGTTGACTGAAAATATAGAATACATATGATTTTGATTAAGAGTTAGTAAATTAAAATTATTAACTATTGTACCGATCAATGGAATATGTTAATTGGAAATGTTCACTTAATTTTGGTATTGAATTAATTTAATTGTTTTACCCATTATTTTTTATTGTGATATTTTCTTTTTTATTATAAATGAATTTTCATTGATAACTTACTAAATTTATTTTAATAATAAATTACTACTACTACAAGATTCTACAAAATTATTTTTAACTTTAAAATTGTATTATTACAACATTATTGCGAAAAATGTTAGTTTAGTTTTTTAATAGCGCAGGTTTGGCATGTACATACACATACATACTTGCATAATTAAGAAAAATAATTTTTAAAGAATAGTGTATGTATGTACGTATGTATGTACTTTTTTTATTTGCAAACCATGATAGACAATAAATATTTGTATGAAATGTGTATCAAAAATTGGACGCATGCATTTGATTGCTTTAATTGAGGCTTTTGTATTAAGTTTTTGTTAATTATTTTATAAAATTTTTATGTATAAGATATTTTTTTTTTTTTTTTGCTTTATTGTGTTTACTAGATGAATAATTGGAAAACTGCCATTCTATCATCTTGCGTAAAAATAAAATTTACAATAAAAAAGATGCTAACTAGAAAACATTCACATAGGCTGACTTCATAAACGCAGTATTGCAATGCAACACTTAAAGAAATAGCATCGTAAACACCACAACTTCTCTTTAGACAATGCTTTGAGTTAATTGTAGCATGGCAACACTGCACAAAGCTTGCGAAATTCGTGCATTGTTTTTATTTTTAATGCTTTTTTAACGCTGTTGTTTTTAGTGATTCTTTGCAATACTGCGTTAATGAAATCAGCCACAGTTTTCAATGTGAAGCAACCTGAGATAAAGGAGTTTGAAAGAAATACAATTGTTGAATTAGTTCAGCTCCGATAATTACATATCGCACCGGTTTCTCTCTCTCGCTCTCTCTCTCTATCTCTCACTCCCTCTCCCTCTCTCTTTCTTTTAAGGGGGTCAACTCAAAATGTACAAATCTTCACTTTTTGCAAGAAAACTATAAATTTTCTCTACTCTTTCGTCAAAAAAAGAAATAATGTGTCCCTCCTCTATGTGATATAAGAGTGCATTATAAAGACAATAGTTTTTTGTCTCTGCTGAAAATTTATTAATTTTGAGTTAGAGGAACCAGTATGTATGTAAGTACACTAGACGGACTCAAAAATAAAAATTGTTGATGTACCCACCCCACTAGAAACTAACTTTGACATGTTTTATTAAGATTCCCAAAATATTTTGGGTCTAGCGATAATCTCCCGTGAGCTAAACCGCGTCAAAAAAAGGGTCCAAAAATTGTGTTTTTCAAGAATAAAAAGTTTGGTAAATTTGTTTGTCCAATTCTTTGAGTCTGCATTAAAAGATTTTAAATATCTAACCACATACTCGAGATAGCGAGATGTTTACGTCTGTTTTTTGATGATTGAATACGTCGTAAGAAAGGTGTTGAGCACCGCATGGAATTTTAGTCAAAAATTAACCCTTAATCGCACTGTAAGACATATTATAACATTCACTTATGGTGTTTTCTTTTCTAAAAAAAAAAATAATGCATTATAATTGTGTAATATATTTATCAGGTTACACGCACCTATACAAAGTGATACAATTTTCTAAATTACAATGGAACAAAATAATAGCTACGTTTTACACTCAACACTAATATGTATTTAGAGTGTTAAATATTGAATGCCGTTTGTACTAATAAGCGATATTCACGACGGTAGTACAGTTGTTTTCGGTTTATTGAGGCCCGCTTAATTAAGTTTCCCGTTTTATTGCACTAAAAATAATGGAACGAAATCATTCAGTATAACTGTCTATGTAAAAATACCCGTTTAGCTGAGTTCCGTTTAATTGCGTCACCAGCTTAATTATTTCACAAAATAAGACCGCTAAACTCGAGAACTACTTGACCGATTTGTATGCTTTTTCTTTTGTTTTGTTCGTCTAATCATGCGAAAGGTTTCAGAAAATTCAGAAAAGCCCAAAAAAAGGTTAAAAAATCGAAAAAAGCGAAAATTGTGTTTTTTATGCAAATTTTACATTGCACCATTAATTGCTGTGGATTCATCTGCTGAAACTCGATAATTGCTTGACCGCATAATCTCTAAATTAATTTAACTGTTATTGTAAAAAAATAGATATACATTTGTGCCTTATAGGAGGCGAAACCACTTGACCGATGGCCTTGAAATTTTCACAGCATGTAACTGTGACCCTGGAAGACACATTAGGCTATATAAAATTGTGACTGGGCAAAGGGGCGATGCCACGCCCATACAACCTAAAATTTAAAATCGTGTTATCTATGACATTTTTTGACCTACGGCGATAATATTTGGTATATATGTTGTTGGCAGAAATAAAAATAGGTTTAATTAAAAAAGCGGTCGTGGCTCCGCACCTTTATAGAAAAAGTAAAAAACGTTATATCTAATAAACTATTGAACCGATCGTCAAATTTTCAAATCAAATTTTCACAGAAGGCTATTGTTCGGAATTAATGAGTCCTTGGATTCAAAAAGGAGTGATTGGACAAAGGAGTGGTGCCAGGCCCATACAACCGAAAATTTAAAATCACTAAATCTCAGGCACTACAACTCAAAATTTAAAATCCTCTTATTTCCAATACCATTTGACGTGGGATGATGAACAGAAATTTGTTTAATAAAAATTTACGCCCCTTTATAGAAAAAAAAAAAAAAAAATAGAAACCATATCTAATAAGCTTCTAAACCTATCTTCATTAAATTTTGACACCAGGCCTAGGCTATATAAAGTCCTGATTCACACCCACATTTTTAATTTAGATAATTTCTTCTTCGAAGCAACCATTATAACAGGAAAGTATAAAGGAACAGATGTACTGTTGCCACGCATTCCGATGATACCAACTGATTTGCCATTCGACTTCAAACGATTGCAGTTTCCTGTTCAGTTAGCGTTTGCCCAAGCCCAAGGTCAATCTCTGCAAGTTTGCGGCTTGAATTTAGCAAATCCATGTTTCTCGCATGGACGACTTTATGTTGCATGCTCGCATGTTGGAAAACCCACTGATTTATATGTTTATGATCCAGATGGAAAAACTAAAACATTGTATATCCTAAAGGATTGCAATAATTAACTAATAATTTAGTAAATAAATTTTTTTTAATATATATTGTCAATACTTTCAGTTTTATTTTATAACGATGGGGGTAGCGAAGCACACCGAGTTAAGCTAGTGTTATATAAAATAAATAAAGAAATGAGTTTTATTTTCTATCTACACATTAGTGTTTCGCTTTATTGCACATCTTGCTCAATTAAGCGAATTTATTTTTAATTGCGTCGGCGATTCAAAAACCGAGTACTGCTTAATAGAGTTCCCGTTTAATTGCGTCAAAAGTCGTGCATTTTCAGAAACTCAATTAAGCGGAAAAAACTGTAGCAATTTTCAACATTAAATTTTCTTTGAATTCCAATAAGCATTAACACTGATTTTCAATAATTAAAGTCAGTTGTTGTTAAAAATGTTGCGCCAAAAAAATAACAATTATTAAATAAAAGTAAAACAAACGAAAAACAAAAAGTGTTTATATCCATTACAATATAACCAAAAATCGCAATACAATACACAATAAAAAAGTACTTAACGAAGATGCAAAAAAGGGTATTATCTCACACTCAATTATAACTGGGGGTAAGAAATGGAACAAATTTGCCATATATTTTTGCAACATATTTAGAAAGGAAAACGACATTTTTGCATATTTTTTTAGAAAATGGTAGCATTCATGGAACATTATTCTCAGAAGAGAAAACACCAGTAGATATCATTAAAACTCAATTTTTTAACTACAAAAAGCATATCTTTGTGCAGGAAAAACGTTTTTTAAAGGACATTAAAAAAAATTGTGAAACATTTAAGTTCAGTTGTATACTTAAAAAATAATATGATTGCTATCAAGGCACTTTAACAAGGTGGCGAATTCAAATGAATTCGCGGTTTTTAAGAGTTTCCTTGTCATTCGCAAAATACCGAGCGATATGGGCAAGTTGTGAGCCAATCGTTTTTAGCTTTTGTTGAGACAAATCGGCCTGCATACCTATAAAGCGAATAAAATTGTGTCCCGCAAGCAATACACAGAACTTAATTCGCGAAAAAAATTTTGTTAGATATTTTTTGATAATTCATTTTAATTTTACTTGTATACTTGCATTTTGTTATTTCTTAAATTTGGAACAAATCTAGTTTAGCGACGCACACCCAAATAAAAAAAAGTACCTAGGGTGATAGAAAATTGAAAAATAAGAAGAAAAAATAAAAAAATTGGCGCAAACGCTTAGTTTTCGAGTTATGGACGTTTAAATTTTAATACTAGTTGTATTATATTATTTTTTTTTTTTTTCAATTTTAATTATACTTTGTACTTTTTTTTTAATGTCCCCTTAAAAATGTTAGTCTTGAACGGGTTAATTTAAAAGTAACTAAATATATTAATAAAACGTGTTTCCTGCACAAAGATATGTTTATTGTGGTCATAAAATGGGTTTTTAATATCTCAGTGAATGCTATAAAAAGTAAGAGGGTTAATTTTTGACTAAAATCTAAAGAATCAAAAAACCGGCACAAACATCTCGCTATCTCGAGTTTTAATGCAGAATCAAAGAATTCATTGGACAAAAAAAAGTATCGAACTTTTTATTCATTAAAAATACCATTCTTGGACCCCTTTTTTAATGCGGTTGAGCTCACGGGAGATTATCGCTAGAGCCCAAATATTTTGAGAATCATCATAAAAAATGTCAAAGTTTATTTTCAGGGGGTACAACTTTATCTTTTTTTGCCCATATTAGGTGAGTCGGTCTAATGTACATACATATATATGTATGTATATCAAAACTTCATTCAAATAGCGGCCAATTAGCAAAATATTTTTTATTGTACATACAAACATATGTTGTATGTTTGGAGTTTATTTTAAAATGACTTAAAATTAAATGGATATTATTATGTGTGTTTATAAAAGCAGTGGTTTATTTCTCATATTTGGACTGATTACTTAACGATATGATTGGTATTTTTTTTACATTTTACTTTTTAAATTGGTGTTCATTCATTATTATTCATTGGTTGTGACACGTGTTTGTCCGAAAATGCAAATGAAATTATAATCATATTTAAATTATGTTTTTACATTATTTATTTAAAAAATACAAGGCAAACCATTTCTACATTAAGCTTTAATTTGAAATTAATTTGTGACCTTTTTAAAGTCTACTTTTGTTTTTCTATTCAATGTTTCTATTTTTATGTTAGAAAGCCTATAGCTTACTGCAATATTTTTATTTATTTTTTTTTAATTAAAATTTTAAACTACCCTTTTAAATGTCTGATTGTTAAAATATTTTTAACAGCATTTTCACTTACTTCTTAGCAAGTAAACAACAATAACTTTAGTTTTCCTAAAATGGGATGGTTTCTTTTTGTTTAGTTTTACGCTTATTTTGTCTAAATGAATTTTTTCTTAATAGTTTTGTTTTCACTGTGTTTTCTTAGTTGTAGGAGTTTTTGTTAATGATAACGATAAAATTGTTTCCATTAACTTTCGGCTGGTTGGTTTGTAGTAAATTGTGTGATGCCATCTTGTTCCATGGCCTCTAGAATATCGGTTACATATGCAGCGACATCGGTGTTACTACGTTCACCTCGTAAAATAAATGGCATTTGAAGAAGGCGATCATATTTAGGACGTTCACTTTCATTTTTAATTAAGCTGTAATAATAAAAATTAAAAAAAATTTTAAAATATTTTTTTCTTTTTATAAAATTTCTATTTTATTTCAAACATTATGCACTTTAATGGAGTTCATTAAAGTTGTATTTTTTCAATACTTTACATATTTTTGCTTAACCTTAACATGGGGTCTTCACCTAACATCGGGTCAGATAATATCTGATATAATATGTGAGAGAACGTCGGCAGAATGAGAGAACACATTTTTTCATGTTAATCTTAATTTTAAACAAGGGAAACACGTATCTTATAAGATTTCATAATCAAATGATTCTCGTACAGTAAACTTACGTTGTTTTTATTCTTTTTTTTAGTTAAAAATATTGTTTTTTTTTTAACATTTATCACAAGATTTTCACTATTCGCACTAAAAAATTAAACAATTTAATTAATGCGTATTATTATTGCTTTATATGTGAGTATTTTTGGCAGCTCATCTTATAAGATAGTTGTTATAAGATTTGTCATAACAACTGTCATAAAATTTATTGTAATACTAATACTAACACTGCGATTGAATTTGACGTTTGCTGATATAAAAATCTTATATCTTATCTCAGGTGGAGACCCTGTGTTAGTTAGCAACGAATTTACTTCTAATGCTAAAAAATTAAAAGCAATAGAAGTGAATATAACGTATACACAAAATAATTAGATACAAAGAACGCTGACAAAGGTAGCATCGGACCAAAAAAATGTATTGCTTTCTGCCAATTAAAATTTAAAGCTTACCAAAGATTGGCTAAAGTAATATGCTGGGAAACCATAAATATGCAATTGCATGTTTTTCCTTGTGCGACTACTGAAGGCACAAGCAATATATTTAGCTTTTACGTCCTTTTAAATGTAAATACTAATATAAAATTCAGCGACCGTCCCTAAAATCCATTTAAGACAACAAATCTCATATAGATGGTGTATCTAGATAATATTCGGCATCAATTACACTTAAAATTTTTGACCTCGGAAAATAACGTTGTTTTGCACGAAGAAAAAGTCTGGGCTGTTTCCCACTCTCATTTACACAAATTTAAGGTACGGGAACGCTTTTCGTGCAAATTGGGATCCCGAGGTCTTGTAGCAGTGATGCTGGTTAAAAATATTCCTATAAAATTGTAATATTAAAATATTTGTTTTTAGGTTTGTCATTCCGTGTGAAACTTTTTATTATTCACCTCAGACCCTATAAAGTATCAGACCCTATATAGTATATTCTGGCTCCTTGAGTAATTCTAAGTCGATTTAGCCATGTCCGTATGTCCGTCTGTTGAAAACACGCTCACTTTCGAAAAACTCAAAAGAAATAAAAAAAACTGGGTGTCAAATTGCTTGTAGTTATCCTAAGCAGTTTGGGATTGAAATCCAGCAAAATCGGTTCGGTAGGATCAGAGCTATGAATCAAAATGTGGAACCACCACTTTGAAAAATTGATATTTTTATTACAAAAACTAACATAAATGATAAAACAATGCACGGAATGATATGAATATTTGCAAATGTTCGTTTTATTCAACTGGAAATCACACTGTGAAATTTCATGAAGATCGGTCCATAATTTACCCTAGGCCCCATATAAACCCTACTACCGAAAAACAGTTTAGTACGCTTAAAACCGTAATTTATAATGGTATCAGAATAAAATTGAATACTTCACCGTTTTATATTTTGCAGCCTTCTGAAATTCACTGTAAACGCTAAAACAAATTTCACCACTGTATTGAAATTTATGTTTTTTAATACCAGAAATACCTCTGCGGAATTTTGGGATGATTGGTTCAAAACTTACCATGGCTCTAATATAAATCCCCCTCCTGAAGATCATTAAAGTTCGGCTTAAACTGTTACGAATTAAGATATTTCACTCAAGATTGTCAGTCAATAATTTAATATAAGTCTAAGCCGCAAACAATTTTATTGCTGATGTCTGTTTTTATAAAGATTAATTAATAATAAATAGACATCAAATAGTTATTACTCCTGAAATATTCAAATTGTCGGTGGAGGGCATCAAAGATTCGGCACAGCCGAATATAACACTCTAACTTGTTTTATTTTAAAAAGTAGTTTCAATAATTGTAATGTTAGTAATGCCAAAATGTTAATGCGTAATGTTAATAAATATAAAGAAGTATAGTAGAACTTAAGGCGCGAAAATTTAAGAAATCGTCAGCTCAGAATTGGTTTGGCGCATATGCCAAAAAATTGGAGTGGAGAAAAACGACAAAGAAGATTTACATGCAGATTTCTCTAAATGTACCCGAGAGAATTATATTTTATATTTTTACTACTGCTTCCGGCATATGTTTTGAAGAAAAATGTAAATTTTGGCGCACTTTCATGAATAAAGTTAGAATTTAATAGTATTTTTTTGAAAATGAAAAATATTGTTTTGTGCCGCATACGCCACTTTTCTAAACAAAATTAAAAAAGTGGCTTTTTGTGCTGCATACGTATACTTATTGCTGTGTATTGAGTAACTTGTTGTTGAGATGAATGTTTCCATATTTACAATCTAATAAAAAGTCAACATTAATGAAATTTTTTTTTATTTGGTTTTATTTTACAAAAACGGAAAAAACAGTTCTACTGTTATGAAAAGGTACATAAAAAGCCACAAAGTAAACAACTTAAATAATGCAAAAGTAAAATAGAATCAAGAAAAAACACTTAGAATTTAAACTAAATATTGAGTTAATTTTTATAATAAGTTTTATCAACATGTGGAAGAAATATAAGCAAATCTTTTATGTCTCTATTTTTATCGCTGGAAATAAATTATGGTTTCGACATTTTCAAAACATTCGTCAACAAATTCTCAGGAGTTTTCAAACAATTTTTTTATGCAGGCTTAACCAATATTGCATTTTTATATTTTTCCTCTCTCGTAGAAGTTTTATTATATATGTATACATAAATTATTATTTTTACTGTATAGAAAGAAGTACTTTAATTTTAGCAAAAGGGGACTTTTCGAAAGTTCATTTTATTTGCTTCCAAAGAGTATGTGCGAAAATTTTCCGGAAGCATTTCCATAACTTTTAATTTTGTTTTATTATTTGGTATTGTTTTAAACAAATTTAGTAAATGAAGAGGACTATGAATTTCAATATTCTTTAAGTACCGGTCAATAACACCATGGACACAGTCCACTTCTTGAATTAAAGAATGGCCTGGTTCTGAAGACTTTTGTATAACGGCATCAATAATTTTGTTTAATGAACATTTTGATTGCGGTTGAGTTAATTCGATTTTTATTTTGAGGTACGCAAGAATCGCTCCATAATGCCAAAGTTTTAATTAGTGGATAATCTTTTATTAATTCATTTAAAATTTTAATTAAAGCACTAGCAATATTGTTACCACTCCGACCACTATGAGCTTCCCTACACAAGGCACAAAAAGTAAAAGTTGGTATATTTGGCATAATAATGGTTGCTGTAAGATTATACATATTTAATTTTCGGCTGAAGTGCAGTTTAATACGAAAAAAAATAAAAAAATATGCCACCCGATTCAGAATAAAAAAAAGAAAAAACCCCCTGGAACAAAAAATCCGCCCCGCCTACTTAGTGATATGTGAAGGTACTCAAATTAAAGGTAATTTGCTCCCGATTGCAAATATGTATTTTGTTTTTGTATTCGCATATTATTTTCCTCTCTATGTTAATTTAAGCATCTGTTAGGTGCAGAAAAGCTTTAGTTAGCGAACCCGTTATTTGTTATACCATAGAGCATAAAATCCATGCGCCCGGCCGAAGGCCGTCTATGCAGAGAAGCTTTAGTTCGCGAAGCCGGTTTTTGTTATACCATGTAAGAGAAAATCCTTGCGCCCGGCCGAAGGCTAATAGTTAAAAAAAAAAAAAAAAAATCGAACATAAAACATTAAAAAATACAAAATAAAACAAAGTATTTAAAATCATGAGCAAATTACCTTTAATTTGAGTACCTACATATAGATATGAGTGGGATGCGGGCAAGTGGGCGGGCGGTTTTTTGGATCCAGGAGGGCCCACGGGCCCTTAACTTTTAATTTTGGTTTTTTTTTTTTGATTTTGTTTCTAGATGGGGTTCAAATTTTTTTTTTTTTTCGTACGCCAACCCCCCCCCCCCCGTAAACTGCACTTTTGCCTAATTTTCGTTTGTAGTAAAATGTTGAAGCATTTCCCTTAGGTAGGCTTAAAACACTTTGCAAATCATAGCAAACCGTACACTTGGTTGGGTCCATTATTTTATTAAACTGTTTTCACAGATTTATTTTCTGGTTGTCATTTTATTCTGCTTTTGCTTTAATTACTTTTTTTCTTACGGCAATAAAGCAAAGCAACAGTAAAATTTATTTTGAACGTTTTTGTATGAAGAATTTGCTGCAGTCGCCAAACAGTAACTTGTAGAGCAAAACAAAACTTAAAAAATTTTGAAACAGTTGATATGCAGCAAAATGAACGCTTTATATCTCAGAAACCACAAAAAGTTTCGCGAAAAAGATTTTGGATTCAAAAAGGGTATATTCAAAATATATATACCCCATACCTAACTCAATTTTTTTAAAAAATGGTCGGTAGGTCAAACCGATTCTGAGCTGACGAAATTACTAGACATTTTTATTTACTAGGCATTTAAAAACAATTCAAATTTTTAACGGCCAATTTCACCAAGTTCAGTTATAAATAACTACCAGTTGTAACTGTAAACTGAAAGTTAAATAATAGTTAGTTTTAGCTAACTTGGTGAAATTGTCCGTTAAACGAATTATCTATTAAAAAGTTGTTAAATAAACCTCTTATGTGTAAATCAAAAAAATTATTTATTCAGAAGAGGCTATATATAAATACATCGCGTAATCAAATTTAGAGAGTGTGGCTGTTTCCTAAACGCCTGTTGCATTGTAGTAATACATGGCAACATGTTCTTAAATGCAACCATAATAATTTTGACAACGCATTTTGTTCCGAAATGCAACTTTGTTGTTGTCACTGCGCAGAGAAAAGCAAATAAAGCAGTTAAAATTATGTAGATGCAAACCATATTCATATACAATACAACGTAGATAAAAATTTAAGTACACAATTCATTAACACGGTATTACATTGTGAACACACGTTTAGGAAAACAGCCTGTGTTATTTGAGACATTAAAGGTATTCACGCCAAAAGTTGCACTCTTACCAAAGAGCCAAATTGAAAAAAAACATAACAACAACCACATAAAGTTGATTCACATCACAAGTTGCACCCTTGCGAAAAAGCAAAAGGGCAAAACATAACAACACTATAGACAATTATTTCGTTCCCGCGATAATCGGTTCTTCGGACCGGAACGACTCGGAGCCCTCAGGACTTCGACCAAGGATTGTCACCTCAGCAACATCCCAAAACCACGTCGCGCTGCTACAACAACAACAAAAATTATTTGTGCATTGTGCATTTATGCCAAATTGAACAAACGTATTAAAATGTACTCGTAAAATCAAGTCTACACTAAACAACAACGCATTAATTCCTTTTTAAAGTTCATTTTTTTCTTTCTTGCATGTTTGTACAAAACAAAACTCAAGTAGAATAATTTTAGTATGCAAAATAACAGCGTAAGATGAAAAACAATTTTGAAAACAAACCGATTTGAAATCAATAATGTCGTGTTCAGTATCTTTAAAATTTATTTCTAATAATTGTTCTCTTTTTTCTGTCAAAATTCTTTTAAATTTTATATTCGGGCATGTTCTAGAAATCTAGAATCGATGATGTGAAATGACCGTAGTTTTTCTTCGTTTTAAGAGATATTCTTGTAAAACTAATTGGTAGTCAAAAAATGATATAGATTAAAAGGAGTATTTTTATGAACTTTCAGTACAGGATTGTTTTTAAAATTGTCTCGATTTTAAATCCACTTCATTTCGATTTCTAGAACATGCCAGATTATATGTTTATTGAACTGCACTTTAAACAAAGAATTAAGACTATAATTCAGAAATTAATTTTTAAAATCGCTCGAATCACCTGCTAAAAACGATCGTTTTGAAATTAATTGATTTTCATCACATACCTGATTATGAATATTTAAAATTAATATCAAAAAGATTTAAAAAAATCGAATTAAATTCGAATTCATTGACAAAAAATGTATTATCTTCTATATATATAAAAACGTTTGTGCCGTGTATGTGCTCCTAAAACTCAAGAACCGCTGGACCGATTGACACCAAACTTGGACAAAAAATTATTTAAGTTATAATTATTATTATTTAAGGGAGCCATGTTTCTCGCTGGGGGAAGTTATTAACAAAATTATACAGTATCTTATTTTTTATTTTTATATAAAAATTTTTATATAGAAATTTTGTTTAACACAAAGTATTCTCAACTTTTTTGGAGAAAGACGATTTCTCAAATTCCTTTGAACCAGACCTGCATTTAAAAATAGTCCCTTAGATGCGACAGAACTCACTTGAAAACTTGAGCGCAATTAAATTAAGTTTGGGTACAACATGTCTTTGCGCCAGTAAACAAGCGGATCTACGTCTCTAAAATATAAGGAGAAATAAGGTTTCTCTCAATTCTTCTTTTATGAACATTAATGAAAATAAGCAGAAAAATTTAAAAACGAACAAATACATACATACAAGATTTAGCAATTGTGGCTATATTTTTTTAGAAATTTTTATATATGTGATCGGAACATTTTTAAGCCTTAGAAATCAATTCCGATCGAAAGTTATTCCGTTTTATGTGAAGCAAGATACGAAATCACTTCCACTTTCGATCGGAATTGACTTCTATGACGGGCCTGAATACTTTTTTTTTAAATTTTTATCATGTTTCTCAATATTCTAAGAGTTTCCTTAATTGTTCTTTTCAAGATTTTATAAAGATTAGAGTTATAATTACACTTTTTTAAGTAATAACTACTCAAACACCCTCATGTTAAGTTCGCCTATTTCATTTTTCTAGAAACCCGACATTAATTTTACGAATTCTACACTTGAAAGATAATTTTTAAGAAGATTTAATTTTACGAAATACATTTGTAAACAATTATTCATGAGCTATTTTGATAACTAATACATTTAATTTTTACATTGATTCCCTAATAAGGTTAATAGTATATAAATTAATTTAAGAAAAATGTACATTATCATATATCATTACAAGTTGCAAATAACTTTATTAATCGTATATGGCTTAAGGGCTCGATTAAATAAAAATTAAAAAAAATATTTAATATTTTTAATTAGGCTTAAGTTCATTAAATTTAATTTTCATTAAATTATTTTTATGAAGAAAGGAATTTTACAACATGATAATAAATTAAAATTGTTATTGATAATCTTTCATTCTTGACCGTCGCCGGGATTCGAACCGCGGCCGGTTTTGGATTAAAAACCATAAATAGTTCAACAAAATAACCACAATACTAATAAAATAAATAAATTTTTTTTTTTTTTTTTGGCATTCAACGGCAATTAATAAAAAATTAATTCACATTTGTAAAAACCAAATTATAATTATATTTATATAATTATATTATATACGTATAAAAAAAAGTTATTGTTAACTAGTGTTTATTTTAGTATTAATATCTTTTTTTTGCTGGCCAATAAACAAATTAAAAAAAAAAAAGAAAGTTTAACGATGTCCTGTTGGCGTACTCTTTACGCATCGATAACTTTTTTGGTGCACTTTGGGACAGAGAACTTTGAAACATTCTACATTATTGTACTCTTTGACAATTGCTTAATGAGATTTAGATTTGTGTTAAGAGTTTTCATAAGAAATGTATGGTTTTCTCAATATTTCTGAAAACAGAAATATCTATCAGGGGTGTGCTGGAAATCGAAAACGTAAATCGCAAGAATTTTAACAGTCGTTTTTTACTTAGATTTCTGTAATAAAAGAATTGTATGACAAATATTATACAAATATTTGTCTATTAAACAGAATTTTATAACAAACATTATAAAAATTGGATTTAAAGTGCATTAAAAAGAACTCCCAAATTCTTGCGTTTAACGTTTTCGATATCCAGCACACCCCTGTATAACATTTATCCAATGTTGACATTAAGTGATTGCGAGTAACAATCTGATATATTTTAGCATTGGTCTAACATGCTGATTATAGTGCTTACCATGTATTTACAAATTCTACGAATTCGGTGGAAAATTCCTGTCCTTGTTGAAGTCGTGGTGGATCTCCTTGAACTACCTAAAAGCATATAAAATATTTTGGTAATATAGATCCAGAATGATAAACATTTATTTACGAACTTGACATAATTGTTCAAAAACAGAATCCCATCTGCGATATGGAAATGTACCGGTGGCTACTTCCATAAGAGTTATTCCTAGTGACCAAACATCGCTTCTCACGTCGTATCCCTTCGCACGTTCGGGATCAATTCTTTCGGGCTGCAAAATTTTACATACAAATAAAACAAATTAAATATTTCATGTGACTACTTACAGCCATATACGGCCTGCAGCCAGCATCTTTAGTCTTGGCTATTGAATCGACCAACTGCCCTGATATTCCGAAATCACACAGTTTAATATCTCCACGTTTGTGAAGCAAAATGTTACTAGGCTTTACATCGCGATGTATGATTTTTAAATGTTCTTTTAGATAATTTAAAGCATGAACGGTGGCCACCGTAATTTTGGCTAAAATCGATTCCGGCATTCTTTGCTTTTTGTGTTCAAATATATATTTATAAAATTTATCTAATGAAGTATCCATTAATTCCATACAGATCCAACAATCACCTTCTTTAAAGAGAGCGCCATAGAATTGAACAATAAAATTGCAGTCGTTTGATTTCATGACCACTTCGAGATCCATAAGCAGTTGCTTTTGTTCTTTCTCATCTACCGTTGATCTAATACGTTTCACAGCCATAACCATGTCATTTTTTTTAAACACCATCTTATTGACAGCCCCAAATGCACCTCGACCAATTTCGCCCAGATCTTCTAAGTCATCTGATGTAAACTGATACACATCATGAGGACCCGGTCCAAGTTGAAGTTTGCCACATGCCTGTTGTCGTATACGTTCCCGTGTGCGTTCCGTAGGTATGTTCATCGGAAGACCGGCCGGTGGAATACTATTTGCTGAGGACGCTGATCCAGATGAATTTGACGATTGCGAAGATGGACCATGTCGTCCTTGTAGTGGATTTAAATTTAGTTCATTTGGAGGGACACGTGGCCGAGCTAAGAAAAAATTTAACTCTCAAAACAATTTTACACAAATTAAGATTTTACTACTTACAAGCAAATAAACTTTTTGGGCGTTCAGCCATAACGCTATTGAATTTTATCTTCTCAAGATCGCGGTCTTACTTACTGCTCGCGCAAAAGCCCTAACTCTATTGGTTTGTTCAATAGAATTTGTAAAATTCGTTTTAATTTCAAACCTCCTCTTTTTAATGCTTATAAAAAATTATCCTTTCATGCCATTAATTCCGCAAGTTTGAACCGAAAAATAAAACCACCATCTCATTCGCATGAACACAAAGCAAACACCTATGGACTACCGAACACTAATTTTGTTACAGAACAATTTTAATTTGTTTATCACAATATAAATTCCTTGCTCCAGTTTTGGCAAATCGATAATGCAACTGTTACAAATATTTTTTTCACTATGGTTTACCAAAGTTTTGAAATTATGAAATTTATTTTTGCAATGCCTTCCAGAAGGAAATAAAATCACTTCGATTTTTACGAGCACAAAACAATAGTTTCTTTGTTGGGTAGCAAAAGCAAGGAGAAAATTAGTTACAATGAAAAATTATGAATGTTATGATAAAAATTTTAAGTATCAAAATTAGAATGACAACCGCATTTTTCTTCAATTAATACAGTAGTACTTTTTTAGAATTGAATAAAAATTAACATTGTATTTAAAAAAAGAAGTTATTTTAATTGCTTAGACGCACCAAATTAATTTTCTTTTCTATTTTATGAAAACGGTTGAATCCTGCAAGAAACTAACTTGATCAAAGGGTTGCCATAAGATTAAAGTACGGGCGTTTTACAATATGTCGATTAAATCTAAGAAATACCCATTATCCCCATATGTGTGTGTATGACATATGTTTGTATAAATACTCATTGTAATGTAAATCCTGTTCTTCAATTTTTATTATTCGCTTTTACATACTGTTATTATTCATTAAATTCTGTTGTATTATTTAACCCTTTTTGTAAGAAGTTTGAAAATTCTTTGAAACATAATTAATTATATTCGGGCAAAAATAACTGTGCATGGCAACATGGAATAAAAAATCTTTTTTGACATTTGTCTATTCTTATTATATATTTTTGACACTTGCTTTGTTCGTTTTTCCATAGTAATGATGCCAGCTCGAATGCGCAGTCTTTTGAATGCAGTTGCCAGCTCGGTCAACATATTATTTTGGCAATGCTTTGACTTGTAATCATAGTTGGGGGTAGTGCACTAAATATTGATTTAAATCAGCAGTGCACTATCACTAAAGCTTCGTGGTCAGATCTTACAATGTTGTAATTTTTCTGACAATAGTGCCATTGTCAGATGCATTAATTTAACACATCTGCCAAATAAAAATAGCGTACAATGTTCACACAGTTGCAAGACAATTTTAGTAAATTTTAATGAAAACATTGTAAGATCTGACTACCGTCTGTACGAAGCTTAAGTCGCAATTTACACTATGGACATTTCTTGCCGGACAGATAAAGTTTGTTGGCAAGAGAGGCAAGAAGTAAAGTGTGTTAAGCATACAGCGCCGCCCCTTTACCAGCAAACTTTTTATGTCCGGCAAGAAATGTCCATAGTATATATTGCGACTTAATAAAACTGCAAAAAAATTAGTTTGCATTTTTTACCAGCTTTAGTGATTCATTTTTTTGTTTTCGTAAGAATAAGTAAATTAAAATTGAGTCAAGTTAAATTAACTGAAATTAAATTATTATCTAACCTTTTACATTTAGTGGGATTTTTCTCAAAATACGTTAAATTTGGGGGGGTTTTAAAATATTTTTGGGAAAAGAAAAAATAGTCTGGCAGCACTGGTGTCAGTAAACCAGTGATGCTCATTCAAGCAAACAATTGCTTAAAATACCCACCCAGGGATGGAAAAAGGCTTTTTGTGTTTGTACCAACCAAGAATGATAGAAATAAAGATTACGACATCAGGCAGATATAAAAATTTTTTACTGCGCATGTAGGAACTGTGACGTCACACAACCTTCTTTCTCATTGGCTAATAATTTTTAGCTTTCAAACTGAAATTTTTATGTGTAAACATGACAGTGGGACACTTTATTATCACTTTCTGAGTCGAACTAACGATGTCCGTCCGGCTGGCTGGCTGTCCATGTAACCTTGTGCGCAAAGTACAGGTCGCAATTTTAGAGATAATTTGATAAAAATTTGGGACATAGGTTGTTATTGGCGCAAGGACCAAGCCTATTGAAAATGAGTCGAATCGTAGGACCACGAGGGAAGATAGGGGGAAGTTTCTTCCTCTCAGAAACTATCAAACCGATTTTAATGAAATTTAAAACATAGATAGAACCAAATCTATATGGACACAAAAGGTATGCATTTTTTAAAAAAATAGGACCACAAGGGAAGATAGGGCCAATTTTTGCCTCTCAAACCAATTTTAATGAAATTTAAAACATAGATAGATCCATATCTATATGGACACAAAAGCTATACAGTTTTTCAAAAATAGGACCACAAGGGAAGGTAGGGGGCAATTTCTGCTTCTCATAAACTTTCAAACCGATTTTAATGAAGTTTATAAACATAGGCTTGACCGACTATACTTTCTTACTTGTTTTTCTATTTAAGTTATTTGAAAACTGAAAATTTTTTGTTAGAAGTTACTTTTTTCTTTATAATTTTATTTTGGACTTACATAAATATATATTATCTCCATGTAAGCTATAATTAAAAATATAGACATTTAATTAAAAGCTCGCAACACGTTAGTTTTTCGCACAATTTCCCCCTTTGTGTTTTTGCGGTTAATTTGTTGGCATTTGCCCACTGCACACTTTATGTTTGTTCTCTTTTGTGCTCTCTTCTATTTTTATTTATTTTTTATTTTTCTTTATTTCACTACTTTTAACACACGTTTGAACACTTTTAAAAATTTTATTTATTGTAATTGTTTTGCCTTAATAATAAATAAAATTATTATTATTTTTAATCTAAAATATTAAGCAAAATTCTTAATTTTTTGACAATTGATATAATATTTTTTATTTGAACTCTCTGAGTAAATTAGTTGCAGGGTTGCCAACTTACACGTAATACATCCCTTTTTTGTACGAAATTACGATTTTCACATATAAAAGAACCTTGGTAACCTTTACAAGGGAACTACTACGTCATCAAACTGTAAAACATGTGCAAGGCGAAATCTTTATTTCTATCATTCTTGGTACCAACTATGTAAACAAAATGTCCTTTTTAGACCATGACGGTACCATTTCTTATTACTTATTTAGAAACCAAAATTAACAAAAATGTGTATAAAAATTCACAAGTTTAAAAAATATTATTATTATTATTAGTCATTGCAGTTCTCGTGACATGTTAAAAATTATTTATAAAAAATTTTAGATAATAAATGGGATCGTGTAGTTATAATGTTAACCGTATAGGAATTACCCATGGTGAAATAAACAGGTGGCAGCACTACGCCAGATGACGATTTTTTGCTCTTGCATTGTTTGTCTAGGTTTATGTCAAATTTTTGTTTATGCTTACAAAAAGTCCACGTTTTGTGCTGTGATTATTGTATTTTATTAAAGTTTTTGATAATATTAAATTAAAATAAATAAGATAATGACCATAATTAAACAAAAATTGGCTAAAAATTTATTTATTTCATCACGTTCAGCGGCACGCTTTGATTTTTGTTTAATGTATTTTTTGACGTAAACGGTGATGTATTTTCCATTTTTGTTGTAATGTTGTATTTGTGGCCGTAACGATGCCACCTGCTTATTCCACCATGGAATTACCGTTTTTTACAGTAATTTACTACCCGTCTCCACTATCCATCAACTTGGAAAGAACAGCATGTTGCACATGAATTCTGCTCGTGTAGACTGTTCATGTTTCGTCCATGTGCTGCCATCGTTGCCTAAACATTCGTCTTAACATCCATGTTGGCCATACAATGTATTTTCTGTATACAATCAAACCCAACAGCAACAACAATTGTGGTCAATCAGAACATGAACATCAACACGTTTTCGTCACATACAAGAACTTGAACAAATTTATACCGTTGCTCCGCCGGCGTTATGGTCATGTCATGTTCAAATCGAAAGCGAATGAAGACTTGGGGTTAGGGCCACAAAAGGTAGTAAGGTTATTTCATCTAAAAACGGTAATTTTAAGAAATTTGGATTTCGAGTCATCGAAAGCGTATTAAGACGTGGGGTAAGGGCCACAAAGGGTAGTAAGATAATTTCACCTAAATAACGGTAATTTTAAGATATTTGGATTTCGGGTATACATATACTTCGTTACCTAAAACGCAAAAAGTCCTAACTAACCAAAAATTAAAAAATCAATTTTTTCATTGATTCTGAACATAAATGTCTACAAAATATTTAGGAATCTTTCGACCAATATTACCGATTTTATTTACAAAAAACAAATGTCCCTATCCACAATAGATTACATGATAAACGCTAAAGGACTAAACCAACAGTTTGCATTTTATGCAACATTGTGCACATTTATAATACGTAACTGTTGCGCAACCGTTGAGTGTTTTTCTAACCCTACGTTACCACATGCAAGTAATTACTCGCAAGTAGTGTATACGTATTATCAACGAAAAATCGAGGAAACATCCGATTGGCTGAAAGTACAAAAATTGTGTGAATGTTAGTGAAACAGTGTGTGTGTATTGAGTTTTTCGAACTTACATTTGCATGTGGAAACGGCGGGTAAGAAAAACACTAAACGTGTTTAAATGTTTTGGAGCAAAACTAGTTTTTGTTTGAGTTTTTCGAACATGAAAAATGTATGGGAAAACAAGTAGCAAAACACTTGTTTTGCTGCAAAACTAGTTTTGTGGCCCAAAACATGTAAGTGGAAACGTACTATAAGTTACCTAAAAGTCAATTAACATGGCGTTTACATTTGCCAGTACTGGCAAGACAGTACCAAAGCATGAAAACTTTTTCACTAATACATGCACACTTTTCCTACTGTCTTGTCTACTATCTAGCAAATTTTGCAGATAGTAAAATTGGACAGTGATTTGACATTTGCTTACAGTAATTTGAAGTTTTTTTTTTGCAAAAAATCAAAAGTAAAAAAAATAATTATATTCTTACTAATAAAATTTCTGTATGACGTGCTAAATTCCCAATTTTTTATATTTGATAAATGCACTGAAATTTATTGTTGAGGAAAAGCTAGCTTCTATGCGCTTTCACTGGTCGCTAAGGCCAGATCTTAAGGAAACCTTTTCCAAAGTTTTTAGAAAAGCCAAAAATATTATACAAATTAAACAATACACAATATTAATGGTTATTTTGTTGAACTATTTATGGTTTATAATTCAAATTTTGATATTTTAATTAGGCTAAAGTTCATCAAATTTAATTTTCATTAAATTATTTTTATGAAGAAGGAATTTTACAACATGAAAATTAATTAAAATTATTGATAATTTTTCATTCTTTACTGCTGCTGGGCTCGAACCCAAGCTTTTACGGACAGGTCACCCTTATATGTTTCGATTTCAACCACTCAATCTCTTCAGAGGGGTTTGCCGTTTAACACTCGCAGCCGTCGACGACTGCTGGCAGTCAATAGTCAAACATCAATCTTTAAACCAAATTGTATTTAACCTTTGGTAGGTCGAACAAATAAGAACAAATTAAACCTCAAAGCGAATAAGAATTATAAACACTCAAAGTCCTACTTGTAACAATGTCAAAGCATAATCAAAACAACAACAATAAACAGTGAGTTAATCTTTTCTTACATTGCCCTACAATTGGTTGGTTTTTTTCCGACTGGAATTGTAGTTGTAAGTAAGTAAAAAGAAATAAAAAAGTTTTAAAAAACAAATTGCTACATTTTATTGTTTTTGCCAGTACTGTCAATTGTATTGCTACCCTACAAGGAATGAATGACCGAAACATATTTTTCACGTTGGCGTTAAGTTTTCTTTCATTTCTCCCATCATTTTCTTAACGCTAACGAAAAATATATGATGATTCGCTCATTAATTTCTTGTAGGGAACTGTCTTGCCAGTAATGGGAAATGTAAACGCCGTGTAAGTCGTCAAATCATCAATGCCAAGGCGAATTGACTAGTCAATGCTATATTTTTAACCCAAAAATCGTCAAATCTGGCAGCCGTAAATATGGCAGCTCTGTTGTTATACTCTTTATCGTATTTGTTTATCTCCTGTGGAAAATTTGGAAAATTTCTAAATAAAAAATGAGGAAAACGCAATTTTACGCAATAGTTTTATTAGAATAGTAGGAGAAACAATTAATGATACCGTTTTCAAAATTACCGTGACAAATCCGTGATGAATTTATATTGTTTAACAAATTTTATCGATTATTCTTTAGCCATTCACCAACCTTTAAAGCATAGCAATCGCATCAAGGTAATGTCAATGGCGAGTCCATACAACAGTCTATATTGTTTAAAATAATATGTCTTTTTGCAGTACACATGCTTTGATATATCAGAGAACTATATTGTTCTTGGTGCAACATCAGGATCTCTATATCTTTTTAATAGACATGGCAAATTTTTACACCTCATTCCTAGTAAACACGGAGCAGTGAATCATTTATCGATATCGGCAAATGAGAAATATGTTGGGTTTTCGACACAGCGTTCAGTCGTTTGTGTGTACGCTGTTAACTTGTCGGCACAAGCTGCGCCGCAAGTCATTTTTACAAATCTATGCAGTGACCAATCTGTTCAGGTCACCTGCATGCATTGGACACAAGACGAAAAACAGTTTTACTATGGCGATTCAAAAGGGCAGGTTAACTTGGTTTTGTTATCAACATTTATCGTAAGTTTTCTTTTTGTTTTTACAAACTGAAAAATATTAGTTACACTGTTCATAAAAAATTGGAAAATGCAGCTAGGCTTCTAACAAGCAGACATATACAAAACAAAGCTGCAAACAAAACAAGCCATAAATGATTAAAATCTGTTACCAACTTTTAAATTTATTAACAAAAGTAGAAACATTTTAATTAATTTAAGAATTTCAAAAAACGCAATATTTGTATGGGAGGCCCTCTAAAAAGTGTAGATAAGGGGCAAGTATGTATCGAGAAAATATTAAGGACAAAAAACTAATTGAGGTGGGTCATACATTTTATCTTACTTTGGGCGACTCCTGGGCATTTATGGGACTTTTTTTCAATATATTTCTAATCTGTATTGTATATTTTGTATGGATGCACCCTTAAGGAATGGTGATACCGGGTAGATATGTTAATAATACATGATTAAGATGAAAAATAAAGTAGGGTTGGTCATACATTTGACCCATCTAGGAGCATTCTATGCACTGCAGCAGCCAAATTTATGAATTTCAACCAAACATATATGGCGGTTTAAAAAAAATTCTTAAATTTGGCCCCTGCTGCGCTTTTGTGAATAAAATCAAAAGTTGGTAACAGATTTTAGTCATTTATGGCTTGTTTGGTTATTTATATGTTTGCAAAAAATTAGAAGGCTAGCTGCATTTTCCATTTTTTTTATGAATTTTTAAAAAACAAAAATTTCGAAATTTTGATAAAAAAAAAATATTTAAAAAAAAATTATGTTTTTAAAACGACTGCTCATATTAAATTAATTTTATTATTATTTTCTTAGAATTTTCTTTTCTTAAAGGAAATTTTATTGCGGAATTTCGGTTTTTTTTAGTAATTTCAATAAACTAAACCGTTTTTGAGTTACGCGAATATATGTTGTGCAACCTCCTCCATTTTCGAAATAACGGTATATCTCGAAAACAAGAGCTAGCTTAAAAAAACGGTGGGCACCATTGGATTCAACGCACCCGAATTATGCTAAAACGCCATGAGAATATGCTAAGTCTCTACTAAAATTTAAGATGATGGATTAAAGAAAAAACTGCATTTACAGATTTTCAAAATGTCTACTAAAAAAAATTACACAGTTTTTTGTCTCTACTGAATACAGTAGACGCTCGCAAATTAGAACCGCTTTGTTTTTGAGGCAATTCTAATTTCTGAATTATTCTAATTTCTGGACGTTTTTATTTCGAATAAAAAATAAAAATTACTTAAATTTTTTTTAATTCAATTTTATTTGATAAAAACAAGAAAACAAAACGTAATTCACTCCAATACATTAAATGTATTTTTTAAAATTAAAAATACCGTGTCGTTTCTTATATTTGGAGAACTATCCATTGCTTCCACGGAATGCATTTTCATCTTTATAGGGATATTCCTCTCTAAATATTTTTTTTAGCTTTCTCTTTAAAAAAAACTCATACAGACGACTTACCATATTTGGGTATTCAGCGCTGTGCAAAGATTTATTGCTTGCTTCCTGATATGTGTTGAAAACAGCATTTCATATTGCTGTTCTATGTGATTTGATATAGCTGATTGAAGATGTCGTAACATTAATATTCCCTTCAAACCCTTTGTCAAGCTTTTCTAATATTTTGACCTTCGTTTCCAATGATAAAGTGTTTTTTTTTTACGTTTATTTGACATTTCGAATGATACACTTTCTCTTTTTAATAGAGACTTCCAAAATATGTACACATGTTTCGAATTTCACAAATAAACTAGCCACAAATATTTATAAATGCGACAAAAAACAACAAATAAGGAAACACATCTAAAATTTGGTAATTCCCCTTTTTAGTTTTACATGTTCAAACAGAATAAAAATAAATTGCGGATTCCTTGTGTTCAAATAACAAAAAAAAAAAAAACGCTCTGAAATTAGAACTATAAATTCGAATTTTAGAGCGTTTAATGTATTGCAAACACTGATTCTAATTTCTGGACGTTCGAATTACTGAAAGCTCTAATTTGTGAGCGTCTACTGTAATTTGAAAAAATGGACTTAGCGCTTTTTTCGACTAATATTTCGACGATATATGTTCAAATTTAATCCATTGAAGTCCTAATTTTTGTTTTTTGGCTTTTTATTTTAAAATATACGCGATTTTTTGAAAATAATTTTTAATCTTTATGGAAACATGACTTTAAAATAATCTTAAAAAATTTGCACCGATCTGGATCCTATTGGGCACAAAATGTTCGTATTGAAGTAGGCTAAAATTTTATTTTTTGAATATTTGCATATCAGTCACATCATCTTTTTTAAAAACACAAATAACGGTTATTTTGGAATATCTTTTGACAATTCTGACTTCATACTCGGAATCATCGGAAAATTTAACATAAAGATAAGCTGTCAGATTCATTTGGTAACGACTTTGTTGAAATTTGGTCACGAAGTGTTATTTAAGAAATTATTGTCATTTCTTTCAATTATGATAATATTGGTATGGTTCAATTATGTAGGGAACAAAATATCGGCCAAATGACCGCCGCGGCGCACACCTCCATCCGATGGTCCAAATTTTCGTTGGCGCTGAAGCATAATTGAGGTTCTATGCCGTTAATGTGCCGAATTATCTCATCTTTTAGCTCTTGAATTGTTGCTGGCTTATCGACGTACACCTTTTCGTCAAAAACCACAAAGAAAGAAGTCCAACGGTGTCAAATCATATGATCTTGGCGGCCAATTGACATCAGAATATGTGGATTATTATTCGCTCAAATGCGGCAATTCTGCTTATTGACGAAATGCATTTTAATTTGAACGCCCATTTTCAAAATAAGCCTGAATAACATTGCGTTGCTCGATTGTGCATCTTTCCATGGTTCTAATTGAGTTTGTCTGAAATTGAGAAATGTCAAGTGAAATGCAAAAAAAAACTTAACGTTTAGGTGTGGTTCACATTCAAGATCGGCCCTTATTTTGAATATAACCCTGCCTTATTTTTAGTATTGTGCATTAATAAAAACTTGTATTTTCGGTTTTAATTCAGTACCAGAAAAAAGTTTTTATTGAAAACTGTTGGAGTAAATTTGAATTAATTTATCGTTTCAGGGTACAAGCCTTATTAATATGTCTATTCACCCCATACTCTTTTTGGAATCTCCTATCGTACAAATAGATGACTTTGAATCTTTGCTTTTGGTTTCAAATTGCTCGAAATGTATTTTATGCAATACAGAATATGAGGAATATAAACAGGTTTGTATGAATATTCATAGTGTTAGCGCTCCTTAATTTTTAATCATGAGATTTGATTTTATTTATTTTAATTGGATACATAATCAGATTGGAAATAAACCTCGCGATGGAGCTTATGGAGCATGCTTTTCAATTTCCACCAATGAAGCGCAACAACCATCACGAATATTCTGTGCTCGTCCTGGATCACGTGTATGGGAAGTCGATTTTGAAGGTGATGTTATTCAAACACATCAATTTAAATTTGCGTTAGCATGTCCACCAGTTAAAATTCAGAGAGATCAGGATAATGACAATGATAATTTGTCTGTGGACAATGATGGCAACGATGAAATGTTGGATTATCAACCACAAAATCTACAATTTGCTAAGTTACAGAAATTAACGCATGACTTCTTGTTAACATATACAGAGTTGGGTCTGTATATATTCGATGTTCGCAACTCCTCAGTGATTCTTTGGTGTAATCAATTTGAACGTATTGTAGACTGTAAAGTTTGCAACGGTGAAGTCATTGTATTTACACAAACTGGATCTTTATACTCCTTGCAACTACATTCGTTGCAGTCACAAGCCTCCACTCTAGTAAGGCAAGGAAAACTACTAGAATGTGCTTGGCTAATGCGAAAGAATGTTAAGTATTTTGCTGATAAGGCAAGAGAAGACTACGAATTATCACAGCTGAATCAAATAAAAAACTTTTTAATGGCTCGTCAACAATACGAGTTGTTAAATGACCTCTCCGTTATATTTGACGCCATTGCCCAGTGCGAATCAAATGGTGACAATAACAGCTCTGGTGGAAGTTCAGGAACGGTCGATAGAAGCTGTAGTCTCGGAGCAGTAGCAGCACAAATTCAAAAGTCGTCAGGAGAGAGTTCACCTCAAGGAGTTTATGTTTTAGAAAATTCTTTTTGTGAAAATTTAAAACCACAAAAAGGAGAAAAACATCTCAAAGACACTCTGCTTACTGTTACTGGAAAATTTGGAAAAAATATAATCAAATATAAATTTAATATCTTCGCAGAGGAGCAACAAAAACTTGTAAGAGACTTAATACCAGCAAACGAGAGATCTCTACCCTTTAAGGATATTAAAGCAATTTATGAAAACGACGAGGAAATTGTATGTCGTGCGAAGAAGACTTCGTCATCATCGCTAAACCCTCAGTCAACTAGCAAGAGGGGAATAAAAACATCTACGGGGATATCTAGTCAACACATTACAGCTGAAGAGAAAACTATTTACAATTTATATTTAATATGCAAAAGTTCTAAGTTTAGCAATACTAATTTCGTTAACCGCTATCGCTCACTGTTTGATGAATATTCAGCACCTGAGCTAATACAACTTTTGGAAAAATTGTCTAAAGTGATGATAGAACATGGTGATGACCCGGAGCAGGCCCAGCGGCACTGTTATGAAATGTATTTCCATTATTTAAATCCTGAGCTTATCTGGGAAATGGATGACTCTTCTAGGGATTATATAACGCAGGGATTCGTACTTTTGAATTCAACAGAAGATGTTGTACGTTGTGATAATTGTATGTTCCCTTTAAGATTCGATAACTCGTGTTCGTTCCACGAATTGGGTTCAGTGCTGTTGCGCTACTACTGGTCACGCAATGAACAAATAAAATGTTTTGATGTGTTGACACGAGTTCCAGCTCTTTTCGATATCCTCGCTAAACTTTACTTGGCCGAATACAACATGGACAAAGTTTTACCAATCGTTTTGAATTACGGCCAACCTGACTTACTGATGGACGTTGGCAAGGGTTTCTCTCTTCCCTCCTGGTCAAAATGCTTTGAACAATTTGTCGATTTACAACAAGGCCGTTTAACTTGTGTGAACTGCGAATGTGTTACTACGGTAGAAAATGTAAATCGCCATTTCTTTTATACTTGGAATTGCTTCTTATCGATTATTTTAGAATATATGAAGTCGGAGGACATTCTGTCATTAATTTTAAAGTGGTCTAATTCCATTCCAAATGATGCAATTGACCGCGAATTTTATTCTCGCTGCCTTCTAAAAGATTAACAAATATTTCTGAATTCATTAACCACTAAAGTTAAAAAACCACAGGCAAAAATCAATTTAATTTTTCAACGCCGAAGACAAAAATCGATAACATTTCTTACATACATACATATGTACTTGCTTTATACATTCATAATTATTTCCCTTTCACACAATGTTTTATATGTCTTATTTATTTAACTAAAAACTTAGCCAAATTAAATAGCATTTAATTTTTACACCTTTGTATATGTAGATATGTATATATATATAAATATATGTATACATACATACATACAACAATTTTATACACACATACAAACTAATTTATTATACATATATATTTAAATATTGAGATTAAAATTGTAATTATATCTCCTAAAAAAGCTTTAAACTTAATATTTACACATTCATATATAATTATAAAGTCCAAAAATTACAATATTCCTCTTCTTAATAACACATTAATTTTTAAGTACCCTCGAGAATGACATATATGTATATGTACATAAATACATATACATTCATATATGTATATATAAATATATATATGCAGCTATATATGTATAAATAGTATTAATCTTGCAAAAAAAAGCATTAAAACGGCCTGAAGATCGTAGGTCCACAACATTGATAAGCACGTCACAGAACAATTTTTGAAATTAATTCACACTTATTCTTATTTTCTTTTATTCAATTTTAAATAATTTGCTTAGTAAAAAACTAAAGTTGGAAAATAACAAATTCTAGTTTTTATTATATTGCTCATAATCGTTACGGTCTCTGATTTAAACTAAAGTAAATTTATTGATCATATTCGAGCCTTTTTTGACTGCGCTGTGCGATTAAAAAAATCATTTATGCACTCGTTTTTGAGTCGAAAGTGACTGTTCATTCGGGAGAAAATGGTACCCCACCCGCGACTCTTTTGAAAGAGAGTCTTTTAGGACTCGCGTTTTCGATCAGTTGCAGCTTATTTTCGAGACATTTTGTGTTAGTACTTATAATAGATTTATAACCTTTTTCGAGTAATTTTTCAGCTACCCGCGACTTATCTGAAAGACTGTTTATGATTTGCGTTTCTGTTCAATTTCGACTCCTTTTCGAGACAGTTTGTGCTACTACTTTGACATAACTTTTTTAATTACGGTTCTTATGTTAAAGCACAAATCAAATTAAATTTTATAACAGTTTTATTCCTTACAGCATGAGCTGACAGACATAAAAAATCATTACTTTACGAAACTCACTTGCTTTGAAATCTTGAAAAAATGGTCCCGCTATAAACAGAAACAATACCAAAAGAAACATAATGCTTAAAACAGTCAGATTTCGATCATCTGCATGATCAATTTATGATTGTGCACATTCTGTACATTTTAATCATTTAAGCACAGAACAGATTTATCAGTACGGTAGTCTTAAAAGACTCATTTTGGTGATTAGATCTTCCGCATGCTGACTGGGTTAAAAAACATTAATTTATAGATATATACATAGAGACATGCACACATATATATATTTATATACTCATACAGCTATAAATGGTATAACCTAAAAAAAAAAAAGATTCAGTATACAGCCCTATTTACTTGTTTAGAATTGAAACCCTTTTATGAGATATAAACCAATTAAGGGCTTGCGATTTTTTTTTGCTAAGTATCAGGGGTGTGCTGGAAATCGCAAACGCAAGAATTTTAAAAGTCGTTTTTTATTAAGATTTCTGGAATAAAAGAATTTTATGACAAATATTATACAAGCATTTCTCTATTAAACTGATTTTTATAACAAAAATTATAAAAATTAGATTAAAAGTGTATTAAAAACAGCCTCCAAATTCTTGCGTTTTACGTTTGCGATTTCCAGCACACCCCCCTATGTCTCGATTTACACAATTAAAGTTTTCTTTCAGAAAGTATGTGTTTATTGGTGAGAGAAGAGTAGCATGTTCTCTCCCCTCTCACAGATAAACCTTCTGAAAGAACACATTCATATTGTGAACGCAGACAATGCATATATCGAGCCATAACCGCAGAAAAAGCTTAAGCGACAAAAACAAAAAAGAAAACATACTAGAAATGGGGCTTGAGCTAAAATAGTTTTTGCTATAAAATCTTAACGGTAGCTTGTATGACCATAACATTTTAGGAGATGATGCAAGTTTCGCCAATTAATGAATTTATTAAAAAAACGAAAATTTAAAATTATGTCGCTTGAGCTATTATTGCGGTTATGGCTCGACATGTATCGTATAAATAAACATATACATCCATATATTATTTTATTTACAAAACCTTAATAATGTATTTTTTTGATTCTAAAAATTAAAAAAAAAAAAAATATTTAAACAGCCTCTAATCATTTAAATTACTTTGTAAAATAGAAAATATGTATGTGAAATATTTATATATAAATAAAATCGATACATAAAAAACTATATAAAAATATATATTTACAAATTTATGTTTACACAGCGGCTATATGTGTGTTAATAAAAACAGTATCTGACAATTTCACGGTGTTGAAAGAAGGCTTTCTTTCGCACAAATACAGTTGAAACAAAAACAAACTTTTTTGAGTTTCTTTTAAATGTAGTTGTACGAAAGAAAGAGTTCTTTCGCATTTAGTGAAATATGCAGTCTAAAATCTAAAATTAAAATGTTAATATGTACTTTACTTTGCAGAGTAGATTTTTTAGATTGTAAGTTGCGTTAAAAATCAATCGTATTAAAAAAAGAAGAAAATTCCATGTAGTGAAAGAAAAATTTTATACGTACAGAGAAACGGAAAAGTCCGGGAAAGTAAGTACACTTACAGGATCCTTAATGGGATAATGTCCCTGCAATAATATCGTTCATAATTTTTTTTGGCTTGTTTCTTCAGCTTTCTTACGTTTTCATAAATCCGAAAAAATTCAAAACATTGTTTTTTGTTATTAAATACGATATCATTGATAAACAGCTTCTTTGTAAACATAAAAAAATATAAATAATTGTGGGTACTTCGAAAATAAATTAAAAAACTTGTTAAAAACTAAATTTTATCCTTGAAAAATTGCATATTGATACCAAAATGTCCAGTGCTTCAATAATTGCAGCAATTATAAAAATGACAGAAAGGAACAAAAAATAAGTCAATACTTTTGTTTTTTTTTCTTTTTTGTTCTTGTTAAGAAAAGATGATGTGACTGAAATGCAAATATCTTCAAAAATTTTTAAATTTTTTCTAAAATAACCATGGGTCGTTTGTGAAGATTAGTCAATAAATGACAGAGTAACAGTGGACAAAAGTTCAAGCTTCATTGAAAACTATATGATTTTGTTCAATTTTGCTCTTTTCAAGTTATTTCCTTTCAAAATTTTATTTTCCGATGAAGCCCATTTCTGTTTGAATGGGTACGTTAGTAAGCAGAATTATCGCTTATGATACTGCCGAATTCATAAAAAATTAAAATGGGTTTAAAATGCATTTTAAGTAAAATTTTTTATGAAAATTTTGCCTTAAAACACATTCCAAACTTATTTTATTTTTATGAATACGGCAGTTAGTGCGATTTTAGGTGATTTTAAAAAGTTGTTAACATAGCTGAACGTTTTGAAATCACATAATAATATGCCCAGAACACCTTTCTTGTGATTTCAAATCACTTTCATAAAATGTGATTTTCAGAACAGGGGGTCTACTCTCTATTGCGATGCGAAAACAATTTCGATGCGAAAGCTAAATGCCAACTTGGTACTCTCTATCACTTTCGCAAAATTTTCTGAAAAATGAAGCGATAGTGGCAATAAAAATTAAAGATGGCGCGGATTTACAGTAATGAAATGACAAAGTGTGTAAAAATATTTGAAATTGGAAAATTTAAATAAAATAAAGTGATGATTTACGAAAAGAAAAAAAATTAAAAGATGCGAAAGACACATGCGAAAACGTATTGCAGAGTACCAATCGCTAGATTTGCTACAATTTTCTTTCGCATCGCAATAGAGAGTAGCCCCCCAGGCCTGAATATCTCTTTTTTGAAATTATAAAATTGTAAATAGATGTCAGAACTAAAATTAAAAATTGTCGTTTCTTTATTTTAAAAATTTTCAACAAACGTGTCTGACAAGATTCAACATATGTAGAAAAATGGCCATTGATATAAAAAAGGTCAACAAATCGGCTATTTTTTATATTTGTGAACGTAAAAAAGCTTTTTGTCACACAATCCCCGTTTTTTTTTTAAACCACATCCCTGCTAGCATTTGGAAGATCGTTTTTTCAAAAATGAGTCTTATGAGTATGAGTCTTTTTTGAGTACTTTTGGTGATTAAAGACAAGACCGATTAATCACTTGCACTTTAGCTTAAAATCGGCAAAAAAATGACTCGCGCTTATGATTTAAAAGTGTTAGATTCAGAGCTGCCAGAGAGAGTCGTAAAAGATTCATTCGATGAGGGTTTGACGAAAGTGTAACATTGTTGTTTTTGTACTCTGAAAACAATCATTTAAAGATTTTCTTAAGACTTGCATATTACAGCCGTACCTAAAAAAAGCGGCACGCGTCAATCAATCAATCTCGCGTTTTTATTTCTATTTTTATTTATAATTTGTGGGTCTTATTAAACAAGAAAGCTATCACTACTGTTTGTGACACAACGTAGCCGCTCTTGCTTAGGTATGACATATCAGCGTAAAAGCTAAGCGAAAGAAACGTTCCGCCTTTCGCTCTTGTTAAGGTACGGCTGTTAAACATTCCAAGATTAAAAAACGAATGTGTCAGAAAATTTAATGTTTTATTTTGACTTTGGAGACTGAAAAAAATCGTGACTTTTAAGAAAAAAATCAGCAAATCGGCACTTTGCTAATTCCGGAACAAAAAATCGTCAAAATGACGATAATAATAAATTTATATATTTATAATAAATAATAAATCGTCAAATCTGGCAGCCCTGGTTAGATTTAAAATTCAGTAACAAAAACTATTATAAAAGAGTCGAAAATGTCTAAACTCATAAAAAACGAATCATATATGACTCTACAAGAAGAGTCGTGGGTCTCCCGACAAAAGTATCATTTATGTTCAGAAAATGAGCGCATATTCTGGTATTTTAATCGCGCTGAAGAGTCAAAAAAGACTCGAATATGATTAAAAATTTCAAAAAATGCAAGCTGGGATTCATGTCTTTTATGTTACAAAAAATATCGATGTATAGAAAACATCGATGTATTTTGCGAAATATCGATAAAACATCGATGCCTGTATGCGACGCGATGCACGATGTTTTTTGTAATGTCCATCACTTATTAAGACCAGTATTTTAAATGAAATAGTACATAGTATGAAAATTTAACTAAAATATATGTAGGTAGGTATATGTAATTTTTTAAAGAAGCAGCGAAAACTTTATTCAACCAAACAAATATGAACTGTGTTTTCTTTCAAAATTCTGAAAGCTTTACCCCTTCTTCATCCATATTCCTTATTTTAAAGTTATTTCTAGACCAGTAGTTTAGAAATCCCTTTTTATGTCATTTTTTTTAATTCGCAAAATAACATTCCTCTTTTCTTTTCCATCCCTGTTTTATTTGCATTAATACCTTTGTTGAATATTCTTATCAGTTCATTGGGAAATTTTGTGACCTGCAGACGTGCGCGAGTGGCTGGTCACTGTCTGAATCGTAAACAATCGTTTAAAAGTGCAAAAATATTAATACAAATAATTTAAATCAAGAGAGAAAGTATTTATTTTTTAAATTTCAATGTTTATTAAACAAAAAGTATTGTGATAAATTGTTAATTGAATCGAAAACATACATAAGGAAAAAGCAACTTTACGAATATTAGTTTGCAATTTCCTTTTGTTACGGTGTCCGTTTCCCGCCGGTTTCTTTTATAGTTCGTTAAAAAAGCTTTCGTTGTAATTTTAAAAGCTTTTATTTTTTCTTAGATTTTTTTTTTAAATATTGTAGGTAAGCAGACGTGCTTACAATTGTGTGTATGTACCAATAAAAAATTGGGTAAAAATGAAAATAAAAGGCTTTTTTTTAATAAATATTTTATTTGTTTTTATAAAATAATTTTTTTAAGTGTAAAATATTATCAACACAAAGTTTTTATTTAACTTGTATCTTAACGAAGGTAAGTTTATCTCATTTTAATGAATTTGATAAATGTAAAAGTAAAAAAAGCTTTGAAAAAAGATGCAAATAAGCGAATTCAACTACATGTGGTGTCGAAACGACATCTGATTTGGACAGTTCGAAACAATTTTTTTGATTTGTTAGTGTTTTGTTACATAGCGTCTTCAACTGACAATTTTTTGTCATACCAAACGTCAAAGTCTATATAAAAAAACTCGAAAATTTTTGTCAGCGTTTTTTTAATATGAAGTTTGACGTTTGGTAAAAAAATTGTCAGGTAAAGACGCTATGTTAGGAATGTTTGACATTTCAAACCGTTTACACTAACAATGCAATTGAAGCAACCTCAAGTTGTTTCTGTGCTTTTTTGGATTGTTATAGTTCCGACACCACCTGTAGTTGAATTCGCCTTGGTGCAAATAAGTCATCGTCCAAACTTGCAATATTTGTTGCAGCAATTCTTGAGTTTGTGGGTGAGAGGGGTGAGAAGATTTAGGAGGAGTAATTAGTTTCATGTTCTCTGCAATTCTGTTTTGTTTTGTTATTCCCACACTTTTTAACTTGAAGTTGGCCGTAGGTGTATTTGTTTAATGTATTGCACTTAAATAAAAGTAATGCCACTGACGCGTGAACTATTTCCCTACCTAGAGCAAATTTACAAGTTTTTTTAAACAAAATCATAAAACGGAGTTAGAATTCTCAAACCGGGTTTCGAGTTATTCGAAAAAGTTTTCTAATTTTCCCGTTTTTATACAAAGCACGGTTGTCGATTTATTCGACAACAAACCGATTTTGTTGTCTGGAATTATCCGACAGAATCGAAAATTTTTGTTTTTAACAAAAAAAAAAAAAAAAAATTATTTAAAAATTAAATTAAATTAAAAATTAAAAAAAAAAATTAAAAAATTAAATATTTATATTATAATAAAAATTGCGAAAATTCATATATGCAACAGGGAAAGTTAAAAGGGACATATGGGTCGAAAAAATCGATTTTAACTTTGATGGTGATTCTTATAGTAGACAACACGTTCTTTCTAACTGCACTAGTTTTGTCATAAACTAGGTGCAAACTATGCCCCCTCTTGATCCTAGTTTAAAAAAATAAAAAGCCTATACATACATCATCAAAATTGGTTCAACTTTTTAGCGGATTAGGCGTAGCAAACGCAAACGTAACGAAATTAATATTTTAGAAAATAATGAAGAAAATAAGAAACAAAATACCAAACATTTTATTTATATAAAAGGGAGATTTCAAGTCAAGTGACCCAATTTTGAAATCGATGTCTTCCGATTTTGATGAAATTTGCACCAAGGTTAGTCCTATTGGATAGTAGTTTAGAAAAAATTTTTTTTTGTTTTTTTTTTTTTAATTTTTAAAATTAAAATAAAAAAAACAAAAAAAGATTGATCAAATAGCTATCTAAGCTACACTGATAGAAAAGGCGTCATTACGCTGATGTATTTTGACATCAGTACTATGACAAGTGTCTTCGTTTTTGACCCCATGACACTTGTCATCATTGTGATGTCAACCTTAACATCACTTGGCCAAAGTGTCATCAGGGTCAACATGAAATTATGTCATCAATGGGATGACACATCGGCATCACAGAAATGACGAACATGTCCTCAGTGCGATGACGCAGTAACATCGGAGAAATGACACATAAGCATACATTTAATGACAGTTTGTCATTAAGTCAAAGTCATTGGAATTTAGAGGGTGAGAGAATATTATTATTTACTTACCCGTTGCATATGTTTGTTTCACGTTTGTTGAATTACGACCTTTGTTTACAGCAGAACTATCAGTAATAAGACACCATGCCTCTTGTGGTTTTCGTAATCATTCTACTTTAAAAATTTTATGTATTAAACTAAATAATTTAAGACAAGTAAGAGTGCTATATTCGGCTACGCCAAATCTTATGTACCCTTCACCATGATGAGATAAGAACAAAAAGTTATATACATAAAAAACGTTCTTTAGATAGGTAGAAATAATTATTAATTGAGCCACGCTAACTTTTCATTTCGCCATGCCGAAGAATATAAAAAAAAAAAAAAAAAAGTTATATATGTACCTAAGCCCGTTTCTTTTTTTGCCAAAGTTGATGTTTGAAATTCGTTTTATAATCTTAAAATCGTTTTTTAGAATATAAAAAATTAAATAAAAAAAATGAAAAAAAAATTATTTTTGGGATTCGAACTGGCAAATATCATCTGTCTCAGGAGAGAACTTACCAACTCGGCTACGAATGCTTTTACTGAAGAAGCTTTAAATTAAAATATATTGAGTATATGAGTTTGTTTCTTTATTTAAGCGGCATATCATATAAATGCATTAATGTGTATGTGGATGCGTAAAATTTAACACATACAAAAATAAAATCCACAACTTGTAGTGAAGGGTATAAAAAAACAACAAAAAAAAAAAACACATTACCAACACTGTATTACCATAAACACATAACAAATAAAATCCACCACTTGTAGTGAAGGGTATAAAAAAACAACAACAAAACCACATTACCAACATTGTATTACAATAGCCACTGTATGACCGTAGAAAACCAAATTGAATTGGTTTGTATGGTATGTTTATGTTGTTTTGGTAATACAATGTTGGTATGGTAATGTCACGTCTAATTGGACCTTTAAAGGAAGAAATTTGAGGCAGTCGTGGTTTTTCACTGATATCTCAGCCATTTGTGGACCGATCTTGCTGAATTTCAATAGCAAACAATTCCGGACCATATGTGACATAAATGTATAATAACCTGGCCCCCATCATATATGGGGGCTCCTCATAAGGACTCAGAATATATATACTTTATAGGGTCTAACATCAATGTTATACAAATTGCAAACGGAATGACAACTTATATATACCCTATTCACCACCTGTGGTGAAGGGTATAAAAATAGAATATAGGAACTTTTGCTTCTTATAATACATTGTAATCATGAAAATAATGTTAATAATTTACAAAATGTGGCATCGAATTGATGTCACTATAGTAAAAAAAGATGCCACGTAAAAAATGACAAATTTGTACGAAGACGTTACCCTGCCTTTACACATGCAAGTAGTGGCAAATTTGTTCGAAATAGTCGAATCTCATGCCATTAGCTTTTGTGTTTACACATGCCACTGCGAGTTCATTTTCAAAATGTCTTTGAAGAGTCAACTTGAGATAATTTGTTGACTTCTTAAATTAAAAAAAAGCATCAAAAAATCAAATAGAGTTACCGAGTTAATCACATAAGCACATTTTTGGAGAAATGGTTTACAATTATTTATATAAGGATTATTTTAACAATATTTATGCTCTATAATTAACAAACTTGCTTTTATTAATGCGTGTTTCAAAAAATTAATCATAATAATACATTTATCAAGTTAAAACTTTAATAACAGTTCGACAATAATCCAGTAAATTTGCATTAAATTTTTAACAGGGTAACATTGTTCATCGTTTTGTCATTTAATGGCATGCAAGTGCCAAATTTCCACTCGCATGCAATTTTTGCTGCCACTGGAGCTGCCATTGCGAAAAATGTGAGTGTTAAGTAAAAAAGTGTGAGTGTATTGAGGTTTTCGAACTGGCAGTGGCATGTGTAAACAGTGATGCCAACTTTTTGAGCGCAAAAAGCACTTTAAAATTTAAAAAAAGCACTAAAAAGCACTATTTTGAACAAAAAAAGCGTAAAAAAAGCACTAATCCAATTTTACAATTTAATTAAACACAAAAGAAGGTGCCGAATATTAAATACCTCTAAAACTTTAAAAAAGGCGACGGCGTAGATGGGGGACCATTTTCATTTAAAATTAAATAATAAATATATTTACATTTGTATATAAAAATTTTTAAATGTATTATTATTATCTTCAATAAAAATAATATTATCCAAATCATTTGGAGTTTGAATTGGCCATAAAACAGTTTAAAAGTAATACAGAGCGAGCTCGATTTTCGTAGCTCGAAAAAATACGGTTTCCGACCGCATGTTTTGAACTTTTTAATACGTTTTTTCTACAAGACTCAAAATCGTTGTTTATTTTTCCATTTACAATTCTTAATATTTTTCAAGCCATTTTCTATTTTTGAAACAGTGTCTACATCTTTAAAAAAATGTTTACCGAAAATAAATACATCGTTTTTATTACGATTACTAAATATGTTGTCAACGCTTAAAAGTGCAACGTTTTGTAAAATTTCCAAATTGCTAGGAAGCCTAGCTCAAACCTCGTAATTAAAGTTTTTGGTAAAACGAATGTAACTTTCTTTTATCACTCTTTTTATCATTTAAAATCTTAAAATCTTTACAGGCTTTCTCAAAACTGTACTCCAAATGGCAAATCTCATCTAAATCATCCTCTATATAACCGAAGTTTTAAAAAATGGTAAAAAAAAAAAAATATTTTTAAAAGCATTAAAGGCACTAACGAAAAATTGAAAAAGCACCAAGTTGGTGCTTTTTCTTAGTTTGGCACTAAGGATACAATTTTGGCGTTTTGAGGCATCAAAAAGCACCATAAATAGTGCCAAAAGCACTTAGTTGGCATCACTGATGATGCTTGAGAAAAGCCTAGAAGAGTTTGCGAATACTACTCAAAACATAAATGCAAATAATACGCAGTTGGTTAAAAAAGTATTCGCTGTGTTTACAGAATAGTTCAGTGGTTCAGTGCCAAAAATATATGTAGATTACTTAAAAGGCACTTAAAAGCACTGTGAGAAATTGTTAAAAGCACTATAAATACCCGTTTTTCAAAAACGGGTGTTTAACAAAATTTCGGGTATTGCATAAGCAAAAAAGCACCAAGAAATACCCGAAAGGCACCAAAATGGCAACGCTGTGTGTAAATGCTAGGTAAGTCATTGGATTGATTTTACTTTTTGTATCATTGATGCCATTTGTAGTAAAGGCCCAAATACATTGGTCAAATTCCCATCCAGCATTGTGGTAGTATTAATGAAAATGAGTTTGTATGTGTGACACCGACGATGCTTGATGGAAAATCAAAAAATTTAGATATTTAGCATGCTTGACGAGTGATTTTGATGAATGTATTGGCGTTACTCATCAAGCACCCACACACTTTTAACGTGATTTCAAACCGAACAGTCGCTAAAAATGTCGGATGAAAAAAAAAATGCTTTGGAGGAAAAAAAAAACAATGATGGAATTATGGGAAACTTTTTAATTAATAATTTTCTTCTTCTTTTCTTCAATTTTTGTTTTTATTAATTAAAAAGCAACAATTAAACACTTTTTATCTATATTTTAATATTTTTTGCTCCTGTTGTTGTCACTTCAAAATAAAATGGAAAATGAATGCTTGACAGCTCATCCAGCAAATGTATGTTCAAATGTCAAGTACACGTACACGAGCTTGATGTCAAGCCTTTGACCAGTGTATTTGGGCCTTAACATTGATGTCACAATCAGCGTTGCCGTTTTGGTTACTTTTAACCAAAATTGGTTACTTTTTTTCTCAATGTGTACTTGTGTACTTTTTTTCCATTTTGGTTACTTTTTTTCGAAACAAAAATAACCAATTGTTTGTTTTGGAACAAGAACTACCCGCTCCGCTTTTTTGACCCTTAAAATTGTGTGTGGCATTTGTGCATCTAAAACCAATACTTTTTTCATCAACTTAAAGATTTTTTTTAGAAGCTTAAACTTTAACTGACTATCATGTTAACCATATAAGGTATTTACTTTGAAGTGTAGATGGCCATTATCCGCTACTCTCCATGCTTCATGGGGCTAGCTGAAACACTTTTTTAGATAAACGATAGGGTCAAAGGCCCTTCCGATCCCGTTTAATATGATTATATTCTACCGGGCAAAAAGCATCTATATATAAAAGATCTACCGCAAAATTCAATTCAATATTGCACTTTGATACCATAACACACAGCAAGACTTTAAACGGTTTACTTGTAAAAGCTCTGTATAAAAATTGACGAAAATAAGTGTAAAGTTTGTATAGATGGTGCCTCTTCCACTAAAAATTTCGAAAAATGTTTAAGCCTACAAGATAAAAATAAACACATTTTCTTCTTTATACATATTTTTAAACCGAAGTGCGAATAAAAAAGTCCTTTTGATACAAATTAATTTTGGTTACTTTTTTTCGTTTTTGGTTACTTTATTTTTACATTTTGGTTACAAATTGTTTTTGGTTGTGGCAACGCTGGTCACAATTCTGATGTAAGGGCATCAACAATATGAGTATGCATTTTTCTATCAGTGTACTTGGGACCAGGGTTGTCGGATTGATTTCAACCTTTTTCGCCAAATTAAATGTCAAAAATCGTCAAAATCGCCAAAGCCTTTGTTTTTCAGTTTTTGACAATAAAATACATATTTTTAGAATTATTAAAAATATTTTTTATAAACTTTAAAAAATAAATTTGTTTCGTATCACTAAAATACGCCAAAAATTCAAAAAAGTCGCCATGATATATGTTTTGTTAAATTTTTATTTATGTAGAACGAAGTAAAAAAAGTTAGTGAACACAAAAAAGGTACGATGTTTAATATAAAATTGCTTATAGTAGTCTAATTAAAGCAACAAAAAAAGAATTTTTGCAGTTAGTATTAAACAAATATTGGATATACATTTGTTGCAGTTATCTAAAAAGTTTCACTGGCAAGACTCCCTATTTGTTTTCTTTTTTAGAATACACTGTGAGAGAATTTCATTTAATCAATGAAGGTACAAAAGAAGTGCAACATGTTCTATTCACATTCATATAATTTAAACCTCGTAATAAGTTATTATTATTACTAATAACGCGTCTAGAAGTTCGTAATGCATTCTACTTTGAAGGCGAGTTTTTGTGGAGTTCATAATTTCAACACAGGAAATACTTGTTGTAATTACCAGCATATAAAGTACAGCCAAAGCAAGTTCCTTTAAATGGTACATACCTGCCGTATCCATGTAGCTATAAAATATATACATTAGATTAAATATCACATCTTTACAATTAACAAACGCTAATTTTTTCGAGTGTGTTGCGTAAACATCAAAAGGTATGTAAGGATTTATAAAAATCTTTAACAACAACGTTTTTTATCTATGATAATAAAATGCCACATACAACTCAGTTGAGTTGTAATTAAGACAACTGATTGTGATCAGTTGTAATTTTTGTTATGTTTTTCTTCAACGCAATGTAGCAAAGTTGTAAACCATAATACCAAAATTAGGAAATTACAACTCAACTAAGTTGAGTTGTAAATTGTAATAGGGGCCATACATACATACATACTTTCAGATACTGACCAAACATATGAATGCCTAAAATTACATACATAAAAATACTAGAATAAAAGTAATATGTTTTCTTCTTATTGAATATAACGAATTTTAAAACAAATCATCAAAAAAAGCCAAAAAAATCGCCAACTATTTTTTTAAATCGCCATGTTGCCAAATCAAAAATTAGGTCGCCAAACAAGTTTGAAAATCGCCACGTTTGGCGAGAAATCGCCACATCTGACAATCCTGCTTGGGACAAATTTTACACCGATAGGTAATAAGTTACATGGATGAGAAAGGTCACCAAAATGTCAAACTTTGACCCCCTCTAACTCAGAAACTTTTTTACCGATCTTGTTAAAAATTTGTGTTTAAACTACTATCCAATAGGACTAACCTTGGTGCAAATTTTATCAATTGATCGGAAGCCATTGATTTCAAAATTGGGTCACTTGACTTGAAATCTCCCTTTTATATATATAAAACGTATATAAAATGTTTGGTATTTTGTTTGTTATTTTCTTCATTATTTTCTAAAATATTAATTTTAGCAAAAAACTTTCTTTGAGGCTAATGTTGTTGACTAGAAGGGCTAAAATATTGCCATATATCATATTCTTGTAAAATGTTTTTTAAAGAGATAGTCATATTCAAACAAATTACATTTGAATAAATGGGCTTGAAGGCAAACTTTGAGGGGCGGACGCCTCCCTTAAACACAACTTATTGCTATGACATTTTTTTGTATTTTTTGTACATAAAACTGAACCGATTTGGGGGGGGGGGTGTGAATATAAGAAAAAAAAAAAAATTCTCCATACAACTAACGGCCACGCTAACTAATGTGGATAGACAA
This sequence comes from Pollenia griseotomentosa, assembly GCA_963931875.1. NCBI lineage: Eukaryota > Metazoa > Arthropoda > Insecta > Diptera > Polleniidae > Pollenia > Pollenia griseotomentosa. The sequence goes on along the minus strand of OZ007560.1, from coordinate 259,174,129 downwards.
GTGCGAGAGAAAAACACCAGGTTACTCTAATTTTTTATCGACGCCACACCAGTTACAAAATATATAAATATGTAGCACTAAAAGGAATTTAAAAGTTTGTTTATCTCCTGCCGGTGCAGTAACGCTTTTACAAACTATCATAGACGATAGGGAATGCAGGTTGGTTTTCCCGAGAAAGTGGAAAATATTAAATGTTTACATATTTATGCATATTGATTATAAAAATCTCCATGCTTATACAAAATTAGTTCTGACATCATCGAATAAATAATTTGTAAAATTATCAAAAACTAGCCGTGCCTGCGGCGTTGTAGACACATTTTTTTGAAGGATTATATTGATCTACATATGTTTCAAATTTCATCAAAATAAGTTAGATAGTTTCGGATGAAAGAAATTGCCCATATGTCCCTTCATATTCTTAGCTTTAATAAAATATAAACCCTGTGTGTTTTATTTACGCTGATTCTAGTATTCAAATTTCATCAAAACTAGTTAGATATTTTCGGAGAGGCAGTAATTCTCCCTATGTCCCCCTCTTGATCCTAGTTTAAAAAAAATTTTAAATCCTATACATACAACATAAAAATCGGTTCAACTTTTTAGCGGATTAGGCGTAGCAAACGCAAAAGTAACTTTGATATTCGGTCAGGGGACAGTCGAGCACACAGATAATTTTTTAATAACTATAAAAGTAAAATTAAAAATTAGTACATATATTTTTTTGAAGGATTAGATTGATCTACATATGTTTAAAATTTCATCAAAAAAATATAAATATAAACCCTGTGTGTTTTATTTACGCTGATTCTAGGATTTAAATTTCATCAAAACTAGTTAGATATTTTCGGAGAGGCAGTAATTCTCCCTATGTCCCCCTCTTGATCCTAGTTTAAAAAAAATATTAAATCCTATACATACAACAATCGGTTCAACTTTTTAGCGGATTAGGCGTAGCAAACGCAAAAATAACTTTGATATTCGGTCAGGGGACAGTCGAGCACTCAGATAGACTGGAGGCGGAATGAAGCGTGAATAGTATGGCCTTCAAACGATTAACCGTTGTTAGCTTAATCGAATAATTTTGGGCGATTAACTGTTCGAATAATTTAAAATTGCTTATTTTCGATTAACGAATAATTCGAATAATTTGTGTCGATTAATCAAATTTTTTTTCACAGTATTAGTTTTTTTCTTTAATGTAAAAAACAAGCCGGTTTTAAATACCCTTTTATTGCTTCTTAACTCAGGAACATTTCCTTCGAGTAACAATTTTTTTTAAATATAGTTCAAATACTGATGATGAAGATGATTTTTTTAAGACGAATGAATAGAACCTTCTACCAGACCTTAACAAGACAATTAAAATTAGTAAGACTAACAAAAGAACAAAGAAATTGGACATGCTTTATAACGCTTTAAGGCCCAACCATAATATGCATAGCGTTGCTTAACCTACTGTCAAAAAGTAACAAGTCTCTCATACATATGTATTTAAAAAAACAAAAATAAAATAAACAAACATTTGATTCCGTACGGAATGTGCGATCAGTTTCGCACTTTGCTTAAGCAAATAACAGTTTCATAAAATTTAACAAAAAGTTTCCTTAAGTATAATATGGTTTGCCTCATATGATTTACATGTATTCGTACATTTGCTTAAGCCAACTTAAGCACATTATGGTTGGGCCTTTACTTTCAACCTCTATCTTATGTACGTTAGGAAGTTCCATTCTTTATTTTGTTAAAAAAAATTTTAAAATCCTCCTACAAACAAACAAATAAACAAACATCACCTCTTTATAATATTAGTAAAGAAGTATAGATTAATGCCCGTAATTTCTACAAAAAGAAAACGGGGGCCTAATTCTGGCAGTCGTGATCACTCGATCACTTTCTCGATTCGAAAGCAATTTTATTTTAGTCAATACTGAACGAATCGAAATTATTTTTTCAGAATTATGAAACTCAAATTATTGCTTTATGACACTGAAAAAATAATTCTAATTCGTTCTGTAGTGACGGAAATAATTAGATATTAAATTGCTTTCGAATCAAGAAAGTACTCGATCACGACTGCCAGAATCAGGCCCCAGGGGCCTTATTTACCTTGCGCTAATTGTACTTTATTGTTTAATGCCAAAATTTGTGTTCTTTTGTAAACATAAAATATAAAACACTTCTTAAAAATTAGGGGTGCATAAAAAAATGCAACACTTTTTTTTAGAAAAGAAAACGTCATAAGTTTATGTGCTGTGCAAAGTTCGATTGCACCTGTTAAGTGTCTGACAAACATTTTTTAAAGGCAATTTGACAGATCATCGTTGAACCTGAAGGACAATATGCAGCATGTTATAAAAAATTTATTCGCCGTTACTTAAATAAAGATCTGTCTATACATATTTTCTTATAAATTTTTTTAGCATTTATTCTAGTATTTATTTAGCATTTTTGCCTTAATAAGTTTTGGCAACCACCTATCACTAAAATAATATTTTTTTGGCAATTAAATGATGTTTTCAATTTTGGTTTAAAATTTTTTTTAGTCAAAAATAAAAGTTAAAATTTGACAGATTTCAGTAAAAGATAAAAGTTCAATTTTGACCGGTATCCTTTGGTAAAACATATTAATAAAACGAAGTTAAAAGTTGAAATATGTGGTGCATTAAGTTACGAAAAATGTATCTATACCTCATATTAAAAAGCAGAAAAGTTTGTATGTTTGTTACAGGTAATCTCCGGAATTGCTGGTCCGATTTTAAAATATGCTTTTACAAAATGAAGAATGGAACCTCCTTACGGACATACACAGAAAAAATTATTGCTGAATTATTTTCAAACAAACGCTTGTGTCTCAAAGCCAGCCGCCGCTCTGCTCTGCCTTCATCTTCTCCTACAGTGCTAGCTTGCAGTGATGCCAACTTTTTGAGAGCAAAAAGCACTTTAAAATTTAAAAAAGAACTATTTTGAACAAAAAAAGCGTAAAAAAGCACAAATCCATTTTTACAATTTAATTAAACACAAAACAAGTTGCCTTCGGCTGTGCCGAATATTAAATACCTCCAAAATTTTAAAAAAGGCGACGGCGTAGATGGGGGACCATTTTCATTTAAAATTAAATAATAAATATATTTACATTTGTATATAAACATTTTTAAATGTATTATTATTATCTTCAATAATAATAATATTATCCAAATCATTTGGAGTTTGAATTGGCCAACAAACAGTTTAAAAGTAATACAGTGCGAGCTCGATTTTCGTAGCTCGAAAAAATACGGTTTCCGACTGCATGTTTTAAACTTTTTAATACGTTTTTTCTACATGACTCAAAATCGTTGTTTATTTTTCCATTTATAATTCTTAATATTTTTCAAGCCATTTTCTATTTTTAAAACAGTGTCTACATCTTTAAAAAAATGTTTACCGAAAACAAATACATCGTTTTTATTACGATTACTAAATATGTTTTCAACGCTTAAAAGTGCAACGTTTTGTAAGATTTCCAAATTGCTAGGAAGCCTAGCTCAAACCTCGTAAATAAAGTTTTTGGTAAAACGAATGACACTTTCTTTCATCAATTTTTTTTATCATTTGAAATCCTAAAAATCTTTACAGGCCTTCTAAAAATTGTACTCCAAATAGCTAATCTCATCTAAATCATCCAGCATCAGCATTAAAGGCACTAACTGTGGCAACACTGTAGAGAGGAATAGGGAAATGAACAATGTAAATAGTCAACTGCCGGTACAAAATAAGAAAGCAGGGAAAAGAGTAACTAGTTAATAAGAAGAAGCCATTTGGTTTCCTAAACTAAGGGAGAAAATTAAAAATCACATCGGTAATTGTCTCAAATGTATCGCGTTTTCCCGAAAGAGTGGTAAGCATGAGGGCTTACTATACAACATTCCTAAGGGCAATATTCCGTTTGAGACAGTTCATGTGGACCATTTTGGTCCGGTCAGTATAAAAAATGCTAGAAAGAAGTACGTTTTCCTGGTGGTGGATGCATTCTCGAAATTTGTAAGACTTTATGCCGTTTGCACTACTAATACGAAGGAGGTATGTAGGTGTTTGACAGCTTATTTTCATACCTATAGTAGACCATCGGTTATAGTGTCGGATAGGGGTAGCGCTTTCACTTCTGGGGAATTCCAAAATTTCGTTGAGGATAATAATATAAGGCATATTAAGATAGCCACGGCTTCGCCTCAGGCTAATGGTCAGGTGGAGAGAATTAACAGTAGTCTGGCGCCGATGGTGGCGAAATTGACGAACGCAGGGACAATGTATAGCTTAGATAGGGTTTTGCCGGATATAGAATTTACATTGAATAATACGTTCCATAGGAGTATTGGTACGACGCCTAGTGAATTGCTTTTTGGTGTAAGACAAAAAGGTAGGAAAATTTATTTTTTAAGGGAAAAGTTAGAGGAAATTAATACACAGGAGTCCCGTAGGAATTTACGGGCTATGCGCGAATCCGCCTCCAAGAGGATGAAGAGATGTCAGGAATATAATAAGAGATTAAAGGATCGTGGTCGGATTAACAAGGTTTTTAGTATAGGTGACTATGTGGTTGTGAAGAATTTTGTCAGTAGTGCTCGGGCTTGTAGGAAGGTTATTCCCAAATATAAGGGTCCGTATAAGATCATTAGGATCTTCCTAATGACAGATATGTCTTGAGCGATGTGGATGGCTTTCAGGTTAGTCAAGTCCCTTATGAAGGGATTTGGGAAGCCGCTAATATGAAATCATGGTTACCCAGTTCATGTAATGTTGAAGGTAAGGTCGGGGCGACTTAAGTTCAGGATGGCCGAACTGTGGCAACACTGTAGAGAGGAATAGGGAAAAGAACAATGTAAATAGTCAACTGCCGGTACAAGATAAGAAAGCAGGGAAAAGAGTAATTAGTTAATAAGAAGAAGCCATTGTGAACACATCACTAAATGAATGAAAATAGAAAAAACGTATATATAAATAAAGACATTTTTTAATTAACAGAAAGACATTTACTTTCATTTATATAAATACTAAATAACGAAAAATTGAAAAAGCACCAAGTTAGTGCTTTTTCTTAGTTTGGCACTAACGATACAATTTTGGCGTTTTGAGGCATCAAAAAGCACCATAAATAGTGCCAAAAGCACTAAGATGGCATCACTGATGATGCTTGAGAAAAGCCTAGAAGAGTTTGCGAATACTACTCAAAACATAAATGCAAATAATACGCAGTTGGTTAAAAAAGTATTCGCTGTGTTTACAGAATAGTAGCAAAATGGTTCAGTGCCAAAAATATATGTAGATTACTTAACCCTCTATAACTCAAAATCTTAAAATTACAAATGTTCAATTGATTCACATAGAGGTTAACATTAAAAAAAAAATACATATTTTTTAAAATTAAAAAAATTTTTTTTTAAAGTAGTAATTTCATAAAAACGGAGTGTGTCCTATAGGCAACAACGAGCAACAAGGGAAAGCAAAAGTAAAAAAGTTATGAAAAAGCTTAACGTAAAAATTTAAAGCATTTCATGTCTATGTTAATTAGATCAGATAAGACGACTGAAAACTCTTAAAATAGTTTTCTGTTTTCGAGTAGCATAAATCCACGATGCATATCTACACAGTATGATTAAATTTTACATATGTATTTTTAGTAAATGCGTCGAATTCTTTTTCGTCCATTAAGGTCAGTGATCGACTTGATTCTGGCGGACTACTTGCGAAGGCAAGGGTTGCAGAGGTTTTCTATTCGTTTTTGCTTGGATTTAACCATATAAAAGTCGGCGCGTAAGGGTGGGTTTAGTTCTCATCCTACATAGAGATTCGCTTACTTCTAGGCGAGAGTTTCTCGATAACATAATGGACCTTGATTTATTTGCATTCGCTCTTATAAATCAAGGAAAATTTAGACATTGTTACGTCTAAATAGTAATTCTCAACCAAAAAATAAAAAAAGCACAATAATAAATTTTCTGGAGGCTGTAAAAAATAGATTCCCTTTTCAATCAATGTAGCCCACAAGACACAAACACTAAATTTCGTGTTTTACGCATATAAGTCAAAAATATTGAAAATACTAGAGTAATGACTCATATTTGGACACTAACCTTAAAGACTCTCACAAAAAAAAAAACGAAGCAGCGGTTATAAAAATATTTTTTATTAATTATTTATCATAAAGCACTTTCACTTTTTTAAATCTTAAAAATTATAATGGGATCGCAATATTTATAACAATAAGAAACAACTAGCTTATGCTTTTTTACACTTGAGGTAAAGAACAGAGTGTATACAAAAGGTTACATTACTTGATAGGCCACAATAACTATTACTATGGAAATTATTGAGAGATGACCAGTATGTTGCCTGTAGTATACTATATGTTACAGAGGGTTGAAAGACACTTAAAAGCACTGTGAGAAATTGTTAAAAGCACATTAAATACCCGCTTTTCAAAAACGGGTGTCTAACAAAATTTCGGGTATAGCATAAGCAAAAAAGCACCAAAAAATACCCGAAAGGCACCAAAATGGCAACGCTGCTAGCTTGTGTGCGCCTCATTGCTCGTGCAAAAACTTTTTTGTTTGATTCAGCAAAATTATTTTTTAGAAATTTATATGAATTTCAGTAAACTTTTTGTTTGATTCAGTAAAATATTTGTTTGAAAAAATCAGTATTTTTTTTTCAATAAACGAAATGCAAAAAAATTGTTTGAATATGCGAATTTGTTTGTAGGACCGATTTCAGACAAAAAATGTTTTGATTCTACAAATTTTTTGTTTGAATTGGAAAAATAATTTTTTCTGTGTTGGACCTAATTTTACTACAATATCTATATTTGCTAGGGTCTTACGCGTATTTAAATGATTTCCCATGGGACCTTTGGTAAATTATAGGTCGATCTTTACGAAATCTGACAGTGAGATTTCTAGTCATATAAAACTGTGACACCAAATTTTATTACAATAGCATTATTCGTTACGACTTTAGTCATACTAAACCTTTTCCTGAAAAAAGGCTTTATTTGACTCATATGGCAAATTGTGGACCGTTCTTCACGAAATTAAGTAGTATAATTTCTAGCCATATAGAACAAAGTTGTGCAAATTTTCGATCCAAAACTGCTTAGGATAACTAGAAGCAATTCAACACCTATATTGTTCTTTTCATTTGAATTGCTTAAAAATGAGCATGTTTTTAACAGACGGATATGGCTAAATTGACTAGGAACTAGTCGCAGGACCCAAAATATATATGTATTCCTTCGGTCTTTCATAAATAATAAAAAAGGTTCACGCGGAATGACAAACTTTGTATACCCTCATTCACCGCTAGTGGTGGAGGGTATAAAAACTTTTCAATTTTAAACAATGTGTTTATTCATTCAATTAAAATAATAATTACTATCCAAAAATCCATATTTTATTCAATTACCACTGTTGATTAAAAATAAATAAAAAATAATATTCTTATCCCGGTTTAAACGATTTAACAATAGCTGAAGACAGAATTTTATCAGCCGTATAAGAAAGTGTTCTTTTATTACAACTTTACTTAAACCTTCCAGGTAGGATCAACCTTCGATTTATTATTATTAAAATCAGGCTCACTTTCGAAATACCCAATCCGATTAGTTAGTATGAAAAGAAACTACACCACCAAATTTCGCGAAGTTCGGTCCATTATTTAGCGTAGCTCCTATGCTCACTCTCGGAAAGCACTTTATTAAGCCAAAAATCGTAACGAGTATTTGTAATAAGGTAAAATTTGATCCAACTGGGTAAAAAACAACATCACGTAGTTATCGGTCCAAAACTTACCACAGGTCTAATATAAAACCGCCTTCAGAAAAAAATCTTTATTATGCCTAAATAAAACAGGGGTCTAATTACCGCATACGATATCGAGCAAAATTGATCGAAATTTTTTGTTTTGGTATCATGACTCTCGATATCGAATGAAATGTATCGTAATTTGAGATGATTGCGTTCGATATCGAGTAACCAAAGACATTACATCTCTCGAGTTTTCATTCGATACGTCAGTGTCTATCGTATGCAGAAAAATACGATAGTTTACTCGATACGATAGCTTACTCGATATCGAATGCGGGGATTATACCCCAGAATTGAATTATTTTATTTTTGTTTAGAAATTTATTTGAAATTGACTGCGTATAATAGAATTCAATGTTATTACAGTTCTTGTTATCAGGGGTGTGCTGGAAATCGAAAACGTAAAACTCAAGAATTTGGAAGTTGTTTTTAATACACTTTTAATCTAATTTTTATTATTTTAGTTATTAAATTCTATTTAATAGAGAAATATTTGTATAATATTTGCCATAAAATTCTTTTATTACAGAAATCTTGTTAAAAAGGCTTATAAAATTCTTGCGTTTTGTGTTTTCGATTTCCAGCACACCCCTGTATATTTTTTTTATACCCTTCACCAAAGGTAAAAGGGTATATATATTTAACTTTGTCATTCCGTTGGTAATTCCTACAATATTGATCATAGACCCTATAAAGTATATATATTCTGAGTTCTAATGAGAAGCAAAGTTGACTTTACGATGTCCGTCTGTCGTTGAAATCGGCTTTCCGAAGACCCTAGATTTGATCGGTTGGCATATATGTATGTTGCATATGTACCGTTAAATTTTGTTATTTAAATTACGCCTAATCGGTCCACAAATGGTTGTTAGTACACTGTCTCTAATTTATAATTATTAAGTTTTTTTGTACATTCACTTAAAAGTTTTGATTAATTCCTGCTCGAAAACAACAACACCTAAACCGTACGAAAAGCTGAAAAATTTAATAAATTGATTTTTTTAAGATATTTAATTTTTGTTTTTTTTTAGTTTATTTATCATTTTAGTTTATTTTAATCGCACGATCTGCGCTGAAGTTGCTTCGCTGAACTTCCTGAATAGCTGATGGTTTTTTGACCCAATATCTGAGAAAACATTAATTTGCTTTTGTAAAGCCGGAATTTAACATAGGAAAAATATTTTTTTTTAAAGTATTTAAAACCTTGGACTTATATTGGTTATATTGGTGGTGATGAGATTTTCATGCACTAAAAAATCGAAAATATGCACTAAAAAATCCAAAATATGCCCTAAATAAATAAAATTTATGCACTAAAAACTTAAAAAATTTCCATAAAAAATCGTTTTTTAATTTGCTACTAACAAAAATATAAAAAATTTAGTCTATTGTTATTCAAATATCTTTAAAAAACTTAAATAAGGGTATGTTCAGACCCAACAAATATTTGACTAAAAAATCCAAAAAAGCTAACCGGTAAATTTATCAAACTTTAGCTTTATTTTTGACCATTTCTATTGATTTACGAAACATTATTTGTAATAAGATAATTTATAATGAAATTTAGAAACTGTTCATCTAGCCAAACTGTTTGCAAAAGCAAATAATTTTTAAATAAAACTAGTGGCTACGTATATAACGTCAAATATTTAATAATTTCTAATTAAAATTTTTGTTTGTTGAGAAAAAATTTATTTTAAGATCCCACTTTGATTCCAGATCAGATCAAAAATATTAAAAATTTATTTTATTTTTTTAAATTTTTAATTTTTTTTGCGGATTTTTTTAATTTGTCGGGCTATTCTTCCTTCCACATTGTTAATTTTATAATTTTCTGCAATATCAATTAGTTCTTAGACTATCGACAAAAAACATGCATTTGCATGGAAATCACATCCTTACACATACCTAAGTATCGCTTTTATCACTTTTTTTTTTAACATTTATACATAAATGATATTTTTAAAAATTTCTAAATTGCCTTAATGTGGCTGTATGATAATATAAAAAAAAAAATTACGTTTGGTGCGGAAACTTTTCTGCGATTTCGAAAAAAAAATATAATAATATACTATTTTATGCTCCAAAAAAGATCTAAAAATTGTAAAAAGTTATATGCCTAATGTAACATATATGCAACATATTTCTCAGAAATGAAATCGTCATAAGATAGCCGAATATAGATAACACTCTGACTTGTTTTTATTTATCATTGTAAATTTTTAAGATTTAAACTTAAATCAAGGCGAATTAACTACAGGTGCTGTCGAAACGGCATCTGTAGTTGAATTCGCCCTGACTTAAATCAAGTTAAAAAAAAACAAATAAACAATTAGTAGGAATTTATTAAAAGTTATTTTCGACAAAACCGAATAAATGTAAATATGAAAAATCAAATTTTACAAGTTTAAATAACTTTATTTGATAGTTTGTGCCTAATTACAATAAATAATTATATGTATAATTGATTCAAATAACAGTCATGGACTCTACCGTGTCAAAATCCTTATTTCGGAAGCATATTTGTAAAAGCGCTAGTTGAATATGTCGATTTCGCCGAATGTTTCAACCAAACAAATCTCATACATGGAGAATATCTGGTCTAAATTTTACCAAACCAGATTGTTTTGGATGGAGCCTATCGTACCAAAACCCAAAATTCGGAAGGACACTTGTATTGTGGCCAGGTGAAATATTGGACAGATTTGGCTCGTTTTTAATATTCTTTATGGGCACTTTTGTGCCAAAACCATAATTAATTGAAGAAAAACGTAGTTTTTTGTCTGAACTTTGACCATTTATAAAACATATCATTTTTTTAATCAATTTAATCACATCCTTACACATACCTAAGTATCGCTTTTATCACTTTTTTTTTTAACATTTATACATAAATGATATTTTTAAAAATTTCTAAATTGCCTTAATGTGGCTGTATGATAATATAAAAAAAAAATTACGTTTGGTGCGGAAACTTTTCTGCGATTTCGAAAAAAAAATATAATAATATACTATTTTATGCTCCAAAAAAGATCTAAAAATTGTAAAAAGTTATATGCCTAATGTAACATATATGCAACATATTTCTCAGAAATGAAATCGTCATAAGATAGCCGAATATAGATAACACTCTGACTTGTTTTTATTTATCATTGTAAATTTTTAAGATTTAAACTTAAATCAAGGCGAATTAACTACAGGTGCTGTCGAAACGGCATCTGTAGTTGAATTCGCCCTGACTTAAATCAAGTTAAAAAAAAACAAATAAACAATTAGTAGGAATTTATTAAAAGTTATTTTCGACAAAACCGAATAAATGTAAATATGAAAAATCAAATTTTACAAGTTTAAATAACTTTATTTGATAGTTTGTGCCTAATTACAATAAATAATTATATGTATAATTGATTCAAATAACAGTCATGGACTCTACCGTGTCAAAATCCTTATTTCGGAAGCATATTTGTAAAAGCGCTAGTTGAATATGTCGATTTCGCCGAATGTTTCAACCAAACAAATCTCATACATGGAGAATATCTGGTCTAAATTTTACCAAACCAGATTGTTTTGGATGGAGCCTATCGTACCAAAACCCAAAATTCGGAAGGACACTTGTATTGTGGCCAGGTGAAATATTGGACAGATTTGGCTCGTTTTTAATATTCTTTATGGGCACTTTTGTGCCAAAACCATAATTAATTGAAGAAAAACGTAGTTTTTTGTCTGAACTTTGACCATTTATAAAACATATCATTTTTTTAATCAATTTAATCAAGGCGAAAGTAAAAAAAAAAATTAAATTCATAGATCATGGAAACACTTGAAAAAGTAAAGGTGTGAAGGTAAAAGCAGAGATTTATGGATAAAAATTAGGGGCAGTCGTGATTTTTTGTCCATATCTTACTTAGTCATTTGTAAACCGAACTGGCTGAATTTCAATGGAAATATATTCCTACATGTGATATAAATATAAACCTCCTTAGTCCCATCACAATGGGGTCTTCAGAAAACCCATTTCAACCTACACACAAACGGACGAACAGACCAACCGACTTCGTTTAACCAACTTCGCTAATCATAAGGACCCAGAATATATATGTATATATTTTATAGGGCTTAAGATTAATATAGTATTAGTGGAATGGAAAACTTTTCAAGTGTGGTAAGGGAATGTTGCTAAAAAGTTATGGGAATTTTACATACATTTGTTAGGAATAATGCTTGTGCGTATCCCCACATATACAAAAATATATATTTATATATATAAAGTTGCAACACAAGCAGACAAAATGCTGGAGAATTTCTTGGCTGCATGTCCCATCGTTTTAACCTTTGTTTGTTGAGATTTTTTTAACTTCTTGTATAGTCAATGAAAAAAGTATACTTACAACTACTTATTTTAGTACAAATTCTAACAAAAAATTATAATTCTAAAATTCTACACCAAATCTTATACATGACGTCGCTTTTAAATTGGAAATGAATTTGGTTACTTTTTAACTATGCGACGTTATTTTTTTTCTTCAAAGCTATTGCCTTGAGTTAACCGCTTTTAGAGGAACCACTGTACACTGTACACTTATAGCTCGTTAACACCACATCGAGCCAAATCTAGTTATTCTGGACAAAACAGAATTTACTTAGCAACAAAACTGATTAGATTTATATTTCACAATGTATTATGGAATACGTAAGACTTATGTGATAGTGAAAACTAGCGTTTGTGGTGCCAAATATAGATAAATACAACTAAAAAAACTTTGTTTCTTATACAACATAAAACAATAAAATCATTTTTTGGTCACAAAATCTTGTTCACTCTCAAATCTGGGATCTGGGCATCTCTCGTCTTGATTCAAGTTTCGTCTATATTAAACCTTCTCTTGATTTATTATCGCAAAAGTCCTGTATGCTTCTGACACTATTTACACGAACTTAAAAGTCGCTAAAATACAGTAACATGCTATTCTGCAATACAAATGCTATTGTTTATATATTTAAAATATAACAAAATTGAAGGTCAAAGCGCGGAATCTTACACTAAAATTAAATTAATTTTGAAATTAAATTAATAATATTTTACAGGGGTCTTATGCAGAAAAAAAAAATATTTTCGCTACTAGAAGCCGATAAGAGAAAAGAAAATTTTTTGATAATATTGATGAAATAAATTAAGTTGACCAAAAATCCAATATCACAACCTCTGTTTTGGCGAACAAAAGCATGTCTCGATGCTTTAGCTGGAAGCCCCAGCAGCAGACTCGGGTGTTCTTGGCTAATCACCGATTCATACACAGAAAAAATTATTTTTCCAATTCAAACAAAAAATTTGTAGAATCAAACAATTTTTTGTCTGAAATCGGTCCTACAAACAAATTTGCATATTCAAACAATTTATTTGCATTTTGTTTACTGAAAAAAAACACTAATTTTTTCAAACAAATAATTTAACTGAATCAAACAAAAAGTTTACTGAAATTCAAAATCAAAAAAAAAAAAAAGTTTTTGCACAAGCAATGACGCGCACACAAGTAAGCACTGTATGAGAAGGTGACGGCAAAGCAGAGCCGCCGACTGGCTTTGAAACACATTTTTTTGTTGGAATAATTTTTGAACGAAGTCTTATTTATACACACAACACAATGTTTTTCTTTATCACTCTCTGTTGCTGTATCCTTTCCTTTGCTAAAGAAGAAATGTAACCAAAAACGGCAGCAGACCGACTCGATATGTTTTTCGTCTTCATTCTATTTTTGTATTTGATGTATTTAACCAAACAGTTTTAAAAAATTGAATACGGGATTTTGTTTCTTATAATGTCGTGTCTGCTATTGTTTTTCTTATAGTTGCACTTTTTTAAAGCGTCCAAAAATAAACTGTGTGTGTTTTTTGTTGTTGTTCTTATATTTCACATAAAGAAGTGTTGCTTACGATCAAATAAAAAAATGCAAAAAGACGACAACATTAAAGAGCGTTAAATATTTCATACAAAATTATGAAAACTTGACACCAATAACGCGTTTATTTTATTTTTGAAGAGTTGTCCACATTTTTGTCGGTTAAATAAAAATCAAACAAAAATATTGATTGAATCAGTAAAAATATTTATAGAAATTAAAAAAATTTTCAAACAAGCGGTTGTTTGAAAATAATTCGGCAATAATTTTTTCTGTGTACCTAAATTTACTAGTTTACCGAAACCACAAATGGCCTTTTGTTCCAGCCTGGAACCATAGGAATGAATATATATATTTATATATGTATATATGTATATATATATATATATATATATATATGTACGTACATATGCATGTATGTGTCACACAAACAAGTTTATGTCAGCGGTTTATGATATAAAAACAAAATCAAGCTTATGTCAAAAGTAAATGTAAATGTTAATCAGTGATGTTATACACTTTTTTAACAAGTCCTTACGCAGCCCGAAAAAATCCTTATTTTTCCCAACGCGTTGAAAAAATTGTCTCTACAAAAATCCCAACAAATAAAACCATTTGTATTAATGTATTTAAATTAAAAGTTGTTCCCAGCTAGCATTTTTGTAAAAATAAACTAAATAAGTCTTCTCAGATAAAGTTTGATGATAACAAATGATTTATCACTTGAGCGAGTGAAAAAGGCTTCATAAATGAACACAAAAAAAAATTCATTTCAATAAAAAAATTTGTGATATTTATTAAACCTCTCTGAAGAGATTGAGTGGTTGCAATCACAACATGTAAGGGTACCCTGTCCGTAAAAGCCTGTCATGTTGTAAAATTCCTTCTTCATAAAAATAATACAATACACAATACTAATTATTAATTAAACAATTCATAAAATTTGCACTAATATCAATTAAACGTTTAATTCACATAATTAAATGTTTAATTTACTTGAATAAACGTTTAATTCACTTGATTAAATTTTTAATTAAAAGTGATTTTAGTTATTTTTGATTTATCAGTTAATTGGTAAAACATTTTGGAGACTTTTTCTGTGAATAATTACCGAACAAATAACAAGATTGGCTAAAAAAAGACTTTTTAGCGTAGCCAGCCAGCCAAACGGACTTAGTCGATTGGTACACTAAAAAGGCCTCAAGTACCAATTTTTTTTATCTGTTATACGTACATCAGTACAATCGCATAATATCCTCTCCACCTTTTGAAGTGTGGGTATTAAAACAGAAAAATTTAAATTATTTAAAAATTTAATTTTTTTTTCATTTCGAAGACTTTACTCCAAAACTTTTTGATGCCCATCTTTTACGAACTATCTTTTTCTTGCCCTGTAAATTGTTTAAAGGATATCCATTCTTGTAAAAGAGTTTATCAGAATAACGGTGAGCGACGACACAAAGAAATTTAACAATTCGTAATGTTGCCGTATTAACAATTTTATTAGTGTCACCCAATTTACAATGTGAACATTCTTGTCAGACCGACGAAGTTTGTTCGTAAGGGGGCGACGTCGTATGCGGGACTCACTTTACTTCTTTCCTCTCTCGCCTACAAACTTCGTCTGTCTGGCAAGAAATGCCCACATTGTAAATTGGTTCTATGATTTCACAAATCGAAAAAAGTAGCCAAATGTATACAGTTTTCTAACATTACTTTAAAGTCCCTACATTTTAATGATTTCAAAAAATCTGTCATTTATTCCCTACGGCCATTTTTTTTGTAAGAAAGTCCCTACGAATAAGGATTTTGCCCTACGTATAACATCACTGATTTCATAGACGGAGATTTCATATCAAATCTACTAAATTTCTTATGTTTAGTTTATTGTACCTAAAAATGTTTTAATACAAAAAATAATTTCATATGTGCAATTTTAAATTTAGTAAGTTTTTTATTAATATGGATGCGTCTTTTGTTATTTAGTTTTGCTAAGCCACTATTAAGTAATTTTTGGTAGCGAAGAGTTAGCATCACTGATTATTACCCTCAAAATTCGAGAAACACGCACTTAAAGTTCACCAAGCACTTCTGAACTCGCAAGATCATTTGTAGAAAATATTGTATCGATTAATTTTGACGCTTAATATTGACCACAAACAAAAATATCTCGTCTTTATTTTGAACATTTTCATTCTTAGAAAATGCGGACATTTTCCCTAATGTGCATGGGTATCATTAATAAAAAAGTACGAAAATTGGGTGTCACATGAACCGATTTAACACATCAGAAATCCTGTTTTAGTGCTTCAAAAATCGATCTATTACCAGAATCCAATTTTAAGAGCATTTTTCTATTTGTTCTGTCAAATGTTAGGTAACACTTAGTGACAAAATTTCAACAAAGTCGTGACAAAATTTCTAAAATAACCATGGGGCGTTTGTGAAGATTAGCCAAGAAATAAAAGAGTTAGAGTGGACAACAGTTAAAACTTCATAAAAAATTTTATGATTTTGTTCAATTTTGCTCTTTTCAAGTTATTTTTGTTAAACCAATGACTTAAAAATCTGAATGTTTTATTGCATGCGACATTAGACTATTTTAATATGAACATTTTGCGCCCAACAAGACATAGATTGGTACAAAATGGCAAAGCTACAGAAGATTTAGTAAATTAACCCACATAGAAGTCCAATAGTTTTAAGCTATTTTAATTACTAAAAATTTAGCTTTTATATTTATTTGTTGTGTTTTTCTTTGATTTGATACAAATCGAACAGTGGGTTAAGTCAATTAATCTTCTGTAACTCTGCCATTTATTGACTCATTTTCACAAACGACCCATGGTTATTTTAGAAGTCTTATAACCTTTCACTAAAAAGAAAGAAATACATAATCCGTTTAAAATGTTTGAAGATATTTGCATTTCAGTCACATCATCTTTTTTAAAAACACAAATAACGGTTATTTTGGAATATCTCAAAAACTGTTCTACTTTTGACAATTCTGACTTCATATTCGGATTCAGCGGAAAATTTTACATAGTCACGCAGTGTAATTTTCTAACTTTATAATTGCATTTAGAATTTTTTTTTGCATCTGTCTCATTCATGATGGCTCATATTCTGTACTGATAAAGTTTACGAAGTTGCGAAGATGAAGCATTGGTTTTAGGAAAAAACTTCAATTAAACATTTTTAACGACAAACAAAAATTATGCTTTTCGTTGTTACTCTTAAGGATACTTTACACTATCACACAAGTCTTACGTATTTTGACAAAAATGCATCTCTAATCTAATTATTGTTTAAAAATTTTCAAAAAACAATAACAACTTATTATGACAGGGTCGTATTTTCCTCAAACCACAGCAAGATTTCTAGCTGATTTTATGTTATTCCCAATTTAAAGAACCTTAAATTCATAAAAAATCTTTTAAACATTTTAGTGTATGAACACTTTTTTGCAGGTCTTTGTGTATCAATGTTTTTCTTTTGCGCAGCAAGGTAAACGACAATTTCCTTTAAATGAATTTATGCAAGAAACGATAATCATGCAAATTAATAGTTTTTGTTTCTTAAAAGTAAACAAACTTTTGTGTAATGTTTGACTGCAGTCTAAAACAAAACAAATTTATAAAATGCTGCAAAAAAAATTGAGCTGATAAGCGGTAAATTAAATTTAAATTTTAATTTCCTTAAAAATGTTAAACAATATTTGCCAGTTTTATACATAATTCTTTATCAGAATTACTAAAAATATATTATAACCGTAGATATTTATAATCGGTGATAGCAACTCCTGGAACACTAGGCGCCTGAAGAAATATAAAAAATATAATTACACAGGCCTGCAAAATGTGGAAAAAGTCGAAATCCTATTTTTTTAATTTTTATGTGATTTTTTTTATTATTTTTTTTTATTTCGAATCGATTTTTGTATTTTTATTAAAAATTTAAAAATAAAAGCCACAAAATGACATAAAAATGCAAAATAAAATGCTTTTTATATTTAAAGTTGGAAATCTGGAAAGTTTCAGGCCAATAGGAGCATTTTTGGTGCGTCCCCAGGCCCTCAAAATCAGTAACTCAAAAACTATACTGTATATCCTATACAGCACAAATGTTTCTTAAGCCCTCATTATTTCAATAAAATGCAACTTTTCATCTTGAATGCCAAAGCTGTATCACGATATCTAAACATGGCTGCCGTACAAAAAGCTGTTCTGCGGCAAAATTCGTTTTCAAATATTTTTACATGACCAATATTTCTTTTAAAGGATTCAATCTCTGCTCCTTGTAGTAGCTCCCATAAAAGCCGTAAAATTTATGGAAAAAACATACAAATTTTCGAACCTTAGTTATTAATTTTTATTTTTTTAAACTAAAAATATTTTAAAAAGCTCAATGTTTTCTTCAATTAAGAATCTTTAGGCACCCTTTCGGTCACAATTTATGAACTGGTTCAGTTTTAATTGCCAGTGGAAATCTTTTGCATCTTGAAAATTTTTTTTGAGAGTCACAATCTTGGGTTTATATTTTGATAATTGACAGGTGATCCGCAAGTGATTGATATAAAATGTTTGCAGTACAATAAACATGGCATGTTTTGTAAGTGGAATTTTGAAAATGAATCCCCAACGTCTTCCCATAAAAAAATTATGTTGACCCCAGCAAAACTTTGCCAGCGTTTTGCAAAAGCTCCATTCGCATTAAAAAGCAAAATATCAAATCTTCACATTTAAAACAAGCGTTTAAATCAGCTTATCTACTATTCAAAGATTAATACAAATTCTTCACACTTTAAAATACTAAAATTACAGAAAAAACCCCCTCTCCACCCGTCACGCAAGGAAATATGCCTAAATTCATATAATAAGCGCTAACCTGATGTATGAACATTACGCAGTGTATGAATATTACGTGTCGACTTTTCCCAAAAAGTGAAAAAATTAAACTTTTGAGTTAATACCCCTCTGTTGATCAAGTGCGATAAGTATTACAGCTTTCGTTACTTTTTTTAACATAAGAATAAATGTAAATTTACACACAGAAATTTGTGTTTTAAATGTTACAGAAACTTCGTAAGCGACAAAATTTGTAAATTGCTGTTTGCGCCAAAAACACTTAAGCGACAAATTTGGCTACAGTTGCTTGTAAGTAACAAATTTAAAAAAAAGGTTTCTACTCTCTTCAGAGAGTCGCTAAGCCAAATTTGCTTTAAAGTCCATATTTAAAAAGTTATTAAGTTTTTTTGCTTGCGTGGTCTAAGAAACGCGACGATATATAGATGTGGGGTTGGTTAGTCGTTATGGTGGCAACGTAGTAGTGGTTTTCAATTTTTGTCGACAATGTGAAACACGTAGAAAGTTTGCCGTATTTATGTCGCTTACGACAATCATAATACCAATTTTTAAAAACGACGACAACGACACTCATAACAAAGCACTTCATGGCCAAAATCTGCTTTATTTAAATGAAGTAGAGCGTATGTCTGCAGCCTTTTAACAATTTTCCGCTCCGTTTTTAAACAAAAGCAATTATTTATGTATATTTGATTTGAACGTTTACGTTAACAATATATAGAATTATAGAAATTCTTGTAACAGCTGAAGAACAAACATCATCCACTTCAATAAACAAACAAACGAAGACTTCTTTCTTCACTTATTCTATTCTATCATATTTTAGTATTCTTTCGTTTTAAATTGTTTTGCAAACGGTTTTCAGATGCTGTACTGTTCTGTCTTGTGATGTCATGTCGTTATTTTGCAGCCATTGAAGTGTTTTATTTATTTGGTTGTTTATTTATCCATTTATTTGACAAATAATGATGACAACAGTGAATGAACAACTAACACACCTAGACTGTGTACTTATTTGAAGTTCTAGGGAAAGTTTAAGCAATAACAAAGAATAAAAAATGAGGAGACAATAAAAGGAGGGTCTCCATTATAATCACATTCTACTTTATACGAGTATTATTCGCGTTTACATATTTCTTTTTATCTATCTGTTTATTTACTTATTTATTTGTTTGAGTGTAAATAATCAAATGAGCATTTGTACAAAGATTTGCTTAAAAGATTTTTAGTTTACATACATATGTTTGTATACAAAACTTGTTAGACATAAGCATTTCGTATCCTGAAATGCAAAAGGCCCAACAGAAAAAATTATAAGATTTACAGCACATCAAAGCATTTTTTTATTCTCAAAAACAATCAGTTTTATAAAAGGTTTATTCAAACTATTTTTAAGTTTTTTTTTTTAATTTTCCTCAAAAATACTAATGCCAATTTTCATATAAACTTAAATCGTATTTAAATACAGATTGATGTTTTGAGTTTTATTTGAAAAGTCTTATTCAAGTAAGATAAAAGTTATGATAGCACTACTAAATACAAACAAATATCATAAAAAAGATTTTTTATTTGCAAGGTGGTCTCAAAAAACAGCTGAATGTTATTGCTTTGCCTGTTGTTGTTGTATTGTTGTCATATTAAGGCCACCTTGTTAGGTTTTCCAATGGAAACTTAAGTTGAATTTATATGTACCACATCGGTAAACTAGTTTTATTTAAGTGTTTAGTGAAGAAGAGAATTTTGTATTTAAAACGATTTTAAACATAAACGTGTTTTTTAATATCAATACTGAAAATTGGCCATAAGCGTCTTATTGCTACAGTTTTGACTCGTATTGAAAACGCAAAATTCGTAAATTGGTGTTCTCAAATCTGCATGTTTTTGTGTATTCGAAGTTATTGTTGAAAAAAATTTCAAAAAATAAAATAAACATCTTTTTATCAAAATATTCAAAAAAAAAATGTATCAAAAATTATTCCTTAAAAATGTACATACATATGTAAAAATTTTATATAAAAATGCCAAGAACTTTTGTTTTTTTTCTTGGAAAAGTTCAAACTTTTTTGTGTTAATATTTGTGTGATTAAATTGAATAAAGAACATTTCACGTATAAGAGAACAAGTCGATTTGTTTTACTTTCACCATCCCCTAACTACTCTAATTGAAAACGAATAAAAACATGTGGATGTGAGTTGCAGAACACCAAAAATGCTGAAGTAAACCAATTTCGAGTGAATTCGGATTTCGAAAGTTCATAATTTAAATCATTCCTTTTTTGCTATAACGAATCCTTTGAAGCGCTACTTTTTACTACGACTGGGGCGGGGATTCTTTACGGCATTTTATATCGATCGAAATTTCAACCAATATCGAATGATGATTAGCAGCTTTGCATTTCAGGTAACGACATAAATAATAAAATCAAAAATGCATTCTCTTTATATTTGTTTGAAAGAAGTCACATGCTTTCTTATTGCTTTTACCATGGACTCGGCTTGGGTATTTTGGGAATCTCTGAGAAGGCCAATAACATCAGTTATCCCATTGCTTGGACGTCCTTTTTCAGCGTTAGTAGCTAAGCTATAAAGCACTCCAGCACATGCACCACGTTTCCCTTCCCAATTTTCAGGGCTTGGATCTAATCTTGAATACAAAAGAAAATACTAAAAATGTTAAATCAATCGTAGTGATCTAGTAGGCTTACTTCTCCAACATGTCGAAAGCTTTCGCTGCAACCCAAAACTCTTCGCATTTGTAGCATTCATTAGCGATCAGCTGTAGTAATATAAATGATTCAGAGTTTGTGTCCCTTGTAAGAAAAGTATTCCAAGCCTAGGAAGTAAATAAATACTGAGTTAACTTAATTTAATATAATTGGGTATATTAGATTATTTAACACACACCAGTTCCGGGCGACCAGAACGAATGTGACATTTGGCCAAAACCATACAATAGCTATGTTGGTTTTTAATGTCAGTATCTGTTATTTGCATTAGTAGTTCTTCAGCTTCCTTGTAATAGCCAGTAGCACATTTTGCCTGTGCAAAGTTGTAGTTGAATACATCATCATTAACAAAATAGCTGCGTATTGAATTCATGTAAACCAAGACTTCCTCAAATTGTCCATACAAAAAGAAAGCGGAAGCCATGCTCTGCCTGCCGGGTATCGTATCACATTCTGTGGCTGAACTACCCACAAGATGAAGGTTTTGCTGTGCTGTTTTGATATGTTCTTTCTAAATATATTTAAAGTCATGCATTTAATATAGTTTCTTAAAAAAGGAAATACAGTAAAACACGGTTATAAAGAACACCGAATACTTTATAACCTCCGATTATTGTTTTTAAACAATAACCGTTGGAACTCAATTGCACCGTATGAACGTAGTAGCGTACAACGCAGATACGTTGTTAAATTAAAACTTATAATATTTCATTCAAAGAAAGGCACACAAAAGCTGGCGTATCATACGCCGGTAACGACCATATGTCATCGAAAAAAAAAAATTAATAACATAAAATCAAAATATTTTTGAGTTTTACGGTAGGAACATATTTGCACCATATGAACGTAGTAGCGTACGACGTAGATACCATAGTTGGGGGTAGTGCACTAAATATTGATTTAAATCAGCAGTGCACTATCACTAAATAAAACTGCAAAGAAATTAGTTTGCATTCTTTTTTATCAGCTTTAGTGATGATTGTTATTTTTTAACTACTACTAAAAATTTTTTAGTGATATTGCAAATTTTTTCACTATTACTAAACGCAGATTGAATGCAAAAATCTGCACTCAATTCAAATAGTGCAAAATTTGGACTTGCAATCAAAAAAGCTGCATACAAATATTGTATCACTAAAAGTTAAAAAATGTAACTTTGTATGTGCATGGTTTTTGATTTTTTGGAGGATATGCATAAGCAAAGAATATTAAACAAAATGAAATTTTGTCAATAACGGTATAATTATTGGCTTTTATCATGAAAAAACAAGGTTTTTATTTTAATTTTAGTGCAACAATTTTGGGTGCACTCAAATGAGTGAAGAAAAAAAAGTTGCAATAAACTGTTGATTGCTTTTTTTTAAATCAAACTTTTTTTTTTTGAGTGCAAAATTTTTTAACATCACTATCACTTATGTTTCATCACTCAACATCAACAAAATGATTGCAATATTTTTGCACTATCACTAAGTGTGAGTTGAAACTGCAAAATGAGTACACTACCCCTATCTTTGGTTGATACGTTGTCAAATTAAAACTGATATTATTTAATAGAAAGACACACAGCAAACGTAAAAGCGTATCTAAGTCGTACGCCGAGTAGGATCTAACTCTATTTCATACGCCGGTTGCGACCGGAATTTTTATTTGTGTTTTCAAATTAAATATTTGAAAACAAAATTCAAGAATTCACGGAATTGTAGGTTGGTAAAGCGTGATTTTATAAATTTACGTCGATACGTCCTACGTTTTTACGATGAGTGTAGTACGTAACGCCGTAAATTTTTAGAAACACGCTTCACTTATCCACAACGCCGTCGTAAACGTTTTTTGTTTTCTTTTGAAAATATTATTAAAAAATTCCAAATTTATTCAAATTATTGTTTATTCTTCCTTCCATTTATTTTGTTATCAAATATTCAATTTAAAACACAAAAAAAATTCAATTTTATATTTAAAATGTTTCTTTTTCTATGACAATACGGTCGTAGCCGGCATATGAAATAGAGTTAGATCTAAGTCGACGTACGACGTAGATACGCTTTAACGTTTACGCCATCTATTGTGTGCCTTTGTATAAAATACTATTCGTTTTAATTTGACAACGTATCTACGTCGTACGCGTAGCAGCGTTCATACGGTTCAATTGTGTTCCTACGGTAATTTGAATAAATTTGGAATTTTTTAATAATATGTATTTTTAAAAGAAAACAAAAAACGTTTACAACGGCATTGTGGGTAAACAAAGCGTGTTTTAAAAAATTTACGGCGTTACGTCCTACGTAGCATAAAGTTCCTTGGCGCATCGACAAAATGAACATCAAGTTTTCATAGGAAAATGTACATACATACACATTTTAAATATTTCTGCAATTCAATCGTTAACCGTATTCTACTTTAGTAACGTAAATAATACATACAGAGCCCAATTGTTGTCCCAACGCTGCATGCACGACTCCTTTCAAAATATACTCATGCGGTACACTAGGTAGCACTTCCTTCATTAAGGAATGGGCTTCTTGGACGTCCCCATTTTTCAGATGAAATATTGCCAAATTAAGTCTGGCTTCTGGAACAATATCCAATAAGTTAGGAAACACTTGCAATGCTCCTTCCCCGTTGCGAAACACAACCAAGTTATGTTTAATCAGATCTATACCGAAAGTACCGTTGTCGATAATATTTTTTATTTCCTGCTCTGCCACACGTCCATTGAAAAGTCGAAATCTATTACATGCTTTTAGATTAATAGCAATAGTACTATCTGGATACTTGTTCAGGTAAACTTCCAAAACTTCCTGTGACATGTCATAATAGTCCAGTTTGTAAAAACAAAGAGCTAAATACACATTCACGGCAACATAATCTCTGCAAATTTAATTCATATAGTTTAATAATTTTTTTTTTTCATGAAATAAAAAAATAAAACTTTAGCTTGTCTGGTCCAAAAGTACTAACAATTTTTTTTGACAACTTGTAATAGTTCGTTAGAGCTATTAAAATCGTTGTTTAATTAATCTCCTGTTTCTTAAGAGGTTGAACTGAATAACTCGGAAGTGGGCAATAAAAAATGGTATAAAAATTTTAAAATAATGTTTTTTTTAATGTCCAATACAAATTTTAGACGCGGAGTGATAGGGCTTACAAGACACACACTTTAACAAACACAATTTTGGTTTAAAGTTAAAATTGTAATAAAAACGTCGTACAATTGGAGGATTCACATTTGAGTCCTATATTAAATTTGATTACCAATATTTTAAGTCCGATTTACATCGAAAGACACAAATTGTAATTAAAATTACGCAATATTGCTTTAAATTTTTTGACATATCTAAAACGCTGGAGTTGAGAGAATTTTTAGTGTCACGAATTGATTTATAAACAAGTAAGAGTGCGATGCGGAATCTTATAAACTCTTCGCCAATGTGCGATAAGAACCCGCGACTAATTTCAATGCTTGTATCTAATTGGGAAAACTTGGCTCTTGCCGTTCTCCAGATATACAGAAATCTATATTTGTTTTGCATAAAAGTTGCCACTCGCACTTCTGTAATCCCGGACTAGTAACTAACATAGCTTAAGGTTTCAATAAGGAAAGCATTTTTACACTTACTTGTTGTCTAGCAGAAGCCGCTTATAAATATCAATGGCTTCCTGATAATGTGCCCTTAAGTAGTGCAAAGAGGCAACGCTTAATTGGTCTTGAACAATGTCCTGTAAGGAATCATGCAATTGCATAACCTGGTCCTCGTTGTTAAATTTATGAGCCAAATGAAACATCAAACGTAACTTTAGAGAAGTGTTTGGTATTTGTTCCACCAGCTTTTGAGCGTCGTCATACATGCCCAGGTAAAACATGCAAACTGCCATATTTAAATTGATGTCCTCTGTAGCAGGCTCAATGTTGAAAATATGTCTATACAACTCTAAAGCCTTTTGATAATCTCCTAAATGGAAGTAACAAAAGGCGTTCCATTGATCAATAGAAATTATCTTGTCCTCTTCCTCAGAGTCATGTGAAAATTCCAAAAATGCTCTGGCACCCGTATAGTCACGCTTAATAATAAAATCCTCAAGAGATGGTACTCTCTTCTTGGAATTCGAGCTTGTGGCACTGGACACCTGAGTGGGTTGGGCTGAATCGTTTTTACCTCGCGATAAGATCTAATTGAAAGTATAAATGAAAAAAATATCTTTTCCAAATTGAAAATACTTCTCTGTCAATTACCATTTTACTTCAGCAATGATTTGTTTTGACTCTACCTCTTCCATACAAATAAAAACTACAAGCTAAATCTCCATGGTAACCCCACAACAAACATCCCCTTATTAGCTAGACGTTATTTTTTTTTTGGTTACACTGTGCTATCTACATTTTTCTATAAAGCGTCGATAATGTGGTTTTTATGATTTAAGCCAAATACTAAAGAATATTCATCATGTATGATTGTTCTTTGCTAATACGCATTTAAGCCTAATATTCAGGTTTGGAATTTTCCATTTATCTCGTCCTGCAAAAAAAAAAAAAACATCAATACGGAATGCATGAAAAAAGAACGATAAATGATTTTTTAATGTGCTGTTTTCACAACACAAGTGATTGAACGGGTATTGAAATTTACATGAAAAACACTCAAAAACTGAGTTCTGAAATAACCTGAAATATTAGGTTTGTTCATCAGCAGCTAATTATTGCTTATTTTTAACAATTATTACTAGAATGTGTTCACGTACTCGATAAACTAGGAACGAGAGAGTGAAACAAGTATGAGTGCTATGTTATTTAAAAAGAATATGGTGGTGATTTTATAAGGGTTTAGGTAAGTTAGTTGATTTTATTATCTGAGCACTTCTGCCGACTACACAGGAAAAAATAAAAATAGTTTTCAATTAAAAAATTTGTGATATTAATAAAAAAATTAATTAAATTTGCACCAGTAAACAAATTAATAGTATCAATTAAAGCAGTTAATAGTATTAATTAAACGTTTAATTCACTTGATTAAACGTTTAATTCACTTGATTAAATTTTTAATTAAAACTGATTATATTTTTAATTAATGCTTTAATTGGTGAAAAATTTTGGATAATTTTTTCTGTGTAACATCCGAGCATCTAAATGCACGATTATTGAGAGATAAAACACTTCAGCTAAGAGTTGAATTAAATCTGAATTCTATTAACAATTATGCTAACTTATATACTAAACTGAATTATCAATTATCGGCATAATTAAATTAACTATTTTCCCACGTTGTATGTGCTGACGCTTGCAGATAGTTTCATTGCACAAGTGGTCATTAAATTAATTGTGCTAATGTCTTAAAATATTTACAATTTATTAATAACAAATGTCTAAAATGACTTACTTACAGTGTAGTATACGTACAACAGTGTAGTCAGTAAGTAAGTCTACATACATTACAATAGTATTGTTTTTTGCACTTAATTTTCTTTTCTCAAAAAATTATTTTACAGTAGTTGTGATTTAACTGCCTTAACTGCACAAAAACATTTTTGTTATTATTCTTTAAAATTCCATAGAAATTTATTTCTAAAGTGCATATTTACCACATTTTTTTATTTTGGTTATAAAATATTTCCATATAAAACATAAAAGTTAGCTGCACACATTAAAAATATGGTTCCCACTTTTTTACATAAACATCCAACTTTAGTTGTTTATAGTCGATGACAAAAATCTCAAACAAGTCACACAAATCCAAGGCGAATTCATAACAGGTGAACTCAAAGGACCAGGTAACTTTTGTTTGCTCGGTGCATTTTATGTAATTGAAATTTTTTTATGTAAAATAACAACTTATAACAAATTTAATAAAATATCATTATATTGATAAAAACGTTTTTTGTTATGCCTTTGAACACTTTACTTTAGTTATCTGCACAAAAAATCGTGCAAAGTGGATTGTGCAGCTAAGTAAAAATCTCTAACAAATTTTTTTTTCATAAACAAATTTTATTTTTTAAATGCAAACAAATTTGAAATAGGAGTCCCCCCAGAAGTGGTTGAATGTATGAGCGACCTCCATTAGTTATTTCCTACACATTTTCTCAAAACATACCTTTACAAATATAAGGCTTTAATAAAATTCTTAAAATTGCCCTTGTAGCCCAAGAACGCCTAGGGGCATCGTAGGAACTGTGGGGGCCAACTTTTTACAATTTCATAAAATTTTGAACTTTGTATGGGAACACTTTTATGGTTTGAGATATTTTTGTGGTGGATGCAACAATGCAATATGTATGTTCAAAATTATTAAGGTTCAGCAAAGTGGACATGGCACAGCTATGTAGTTATATGTAATTTACATTCGGTTATGATGCAATCTAAAATAAAATTTATTAATCATCAAAACAGTTAAGATAGAAAAAAACAAAATTTTTTATAATTCTTGATCAAGTGAGTAGTATTTTATCTTAAATAGTTTTAAGTTACAAATTTTCAAAAACAAATATGCACAAACATTGTTAAAAAAGTATTATGAATATTTCATAATAAATATTAACAAAAGAAGCCAAAGAAGAAACGAATGCTTAGAATAAAAGGTGGTTGTGAACATAATTTTCGCTACACAATCCACGCAAAGCTTAAAAAAGAAGACCGCCTGTAGTGTTTGTTTCTAAAGGAAATTACAATAAAAACTCTTAAACCTCAACAAATTTTGCCATTATATTTTATGAGCAACTTTTCTTCCTTTTCGTTTTTTAATTTTCTGTAGATATAAATACGTACAGTGTCTCTCATAAGTTTGTGAATTTAGTATTATCAAATATTTATTGGCATTTTTCCTTGGTCAGCGCTTTCTAGCCAAATCGAGAATAAGCTGCGTGACCTTAACGCTTCGTAGTGCGAATTGAAGTGATAAAAAAAACTGACAGAAATGAATGAAAAGATTTTGTTACAGTGGGTATTTAAACATAAAATATATTTTCGCCATTTTGTAGAGATTACAGAAATGTGAAATAGTTTTTGCTGTTTTATTTTTTGTACAATAAATGATGGAATTTTTATTTATTATTTTAAATTTGCCAAATTAACATAATTATTTTTTTTAGGTTTAAAAATTTTGTGTAGGATTAAAACGAGTTGTAATGTATATAAACTAAGATTACCGTAGTTGTATACTTAGTGAGCCCTTCAAAAAAAAAAAAAAAAATTTCTTTGATATGGCTCTAAAATGGCAATAATATCCAAAATAAATGAATTTCAACCGGATATCGTCGCAGACACAAGATCTGAATCTAAAACATATTTTTCTTATTTGTCAGAATCAACCTGAAAGTAAACAAATATCTGCCAAAAACTAAAATTTTGGGAAAAATTAGTAAAAATTCAACTGCATTCGTCTCCAATTAAATGTTGTAGTACGCTTGGCATCTTTTCTTACAAATTGCATTTAAACTCTAATAAATGTTCAATGTCTAAATAAAATATAGTTAATTTTACGACATGCTCCAACATTATACAAACAAATGTTTTATAAGGTATAAGGAGTCACCAACTTTTGTGAGATACTGTAGGTACATACTATTTTAAAACTAAGTTCACGTAATTTGCATCTTGGGTATGGTTAAGTATTGCTACGCCTACGCCGTTAAAAAAAATGTCTAAACAAATTTGTATTTTTCAGAAGATAAAATTCGAAATATTAATAATTTTTTTTTAATTTCCAAATACTGTTTCCAAACTTAAAAATATTGGGCTTAAACATGCTAATTTCAGCTTAAAATAAAAAAAAGCGCACATTTTAAGTGTTTTTTTTATTTCTAAAAATGTTAAAAAAAAAAATTTGAAAAATATGTCCAACTTTCCTATATATACTACCTACCATTTTAGGAAAGAAAAATCTACTTGTGAAGCTTTTTTTTACATTTCAATTAGATCTGTGTGCGTGACAAGTTTTTTTTTCGTGAATACTTTAAATTTTAATCAAGCGTGTTGAAGTGTGCGTCATTGGAAAATAAAACTACAATGATTTTGTACGCACTTACAAAATCCTTTAACATACACCTTTGAAATGAACTGCCTGTCTTACGACTTCGAACGAAAGCTTAATAACTTTTGCAGGATTAAAAGTATTTATTATTTACCCTCGTCAAGCGGAAAGGGTACAATTGTAGCTTTTTCATTTTTGATATGCTATAACTCTTTTTCCTTAATCATCAGATGCCTGAAAGTCTGTGACATCTCCACACTTATAACTTATACAGTGCATTTCTTGAAATGTTTAAAAAATATCTTGGGGCTTTCCCCTAATACTAGGGCCTGGTTAATTTAAAACCCTAAAGAGGCTTTATGGGTACAATTGTACCTTCGCATATTTTATGTGAAAAGAAGCAAGAAAACAAAATAAAAAGATTTGACAATGAAGAGTTTTTAATTTAAGAAGAAGGAAACAATGGGAAAATATGAACAAAAATAATTAAAAATAGGTTTACTGAGATTCTTTACATAACACACATGTTGGACCTGTTAGTGAGTGTCCTCACCAGTGATGTTAACTTTAATTTTTGCATTACCTTACGGCTCTCTAAAAATTACCGTTTTTAACCCTACGCCAGTGATGTTAACTTTTATTTTTTCATTACCGTACAGCCCTCTAAAAATTATCGTTTTGAGAAGAAATTACTAAATTAATGACAGGCGATTGATTGTGCAGTAAAATTTATATGAAAAGCCCTCAGTCAATCGCCTGTCATTTATTAACAGCACATAAGAGCATTTATTTAAATTTTAAATATGTTTTAAGAAAAATCTAAATGTAAATTATTTTTTTAAAATAAGTTTTTAATCAAAATAATTGTATTTTTAATGAAAAAGGTAGTAAAATAATTTTGAATTTGATCCGTACTAAAAATAATCCGAAAACTACAGTTAAATTTATAACATTGCGGCTATTTCATATGTTTAAGAATTGTTGATTTTTAAACAAACAAAAAGTTAAATATAAAATTAATAATATACAAGAGTAATTTCATTTTTCTTATTTTGCACTTATCGGCGTTAAGAAAACATTTATAGAAACATTATATTCTTAATTTGTTTGTTATATTATTTATCTATGTATTTTTATGTATACCAAAATTAAAAATTTCTTTAAATTACCGTATTTTAAATAAAATTACCTTGCTACCTTTTGCGGCCCAAAATTACCCTAAAAAAGGGTAATTACCGTACGGTTAACATCACTGATCCTCACAGCCGCGATAAGTACAGACCATACAAGATTTTTTGGTTTTATGTTGTATTCGTGGTTACATTGGCAAATACAACACCTTTCAACGACAACTGAGGCTCCACGAATGCCACATTGTGCATTTACCTCATTTTCTGGTTCTGATTCCACTTTAATGCGTCTTCTGTAAACCATTTTTACTGAACTTTAAAAGAAATATTTCCCCATAACTAATTTATTAATGCTTCTTTTTTAAACTGTGTGTTTTTTGGGAATTCCCCGTTTTGCATATTTAAGTGTATATCAATTATAATAAATTTGCTTAAGTACCTATTACATTTTTATAGTATTATATGTATTTCTAGAGCATTTTATGTATCTACATTTAAATAAATTTATCATCTAGAATAAAAACCTTTACGACATTTAAAAAATTAACAAAAACTAAAATAAGTGATTTTTTCGCACTTTTCAATCTACTTTTCTTTGACCAATCGTCACCGAACTTTATAATTATGTTTTTATATATGTACAAGGAAACAAAATTAGCCAATTCTAATAAGTATATGTACAAACATGAACTTCTCTAGGAAAATAAACATTTTGGATTATGATACATAATCATATTATTGACAAATTCGCTTCAAATTTTCAGATATTTTTTTTTAGATGAAAACAACTTTTTTACCCGATGCTTATTGATATAAAGTGATATTGCAAAAATGGCCATCCTAATGTATATGTGTGCATGAAACTTAGTTGTCTCCTAAAGACAAATTAAACTCATATTTTTTACATGGAAGTAAGTTTTCTAAGGTTATCCATTTCGTTTCTTAAAACAGAAGATTCAATAAAAGTTTTATGATTTTAACCTATTTTGTTCGTGTTAAGTAAAATTTTCTTAAATAAAGAAACATTTTCTCATGATCAACAAATTCACGTTTTTGGTATATGATTAAACATTTCTTAAGACAAGAAATACAAAAGAAGCTCGCTTTTATTACAAACAAGAAAGATATTTCTCAAATCAAGCTGCATTTATTTAATATTAGACTGCTTTTCTTGATTATTAAACAGAAACGAATTTCCTGCATCAAGAAACACATGCTAGGGATTTCTTAAAATTTGTTAGAAAATGTTCAAAAAAACTTGGTTTGATTTAATTAATTTTTATTTCAATTGACATGTTAAGCAAATCAAAAAAAAGTTTCTTATTTTTATATTAAGCTTTCCTTAAACTATCTAATGCTACACGCTTTCAAGGTATATTTACACAAGGTAGACTCATTTGGGAGTGTAGACATGCTGCTCTATAAAAGGAACCGAGTTGTCAAAATTGTCTTCATATAAAACAAAAACAATTTAACGCACACATGTACAAATTTTGGCTCATATACACGAAATTTGACGTTTGGGTTCCAACTAGGGGTAAACAGCTGACAAACATATGGGCCAACGAGTTTACCTTGTGTTAATATACCTTGCACGCTTTTATGTTAAAAATTCAGGCTTTCCTTCGTATTTTGTAAAATATTAATAGCCGATTTCACTAATTTATTTAAATACCAATTTATGTTTAAAATTCGTTTTTCATTTCAAATAAAAACAAGTAAGAAAGTATAGTCGGTCAAGCCCGACCATATGATACCCTACACCACAGTATTTAAAAACACATCATGCTTATGTGTCCATATAAATATGGATTTATCTATGTTTATAAACTTCATAAAATCGGTTGGGAAGTTTGTGAGAGGCAGAAATTGCCCCACCTCCCCTTTTTTTATTTATTTATTACAGCCAGCCAGCCAGCCGGACGGACATCGCTAGTTCGACTCAGAAAGTGATTCTGAATCGATCGGTATACTTTAAGGCGTTACACACATCAGCACAAATGCATAATACCCTCTCCACTATTGTGGTGTGGGTATAATAAAATTATAGGAAAAACTATATTTTAATATGAATTTATATTAAAATTTAATTGGTGAAATTGGCCAAAAGCAACGAAACCATATTTTTTAAGCTGCACTTTAGCTGTAAAATTCACACACACATACATATGTTTACAATAAAACATTTTTGGCTTGGACGAAAATGGTGCAACATTTTTTTTGGGTCAAGCTTTATTTTCTGTTGCTTTAGTAAATAATTCTTTCCGGGTATTTCCTCAAAAAATCCTTTTTTTTTTTTAATATCCCCAGTGTAAACCCCAAATCAAATTTTTTATCCCTTTTGGCAACAAGAAAACCCCAAAACTGGCAGCCCTGCGTACGATTGCAAAATATCGTGTTTGTTGGAGACTTTCTAAACAATCTCACGGGTTTTCTAATTTTTTCAATTAAAGATTTTATATAAAATTTTTCCGTCATGTTAATGGGCTTTCCTCTTAGTACCATTTCAAAAAAATTCAAAAGAAAAAGCATCGTTCTCTGATACAGACCATGTGCAAAACACTATTGTTGTTTTGGAACTATTTTCTTTCCGAAATATTCCATGAATTTTGTCTTTTTGTTGCTCTAGATTTTGGAACATCAAAACTCTGTAGACGTTATAAATAAGGAAAACAGCCGTCAAGCGACAAATAGCAGTAGATATTGGCGAAAACCGAAATGGTGTAAAATTGTAATTAACAAGGTTTCGTTTAAATGTGCTAAATTCTCATTTCATACTATTGATAAACTGAAATTTATTGTTGATGGGATAAGCTATTTCTATGCGCATTTCACTGGTTGCATAGGCCAGAGCGTCAGGAAACTTCATCCAAAGATTTTAGAAAAACTAAAGATATTACACAACTAAATAGTTATGAAAGTGAAATGAATACGGAACATTACATGTGATAGAAATAATTACATGACAAGAAAACGAAAAAAAATACAACTTGACTAAAAAAGCAAATTCAAAAAATGACTTAAATCAATAACGTGAATAATAATCTGGTTATTATTGTTAATTTAAATCAAATTATGGTTAAATTTGATCAAATATTATTTAATTTTAATCAAATTATAGTGAATGTTGACTAAATTTTTTTTATGTAACCATAATTTACATAGTTACCCACAAGCATTAGTATTATTAAAATCCAATATCGTATGTTGCCTTTAGAATATGGTTAACTCTAAATACCATATACATATCTGTGGCTTTTTGACAAAACATCTTAAGTCAAATTTAAAAAGTTGAAAAAAATGCTGTTAACTATACGAATTTTCCTTCAAAAAACATTTTTCTTTACGATTTTAAAATTTTGTATTATAAACGAAATTTTTCTTTGATTTCGGTTTATTTTATTTTTTGATAAAAATGATCTTTTCACCGAGTTTTTTTTTAAACTTTTTTTGCTATCTTATCTCGACTTAAGATGTTTTTTCAAAATGCCACAGATATATTATTTCTGTGTGTATTGTTTTTATGATTCCTTTTAAATGAAATCTTCTTTAGATGTGCGTGACTGTGAAAATTAAGATATATTTTGAGCATGAGCGTGCATGATTTGTTGTCTAGGAGCACTGGAATTTAAAAATTTCGCATTAGTCAAGAAACACTCACGCGCACAGCTCTGTATCTAAAAAAAATTAAGAGTCATAAGTTACAAAAAGTACACACACATAAATACTGGGCATTCACGACAATTTAACATTCAAATTTAATACCACCCTCTTTCGGTGGCTCAGTGTCTAAAAGTTTAATTATACTTTTTTTTATGAATTTGAGTTCGCACCAAAATAAATTTTGAAGCAAATGCTTGAACTAAACAGAATGCAGGATTTTTGATCCAAATTTCGCATACAACAACATTTCTTACTAGTACAATCGTTGAACAACTGTGTTTTCAACAGCTTTCTTTCTAGTCGGGTTTCTTTTGTCTCAATCTTCGTATTGTATGCCAGTGTGTTTTCTTTCTTGTTATTATTTTGTATTTTATTTCATATTGAAGAGTGTCAAATTATAAGATGAAGAAAAATGCTTGGCTAACCCCACTTCTGAGACAAGGGTCATTTGCTTTTTCATTAAACTCTTAATATGGCTTCATGGCATTTAGATTTACCACAACTTTTCCTTTCTATCTTTGTTGTTTTAGTTGTTGCGGTTGCCGTTTGATTGCATAGTGAAAATGAAAATATGACCATGTCTACCTTCTTTGAAAATCATACATCGCAGATAAATGTAAATGTGAGAAAAAGTAAAATGAAAAATAACAAATAAACTTTTTGTGTCTCTGCTTCTTTGAGTTTCCATTAGGGTAATATCCTGTTTACAATTTTCAAAAATATGAAAAGCGCGTCCTCTTCAATGTATTTGCTCACAGGTATAATTGATAAATACCGCTTTAGACGGAAGTTCTTGTCAAATTATCAAAATTGCTTTTATAAAAAAGCTTGAATTTGCGTCATTAAATATTTGATAATTGAAAAATTGACTAAACTTTAGATAATAAAATTCTCTTATGTGCCACGCCCAATTGTTCAATCTCTCCAACATTTTACCGGATGTTGTGTTTTGCTAGAGGCCGGGATTCACTATTCTACACAATCGTACGATTCATTCACACGAAAATCTTATGAAATTCTATCCGATATAAAAAGTGTCTGGAAAATCTGCTGTCGATGCCACACTATACCACAAAAATGATGCCAACTCAAATGACACAGCTACTTTACAAGAAAATGCAACTCTGATCGCATAGAAATTTCATTTTATGAAAATTTTCATAAGAATTGGCAAGTCGGACAGAGGTAGTATATTGATAACCCTGCTATGTGTACCAAATTTGGACCATTTTCTCCTACAGTCCTTTAGACATAAAAAAATATATTTTGTGCCACGCCCATTTCTCCACTCGCACACACTTTTTGCCTGATGTTGCCTTTTGATGGCCAAGATGCTTGTACATAATTTGGAGACTTTGGCACTTGCCGTTCTCCAGATATACAAAAAAATGTAAGGTTAAAATTAGAGGCAGTGTTGGTTTTTTACTAATATCTCAGCCATTTGTGGACCGAGTAGGCTGAATTAAAATAGAAACGTTTAACGGAGCTTATGTGACATAAATATTTAACAACCGAGTCCCCCTTATATCTGGGGTCTTCGGGAAACCCATTACAACAGCCAGACGGACATCGTTTCATCAACTTCATCAACCACATAAATTCCTAGAATATCATTATGGTAGAAATTACAAACTTATATGTATGTACATTCCCTTTTACCTTCTGTCAAAAGAAGAAAAGTGATGCTTTTAAAATATTTGTATTACAAATATTAAATTCCCTAATTAAACCTTAAAGTTTTTTTTTATTGTATTAACGGTTTTTCTGTGGGTATTAAATTGTTTTGCTGAAAATTGGTTACACTCGTATTGAACACGAATATAAAATATTGTCCTTTTATCGTCATTCGAAAAAAAAATGTAATTTTTAAATTATTACTCAGATAATATTTTTATGTTGAAAGTTGGTAAAAGTGTAAGTTATAGAATTAGAATTACTTTTATATTTAAGCTCACAAAATAATGCTGGTAAAAATGAATTTTAAATTGTCTTAAAACCTTCCTCGCTAATCTAATGTGATCGGTTAAGTGACAGCCTGTTTTGTAGAAAATTAAAACAGAATTTCCTTTGAGAAATTATATTGAAAACAAAAAAAAAATTTTCTTATTTTGTTGTTATTTTCAATATAAATTCTTACATGACATATTCACCCATATTGTGAATAATGTTTTCCCTTTTCACATATTTGCGATCACGAACAACTCCCATGAAAAAAAGGTAATTCAAAGGAGAATAATAACGTGAAAAAATGTTCACGGGAATAAATTCCCCTTATCGTGAAAAGTTTTTTCCCTAGTAATTTGTTCACGTTTCCCTTGGATTTTCTCACTTTATTTTTGCTAGGGAATAGAACATGAACTATGTTAGCACTTCCTCATATAAATCGAATATTAAGGGATATTTCCGTTAATAAGGCACAAACCGATATATTGGTCACCAAAATGCAAAACAAAAGGTTGATTTCCGCCGGATTTGTGAAAGTCGAGGTGGCAGAATTTTGGAAAATATTTTACTTCTTATAGTGAAAAAACTAGCGTTGTAATCAACCTATCTCACCAATACTAATTATTAAGATTTATTATTTTTGCTTTTCCTTAAAATATATACGTGTATATTTTTAAACACAAATTTCATTAATTTTTTTCTAATCTTTCTTTTTTTTTACATTCACTGGAACTGATAGCGTGAAAAATTTTTCACATGGGATTCACGATTGCTTTTTTTCCTTCGAGGGGAATGAAAATTTCATGGGAACAAATATTCCACTTGTTATTCACGATTGGGGTGATTCTTTTCCTTTTTCTTAAAACTGGCAGTATATTATAACCTATGGTGTTTTCTTTTCTACAAAATATGTGACATTTTATTTAAAAAAAATGCAATTTGGTGTCTTTTTCCTAAAAATTTTGCTTCCGAAAAGGATGAGTGTTTTAGAATAAAACAAGCAAAATTTTTAAGAAGCAGACACCAAATTGCATTTTTTTTTAAATAAAATGTCACATTTTTTTGTAGAAAAGAAAACACCATTAGTTTACCGAGCAATAAAAACGTAGACTTCAGTACGTTGTAGTGAAATGTAATAGATTCTCAGGTGAAAATCGAGCCCTTAACCCTCGTACTGATAGACTAGCGCTCTCACAGCTAGCCTACAGGGGAACCCAGGCGTATTTATATATTTTATACATAATCTGTGCTTTAATAAATTTTTTATTTATTAAGCTTCGTTCACAATCAGAGAAACAATTTCGTTTTTTCTTCTATCTTTTTTCTTCCCAAAGTATTTCATATATTTTCCTTTTATTTTTAGAACAAAAATGTAACTAAAATTTTTTTGAAAATGTAACTAAAGTTGAGTCAACTAGAACTTCAGCAACAATTTGTATGAAATTGTTTCTGACGTTTAAAATAATTTTATTTAGTTTTAAATGAAAATTTCAACAAAATGTTGTAAAAAATAATAATAAATGCACAATATTGTTGTGGCTAAAATTTGCAAACGGTTTCTTAATGCAAAATGTGTGTGTTTGCAAACGAAATTGTTGCTCTATTATGAACACCAAGTGAAAATGTTTTTTTGATTGTGAACGAAGCTTTAATATCAGTAGTTTTTTTTTGTTGAACTACGGTCACACTATGATTTGATAAAAATAATTAAGCAAATAATAAAAATCAATTAACAAGAAATTTTTTTTGTTCTTTTTTGCACTTATTCTGTCTCATTTGCAGCGTTCTTAGTTTTGGGGACTTGTCCCCAAAAAGGGTTTTTTGTAATTTCGGGAAAATCCCCAGAGTATTTTTTGGGGAAAAATCACATTTTACGCTAGGGATTTTTAGGCATAATATGTTATACTAAATGCCATTTGTGCAATGGCAAGACCGATTTGGTCAAGATGTGGGTATAAATATATTTTTGTTCGAGCTGGTCGCTCGAAACCTTTTTAAGAACTTGTTGAAATAGTCTTTCTTTACCAATAAGTAACGCTTGTATTGACGAGTCTTTAATATAATGAATACAACCAAAATTTTAAATACAAGTAACATGTAAAATAAAATTACATTGACTGATGAACCAGACGATTTTGAGTTCTTGAAATGATGAATTTTTATGTTTTTTGTGTTACTATTTTTAAACATTTAAACATAGATATGTAGAACTCAAAGTACAAATAAAATAAGTATTAATAATATTACACAAATAGATTAGATAAATAAAAATATATGCATATTGGCAGAATGTTATTTTATTTTTAAGGATCTGTGAATAAAAAAAAACGCAAATTGGGAATAAGGTATAAAACAACACTGGGAAGCCTGCTCATTTGATGAACTTACGAAACGAATTCATGCGACGAATTCGTCGTGCTATGCGAAGTTCGTCGTTCATTTCGTTTATATTTTAACCAATAAGCAACATTTTAAAATTCTATTCTTAAATAACAAATTTATGATTTTTTGAATGTGTAACTTTAATACCAACGATATTTCAAGAAAAAATAGGACCAACTGAAAATATCGAAAGTAATTTTGTGAACTTCAATAAAACCGAATTGATCCACAAGAACCCCTGCATTTTTCTTATGTGGCATAAAATGCTTGAGCAAACGTTTCTTAAAAATATTCTTGGGTGTACAATTTTTCTATTTTGCACAATGGCATTGGCTAAATAACAATAAAGTTTTGAGTTTCGTATGTTTGTGTAGGTGTTTGAAATTTTAGACAGATGCAAGTTTTTTATTATTATTCTTTTGTTATTTACTTTATTTAGCAATTTGTGTATGCGTTCCTATTCCTTTGCCATTGTTTAAAGTGACAAAAGTGACACTTCGTAAATTTTAAGAAAATATGAAGGAATTTTCCTCTGACGGTCCTCGTTTGTTTGTTGTTTGCTGTTGTGCAGATAAAAAAGTTTTTTGAGTACAAACAATTTTAAACTTTATTTTATTTCATTTTTTTTAATATTTTTGCTTAAATAAGAAAAGAAAACTTTATATCAGGGACTGGAAATAACAATTATTTTACAAATTTCAACTAAAAAAATCAAACTAAAAGAGAAGTGATGCGTGCATAAGGAAAACACCAAGATTATCCTTGTTACATGGACTACCTTTAGCTGCATTAAATTTTATTGTTTTAAGTTTTATTAAAAACTCAACTTTAGCGATCATTTTCTGAGTTTTATAATAAAAGTTATTTCTTTTCTTTTCTTTTGATTTATTCCTCAGAAATCTATATATAAATCGGCAAAGGTAAAACAGTTAACAATACTTTTCTCCTTTTTAAGGTATTTACTTCCGGAAATGCACAATTTATATTTTATTAGAATCTGTTCAATATTTTTAGAGTAATGAGCGTTAAAATTTGCTACTAACCCATATGCAGAACACATAAATAAAAAATATGGATTTTTCCAACCACACAAAGTCAAAACCGGTTTTCGAATTATTCGACTATATAAATCTTATATATAAATCGGTGCAGGCAAACCAGTTAAGAACGCTTTCTTCCTTTATTTGTCGACCGAACTTCAATAGGGAGAAAAAAAGTATCAAAAAGGGGAAGTACCGGAAGTTAAATTTCTTTCTTTTACCACATTTTTGAATTTTGAACTAAACTAAATTTAATTGAATTAAACTTAAGCTACGGTCAGACCTTTCAAATATTTGACGAAAAAAACGGAACCAACAACCAAACTAAAAAATCATTTCGCTTAATATCAATATTTATTTTGATAAAAATACCTCATCTTACAAAAAACTGTTTTTTGCTATGTCTAGTAGTATAATTAGTTTATTTTGTAATATAAAGACCATTTTAAATCTCACTAACTATTAACCAAATTAGGGGTTACGCTTATTTGATCAAATATTTAATAAGTGTGACCGTAGCTTTAGAAATATAATATTATAGGTCTAGGGCCCTGATTGAATGAGATCCTATAAGAGAAAATGTTGGTACTTTTTGAATTTTTGCTAATATACGACCTATAATGATACAATTTTACGTGCATGGTCCTAAATGGATTTGAATATGTAAGGGGAAGCTTTTTGTACTTTGTCGTTCTTCATCTGGTACTTTGATTAATTTTCGTTAATATTGGACAGTGTCCTAAGTGGATGAGAATCTATAAGAGGAGACTGTTCGGTAATTGAATAAAATATAAAAAAATTAATTAAATTTAACAAATAAGAGTTTTTGCAAGAAGTCTCGGGATAAATTCGCCCTTTCATCGGTTAATATTAATTTTAGTGCAGAAAATTACTTTTTTTTTAAGCAAAAAATAAAAAAAATATTGAAAAAATAATTTTTATTTTCTGAGCAATAAATATATGCAAGTCAATACAATTTTTGCTTTCTGAGGAATAAATTAAACTCAGAAAATAACTTTTATTCCATAATCGAAAAATAAAATTTAAAATTACGACCATTACGGTCCCTGCTTCATATACATAAATTTGTGTAGAAAACCATGAAATGATGTAAAAGTAAGTCTTATTAGTATGCAAACAAATTTTTGATTTATACATTTTAATAATGTTTCGTTTTTTTCTTTTTTTATTTAACAAATTCATGATTTTATTTGTAATTCTATGGACCTTTTTGAGCAAATAACAAAAGAAGGTTTGCGTTATAATACTTTGAAATTAAAATAAAAAAATTAGGATAAAAAATTATTAAGAAAGAGAAAAAAAAAACGAAAGTTTGGTGTTGGCTGGAGAATGTAAAAATGTCTTTTCTAGTACTGTAATGTTCTGTATTATAAGGAATACATTTTCTGAAGATTACTTTATAAAATTTCCCACGGTTTGGCAACTATAGGCCAAAACCGGTGAAAAAAGCATTTAAAATTAAAATTTTTTCGATATTTTAGCAATTTTGGTGCACTAAACGCAGTATTTTTTGGGTGGGTAAGTTTAACACTTTCTTTCTTACAGCTACATTTGTAGCGAAGACGAAAAAACCAAGTTCCAAATGGTTTCCGAGATATACACATGAGAAAAAGGACATGTTCTTCGGAGAAATCAAGTTTAAGTCAAAATGTTCATGAGGCAATAAAATCCGAAATAGGTTTTGTTGGTTTCGATAAGTACTTCGATAAATTTCAAACGAAAAAGAGTGTTAAGGGTTAAGTACACGGCCAAAATGATTGTCATGCAGAAGAATTCACTCGTGTACGTGTGCTGGACGTAATATTTTTTGATTTTCCATCCAGCATTGTCGATGTCGCACATACAAACACATTTTCACTATTACTGCCATAGCGCTTGATAAGAAATGCATATTCTCGAGCTTATTTTTTTTTGGCTCACGATGGATTAACAAAAAATATCGAACACTCAATTGCTTTTTGAAATTAGTATTGATTTTATTTATTTCATTTTCCTATTTTAGGATAAAATAAATATATTCCTTTTTTACTTTGCATTTAACTTTTAAGAGATCAAACAATGCATATGTATGTAACGTTAATGAAATACATTGAATTAAAAAAGAAATGGTTGGTGTTTCTTGTTTTTTTTTTTCGGCGGTCATTCCTTTTGCTGTCATAGATCCAACCCCCACAAACTTAAAATGTATTCGATATTTTTTTATTGAACAACTGAAATATTTACTAGAAATATTTTTTATGCCAGAATAACGTTTGCCGGGTCGGCTAGTAATAGTATAAGAATATACATATCGAGTCCTTACCGCAAAAGAAGCTTTACGACAAAATTAAAATTTTACAGAAAAAGTTTTTTTTTTATTGCATTTCATAAAAATTTTGTATGAAGGTTGGAACTAAAGCTAATACTGTTTTTCTTATAAAGTCGTAGCGGTAGCTTACATGCCATGCCGTCTTGACTAGCCATCGCTATGTTAAAGCAACAAACAATTTCTTATGAACACAAGAATTTGGATAGCGAAGACTGGTTTTGTCGATGTTTTGTTCTGGTTAAAACAGCGTTGTTAAAACAATTGTTTACACAACGATATCTAACATCACTGCAGTATTGCCATATAAAAAACGCCATCTTGATTGTTATTGTTGCTTTTTATATGGGTTTTCTTGCCATACGTTTTCTCATATCAAAGAACATAAACAATTGTGCGTCGCTTATTCTGCCAACGTTTTGTTCCTGAGCAAACATAACAATAGGAAGGTCTGGATGCCGTGTTATGTGACCGCGATATGGTAGGAGATGATGCAAGTGTTGCCAATAAATTCATTTATTAAAAAAAAGCCAAAAATCAGTTAACTTAAAGTCGTTAACTCTTATTGGCCTGCTTTACGCAGAAAAAAAATTGAGCAGAAATGGTACGAAAAGTTTTCATTTATTTCTTAAATAGAAAAAAAAATTTCGTATTTTTTAAGTTTAAAATAAATATTGGTGCATGAAAAACATAATTTTTATTAATTTATTAATTTTTCCATTTTTACTGCTCTTGGGTTTGTTCGACCTTTTTAACATACATATGCAATTAAACTGTGGTAAAGTTATGGCGATTTCCCTTCTGAGAAAAAATATGTTGCATAAGTGTTACATGTTCTACATTGTTGCGTTTGTTTGTACAAAAAATACAACTGTGGGAAATTTTTTCAAGTTCTTTTGTGAATAAGTGATTAAAAACATACAAAACATGTTGCATATTTTACCCTCACTTTACTTTAGGTGTTCATACTGACCTGTTTTACAACCTTGATACTTACAACTTTGTTTTCACCGCTTATAATTTTGTGAAAAGATGGTTTAAAAACAAAACATAAAAATTTTTACATATTAAAATAAAAAATTATATGTATTATCGTTTTAATTTTTTCCAAGCTTTTAGTGATGTCAATACATGTTTCCAATCCGTAATAGCGTGCAGAAACCGCTTAAATAGCTTTAAAACCGCTAATGAAATACATTAATGATAAAAGTGTAATAATTGTAAATAAAAGCATCTAGTTGAGTTCTATTGAAGTTGCACAACATGTTACACTTTGAGTGATTATAGATAACATTAGAAAGACTGTAACAAAATCACC
This sequence comes from Pollenia griseotomentosa, assembly GCA_963931875.1. Taxonomy (NCBI): domain Eukaryota; kingdom Metazoa; phylum Arthropoda; class Insecta; order Diptera; family Polleniidae; genus Pollenia; species Pollenia griseotomentosa. The sequence goes on along the minus strand of OZ007560.1, from coordinate 259,131,036 downwards.
CTTAATCTTGAATTATCAATGTTTTCTATGTTGTGGGTAAATTTTTGAATACAGGGTCATAAAAAACTTAATTGTCTCTTATGTAGCGATAAGTTAGAACAAAATACACGAATACATACTTAAAAAAACAGCTACACTCTAAAGAAAAATCCATCCATCCGTACTCAAATAAATCCGAAGCGGTATGAATAGTACGGTGAGTACGGATTTTCTTGAATCAAGTACAGAAAGATTGATTCAAGTACGTATTATCAATCGCGAATAACTTAACTTATCCATATTAAATCCCGAATTCGTATTTGAAATAATCCGAAGATGAGATTGGTTTAAGTAAAACTAAGTTTGAACCAGTCTCAAAATGCGCTTCATTCAAGTATTTTAGAGTTGATTCAATTCCGAATTCGTACTTGAAATAAACCAAAAGGGAAATTAGAAGTAAAATTTTATTATGATTGATTTACCTCTGCCCGTTTTACATCTTACAAAATTTCAATTATAAAGCACCAGTATCATTCCCGGTATGGTTTTTACTTTAAAACCTTAATATACATATATAACTGAAAATATAAACAAAATGAGAAGCAGAAGTTCTTAGTTTTACTTTTTAAAAATAAAAATAATGTGTTTCGTCTTGTTCTGTTGTTTTTGTTGTTTCTACACACAACAAGCAAATCGTTTTTAACTACTAGCGTGGTATTGTTGCAGTTGTCTACAACAAACTTTAATAAGTTAAATGAGATTAAAATGCCTACTTTGTAATTTTACTCTCTGAGTGGCACTACCAACCAAAAGTTTAAGCTTTTTTACTTGGTTTAAGAATTTTGTACTTATTTTAAGAAATTCCGGGATAGATTTTCGAAATTTATCCTATTTAGGAATGTTTTGAGACGTTTTAGAGTTATTCGTTCTTGAATTATTGATTACGACTCGTACTTAAAGTAAGTATAAAAAACTTAATTTATCCGGATTGTTTTTCTGTGTAAAAACTTACGACACGCAGATCGATTTATAATATTATTTTTCCGCTGTGTAATTAAAAGTTTTATTGCTCAGTGTAAAAATGTAATAAATCTTGATTCGGGCTAAAAAAATAAAATTGCTTGCAAACAAAAACGTGCTACAAGCTGACATCTTAAAACCTCCATTCGAATGGTTTAAGTTTTAAGTTTTACCGCCAAAAAAGTTATTTCCTTAAAAATCTGCAAAATTATTTTATGTTTTTATTTCGGTTTCATTTTTTCACAAGCGCGAAAATAGCAAAAGCAACAAGAAATAACAATTTAACGACTAAGAGCATATAGATTTTGCAGTCGTATAGGTTTGTCTGCATACCTATCAATAAATGTCTGTATGTACGAATGTTTGTGCGTTTATTGCTGCTAAACTAGAACATTTTTAATTTAGGACTTTTTAGTTCCTTTTAAAGTGAGCCAAATGTTTTCGTTTTTGCGCTTTTAATCCTCATTTCGTCTATCCTACTTCACTAGAGGTAAAGAGGGTATTTAGCACCAACTATAAAATGCAAGAGTTTGCAAAAAAGCCTGTTTAATGTTGCTAAAAAAAAATAAATTAAAAACCATTTGATTCCGTACGGAATGTGCAATAAGTTTCGCCCTTTGCTTAAGCAAATTACAGTTTCATAAAACCTAACAAAGAGTTTTCTAAGTTCAATATGGTTTGACTAAGAGGATTAACATGTATTCGCACAGTTGCTTAAGCCGTGAACAAATTTTTGACAGCTAAATGTTAATGTACTATCTTATTGACAGTCGTTACACCAAGGATGCCCTAATCTTGCGACATGTCACATACCGCTCTTGTTTTATCAGTTTGCGCACAACAGAAATATTTTCTGGCAGGCCTTTACGACTTTTAGACCTGAGCAAACACACAGTGGTTATGGATGGCGCTTTATCGGCAAAAGTCAAAGAAAGTTGATCCATGCATCTTCTCTTAATACTACACGTTTCATATCGTAAAAAATCGATATTCAAAAATATTCACGTGCTATTAAATTTCAAGTCGCTGTAAACCAAAGTCAAACTGCTAATTCAAAGTGTGTGATGGCACCTGCAAATATTTAGTGCTGTCACAAGTGGTGTAGAGTATTGGGAGTAGGGTTGGGCTTGCCCAAGAGTACTTTCTAACATGTTTGTGTTAAGTTGCTAGGAAATAACAGAAAGTGCACTTGACTTCCGGCTTCGCTTTAAATGTTGCCGAAAAAAGTGAGATCATTGGAATAAATAAAAGAAGAATAAAAGTTTTTATAAGAAACACAACAAGCCGTTGCAATTTAAACAGTTGAACAGTATGAATTTTTATTAAAAGTTCGTGAAATGCGGTAGCATTTCCAACATCTTGAACATTTGCCAGTGGAAAAAACCTCACGAACAATTTGGCTGTGGCTGAGTTGGCGACACATGAAACGACTATAACTTTTCTCCAAAATACAACCGCGTAAACTTTTTTCGAACAATTCTCAAAATAAACAAAATGAAACAAGTCTCCTTGCAGAGCTGGAGGAGAACCTCAAAGAAGAGTGCATGTTTTACCGTTTTATTTTTGCTCATTTTAAGATTTTAACTGCCTGTTTTTAGAAAATGAAAAGAAGTGAGTGAGTGGGAAAATGTATTGACAACAAAAACAAATTTTCGTTTTTATTGTTGTTTTCAATAAAATTTCTCACTCACACACTTGTTTTCATTTTCTAATAACAGGCAGTAAATCAGTTAGATTTTGGGAAATTTTCAATCAATATTTGAACATAAAATTTATTTTTTTTGTATAAAACTTAAACAAGCTCGCTTGAATAAATTGTATGGGAAACAACACAAGAATAAAAAAAATTTTAATCAGGTATGTTTTTTAAAATCCATTTTGTTGTTCAATTAAAATATCGTTACTTTAATATAGAAAAGCCCTAACTAACATGTTCCTTACTTTACAGGAGAAGGAAAAAACTTAATAAAAATTATAGTCTTGTAGTCGCGATTTTTTTTAAATGCAGTTTTTTATTAAACTCTCTAAACAATTTAATAAAAAAACTGCGTTTAAAAAAAATCGTAACTACGATACTACAATTTTTATTAAGTCTTTTCCTTCTTCTGTAAAGTAAGGAGAATGTTAGTTAGGGCTTTTCTATATTAAAGTAACGATATGTATATAATAATATAAAATTCAAAAGAATAAAGACAGCAAAAAAAAGAAGAAAATGTATTATAAAAAATTTTTAAAGATACTGAAAATGATGTTATCGATTTTAAATCGTTTTGATTTCAAAATCGGTTTCCGTCAGATACCTGAATATTTTCATAACCATTTTTTAAAATTGGCCGTTAGTTTTTTATAAGAACATAAATGAATAATTTGTTGCTGCTGTAAATAAATCAGAAAAAGCTTAAAATGCTTTTTCAAATGCCATGAAAATGAAGATATTTTTGAACTTTACAAATACAAAAAATCTTAAGTGTAGAATGCCTTTAGGCGTAGAATGCGAAAAGTAGGTTTCCCTTCTACTTTTGCAAGCGTTAAACAAATCAGTTGATTTTCACAAATAAAAATACATTTTTACTTGATGATGTCGCGGTGAAAGCGTTAGATGTAACTTTATGCGTAGAACACAAGTGAGGTATGAAAAGTATGCAATCCGTTTTCAGAAAAAACGCGTAGTGTGGACCTCCAGCTTTAGGGAAGTAAAAATTGATTCATTTTTTTACATAGCAAAATCTTTCCGGAAAATTGTTTTGTTCCTATAAACCATCTTTTTATGTTGGCCCAAAATATTTTATTGCCACCTTAGTCATCTTTTTAAATTTGATTGGAATCGGTACATACAAATACCACTCCTGAAATAGCTTTGAAATGTTGGTATTAATATAAAACCCTGGCGAGTATAACTTCTATATTAGATTTAACCCAAGGGGCCATATAGATCACCTCAATAAAATATTCGTCACAAACATTTCAAATATAAATCTTAGCCTCGTTACATAATTTTGTTCTGGCGGGTAATTGATTGCCCATTGAAAAAAATTTCTTTTAGCTCTTGTTTTTTGTGCATTTTGTATAAGGAGAGGAAAATACGGTAGAGTAGGAGAATACAAATTTATAACTTTATCTTTATAACTTAAGCAGATAAATGGGCTACCAAAAAAGATCCAAAGTAAAACTTTTGCCTTTTTTCATCCTCTCCATGCACAAATTTTTAAAATAAAACAAACATACACATGTCCACTTTTGTTTTATACACTTTTGTTGTTTTTTTTCTCATAGATCACGATATTAAGGGTTATCTACAAATCGGAGGGGGAGTCTGCAGGAAAAAATTCAAGTCTCTCTCTGTCTTCAGTTGTTTGGGCTGTGCGATGATCACACAGTCAAACACGCTAAACGAACCTTTTCTGTCATCAAAGTTTTATTGAAATCAAGAAAAAAAAAAAAATACAAAATCCTTTTTGGTCGGAATTGACCAGTCATGCATAAGCAGGGTTGTTAGATGTGACGATTTTTTTTTGAAAAATGACGATTGACAATTTTTTTTTTAAAAGTAATAATGTTATGACGATTTTCTGGCTTCAATAAAACACTTACAAGAAATATTTACAATTATATTGGAAACAGTCCAAAACGTAATAATCAATTTTTCGAAACACAAAAATTATTGAAAATTAAAAAAAAACAAAAAAAATTAATTCTTCCACCACCTGGCTTTCAATTAAAGCATCAAAAATATACACTAGAGCCCCGATTTGCGTTGGTTTTAATTGCGTCGGTTTTTAAAAATTAGTTAAAATCACATGAGATCACAAGAATTTTTCTATTTGCGTGTAAAAGGCGAATTCCCATTTTATTCTGTTAGGTAAGTTATTCTAAGTATGGTTGCGCGTTAGGTAGAAATAAGTCAGTTGTTAATAAGAAGTTGTGTAGAAAAATGAGTGCAAAGAGTAGAAAATGCATTAGTTTGGAACTAAAATTGGACGTAATAAAACGTTTCAAGTCGGGTGAAAAGGCTGTTGATACTGACAGAACCCTTGGCTAAGCACCTTTAACAGTAAAAATTTGCAATAGTGTTAGCGCTAAAAATAAATTATTTAAAAATAGCTCGAGTTAATAGCAAATGAGATTTTGTTTTTATTTATTGTTTTTGTGAATTTGAAAAAATAATTTTTTGTTATGTTTTTCTGAAAACTTATTTTATCTTATGTATTGCTTTTCAAATGATAAATATATTTCAGACCACTTGGAGAAATAAATAGAATAAGACTTTATCATATCACTTTCTTTATCATAAATAGAATTTCTTGCTTAAAATTTATATTTTTAACCAATCAATGCAAAAAATTGTCTCTGATTTGTAAAATTTAAATATTTGACGATTTGTTGACGATTTTGACGAATTTTTTGAAAACTTTTGACGATTTTTTAAGAAAAAAGCCTACCAGCCCTGTGCATAAGTAGAATTTTAGGATGATGTCCTCCATGTTCAATGTTCATTTCGTCAAAAGTCAACGAACCACAACTTCACGTCACACGTTGTCAACACTTTGACGCAACAAAGTAAACTACAAATGAAAATTCGTGCTGTATCTTACCAACCTTTGGTTCATTAATTCATTAGTCTATGACATTCATGATGCGTTACCCTTTACTCAAGCTAAGGAAACAATTAATCTAGCAGAATACATTAGCAATCCTATCACTGAAATCGTATCCACTATAAGAATATAAGCCAACATATATTTTCCATGAATCTACACAAATGTACGTAAATTTGTGCACCCCCCGCCAAATGGCATTTCGTTTTCATTATCATTTTATCCCAAGGACACTTGCAAGCTTTCATTTTACATTTTAAAAAGTTAAATGTATCCATTTCCTGAATATGAAGTGGATTCATTTGTTTAACACCTGTCAACGGGAGAGGCCCAGTAAATGAAACATGCTTGTTTTTGTTGTTAGTGGTGTGACTTTGTGATAATAAGCTGTGGAGGAATCATCTCTTCTTTATAGATATACGTCGGTATGTATGTATGTGGGTGTATGTTGTAGGACGCCCTTAAAAAAAAATTTCCTGGACAGTTACAGTTTTTTCGTTTGAATATCAAACTTAAAGTAAACTCGATAACGCGAACGGTAACCCCATTAAAACTCTTCAAACCGTTTACCAATTTTTATTTAAACATCTGACTGACATAAAATTGTACAGCCATGAATAAAATTTGACCCGTCTCAAAATGTTTCCTTTTTTTGATGGCAGGTCTAATGTGCTGTTAGTTATTTTTCCGTCATTTGTGTATAGTTTTTAAAATTTTTTTTCTGTCTACTTTTTCTGTTAAAGTGTGTGGTCGTTCTACTTATCTAATGAAATGCAATGTGATTGCTTTTTATTCCTAGTGCCCAGTCATGGTTGCATAAAAATATAGAATTAAAAAAAAAAACAATTTCATGTTGAGGGCATGATTTTATGCAGTCATTTGTTGGTTTACATATAGCAGGAAGTCATGCTTCTAAATTGTTTGATGATTGTTGACCCTCAACTTTATTGTCAATTTTAATTGGCCATAGTTTCCAATTATGTTTTCATATAAAAAATATTATTTTTTTTTTTTTTTACAAAATTTCGATCTTAAGTGAAAAATAAAAACGACTACCGATTTTCATCCTTCTTGATCTAGAAATCAATGCGCTTTTTTGTTATAAAAAACAAGTTTATGACAGATAATTGATATTTGGAAAAAAATTAAACTGATCACAAATGTTTACCTTATTTTATCAAAAAAATGTGATTAAATATTTTCAAGTAAAGAATCTACTTTTGTTGCAAGTAATTCGATTTTGGTTTAGAAGTGGCCTTTTTAAACTTAAGATAATATTGTTAAAACACAAGAGATGAAATCAAAGCAAAAATAATAAAATTAAATATTTTAACAGACGAATCTGAGATCAAAGTTTGCTTCTTAAATCTAAATTAAAAGTAACTGAGCAAAGAACCGGGCTAAATAATCAGTCCATTAACAAATTAAATTTTTTTTAAAAGATTTTAAAATCGATTTTAAGTTACGATTCCCCAAAACGATTTTGGAATCTTTTTAGAAGATGGAAGATGAATTTGCGTAAGAAGTGTTATTTTGAGGGTAGATTTTTTAGTATTGAAAACAGACAGATATGACACGGAATAAGTAAAGCTGAAGGTCCACACCATGCGTTTATGCGTCTGTCCTTTTTATGCATCTGGCAAAAAAGAAGAATAAGCGTAATTTTATGTGATAAGATACATAGCAAAACGCATAGGACGCATACACGTATCAACGCATCAAAGTAGGATTACTTTCTAATTTTGTATCCGTCGCATGAGTGGTGAAAAAATGTCAGCTGTTTTTGATAGCCATGGATGAGACATCATATTTTATTTTCAATGTTATCGATAAATATGTTTGTGTGGTGGATCCCTTTTTTATTTTTTTGGTATAAAAAAAGTTTTTATAAAAGAAAAAGCTTTCGTTAAAATGGTTGCAATAACTTTCAAGAAAAAAATACATAAAAATTCATTTTAAATACAATTTTTATATTTTGTATTCTATTTATCGATTTGTATTCTATCAATTACTTTTAAGTATTGAGTGCCATCTCTGTTGTGTTTATTAACAATGATTTTAAAAAACAAGTGATATGGAGGAGAAGCTTATGCTGTAAAAATAACGAATATTTATACAATAAAAGCTAACTCCTTACATATGAACTTACTGTGAGCGTCAAAATAAAGTAAACAGCTTGTTTTCCAATATAAAAAGTGTTATTTTAGTAAAAAAGAATATACATTTTTAGAAGTTAATTATCATTTACAAAACTTTGGACAATGTTATTACAATATAAAATTAAAAATTTTAAATACTTCAAAAACAATAAAAACCAAATTTACTTCGTTTTTAACGCGCCAAAAAAAGTGTACAGTTTTAAAATACTAAGAAAAGTGAAGTTAATTATATTTTGTTTGATTTGTTTTTGCTTTTAGAACGGCTTCTAATCTCTTTGGCATCGAATCCATCCATCTTAAAGTTAGCTCAGTAGACATTTTTGGCCAATCTTACTGTAGAATTTTCTTCAGAAAGTGCTTGCTGGTTATGTTTTTTCTAATTTGTCTGTCCAAATGATCCCAGATGCTTAGTTGAGTTGATATCGAGCGACTATTGGGCTGATCCAGCTGTTTTAGGACGTTTTACAAAAGCCAACCCTAACACGCTTCACTATAGATAAGTTTTCCTTTTATCACGTTTTTTTTTGTCCAACTTGTTTCGTCATATTTTGGAGCAACGTATTTTTCACAGATGATAGCAAGCTTAAAGTCTAATCAAATTCGGCAAAGTAGAAACAACATAACACTTTTTATATTGGAAATAAAGCTGTTTACTTTATTTTGACGCTCACTGTATGTATGAATTCCATAAATTCTTTTTAAATCTCAATTTCACTTCCCATTTTGCCAAAATTGTTTTTATTTGATAACAATTTTAACACAACAGTTGATCAAAAATATAATAATACGGCGCATAAAACGCATTGCATGTAACTTGAATTTAGAAACGCATAAAATGCACAAAAAGTATCATACGCATCCACGCATGAACGCATGGTGTGGACCTTTAGCTTAAAAGCAACATAATATGCCAAAGGTGGAACTTCCTTAATACGAATCGTTCCATTAATTATAAGAGTAGACAAGTTAGCGGCTACAAGGAACGAATGGCTGGATACGTTCAACGAAATCTTGCGCATATACTTTTATATAAAAATTTCATATTTTAAATTGTATTTAAATGAATAAGATATGTGAAACAATTGATCGATATCTGCTATTCCAACTCGTTACAATACGAGTACTTAACAATCCCCAACAAAAATAGTCCCCCGGAATTTTATATATGAGAAATATTTATATTTGCAAATATTACTCATGCGTACAGGAACACTGAATAAGCACGAGTTCACAAACATTTGGCGGGTATTTTAGATTCGGCACGCCGGCTGAAACCCTCTCACTTCTTAGCAAAGTATGGGTTTTTTGCAAAATGAAATTAAAAGTAAAATGGCAAATGCTTTTCATTGAGTTGGAATCATTTAATAGTCTGTTAGTGGTTAACTGATAATTTGTTGGTTTTTATTGTGTAATCAGGTTTGAATCTAATGACAGGAATGCTAAATGCTTCACAACCAAACAACCTCACAGACATGTTGAGGCATTGTGAAATGTTTTTTTCTCTTTTAAATTAAATACTTTTCAAGTGCATTAATTTACATACATACATACAATGCTGCCTGCTTGATTATTAAAGTAAAAAAAAAAATTATTTTTCAATATGTCATTTATTTCTGTGCTTGTGACAATTTGACAAATAAATGATATTTTTGGTTGTTGTGGCCGACCAGGTCTACGAGTTTCGTCGTTTTGTTGCGTTAATGTTTGTGCAATGTCTCGTTTATCACAGTCATAAAGCAGTCCGAACAGATGAAATGCAATGAATGTGCCCGAGTAAAGAGATGGAGAGAGAGAGAGAGGGGACGTTTATGTCTATCCAGTGAATCACTTTTGTATTGTTTCTTTTGTGTGTCTGGTTGATGCCATTAGACACAAATTATAGACACACAAAAAATTGAATTGAGTGAAAAACTACGAGTAAATTGCAAGCAATGTTTTTAGATCTGGCAAATATTTAATTTTAAATGTATAAAACCAATAACTAAATTTAAAGATAAAAATGAAGGCACATCCTTTATGCTTTAATCTGTGCATTTATTATTATCATTAAAAGTACGCTTTCCAATTAATATCAATAACTTTGAATGAACTACTTAAAATTATTTGTGGTCGTATTTTTATCTCAAAGCAACGAAAATATTGCAGGCCTGTTGGAAATTTTTTAAATTTATTTTGTTTTTTTCATTTAGATGGTTTTTTTTTGTTTTCGATGATGTAAGAATACATCTCATTATTATTTTGTAAAGGGCAGGGTTTCCTTTTCTCAGTTAATAAGCTTACAGTTCCCTTTATATAAAAACTTTTCGATTCGGTTATAACTAGAGTTTGCTAAAAACCGTAAAAATGTGAAACCGCGGTTTCGGGTTTTAAATGATTAAAACCGGTCGGTTTTCGGTTTTATAAATATCTAAGTTAAACTGCATAGATAAACATACCCTGAAGGAAACCTGGGTGCAAGTGTCTCCAAGTCACCAATTTTGTCGACTCTTTTGGTGACATTGTCAACGAAGGGTCTACACTACGCTACATTTGCCACTATATTTGGCTTTAATACGAAAAACATTTCATCAATAAAAACTGAGAAGTATAATTCTTATAACGTTTCCTAAAGAACTGCCTAGTGAATAGTACCAACGTCAGTATTAGATTTTCAATAACACGCACGTGTTTAATGTCTACAATAAATAACATTGTCTGGGGTATATAAGTCAGTATCATTTCCTGCAGGGAATTTATTGTTTTGTATGCTATAACATTTTTTTATTTGTTTCAATACAGGTACTTTTATTAACCCTTAATTGTAAACCTGGGCCTGGCCAGGCATTTTTTTTTGGCTTTTTCCAGTTTTCTTTATATAATTATTAAGTATAAAAGATTTTGTTATTCGTGCTTAATTCCCAGTTTTTATTCTTGATAAAAACACTTGAAATTTATTGTTGATGGGATAAGCTATTCCTATGCGCATTTCACCGGCCTAAGCAACCAGCTTATCCCATCAACAATAAATTTCAAGTGTTTTTATCAAGAATAAAAACTGGGAATTAAGCACGAATAATAAAATCTTTCAAATTAAAATTTCGTATTCCGAAAAATTACTTTTGATAATTATTAAGTATATTAGAACCAGTGTTGCCAGAAGTAGGGGACAATCCCTACATGTAGGGATCTATTTTTGATATCTAAATAGCAGCGTAGGGAAAATCACACAGATTTTTTATAATCTCCAAAATGTGGGGATTTTTCGTCATATTGAATTATTTGTGAAATAAATAAAGAAAAAATATATTTTTTGTGGTATTTTCTTGTCCAAAGGTTGAAAAATTTTATTTTCCCTAAAATCGCATTAAAATATACTCGAGTTGACGACACTAATATGTATGTATTTATATGTGTTTTCTAAGATATCATTAAATGTTGAAAGATTTAATTTAATTAAAAGTACGCACATATGTACATTAATTAGGGCTCGAACTTTTTTATATTTTTTGCGAATATCAAAATGGCCCTAACACAGTCGAATAGACCACTGAAGATTATTTAAAAAAATGGTACTATTTTTTCGTGGTTGTCGAAAAATTCACCCACAAAACGCGGTAAGGTTTGTAAATCAAATTTCTTAGTTTTTTATTTATTTATCCAATAAACGCAACTATTTTTTTTTCAATCAATATGTTGTAAGTAAACAACTTTTTTCAGTTTACTATTTAAGTTATTAATATGTAATACAGTAGAATCTCACAAATTAGAACCACTCTGTGCACCGGGCAGTTCGAATTTCTGAAAAGTTCGAATTTCTGGACATTTTTTTTTTCAGAAAATGATAAAATTATAATGAAATAGTGATAGATAATGATTAGTTGTGTAAGCGTTATTTCAACTCGATACAGTTTTTATTTAATAAAATTTAATTAATTGAAAATATTAAATTCATAGAAAAACTTTTAAAAAGTTTGTTGAGGGAAAGCTAGCTTCTATGCGCATTTCACTGGTTGCTTAGGCCAGCTCATCAGGAAACCTTTTCCTAAGATTTTAGAAAAGCTAAAAATATTATACGAATAAAACCCCAAAGCGAATAAGAATTTTAAACACTCAAAGTCTTACTCGTAAGTAACAATATTTGTTTAAGCTTTGATATTGTTACTTACGAGTAAGACTTTGAGTGTTTAAAATTCTTATTCGCTTTGGGGTTTTATTCGTATAATATTTTTAGCTTGTCTAAATTCTTAGGAAAAGGTTTCCTGATGAGCTGGCCTAAGCAACCAGTGAAATGCGCATAGAAGCTAGCTTTCCCTCAACAATAAATTTCAGAGTATTTATCAAATATGAAAAATTGGGAATTTAGCACGTCATACAGAAATCGTATTAATAATATATTTTTATGTTTGAAGGGAAAATATTTATCATTCATAAGAATTATTCCAGATGAGTGTCCTGGTGTGCTTATCTTCCATTTTTAGACAGTCAAGTCGCATTTGAATTTTAATTGAATGTTATGTCAATGGAGTATTGCAGGGCTGCTCCCAAATGTCCATTTAAATGTTTCGCTGAGCAATTTATATTGTTCAGGTGTGAATGTGCTTGTTTTAATTTGGTCCTGTTTGGCGTGGTGCATTTGACGTTTGACGACCACAATAACAGCAATAAGGTTTTTAACTTCATATCGCTTGGTTAACTATAAATGATATTTAAATTAATTGTAAACTTTTTATTCTAAAAATGATGTGTGTGTGTGTTAAAAAGGGGCTGTAACGATAGTAAGTTGTATTTTAAGACGTAATTTGTAATAATTTTAAAATACATACATACATATGTTCATTAGGGCTATAACCAAATTTTTGGCATAGTACCACGGAGTGGCCAAGAATGTTTTAGTAAGTTAAACACCTGTCTACCGTCGTTTTGCGAAAAAAACCTCTCGCAGGGAAGCCAATTTCTAAAACCTTCCAAAAAATTTTGAACCGCGATGAATTGTAAACCGTAGAAAGATTTTTAAGTCTAAAGCAGTGGATAAATTCCAAAATAGCATTTAAGTGATACGTACAGGAATATATACGAGATAAAAATGGTAGCTTTCAAACTTCAACCCGATCCTGCGTGAACTTTTTTAACAATCCGAAAAGTTATCAAATTTTTTTTTAATAACTTTTAATGCTCTACACGACTATATAATACTATTGGTTAACATTTAAGATTATACTGTTTATTATATTCATAAATGCAAAAAATCCTTATGTTACGTTTATCACATATTTCTCAAACATTTTCGAGAACGACATAAAAATTTGATATTTAGTGATGGATTAGAGAATTTTCAGTTTAAAGAAGCCAACAATTTCTATTTAATGGTTTTTGTGTTGAAAAAATTTTATTTCTCTTTATATTCTATAAGTTATTTATTAGTTATTAGAGCAAAATGCGCAAAAAATTTGGCGATAGTTTTTAAGCGTTGATTAAAGGCAGGGCAGGGAAATAAAATAAATAATTCATTCAATTCAGTCTTAAAAAGTGCAACAAATAGTTTAAAAAGTGGTTTAACCTAAGATAACTATTTATTTACATAAAAAAAATAATTTTTTTAAATTGTCAAACGTAAATAAAAAGAATGTTTAGTTGGTCCTTAAACAGTTTTTAACATTGAAAATGTCCGTTTGACATCAATGAATGTAAAAGGTGCATATTTAAATGGATTTAACAACTTTGTAGAATATAGGAAGGTAAATCAAAAAAGTATAAATTTCTTAATTCGGTTTTTTTAAAACTGCAGCAAATTTGGTATTCCTCGATTCGAACTTTTATTTTTCCTATTTTAATGTCGGCATCATCAACGAGTTAAACCTGGGTTGTCAGTGTTTGTTTACTGTCTCGAGCTGCAGTTTGGTTATTGTCTCGACTAGAAACCCATAGTTTGAAAAATACTAATTGAGGGATTATATTAGGCTAATTTTAAATATTGTTTTCTTTTGTAGCGACATCATCATTTACGTTTAAATGTTTACCACTTCTTTAAATTCTATGTTAATTACCATTTGATTTCTAATTTCTTCAGTCACACGATGGCCAGACTTAAGAATTTGACATGTAAACTTCTTCGGTAAAATCCCTTTAAAAATGTGCCATAATTAACCATGTATGGCGCTGCATCAGTCCAGTAGAGAAAAATTTTATTTTTGTTAAAGTCTTCCGAAAAAGCGAAATTGAAAACAAATTTATAACGAAAAAAACATTTTTTTATGCATTTATAACAAAATATACAGAACCAGGCATTATTATGCTTTGCAGGAACAAATTGATGCCATTCACGGAAAGAATAATTTACTAAATATGGCTTGAACCAAGAAAATTTTGCATGATTCTCGTCCAAACCAAAAATTACTTTTTCTATATACATGTGCGTGGCTTTGTTTAAGCAAAATGTTTCTTTATTTAAGAAGACACTTGCCCTGATAAAAAGATTCAAGTCATTATGTTGGTATAATTGTAGGGCTTAATTCTTGTACCAAAATTTCTATTTTGTATATTGATGTAGCCCATTTTACACTATTCTACAAATCTTAAGATTTTTGCTCTAATTGAAATCTAATGAAATATTTTTTATTATATTTTGCGTCTAGACTGCTTCACATCAAATAAACAGAAAACTCCTTGTAAAATATGAAAAGCTGTTCAGTATGAACAAAAAAATATACATGTGATTTAGAAGCGCTTTAATTTTTGGCGTGATTTGAGCAAATATTAAAAAATAAATAAAAGCCAGAAGCTTACGACATAAAATGTAATATTAAATAATTTGTATTCTAATGTTGGCTGTTTTTGTAAGTTTCATTAAGACTTAAGCTTATACGAATATACATTCTTTAAACTTGTTTCGTCTGTGTAGCGTTTTTAATTTTATTGAAATATTAATAAAAGAATAGTGAAATTTTGTGAAAAAAATTTTAATTTTCCATCCCTGAAATTCTTCTTGTGCTTCTATAAACAAATAAAACTCTGATAAAATGGAAAATATAATCTAATCGATTAGAAAATTTTAAAAAAATGGTCAAAGACAAACGACTGTCAAAGTTTTTAAAATATTTTTTTGACATAATCAAAGTAATTTTTGGGAATACAAAATTTTCAACAAAAAAGATTTTGTTTGTCGTGCTTAACTCCGAATTTTTATTTTCGATAAAAATACTAAAATTTATTGTTGAAGGGATAAGCTATTTCTATGCGCATTTCAAGTTACTTGCCGAGTACAACAAAGTTTGTACTAAATTTTTTTCCTTACCCCGACCTTACCGCTGTCGTCTACAAACCAAGAGTTGCGCAAGAGACTTGCGCAAGTAACTTGCCGAGTGTGAAAGGGGTCAAAATAAAGCATGTTGCCAGTTCAGTTTTTCTAGGCCGTGCACAAATTTTAAATTAACAAGATTTTGTTTGTCGTGCTTTGACATTTCATAATAAACTGTTTTCACACTATTATAGATCCTTAAACTGTAGCGATGTAAAATTTTTCGTTCGATTTGTCATAAATATTTGCAGTAGAATGTCTTCGGTAATAAAATTTATTTTATTTTGTTAGCGTATTTTGTATATAAAAAACAAGTAAGAAAGTATAGTCGGTCAAGCCCGACCATATGATACCCTACACCACACATCATGCTTATGTGTCCATATGAATATGGATTTATCTATGTTTATAAATTTCATTAAAATCGGTTTGAGAGGCATAAATTGCCCCTATCTCCCCTTGTGGTCCTATTTTAAAAAATGCATTCCTTTTGTGTCCATATGGATATGGTTCTATCTAAGTTTTAAATTTCATTAAAATCGGTTTGATAGTTTCTGAGAGGAACAAATTTCCCCCTATCTTCTATCGTGGTCCTACGATTAGGCCCATTTTCAATAGGCTTGGTCCTTGTGCCAATAAGAACCTATTCCCCAAATTTGATCAAATTATTTCCAAAATTGCGACCTGTACTTTGCGCACAGGGTTACATGGACAGCCAGCCAGCCAGCCGGACGGACATCGTTAGTTAGACTCAGAAAGTGATTCTGAGTCGATCGGTATACTTTAAGGCGTTACACACATCAGCACAAACGCATAATACCCCCTCCACTATTGTGGTGTGGGTATAATTAAAAACAAAGCAAAAATTGTAGACAATAAAACGAGAGAGTATTTCAAGTTACTCCCGTCTATTTAGTTATGGGCTTTGTTTATTTGACAGCAATTTTGCCTCAATTTGAAGACTTGTTCTGTTTTATCACTTACATTATTATTACATAATTTTTTTTTTCATATGAATATTTTTTATTTCATCGAGCATTTATTAACATGTATTTATTTATCGTTAATATATCGCACTTGCTCAGCAATACTGTATTAGCTGAACATTTTTAAAAACATTTTTAATTTTACATTAAAGGCATTTGAAAAATAATGTTTAAACCAAGACCGTTTCATCACCAAAAAGAAGACAAAAAATCACGATTTATTTATAGCGGGTAGAAAAAATTATAAATTTTTTTTAAAACAGTGAAAAAGTAAAAATCTTGAGTAAATAAATTATTGCTGAACATTTGCGATATGTATATGTTGTACAGAACAAGTAAAATGCAAAATTAAATATTCTTAATGAATTGTGTTTGCAATACTTGTCGTTCATTGATTATGATTTTTTTGTTGTGCTGAATATAAATTAACTTTTTTTTAGATCCTATTTTGATTTTTATTTAATAGCGAGGAGTTTTTTTTGAAAGAATTTAATTTTTATTATGAATGTAGCGGAAATGTACCTTGAACTATTCGACCGATGATGATTGAGTTAAGCAGTTACTCAATGGAAACCGGGTGTATGAGTAATAGTTTAATAACATATCAAAATAAATCATACTTTATTGAATGCCAAAAATATTTTATTTATTATTAAATTTTTGGTAAATACAACAAAAAAATTTACTAAACAGAAAAAGAAATGTTTTCAATTTAGGTAGTAGGGTTTGTTAAATGTTTAAAACTACTTAACATTATTTAATTTTAAAAATGGAAAAATAAAAAAACTCAATCATGACAAATCAATTGGCAATAAAAATGCCAATTAACTTAATCTTAATTGCTTGTGGTACTTTTTTAGCTTAAATAGAAATCCCAAAAAGAAGACTGGTGAAAAAAACCAACAAGTCATAGATTTTTCACATTTTTTTCTCACGTTTTACTAAAATCCGTGGAAAAAATATACACCGACATACATTCACATATACATTCTGTGTACATATTTAGAAACAGCCAAAAGGAGCATGTACACTAGGGACATCGATTATTCGACTTCTTTCAAAAACCGAGTTTCGGTTATTTCGAATAGTTGTTAT
Source organism: Pollenia griseotomentosa (assembly GCA_963931875.1). Taxonomy (NCBI): domain Eukaryota; kingdom Metazoa; phylum Arthropoda; class Insecta; order Diptera; family Polleniidae; genus Pollenia; species Pollenia griseotomentosa. Next base: position 259,113,929 of record OZ007560.1, on the reverse strand, counting down.
TTTAAATAAGCCGGTTCTCTGCTATGAATTTAAAAAATAACCGGTTTTATTTAAATAAAAAAAAAAATTTTAAAATCAAATTAATTAAAAATAAACTTTATTCGAATAAAAACCAAACAATTCACAAAAATAAGGAACCAATAAAATACATAATTATGACCTATATAATATTTGAGATTTTCTTTTAATTTTATTTAAATGTCTTTATGCCTCAATTGGTGCTTATACCAAATCATCAGTGGGAAGTCATAATCATATTTTTGAAAAGTTACATAATTAAATATTTCAAATGATTTTGTTCAGCACTGTAGAAACGCAAGCAATTATGAGCATATTTTTTGTATGAAATATCTGTCCATTCGTCGACTAAAATTGAAAACCCTCCATGACTCTGCTTGATTTTTGCAATTTAATTTTTTAGTTCTTGGTGTTTTTAACTAAAACTGGTAAATGCAGTTTATCATTTAGGGTACTTCAGGCAGCTAACTTTGTCTTTATAGTCCCGGTCGAGGACGTCTGCATAAAAATAAATTTAATATTTAGAATACTCTCACACAAATTACTATTTACCTTTTTAGCTAAACACTTTTCTGCAAAATTTTTAATTTTTATTAGTTTTTTCAACAGGAACAAACGTTTTTTGAGCGCTTTGCAATTACACAGTTTATTGTGTTTTTGACTTTCGTTATGTTTTGTTTTGACATTCTTTATAAAAGTTTGAGGATGCCCAATATTACAATTGAATCGTTTATTTCAGAAACCCGTCAAGTGTGCCTATTTTAAAAGAGAGTTGACGGGTTCTTAAGTAAACGATTCAATTAGAAAAATACCTTAATTACGGGTTTATTTACAACAAAAGTAAGGAAAATGTATATAAATTACACATCTTTTAAATAACCGTTTAAAATAGCAAAATAACTAGGGTATTCATTTAAGGGGGCTTTTGCTTTAATCGGTTAACCGCTCGATTAATTAACCGAGGTTTTGATATAATCGGTTAATTTTGTTATTGATCGGTTAACCGATTAATAAAGTTTTGTTATAAACTAAGTAATTTCAATAAATAAAAATGCAATAAATATTTATTATTTAGAGTTTATTAGCAAAAAAGAAACAATTACATAGCCAACAAAACAGTTCTTGGACTAAAATGACCAAAAAAAAATTGTTTCTACTTATCGAAGATGTTGGAGAAATCGAGAGCAACCAATAATTCAGAATATCTTATTTCTCAGTCCTTTTCCAGAATTTCTCTAAACATATAAAATCTTCCATTATGACATTACAGTCCGGTTTTCATTTTTTAAAATTGTGAACACTTCTAATTGTTTCGGTAAATTCTGTTAAAAGATTGTTTGTGTTCATAGCGAGAGTTTCTTCCTTTGTTAGGTCATCATCTGACTCATCCTGGCAAGGCTTAGCAAAGAACATTCTACAAAAAGTTTATTTCCGAATTACTTAGTTTCTGATTTTGTATTGTATTTTAAGAATTGATTGCTAAAAGGAAATATATTGTATGAAAACATGTTTTGCTAAGCACATACCTTTTGTTTATGAGACGAAACAAATAGTTAAAAACATAAAAACCATGTTGAAATACTACTTATTTTCAAAATTTTGTTACATCGGTTAATCGATTAATCGACTAAAATTAACCGGATTAATCGTTAATCGAAAATATTCAAATTTAAATTAACCGGTCAGTTAATCGGGTAGTAATTAATCGGTTAACCGATCAACGGTTAACCGAATGAATACCCTACAAATAACCGTTTTATTCCATATTCGAAAAATAAACATTTAAAAATAACCGGCTTGAGCAAAACTCAAAAAACCGGTTAAAACAGGTCGAATAATAACCGTTCGATCTCCCTAATGTACACCCTGACTTAATCACCGAATTGTTGCTTTTGTTTCTCTCCTCCTCTTGCTTTTTCACAATGATAAGAATGAGGTTGAGCAGTTCATATATACATACATACATATATAAAAATTTTTATATATTGAATCGTTTTTATATTTAATTCTGCTTCCAATAAATTGAAAATTACAAAGTTTTTTAATTCGTAAGAAGACAGAATAGAAAAAGTGTCATAAACACATTAAAGAAGAGGAGGGGGTAAACAGGAAGAGAGAGAGAGAGTGAAAAGGCAACCAAATCAATATAAACATATACAGAGTTAGATGGGGAAAACGGATAAAGGATCGAAAAGCTTTTGCTTAACAGCAGAAGTTTTTCCATTATTTGAAGATTAGAGTCTAAAAAAACATTTACCATGACGTTAAATTTACCACACTTTTATGACAACACAAAGCAAAAAGGAAAAAAAAGAAAATAAGAAAAAATAAAAGAGAAAAAAGAAACAAAAAGTCAAAGGAGAAACTTTTTTCATGCAGTGTTTTTATTTATTGAAATACATGAGGATGTGTAAAAGTTTCATTTGTATGCATTTAAAAAACACACATTAAATTTTGTACAAAAAGTTGCAAAGATTTTTCACTCTTAATTTTTGAAACTTTTAGTTTAAAGATTTATGAATATTTAGTCCAATATTAGCATGTTATTCAAAAAGAGTATTTATTAAAAAAATTATATAATATTTCTTTAAGGATTGGGACAATTCTTATGCATTTGCATTAGAGTGGTCCAAATAAACTTGATTTTTCTTCATTCATTATTATGTGAAAATTTCATTCAAACTTTTAGTATGGAATATAAAAAGATAATAAGAAATATACATATTAACCTTGTCTTTCAGTTTGAGAGTTGCAGGTTCAATTTCTGCCAAAGATCCTGGTCTGCTTAGAATATAATTCTTGGTCTTAATTAAAAAAATGCATTTTGAGTTTCAATTGTTTTTCCTCTTTTAGTATCAATAACTTAAGTCTAGAATATCTCCTTCTAATCGTTACCCTTTACTCTTTAAGAAAAAGTCTTTGAAATACACCAAATTAATAATTTTCAACTTAACATTACAAAAACTATAGCTCCTGACTTAAGAACTTTTCGCCTAACGCCAAAGAATTTGTAAATGTGAGGAGTAGTCTGATGTGTTTCCGTTGTTGTGATGCTCGTGTGTGTTGCAATCATTCTTATTGGCTTACGATAATATTGTTCAATTCAGGCTTGGCAGCTTCCAAGCGTATTGTGTTTATGCTGGGTTGCATATCGTTATAATGTTATGATAGCAAGTAGATGTTTACAGCATACTCTAAGTGGTCGAGTCCTCTATTGATACCCCAAATAACTGCTCGGTTTTCGCGAGCATTCCAACAGAATGTTGTGATGGACAATGCTCAAAAAAGTGTCTTACGGTAAAAATAATTGAATTTAAATTAAAATTATGGTACAGTGAGTTTACGACATCATTAATCTTTTTGCCGTTTTCTCGCACTCTAATGAGCTCTAAAAAGCAGAGTAGCATAATGTGTCAGAAGGCTTCTCAATGTTTAAAAAAATAGATAAAAGGGTGATCTTTATTACACTGATTGTTTGATAACACTGTGCTTGAATTTAACCTAATACGGGTACACTGAATCCAATGGTTTTTTTTAGGTTAGCTTAAGTTATTTCGAAAATGGAGGAGGTTGCATAACATTTTTCGCGTAACTCTAAAACGGTTATGAAATGACTAAAATCCGCAATAAAATTACCTTAAAGGAAAGTTAAACTGGCGCAGTTGTTTTTATAATATTTTTTTTTAGCAAAATTTAAAAATTTTTGTTCTTTAAAAAATCAAAATTTCAACCACACAAATGTGGCGGTTTAATGAAATTTTTAAATTTGGCCCCTGCAGCCCCTAGGATGCGCCTAGATGGGTAAAATGTATGACCAACCCCACTTTATTTTTCATTTTAATCATTTATTTCTAACAAACCTACCCGCTATTTGCATTCCTTAAGGGTGCTCCCACACAAAATATTCAATACAGACTAGAAATATATCGAAGAAAAAGTCCCATAACTGCCCAGGAGTTATTGGCCATACTGATTAGTGTTTGGTGAAGTGAAAGGTCTCCATTTTTAAGAATATTTTTAAAAAGGCCTTCTTTAAGCTCAGTGAATTAGATGTATTTATTGACCCATCGATCTACAATTTTTATTGAAGACATACAATTCTGTTTCAAAAATGCAACTATTAGTTTTAAGAATATTCTTAAGAATAACAGTTAATAATAGTTAAGTACTCACAGAGGAATAAAATTGTGTAACAGTTTTACCGTGCAAGGAATCTTCTACGATAAAAAATGCGCTCGTCGACGATCAAAAACGCTCTTCATGAGATTTCCAGTAGACTCTTCACGACGGAAAATGCTAGATGGGTTTTATACTAACGGTACACCCTAATACATATACGTATGTATGTATGTATGTATGTATGCATCGTTTATGTTCTTGTAATCAAAACAACTTTTGTATTGTTATTTTATAACAAAAGATTTATAACAAACTAAGAATATCGAACTTTGCACTAAAAGTTCTCACAACGAATGTAAAAAAGTGAATACATATATTTTTCTTATTGAATGTTTCTTTCTGTTTCTGCAAAGTACAAAACTTATTTATTTTACTTAGACTTTGAATAAAAATGGCTCAGCATAAAATGGGAATAGTTTTGTAACAAAGAAAACCGGCAACATTTGTGTATAAGTACTAGATGGGTCTTTAAGAATTCATCATGCTGGGAAATTTTAGATCGAACAATAGTCTTACTCTACACTGGAAGGGTCAACTACAACTTTATCAGTTAAAATGTGAAACATATCACCATGCTGTCAATCTCAATTCTAAATCCAGTTACAAGATCTCTTCTAATATTGAAGAAAAGTCCTTTAAAGTTTTGAAATAAGTTTAACCGTTTCCCATAAGCAAATTTTCAATAATTTTACAGAAGATCTTCAAAACCAGCTTTGCGCCATTTTGTTATGACTTTGAATATACAGGGTGGCTGATAAACGCTGCTGGTCTTTCAATCAAAAAACTGGGGGACTGGGGTGATGTAAGAAGATGGACGTCAGCAGACAGCCACTAGAAAACAATATTTAAATTTAAATGGTGGCGGAGAACGAAAACATATTAAACTGCATTTTTATGTCTTATAAAGTCGATTTTTATTTGAACATAACACGCGTTAATCCGTCGAGTGTCTCGTGCGTTTAAAAACTTTAGCGCATGAAAAATTGCAATTTACACAACTCGCGTTATAAACGTCACTCCTGTCAGCTGTTTTCTTATTTGTTTACTTATTTGTACATTGAGAACGGCTTCGAAAATATATCAAGATTTTTTTTATTTTATTGAATCTGGAGGCAAATTATGGCAGTCGTGATCGAAACTTTTTCGAATCGAAAGCAATTTTATTTCTAATTCTTTTGGTCCATTCTGAACGGATCGAAAGATAAATAAACAAATGATGTAGCAACACTTATCAGCCACCCTGTACTTAACTAGACAAGCAATGAATGAGGCTTAAAATGTATATTTTAAAAGTGTATTTTATGGTTCGTTTATATTTATTTTTTGATACACACAAGTTGTGTTTTTTCTATCTTTAAATCCATAGTTATGAGAATTTATACTAAGCACACATACATATGTACATATGTATATGTATATGTATTTTGGTATTAATATCATGTACAAAACAATCCACCACAAATCCTTAAAATAAATACAACAAAAAGGCATGAGAACGCGTAACAGCTAAGACGAATTTAGTGTGTCTAGACAAAAATAGCCGTAAATCAAATCTAACACGATGAAAGCTCTAAAATAAAATCCGCTAAATTTTCATTTAAATTTAAAGTAATTATTCAAATAACAATCTATGATTTTAATTTCCATTTGGCCCATTTTCAATAACAAACGAATCTCTCATCCAAAAACAATTTTTATAAAATTTCATTTTCCCAAGTTTTTTATTGCGACCACAATAGAGGACGGATGGATAGACATATTTTTATAGTCTTTTAAATATATAAGGGTCCGGAATATATACTTTATAGCAGTGTTACCACCAGCAAAATTCAAAATTACACTTAAGATGAAGCAAAATTACCCGATTTAAATGAAATTACACCTGATATAAAATTTAAGTTTTATTTTTAGGACGAAAAAAACAATTAATAAAACATAAAATAAAACACCTAAAATAATGAGTTCAACTTCCACATTTGGTTGAATATATCTAGGGAAGGTTGAAAATGCTCATTGTCATTCCTTTGTAATGGGTGTTTTTGAGCCCCATAGAGCTTACGAAAGGCTAGCTGTCAAACGAACTGTCATTCTGCTTTCAGTTCACTTTTGCTCAGACACATCATCATGAATAGATTCAAGCATGAACAACGCCACCAAATTTCCAAATTTACTTTGAAAATCAGCCATCGATTTTCGCAACTTATTTTTTTACAAATGAAGGCGATGTGTTGCTTAAGAAAAAATAAACAGTCAATTAGACTTTAAGGCCGTGCGATGTGACACCTTTGGATTGTTTTCCGTAGGGCTGTGAAGTCACTAGTATGCTGATAAACCAGCAACAATTGAATCAACATTGGTAATTTTATTCGTAACATGCAGCCAACAATGCTCGAAAAAGAGGAACAGAACTTAACGTGCCTATTGGTTTTAAATCAGTTTCAAATGGAATTGCCGTGTATTAATCTGCGATTAAAATTAATGTTTTTTGTGTTGTCTACCATTTTAAGTTTCATGGTCTTAAAAAATACCCTTTATTCCTTATTTAGTAAACAAAATGCCTGCAGGGTTTTATAAACTGACCCTTTCGTAATTCATTTTTACAACTGTTAGGGTCGTTAAATATTCTTCAAACTAAAGCATTTCAAAGTTGCCAGATAAAAGTAAAATTAATTTTAATTGTTGGAATATTGGAAATATATCTTCCCCCAGGCTAGTTTTTAATTTGAATAAATTTTTTTAATAAACTTCAGGTTCTAAATCACTATATTAGTAATCTTTATCCAAATCTAAAAGTCCCTCTTACGACATTTATTACCAAACTTTGAAAATATATATTTTCATTGAAGTCTTTTCTTAAAAGAAACCGAGACTTTGGTTCAGAAGACTGTGCATTTTTTTATCAACAATATTTAAAAAGAAATAAATGTCATCACTGAAATCGAATCTCGATTTTATTTGGGTATCTGAAGTAAGAATTTCAAAATACACCTGAGTTACACCTAAGAGAAATTACCCACGCTCTACCCACGACAGTAAAAGTTATACCAAATTCGGGTAATTACCCACAAAGTGGCAACACTGCTTTATAGGGTCTCCCTGACAAAATCAATACTCCCCCCATGTTTTTGGTGGTGGGCATAAAAACGCATACATGTTGTTAAAATACTTATCCTAGCTATGAGATTTGGAGAGCTGGTTGCGTTGATTTACTTTTCATAAAAGTAAGATGAGTAAAAGGCTCAACAGGCTAAGGGCTTAGCATTTATTACTTAATATTTAATTGGTCTAACGATTAAATCTAATGAAATAATGACAGTTAGTCTTTTATTTCACGTTAACCCCGTTAAAATGGACTCAAAGGATAAAGCCTAAGTACCCCATAACCAGTTAGTTTTGTTGGTATTGAGAACAAATTTGGTATAAATAACTTTTAGAAGTCTGACATATGTAAACCCTATTCCGAATATCATTCTCACAGAAATAAAGGTCGTAAAGAATTTGAATTTGGACAAGTTTAAGTCAATATAGAGCAATTCCATATGAAAGCGATCACCTTTTGGACGACCCCTCTCCGATTTTAAAATAAATAGTCTCAATCGATTGCCCAGCAAAAAATAATGTAATAAAATCAAAAGTTGCAAACAGATTTTAATCATTTATGGATTATTTTGTTTGTAGCTTCGTTTTTTATAAGTCTGCAAAAAATTAGAAGCCTAGCTGCATTTTTAAATTTTTTATGAATTTTTAAAAAAGAAAAATTTCGAAATTTTGATAAAAAAATTAATTTTTTTTTCAAAAAAAAAATTATGTTTCAATAACGACTACTCATATTAGAAAAAGAGTTTTACTTTTCTGAAATGAAATTTTATTGCGGAATTTCGGTTTTTTTAGTAATTTCAATAAACTAAACCGTTTTTGAGTTACGCGAATATATGTTGAGCAACCTCCTCCATTTTCGAAATAACGGTATATCTCGAAAACCAGAGCCAATCTGAAAAAACCGCGGGCACCACTGGATTCAGCGTCCCCGAATTATGTTAAAACGCCATGGGCCCGGCTTGTCACGAAAAAAAAGTGTCAATTTCATGCACAGTGTAATTTTTAAAATGTATTTTTAACAAGGTGGTCTCTTAAATGCTCTTCTCCTGTCCAAACAAGGAGTCGGGGCCCATTTTTTTATTGCTGATTCTTAAAGCAAAAATTATGAGAAATCCAAAAAAATAAAATTAGCCGGAAAATTTAGGAGCTTCTGTGGAAAATCGGAAAATTTAATTTTCATGGGAAAATTTAAAGGTAAATTTCTAAGAAAAATTAGGAAAATTTTATTTTTCAATTAAAGCCTGATTCAATACCTTTCCAACGAGCTATCACTCGTTGCGATCGCTTTATTGGTTTTTTTTTTAAACAACTTTCAATAAGGGACCTTATGAAGAATTCTTCAATTTTGTCACATGACAGTGGTGTACACCATTACTAAACCAGTCACTATAAAAAAAAAAAAAATATGTAGGTACATTATTTTTTGCTGGGCAATCGATTGAGACTATTTATTTTAAAATCGGAGAGGGGTCGTCCAAAAATTTGCCAATTTTGATCGTTTTCATATGGAATTGCTCTATAATCTTTACATTACCCTAAATCTAACATTTTCTTTTTTGATACCCAGTAAAAAAAATTTGGGTTTTGTGAAGCACTCAAGAGAAAAAGCGCGTAATCGAGAGCCTCAATAAGAGAGCTCTAATACAGCAGTAAATGATAAAGAATAAAACATAAAAAATATAGTTATCCATCAAAAAAGCACTTTGGGAGTGCTTTGTTTTCATGTTAAAAGAAGAATTTATTGTCAGCAGAAAATAGGCCTCCAAACCGGGAACAGCCCATACAAAAATCAGGCATCCCATCAGCAGGTTTGAAGCTATTTTAGGTATGAATTCATACATAAGACCTGCTCTTTTTGGAGCACATTTTTTAATGGGTAGGCCTACAAGTTTTCAAAGAACCTACATTTGTCAGTACTTGCAAGTGGTGTAGGGTGTCATATGGTCGATTTGACTATACTTTCTTAATTGTTTTTATGTCTTTATTTAAAGTAAGAAATATGGATGTTTTGTGGCTTAAATCACTTTTTTTTTAATTTATTGACATCAATATTACCGCAAATAGCTGAATGTCTCCCCCGTACCCTGCCTAAGAAGAGTAAAATATCTTGAAATTTGTTTTCATTCGTTGGTAAGTCAAGGCTTATCGCCAACTTTACAAACCATTAGACTTTGCCATTTACATACATACTAAATATTGTGTTTTAAGCTGTACACAAAATATACTTAAACATACAAACATACTTACATATGTGTTACGCTACTAGAGATTTTTTTTTTTTGTGGAAGAAATATTCTTAGTTTATATATGATGATATTTATATCAAAGTATAGGTGCCGGATGAAAAATCCCGTTCCCAAAAGTTTTGCGCTTTTCGGGATTGACGGAAACTTGATTAAGATATCCCATGATTTACAAAATACCACAAACTGTGATATTTTGATAAATATTAACGTTGTGTAAAATATTTTTTAAACATCACAGATATTTTTAGTTTTAGGTACCTTAAGCCGAAAGTCCATAAAATGTAAAAAAAAGTTTTGGTTCTTTATTGTCGTTTCAATGTGAATTCCATTAACACAAACAAGTATAAAATGTTGTTTTTAATGTAAGTTATGCGAACGAAGTTTTCGTTCAAAATTGAGGGACAAGAATTTAATTCTACAATAAAAACAAAAAATTCAATAAAAACAAAGAAAGAAAAGAATACAAAAACCAGTTCGTTTGTTAAGAAAAGTCATTTGCTAAAAAAACCGAAAATTGAAAATTTTTTGTAGGATCCATAATTAAGGCGATTCTTTGCCTAATTCTAAGAGCCCTGTCCGGAATATTTTTCCGCGCTTATTATTTTGTTGTCATCTCATAAAACTCCAAGACAAAACTGAACGCTTTTAGCATACACTATACAAGATCCCTGTAGATCGTTTTGATTTATACTCAGTCTTCTGCGTAAAAGGCAAAAACAACGTCATGCACTACACAAATGCACTATACAATGCCAGACTTCAGCACTGAAATTGTGTAGTGTATGGCCGGCATAAGTAACGAAAGTACCAACATACCTTAAAATTTGATTTGCACCACAAAAAGTCCCGACTTTACCAAGCAATATTTTTAATTATTTTAGTCAAACCAGTACACATCCGATATGGACATCAGAAGCACTCTTTGCTTTATATGTTCTCCTACCAATCTTCTTTTATCCGGCACTGCTAAGTCTACATCTACTACGATACTGAGGATGCCTGGCGGCAAAGCAATGTTCGAAGGAACAGGCGTAAGATGTCGAAAATTGAACCCAAACTTTACAGGATACCAAAAACACATTTAGGAAGTTTTTTTGAGATCCTTCCCCTTATTTTCTTTCTTAATGTATTTGAATGTATCCTACGAATGAATTAAATAATTCATCCTTTACTATAACTAAAAATTAGTAGGCGACAAAAAGGCAGCAAAAAAACGGATTTTATTAAGAAAATATTTAGAAGAAAAACACGAATTATAGTCACGGACTGAAACAATACATTCCTTGTTCTGCAAATGTGGGAATGTACGTGGTACTCCATGCATAATAATTGTGTCAGATAAAATTATCTCTTCGATACCATTGAATGCATTATTATTATTTGTAATGAATTCCTTGAATGCACACTTTTCTCTTTTAATGGTATTCATGCAGGTCTTAAATACCTCAAGCCGCATTTACTTACGAAACATTTTAATTTTTTTAAAGTTTTTAGGCAACTATTTACATCATATCGTCCATATATCATTAATAGCATTCATTATGGGGAATTTTGCACTTTTTTTTGAGGTTTTTTATAAAATGATAAAATTTTAAATTGTTTTTGGGCAATTGTTTAATGCTTTTCGTCGATTTTCCTTGCGGTAATTATTTATTTTTGTAGAAATTATTAATTTCTTAATTTGGGAAATATTTTTTGGGAATTTGATGGTCCCCGCGATTTTAAAAATCACTCTCGACTGGCATCCCTAATATGCACGTTTCAAATCCAATCTACATAACGCAAATGTACATTTTTATATACACACGTGTGTATGTAAGTGTAAGTAACAGTATGTATATGAAATTATGAAAAATATGGACGATTTCTGTAGGCCGACCGTTTTTAAAGAATCTGAATTTTTCCCTAATCTTATCTGGTTATTTGAATTGCCAAAGTAATTTAGTCATGTGGTTAATGCCCCCATAAAGAGTTTCAAAAGGTTTTATTTTTTTCCTTTTCTAGTTAAATTTTAATTTTCTAAAGTTCCAAGGAGAAATTCGATTAGAGCAAAGCGTATAATAGGAGTGTGAAAATTGCATTCTAACATGCTGCTGGTTCAAATCATACTTTCAATCGTTTCAATAACAAAAGAATGCAGAATAAAACTTCTGAAATCCATCAGACAAGCCGAAACAAACTAGTGGCTTAAATGCGTTTTGTCTACATACTTTTTGGTGTGGCGTAGGAATGTGTCTGTGTGTGAATTGAAAATTTGTTGGGAAAAATGTGTGTGTGTGTGTGAGTGGATTGATTTGCATATAAAATTTTCCCAGCATTTTTTTTTTTGCTAATTCCCTTATAAACTTGATTTGCAAAAGCTAAATTTTAATTGGGTGAGCACAAAAGCATTAAAGCAAAAGTAAACTTATTAGGAAAACATTTTCGGAAAATTAAATAAAACAAATTGAATACAAAATAAAAATAATGAATATGTGCATATTTTTTAACATAATTTACATTTTTCTCGGAGCAAGTGCATTCATAAAGCTTTTTATTCAGATTAAATTTCGAGTTAAGATTAAACTCATTATTCGTTTCTTTAAGTGAATACAAATTAATATTAAATGACCATGAAGGCGTCAACATTCACACAAAGATATAAAGAAAAACTTTTACACACATGAAAATAATTAAACTGTCAACTGGTCAGTTACACGCTGTCAGATTCACTATTCAGCTACGAAATAAAAAGATTTTAAACACGAAAATAAATTCGAGTTAAAACAGAAAATATTTATTATGTTTTCTGTTTTTTCTCTCAATAAATAAAAGATTTTTTTTAAATTAAACAAGAAATAACTGTTCATACATACATACATACATATGTATGAACCGGAATTTATTTTTTATTAGAATTCTGATACTGCGGAAAAATTTTATATTTCAAATTAAACACAGCCACAGAGATTCAGTCAGTAGTCAGTCGCAGTGAAATCGAATACACTCATGCACACAAACGCTAGTGAACATTAAAACAGATTGATTTTCAGAGTGGTGCTGACAGAGCATATGAATGAAAAAAATTAAGAGAAAATATCACACACAACCCGGTTGTCGATTATTCGAACGAATAAAAAAGATTAAAAAAAATTTAAATTAATAAATTGGATTTACACTGCTTGTTTTGAGTCTTTTTCTGACTGACAGATTCTTCTCTATACTTACGGAGAGTCCTTAAAAGTTTTCATTATTAAAAACATGAACGCCAATAGACCATTTTTTAAAAGTGCGCTCTCCAGTACTACTTTTAGTAAATTGCAAAAAATGTATTCTTAAAAAAATTATATGATGCCAAAATGTGGACAACAAAATGGATGTTCATTTCTGGCGCATAAGGAAAGAAAAGTTCACTTAAGCTAAATTTGTGTTAATGGAGTCGTTGAGATCGAGCACTTTACCTGATTTCAGTTTTAGATAAACATCCTTTAAAATATATCTTTGATTGCGCAAAATAGTATGTTTGTATATTTGATTTAATCAGTGTTCGAAAATAAACCGAACAATATTTAGAATACTTCACACACACCGCGTAACGATATATATTTTTTTTAGTGTTTGTGTATTAGTACACAACTTTTAAAACCGTTCATAGCTATTTTCACAAAAAAAGAAACATTATCTAGTGTTCGGTTTTAAAGCAAAATTGTAGTGAATTTGTATACATACATTATATTTTAATGTTCTTTAGTGTTTTTTTTTACATTGAATAAGGAATAAGCAAACAAAAAATGTTTGCAACTCTTCTCACTAGTATTGTTGTTGTTGCTTGGCAATTTTCACTATCACAGTGTGTGATACCAGCCAAAAGGGCGATGAGCACAACTAAAACTAACAAACAAAGATTGTGTTTTTACAAAAAACCATTCTCATCTTGATGCTGAGTTCGACTAGTATAGTATTTTTATTGTGTACGAAGAACAAAAACAGAGAAACGTTTTTTAAGGTATTTACTACACAAACACTATTATGCTATGTTTACATTTGGCTTCTTAAAAGCGCTAAAGCAGTTCGAACGTGATTAAGCTTTAATCACTTCAAAAACGAAATGATTACCCATACATTGAAGTGATTTGTTAATCACTTCAAATTGACATGATTACAATTACACTTCATAAATCACATAGAATCCACTGAACATACCTCAAATGTAGAATCGCCAACATGATCGTGTACAACCGGCCACGATTTCTGCTTAATGTTTTTATTTTTTCCTTAAATAGTTCATAAATTTTTCAATCTTCTGATAACTTTATAAAAGTGGTATTATCCATTTTTAATACTTTAAAAAAAATATAAATTGTTTGTTGTGTTTTTTTTTCTTAATCAAATGTCGTCTTAATCGTCTCAAATGTAATGTGAACGGCTTTAATTAGCTAAATTAACATTTTGCTTGAACGCGTTTAAAAACCCGAGTGTGAACTTAGCGTTTGTGTTTCCCTTACTTCTACCCTACTGACCACTAAAGAACATTATATAATGGTTATTTTCGAACACTAGTTATAATTCAAGAAAATAACCATTCTGTATTTCTAAAATAAACTGAAATATTCTTCCTATTTTACCTAAATGTCCATTGGATTGTTTTGCAGGAGCAATCTGAGTTTTAAATTGTTTTGACTTTGAAAACCTGTATGAACATGTAAACCTACAAACATTCAGAATGTATATGTTTGGAAAAAAAGGACGAAAGTAGTTACATATATCTGTGGTCATATGGGAGAGTGGCTTAAATCGACATAAGACAAAATTGAGTTATACCAAAAAGTGTAAAATCTTTAATATTTTCAAAATTAAACTTAAAGCCTCTACTATAGTTGTTTATAATCCTATAATATATAAAACTTCAACAAAACTGAGGAAATTGTAACATATTACGCCATGTAATTTATTTGAAAACAGGATAACAGGATTTGTAAACAAGGTTTATTTCTAAAAGGATGTTTATAGTGTAAAGGGTGTTTTCAACCGGCAGAGTCTGCTACTGGTTGATCAGTTACATTAGCCGATCTTACCTTAAGCCAGGGCAATTGGAAACCCTTTAAATCAAAACTTGCTTAATTATAGATGATATTAAAATTACTTATTCAATTTCCCTTATTTGCCAATTGATCATTTGCAATCACAATCATTTTCTATTTAGGAAATTGAGTGTTTTACATAACAAGGCACTCAATTGGCAGAATTGCTTGTATTGCATATTATCATCAGTCAATGCACTTTAATAATTAATTTGGTTTTGTTTTTGTTTTTTCGGTAGTCATTGCACTTGACAATGTAGGCCCGTAATAAAAAAAAATTTTTGCATTCCATACTGCTAAGATACACTACAATATTCGGCATACAGGCCTGAAAATCAGTTTAATTCAAATCGCACGTGTGATATTGTTGTGTTATTATAAATTATAAGAAATTGTTAACGATTAAGTACGATTTAGAGGGGTCTGTACAGACTTTTAATTAAAAAAAAAAAAATGCGAATTAACGAGGCGGCCAACATGTATGGGATTTTCGCGAACTAAAGAGTTTTTCTTCAGGGCCTAGATGTTTATTTCGAATCATTGAGGTTGTCGAATTAACATGGTACGAACTATCGGGGCTTGACTGTATGTATCCCAGAAAAAACTTCGCCTACAAAATAATTTGTTAAGCAATCATTAGGGTGTTCAGCCGATTAATTTCTGTTCGATTAATCGAACAATTTTAGACGATTAATTGTTCGAATAATTTAAAATTGCTAATTTCGGTTAAAGGATTAATCGAAGAATTTATACCGATTAATCGAATAATAATAATATATAGTATATCTGTTAAATGTTTATTTTTTTGAAAATTTTAAGTCGAATAAACAAACCAAATGTATGTGTCCGTTGGAATTAAAATTATATATATGTATTTTTGTTACATTTTTTCAACACAATTCAATAATAATTCATTTCACAAAAGAAAAAACGATAAAGGTATGTTAACTCAAAGATTTATATATCGGGTATGTCAGGTGTCCAAAAATGTATTTACGTAAATGTTCTTCAACTTCACTTATTTACCACTTACATAGTGAGTATAACATAGTACTTGAAGACGATGTTCCTTCAACAAAATCAAAGGGGCTACAAGTGGTCCATTCAATAAATAGTTTTAACAAGATATTTCGATCGATTCTATAGAAGAAATTATTTGCAGAATAATAGCAGAGGATAAAATGTCCGTGAAAAGTTAAAAAAAATCCAGTTATATTGACTCTTTTCAAATCCAAGTGCCCGTAGGTAAAGCAACAATTTGGAGCTACATTGACAAGTTTTACTAAATTTTTTCTAAAATTATCTAAAAAAAATCTAGTAATATATAAAATTTCTTGATTTAGAATTATTCGATTAATCGATTAATTTTAAAATTTTATTCGTTAAATCGAATAAATTAAAAATGCCAAATGTCGATTAATCGTTAAATCGGACAAAAATAAAACCCGATTAATTGAACACCCTAGTAATCAGTAAAAAGCAAAAATACTACTTCTAATTCTACTGAAAGAACCAATAAATTTTACAAGGGATGTCCCAAAACGAACGCATTTAAAAGTAAGTCATTATTTCCTACATACATCTGGAAAATAAGTAGTAATAGTAGTTATATAACAGAAAGCTACGTAATAATGAGTGAAAGAAGCTATTAGCTTTAAAAAAGTAGGCGTACTTTTAACTGGGATATTTCGTAAGTTTTTAATTTTTTTTGCGAAATTTTGACAAACCCAACAAATCATCATAAAGGCAGTTCCTACTGGAATAAGTTTTAAGTCTTAATCATTTTTAAGCGAACATAAATTTAGAAAACAACTGTGAAATCTTTCCAGTCGTTAAGTTAAAGCACAATTTCACTTAAACTGTTAAAAAATTATAAAAACTGATTTTCTTTTATATTTATTTTTTTTTTTGCCAATCTCGTATTCGGAGCGAAAACGAACCAAACAAATCATGAATCATCACGATCCAGTCGGTCTTGAATTATAAGTGGTCTAACACACCCGACTCTTAGAAGATTAAAATATAAAAAGTTTTCTTTAAAATCTAAAGCAGATCTGTTTTGCTTAAGTTTGAAAATTATTTACGTTACATATGCCTCATTGAATTAAGTTGACTTTTTCCTTAATTATTCGAATAGTTTTTATTCGAATGACAACCTTATCCTTATGAAAATACTGCATGAAAATGTATATCGTCAAACAAAACAGTTAACGCCTGAAATGATAACAATAAAAACGAAATCAATTCATTTTATTCCACATCAACATATTTGTTTACGAAAATTCTTCTTCATTGAAATGACAGTTTGGTTTTCAGGTGTGTGCGCTGGGAAACTAACTATTAAATTGAAATATTCATTATTAAGCTTTTTAAAATATTTTTTATCAGCAACATGCGTTAACCGCAACAACAAAATCGTCATATATTTTTTCCTTTTTGGCAAGTTCTCGGATAAAAAGCCATAATTCAACAGGATTGTAAGTGAAAAACTCATAGAATAAAATCACATATCATGCCATTCGCTTTAACTCGCAAGCTTCTTTGCGCTCAAATAGACTTCCATTTAATATCAAACTAACCTGAATTGATTTAATAAATTATAAAGTAAAAATAATTTACATATAAAAGATAAAAATATAAATTGTTTTGGTTTTTAGAAACAAGACATACTCGATTGAAAACCAATAGAAATGCTGGTGTAAGAAGTCATGTTCGTTTCTTTTCAATAATCTATTTATAATTAATTCCATCATTTTCCATCAAAGTGAATCGGATTTAAAGAAGAAGATTTGGCGAGAATTCTTTCAAGTAGATTTTAACTTCATACAAACTTATTTGGCCAGCATACGGGCTCAGGAGTCTTCACCCTGCATCGTTACGCATAGTTTTAGTGACCATGGTAAATAAAATACCCGAAAAATGTTCAGGTTTAAAAACAATTTAAAACCAAAAAAAGACCTTAATCTGAAACTTGTTTAAATAACCCTAAAAAACACAACCATAAAACTTCAAAAGTTTCACAACCAAAAATAGGCCACGTTTGAAAAATTGTTTGCGGAAAAAAGAAGTGAAAACAAATAAATGAAATCTGTTATCTGAAAACTGTTTCGAAAAACTTTCAACTCACTAAAAACGGAAAACAACAAAAGCAAAAATAAAAATCTTATAAACAATTTAGGGGTCGTTGAGTGGCCAACATCATCAGGGCTAAACCCCACAACAAAACATGCAAAGAACAAAAAGAAAAAAAGAGGGCAAAACAAAAACATATTTAATTAAAGCTCTGCGCATATTAAAAACTTTTTTACAATTTAACCAAGAAAATTCTGCAAAAAGAGTAAAGAGAAAAGGGAATTGAATAAAACGAATCGTAAAAAAGGACACCCTTAAGCAAAGGTTAGATTTAAATAATGAATTTATGGATTAAAAAGATTAAAATAGAGCAAAGCAAGTCTCGGTTCTACTCAAACAACAACCCGGCTAAAATTTGATTAATATTAAAACATTTAAAAAAAAAACAAAGTCTCGTATTTAACAAGCAAAACATAAAAACCATCTCAAGTATTTTTAATGAAATTTAAGAAAAACGTAAAAACAAACACAACCACAAACTGAATGAGAAACAAAAAGAACACGAAATGTTTTAAAGTAATCAACACAGGAAGCCGGAGGAACACTTTTACTACAAAAAAAAAAAAAATAAAAACACAAAACAAAAGTATGTTTACAACAACAGCAAGACAAAGCTTAACAAAAAAAAAACTTTTTTTTAAAACGGGGAAGGAAATAAGTAGAGTTAGCCGGAAGCGGAAACCCGCAATTACCGCTTTTAAGTATACAAGACCTTTGAAAAAAGTAACAATTACAATGAATATATGTATGTATATACACTTTAAGTGTATGTGTGTTTGTTTGTTAATGTTTTTCTTTATTTCTCTGCGGAGAATAAATCAGAAAAGTTTTCTGTATGCGCACACTTAATGTGAATATTTTTATGGATCTTAAATTTGCTTAAAAATATTAGAGAAAAAAAAGTTAGTCGAGCCTTTTTATTCGTAATTAGGTTTAGGCCAGGGTTTCCAAATGTGTAATTTTCTTTTGTATCGTAGGACTCTGTTAAACTTGTAGTAATAAATAAATCTCATTCGAAGTTATTCCATCTAAAGTAAGGACAAATAGTTTAGTTTCAAAATTTTGAAATAAATAGTATCGAATATTCAATACTGCCAATGTTAAGGTTGAAAGCTAAATTAGACACAATATTCAAATATGTCTCATATTATAATTCTTGCACATTTCAACTCTTGCCATTAAAAAATAAAATACTTTGTCCCTTTCCGAAATCTAAAACTGTTGATTTTACATTTTCATTGTGTGTTATGTGTTCAATTGAAATCTTAATACCACAATAAGTCTGGCTTCACACTATGAAAGTTTTCTTTCAGAAAGTCTGATTTTATTGGTGAGAGAGGAGCGAAGAAAAGCATGTTCTCTTCCCCTCTCACCAATAAACTCAGAAAGAAAACTTTCATAGTGTGAACCCAGTCTTAGGAAACATTGTTCAAGATTTAAATAAAACAATAAAATCATGTTTCTCTTTATTTATTAAAAAACTTGCTATCGGTTACTTGTTGTGAACTTGTTCAACTATAATATGGTTGCCGGTGACAAAAATTTGGTAAAATTAACCATAATATGTTACAAAATGTTCGCTTAAAATAGTTTTGTTGGATGTGACCACAATAAAATTTTTTCTCTGGGTGTATACACCACACAGAAAAAAATAAAAATTGATTTCAATTAAAAAATTTGTGATATAAATTAAAAAATTAATTAAATTTGCACCAGTAAACAAATTAATAGCATCAATTAAACTAGTTGATAGTATTAATTAAACGTTTAATTCACTTGATTAAACGTTTAATTCACTTGATTAAATTTTTAATTAAAACTGATTACATTTTTGATCAATGCTTTAATTGGTGAAAAATTTTGTAGAATTTTTTCTGTGCAACTATTGAACGAATTTAACAGTCTAATTTCACAAAAAATTCTTGTGTTACTTTAAAGTTTAAAGTTTTTTTTTGTCTGCCCTTTAAGTTAAAATATATGAAATAAATTTTAAAAACTGCAAATATATTTTTAATGCAAATTTTATATATTTTATAAATGCATGCATAACTATGGCTATATATTTACGTGCATATCTATGTAAGTATATTGTACACATATTGAGACATTGTTTAACCCTTTAAGTAGAAAAACTTTTAAAATTATAGACACTAATACCAGACAGATACAATATTTTCTATTGTGTGGCATTAAGATGCATAAGGAGTACATGAAGTTGCCGCAGCAGTTGTAGTAGAAAGATGTAGAAACGTATTTATGATAATTTGCATATGCTTGAGTCCAAATGAATCCAAACAAAACAAAGCTTACAGAGTGTTTGTGCAGTTACTCCTTCGTCTACACATGTCTCTTTCCCTTGAATGAGAATGTGCGAAAATAATTTGCATTCTAAGCTAAAGGATTTTTACACAAAGAAAGATAGATCTATGCATGTGTGTAGTGCACCACTAACACAGTTTAATATTTGTGAAAATGTATCTAAACTCCCAGTCTATCTGTCTGCCTGTGTGTCTGTCTTTCTGTGTATTTTGCAGTCTGCGAGACTCAGTTGTGTTTGTTTGGGTATTCTAAATGTTAAAAAAAAATTGGTTGTAGATTAAATATAATCGCTTTTATTTTCTAAAAATGGTCATGCACATTTTTAAAGAATTAAAATTACATTAGAGAAAAAGAAGCATAACTTGGAATAGTTAAAATATTTTTTAGACACACAGACCGTTTTTCAAAGATAAAGGGACACATTCAAGTGTTATCAGTGGATGTGGAAGAAAAAGCCAACGTTTGGTGTGTTTTGTCTGCAAAACGTATGTTAATTGGAAGCCTACAATAAGGCAACCAGTAAAAAAATGTTTTGCCTTTGTGTTAGTTTAAATATTACGCATATTCGAAGTGGATGAAAACCTCTCTCCACTTGAGAGATCGAAGGCAAATCTGGCTAAGAGACCCCAATATTACTTGAGAAAAAGAAACCTCGTGAGAAGACATTTGCTAAGGAAGAGAATATTAAATAACCAAAAACTGAAAATAAATTGATTGATTAAATTGAGAACAACCTTCGTCCATCCAAATTAACAAAAAGCCTCTCAAATGCATTAAAAAAAAGAAAAACTAAATAAAAAAACATTTGATCAGCTTCGCACTTTGTTTAAGTAAATTACAGTTTCATAAAAGTTTCCTTAAGTTCAATATGGCTTGATTTATATGACTTGCATGTATTCGCACAGTTGCTAGAGCCAATTTAAGCACATTGTGGTTGGGCCTAAAAGAAGCCAAAAAGAAGACCAAATCTGGTTCCGAAGCTGGTTCCAAGAATTTATCATCGGATTCTGTTGATGATAATAACGTTGCATACGTTACAATTTTTGATAGTTCTGTTTATCTTAAAATAGTTTCCGTTAATGTTGCGGCGGACAGTTCTGAGGAATTTTGCGTTTGAATGAATGCATCAGTTGGCCCCAATACTACAACAATAGGAAATTTGTTGTTGCTTTTGCTGTTTAAAAATATCAAAATCCCTGATGACACCTGATACATGAATTAGCCTTGGACTCAACCACATGTAATTATTAAAAAAAGAGAGATTCCCGCCTAAAATATCAGTTTTAGGGAAATGAGTAATTTTATTTACAAATATGACTTTGGCAATTGCAAATATGATCCCAACATTTTAGGTAAAACTTTATTAATTTTATTAAAAATATTTGTAGGTGTTTATTGACAGTCTATCAATTACAAATAGCTTTTATGATCGTTGTAATGGTTATTTGAGTGGGCTTCAGCTCGTTGGAATCCGAAAGTCTTAAAGCCAACATTGTGTAGGTACAGAGAAAGGATCATAGGACGGCTTGTTTACTAAAAGCGTTTTGATCACCCCAATAAAAAATTGTGCTTCAAACGAAGCAGGTTTGTAAGGGAGAAATGTAAGAGTTTCGCTTACCATCTCGCTTATGGATGGCATGAATTTTATATGGTGAGTTCCCACTTTGCAGCAATACATTTTTGGCACAAAAAGCGCTTTATTCAACTTTATTCTTCTTTACACACTGAATGTTTTTTTACAGTTATTTTTTGTATTCTCCCTTACAAACCTGCTTTGTAGTAAGGGAATGCCGTGGCACTTGAAATTTTTTTTTTTATAAAACTTGTTAAGAGTTCGTCCACTTACTCTTCTGCATCTCTTTAAGTCTTATTGCGTAGCGCATAATTGTGCGCTTATTTTTATAAATGTACCATTTGTGCTCCGCAAAATGGTAAAATTTTTTATTGAGACGTGTCGATGAACTTTCATTTATATGTGTTCAAGGTTTTGGTTAGTGTGATATTCCTGCTTAGGGGGGAATGTTGGTGAATTATTTACGATTATGACTGCTGGTCAGATGCGTGAGTTTAGGTATTTAGAGACTGCGAACGGAGGATTGGAATTTTTCGCCAACCTTCATGTGGTAGGTTAAGTAATGTTATGTCGATTTGGTGGGAGATCCTGCTGTAGGGGCGTCGTTTAAGATATTCTTGTCTAAAGGTTAAGCAGTGCCTTTTTATAGCAGTTTGATAACATTGATAGATTTAAGTATTCGATGTGGGTGAATCCCGTAAAGTGCTTGGGATGATTGAAATTAAGAGCAAAGGGCTGTCTGTTCTTATATTAAAACAAAAATTTCGAATAATTTTTCTTACTTCTTAAGAACTTTTTACAAAAAGTAAATCCTTTAAGCGAATTCTTATCAGAAAATGTTAAAAAATAAAATTAATTAATACGATTTGGTTTGTTGTGCTTAATTATCAATTTTTATTCTTGATAAGTATACTGAAGTTTATTGTTGGATGATAAACTAGTTTAAATGCGCATTTTACTGGTAGCTTAGGCCAGATCATCAGTAAACATTTTTCCAACAAATTTAGATACAAAGATACAAAACTGCAGACTGAATGGGAATTATAAACACTAAAAAGTTTTATTTGCAATGATATCAAAGCTTACTAACAATAAACAGTTAGTTTATCTTTTCTTACATTCCCCACTTCAATTAAAGATATGTTTTTTTTTTCATAAATATCTATGGCGTTTTGACAAAACTTCTTAAGTCGAGATAAGATAGAAAAAAGTTTTTTAAAAAGCACTCGGTGAAAAAATCGTTTTTACTAAAAAATAAAATAAATTTAAATTAAAGAAAAATTTCGTTTATAAATAAAAACGGGAAAAAAAATGTTTTTTTTTAATGAAAATTCGTATGATTAACAGCATTTTTTACAACTTTTAAATTTGACTTGAGATGTTTTGTCATTATCTAGTTTAGCTTTTTCTATAATTCTAAAGAACTCTTAAAAATAAAATCAAAATCTGACATAATTTTTTAATACCTCTCAGCTACTTAAAGGCCCAACTATAATATGCTTAAGTTGGCTTAAGCAGTTGGGCATGTGTGTCGAACCATATTGAACTTAAGAAAACTTTTACGAAACCTGCATTTGCTTAAGCAAAGTGCGAAACAGATTTTATTTTTGTTTTTTAAATGCTTTTCTGAATTTTTTTGTTAATTTATGAGAGAAGCTTAACCCAGCTTATGCATATTATAGTTGGGCCTTAACTCAAATACAAATAATATATAAAAATGCACATCCTATCCCACTTTTTACGTTTAGATTGCTTCTTTTAATTCTTAAATTTTAGTAAATTTTTTATGCACTTTAAAATTTTATTTTTTTGGCTAAATTTATTGTCTTTAGCAAAATGAGTTGGCCATATTTACAGATCCGGAATTAATTGTAATTTTGTAATCATAAGTTATGTAATTAAAGGTTTGTTTAACGGTTGAAAACGAGTTTAGGACGATTCGAAATGCATAATCCACATTTAATAAACTTATTCAATGCAAACTCACTATTCGAACACATTAAATTGCATATTTCTGTAAACAAGAGTTAGACTAACTTGGACTCCTTAGGCGAATTTTTAGCAGACCCCAGCATTTTTTTTTGTAAACTGAAAAAGTCAACTTTTGCTGTGTCTGTAACTTGATTATCAACTACAAGAACAACATTTATTTCCTCCTTATCAAAACTGTGATGCGGTGTATCATGACTTATCAAAACTGTCATGAAACACCGCATCACAGTTTTTGTCGTCATCATTGTCTCTCAAAAGACCCAAAAGACTGTATTTTATTTGTTGTTGGCATTTCATGTGTGCGGATGTGGTTTCCAAAGTTTGCATTCGTAATAGAAGTACATACGTACTTTTAGTTTGAGTTGTTTTATTTGTTTTCGTATCCATCCTCAGAGATTTATTGAGTACTTTAGTGTATTTTTCCTAAGACACAATGGTTTATTTTCTTTTCATATTTTTGTTGTGCTTTTTTTAATTTTTAGAAGAAGGTAATAAACAAATGTTATTTTGTACTCTGACAAATGTTGAAATCTTTGACAAAATAAAAATAAAAAATATAAAAACAAGTAAGAAAGTAACGAAATTATGTTTTGATAAATGGAATATAATGCATGCATTTTTCGAAAAACATGCGCATAAAACCTGCTTTCAAAATTCTAAAAATGCAATAATAAAATATGCATTCATAATTAAAAGTAAACTGATCAAATAACTTAATTCACAAACGTATGTATATTCCACGGTGGTTGTATCTTTTAAATTTTGACTGACATTCATAAGAATTTCACCCAGTTCAGTTATAATAAACTATCAGTTATAACTGAACATAGTGATATTGACCATTAAGGGAACTATTAGTTAAATTTTTTTTAATGTAAACATTTTTTTATTAGCTTTATAAAAAAAATTTCGAAATTTCAAAACGATTTTAAGCAAGGTATATTTACACAAGGTAGACTCATTTGGGAGTGTAGACATTTTGCTCTATAAAAGGAACCATGTTGTCAAAATTGTCTTCATATAAAACAAAAACAATTTAACGCACACATGTACAAATTTTGGCTCATATACACGCAATTTGACGTTGTGGTTCCAACTAGGGGTAAACAGCTGACAAACATATGGGCCAACGAGTTTACCTTGTGTAAATATACCTTGATTTTAAGCTTTTTCGAAAACATATTTTTTTATTTAATTGCATAAAAATTGTACCAAATTGTGTAACCGCGGAGAGGTGCAAAAATTCAACATATTCTCGTGAAACTTGTAAAAAGGTGTTGGTTAAAGAAAGGAATTGGAGGCATTACTTAATCAATATAAATATCACTCTTATTGTGGTTGGCGTTTTGTGGCGAAAGTTAGGCGTTTTAAAAAAAAAGGTATTCTGGATAGCATAAACGACAACAAATGCGACACTGTTGACAAATCTATTACAAAAAAGGTTATCGTGGTTTTTGTTGCAAAAACTGTCGTTAAGTTTTCTAATCACGACAGCGTAAATGTACAAATTTTCGTCGATAAGGGTGAACGATTAGTTATAATATTATTAAGAGCTGTTTTTATTATGAATAGCCTGGAACGATTTAAATGATTCGATCCAAACTTTTCCCACTTGACACAAAAAAGCTTTTAATTAATTCCAAAGTAAATAGAAAACCGCCTAATGCCCATGAATTTTTAATGTGTCGGCGAACGTTGAATAGCAAAATATGCCCGGCCTCTGCCGATGGATTAAAAACAATTTATTTATGTTCAAAATATGTATTTTATTTGTAAGTTATCGTATTACAATAAATTGTTTTTATTTCTGCTAAGTAAATTTTAACACAACAAACAGATTTCAAGTCATAATATTCTACTCTCTTCACTGTTTTTTTTTTAATTTAATTTAATAAACCTGTACAAAAGTATTTGTTTATGCAAACATTTGTTTTAAAATATTTCCTTTTAGAAAGTTTTTGCCATTCCCAACTAGTTTTGTTTACGGTTTCTGAACTGTTTTGCGTGCTTTCTGAAACGCTAAATATTGTTGACAGGCAACAACCACCGGCACTTGACTAAAAAGCGATTCAGTTCTGTTTTGGTTTAGGAGTAGGGAAGTCAACACTAAAGAAGGAAAATGAACTGTGTGAGTGCTTGTGTATGTTGGCGCAAACGATATAAAAACGTTAACTTTATATTGTATATTTTGTCTCTTTATTGCAAATGAGTTCGTGGTAATAATGGTGAAAAAGGCTTAAAACCGAACCAGGCCGCCTCATGTCCAAAAAGCAAACTTTTAACATAATTTTGCATAAATTTGTCGCTAAAATTCTTATTTGATGTCGTAGTCGTGGCTCTGTAGACTTTGTTGTTGTTGTTTTTTCTGTGTTTTTTGGTACTTATATTTGTTGTAACTGTTTTGTTATTGTTATTGCGTACACAGCTGCTGTTTACATAATTTACATCAAGGTTTTAATACGAAATATCTTTTTAGAACATTTTTGTGTCATGAACGGGAACATAACGGGAATAAGTGTGTGTGCGTGTGTGTGTGAATGTTGGAGGGAGATACCGATAGATAGTAAACATAGACGGGTTCTTTGGGAATCATGTTGTTTTGTTTTTAAGAAGAAGTGTTTGTTTCCCTGTTTGTTTGAGTTTTGTTTCGTAAACAAAATTTTGCATTTTAAAAGCAAACTTTTCAAGTCGGGTATATAAATTTAAATGGTTGAATAAATCAAAAGCTGCTTATGCGGTGTAATTATAAAGTAAAAATCCTTAAAATGTAAATATATGTCCTAACTAAGTGAACGTTTGTAAATATATTATGTAAAAACGGAATTCTTGAGCGAAAGTTTAAACAATTTATTTCCGCAAATAAACTTTATTTTATTGGGGCGTAAGATTGATAATTATTTAAGAATGACTATTTTATTGATGATTAGAACGACTTTGACTTTGTTTGTTCGAATTTATTTCAGTTCTTTAGCATCGTTTTTAATTGTTTTCCATTAAAGAAATCAGCCTTTTAACGTTCATTCTGCATTTTACTTATGGACAAGGTTGCCAAATTATTTTTCTTCTCCACCGCCAAACGAAAAATATTGAAAAAATCACAAATCTTATATTTTGTTGAAATCGTCAAAAAGCGAAAAATAAGAATTTTATAAAAAAAAATTGTTTAATTTAAACGTGTTGCATGTTTTAAATAAGTATATCAAAACTCAACATAATTGAGATCCGTAAACTAAATTTTACAAAATTTAAGCAAAGAAGTTGAATTAAAATATTAGTTTTGATTTTTCAGTAGAATACAGTGAAACGTTTGACAACGAATGATATAAAATACTTTCATTTGTCTTTTCAGATAACCTTTGGTGAGTAAAAACTAATTTATGGAGCGATTGAAAAAGGATTCACGTGTGATTAATTCATATGCTTAAAAAGGAGTCAGCAAATTGTATCACAACTGATTCTTTGAGGTGGTTCATCGGTGGAGTACTATTTTCTCACAACGAGAGTATCATTTATGATCGAAAAATTATGCTCTTTAAGCTGATTCTAAAGCTGGGATACATTTTTTAAAATTTTATTATTGAAGCATAGCAATATTAAGCTAATACAAATAACAATTTTAAACTTACAAGATTAGTAATTTATATAAATTCAAAAACGATTCAGTTTTTAAAATACATAGTCTTGATAATGTAAAAAGGAGATTTTTCTATCACTTTAAAAGTGTTAGATTTTAAACGATCACAAGATAGTAAAAGTCATTGTCATTAATGAAATTTTTTGTGATGCTTACAGAAATCCCACTTTAATATTTTAAATTTTCGTGTTAGATGTGAAACTACCTTAAGCAAGGGAAATTAAACCAAATAAAATTTTGGAAAACGATTTTTTGCTTGTCAATTTAGTGCAAAATTTTGAGTTGCACTTAAATCAGTGAAGAGCAAACAAGTTGAAATAAACTGATGGTTGCTTTTTTTTATAAATCAAACTATTTTTTAGTGTACAATTTTTTAACTTCACTATCACACATGTTAAGTGAGGCTGCTTTCAATTAATCACTTAGCACCAACAAAGTGATTGCATTAATTTTGCACTATAACTAAGTGTGAGTTGAAACTCCCCATCTATGAAAAATATGATAAATATATAAATACAAAGAACACAAACGAAATACAAAAAAATATTTTTTTTCAAAAACAGATGCTTAATGATGTTGCATATCTAACCCTTCCATATAATTAGGGATGAAACATGTAACATATTTTGGGTTTTGTTGGGCAATATTATTAGAAATCACATTGTGCGGCTACAATATTCCTTTTTTTTAAAATAACACATGAAAGAAGGTCAAAAGATAGAATAAAGGCGACATTTATGGCAGTAAAGAAAACAGGGTAAAATTTTATTTTCTATTTCTTTAGAAAAATTTATATCATGTGATAACAAAAAAAAGAAAAGATTCACCGGTGTTATATTCGAAAAATTTTTGACATTTAATACTTTGTAAGAAATCGCTAGTTTCGTGCCTTTATAAAAGTCAAGTACAAATGATCTTCATATGGGCAAGTTTTTCAAGCTTGTTGCCTTGAAAATAAAGTTTTGCATACTTCGCTTGATTCGTAGAAAAAGTGTTTAGTATGTGTATATTAGGGTGGCCGTTATTTTTTTTTTTTATTTCTTATATTCTCCCCCCCTAAATCGGTTCAGTTTTATGTAAAAAAAATACAAAAAAATTTCGTAGCGATAAGTCGTGTTTTAGGGGGGGTGTCCGTCCCTCAAAGTTTGCCATCAAGCCATTTATGCAAATGTAATTTGTTTGCATATGACTATCTTCTAAAAACAACATTTTACAAGAATATGATATATGGCAATATTTTAGCTCTTCTAGTCAACAACATAAGCCTCTAAGAAAGTTTTTTGCTAAAATCAATATTTTAGAAAATAATTAAGAGAATAAAAACAAAATACCAAACATTTTATGTACGTTTTTTTGAAATAGATGTCTTTCGATTTAAATGAAATTTATTTTGATAATCACTTGAAATTTTAACGGTATTTTAAAACAAATTTTACACATTTTAATATTTTTGGTTATAAGTTAAGTTGGGGACCTTATGGCACTTTGCGGGCGTTATGACACTGCTCTGACTTTAAAAAGTGTCATAAAGTCCATGGACACTTATTTTTTTTTCTGTTAAAGTTTCAAATATTGCGTACACAAGGCTGTAGTTTTTAGTCAATTATGAACTAGATTTGGCTCGGAATCTTGTATGTGCTACCTTTCGCTTTGATGTAAATGTACTATAAGTTTTTTTTTTTAACAAATTTCCTTGTTCTGTTTTTAGCTTTTTTTCTTGCATGAAAAACTTGCCATGGTCATAATCAATCCTGCATTGACAGCTTGCAATGTTCGTTTTGGAAAATGAAATTGACTTTTCACAAATTGCAAAAAATAAATGAAACTATTTAAAAGTACGTTTTCTGTCTGCTTGTGTGTCTACCTGAGAAGAAGATAGTAGTGAGTAGTGAGTACCAGCAGCAGGACTATGTGTTCTCCAAACACGTACAATTTTTACTGCAGTTTCGTATTTGCTTTTAATACTACGATTTTGTATGGAATATTTGCTATTTTATCCTCTATTGAAGTTCATTTTCCTTTTTGTTTTTACAAGGTGTCACGCAAACTTAACAGCATTAACACTTAAAATTATCTATATGATTGTTTGTACGAGTATGTCTGTCGCAATAGAATGGAACTGTAAATGGTCCGTCTAACACGTAACAATTTGACGCATCTTTTAGAAACGTCTTAAAGATATTTTTATTTTAGATGGTGTGCAGCGTTGCCAAATAGGCAGATTTAACTGTTTCTTTCAGTTTTTTTTAAGTGCAAAGCAACTTTGCAGATTAGTTCAAAAAACTTTTTTTTTTAAAGTACAGAAGTTTTTCAATTTTATTAGAATGATAAAAAAAGCATTTAATTATTACAGTATAATTCGTCTTTAAAAAAATTATACATATTTTAAAAAAATGTTTAATTTTCTGGCATCTGGCAGAATATTTTTTTAAATGTCTATTAGCTCTATAGTCCATTTTCGCTTACACGTCACCTAAATGTGGTGTGAAAAATCTTAATCACATTATCACAGATATATTCAAAAATGCAAATTTGATTAAATTGTTTAAACCGAGCGGAAAATGTTACATTAATTTAAACATATGTATTTCTTTTTTGACATATAAGGTACATATGTCAAACTGTATTGTCAAGTGGTACCTGGAAATATCTGTCAATAACACGAAAATTAACAAAAATATGGGAAATTTGTTAAGCTAAAACAATATTTAATTAACGATTAAAAAAAATAATTTGTCTGAATACATCCAATGCGAGGATGATGTTGTTTATTTAGAGACTCTTACCGAAAGAGAAATTCCAGAGGCTGTTTGCAATTAAAACTTTGATGCTCCAATTTTGGATTCCATGAATTCTGAAGTATTCGATGACAACTCTATTTAAACATTAATTGCAGTAGTGCTGAAAGCGGCAAATATATTGCGAGCGGTCTGTGTACAAAATTAAATTATTCGTAATTTTATATTGGAAAAAATTTAGGATAAATTACGCTATAAGGCAGTGACATAAAATCAGTAAAAAATAACTGATTTTTTCCAATAAGTTTTTACCCTCAAAGAAAAAAATATATTTCTACCATAAAACTAAAAAAATTTTACCACCAAGTATATTGAAGTACAAATTGTTTCTGTTTTAGCATTCTTATTTTCTTAATTCCAAGATTCAATTTCCAATTCGCCTTATAGTCACGGATAGCGTGCATTTGAAGCAGTGGACCCTTAACTAACTATACTATAACAACAAACATTTATTTCAATGCAACAATGTAATAACTTTAAAGCAACAATGTACATCAAAGTCAGTACAAAATGTTGCGATGGGTCGGAAACATTTCTGAAATTTAAAAATAAAATGTTTGCAATTTTGTCAAAACCAGTGTCAACAGCCAACGTTGAGAGGATATTCAATCAAAAAAATAAAAATAAGTAAAACCAAAACAAGAAATAATTTAGATATTCCTACTCCTTGCTATGTGGAATTTTTCAGACTAAAAACTTTCTAAAGAAATAATTTTTATTTACCCCTATTATGAAAGTCGACGTCGACACAAGTCGACGGCACCTGAACAGTAATGGTATTTTATGATACGTTATTGACAATAATCGATTATTATTGACAGTCAATTGATATTTTCTAAGGCTCTTTAAAGTCGACGTCGAGTAGAATTGTCCCTGTTTTAGTCGACAGGAAATTTGGCGACGACTCAAATGAAAGTTAAAGAAATTTTAAATGAAGTGTAAACATATTTATTGAATATGTTTCAAATAAAAAATGCAAGTTTGAAAGAAGTTATGGGCACAAATTTTATTAGTAAATTTAACGCGAAAAATGCGAAAATTCGGAAAAGTTTGCTAAAATAGCGAAAATTCGCAAAAATTTTTAGGACGAATGCCTCAAAGAACCAAATTTGCGAAAATTCGAAAAAAATTGCAAAATAGCGAAAATTCGCCAAAATTTTTAATATATCAAAAAAGCCATAAAATTGATTAAAAGTCCCTATAAGGAATGGCAAAAATTCGTTAAAAATTGCAAAATTAGCGGAAATTCGCAAAAATTTGCTAACAGTGACATGATAGCAAAGTCTAATATTTATTAAAAATCGGTAAAGATGTAAATAATCAAAAAACTTATACGAAAAAATCGCTTCTATCGCGAACATGGCTTAAATTCGAGAAAATTGCAAACTTGGAAACAAACCCTAAAATTGATTTGAAATCGGCTAAAAAAACAACATTTTGGAACATAACAAAAAAGAAATTTATGCTAAAATAGCGAAAATTCGCGAAAATTTTAATATTTCAAACAAGACATAAAATTGATTAAAAGTCCCTAAAACTATGGCGGCATGAAATAACTCCCCACGAAATAACTCCCAAAAATGAAATTACTCCCCAAAAAAATATACAGGAAACAACAACAACGTTTTTTGGGGACTTATTTCATTTTTTTAGGGACTTATTTCATTATTTATTTTAGGGAGTTATTTCATATGAAATAAGTCCCTAAAATATTTTGGGGACTTATTTCATTTTATAATTTATTCCAAAGTCGTCAAAAATGCAAATAATGTCCCGTTATAATATATAAACAAAACTTGTTTTAATGAATGGTCATTAAAAATAATTGTTACTAGGCAGTTAGTTTTAGAAATAATTTTGCTGTATAAGGTGCATTAATAAGAAAAAAAAAAAATATTAAAAATAAATTTTGAAATAATAAGTGGTTACAGAAAACATAGCAAATTGTTATACGTTGTAGATCAAAAAATGATCTATATTAAAAAATCAGTTTTTGGGGATTTATTTCATTTCAAGAATTGGGGACTTATTTCAAATGAAATAACTCCCCGATTTTTGGGGATTTCTTTCATTTTGATTTAGGGAGTTACTTCATTTCGTTGGGGTTTTATTTCATTTTAAAATTGGGGGTTTATTTCATATGAAATAAGACCCCAAAAATTGGGGACTTATTTCATTTTATTTTTGGGGAGTTATTTCGTGGGGAGTTATTTCATGCCGCCTAAAACTATAAGGAATGGCAAAAATTCTGTAAAATTGCAAAATTAACGGAAATGCGCAAAAATTTGCTAATAGCGGCATGATAGAAACATCTTATATATATTAATAAGCGCAAAAGCTATAAAGAATCAAAAAACTTACAGTAAAAATATCTGTTATCGAAAACATGGCAAAAATTTGCGAAAAAATTCAAAATTGGAAACAAACTCTACACTTTATTTGAAAAAGCTAAATCAGATAAAAAAAAAATATGTCGGAAAGTAGCATAAATAGCGTTAAAAAGTGAGCTATAATGATGAAAAAAGAACAATAATAATAAAAAATAATTGGAGATGGGATTTTTGTGGGAGAACACTCGTTTTCCACTTTGCACAAAATAAACTGTTCTGTTCTAATTTTATTCTAATCGAATACGTTTTTAAATTATATGTATAATTTTTCTATGAAAATTATTACTACTTTTGTTTTACGTTTTAAACCTTTTGTTATAATATAATCTTTAATAAATAAATAAGTTTTATATAAACATTGTGCGTTAATTATTTTATAAACTGCGGTTTGGACCTGAAACATTTTTTTTGTCAAATTTTCGATAATTAGTCGACGTCGCACATAGGGATGCAAACGATACATCGATGTTTAGAAAACATCGATGTATCGTTCATAAACATCGATGTTAATATCGATGTTTTGATTTACGATACATCGGCGATACATCGTCGTCAAAACTAAAAAACATCGACATCGTCCATTTAATATTTTCATTAATTTAATATTTTTTATAATATTTTTACCAATTTTAATTTATGTTTTTCAATTAAACCTTTTATTTAAAAATATAAAAAAGTGTTTTTCAAAGCATACGTTAAACGCAAGAATTTTAAATGTCGGTTTTTAATAAAATTTCTGTAATATAAGAATTTTATGACAAATATTATATAAATATTTTTCTGTTAAACAGAATTTTAAAACAAAAATTAAAAATATTTTATTAAAAGTGTATTAAAAACGACCTCCCAAATTCTTACGTTTTACGTTTCCGTTTTCCAGCACAACCCTGATAGCCATACAAAGTACGTATGTATGTATGCATGTACATGCATGCATACTGTGCATTGCATAACTATATGTATGTATTAAATTGCTTAAGTTGGCTCAAGCAACTGTGCGAATACATAAAAATCATATTTGTCAAACCATATTGCACTTATGGAAACTTTTTGTTTAATTTTATGAATCTGTCATTTGCTTTAGCAAAATGCGAAATTGATTGCACTTTGTTTTTGTGTTTTTGAATGCATTTTACAGGCTTTTTGTTAATTTTTGACAAAAGCTTATGCAAGCATATGTATATTATAGTTGGGCATTAAGATTTTCAGTAGCAAAGAAGAATTAACACAGTCCGTAAGTATAATTGCAAAGTAGGTTTCAACATCGATGTTAAACATCGATGTATCGTGTTTTTTACCGATGTTTTTTAACATCGATGCTTATCGTGAATACATCGATGTCTTCAAACATCGATGTTTTTCAGAGCGATGTTGCATCCCTAGTCGCACAACATTCTTATAAAATACAAAATTAGCGTCGAAGTGATGTAGTCGTCGACTTGATGTGACAATAATTTAAAATAAATGTCGACGTCGATGACGACTTACATAATAGGGGTGATTAAAACAGTTTGTTTTTAATATTTTTGTTTTTTAAAGGAAAAATAGGAAAAATATGGCAACATTGATGGTGTGTATTTTTAAGTTTTTTTTTTGCAGATTTAATTGATAAATTTAGCTGTAGGTTTTCTATCTTAATTTTCTTTAGATTAATATCAGACTCTATGAATCTCGCAACAAGAGGCCTTAGTGTACAATTTAAAGTTCACAGCCATCTTAAGCATGAACTAACTCAATGTTGAAAAAATAACGAAAATTATTTATTTATGCACAAAAGAAAGTTCATTTAGTTGAATATCGTTGCGAAGTTTTAAGGTGGTGAACTTTTATCCCCATTTTCACCTGAACAGTGTTTTTTCTTAGTTAAAATACACAATTCCGCCAAGAGTTTTTAAGCAGATAAGAAAATTACAAATTTATTGTTGTTATTATTTTTTTTATTATGTTTAAGATAATTACTGCTATTAAATAATTATCGATTATTATGGTTTTCAATTTCCCTTCTATTTTTTCGTTATTGCATTTATTTTATCTTCTTCTCCGTAGTGGAAGTTTTTCTGTTTTAAACTTTTTTTGGTTGTAAACGAATGAATAAAACTGTTTGGAATAGTTATTGAATTTTTATGTTCATAACTTTTGGTTGTGCCTAGACAAGGAATGGGGTATAAGCTAGACGTTTCTTTGTTGCCCCAGTATGGAGAAATGTTTTTTAATTTGCAAATAACTAAATTGAAAATAAAGTTTGTTAAACTTTTTAGTATTTCATTTTTCTTAAATTTTGGGGAATTTTATAACTCTTCTTTGTTCTGTGTTTTAGGAGATTTATGAGAAAGGTATTTTCGAAATTCCACGGAATTTTTTGGTAAAGTCTTTTCACTTTTTTATTTTAGCAAATATTTTTTATAAGAAATTTATTTCTTATAAAAAGTTTATACTGGACACACTTATATTTTGAATATTTTTTTGTGTAAGCAAATACAGTATTGTTTAAAAAACTTTTAATAAAAAATATTTGCTGTACGTATTTTTGTTATTTTGTGCATCGCAAAATATGTCTTGTATCAGTTTTTTTATCAGGTATTTTCGCATTCAGAATAATTTTTGCATTGACAAATATTGAAAAGACACGGTGCTTTTGCCATTCTTTCCTTAAAGCGTTGTTTTCTTACATGAGATGCTCTTATATCCATTATCTACTGTAATTGGCAGTTGAGTTTTAGTGATTGCCAATCAGTCTCACCATAGTCTAAGGAAAAACAATCATAATTATGCAAAGAATTAAACTATTCACCAACATTGTTTTGAGCGTGCACGTGACAATTAACTTAATAATCGAAATAGTGGTATAGCATTAAGAAATCGAATATATATTATTTTTAATCTTTTTAATTTCTTTCGGTAAATTGGACATTCTAATATTAAAAAAAGAGAAAAGCAAGTTTCTATGAGAAAATAAAATATACATATGCATCGTTAGCTAAAACCCAAAAGGCCCCAGCTAAAAAAAATTAAAAATCGACGTTTTTATTAAATCTGATGAATTGCGTATACACAAATTTTGTAATCTTTCGACCGCCATTGCCGACTTAATTGACAAAAAACAAACGACCCTTTCTGCAAAATATTGTATGATAAGAGCTTAAAGATCTAACTACTAGTCAATTGTTAAAACAACTGGCAGGTGTTACAAGAAAAATAAAGGAAACACTAATTATAAACGGCTTAATGCAATTTATCATATTAAATAGTTTTTTGCTTCTCCTGTAAAATTTTCAAAATGTCAAATAGGGCCTTTTGCGATTTGGGTAACGACAAGCCAGTGTATCTATTTCTATGTGTGTGTGCGTAAGTTAAATGGCCTTAGGTTTATTGACCAGTTGGTTGCGTTGGATACAAAATGTTACTTCTGTGTTAAGTTAGTTAATAGGAAAGATAAGATACAAATTTAACGGCATGTTTCTTCTCAATTTTAGTAAAAATACGTCCCGAATGTCTTCGTATGAATGTGTGTTTCTTATAATAACACTTTTCGTATACACATACAGTCATACGTGCATACATATGTACATGATATGTATGCATGCGTTAAGTTTATTTATTTTCCTTGAGATTTATACATAAACATATATATTATGTAATGTATTATTTCTGTTTATTTTTCAATGTATTTCTTTAGGCTTTTGTAGGTATTTATTGTTGTTGTTGTTTGGTTGTTCTATTGGTCCTATTTACTTTCTTCAAGTTATTATTGGCTTATTTGTTAAACAATTTTCTGAAGTAATGTTCAATCTTTAGTATACTTACACGGACGATTAACTAAAGAAAATATTGTTAAGATTTGTGTAATTCTATTTAATACCAATCATGCCATTCGGTTTCAAAGACTATAGAAAAACTTTTATGTTTTATTTTTTTTGTTTGGTAGAAATGGGAAATAAATGAGGTAAGTTTTAACATAACAAAAGTTGGTTGATTCTTAAATATTTAGAAGGTAAATACTTCCTTCAAGACATTGAACTTTTTCAACAAGAACTTCTAAGTTAAATGAAAGGCAAAATAACGAATGGCAAATTTGAAGAAAGTTTAACTCAATGCCAAATAAATTTAAATATTCGAAAAGTTTTTTAGCACAACTTTTAACTTAATATTTAATATTAATAAAAATGTTGGTATTTCAATATTCTTGAAAAAATCAATATTAAATAAATTACATACATGTGTTTATATGTGAATTAGGGTGTGTCAATTTTTTGACAGGGGGAAACGTAACCTGTTACAATGTAACAAAGGAACCTTTCTTCTAAAATCTAAATGGAACCTCCGATTTTTCACAAGAAAGGTGATATATATATAGCTCCTTTATTGCAACATAGTCATATCTCAAAAAATCACAAATTTCAAGTTACTTTAGCAAAAGTGTTCCTCTATACCTTCTTTACATGTAAAACAAAAATCAGCATTATATCTCTCCTCTATATTTCGTCGGTTGATTATTTAATTGTCGTATGTCGTTTGTAATATGTATCCACATACGACAATTAAATAATCAACCGACGATTTTATTAAATCAGTATATAAAAATACATTTTGCCAAGTTTAATTTTTTTTGAGATATGACTTTGTTGCAACAGAGGAGCGATATGTACTTATATTGGTTCTTTTAGTTCTTTTTAGTTTCTTTAAGGAGCATAGGATCTCAATGAGGTTTCGGTATTTGGTTGGCTTAAGATGAGTAGCTGATTAGGCTTCTGCATCCGATCCTGGAACTGGGGCTGTCAGCATGGCCTCTAGTGCACTACCATAGATGGGGGTAGTGCACTCTTTTTTAGTGCAATCATTTTGTTGATGTTGAGTGATGAATTAAAAATTTGCAGCCTCACTACACATGAGTGATAGTGATGTTGAAAAATTTTGCACTTAAAAAAAAACCAATAGTTTGATTTAAAAAAAGCAATCATCAGTTTATTGCAACTTTTTTTTCTTCACTCATTTGAGTGCAACTAAAATTGTTGCACTAATTTTAAAATTAAAAACTTGTTTTTTTTATGATTAAAGCTCATAATTATACCGTTTTTGACAAAATTTAATTTTGTTTAATATTCTTTGCTTATGCATATCCTCCAAAAAATCAAAAACCATGCACATACAAAGTAACATTTTTAAAATTTTAGTGAGACAATATTTGTATGCAGCTTTTTTGATTGCAAGTCCCAATTTTGCACTATTTGAATTGAGTGCAGATTTTTGCATTCAATCTGCGTTTAGTGATAGTTTAATTTTTTTGGAGATATGACTATGTTGCAACAGAGGAGCGATATGTACTTATATTGGTTCTTTTAGTTCTTTTTAGTTCCTTTAAGGAGCATAGGATCTCAATGAGGTTTCGGTATTTGGTTGGCTTAAGATGAGTAGCTGATTAGGCTTCTGCATCCGATCCTGGAACTGGGGCTGTCAGCATGGCCTCTAGTGCACTACCATAGATGGGGGTAGTGCACTCTTTTTTAGTGCAATCATTTTGTTGATGTTGAGTGATGAATTAAAAATTTGCAGCCTCACTACACATGAGTGATAGTGATGTTGAAAAATTTTGCACTTAAAAAAAACCAATAGTTTGATTTAAAAAAAGCAATCATCAGTTTATTGCAACTTTTTTTTGGTACAGTGAAATAACTCCCAAATGAAATAAGTCCCAATGAAATAACTCCCAATGAAATAAGTCCCATGAAAAATGAAATAAAGCCCAACTGAAAAAAATGAAATAACTTCCAAAGGCAAAAATGAAATAAGTCCCAATTTTTGGGACTTATTTCAAAATGTAAAAATAAATCCCAATAAAAATGAATTAACTCCCAATGAAATAAGTCCCAACAAAAATGAATTAACTCCCATTTTTTTGGTTTCCTTTTACAGAACGCTCCCAACGACAAAATAGTGTTTGCAATTAAAATGAAATAAGTCCCAACTGCGATGAAATAAGTGCCAATGATAACTCCCAAATGAAATAACTCCCAACAAAAAAACCTGTTGGGATTTATTTCATTGGGGAGTTATTTCATAATGAAATAACTCCCAACAAAAGTTATGAAATAAGTCACAGTGCATTGGGATTTATTTCATAATGAAATAAGTCCCAATTTGTATGTACAATTTTTTGGGATTTATTTCATTTTTCCATTGGGACTAATTTCATTTGGGAGTTATTTCACTGTACCCTTTTTTTTCTTCACTCATTTGAGTGCAACTTAAATTGTTGCACTAATTTTAAAATTAAAAACTTGTTTTTTTTTATGATTAAAGCTCATAATTATACCGTTTTTGACAAAATTTAATTTTGTTTAATATTCTTTGCTTATGCATATCCTCTAAAAAATCAAAAACCATGCACATACAAAGTAACATTTTTAAAATTTTAGTGAGACAATGTTTGTATGCAGCTTTTTTGATTGCAAGTCCCAATTTTGCACTATTTGAATTGAGTGCAGATTTTTGCATTCAATCTGCGTTTAGTGATACTGAAGAAATTTGCAATATCACTAAAATTTTTTTAGCAGTGGTTAAAAAATAACAATCATCACTAAAGCTGGTAAAAAAATTATATGAACTTTCTTGTGAGGCTCCATTTTGATTTTAGAACAATGATTTCTTAGGAAAATCTTTTCAGAATTTTCCACAGATTATGTTTCTGCTATATCCCTTGTAATTATTCTTAGTCCTAAACAAATTGACCCACCTTAATGTAAATAAATACCTACACAGTGACGTTTGTCTATACATACATAAATACCCAGATACATACATACGTACATACACACATACCTTTGGTTTAATAAAACTCTTGAAGATACTTAAAGTATTTTGTCTTCTTTATTTTAATTCATTTATATTTTTGTTGCTGTTTTCTTTTTTTTTTGTTTTTGGTAGCTTTTTCGTTTAAAATTATGTATGTATGTATGTGTGTATATGGTAATTTTCATTTGTTGAATTTCGTTTTCGTTTTTCATCTTCAATATTTTCTTATCGTTTTAATAATGTCTTCTCACATAATTGAATAAAGAAGGAAATGAAAAGAAATTCCCTAACAAAATATTTTATCATAATTTATTCAATCGCAAATTAATATTCAAAGACACACAGATACTCATACATAATCTCTCTCATGCTGAAGTGTATACTACGTGTCAGGGTTGGCAAAATTGGAACAGTTAATTTTGTTGGGACTATTTAACCTTTAAAAGTACAATGGAGCATTTCGTCATTTCAGTCACATAACTGCAAATGCACGCACACCTACGGGCAGAAGATGCTTGTATTCATATTAATTTAGAAAGTTTAACGTTTTTGTTTCGTCAAATCCAACGTAATTTTTTGAAAAAAGTTGTTATAGATCAATTAAATAAAACTGAGTTAAGTCTTAATTTAGAAGCAAATTTTCTACTTTTTGATGATGTTTACTGTGGAAATGATGTAGAAATATAGATATATGGATACCAATGCAGTTGAAAATAACGTAGTAATTCAGTCTGAAACAATTGTACAAACTTTTAATTTCAAGTTCTGCGAATATTTAAGATCAAAATTTAACTTTGAAAATTAATCTTTAAAATAATTTGGTAAATTTAGCCTAGAAAATGTATTCAACGGAAAAACTAATAATCAGATTTATGATAAAAACCGATCGACTTGAAAATCTATTTCTGAATTAAAGTGCTATATCTTGTTCAAAATACAGTTTAATTAAAATTTTTAATATAAAATCACAAATGTAAACTATCATTGATGATTGTGGTTATGATTGTATTAAACACGTCTTAAGCCTGGTACACTGATCAACATTTCACGTGAAATAATGTTGATAGAGATAAAGTTCCGAAATATATCTGGCAGCATTTTTTTACAACTGCACTTATTTCACGTGGAATTTTAAGCAAAAGCAAAAAAGTATGAAATGATTATTAAATAAGAAATAAAAAATTAAAATAACACAACCGGTAACAGTTTTCTTTTTTATTAAAAAAAATTATTTTTAGTAAAATACATGTGGGGTTTGTTTACATATGCAAAACAATGTCGCATACTTTGCAGGAATAAAAACGTCAAATTGTATATACTCGCATGATAGGTAACATTAGAAGGCCTTCTAGAAGGCCTCTGTACTCCTTCTTTTTCCCGCTGGGATGTTTTCCCATTAAATTACGCTCGCGGACGGAAGATGACGTGGGAGAAAAAAAATTTTTTTAAATACGCACTGTTTGCTCATTTAGAAAATGTGTTTTTAAGCAAACAAAAATTATGGTATTAAGCATGCCTTTTGTAGGCAACTTATATTATGATTTTAATTGTATTGTGGAGAATATATATACTACATATACATATATATTATAGTAGCAAACATTTCACATAATTTAATATGTTCATCTGGATCAGAGTAACTTTTTAGGTGTTAAACACCATATAATGTTATTATAGTGAATTTAAAAATGCTTAGGGCAAAACAAATTTGTTCAAGTTAAATTAGGACTATAATAAGTTGGTGTTTACCACATACATATTAGGCAAATGTGAATAAAAATGGCCGTAGTGACCATTCATTTATCATGTTTTTTCTCTGCGTGTCGACATGAAAAAATAGGCAAATGTTTTAAAAATAAATTTTGAAGGATACTGAACGCGAACGCGCTACTGGATTGTGTACCACTCCATGGTTGAATTTGTCAACCACTGAAACAAAGAAATGTCAAATTAAGTTGGGCAAAAAACTCACAATTTACGTCGTGCATTTCGGTTGGACCACCCTTTATATAGTAGGCTTAACATTAAAAATACTTTTTTGTGGTGTTTTTAACAGTGACCCTAACAGTTATAAAATAAACGACAAAAAAATCATGTATAACAAATTATATTGATGAATTTTGGATTAAGGTTTTAATCAGCAATTATAATTAAATATATTTTATTTCAGTAATAAACTTTATTTTGTTTTAAATAACCATTTATCAAACAAGCATTTTAGATTGGCTATAAATAAATATTATACCAACCAAAAAGATTTTTGGTTGAAATATTCATTTAAAAAAAATTATTTTGTTTGGTCATCAGTGAAGAATTTTTTAAGAAAGCATAAATTGGTGTACTTCACTTTTTGAATTAATCTAACGATATCCATTCGTCCGGCTGGCTGTCCATGTAAACACCTTGTACGCCAAGTAAAAGTCGCAATTTTGAAGATAAATTTATGAAATTTGGTACGTGGGTTCTAATTGTCATAAGGATGACGCCTATTTCAAATGGTGAGAACTTTAACACGAATCTTACTTAACTTCATAACATTATTTTGTTTTGCCGGGTCTACGACTGATCATGGGTCCCAAATAAGATACACTTTTTAAATTCTTTTTCTAAATATTGTTGTGTAGGGTATCATAGGGTTGGGCTTGATCGACTATACTTACTCTCTTATTTGTTTATAGTGGATAAACAACATTTTTTTTGGTTGAAATAATGGTTATTTATAACCAAAAACACAATATTTTTAATTAAATTGGTTACTATAACCAAAATAAAATATAGGTAACGTTAAGGTTAAACATTCCTAAACGAAAATAAGGGAATTTTTCTCGTAACCCTGGAACCAAATAAAATAATACAGTAGAATCGCGAAAATTGTACCAAAATATCCCAAGGGTTGTTAACTTTTTCGAACTATTAACTTTTCTAAGCGGATTTAAATTTCAAAAATATACAATAATGAGCATGGATCTTTTGGAAATAACACATAAACAACAATGGCTTAGTTTTCATCATAACAAAAAAGAAACTTAGATTTTTCATACGTATTTGCCACAGCCTCGAAAACTTCAAACAAATTTTTTCTTATTTTTAAGATCCATAATCCAACGCTAATAGTTTTCCTTGAATATCTTGATTAATTTTGTTCAAACTCTCTACTTTCTGCTCATTTGCGATGTTTTTTTATTCAAACGTTCAGAAAAGTTACCATAAAGTTAACTTTTTAGAGCGACGCAGGGACGCTAAAATTCGGTTAACTTATCCACGAGATTAACTTTTCCGAGAGTTAACTCCTTCGCGACTCTACTGTAGTTATTTTCAGTCCCTGGTTTTAAATAAATAAAAATAATTTATACTAAAAAAAATCTTTTAGTACAATTAATGTAAAAAAGTACAATTTTTGAAGGTTATCGGTACAATTTTGAAATCCTCAATGCCATCCCTGCTACGTGTGCGGCAAAAGAAGAAAATAAAAAAAAAAATGAAATGGAGAAATTAAAGGAATAAATTGGCGATGAACAA
This sequence comes from Pollenia griseotomentosa, assembly GCA_963931875.1. NCBI lineage: Eukaryota > Metazoa > Arthropoda > Insecta > Diptera > Polleniidae > Pollenia > Pollenia griseotomentosa. Next base: position 259,071,181 of record OZ007560.1, on the reverse strand, counting down.
ATGAGTGCTTAAATATAAAAACATTTTTATTAATCAATTTATTGTCCGATTTCTCTAGTTTTTCATAGTGGTAATTAATATTTAATGTAATTTTTCGAAATAAGCCGTTTTCCGTTTCAGTCAAATTCATATTTTTAAAAAATTTCTTATTAAGTTGCAGACCAGGCGTAACGAAATGGACATAAAAAGATCATAAGCAGAAATAAATAAAAATAAATTTATTTTTGTTAGCCAAAAATAGAAAAAAAGAAAATAGATAAATATGTAATAGCATTTCGGTGTGAATGAGTTTTTTTCTGATCCCATCTATGATTATTTTTTATACACAAAGTTCGTGTATGGAAAAAGACTTGTTTGTTGCCTTCTTCTTCCAAAGAATTGAAAAGCGATATCTATTATGAATACAATAAATACACACACATGCATATCTAATAAGCTTACGCACATTAATACATTAATATGTATGTATGAATTTAATTTCGAGTGTCTTAGATAATTCTACTTATTCCTTCCTCTTAAATCAAATATTCTGGTTTTAATAATTTCAGCTTCACAAGGAGGATGTTTGGGGGATAATCGCAAAAAAGGATTGATGATGTTGTGCATTGAATGAGCAAGAAATGCCTAGTCGAGTCGTGTTTGTACCGAGAATAATATTTTTAGAGTGGCTTCCATCAAACATTTAGTTCATAAAATATATACGTATGTGCTCGTATGTGTTTTTCTTTTGGCACAAAAGTTTCATAATGTACTGCCGAATGCTCAAAGTTGTCATGATATGTATAAAGGTTAATGTTGTTATAGTTGTTGTGTTTATGGCATTTTTTTGTCATCTATTTGTGTATAGACATGTTTAATATTGCGGTGGTTTGTTGATATTATTTCAGTGTTTATAGATTTTTAGCTGTTCCACCATAAAAATCAGTTGGATAGGAAGGGGGACTGCAACATGTGGGAAAACTATCTATGGAGTAAAGTTTAAGTATTCCATTTGGGGTTTTTATTCCGTTTGTACCACACCCTCAATTTAATTAGATTTGGCATCCGTTGTATGCAGAGTTCTTTCTAGTACTTCAAGCAAGCTGATTTGCACATACATACGCACGTAGGTATCTGAATTTCTGGATACATACATTTTTGTACTTCTGATATACATTTGTATTTAATATGTTCTTGATTTTGATACCTACTTATTTAAGTTTTTGTGTTGGGGTTTTTTACATGTAAGTTGTTTCACGCCTGTAGGCACAGCCACTCTGCAGTGTCTACAGAGACGGCTCGGTAGTGATAGTTGAATTTTTAGCGTTCTTTAATGAATTTGGATTTCCTTCTGTACTAAATTAGGCCGTAAATGCTGTTGTGGGTGTACCTGTTTTCATTTCTACTCGTAGTATCTGTTGTATACAAATCTCTTTTAATGAAAATGTGTTTTTGTAGGAGCAGGAGTATGAGAGAGTTTGTACAAGTGTTTAACTGTGTTCTTTGGCTGTTGCTCTATTTGTGTTTTGATACATCCAGACATACATATCTACATACATATGTGAATCTTGGCGTCTGTGTAAGTATTATGATGAGGTCGGCGAGTACTGCCTCACTCCAACTTATTAAGGTGTATTGCAGATATTTATACATACATGTAAATAATATGTACTATGTATGTATTGCATATCACCTTCACCATAAAAAATACATTCAATTATAATACGGTTTCTATGTATACATGTATATGATACTCGCGTTATTTATTTGTTTGTCTGTGGTTTTGTGGCTTCTTAAGTACGTGAACATGGGTATGTGTTGAAATATATATAAATATGTGTGCTTGTGTGTATAAATATTATTGCAAGAATATCTGCGTTTGTCATCTGAACGCTGGTTTTTTGTTAGTATGCGATGTCATTGTATTTCAAATAAATTGTTTGTATTTCTTATTATTTGTTCCTCCGAAAATCAATACAAATCCTAAATTTTTAACAACCAAGATAATGTACAGCTACTCACACTGTAAGTGAGACACATAGAAAAAGTCTATTTGAACTCAAAATAAAAGCCTTATGGGTTGATTAGGTATGTTGAGTTGCCAATAATACAAATGGCAAATGATGTCGATTTCAGTTGCTAAATAATAAATATCTAGGCACCCGTAAAGTTTTGGTTGCTGTGTAGATTTTTCAAGTAAAACGGCGTCAAAAGCTTAAAATAAGTAAATTTTTTGGTCAATTTTAAATATTTTATTAAATTTCTTTTATTATGCTTAGCAAAATGGATAAAATAACCACAGGGCAACAATTTGACTTACTAGTCCGCCCACTAACATCTTGAAGACCGAAAAGACGAAAATATGCCCTAAAGTACAGACAGTCATTTAGGCGGATTAGAGTTGCCTATTTAGTGTCGCAAAACGGGTGCCAAGTTCACTCCTTCTTAAATTATCTAATTTTCGTTTCTTTACGTTAATGCCTTACATTTTTTCGGTTGCCGATTTGTCGAAATGGAAACTTACAAAAGGTACATTACCTAATATAAATTTTTATTTGATTTCGGATGCACATAAGTTTAATTTAGGAATTTTCATTTTATATAAGTTACATTATCCCAATTAAATTCAGACTTACATAAAATAATTTAGAAGAGGTATATAAACTAAGAATTTTTATGAGTCCCACTTACAGTGTGATCAGCTGTATGTAAGTTACATAGTCTGTGCATGTAAATAATTTGGAGTTTGCATTTCCTGGGTCAAAATGAAACAAAATTCAAATAAAATTATAAAATCTTAAAGAGACAAGTATGCTTTTAAAATATAAAAATTGCACAAATCTTGTTCGTTCAAAGATAGTCCTTAGGGTGCTGAACAAAGAAATCATAGAATATAAGGGACCATTTTGTTAACAGCAATCCAAACCTTTTGGCAAAAAATTTCGAGTTGGTGTTATGTAGTTTATATTCCCCTTTGAAGTCCACTGGGATCCAAAATAAGCTTTAATCCAAATAAAAATCGGTTGGTTTGAAGGCTAACAAGAAGGCTAAATGCCATGCTGAGCGGTAGCTGTGGTAAATATCTGGAAGATTTTTAAGTAATGAGACTTACAGTTGCCAACCTAAAATTCTTACTGTACCTGGAATACGTAAAACCCAATGAGAGGTTGGAATCCAACATACCCCTGACATGGGCATCCTGAAAGTCGCATTGGTAACATAAAGTGCCGACGGACTTGTTAGTTTTACGATGCCATGCCCACAAACTGGCCAATTGTAGGCGAGGATGTATACGTTGCCAGTAACTTACATTTATACCTTGTCGCGAGGCCGTGGCAGCCACGGAATATGAATGTCTCTTGTACCGACCAGCAATAGCCGTATCGGTCATCATCGATCTGGGTTTAGTCCATTCCACAAGCAATTCAGCACCCAACGCCAGATGATCCGTAACGGATCGTAAGAAAGATAATGTTGCTCGTCCTCTATCGCTACGGACGTCATACAAATTAGTCGTCAATGTGGAGCTGTTGGAGCACAACTCTATGCAGGCTTGCGTTTGTAGGGGGGCATCTTTGGCTGCTCTTTGTAATTCAACTTCGAGTCGTAAACAACGAAAAGGATAATAGAGAAAGCCAATATTTGTAGATAGAGTCGAAGGATTAATGTCGGCATGAATAGTTGGAGTTTGCTTTAAAAGGAGAAGTCAGCTTGCGTTATATTTAAATAAGCATTTTTTAATAGATACTTACCATAATATCACCATACATTTGTAACGTATAAATGCCTCCAAACCGAAATCCTGAAGGTTTGTTGTGACTCAGAATACAATTTGCAGTTATTGATTTGTTTGGAGCCATTCGATGAATATAATCAAATTCAATACCATCGAGAAGTTTTGGTTTTATTCGATGGGCCAAATAGTGGAATTCTTGGATGTTACCTGGATTGCATTGTGTGCGAACACCTGGATATTTTTGAAAGCATGGAGGAAATTTTGGTGGACATCCTTCACATTTCATAATTAAATTTTTTTATTATATATATTTTTTTTTTCAAATTATTTATATTTTGGAAATATTATATTTTTACATAAATTAATATGAATTTGTGTACGTAAATAAGTATGTACGTCAAAACTCAAATGAAACAAATCGATAAGCAAATAGAGAAATTGGAAATATTGGCAAGGCGAATTCGCCTTGATTTTTGGAAATATTTATTTTTTTATAACACCATTTCTGTGTGTTCATTCTTAAATTAAAAGTAAGCTTCTTTTAAACGAATGTATTTAACTATTGTCATACGACTATTTTAATTTTATTTTTTAAATTTCCAATCAATTTTAAGTATTTTAGGAAAACACATACATATTCACATATCCACATTTCAGAAAAATATGTAATACAGTTTAAATTAATAATCGTGAAGCAATTAAATTTTAGGATTTTTTAATTTTTGTCTTAAGGGCCCATTCCACCAATTCTATTTAAAGTTCTGAAAAACTCAAAAGATTTTAAATCACTTGTGGAAAAAATAAGCAAGTAATCCGCGGCCCCTTGGCTGACCGGTTTCAAATCACTTTCACAAAAAGTGATTTTCAGAAAATGGCTGCATATTTAAAAATCCTTTCAACAACAAATTTCAGTGTTTTCATCAAGAATAAAAATTAAAAGTTTTTCATATAATTTTATTTTTACTTGACATGAAATTTTTAACATAAATTGATATTTTAATATATTGGTGAAATTGGCCATTAGAGCTTTAAAGCTTCCTAATGAAGAGAACTTATTTCTTATCAAATTTTTTATCATTAAATTTGATTTTTTTTGATGCCTTAAAATCAAAATTTGGCTTAGAGTTTTTTTTATAGATTTGAATAATAAAATTATTTCAATCCTTTTTGCTTATTTAAATAAAACTCTTGGAAATATATGAAGGGGGAAACTCTAAATTTAAATTATATATTACAAAAATTATAACTATAACGGCCAATTTCACCAAGTTTAGTTGAACATCACTTACTTGAAAAATCATACATTTCAAAATATAAATTTGTTGATCAATGTGTTAATGTTAATGTGTTACACCCTGTCTTAACGAGCATAAATTCACTAACAATGGCACTTAAATTGTGTTAGTGTTAGGTGTAAAGCTGGGATCACACGATTGCCGCAATGCACCAATTTTTACACTTTTCAATACCCCAATCGTGTGACTGCACAACCAAATGGTTCGTATACCAATCGAGGACAATATTTATTTATTTTAGGTAAGCTGCAAAATTTTCGCCACACCAGCTGGCAGTGCCTCTTCAGAACGGGTGTTTTCGCCAGCAAGAAATTTACTTTGCGAAAAATGTTGCGTCATTGGGTGGAATACAGCGTCAGTCGAACAAATTATGTTTTTACATCATAATATGAAAACGATGGATGTTGATCGTGCTGGATGATGTATATGACACTTTTTTGCCTAGAATTTATCACTTTTATTTTAACCATGAATTATCTCATTTTTTAGTTCTCATTATAATAATATCTGTAGATTGTGAAGCATTTTGAATTTATTAGCTATCCACTTTTTTCTATTTAAGACAAAAATATTGCCGAAAATTTTTTAATGTTAGTGAATGTTTTTGAAAATAAAATTAAATATATTTAATTTTATTGAAAATTTACATTGAAAACAAAAATAAATTTGAGTTTTTATTTCAATATTAATGTATCTTTTAAACATGTTGCATTTACCCCTCATGGTTATTTCTATTTTTTTTTTTAACTTTCTTATGTTTTATTTTTCTACAACTGGCAACACTGACACTTAAATCATACTGTTTTTTCATGAACTTATTCGAGATTTGTTCAATGGTTGTTCTGTTTCATGGTTGTTAATGTTCATATTCTCTTGTATAAGCAAATAAACTAATTTGATCTTATTCGTCTTTTAAATATCGAGTGTTCATTACTTTCATTTCATAGTATTTCATCTTACTGAATACGAATGAAGCGAACACAAAATTATAATGAAGGTTTCATGAACATCATTATTAAGTTTCATGCAGATGTTTATTGCATACACACTTTGACAAGTCGACCACCGAAAAAAACACCATATGTTGACTTGACCCCAACTTCTAGTGAATTCGCCTTGATAGCAGCTTTAATAATGGTGAAAGAAAACATTAAGGGGTTGCAACATACGATCCACCTAAATCGATGATTACTAGTAGTGCGAAGTTGTTCTGACGAAATATGAACATCTCTTTTATTTTCAGGAAATTTATATGAACGTTGATATAATCGCCTTAGTATAAATGCCTTAACTCGTATATTGATTTTTACAAAAATGAATTTGTTTTGATAACATCTAAAGATAATTACATATAATTAATTTTAAAGTTTGCTTACTGTATTTTTAAAAAATACATATGTACCTAACATTTATGACTTAAATAAATATAAAAATGAATTTATACGAAATCATTTTCTTATGTCAATAAATATTAAACGTTAAAAATGGATTTTAAAATTTTTTCAAAACGTATCTTTTTGGGAAAAAGTGTATCTTTTTGGAAACTAAAATGTATCTTTCTCGAAATTTCACTGGCAACACTGGTACAGTAATCAAGTTTACTGACTTACGGGTTATAATTAGGCATTTCGATTTAGATGGATTAATGCAGAGTCCATTAGCTGTTGCCCAAGTGTGTACATTAGCCAGATTTGCATTCAATTTATCCACGCATGTAGTAATTTTATCTATTTTACTATTTATATATATCTGCACATCGTCAGCATACAAATGAATTCTGCAGTATGATAGATGTTTAACTAGATCATTAATATAGATCGAAAAAAGAAGTGGACCCAGAATTGAGCCTTGAGGCACACCCTTAATCACAGGCAAAGCACGTGAATTTTGGTTATTAGAAAACACAGATTGGAAACGTCCAGATAAGTAAGACGATATGAGTTTGGTAGACGAGGATGAAAAATTAAACATTGTTAATAGTTTCGTGCATAGAATATTGTGGTCGACCGTGTCAAATGCTTTAGAGTGATCTAAAAGAACAAGAAAACATATATCACCATCATCAATACTTTCACGTATATCTTCCGACACATCAATAAGGGCGGTAACGCAACTGTGCTTATTACGAAAACCTGATTGTCTATCAGTTAGCAAAGTATTATCCTGTATGTATTTGTTCATTTGTTGGTGAAGCAGCTTTTCATACACCTTCGATAAATATGGTAGAATTGCAACAGGCCTGAAATCATTATTGGACTTTGGTATAGGAATAATTTTGGCATATTTCCAATTTTTTGGAAAGTCACTTTTCGTTATTATTGTGTTAATAATATATGTTAGATAAGGTAACACTGCAGGCAACATAGCTTTAACAAATTTGGGATGCAATCCATCATATCCAACAGCATTTGATTTAACAGCACAACAGCTTGAGAGTACATCTAACTGCGTTACACAATTGAAGTAAAACCTGTTTTCATCTGGTGTGGGATTGTGAATGTCATTATAGAAATTATAATTTGCGGGAACATTAGGAGTATTTAGTTTAATTGGTCTTCAACAAGTGGCATATAATAGATCGAGTCCCAATCGATTTTATAAAATTCGTTAGAAATTATATTAAAGTCCATGTGCTTAAAATCGTAGTATGTTACTATATCATTAACTGTTTGCAGTTTAAAATCATACGTTAGAAATATCAGATCGTGTTTTGAAAAGCAAGGTACCGATAGTTGTTCATAGAGTAAGACTTTGTGCTTACAGCTAACGAAAAATATGTCCAGCAGTGAGTCAATTGTTGACGTATAATGAGTTGGTATTGTGCTATTAGTTGGAGTTAAGCCAAAGGTTTTCATGCAATCAATTAAATGAACTTCACATAGTAAGTTGGAATTAAAGTCACCACAAATTATAACATCCTCATAGGATACAGTTAGTGTTTCAAGTTTCTCTTGAAAAATATTTAAATCAATTTTACGATTAGGTCTATAAACACATCCAATAAGTATTTTTTTACCACAAGCAAAGACTTCAATAAACAGATATTCAATTTTTTCTCCTGGCAAAGAGGTGCAGCACACTTTACTTGAAATCCCTTCTCTTACATATATTGCTACCCCACCACCACGAGGTTCTTTTTTTCTCTGTTTAGGTTGACCCGTATGTGTATTACTATTACGTTGTTCACTATCACGTTGTTGACTTTCAGGTTGTTCTACATCACGTTGTTCAATATCACTTTGTTCAATATCACGTTGTTCACCTTGAATTTGAGAGTTACTATTACATTGTCCACCTTGAATTTGAACTTTAGCTTTCCTATCCCAACGATACAATGTAAAACCCTTCAAACCGATAATATTATCCGAAACGGATTTACCCAACCACGTTTCTGAAACACAAACTACATCAACACCGGAATTCTCAAAGATGTAACGAAATTCTTCCATCTTATACCTTAAACTTTGTGCATTAATATGACAAATATTAATACCAGATCTCTGTTTACATAAAATTCGAATCATGTCGGACGTAATATCATTGGAACTGTAATTTAAGCTATCGTCGAACACCATTATTTAAAAAAATATGTTTTAGATATGCAACGCAAGCAAAACAAAAAAATAAAAATTTTAAGCAAACATGTTTTTCAAAAATTTTAGAAGTATAAATACAGTTTAAAAAGTATAAAAAGTTTTTAAGAAAAAATAAATTGTAAAAGGCAAAGCAAAAATATAATTTAATAAAGTATAGTATCAAACATAAAAGAAACTTTATAAGACATAATTTATTGTACATAATGGGCTTCATTCTCATAATTGGTCTGTTCCTCACGGTAAGACTGATTCTGATCACGAAAAAAACCATCCAGTTCTTCAATGCTTTCCACACGAATAGGTTCATCTTTTAAGTTGAATTTTATATACACAATGCCCCGCATTGTAAAGACCGACTTCAGACGATTTGAGTTTTTGTAATTAACTGCTGATTGCAGTATTTTATAATTATTCATAGTTAAATTTTCATTAACATAAAACGGTCTATCCGAATCTATCCCGATATGATTTAATAACAGCGAACATTTATTATTTTTACGAAAAGTAGCGAGAGATTTAAGGACAAAATTTTTATCATAGGGCGACAGTAACTTAACCATTATTACGGCGTGAGGGGAATAATCATTTCCCTTATTGTTGTAGTTTTGTAAACGGTATATAGATTTAACCGCAGGAGTATTTATTTTCAACAGACAACATATTGATTTTAAAATATTGTAAAGGTCTTCGCCGTCCTTGTATGGAATACCGTTGATTCTTAAATCAGACGCGACAAGTGAATTTTCCTGACGTTGCAATTGTGTTTTTAAATTGTTAACCTCATTTTTTAGGCTTATAATATCATCCACCACTGTTTCAAGTTTATTAACACGCTCAGTGATGTTATAAATATCTCTCTTCAGTACACCGAATTGTTTATCAAATTCATTTAATACTCTTTGCTCACTCTCTTTAATTAATGTTTTCATTACCTCGGTTATTTTTTCAAATCTATTATCAACTATATTGAGCATCTTAAAGGGGGAATCATTGTGTGACAAGCGAGGGGTTTCCAGAACTGCATCAAACAGTGAGTTTTGTTGTGGCTCTCTACTTCTTTTTGATGCAGCAATGGAAGTTTGCATGGTTGTGTTTGTTTTGATGTTACTCTTATTCGAGTTCTTTGATGTTCTGCTTTTTGTTATAGGCATTAATATTTTTGTATTTCTTTTCGTTTTATTTTATTTTTATTTTATTTTATTTATTAAGCTTCAATTTTTGTAGTGCTTTTATTTTTGTATGTTTTGAATTCGATTGAGAAGATGACAATCAAGAGTTTAAGATTATTTTTATTTTTTTCTCTTTGGGTTTTGTTTGATTTGCGATTTTAATTTTTGTTTTGTCTTTTGGAGCGAAAATTAAACTTGACCAGCAACTTCAACGTGCGAACTCTGTGCTTACTTTTACCAATCAAATGCAACCCTGGTGCGGAAATCGTGTGACAAAAATGCACCAATATTTATTGTGTTCTTCTGTGGCAATTCAACAACACAATACGCGCCAATATTTGCCTTTTTTTAATAAATTTACTTTTTATTGTTTCTTTTAGTAGGTAATGCAAATAAATATGTATTTATTTATTATTCATTTAAATTTTTTTTAATAATTGCTACTAACAAAATATGTATGTATGCTTACAAGCATATTTAGCTGTTCAGTGTGAATATTTTTATTAAAGATATTTCTATGCGAATCTTATTTTTGAAATTTCTTAAAAGTTTAAATAAAACTATTCAAACAAAATTTGTTTATGTATATGATACAAATAAAATTTTCTTTAATGAACAAACCAACAAGAACTTTTAAACAAATGAAAAAGCTACCACAACAGCTGTTTTCGCAGTTAACACAAGTAAGAACAACCGTGTGACTGTGCTGCGGCAATTGTTGTAACCATTTCGCTTTGTACCAACTAGCGGCAATTAAATTTGTTTAAAACAGGGCAATCGTGTGATTTGAAAATATTTGATTGGTGCAATTTCATTATTGTGCGTCAATATAGCACAATAAAAATTGTGTCATATTGGTGCATTTGCGGCAATCGTGTGATTCCAGCTTAACACAATTTTTATTCGGCAAACCTTTACATTTACATGAGTACGGTACTCCAACATTAACATACTGAAAATTTAATGTGAATTCTTAACATAATGTTTTAACAGCAACTCATGTCTGTTGTCGACGGCGTGTGTGGACTGATGATGTTAGTGTTTTGTTAAGACTAAAATAAACCACATACAAAATTTGTTGTTGTCAAACTGTTTGTGTCGTGTATTTAGCCCATTAAAAGAGCACTTTTTCTTATAGAATTTTATGGGAAGTGAAGATGGTGTGTTGAGAAAAATAATTAAATGTTCTAATAAAATAAGGTGAACAATTTTAAGACGTAACTTTAGAAATAGTTAGTACGTCAGCATCGCTTGTGTGCAGGTATTTACATTTTTCACGTCAATAGATAAGTTTGGTTCGCATCATTTTTCTATTGAAATATTTTCTAAGTTGTCAATTGAAATTTGAATCAAGTGAATGTTTACATTTTGGCACAAAAGTTTTAAATTGTATAATTTTTAAAGGAATTCACGCAAATTTTTTATCCGTGCAAAATATTTTTTACCTGGGAGTTTTCTGCCGCATGGTTCAACCAATCATTTCGAAAAATTTGTCCGGAAAGTTGCCATATGTAAACAAAATCTATGAGTTTTACAAGTTGTTAGCACTGCAGCGACTTATTATATTTTGTCACTCACAATTCAATAATTTTAATGAGGAGTTTGAGTACGTCGAAACATAGCTTTAACCCTCGTATTCACAAACGATTATTAAATTTAACAAACGTTTATTAAGGATAATTTTCATGGTAAATTTGTTCTTTAAACCTTTATGAAATTTAAAAAATTTTTGTGTATGCAGGCATAAGTCTTTACTTGAAAGGTTGTCAATAACAATTTTAACTAATTTTCATGTTGTAAAATTCCTTTCTTCATAAAAATAATTTAATGAAAATTAAATTTGATGAACTTAAGCCTCATTTAAAATATTAAAATTTGGATTAGAAATAATAATATTTAAATACATATAATTTTTAAATAACATTTTGTAAATAATATTTAAATTTTGTAAATAATATATTAAATTAACTAATTTAAGTTGTTCAAATAGTCCGTAAAGAACAATGTTCTATGGACATTACAAAATAAACAAATAAACACAAAATGACAATGCAAATTTAATATGATGGGGCAACTTAATTCAACTTCGTATGAAAAATTAACCTCAGGCAGCTCGTTTGATGTTCGTTTGGACAAAATTTAAAACTAAACCAATTAAAGATGAGAGTTCTACGTAAAGAATAATTTCTCTCCCTAAAAAAAGAAACGTCAAATTATGTATAAAAAAAAAACGTTTTTTTCCAGACAAAATGGGTGAATCCAGTTTAAGCCTGTTTTATTTTTTTCTATTTAATTAAACTAAAATATCACTAGATATAACAACCACAATCATTTGTATAGACATTTTAACTATTTATTTTAAATAAAAAAGTGTGCAGAATGGAAAAAATCAGATTTTATTATTAACAGTGTAAAGAAAAAAGTCCATAAATTACATAAAAGAACTGTTACAAAATTTTTAAATTTATTGCATTAACACAAAAACAAATATTTTACATACATTCAAATACACATGCTTGTGCAAAGTACAGCACACGAAGTCCTTATTCATACACAAATACACGTACAAATATATTTATAGCAAAAAAATGGTCATAAAAATTGTTACAATTGTAATTTTTATTAAAATTAAAACAATAAAAGAGAATGAAATCCAAGGAAATAAGCAATATGAATAAATGGATGAATTTATTAATATTTGTACACGAAACATTCAATTTTTTTCTTATTTGTTTTTCCGTTTTGCACAATGTAGTTCTTTTCACTCAAAATAAATGCAAAAAAAAAAATATGAAGAGAAAAAAAATTAACCGCGGCCTACGAAAAATAAAATTCAGGATAACAAAATACAAAAAGTTAAAAATTTATATATGAAAAATTATTTTTTAGCTCTACATAATTAATAATTTATTTTAAATTCTCCACATAAGGACAGACACTTTTTATTTATTTATGAACATCATTGGTGACTTTCCAGTAGACATTCAGGCCTTTAACAATTCTATTTTAATGCCTTGGATGATGTTTGCTGAAATCATTGTAAGGACTTACAGTGTTCTACCGAGATGTCACATTTAACGACAACTGACAGCTGGGAACCACTTTTACACTACATTTCTTGAGTGGGTTACATATTCACATAAGTGTGTGATTGCAAGTAAGTATGAGGAGTTCCAAAACAACACGGAATTATTGTTCGACTTGAAATTTTGTTTTATTTATAAATAAGTACTTCTTTGCAATTGTACTTACACCACAATAGTGCAGAGGGTATAATTCGTTTGTGCTGTTTTGTGTAACTCTAAAAAATATTAGTGCTGGAGCCACCTTTTGGTAACGATGTCCGGCTGGCTGGCTGTAACTTTGTGCGCAAAGTTTAGGTCGCTATTTTAAAGATAATTTGTGGAAATTTGCAACATACGCCTTAATTGTCATAAGGACGAAGCGTATTGAAAATGGTGAGAATAATTCCTTAGTTTTACATGACAAAATTGTTTCCGAAATAGTCTTTGTGCCCGTAAAATAACAGTCTTATTATGTTGGTATTTCTATAATCGGTCCATATTTAACCGTAACTCCTATACAAATATCACTTCTGAAAATGACTTAAGTGCCATTAGTTTCTTACAAATGGTGGCATTGATAAAGAATAGTTCACAGAAACTCTTCTCTTGGTCCTAGTTTTGTACAGCCTAAAACCTTCACGAGATTGCCTTTCTAAGGAGCACATCGATGGATGGTTTCAGAGTTTATAAAGGACCTAGGTAAAAACATTTTTTGTATTTTATATACATACATACATATGAATATAGTCTTCATATGCATGGAAATATTTTGGGCTGCATACAAATTTATTATCTGTAATAACAACGAAGTTATTGACCCTTGTATACTTTATAACAACTGTTTATATGTAGAATATAATGAAATAAAGACAAGTAAGAAAGTATAGTCGGTCAAGCCCGACCATATGATACCCTACACCACAGTATTTAAAAACACATCATGCTTATGTGTCCATATGAATATGGATTTATCTATGTTTATAAACTTCATTTAAATCGGTTTGAAAGTTTGTGAGAGGCAGAAATTGCCACCTACCTCCCCTTGTGGTCCTCTTTTTTAAAAAATGCATACTTTTTGTGTCCATATGGATATGGTTCTATCTAAGTTTTAAATTTCATTAAAATCGGTTTGATAGATAGAGGAACAAATTTCCCCTATCTTCTATCGTGGTCCTACGATTAGGCCCATTTTCAATAGGCTTGGTCCTTGTGCCAATAAGAACCTCTGTCACAAATTTGATCAAATTATCTCCAAAAAAAAACCTGTACTTTGCGCACAAGGTTACATGGACAGCCAGCCAGCCGTACATACATCGTTAGTTCGACTCAGAAAGTGATTCTGAACCGATCGGTATACTTTAAGGTGGGTCAAGGACCAATATTTTAAGGCGTTACACACATCAGCACAATTGCATAATACCCTCTCCACTATTGTGGTGTGGGTATAAAAATTCAAAAAGTGAAATCAATGCGTTTTGTTATGGAACTAGTCTATTTAATACAAGTACAAAGAGTGTATTAAGAGAGACAAAATAAATAATTGTAATGAATATTTAATTTATGTCTCTAACGAAAACACATAAAGGCACAAATATGGTACATAAAGAGTTACCAGAAGAATGGAAAAAACATCTACATGTAGGCTTTTAATCAAAAAAATTTCAGTGCAATTTATGTCGAAAAATTCCTTTAAAATAAAAGAGTTTCGCCAGAGACCAGGACATTTTTATAAAAAATAATATCAGTTAAATGCTTTTTAAAACAAGTAAGAAAGTACAGGCGATCGAGCCCTACCATATGATACCCTACACTACAGAATATAAAAACAAATTGGGGTCCATTGACAATCATGTCCCTGCCTTAACATATTAATAATTTTGGACCTACCACTACCTAGCGTAAAGTTACATTTATAAGGAAGTTACGGCATTAAAAGATATTTTCGAGAGAATTATTTGTATGGAAACTATGGTATGATTTTGATTACAATTAAATAATGTTGGACCAAATTTAATAAATACCAACATAATAAGATGGCTGATGGTCACAAAGACCCTATTGCGGAAAGAAGCTAGTGTGAGGGCCTTGTCAATAGACTTGGTCCTTGTGCCAATTAGAACATATGTACCAAATATCATCGAATTATCTCTAAAATTGCGAGCTGTTCTTTGCGCACAAGGAATACATGGAAAGCCAGCCAGCCGGACGGACTTCGGTAATTCGACTCAGAAAGTGATTCTGAATCGATCCGTATGCTTATAGGTAAAGTATTTGAGGTGTTACAACCATCAGCAAAAACGCATAATACCCTCTCCACTATTGGGGTATGGATATAATTATACAATCGAGGTAGAGAAAAAGAAAAGCGATTTAAGCAAACAATTATGTACTTTGAAATGTTGAGTAACGTGTAATTAACATTGTCTTTTGAAAAATATTATTTTAATCTAAATAAAGTCAATTTAGGTTTTTAAAGCAGCATTAATATAAATTGTTGTTTTGTTAATTTACAATACATAATATTCGTTTTATTTTACTACTTTTAGAATGAATGTCTATTTAAAGAAACTTCCTTCAATTGGAGTCTTAAAATTAAAAAAGGGAAGGAAGCCTGTTTATTTTTTATTTTTTTTGTTAGGCAATAATATTATTGTAGCTTTTGTATTGTGATGATTTTGAAGACCACTTGAAGTTTCCTGTTGAAGTGTCTCAAAACATGCTACACTCACTTGTAGTCAATAAGTGAAAAAATCAAAAAGCCATAAAAACTTTACACAATTGAAACGTGCAAAATGCTTACAAAAACCAACACTACACAAAATATTATTGTGACCCATACACATACAAACACACACACACATACATTCATTCACAAATAATACTCATACTCATACAATAAGAAATATACAATACAATATTCAAGGCGATGAATAAAAGAAGCAAAAAATGAAATAAAAAGGTCACACAATTCAAAAAAATAAAGAATAAATGAAAAAATGGAAAAAGATCTAAAAGAAAATGCTCGTAAACCTTTATTCAGAGAATAACATACACATACACCCACACGTCTTTAAAACTTAAGAGCAATAAAAGATGATTTTCTAAATATTTAACACAAAACGTACAACAACAAAAATGTATTCATATATAGATAAAAAGAACATACATATATTGCACAAATCCCAGTAGATCTGAAGGCATATATGTACCATATATTAACAGAACCCAGCTAAGCCAATAAATACTTTTCTTTGTCCATTGTAGACTATCAGATCCCAGAACTATTGGGTTGGTTGCTTTTCATGCCAACTTACATTAACCATAATAGAAATGCATGTAGGCTCGAGGTAATAATTCGTAAATTTTGCAGAAACTTAATGCTTTTACTTATTTAATGGCAAAAACTTTTAAATTAAAAAAAGTGTTCATCTCTATGTATTTGTGGCAAAACTAAATGTCAATGCAACTAAATATTAGAACAGAAGTTGCAAATAAGCCCGTTCGTTTAATCAATAGTATAGAAAATTGATGTTTTAAATCCTGTTTAATTAAAAAAAAAAACTAATTAAAAAGCAAGACAAGTTTTCAGTATACACACACCACGCAGTAGAAGGGATTAATCTGAATTCAGAATTTTACGTTTACGAACGCTAAAAAACACACATTTTGATTGTTCTCATGAATGGAAAATCCAAAATTGTGCTTTGTTCGGTATGAATAAGCAAAGCAGCGCAGTTCACATGATGAAAAACGCGAATAAACAAAAGCAAAATGTGTTTTATTCTTCATATTCATATTCATAAGCCTAGGTTAACGCGCCTTAACTTTTGCTGCTCAATTTCTTTTTAGTTCTAATTTAAAGTTGCCAATATGGTCACACGCAAAAATCTTTTTAAATTTTTTTTTAGATATAAATGCTTTAAAATAACAGCAATTTTATTCACAGCGAATCAAAGAAAAAACTAATTTCATGCAGGCATCTTTGAGCATATTCGTCTTCTCTCTCATAGTCACAGCAATATGCAGAGCAAAACTGATGAAGACAGTAAACTACCCGGAGGACTAAAAATTACGTGGCCGCGAACAAATGGAAATATGAAAACTAGACAAGTCATGAGATTAGATAAAAACTTATTGTAATGATAGAATTAGATGGAAGAACCCTTTAGACACCCTATACACCCTAGAGGAGTAAATAAAGGAAAACTTTTGCCTACTTGAAAATCAACCTGAAGTTGGCTGAGTTTTTTATTTATTTATTTACTTGAGTTTTTAAGCCCTTAGGGGCCAATAAACCAGAAAAATTTAACAAGTGGCAAATATAACCTTGCACCTTTGCACCTTTTCTTTCATTTTTCATATTATTTTATGACTTTCGGTCGGATATTGTGTATAACCAATATGCTTGTACATAGTTTGTACATAGTTTGGCTCTTGCCGTTCTCCAAAAATACATAAAAAACAACAACATGTGATTTATTGGTAAAATGAGTGGCAGTCGTGGTTTTCGGGCTATATATGATATAAATATGAAACAACCTAGTCCCAATCATATCTGGGATCTACGGAAAAGCCAGTTTAACGGACAGACTGGCATCGTTAAATCAACTTCTAAGTAGAAAGACCCAAAATATGTATTCTTTGTAGGTTCTAAGATCAATATTGTAGAACATACAGGCGAAATAACAAACTTATATATATTATTTGAATGGAATAAAAATTTCGATATGTCAACGCATGTGCAAGTGTAAAAGAGAATAAAGGATATTGTCTCTCAGAGAGTGGGTTGCAAAAGCACTGATCTGTTTCATTATAACTTGCTGAAAGTTTAAGCTACTAGTGCCTGATAAATTAAGTTTTAAAATAATTCGTAATTGTATTTGCATTATTTAATAAACAAATAAAACAAAACTAGTCGCGGGATAATTCTAAATGACGATATGTGGCTCTATATGTGCTCAAACTTCATAACTCGCTGCTTATCACAGCTGAAGTATAAGTAATTTGTCTTTAAAATATATAAGCTATATAACTACCGTTAAACTGCTTGTTTCGACTGCTTTGTCCATTTTGACCACTGTGCCCTGCCTAATTGACCAGTTGGTTCTTCATTCTTTTATTGGAAATCTTCTTACCTTACACATTATTAAAGTAAAATTATAAAAAAAAAATTAGAAAGATTACTTTTCCGGATAGGAAATACATAAAAAGTATAAAAAGCGGAGGAAACGGAAATACATTATTTTTCCCTTTTAAGCGCCTGCAAAGTAAGGTGGAATTAGCCTAGTACACATAAACGTATGTACATACATTTAAACACATACATTAAGGAAGAAAAGTATTCAAAATACCAAAATTAATACTATTAGTATATAGATGATTATTCGAGAGAAAAAGTTAAAGAAATTAAGTTGAATATCTGTTTGGACTTGTTTTTGGGCGGTCAACCCAGTCTCCATGGCTGGCTACTTATATGGAGTAATAAATTCAATCGTTGCTAGTTAAAAAATGTTTTGGAATTTAGAATACACTCGTATTGCAAAATCAGAGGGGTGCAAAAGTTTACCCATTGTTTAAATGATGTTTAAAGGATAATGAAAAAGTTCTACTCTTGTTAAAATGTACATGTATGTGTATTTTCGTTTTTGCTTTTTCTATACCTACAATGAGTATTTATTTTGTTGCGGATGAAGGAAGGATTGCGGGCAGAGCACTTTATTCACATTCGAGTTTCCTATAGATTCTTATTGTTCAACAATTGATAAGTACTTATAGTTGCTATTATTTTATATTTTTTTTTGTTTGTTTTCAATAATCGTACTTTATATGCTTTAACACCTCACTTGGTTTTACTTTTTGCTTCCCAACATTCTTTTTTATCATTTCTTTTCTTCCAATGAGTGGTCACAGAAGATTCGAAAGTGTAATGAAAGTTTTGTTGGCGTAAAAAAAGAATTGAACACAAAAAACACAATCAAGTGAAGGAACTCAAATAAAATGGCATAAATGAAATAAAATGAAACAGAAACGGAGAAAAGGATTTCAATGTCTCGACACTTCATTGGTTTTATTTACTCAACAAAATTACCTACACATCCTTTGTTTTTATTGTTTTTCTCTTCTGGGATTTTCTCAGCTTATATCAATGAGTATGTGGATTTCCTTTGATTATAGAAGACAATTATTGAGTGTCAATCTATAAAATTGGATTTGATGTAGAGATTTTTATTATGGGAAAGTTTTTTAGTTTTTTTTTTTTCATTGCAGTTAAAATATCTGTATTAGAAAATTTATTTTATAGTTGGTCAAATTATTTATTGAATTTTTATTAAAGTTTATAAACGTTTGGTTAAACAACAATAAAAAAAAATACGCAACTGCTTAAATGTAAACGATTAAGGTAATTAGAGTAATTGGCTAAACATTTTTTTGCTCTACTTATTCATCAAACATTGCACAGTGGGAGATTTTTGAAAAAAAGGGAAGGAAATAGGCCTTTTTTTTGCAGGTGTTCCTATTTTGATCTTGCTCCAATTTTTTTCTTATATCGGGTGTCTTTTTTTAGTGGAGAAAAACTTAGAAAAGGCTGCACAGTCTTTTGTCAGGTTTTGCTTGTTTTGAGGTTTATCATTAAAAGAAATACAACGCATAATCTTGCTAAGTAACATGTTACGAACAATTTAAAGTAATGGTCTTGTTAATTGGACTCCAACAACGTATGATTCAACCCCATTGGATTATTTTTGCTTGCACAGAAAAAATTATCTCCATTTTTTCTCAATTAAACGATTCAACAAAAACAAAATCAGTTTTAATTAAATATTTACTGCCGTATTCATAAAAAATAAAACAAGTTTGAAATGTGTTTTAAGGCAAAATTTGCATGCAAATTTTTTCCTTGTCAATTAAACACGAGTTATTGGCGAAACAAAAACAAAATTTTAGAATTTGTTTATTTTTTAATTTAAGTAAAACGTCATCTTAAAACAGGAAGTTAAAGTTCTTTTACCAAGGAAAAACACCCTGCAGCTAAAACAAATAATTTCCGATTTTTTAAAATTTTTTTTAGAAAAAAGCTGCTAAAAAATTAGTTGATTTTTTTATCATTTTGAATTTGTTTCACAAAACAAAAAAAATTATTTCAATTAAAAATTTGTGATATTACTTAAAAAATTAAATCAAATAGCTGATTATATGGTAATTACAATGATATGCGCCAAACCAATAATGAGCTGACGATTTGTTGATATTAACAACATTTTCTGCACTAATGTTGTTGATATAAGTAAACGTTTAATTCACTTGATTAAATTTTTTATTAAAACTTATTTAATTTTTGATTGAAAAAAAAAAAAAAATTGGCGAAAATTTTTTCTGTATATACTGGAGGTTCTCTTCTTTGAAGCCTGCTATCATTGTGTTAAATTTTATCAAAATCGAAACACCTAACCCGTTTGGAAACTGCAAACAAATTCCCCTTTATTTTTTTTATATTCCCCACTGTCCATTGTTTTTTCAGTATGTCAAGAAAGAACATTTATAAAAATTAGAAGAGAGCGCGTGATGTAGTTTTTTAGTGTTACGCGTTTATCACTCGTATATGTGATAACTTTTGAAATTAATCACGCGTAAACCGTTATCAATATGAAACATGTGTACGGGAGTTTCAGAATCACGCACCATTTCTTACAAACTACTCACGCGCACAGCTCTGTACACTTCTGTATAAGAGTAATAGTCGTCGGTTTATTGCAGATGTACCATCCATTTAAGTTTAAAGTTACCACCCCAGTTTTTACGACACTTTAAGTTTCGCAAAGTAACAATTGATAATTTTTTCACCAAGTTATAATTCCGTCCTTATCTGGGTGCAAAAAATGTAACCAAAAAGAAAGTTTTTCGTTGTGGCCAACGATAATCCAAAAATGTTTTATACAACTATTGGATAAAAGTAAAAGTGCTTGAATGTTAAGTTTAACACTTTATTTTCATATTGACCTCAATAAGATTGCAATTGTAAAGAATTGTGCAAAATGTAGATTGCATTCACATGCCAGGCTCCATTGTGAGCAAAAACAATCTAATCTTTTGTGGCAAGTTTTATATTTACAATGAGAACATCTTTCTGTTAGAATTGTAGGTCACAAAGGATTTGTTTGAAACTGTGCGTGTGTGGGGTGTTTTTTTCTGCATTTGTAAAACCATAAATCTTAATTTTGACAAAACATATAATGAAAATGAACAGTATAAAAGTTAAATTAAATATAATATATGAAAACTGAAAATTAATCGATAATTGCATTGGACTCTTTGTATACATAAGTTTTTTAAAATTGTATTTCTTTGTTTTCAATCAATTTATGGGATTTAACTCTGTAAATAAATTAGAATAGTTGGTCACACGTAAAGAAAACACTTTTTCGATATGGTCAACTGCAGCAAAACTATTTTTAAAGGAAATGGTGTAAAATATTATGGTTGCCTGAGAACATGGCTGTCCCTACTTGATGGATGATTCCCGGTGACAATTATATGATTATAGTGTTTGAAATATGTTTAAAAAATTATTGTTAAAAATAGTTTTGTTGGAGATGACTGTACTGAAAATTGTGTTTTCTCAGGAGTTAAAGTAAAATAGTTTCGACTGATACAACCCTAGAGGGAAACGA
The DNA here is from genome assembly GCA_963931875.1 of Pollenia griseotomentosa. Lineage (NCBI taxonomy): Eukaryota > Metazoa > Arthropoda > Insecta > Diptera > Polleniidae > Pollenia > Pollenia griseotomentosa. The sequence continues at coordinate 259,049,672 of OZ007560.1, read as the reverse complement.
ACTGACACCAAAGTAGTCCCGTGGTAGGTCTTTGGTGCTAGAGACCGGTTCTAGTTGTATCACTTTATATGAATAAAACCTATCACTTTTACATGGGTTTGTCATTGGAGGGGGTCAATTGACACCATTTGACCAGTCACAGATCTAATCACAATGAACGTGCTTAGTGTCAGTTACTAAAATGTAGTATTATTTCAATACAATGCAGTATTCTTTCAATAAAACAAGTCCTAGAATTAAACTCAAGAACCAAATTTTAGAAAGTACCAAAAAATGTGTCACAGCACCAGTGAAAACTGTACTCTAATTCATTACGTTTTCTACCTTTTTGTTCTTAATAAACCAGTTAAGGGATTGGTTCTTCTTTTACTGGTCATGAGTCCTTTCTTTTTGTACTTGTTATATTTTCACAAATCCCAGGACCAGTCTGTTGGACCAATTGACACAAAAATCCCGCAGGGAACTTCCTGGAGCAATTTTTCACATGGTATTAAAATTTTGTTTCACCAAGTTTTTAATTAATAAAAACCAGTATTGCCAATTTAGTTCTTATATCCTTTTTGGGGTATTATGTCCAAATTTACAGTTACAATGTAACAGTGTATAGTGTATACTTAGTTGCAAAGCAACTATATAAAGTTTCGTATTCAAAATCGTAAACGCCTCATGAATTCTGCTATAAAAATTTACTAAAGATATTGCCAGACTGTAACTTTAACGTCAAGCGAGTGAAATTTGTTGTTAACATCAAACAGTGTTCAATTCGAGAAAGGATAAGTCTCAACGTACTTTTACACGGCATGTATTTTGCGGTGGCTTTTTCAGTTGTAAAATTCATATGTTATCGTACATGTCTATCAAAATTGACAAATACAGACGGTTAATAATTTTTGCTTTAACACGTTCGTTTATAGTTTCATCTGACATAAACGAAAAACATTCATAATAGCAAATTATATATTGTTTTATATTTCTATTCACTTTTAATTGTATTACAGTTAATTAAAAAATTTTGTTTTTGTAAAGAAAATATGTAAAAAATTGATTTTTAAATTACTTGCAAAACAGCTGGTCTGTCAGTTCAAAAAAGAACACGGTGTAATTATAAAATTTTACACTGCCTTTTCGAGCTGATATTTAAAAAAACAATTTTTTTTTACTTTTACACGTCATGTATACATTTTGCAGTGGGAAATTTTACAAGTACATGGCTAATACATGTCGTGTAAAAGTACCTTAAGTGATGTGTTGTCGCTATAAGCAATGCGAAAGTGTTGTGCTAATAAACAATCTTTTTTATTTAAAATAATAGCTAACGGTAGTATAGTAAATTTTAAGTCAGAAAGAACCCCGGATTATTTTAAGGAAATAATAATTTTTAAATGAAAAAAAAAACGTAACAATTAGCCAATTCACAAAGTGTGTTATTGCGTTATATGGTTTGTATTTGATATGATTTGTAAAAGTTACTTTACTAAAATTATAGAGGATACAATCAATATGACACAATAGAACACTTTGTGAATTGCCTAATTATGTGAATATTTATACCTTAAATGACATACAAATATTTAAAAAAGGTATTCTTATTTCATTACAATTTATATATTTTTATATTTTTTGCTATACGCATTATGGAATTAAAAAATAGTGTCAGTTTAAAGTAACAAATCCTTTCCTCTGGTAGTGAATAATTTTTCTAAATTGTAGTTGTTTTTAGTTATTTAATTATTTAAAACAATTGTATGTATTTTATAATGTTTTCTGCATTTTACTAAATTTACTTTTTTGAAATTTTTTTGTTTCTAATGCTTCTCCAATTCTAAAAAATTTATGTTGTTCTGAGAAAAGATACTTGAAGCACAGCAGCGAATAACGCTATAAGTGACAAAATAATTATTTTTCAGTAGAGCAAAACAACGTTTTTAAAAGGCAGGACTACTTATATTTAAATGTATTACTTTTAGATTATCAAAGATAATGATAATAAAAACTTGTATGCAAAATATCAAGAAATTTGAATTTAAAATAACATGCAAATTTACAGTTTATAACTTTTTTTTTTAGTGGAAAAACGTTTCAGATCCACAATCGTGATGCCATTTAAAACGTTGTTCCACTACGCAAGCGGCTTTTAAAACGTTATTCCAATTTGCAAAACCATTAAATTGTATCATTTTTTTTAGGAACTTACAAAGTTTTTTCACTGGCTGACTCTTTGTATTGTATTTTGAAGAGGTTAAGGTGCATAACTTTGGATGATATGATCTTTAATTAATGAAAATGAGTAAAGTTAACGATGATTTGCAAAAAACAGATTTTGCAGAAAGTGGCTTTTACAAGGTTATTCACGGCAGTGCCTCAATTGTTAAACGATTTGTACAATCATTTGTAAGCCGTTTTTTTTTGGGCTAAACTTATTTCTCACTTAATTCTGTGTTAATTTTTGATTCAGGTCAGTGAGATGACAATTAAATCGAAATAACTTTGTGTCATGTACCAGTAATTCACTAAAAACAAGTAAGAAAGTGTACTGGCGGGCAAGTGCGACCATAAGACATCCTGCACCACAGAATTTATAAAAAATTTTCAACAGATATTTAGGTCCCACGACCAATTAAAACAAAATTGTCTTTTAAAGGCTAAATTCAAAAAGTATTCATGTATTCCATTTTTTATGGGACTTATGGCCAATTCTGACATGAGCATCATAAAATTACGAAGAACTTTATAAAAGTTATGGCATTGAAAATTATTTTCGGTATTTGTATAGGATCTGTATAGGATATGGATCGATTCCAATAAAATTTCTAAAGCGATTACTTGCAATCAAACATTTTTGAGCCGATTTCAATCTAAATACGAACACTATTAGTTAGTTTACAGCTACAAAGACTCTATCGAGTGCTTATGGACTGATTATCTGTCACCCATTTTAAAAAGCTTTTTATACGAAAATGAAAACTGATGTAGAAAATTTAATAAAATCTTAGAAATTGCAAAATGATATTTGCGCCGATCCTACCGGACGGAAGGACCAACAGATGGATCGATTTAAAAAGTGACGGCTGGATCGAACAAAATGGTGGATGGAACTAAAAATTTGGACTACATTAAGACATTTGCCTTACAGTTTTAAAAACCAAATTTTTTTTTGTTTTTCTAACAAAAAAAACCTTTAAATCTGATTTCAAATAACGATTCATTAAACAATATTTCAAAAGTAACAAAAATTATTTATTCAAATTTAAACAGGATTTCGTTAATTGCAAAACCAACAAAACCGTCTTTTGCTGCGTATTATTTTGTTATCGTTAGGGAAAGAACTAATTTCCATTCCTAATTTAAAACATAATATAAGTAAACTAATACTTGTGTTAATAATGGAAAATTGTTTGGTAATCGTTGTTACTGCTTTTACTTTTGTTCGTTTAAATAAATTTTATTCAGCTGTTGTAATTTTAATGTTTTTTGTTGTTGGCAGAAGATGGGATTTAAAACGACATTAGCCGAGTAAAATTGATTCTAAGTACTTGTATATTATTGTTGTTTTTATTTGTTTATTTATTTACTGTACAAATTCGTTTGAATACTCAGTGGAACGGGAGCTAAATCTCTTCTTGCTTTACACAAGTTTCTCTTCTATAGCAGAAGTAGGAATGCAAAGCGGATTCAGAGTTCCCAAAGATTCTTTGGAGATAACAACTATTAGATCTATTTATTTAACAGTTGGTGCGTTCTTTTAATTAACAACATTGCTTTAGAGGGAATTCTGTATTGGTATTGAGCACTTTTTGATTTCATCCATGTTGTAATGGTTTTTCTTAATGCAATTATACAAAGATTTCACTTAAATGCACATTTTTATTTATTTTTTCTATATTGCTAAGTGTATTACTTAGGAATTGAATTAAAATTGAAAATGTGGATGGAAAATCGAGCGAGGAAAATGGAAAATATAACGACATTAAATTTATTTCGTTTTGTGAATTTTATTAATCAAATATGCTAAAAGTTCTTGAGCGCTACTTCATGATGGACTTTTTTAAGTTTTTAATTCCATGTTGACTCTTAATATTTCATAAGCAATTAAAAAATTTAAAAAAAAAATGTTTAAGATTTAACAATCACCAAAGGTTTCCACTTACAGATTCCAATATTGTTTCTCATATTAAACCTTTTGATTACAGGCGAGTATCAATTTAACAACTTTTACATTTTTCATATGAAGTAAAATACCAATCCATTTTTACACCTGAGCTTACGAAAATTCATTCGTTAGTTGGCAAAATAATAAAAAAGTAATTTAATTTATTGCAATTTTATTTTTTTTTTTTTTTTTGGGAAGTTTAATTTGGGGAGACTCTCGTTCTTGTCCAAAGAAATCTACGTAAAAGCGGAAAAAATAAACACAATTTTATGAGTTTCACTCCAACGAAAATTTCGCAACATTTTTGTAGTCATGAGAATAATAAAGAACGCTTAAATATTGTAAACATTGAATAAGCAGAAAGTATACCTTGTGTGTATGTTTGTGACCGTATATTTACGAGGAAAAGAAACTACACTTAAAATATATTTTTAAATTTATGCACGTTAGAACTTCTCAGGCCTTATCAACCATTTTTGAAAAAATGTATTTGTATAATGATAGACACACTGCTTAAACGACACTATTTTTTTAACATTCAACGTCGTTTTCTAAAAACTTGGCAAGAGAAGTATGAAAATAATTGAATGTTTATATCCTTATTCGCTTAAACTAAAGATATGCGAGGCAAACAAGCGAAATGGAGTAAAAAATAAATATTGCTAGGAAAAGACACAAATATATATCGCTTTTTTGCTGCAACGTCGTCATAAGTCAAAAAAGTGATGTTAGTGATACAGAATTGTTCGCTCTGTTCTTCTTTATATTGTGTATAAAATCCATCTTTATATCATTTTTACTTTCTCCGTTTTTTTTTAAGTGGTGCAAGCAAATCAAAAACATTAAAACCGTTTATTTCGAAATGTATTTTTTTGAGTTATGACGACGTTGCAGCAAATGAGCGATATAACACTGTATGTGTAAATTTTTGCGGTATATGAAATTATTTTTTAACAGAAACTCAGTCCTCCCAATGAAAGCGGAAAGCAAACGTAAGGAGTGCAAAAGGAACCTGAGGACGCCTTAAGTGACCCTTATAGTATAAATCATTAATACGAATTAAATTACTTACCTACAAATGTCATGTTTCCTAAAATTTATTAATAATCTAATTTGTTAACTCAAATAATAATTTGTTCGCGTTACTAACAAAAAGAATTGGACTTAAGCTAAAACACAACTGTGAACTTTAAATCTGATATAAAAATAAGCATCTTTGGGCAGTTCCTTGAGAAGCCAAAGCAAACCCCCGCAAATGTATAAAGAAATTTCATTAAGTTGATACACAATTTCAATCAACCATCAAAGTTCAAGGCAATTACGCTTAAAATTAACTAAACCACAACTGAAAGATACATGTTATCTGACGAAGTTGTGTAAATATTCTTTGATGAAAACTCTACTAAAGCTTTAGCGTGTCCTTCGATTCTTATGTGACAATTAAACGGAATCCTAAAATTTTCGCAAATGAGAAACGGTTCAGTAATTGAAATAAAATAAATTTTCACTTAAATCAGCACCTCAATAAAGGCAATACCTTTAAATAAATCAGAAAAGGTTAACTCTCAGCAACTGTTTAATAATAAGAAAACAAATATCATACGTAGAAAAGAAATATCAAATTAACTTTTGGCCATAAATCTTATGTCAACTCACCTGCACCAACCTTAAGATAAGAAAAGACAAAAGTTCACTTTTACAAACCAATTTCCGGTAGCCCACATAGATAACATGTAATTGTATATCATAGGATAGGATACACTGTAAGAAAATTCATAGAGCTTTTAATCAAGTTTTCTTTTTTTTATTTCTACTACAAATAGATTTTACATTATTTTTATCAGTGTATTGACGGCACATAAATCAAGAGGTTAAAATAAGTGAGTTTAATGCTGACCTTTTTTTATAAGAAAGCAGTAACGGACGTCTGCTTGTAATTGTAACAGACAAACAAACAAACACACATGAAAATTACACAGGATTTAAGTTCAGGTTCGGAAAGATTAAATACTAATTAACACAAGTGTTTAATATGGCGAAATATTGTCTCATATGAACGCAGTGGGACAAAAACACTCATATATCTAAGCAAAAAAATATATTTTTATGTAGATAAAATGAAGAAAAAAGGAACTAAACTTTAATGAAACTTTACATCTTCACATACATATGAATGAATGTGTACATTGGCAATACAAATGAACAGGAATATTAGGAAATTATAAAAATGCCTTTATAAAGCCAGGGAATATAAAAAGGGTTTGGAATTTCATATTTTTTGCTTAGCAAAAGATCCTTCGGCGACATTTTACTAGGATTTTTAATTCAGAAAGCGCCATCCCAGCAAAGTTTAGAGATTTCATTGAACCCAAACGAAAGTAAAGATCGGTACTTTTTTACTGCTGTTGGAATAATTGTTCCAGACTTCCTCAACAATTTAGTCTTCTTTCACAGAAAAAAATAAAAAAGCTTTATTTCAATAAAAAAGTTTGTGATATTAATTAAACGTGCACCAGTAAACGAATTAATGGTATCAATTAAACGTTTCATTCACTTGATTAAACGTTTGATTCACTTGATTAAATCTTTAATTCATTTAATTAAATTTTTATTCATTTAATTAATATTTTATTTTAGATTAATGCTGTTATTGGTGAAAATGTTGCAGAATTTTTTCTGTGTTCCATTAATAAAAATTAAAATTCATGAAATCTTGGCTGTGTTGTAATTTTCTTATGATTTTATTAAGGCCTTTAATAAGATTGTAACTTTGGGTCTTAACTTTGCTTCACTCTTAATCAAAAGCAACGGCAATCCTTTTGAATACAAGCTAGTAAAGCTATGGTCACACCTGTCAAATATTGACGTCCTACAAGTAACCACTAGCTTTAATAAAAAAAATTAGTAAATTTATAAAAATTGTTAATAATAAAGCTAAAGTTTAATCAATTTTTTGAACTTTTTCGTCAAATATTTGTTTGGTCTGAACACACCTTAAGAGAAAATAGGTTGGAGTTGTTGCTTCTACGCTCAAATTATGTTCGCATGTGCGTATGATGTTTTTATGTGTATTAAAGTTCATCTCCTTCACAAGTTTAAGACTAGAACTAAAATAAATGCGTTAATAAGTTTTTCTTTAGCTATTTGGCCGGAAATTGAGCAGCATAAATAAAAAGACAATTTGGGTTTTTTGTAGAAATAATTTCACATGAAATTGTTAGTGAGCTTGGAAACTCTTACAGAGATGAAAGTTTCAACATTTGTGTACATGAATGAAATGAGTGAAAGAATACTGAGACCAGGAAAACAAAGTAAATGTTGATTTGCCTCTTACTTCTAAGTTTTGTTTATTGTTGTCATAGTCTTAAAAGTTGATGCCATAAAATGTTATTTGTTACTTTTATTGTTCTGAGGCTCTGTTTGCGTTTATTAATCTAGTTGTCTAGTTGTTGTGCGAAGAACGAAAAAAAAATTATAAACAAATGAAGTAAAATTTATTGCCAACGCCTGTCCACTTAAAACAAAAGACCTTTTTACAAGTCATGTTGTGTCATTTTCTTTTACTACATCTTTTACTACCACTACTACTTAAGTTGTTTTAATGTTTTCCAAAAGAGGACACGTCGACAGCCAATTCATTGTTTGATCATCATATAATTTTGATGTTGGCTATAAAGATTAACATTTGTTTAGAATCATTTAAATGAGCTACGAGACAATTTGCGATAAACTGTGTTATAGAATCAAGATCTGAAAATTATCGAGTTGATAGCGCTTTGAGATTAATTTATATCGTTTCGATGAAATAATAATTGGCAAATGTTGATGAATCAATACCAAATAAAGCTTCAAAGTGTATGCGATTTTGATAGTTTTTTTTTGATGATTTTTAGGATAATTTTAATGTAACGAGAAATTTTTTTTACATATAAATCTAAATGCATCTTTATTTGCTGAAATATTGTTTTTTGACATGTTGTTTTAAATTGTCGTTGTACCTTGATCACAGTTCCAGCAGTTGAAAAACAGAGGCCAAATCGTCGCATTCATGGTCGAATGATTTTTATCGCAATCTTTTTTTTCGATATCGCCGTACACGATATCGAATAGCTTGTTTGGAAATTTGATATCATGGCATTCGAGAGTGAGAAATTGGTCGATTACCTTCTCTCAAAATATCATTCCATAAATAAGGACATTAATTACATTAATGTGTACAAAAATTGCGTTCTGGCTCAGTATGATTAATAAAACTTCTGCAGGGTGGGCCTGAGGAGTGAGCAAAACTTGTTGAGATTTATTTCGCTTGTCAAAAACCAACAATTCAAAGCCAAAGAAAATTTCGAAATTATTCTTTAACACCAGAAATACTCCATCAGGAAATCTAGACAGTTAGCAATCTATTCGCTCGTTTTCATCCATAGGGATCCATGAGATCTGACCGCTTAAAGCACGAAGCCAAGATAATATATAACGAGTTCGGGAGAGCGTAAATGAGAACCCTGAATCGATTCGCAAACGTGCTACTGCACTTTAAATGAAAGAAAGAAATCATTACTGCTTCCTTACAAGATACGAATGGTACATGAAATTTTGCCGCAAGACTTTGCAACCTGCTTAAGATTTTGTGAAAAATTAATCGAATTATCAATTGATGTTCAGTGACTTATCGCCCACGCTGTAAATTTTTCCATGAATGGATTTATATGAGTTTTCGGGTTTAAACTTTCTAAATGCCGGGCACAGTTTTGCCACCAATTCTTTTATAAATTAGTTAACGTTCTAACATATTAATTATTAGCACATGCCCATCAAATAATAATTTCCGAAGATGTGCTGGAAATTTTTACGGGCTAAAACAGACAGTTTTGGTCACACAGCTGTTGAGATGCCACTTTTTTTTTAACAAATTTTAACTCAAACACTATCTAATGCCGCAATTCGCTTTTCGATGCATCACGAAATTTTATTCGATACGAAACCTTATTTAATTACGAATGCGAATATTTGGCCAAAGTTCTTAAAAATAGTTTTTAAGAAAAACTTTATTGCAAAAAGTACTTAAAACTCAAACTTTTTTTTCCAATTTTATGTCGTTAATAATATTTCGGGCTTAAAAATATATTTAATTTTCGAAATTTTAACTCTTCATTTTTGCTCTAAAATAAATAAATAATATCTGTGGCATTTTGACAAAATATCTTAAGTCGAGATAACACAGCAAAAAAGTTTAAAAAAAAAACTCGGTGAAAAAATCATTTTTATTAAATAATTAAATTAACCAATTTTGAAGAAAAATTACGTTTATAATACAAAATTATAAAGACAAAAAAAAAAAAAAAAAAAAAAAAAAAAAAAAACACGTATGATTAACAACATTTTTTTAAAATTTTTAAATTTGACTTAAGATGTTTTGTCAAAATGGCACATATTGCTTTAAATTCGAGTTAAGACAACCGGTTTGAAAAAGTACAAAGGGTTCAATAATAAAGTCCCTGGATTGTTGTTGACTAAAAAATCAACTAAAACAATTAGTTAAGCTTGTACCTCTTTCTTACATGCTCCTTTAATGGTTCAAAGTGCATTTAGTACAAATTTCTTTATCGCTTTCAAGGTTTCATAAGATTCTGTTAAGAAAAAGCGTGTATTAACTAAAACTTACCCTTTTTGTCCGAATAATTCAGAGTTGTTTCTGGTTATTTTTTGTAGTGAAAAATAATATTCTTTAAATCTTAATAAAAATTCCTTTTACCCCGTTTCCCCTATAAGTTTTAATAATTACACTTTTTTGTTCGTTAGTTTATATTTCCTTCAAACTAATTCTGTTGGGTGAAGCTGTCTAAGCCCTTTGTTTCCAATGAAGATTGTGAACGCCAAGTATAAACAAACTAGTTTTCAGTAACAAATTTATATTTATTGTGCTTTACTTAAACGTTAAAATTCCTGCAAATTAAGTTTTAATACTATTAAACGAAATTACAAAAATTAAGAAAATTACTACTAACTTTTTTGGTTAAGAAACGCAGAGCAAACTTCATGACAGTAAAAAGTACGATACAAGAATACAATAAAAATGGATACTTGTTAATTGTGTGCCTAAATTCTTATTCAACCGCGTGGAAAACAAAAGCTTTTCTTACAACATTATGACAGGTAAAATAACAATTAACAATAACATAAAATATTTTAACATTAATCGATAATAAATGATGTACACTATAGCGATTTGGCAGTGGCGGTAACAAATTCAAAAGAATTTTTTTAAAGCTTTCTTAACGTTATATCAAGAAAAATTGTTTTTTAAAAAAAGGACCAAGTAATAAAATGTTTAATCCTTTTTTCTACACTAAAATAAAATGTTCTAACCAAGGTATATTTACACAAGGTAGACTCATTTGGGAGTGTAGACATGCTGCTCTATAAAAGGAACCGAGTTGTCAAAATTGTCTTCATATAAAACAAAAACAATTTAACGCACACATGTACAAATTTTGGCTCATATACACGAAATTTGACGTTTGGGTTCCAACTAGGGGTAAACAGCTGACGAACATATGGGCCAACGAGTTTACCTTGTGTAAATATACCTTGGTTCTAACTAAGTTTGTATGTGTGTTTTAAAATTTCAAACCTTCAGTTTCTTTATTACAAAGAATAAAAAAGTTCGAATTTTTTTCCACTTTTTTGACAAATAATGCACATTGGTTTTTTTAAAGTTATTTGAAAAAAAATATTATAAAAAAGCTCCAACACATAAATGTTTTTGGTATTTTTTTTTCTTTTTATTTCAAAATTTCGATAAAAATTTAGCTTTAAGTAATTTCGCTATTAAATTCTATTTGTGTCATAAATATTATTGAAAACAGCAACAGCCGTTTTGGCGTGCATAGAGAACAATTAAACAAACTTGTACCTCTATTTTAAAGAGTATAATCTGTATGGGACTGTTTCCGGGCAGATGACTGTTTTTTGTGAATAAAAAAACCGAAATGACGTTGAATAAAAAAAAATTTAAAAAAAGAAGATTTTTGGCTTTTGTTCGTCATTGTCAAGAGCTTAAAAGTGAATGTTTTGTTTAGCAGGCGACAACTCATGTGCTTGTGTTTTATGGTTGTGTAATTTATGTGTCTGCCGCGTAAGTAACAGAAAAAGCTTAAACCCATTTGTTTTTGTAATTACATTTTTGGTGTTATATACTTTCGTATGTGCATATGTATGTCTATACATAAGATAAGAAATTATATAAACTCTTTATATTAAAATGAATTTATATACAACATTATCAAGGGTGTGGAGAGTTACGTATATGCATTTGGTTTTACTGAAGCTTTAAACGCATACAAATTTAAGCCATGGATTTCTGAGTCGATAAGAGTCTGTATGTTCCTTATCTTTTGATTAAATTTCTACATAATCTTTTATTCGCTCAAGGACGAAGTCAATTGAAATAGGGCAGAACCGGTCCTTTACTTATCCTAGCTATCATACAACTGTCGAAATAGAGTATTTCTGTCACAAAGACTTAATTTTTTTACTTTATTAATCAAATTTTGATATTTTAAATCATAAAATTTAATTTTCATTAAATTATTTTTATTAAGAAAGGAATTTTGCATTTATTTTGAAATTAATTAAAATTTATTAATAGTTTTTCATTGTTGACTGCCGCGGGAATCGAACCAAGGCTTTTTTTTATTTATTTATTATTATTTTATTATTTTTTTTAATTCCCTAAGCTAATCCCGCGAAGCTTTGCGCTTGTCTGCAGAAAAGAAACCAGAGTCTCTGGAGGGAATCGAACCCGCAACCCCAACGCTAAAAGACTAGCTCACTACCAGCAAGCCTACCGGGGCTTTCACGGAAACTTTACCCTCACCACTCAATCTCTTCAAAGGGTTTTGCCGTTTAACACTCACAGACGACTGCTGGCAGTCAATAGTCAAACATCAATCTTTAAACCAAATTGTATTTAGCCCTTTGGTAGAACGAAATTTGCTTTAAATGATTATCTTTTTTAATTGATTTGATCATGTTGTTAAATTCCTTTCTTCATTAAAAAATTTACAGCCTGTTCAACGATTTCGAACGTTAAAAATTAAAATTAAAATTGATGAACTTTAGCCTAATCAAAATATCAAAATTTGGATTAAAACCCATAAACAGTTCAACAAAATAACCACAATACAAATTTTGATTAATCAATTCAAATGCTGTATTGAAACCGGAATAAAATGACCAAATTGAATTGAAATCAGTCGATAACTGACTTAAGCTCCTAAAGAAGTACGACCTACATAAATTGCGCTCCCTAAATTTATATAAAATTCGGACCAAGTAATTCAAACAAAGCCGCGAATACATTTAACATAACTCTCTTACAATGACAAAACACCAAAGGTGGAACATTTGCAGAAATACATATAAAACCAGAAAAAATAAGAGCTTACCTCCATAAGAAGCTCCAGAGCAGGTAATGTGGAAAAACGTTTTAAGTATACGCTTTCTAATAATTAAAAATTTTTACTTTTATTATGCGTTTTTAAAGTTAACAAAGTATTGGGTTATTTTTGCCTTCAAGTGCATAAAAGGGTTAATCTCGATTTTTTTTCTTTTGATATATTAATAAAAAAAAACTTCCAATAAATTCCCCCTTTCAAGAAAGTCCTCGTAGTTTATGTCATAAAACTCTGAATAGCATTTATTGGAACTTAATGTTCTAATAAATAAACGTTACCATATTTATCAATTTTGGGGAAAAAACATTTTTCTTAAAATCGTTGCCACACCCAAGGGTACTGGGGTATATTTTCAAACTGTTTTATTTTTATTCTCTAATATTTTAAACAAGTTCCTGGAGTCGAAATCTCAATTTTTTAAGAATTTTTTTTTAAATTTGAAATCGAAAAAAAGTCCAAAAAACCCTTTGCAAGTCTTTTGAATAAAAAATATACTGCAGAAATTAATTAAAAAAATGTTTAAGCCGTGTGCTCAAATTTCTCGGTCAAGCAATTATTGGCACATTTGTGGTCAGTGGCATTACTACACTTTGTATTAATACATGCCAAAAACTCGTGTAATATGTAAAAGTGTGATAGTGTAAATGCTATGTGTTATGAACACGACAAGTATTATGAAACAAATTTTTACGTCCCGTACGACTTCATCGTTTTCTTGAAATTTCTCTAAACAATTTCATAGTTTTTTTGAAATTTTCCTGAACAATAATATTCATTTGTTCAGGGTGGTATTTTAACAAAAGCATGTTTATGTGTGACTACAAACTGTAATATGACATTAGATTTTTTGACAGTCGCAACAAAACTCATTGCATTTATGCAAGTCTTACGTTTTCCATATACAATGTATTATTGAATACGTATGACTTGTGTGATAGTGTAAACTTGCGTTTATTGCTGGGCTAGTTCTTAGACGATTTTGGGTTTTTTGAAAACATAATTAAACCTACATTTCGATTAATTTATCATCTAGAGTAAAAACTTTTACGACATTTAAAAAATTTGACAGAAACTGAAAAAGTGATTTTTCCACCTTTTCAACTTTTACATTCTTGGGTGCATTTAGACAACGTTTTGTTAAAAATTTAACAACAGATTTTGTCAAAATATTAACAGCACCTCGTTATCATTTCATTAGCTTATTTTGTAACGTCTTTTTTCGCTCTGTGTTTTGTCGTCATCGTTGAAGGGAGAGTGGGAAATCTTTTTTTTAATAAAATATACTCACATGTAATTATGGATACGATTTTCCAAAGATCTGTTAACTATTACGTATGAGTGATTTGTGTTGAAGTTCTACAAGTAATTGTAAATTAGTTATACGCACCCACTACCAATGAAAATACTTGATATTGATAAGTAGAAAAAGTCTGTTTTAAAACTTCTTTGCTTGAAAAATAAGTTTTGCATATTTAATTTAAAAAATTGCAAAATTGGATTAAGTATATCGTTTGACCTACCGACCATTTAAAAAAAATTGATTTAGGTATAAGCTATATATATTTTGAATACACGCTTTCTGAATCCAAAACCTGTTCGGCGAAATTTTGTATGGTTTCTGAGACATTAAGCATTATTTTGCTCTATATCAACTATGTTAAAGTTTTTAAAGTATTGTTTTGCTTCACACGCTACTGTTTGGCGATTGCACAAAATTCTTCATTGCTGCAAGAAAAAAGTAGTAAAGGCAAAAACATGTAAGGTATACGCAAAACGCATGCAATTGTTGTTGTCATCCACATAGACCTAATAATTGGAACATGAGCAAAAGCAAAATAAAAAAACATATATTTGTTGAAAATCATTTTAAAGGTATAAAATAATAAGCACGTGTTGATCAATAGTAAAAATATCTAAAACTTAAATAAAAAATATAAAAATAGAACTGTTTTAGTAAAATGAAACTAAATAAAAGAGAAAATTAATCAATGTGACTTTTTTTATACCCTCCACCTCTTCACAGGGTATACTAAGTTTGCCATTCCGTGTGAAACTTTTTTATTATTCATCTCAGACCGCATTAAGTATAGATATTCTGGCTCCTTGAATAATTCTAAGTCGATTAAGCAATGTTTGTCTGTCTGTCGTCTGTTGAAAACACGCTCACTTTCGAAAAACTCAAAATAAATTAACAAACTTGGTGTGAAATTGCTTGTAGTTATCAGTTTTGGATTGAAATTTAGCATTGAAATTTAGTAGGATCAGAGCTATGAATCAAAATTTCTTACCACCACCCTTAAAAATTGATCATTTTGCTACAAAACTACCATAAATGGTGAAACAATGCACGAATGGAAATCACGCTGTAAAATTCCGTGAAGATCGGCCCATAATTTACTCAAGGCCCCATACAAAATCTCCTCCCGGCAAACAGTTTAGTACGCTTAAAACCGTAATATATAATGCTATCAGAATA
Source organism: Pollenia griseotomentosa (assembly GCA_963931875.1). Lineage (NCBI taxonomy): Eukaryota > Metazoa > Arthropoda > Insecta > Diptera > Polleniidae > Pollenia > Pollenia griseotomentosa. The sequence continues at coordinate 259,034,590 of OZ007560.1, read as the reverse complement.
AAATTTAATACTTCACAGTTTTAGAGGACTAGAAATCACACTAACTAATTTCGTGATGATCGGAAATTCACTGTAAACGCTTTAACTAATTTCACCGCTGTACTGACATTTATTGAAATTTATGTTTTTTAATACCAGAAATCACTCTGCAGAATTTTGGGATGATTGGTTCTTAACTTACCATGGCTCGAATATTAATTCCCCACCTGAAAATCGTTTCGGCTTCAACTGTTACGAATCATGATATTTTACTCAAGCTAATTAAAATTGCTAAAAAAAGCATACAACTTTCTGATTGTCGGCCAATAAATTAATATAGGTTTAAACCGCAACCAATTTTAATGCTGATGTCTGTTTTTATAAAGATAAATTAAACGGTATTAAAGATTCGGCCGAATATAGCACTCTAACTTGTTTTTTATTATGATTTTAAGTATAGAAATGTTCATCTCAACAAAAAGTTACTTAATACACAGCAATAAGCATACGTATGCAGCACAAAAAGCTTCAAAAGCAGCACAAACAATATTTTTCGCTTTCAATAAAATTCTATTTACTTTTAACTTCATTCATAAAAGTTAACAAAAATTTTAAAATTTTTTTTCAAAACATATTCCGGAAGTAGTGGTCAAATATAAAAAATTGTATCGGGTATATTTTGAGAAATCTTCATGTAAACCTTCTTTGTCGTTTTTCTCCACTATGACTTTTTGGCATATGCGCCAAACCAATATGTAAGTGCATATCTTGCAATTTTTCAATCAATTTATTAGCCACAAAAAAAAAAATTATTTTTTTTGTAAAATATATTGGATTCTAAATCTCAGGTAATTGAAATTCTATTGTAAATTTTTTTTGTTATACATTCGTTTGAATACTTTTAAAAATACTATTTTTTATATTTTAAAACAATGATTTGTTTTTTAATTAAAACTATTTTGCAAGCGAAACTTGCCTTGGTTATTATTGTTTTTTTTTTTTTTTTGTCACCAAATATGTTTAGCGTAGAACACGAAAAAATTTAATTAAATGCAATATCAATTAAAGCTGCACTTAATTAATTAAAAAAAAAAAAATTAGTATCTTGTGGCTACAGCATTAGTAAATCGAACAAACTATTGCAATAAACAATTTTCATAAGGGTTTTAATTAAATCCTTTTTGTGAGTGGCACAAAGTCCAACATATGTTTCACAGCAAATTAATACTTTGTTTCATTAGTCATAAGAGAATCTATGTTGCAATGACACAATAACATGTTCACACATCCATTCTTACAAGTGCATTTATTTATTCATCGATACACACAAAGGTCTGTTTATATTTTAATGTGTGTTTAAATGTGTGTGTATATACTCGAAATGTTTAAATAAAAGACCTCAAAGTCAAAGGATCAACGGAGAAACAAACACTTAAATCAAATGACTTTGTGTGTGCTTGTGGTAGATGAGGCATGGGCATTAGAATAGATTGAATCATTGATTTATACCACCTAGAGAACTGGGGTTTTCTTAAATTTATATTGTGTTTTTTTTTGTTTTTGGCCAAATTAAAGTGGATATTTATACCTGCAAATAGTCTCTGCATAATTTTACTTGTGTGGGTTAATTTAAAGCCCTCAAGACAACCATGTTGAGGGTGCACGAATGGGGATGGCATGATGCAGTGAACACAGGTGTGCATGGCTTAATGAATGGAATTGCAGGCAACGAGTGACCAAACATTGATCATTTTATTGTATGAATGCACTTGTGCATTGTGTGTGCAATCGTATTTGTACATTTGTACATTTGTATGTGGTATGTTTTTGATTTATTCATACGTGCTTATGCAAATACAATGCAATGCTCGCTTATGTTTCCTTAAATACTGAAGCAAGCAAATAGCGATGCAATAACTGATTGTATTTACTGTATTGCATGCCCCAATGTATGGCTTCATAAATGAGTAGTGTGCATTGCATACGAAATATGTGCATTCTGACTAAGTATCCACAGTTTACTGCATTTGAGTTTATCATTTTAGCTTGAAGGCAAAGCATAATTCTTCCTTCGGTTAAAGAGTCTGCCTAGTTGGCTCACTGTATGCATTCAGTTGGGTTCAGTATCACGTCTGTCCATTAGCCACTTTCACATGCATCATTTTATATGCATCTATGCAATTTTAAGCAATTTACAATTACATTCAACTGCGATGTATTTGTTTAACCGCAACGAAATTACGTTTTTTGGTGAACTCTTCAACAACTGTCGGCTCCCTTTTACAATTATATTCTGTGTATTAGATGAAAATGGAACCGAGGCGGATAGAGAGAAGTGGAAGAAACAAATAAACAACAATATACAGTTGCATATTATTTTAAAAATTTATTGCTTATCACAATGGGCCTTGTAGTGTTCCATAAAAAACTACGTTTTGCAAAAATCTTTAAATAAAGGTATTTTAGAGGTTACAGTAAAAAATATCGGAATAAGTATGGGAATTGAATATTTATCGGGCTCAACTGTAGAGCGTTTTGATTTTGTTTACCTTATCACATTGTGCAAGCGGTGTGCTGTTAGTTTGTTGAAATATGTATTGCAAGCACAGCATATTTTTGTGAGCAATTGAGTGCGAATTTAAATTTAATGGTTGCACTTGAAAATTGCATGAATATTGTCGACTGTATGCAAATGTGCTGGCATACACATGTGAGACAATGAATAACTGGGCGGCCATTGTTTCTTATACACAGGCATTTTTATTGTCTACTAGAACTGGACACTGGAAATAAAGCGTTCATTTGGGTACGTTTGATGGTTTAAGCTTGCAGCCACTTCCACTAAATGCAGTATTTTGTTCATCATAAATCATAAAATTTTATTTTAACCCTAAAGTTATTAAAATATACTTTCAATACATACGAGCTCACATTCAGCGAAGCCCAATGAACATTATTTAAAGGATTTGAAGTTTTCATATGGATGTTTTCTAAAGCACATTGATCCACTGCCTGAGATGATCATGGAGTCAACGAAAAGCTCGGTAAAAATCCAAATGCTTGCTGGGACATCGGCTATAGCAAAAACTAACTCAACTTTAGAATGAGTTGTATTTGTTTATGCTGCTGTTTGTGAATGTTCATAATTCTCTATTATTATGCTGTTGTTGTTGTTATTTTTAGTTATAAAACATTCAAATCATACAGTGATTGTCGAACATAAACGTACTTTTACAAACACAAAATTATAAACATGTAGATTTGTGTAGATGGATGTGTGTTCATATCCATTTCTATGTGTGCATATTAGTGGGGCTCAAATTGTACGTAATTGCAACGTACGTTGCATCTATTCTATTAACTAATGGCTTTAAAAAAATAATCAGTTTATAGGTGTGTTCATTTAAAGAAAATTACAGCGTATTTTCAATAATTGCTACTTGTAAGTGTTCACGTACTCGCAAGCGAGAGAGTGAAAAAAGAGCATACAAATTTGAGAGACAATCAATTTTTTGAAAATTTCTGATTTTGAATTTTTTACTACCTTTAAGGCCTAACTATAATATGCATAAGCTGACTTAAGCTGCTGTCAAAAATTAACAAAAAGCCTCTCAAAAAAATTTATAAAAACAAAAAAAAAAAATCAAAAAATATTTTATTCCGTACGGAAAGGGCGATCTGTTTCGCACTTTGCTTAAGCAAATGGCAGTTTCATAAAATTAAACAAAAAGTTATCTTAAGTTCAATATGGTTCGACATATGTGAATCACATGTATCGTATGTTCAACAACCTGTTTAATGTTTTTTTTTAAGAAAACAAAAATAGTTTTCATAATTTTTAAATTAAACGTTTTTCAATAAAATTTAGGAACAATATTTTTGCGCAAATAGTTCAAAACGATTTACGTTATATGCACAGATAGCTATTCCACAATTTCAGCCATCTTAAATACAAAATATTCGGAACCATCTGCTACACTGATACGCAACTTTTTAATTCAATTCCCAAATAAATTGCGCATAATGTGAGTACCAGGTCACTCTGGCATTTCAGGTAATGAAGCTGCCGATAAAACTGCATGCCTTGCCGCAAAATCTCCAACATATACCCTCACCTGTCATGTTGTAAAAGATCTAAATAGACTTATATCCGAACGCCTTAAAGAACACAAATCAAATCTATGAGTACACTACGACCATCGTCACAAACTTATAAATCCAAACGGAGTCACCCCCACCTTCCCAAGATCTAACACCAGACTAGAACTACGGGTTTTTACTAGATTAAGGTTGGGTCATACCAAAATTACTCACCAGCACTTGCTGGAAAATGAAGTTAGCCCCATCTGCCGTAGATGTTACTTACATCAGTCGATAAACCACATTCTTGATCAATGACAAGAATATTCCACAGAAAGAGTACAAATCTTTGACACGACGCTTCCCAGCTCATGTCTGAGGGATCCAAGCCAAAATAACATCTCTAAAATGTTTAACTTTATTAAAAAATTTAATTTATTGAACAATGTGTAAATAAGTATCTAGAACATATGTATATAGTCTGTAACCATTGGAGTCGAAGGCCATAGGCTAGCATTCCCGGCAAACGTCGTTTTGCCATATAACTTATTTCTAGTGAAAGAAAGAGGAATAAAGCACCTTATACCATGATCGGCGATGAAAAAAACTATAGCATTTTATTTCTTTTCGTTACATATTCAAAAGTTAAACATAAAAAAGTAATGTATGTTTTATCCTGAAGTATAAAAATCAAACAGATATAGTCAATTTTTATTACGAAGAGCAATTGCTTGTACGATATTTTTTGTCAGTCCGTCTTTAGCCAACACAAATAAGCTCAATGGCTTTCCGACGCGAGAACATGCCACGTATAATTGTCCGTGTGCCCGTAAGCCGCAAACATACATCGTTTGGCCTTGCAACATATTGATTGTTATTGCAAATTCCAATCTAATGGGAAATTAAATGCGTTTGAATTCAATTGGGACTTCTGTAGCAAGCATCGGAGTTCGTGGCAGCGAAACATTTTCGTCTCGGAATTTACGATTCAAAATGGTAGCTTCTTTTTAAACGACCACTCTTGCCCAATTTCACGCCCTGAATAATACAAATTATAGGCTTAAGTTCCTTCCAGATGTTATACTATTTGCCTGCGAAATTTCAAAAAAATTGGTTGATAAGTTAAGAAAATATTGGGAGGGGGAGCTTTTGCCCTATGATACGCCCTCTAGCAATATGAAATATACATTAAGATCTATTCTGAATATCATTGTACACATTAGGCATTACCATACATGGTTTGGTAACTTTTCAAGTAACAATAAACAATCATAATATGGATAATGAAACCCATTTTGTTGATATTTATTTGGGAATAATATATAGGAAAATCTACATGCAATATCTCCGGAACCACTGGGCCGATTTCGTCCAAACTTTACATAAACCATTTACAGAGTATCCCCAAAGTCCCGTGATAGTTTTCGTTTAAATCGGTTGTTAGTGGTGACATCAAAAGGTACACTTCTTTTTATTTATATATATAATATCAATAAAAATAAAAAAATAATTTATTAAGAAATAGTCTCGTATCTTACAGCTGAATAGTGTCGATATGTCTTACTTGCTAGTTTTTGCTGGTAAAGCATTCGTTTACTTTTAATTTATTGGGAGAAAAAATTTGTATGCACATTTTAAATTTACTTCCTCGTTGCAAGTTTGGGCTAGTAAAGCAAAGGAACACACCTTATGTAAAATAAGCGATGACGTCTTCTTAGAAAATATTAAGACAAATTTTAAAAATAGATGCATGTTTTTTTTTTTAGTTTTTCAGTTCTCTGTTGATTTTTCATTAAAGAAAGAATTTGTGAAATATTGAACCACTCTAATTTATACTTATGCACACGTGTATGTAAATATGTATGTGTGTCTGCGTTTTGTTGATTTTTGTGCAGTATTTATAATTTACGAGTATTTCGTTGTGATTATGTTTTATGAAACATGCCATTCAAACGCACAAACATATTTTAACGTGCTTGCTTTTTATATGTACATACATTTGTCAAAGTAAAAAATATATTTATATACTGTTTAAACACATAATAGATGTACATAGATACGAACGCTTGTATTTACTTGTCGTATGTACGTTGGTATAAATGTGTTTAACAAAAGAACATTAAAATATTGTTTATTTATACGTATTTGCAGAACTCTGTTTCGACGACACCTGTACATTTTTTCGGTGTTTATTATTCTTTTTTTTCTTTTTTTGCTGAAAGTATTTGATTTAGATTCGTAAAATTTTCATTTATTTACGTGTTCAAATGTTTGCTTATTCACATGTAAATATTTATCACAACTTTTATATTCATTTGAATATACACACATGCATAAACATGCACGATTTAAGTACAAATCCATTTTATCTCTAAAACAACAAATGATAAATGCGTTTTAGATTGCCTCGATAATTGCAACAGTTAAAAACAGTTTAGATAAACAAATGTTGGAAAGTTTGGTAATTTGGAATGAAAGTTAAAAAAACGTGTAGATTTGTGAACTTGTTGTCTGGAAAAGAGAAAGTGGCAATTTAAAAATAAAACCGGTGACATGACCTCCTCGCATCTAAAGAGATCTGTGGAACTATCGATAGCTTCAATACCTAAATTTTTTAAAATTGACATCGTTGAAAACACGTCACCCATAAATTATATTGTCGCCGGCTAAAAATTAACTCAGGAGTCGCAAAATCTAAACCAAATTGTTTTAAGGGGTTCGTAGTGATTTCTTCTAGGGGTTCTGCGTAAGAGAGTATGAATCAAGGATTCATGTTTTCCAGCTTCCACTTCGAAACAAGTAAAGAATTTTCCATTTTCTGTTTTATTTGAAGGGCTGAAAAAGCTGTTCCGATATGTCTCTCGACTTCAGTTCATGTTGCAATTTTGAATATGAGTCTTTTTAAACAAAATTGTTGGTTGCATTACTCCGAATGGGTCTGCATGATTTTTGGCGCTTGGTATACTTTTTAGTTGAGTAATAATGTATCGAACCCTAATGCCCGTATTTATAAACATATTTTTAATTTAATAAAGGTTTACAAAAGAAATTTTCTATGAAAATTTCTCTTAATTAAGCCCTTATCACACTACATTTTTTATTCATTGAATTGATAGAAAGAAACAGTTTATGTTGAAAGGAGCAAACTATAAAAAATGTAAACAGACATTTTTTTTGGTTTTTCTTTTGTTATGATTTTGTTTATTTTATTAAATGTAATCAACTTTTTGTTTATGAGGAACATAAAAACAAACTACAAAAAGCGGTAAATCGCTAAATTTGCCCATAAACCGCTGATTCAGCAACACTTTTAATATTTCAAGCTTGAAATGTCAATTTTAAGTTGAGCTATTTTACAATTTTTTTGACATAGCGTAATTTTTTATCGATAACTTTTTTAAAATTTTTGACAGTTTGTAATTTATCTCAATACAGCTGAACTCTTTGCACTTGGTAAATTTTTCTATTACATTACATTGGCACTGTTCACTAAAACAGTGAACAATGCATTAAAAATGTAGTGTCATAAGGCCTTAAACGTTTGTTAAATTAAATAATAGTATATAAATAGCCCCGTAGTGTTCAAAGCTGTGTGGACAACAAAACTGTAAGGACTAAAAGAAAGGGTTGAGGCCCGCAAAAAATGTAGGATTTTTCAAAGGGTCCGAAAAACGAAAAAGGTACGTACCTCTGTTTTTTAACAAAATTTGTTAAAATTTTTTTTTTTGAGTATATTTTTTATACTACTTTTACATGAAAGTTGTTTGAACCGTGCTTTCACACGATCAAGTTTTGCTTTCAATTATTTTACACTTAGTAGTTGTCAAATTATACAAAAATTTAAAGTCAAGTCTTCAAAATGTCATTAAGAGAACAATTATTAAAGACACATAAAAACATTTGCTCATTAAAATTGCAATCAGCTGTTTTTTGACTGTTAATTAAAACATGCAATTGGTATCAAAAAGTATAAATGTATCAGTGAAAGAGTGTGTCTATATTGAAACTTGAAATAAAATTTGAAGCAAAACTAGGTCGTGTGACCCCCAAGTAACTACCTTTCCATTCATTTCAATTTGCAAAACACTTTCACTATTTTTACTAACACACTCACACTTTTTCAATTGACCACTGGATCACTTTCAAATTAAGATTTGTAAGATTTGTGGTGGTGAAGGCAATTGTGTGGGGATGGGAATTATTTTGAGAGCAGTGTCTTTTTTTTTTGGATGGTGGTTTGTGTGAATACCACTTTTAGTGCTGTTGGCTATGAAAAACACAGTTGTTAAAAATTTCGAAATAATAAATATCTTCTTTTTTTATTAGACTAAAATTTGTGGTCAGAAAATCCCATAAAAAGCTGTTGTAAACAAGTGTGTCGAATTTATCAGAATAAAATAATTTACCTAACTCGATCTCTCTCTTTCTCCCACTCAGCAGATTCATTTATTTAAAATACATTTGAAAAAGGCACTCACGCTTTGTCGTTTTAAATAAATTAAATAAAAAGGAGTTGTACACTTAACACAAAGGGTGAAACCCGCTTGTGTTGTGTGTTTGGTGTTATACTTATTGTAGTATTACTACCACCGTTTACATGAATTCGCCTTGAAATTTACATGGAAAAAAAATCAAAACAGTCGAATCAGTACACTTTTGCTTTAAATAAAAAAATTATAAAGCTTCTTTCATAATGGCAGCAACAATTTCGTTTTTTCTTTTATTTCATTCCTTCCTAAAGTATTTCATATATTTTCCTTTCATTTTTCAAAAAAAAAAAAATGTAACTAAAGTTTTTTTGAAAAGTTGAGTCTGCTTCTACTTCAGCAACAATTTGTATGAAAATATCAATGACGTGTAAGATAACTTTATTTAGTTTTGATTGAAAAGTTTAATAAATGTGTTTAAAAATAAATGTATAATATTGTTAATTGAAAATATGTGTGGCTGCGAAAAAAATTGTTGCTATATTATGAACACCAGTGAAAATGTTGCTGCCTAATGTGAACGAAGCTTCAAGAATTATATTGGCTTATACAATTACAAGATATTTATTTTATAAATTTTCAAATAAAATATAAAATACATTTTAAACAAAATATTTTTAAATAAAATTAAGAATAAATTTTTTGAATTTTGTTTTTAAATAAATTTATTTTAAAGAATTCGCAGTTCTGAAGTAAGCTTGTTTTCTATTAAATTGTATAATTTTTGCCATCTTTGACCATTAAATAATAAGGAAATTTAAATTAATGTTTTTGTTTGCGTGAATAACTTTTGAAAAAATTTAAAACCCTTGCTTAAATTGGCGTTTTGTAAATTTTAATTGTGTTAAAACCAATATTTACTATAATTTATCGAAATGCAATTTAACTGTATTTATTGATTCTATTTGTACCTTTTTTTGTACGAAATACAATTAAATATGTTTGGCTATTTTATAATTTGGTACACAGAAAAAAATCAAAATTTATTTTAATAACCAAATTCGTAGAATCAAGCTTACAATCTATTGATTTTGCACATATTACCAGAATGATTATATTGATTACTAAAAGCTGTTCAAATTTAAAATTGCAAATTTTTTTTTCAATTTCATAAATGTGGTCAAAAAACGGTCCGATTGCAAACAACTTGTTAAATAATCCAACTTAAAAAATAATTAACAAAAAAATCTATATCTTATTCAATGCCCAGTAAAAACTTCGCCTACAAAATAATGTGTTGAGTAATCAGAAAAACATAAGAGCACTACTTACAATTCTACTGAAAGAACCAATGAATTTAACAAGGGATGTCCCAAAAAGAACGCATTCAAAAGCAAGTCATTATTTTTTTTACTCTAATACATCCAGAAAAAAGTAGTTATAGAAGCTGTTATAGATGTAGTTAAAGAAGAAAGCTGCTAAGTAATGAGTTAAAGAAGCTATTCATTTGGAAAAAGTAAGCGAATTTTTTACTGGGTGACTTCAGGTTATTAAAAAAAAATAGTTACATAAGTACTTGAATTGAGCAAACTAGTAATCAAATTGTTTATTAGATACAATTAAAATTTTTTACTAAATTAAGAAAAAAGTATAATTGAAAATTGAGTTAAAAAAAATTAATTAAGTTTTGTATATCTCGCATGTAATTTTGTGATGATCGGTTCATATTTAAAGCCTTCTCATTGAAAACAAGGGTATTCATTCGATTAACCGTCCATGTTTTAACCGATTTATAACTATCCGACTTCCTGATCGGTTAATTTAAAATAAGCTATTTTCGGTTAACGATTAAACCGGTTAATTTCAGTCGATTAACTGGTAAAACAAAATTTTTAAATATTTTGTAGTATTATAACATATTTTTTGTGTTTTTGGTTATTTGTTTCGTGTCATATACAAAAGGTATGTGCTTAGAAAATATTTTTTCATTCAAAAAAAAAAAAAAGAAGGTGTTCAGTGATCTTCATTATAAGCCATTTTTCGCCGACTCTTACTATTCTTTTCAATGTTTTTTATCTTCAACATCGATCCACAGGAATGTGGCGAAAAGTGGGTTAAAAAAGGTTTTTGCTGCCAACACCTTATAAATATTTTATAAAATCTCCTTAAATTACACTATGCTAGTTGAAAAAACAGACAAGCCGGGCACATGGCATCTTAACATAATTCGGGTACGCTGAATCCAGTGGTGCTCGCCGTTTTTTTTTAGATTGGCTCTGGTTTTCGAGATATACCGTTATTTCGAAAATGGAGGAGGTTGCATTCCGCAATAAAATTTCCTTTTCTAATATGAGCAGTCGTTTTTGAAACATTTTTTTTTTTGAAAAAAAAAAATTCGTTTTTTTTTTATCAAAATTTCGAAGTTTTTGTTTTTTAAAAATTCATAATTAAAAATTAATTAATCGAGCGATTAACCGATTAAAGCAAAAGCCAGATTAAATGAATACCCTATTGAAAAACACTTAAATGCGTCTCAAACTGAAGCTGTGGTGAATTTTGGTCTAATTAAGTTTCCTGGGAGTTGAAATCACACTAAAAGGCTGCTGGGATAGTCGATACAGAATTTGCCACAGATCCCCACATAAAGCTGCTTTCCGGAAAGCACTTAATTTAAAATTTAATATTATTACCGTACAAGTTTTACCGTTTTTGATCTGTACTGAAATTCTATAACTTTTTAATGACTAACAATTATCGTTAAGAAGTAAAAAATTCGTTAGTTAATTTTTAATATTTTTGATGGTAAGGAATATTGTTGGCTAACCACACAAAAAATTAACGATTATAAATGTACTCTTAACAATTTGAAATAAGGTGGTAAAGAGCCAATTTCAATACAAAAAAAAAAAGGAGGAAGGTAAGGTGGAAGCATGGGCCATTATGTTTCTGCCAAAAAAAGTATGTTGTGAGGTTCGATTCATAGTTATGAGTTTTTTTGTGCCAAATTCTATCAAATATCTATTTCTATTACTATGATTACTATGATTTCGGAAGTGTAGTTGTATGAGAGCTTTGGGTAAGTACGGACCGATTCCAATAACATTTAGTTAATACAAAATAAGAGAACAAAGACTCTATTCCGGAAAGAAGTTTGCATCTGGGCAATGTTGAAGTAGATATGAACCGCTTTTCTCCATTTTAAGCAGGCTTCGGCATTGTGACAATTAACACTTATGCCAAATTTGATAAAATTATTTCCAAGCCCTGTACTTTGCGCACAAGGTTAACGTGAACAGACAACCAGCCATCCAGCCGGATGGAAGGACGGACCTCGTTAGATCGATTCTTAAATTAATTTTGAGTCCATTGTTATACTAAATGGTGCGCGATATCCTATTTTTAAATACGCTACACCCATAAGCACATAACCACTTCCGCACATATTGAAATGATGGTATAAAAAAGATGAGCAGAATGTTATTCTAGAGTTGCTCGGCGACAACAACATTTTTCCCTTAATCTGTATAAAGCGGTTTGAAAGTTACACATTTTTTTATATAAATATAATCAAAACTTACTCGATTAAATTCATGCTTTATTAATTTTTTTTTCAATGCAATTTATTTCATTATTTTTCATTTATTTTAAAAAATTAAAATTTTGATGTTCTTACATTTTAACCACTCTTTGTTTACATTAATTAGGTAACAAAAAGTTCGTTATTATTACCGAAAAAAAAAACAATGAATGAAATTAAAATTATTGTTAAGAAATAAAGCTCATGTTTTGAAAAAGTCTAACATAAATAATATCAAATTTTACAAGTTTAACGGCCAACTTCACCAAGTTCAGTTATAACTGTCCAAACGTATTGTTAACTTGGTCGTTAGTTATTTTACTTAAAATAAAAAAATCAGTTAAGATTTGTTTAATTAATGTTTTAATTACATAATTATTTAAACATTTAGAATGCTAATTAAATTAAATATGTATGTATATATATTTGGTTTTTGTTCAATAAAAAAAAAAAAAATTTATAATAATTTTCAAAAATTTATGTTATTGAAAAAAAAAAAACGAATGAAATTTCTGTCTGTGTATGTGATAAGGCTTAAAGCTGAATAAGAGAATGAATTATTACGAGTTGCAGTTTTTTGCATTTTATCAGTTATAAATAGTTTTAAGGTGAGCCCATAAATAAATGTGTCATAAATCATTTTATTGTGTAATTATTAAAAAAAAAAAACACACATGCAAACAAAAACACTTAAGTTTAGCAATTATACGAGTAAATCTTTCTTTTTTTTATTAAATATGTGATTTATTTAAACATTTTTTTAATAATTTTAATACTTCATGGAAGTAGATATAAAAACTAACAACTAAAAATGCTTATTAAGTATTTGCTTTTTGTAAGCTTTTATAGAAATAAATATGCCGCTAATTTACTTTAGCAGTGCCTTAGTTCAAAAAAAATACTATTTTTGAGTAGAGCCGTTTTAGTCCTTAATCAAAAATATCGAAAATTAACAAATATTGAAAATATCGATCTTATAAAAAAAATCGTTTATTCTAAAAAACCCACGATCTTTTATGAAAACCCTCGCAAAACAAAGATGTGTCATTGTAATACCTGTAACTAAAAAAAGTAATAAAAAGTTTAATAGTTTTTTAAGATTTCCAGCGATTTAGAAAGAAGTTTTTGACACAATATCAACCATAATATTGCGCACATTTCTGCATTCTTGACTAAAAAATCGAGCTTTTTGAGTTATGTCGCTTTTGATGTAAATCTTTAATGGATCACCTTTGAAAATTTGATTTACATAATCGTAATGAGAGAGATGAACCTTAAACATTTTTAAATCAATGTAACAGTTTTGATGCGCATTCTTGGCGCTGAATAATAAAATAAAATGTTTTTAATAGTGAAAATAAAACCTTAAATGAATGGCTCGATTACGGATGGCAACACAACTGAATTTGAGTTGTTAGCAGCAAAATCTTTTTTTATTTTAAATTTTAGCATGAGCGGCGGCGTTGCTTGATTTAGCTGCTGGTAACTCAACTTCAGTTCAGTTGCCATTCGTTATCGACCTATAAATATAAAAACTGTTTTTCTGTTAAAAATGCGACATAACCGTGCAACAATATTCGTATTTTCTTTTAATGTCCCTTTGAAGATTCGTATACGTTCAAACGTTACGTTTTTGTTGCAAGCAACAAGCTACGATTTGACTTTTTATTCAAAATTAATTTTCAATTTCCAAAAATTTTCATACCTACATACTTCTACACTCTACTTCTGTTGCATGAAATATTTGCGTGCAGCATGTGATTGTAAGAGTTAAGAAGTTATTTCTGAGCGAGAGTGCGTCATTGCGAAACTTTTTTGATTCTGTATGATGATAAAAAAAAAAATATTGTCTCATAATGTTAATGTTGTTGTTCTTGTAATCCTTTACAGATTTTCCTATCTTTTGTGCATATTGTTGGGTTAATAACACCTTGACATTTACAGTCTTCACAATCCTGATGAACAAAGTTTAATATCGTTGGCGGAATAAAAAAATGATCGGAATTATTGAAAATTTTTATTGTATGATGTATAAAGATAAATTTGTTGTTATTATTTAAGTTTTCAAATACGTTTCAAAATATGTATGTATATTGAAATGTGCTGAGTATCAGTTCTAAACACTGGGGATTTTTGGTTTTTATATAACGATATCCTGAATCTGTTTTCCCCATAAATTTGTTTTCTTTTTTTTTGTGTTTTTGTAAATGAAATTTAAGTGTAATGAATAGTTTTGCTTTGTAAAAGTTTTATACTTTCGTCGTTCCATACACTCTCATGCTAAAATTGTGTTTATTTAGTGCTTTTTGCCTTTTAGGGCTCTTCAAATTCAGAGAGTAGACGATTTTGTTGACATTTCTAAAAGTAAAACGTTACTGTGACGGTGTGCTTTCTAAAAAATTAAAAGAAAGACGTGTCTGGCTAAGTCGAATTGAGTGCGTCTCTATCTATAACTTCATTTCAAAAATGAAATAAAATTATAATGTATGATTACTCCACTGTGGCTTAAAGATAGAAACATGTGTGTGTAATTCAAGACTTTCTTTCGAGTGGTACATTTATCGGGACTACTTTCTGTCATTACGTTATCGTTTGACTACCATTGGAATAGCACAATTTTAGATACCCGATGATTAATATTTAAATATCCCTAAATAAAAAAATCTTTTATAGTTTTGCAACAGAACAAACGACAAAATGAATATTTTTGCCAAATGTAGCGAACGCTTTTTTAATTTGGACTGTTGTGGAGTTTATTTTAGCGTTAGTTTTTTTTTGTGTCGTATGTATTTTCGTTTGTTTTGTGCTTTTATATTTGTATGTGTGCTCTTCACACATAAATACATCCCATGTGTGTGTTCCACACTTCATCGTGGTCTGCCACAGTAAATTTACCACTTGACGTTTGTATTTGTCACTTTTGTCGGACTTTAAAACCTGTACGTTGTCTGGGTCTGTGCCTATGAAAGAACGTCGGCCCTGTGATACTCTTTTCGCTAACATTCTGCGGAGTGGAATATGTTTCGCACAATTAATCTTTGCATTTATGTAATGTGCATGCATGTGTATGTACGTGTATCTGTAGAAGGTGAGAAAGGCCCTTAATGTCAACAAAGTAAAGCCGAATTTTTGTTCTATTTCAAATGCTTAAAAAAATATATATTTGCATATGTACTTATACCTTTTTTAAAAATAAACGAATGTATCTTACAAATATGGTTTATTTAGACTGTTGTGAGGCTTGTGTATTTGTCAGTTTGTGGTAATAAATAAATGGATATACAAGTAAAAGCCATTTTTAATATTTAATTATTTCAAAGCAAACTTTTAAATTAATCTTTTTGCAATTCTTGATCTGTTTTATTTTTAAAGTTAATCTTCATTAAACTTTTTTCAAAATTTCTTCCCTTTTCCCTAAAAACGTATGGGGAAAAGCAAAATTTCGAGGGAACAAATTTGTTTCCTTTTTATTCACGATGGACTTGAATATGTTTTGTTCAAGAGTACACTTATAATGCAAAGTACTTTTTTTAAATTTTTTAAAAAAAGTAAATATTTAGAGGGAACTAGGGTTTAAAAACCCGGAATCCAGAACTGCAAGTTATATAAAATTCGAGCTGATTTTCTTTAAATCCGTGACACCAATATTTTCCTAAATTAGATTTTGGTATTTTGTACATCACTATAATGTGATACAATCTGCATACAAGTAAAAGACAAATCCAGATATTGATTTATATTGAGGAAATAATTGTCCAATTCACAAGGTATGGCTTATGGTTTAAAAAAATATGATTTTTGTTTATTCGTTTGTGAATAGACAAATTTTTAGTATCGTTACTTTGTCGTATTGCTATGTAAATGTCAAAAATGTAAAATATCAATTCAATGTACATTGTCAGTTCACTTTGAGTAAAGTATTTACGAAGTTTAACAAATTTCTCTTTGCCAAATAATAAAAAAATATGAAAAATGAAACGAAAAAAAGCTTGGTGCTAAAAGGGGCAATGAAAAAATATTAACTTTTAAGAAAATTGCAATTAAAGTTTTTTTTATGGAAGAGTTCTTAGTGAAATTGGCTAGCAAAGCCTTTATGAAGCTGTTCTTTAAGAAAATAAAAGCGAGTAATAAAAGACACCTCATGCAACGATTTACTCAAAACAACAAAATATTGACATTGGCCCATTTAACACCAAGCCACAGATATATAATATATAGTAAGCCATACGTCCACAGATGTGTATGTTTGTGTGAATATCTTGCTAACAACTCCTGGCGTTATATGGGCAACTTCAAAAATTTACGGCACCTAGAAATTTTTTTTGTCTGACATCAATGTTGATTTGCGTGTGTATAAACCGATATTTGAGCATGTGAAATCCGTTCGCGTCAATCATTTTCATTAAACGCGCAAATTTAACTGCTGTTTAAAGTTAAAAATTGGAAAAAATATAAAAATTACAGTTTTTTTTTAAAAAGGATAACGCGTGTGGATAATACCCCTCAAGGGCTTTCTTAGCACACTAAAACATTTTTAAAAGCTTCAATACTTTTAAAAATACACTGAAAAAAATAAAATCGTGTATGCATATAAAAATTTATTTAAAATTGTTAAACATTTTACAAAATTACGGCTATTGTAAGACATAATTTGCAATATTTTGAAAAAAAAAAAACTATTTGGCTATCCCTAGTGGTTTAAGAGATATAACCATTTAAACTTTACCACTCATGATTTTTTTTACAAATTATATATTAAGATCGGTAATACCTTTCAAATGGTTAGTTTTTCTGAGTTTAGTATAGTATTTATTCTTATTTCCCATAACATTTATTTTTTTTAATGTTTTGAACAAAATAAAACACCAAAAAGACTATTTCAATTATTATTTATTTATTATTTTTATTTAAAAAAGTAAATGTGTTACAAATTAAGATATAGTATCAAGATCTATAAAATACTGCAGTTTTTAATATGAAGAGTAATATTTATAGAATTAAAAATATTTCAACATAACCCTTTCAGACCTGACGCCAAACTACTAGGAAATTTTTCATAATTTTTGGAACATTTGGTCTCTTTATCTTATAGAAATATAATCAATGTTTAGGTTTACCATTTTTATATCCTTCGAGGATTTTCAGGACACAAGCAATTGATGCATCTCGTTAACATTTTAAGCTAAAACGCATTTTTATTGCATTAAATGACTTCAATTGGCTTGAAACATTCAAATTTATAATTTTTTTTAGTTAAAATATGACCAATTCACTATTAGTTAACGATTAGTACTTTTGTAATTGAAAACACAACTTACTTCTGCGTCACATTCTGGCAAAACTGAAATGTGATGCAAGAATTTCGCAATAAATTAAGCAACGGTTAAGCGAATAGCGGATAATTAGAAAAACAAACATAAAGAACATTTAGCGTAATCGATGTATGCCGGTCTATTTGATATTGGTCAAGTAGAAGCGAAAATATAGAGACCGAAACCCGCCTGCACAATCGTTGCATCAGGGTCTGAAAGGGATAAAAGGTAAACAATCATAAAAGAACATACTGAATTAGTACCGGTCTTATTTATAAAAAATAAATCATGTTAATAAAGGGTGTATTAAACGGATTTTGTATGAAAATCCATTTTATTAACCCTTTATTAACCGGTTTTATTTTTTATAAATTAGGCCGTAAGTAAATAACATACAACAAAAGTTAATTAATTTCGTTTTCTTTTAATTTTTATTTCGGCAATTGGATTATAATTAGCAGGGCTTAGATTGTAATAATAACAAGGTGGTTCTTCATAACATATATTGCATGACAAGTAGTTAATAAATAATTTATTACTTTGGTTATTACTCCAAATGTGACAGCGCATAGAGAAAGGGACCTAAGGGTAAAAAAAATCAATTTTCACTAATTTCTTTTTGATGTGGACAACATCTGAGCATCGAATGAGACCGATCCCATGCCCCAAAAGTGTTACCTCCTAGAGATAAGCGCGTTTTATGATGTGATGGTACACCAAAGATACACGTATTTAAATCTTTAAAATGGCTCTCCTGAACAAAACCGGTTTTTACCCTTAGATCCCTTTCTATGTTGCGCGCCACAAAAGACTTGATGGATCTTAATTGAGTTCGGTGCAGGTTTTATGCCAATTTTTAAAAGTTTATCATAGTATATTATATCATTTTCGTGTACTAAGTAGCCATTCACGTTCGATTTGGTTATCACGTCGAAAATATCTTGTGCAGAGATAATATCTCTTCCGTGCAATACAGCTCGATCACATAATCCTTTCACGGTGCCTCCTATACCATCTGCAATACTTTTACCGTGGCCCGCAGTTGAAAAATTCCATGTTGCCTCTTGAAGTTTTAAAATTGTGCAATGATGAAATAAGAGATACAAATAATATTGATTTTAATGTTGGGTTGCAGGATCATCGCCTTGAAAATGAATTATTGTGACATGAGGTACATGCTTTTTAATGAGATTAAGCACTGGTTTCATATGGGCCCAAATGGATGCTGCATCGTGGCTTAGGCACTCAGAAATAGTACAAAAAAAAACCACACTTTATAGTGTTTTCTAAAGGTTCGCGGAAATAATGCACCGGTATGTAAAGATACTTGTTTTTTTGACGAAGTGTACGCTCTAAATTTCGGTTGCATATTTACACAAGTAATTCTTCGAAAAATGGACGACTTCAAAAACCTCACCTTCCTTCAAAGTGTTGTTTCAATTTTGGACGTGAACATGCTTTAAACAAAAAGGTGTTTGGGTATTTAACACCACAACTAACTCGTAAACATTGCATTTTATAGCTTCTTTTGACGTGACTTTTACGTGGTATGTTAAGCGTTTAGCACCCTTTCGGTCAATTGTTTTCTGGCACCACTTATATTAAAAACTCTCTTCTAAACCATTTTCAGCCTCCGGATTTTTTTTTATTGCAAACTTTGCATTCTCTTTACAAACAAGATTCCGAATCTAAGTTACATGCTACCATTGAAATAAAGTTATGTGAGCTATATGAAGATAAAGCCTTTAATCGGTACAACTTTTTGCAGCATTCAATCAAAGTAAATGTGTGTTTTACACCAACATGTTATGCGAGCAGACATTTTACTTTTAATTATCCAAAAGGGCTTGTATTTAGCAAAAGTGTTTAAGGATATTTTGAGTTTAGTTTCTTTGCAAAACTTTTGGTGCAGATTAGTAAGAGTATCTTGAAGAAATCGTTTTCGATACTCCTTTCTATTTTTCCTTGTAATATCCCTTTTGCCTGGACATATACTAGAGATTTGATATTTTTGTAAAAACTGTTCAATTAAATGTTTTATAGTGTTCTCCTTACAACCTCTCACGCACATAAACAAAATAAACTTAATTGAAACTCCAATATTTATTCTTAGGAGCATTCAGCAAAGGCTCCTCAGTTCTCTTTTTAGGAGTTTCAGGATTTTTAAAATGTGTATCTAATCTAAACCAAATCAAATATTTCATACAAGGATGCTTTTCGAGGTTAGAAACATTTTGTTTCCTTTCAATTTTAGTATCAAGTTCAGTCTTCTCAGCTCAGTCTTCTATTCAATGTACGTTTGAGGGGAATTGATACAGCGCTTTAGTTGTCACAAAGCGAAATGTGCTTGGAAAAAACTGCCGCTGCACGCGCCAGGGTTTAAAAAAAATTATTTTTTTTTGGCACTTTATCTGTTTAGTCCGTCGCGAAGAATCTATTTAGATACCTAAACATGTTCCCATGCCATGTTTTAATATAAAAAAAAAATTTTTTTTTTGCAAAACTTTTCAAAAGTTCATAAAATTTTTGCGTTTAAAAATTTTTCGCCTCGGAGATGCCCTTTACGAAGTTACTCACATCACGCAATACACTAGGCAACTTAAAAGACAATTCAGATTGTCAGACGCAAAAAAGATACATTTTTAAAAAATTTACGCTAATTTCTTTTAAGTTTGTGATATCCGTGATACGTTATTGGTGCGCTGACACCAACCTGATATACCAAACTTAATAAAATTACGCAGTTTTTTTAATTCTGCGCTTTAAACTCATTTATATTAAACGGCGCAAAAACCCTATGTAAAATCTTCCAAAAGTTAAAAATTCGGAAAATTTTGGTTTCACTTGTAAACCACCATGCAACTTTTCACCCTGCAGCGATATCATCATTTTTTAGTGGATATATCCTTCAAGTCTAGTGACTATATTTTGTTTTAGTTTGGATCTGAAAGCTAAAAACTATTACAAAGAAAACGGAATGGATGAAAAAACTCTTGCAAGTTTTATGTCGTTTTTTTAATTTTTCGAATTTTAGAAGACCACCAATTCTTAAGGTGAAGACTTTTCAACGTAAAACTTTGCACGTCATTTCCTACAAGTATAGTCATCCAAACACTGTACAACGTTTTTTTCAATTCATAAAACTTAACGAAATAAGAGCCATAGTATGTCGGTTTCAGAAGGTGCTCAAAAAATTTGAAATATCCCATATATAATTTTAATTGGCTTTTTACTTCATTTTGCTCTTAATTTCATAACACACTTTGAAATAATTTTTATTAAAAAGAATTCAATTTCGTCTTTTTAATATTTTTTCTTTTTTTTCAACAGTTCCTGAAACACTTATTTAAAAGAGTGTCTTCGTTAAGGGCTCTTAAGGCAATATTCCTGCACCCAGAGAAAAAACATGTTTAAATATGGTCACCTCCAACAAAACTATTTTTAAAGAAAACTTTAAACATATTATGATTCATTGAATAATATTATTGTCACCGACAACCATATTATGGTTGAATTAGTCCTCCATCAAGAAGCTATAAGCATATTATGGTTGCCTCCGAACATGTTATGGTCAAAAATAACTAAAACATGTTTAACACTTATAATAGCATGGTTGGTTTTCAACCATAGCATGTTGCTTTTTTAAAAGAGGAAAATTATATTGTTAATTTTAAAACAAATCATTGTAATTTAAAAGATTTTGTTATTCGTGCTTAATTCCCAGTTTTTATTCTTGATAAAAACACTTGAAATTTATTGTTGAATTTTTTGTTTCACTGTGAAATGCGCATTGGAATTGCTTATCCCATCAACAATAAATTTCAAGTGCTTTTATCAAGAATTAAAACTGGGAATTAAGCACGAATAACAAAATCTTTTACATTAAAATTTTGTATTCCCAAAAATTACTTTTGACAACAAATCATTGTCATATTTAACCATAACATGTTTAGAGGCAACCATAATATGGTTGTGGCTTCTTGATGGAGGACTAATTCAACCATAATATGGTTGTAGATGACAATAATATGGTTATATCAACCATAATATGTTTAACATTTTCTTTAAAAATAATTTTGTTGGAGGTGACCATATTTAAACATGTTTTTTCTCTGCGTGTGGGCATGAGCCGTCAACACAATCATGCTTATCGTCATACATGTCCTGATAAAGTTGGATTGCTTCTATTTAACTGTTAGAAAGTGACTTTTTGTTTTTGGATGGACAGCACAACAAGATTTTTATGCTTCAGAAAAATATTGTTTAACAACTTTCCACTTTTCAACTAATTTTTTTTTTTACTACCGCCTTTTGATGCTGATGATGTTTTGCTTTTTGCACATTAATAAAGAACTTATGAAAAACGTGAGTAAAATAAATAGATTTTTTAAGAACGACAGAAGAAAATTTTGTAAACATCGCATTTTTAAGCTAAGTTAACGCCGAAAAAGAAAAAAAACAGAAAAAGTTCGCTAAATGCTGGAAAAATGTGCGGAAAAAGTTTATTGAAAAACTGTTTATATTTAAAATGTACCCACGGAGACAGAAATTAAGGTAGACATTTATGTTTGTACCAACCAGTATGTGTGTTTTAATGTGAATTGAACGTTATTTAAATAATAGGTTTATGCTCTTAACTAACTATTTAACATGTAGGTCATTTGGTTACATGATTTTTAACACGTACTTTTTTGTTCTCTTTATCCCAGAATGAAACTTTGATAAATGCTTTTAAATTCAAAGCAAACGAACAAAAAAGATGCAAGCAAGTCTTAAAAGTTTCCCAGAACGTGACATGAGTAAACAAGAAAAATTCCAATACAAGCACAACATGATTAGATGAAATAAAGACCAACAAAAATTAAAAGTGGAATAAAATGGCATGTCAGGTGTTGAACATAAAAGTGCAATTTCATAAAATAAATTTATGTTTTTAAAGTCACGTCACAAGAACTTGTGACTCAAACATCTTCATCTTTTATTGATCGCATAAAAATAAGAAAAAAAATTAACACGTCAATTCATAATCAAAATGTGATGACGACCTTAAAAAAAAATTAAATTGAAATTGTGCAAATAAATCTGATGAAAGAGTTTGCGTCCAAGTGTTGAAAATAAAACACAGATATATTTATTAAAAAAATATTCTTGTGTTAAATAAAATTATTGATTTAAAGCGGGCAACGTTTTATTGAGTTAAATTGTTAAAAATTTTCTATGAAATTCACTCGAATGTGTGTTATTGTTACATACTTAGAGTTTACAGTACATTTCGTTGCGGAAAAGTTTTAGCCATCGCTGACATCTTGTGATATACAGATTTTCAATGTATAATTATAATTTTTATCTGCTCCAGTTTTCGCGATATAGCTTTAGTCAAATATAAAGGCAATTGCAGTATATATTGGTTTAACTTGAGAAGGCTTTGCTTTCTTCGGTAAAATAATGTCGAAGTTCTACAAGAAAATTATCTTTAAGACGTGCAAACTTTATTTCTGTATCTGCAGAGTAGTTTCAGAGATATCGTAAAAGTTTTACAAAAGAAAAAAGAAATTATACAATTTTTTAACATTTTTGTTTTTAAGAATTCACTAAATTCAAAAGTCGTGTAACACAATAAGCTACATCCCAGTACAAAATTGAACTTACTGGTAAGCAGTTTTGTAAGGGAGAGAAGCACACGAACCTGTTTACAAGAGGCATGATTTTTATATGGCCAATTACCACTTGGAAGCACTACTTTTTTCCTCTCTGCTAAAAAACAATTTAATGACTGATTGCGTTATAAAAAAATTCAATTTCTATGTTCGGTAAAATTTCGGGAATGATCGTAAACATATTTTATAATCATTGCAATACAACTTGCTGCCATGTAAGGGAATGACAGAAGCACTAAGAACATTGTTCGTAAATTTTTTTCTTTAAAATAATGATCTAAATTGTTCTCTTACAATCTGCTTACTTCTAAGGGATAATATAAAGTTATTCAATCATTTTTCTTAACTTAAATTAAAAATTTACTTAAATTGTATTCGCTTCTCTGCTGCTTCTTAGTAGTGTGTAATAACCAGCGCATATATCAGCGCTCATGTAGTTTGAGTGCTTCCAGAAACATCAAATTGTTTAACTGGGATACTTCTGTACAATAAACAGGCTCCTTGTTGTATTTTTATTTTTATGATATTTTGGGTCAACATTTAATGATATCTCTGAAACAATTTAGAAACAAAGTTTGCACGTCATAAAAATTATTTAGTTGTCGACTTTTCTTTTACTGAATTGAGAAACTCCTTCTCAAGTTGATGTTGATAAAGGTAATCAGTTTGGCATCAAGCATTTAAGGCGAAATGACTTCTTAACTGCTTTACCACTAGACTTAAATAATTAGTTCCTAAGAATTGTTTACTTTCCTAAAATTTTTAATCTTAAAAGAAGTTAGTAGTGAATTTTTTGGAACAAAATAATAACGAAGGTAATACAGAAATTCTTATATTTTCGGTTATTCTTTATTTTTTTATGATAACATATAATGCGTTTGGTAATCGAGTGATTAAACTTGGTAACAGAAAAAAGAAGTTATTTTATGGCAAGTCGTTCATTTGGTAATGAGTAATTTTCTTCTGTCGCTTCAATATGTGGTGAAAGAGCCTTTATTAAAAATAAAGTGGGGTTTGTCTTGAATTTGACCCGTCTAGGGGCACCCTAGGCGCTGCAGGGGCCAAATTTAAGAATTTCATTAAGCCACCATGTTTGTATGGCTATGAAGTTCTTAAATTAAATTAAAATTTTTCGCGTTTTGTGAATAAAATCAAATGTTGCAAACAGATTTTAGTTAAATTTTCTTAAAGCATTTTCCAATTTTTTATGATTCAAAATTTCGAAATATTGAGAAAAAAAAATAGACCACTCCTCATACTAGAAAAACTCATACTCCACATAAACTGACTTAAAGTTAATTTTATTGTGTAGTTTCGGTTTTTTTGTTAATTCAATAGACTAAGTCGTTTTTGAGTAACTCGAATATATGTCGGGCAACTTCCATTATTTTCGAAATAACGGTATATCTCGAAAACAAGAGTTAACTTAAAAAATCGGTTTGCATCACTGGATTCAGCATACCCGAATTAGATTAAAACGCCAGGTGCCACGCTTGTCACAAAAAAGTGTCAAATTCCATCACAGTGTTGTTATTAGTTTACAAATATAGAAAACAAATATATCTAATTAATGTTAAAATTATCGATTTTGGGGAACAATGGTCAGTTATGAGCTGATGCCAATATATTTTTTAAGTAGGTTGGCATCTTAGGTTTTATTTACATAAAACTTAATCACCTCGACACTAATATGTTCACTAACATAACGAAACAATTTCTGGGTATGGATATGCATTTATAGTTTAAAAATTGAAGTGGGTGGAGTTGTGGATGTTTACATAAAAATTATTCATAAAGTTTAAAGATCTATTGGGGTTAAAGTGAATGTCTGGAATTTCTTATATGAAGCAACAATGGAAAATTATGGATAAAATACTGCATCTTGATAAAAGTCAACATTTATTTTTGTGCACCAACATTGTGTGTGAAAACGTTTTTGAAAATCATTGGCATAACGGCTTGGGAAAATCATGGACAGTTTTGCACTATTTATCAAGTTAGACGTTTAGAGTATTAGTGATTTTTTGTGTTGTTG
This sequence comes from Pollenia griseotomentosa, assembly GCA_963931875.1. NCBI lineage: Eukaryota > Metazoa > Arthropoda > Insecta > Diptera > Polleniidae > Pollenia > Pollenia griseotomentosa. Next base: position 259,009,523 of record OZ007560.1, on the reverse strand, counting down.
TGTCAACAGAAAGAGGATCACACAAACTTTCCATCGCTGGTGTTAATGCTAAGTGTGAACAGTGTGGCAATCTATAAAACATGGATTACAAAATCCATTTATTAAACTTAAATTTCACATTACATATTATTTTAATTGTATCACTACATTTTAAGTAGCAATAAAACAAACATAAGAAAAATCACTGGAAAACGAAAAACTCAAATTATCGATAAAATTATCTTTTTTATTGTTATAGTCAGTTGCCTTAGCTAATTATAAAACCTTCAACTTACAACACAACTTATGCAGCATTTATAAGTGTTTTTGGCGTTCATTGTTTAAAAATTTGAAGGAAACTGTTAAACGTGAGAACAAATTAGAAAGTCTAGCCACTAAATGGCTAAATTGGCAACACTGCGTCCGAACAACTTTTGTTTTTGTGCGCCTATAAACCTACTTTACATTTTGTATTACAAAAACAAAACAACATCAACAACAAAAATAAAATTAAACTTATTATTCACTTTTGGCTGTAAAAATTTTACTTGTGTTGTTGCCATTTAGCATATTTTTGCTGTTGCTTGTGTTTCCACTCGCATTTACTGCAAGCTTTATCAGTTTCTGTTGTTAATTTTTGTTTGCATAAACTTTTTTTAAGCCAGTTTGTACGTTTGTGTGTTTAACGAAATGAGTTTCAAGCAATCGTAATACTTTTTTTTATTATTTATTTAAGTATCCCCTTTGATAATGTTGAGTTTTTGTTTTCTCTTTTTATATACATCCACATCAGTGTTGCCAGTGAAATTTAGAGAAAGATACATTTTAGTTTCCAAAAAGATACACTTTTTCCCAAAAAGATACGTTTTGAAAAAAAATGAAAATCCATTTTTAACGTTTAACATTTATTAACATAACATTTTTATTTCAAATTTAAATTAATATTGTAAAGAAAATGATTTCGTATTAATTCATTTTTATATTTATTTAAGTCATAAATATTAGATGAATATGTAATTTTTAAAAAATACAGTAAGCTAACTTTAAAATTAATTATATGTAATTATTTTTGGATGTTATTAAAACAAATTCATTTTTGTAAAAATTAATATACGAGCTAAGGCGTTTATACTAAGGCGATTATATTGAAAAGTTCATATAAATTTCCTGAAAATAAAAAAGATTTTCATATTTTTTCAGAACAACTTCGCACTACTAGTAATCATCGATTTAGGTGGATCGTATGTTGCAACCCCTTAATGTTTTCTTTCACCATTATTGAAGCTGCTATCAAGGCGAATTCACTAGAAGTTGGGGTCAAGTCAACAAAAGGTGTTTTTTTTTCGATGGTCGACTAGTCAAAGTGTGTATGCAAACTAGTTTTTTATGTAAACTAACCTTTTTTTACTAGCAATATTTTTGACAATCCGACCACAGAAGCAGTGTTGTTGTAGAGTTGACCTCACCTTCTAGTCAATGCGCCTTGGCTGCTATTGTATTAGTATTGAGTCGGTACCGATGATCAATCTTAATAAGTTTTAGTTGGCTCAAAATTCTCGAATGTTTTGTTTCTGTACATTTTGCGTACAGATTCAAAAGATACGAAAAATGTCAGGATTATACATGATACTTGAAGTAGTCAAAAGATACGAAAAATTTATCTTTCGTATCCTAACGGCAACACTGATCCACATCCACAAACACACATACACATATGTAAAAATTGTGGTTGCTCTTTTTTCAATTTAACCAACATCTAATAAATTTCCGCCAGGAAGATTTTTAATTTAATATTATTTTTATTTTACTCTAAACAAGGAGGCTTTTGATGTTCAGATAATAAAAATTACAATAAAAGAAGTTCTAGAAATACTTGCATGCAATTATTATTTGTTCACATTTGTTCACATTATACCTGCTCTTCTTTGTCGGAATTTTTTTTAATTCTAAAAATTAAATAATTAAAAATTTTAAGAAAAATTAAGATTTTCAACTTAAATCACTCTCACGGGAAAGCTGCAGCTTTAAAATAAGAATGCCTCACATTAACTTAGTATTTTGAAAATAAAAAGAAAATTATGTTGAAATACATTAAATCAATAATTTTGAACTCTGAATTAATGTTGGTTCTATTTATTTCGTGGGAAACATTGTATTAACATTGTTTTAAGTTGAAAAATATTCGATTAAGATATTTATTTCATTAATTAAGTTGAAATTTAAATTGCAAAATATTTAATTACATACACATATTAAAATCTATATGACAACTTTTTTATTCAATATGTTAACCATATCAGTTGATTGACTCTTTATAAGGTTGTGAAATTTTGTGTGCTGTGGACGTTTTTTAAAAAAATGTAGGTGAAATTTAATTTAGTGGATAATTTATTGGACACAGAAAGTGGAGATGGAAAAGATGAAAATAAATATTCCATTGTATTCCATAATATTCCACTCGAAGCCGATGTGAAATCGCAGACGTTGGAACGCCAGTCACACATATCGTTGACGGCCACCAAAATTTACTAAAATTTAAAAATTTTTAACCACGGCAACGAAAATGCAACCGTCGTCTATACCAAATAATGTAAAGTGCGACCTTAATGTTTATTGCTTACAAAGTGGCTTTGAAAACATTCGTTTATTTTTTAGAAATGTTAAAAATAAAAGAGTGAAACAATGAAAAAATCAACTTAAGCTACGGTCACACTTATTAAATGGCTGTAGGAAATATCGCCCAAAGAAAAATGGCCCAAAAACAAAAATGAAAAATCGCCCAAAAAAATTGCATGTAAAATTGGGCCTGATTTCATATGAAAAATGGCCCAAAATTTTTGGGCTATATTTCGTTATTGTTGGGTGATTTTTCGTTTTTGAAAAATTGTTATATGAAAAATAGCCCATTTTTTTGGGCCATTTTTCATTTTTAAAATTCTTCCAAAATGTTACGTACTATTTGTCCAAATCATTCATTATCATTATAAAAATAACGGGACATATTGTAAAAAAGTTATATTCTGTAGCCCGTTTCTGTATTTCTCGCATCGTAAAATTTTCCGACTGAAACCAGTGAATCGGGACAGAAACAGTGAAAAATGAAACAAAAAATGGTTTTTCTCACACAAGTGTTTCTGTATCTTTTTTTTGCGAGAATTATCTGTCATTTAAATAATTTTCCAGCAATTATTGGAAGGATGCGAGAAAAAGTGTTTCTATAACAATATTTTGCGAAAAGTTTCTTTCAAGAACTGTCAAAATAAGTCACATTTGAAATTGGTGGCGAGAAAAACAAAGTGTAGATATTTTGAATTTTAAATATGTTTATTTACTATTTTTTTTAAATAAATAAAAAAATAGAAGGAATATAAATGATAAATGCATAATTTATATGATGAAAATAAACAAAAAACAATTGTTATATTTTGTTAGTTTAAATTTTTGTTAGCCTTTTCTTGTTTTGGTTTTAATCAGTGCTGCCAGATAAATTTGTGTCAAAATCGTGTTTATACAAATTTGTTTCGACTTTTATTAAAAAATAATCAAACAAAAACATAGCTAAAGTTCATGGGTATTTAATAATTATTATTTAATAATTGAGATATAAATCTTTAATTTACCTATTCCTATAATCTTTTTCTTTTTTACCTGAAATAGACTTAGTAGAACACCTTGTAGTTAAAATTAAAAAAATCGGTTCATAAATAAACGGGTTAAAGACCCAGTAAAATCTTCGCCTACAAAATAATATGTTAAGTAATCAGAAACACATAAAAGCACTACATAAAATTCTACTGAAAAACTAATGAATTTTACAAGGGTTGTGCCAAAAAGAACAAATTCAAAAGTAAGTCATTTTTTTATATCTTAATACATCCAGAAAAAAGTAGTTATCGAAGTTCTTATAGAAGAAAGCTACTTAATAACGAGTGAAAGAAGCTATCCATTTTGAAAACGTTTTTAATGGGAGACAAACAAATTTCTTTCTTGCCGGAATAATGGTTTTGGCACAAAAGTGTACATATAAGATAAGAATATCAAATATCAATCATATTTTGTATATGTATATAAGAAGTATTAAATGTTCAAAATAAGCCAAGTCGGTCCATTACTTTCCCTCGAAATTTTGCTTTTGCCGATACTTTTTTTAGGGAAAAAACAAACAATTTCGAGACAATTTTCACAATAGGGATAAGTATAAAAATTTAAGCAGCCTTGTTTCTAAAGATATCTTTTTTTCTAATAAACAAACATATAAAAATATTTACAATTATCTTATTTGGAGGACTAAGGGGCTTATAGTGTAAAACGCAACGCCAACAATTTCTTTAAAAGCAAAAATAAAATCAAAAATATTTTATAAATTTGTTTTTGCTTTCTACAGACATTCATATTATTTTTTTTTTTTTTTTAATTTTAAACGCCACAAAATAGAAGTGTTTGAAATTTAAAAATTCAAGATGAATTTCTATAGAAAGTAACAACAAAATTATAAAATATTTTTGATTTTGTTTTTGCTTTCGTCACTTTTTTAGAAAAAATCATCAAAACGTCACTTTGTTAATATCGGAACAAAAAATCGTCAAGATGACGATAACTCGTCAAATCTGGCAGTCCTGTTTTTATTATATTTATTTCTTTTGTTGACGTTTCGCTTTTATTTGACACTTAATTACTGGAAATATTCCAGTATAAACAGAATATGTTGTGTCTGTTTTCGCATTCAAATAAAGAAACACTTTTATCTCATAAATCGAGAAACAATGGAATTTTTTGTTTCACACTTCATGTAAGAAATTTTACGATGCGAGAAATACAGAAACGAGCTACTGTTTTGAGTAATTGATTATAACTTTGCAGTGATTAATTATTATTTAACTTTCGAACTGCCGAACAGCTGTTGAAGGCACAATGCAAATTTTTACATAAAACTTATATTTGTATATAACTAAATTTATATGAATAATAAACACTTTTTTGCAAATTGAGTAATTTTCAATTTTTTTTTTTTTTTTTTTTTGGGAAAAAATTCGTTTCTGCTTTTTGGGTCATTTTTCATTTTTTTTTTGGGCCCTTTTTCGTTTTTTTTGGGCAAAATTTCGTATTTACCTTTTTGGGTCATTTTTCATGTTTGGTTGGGCGATTCTTCGTTTGGGCGATTTTTCATTTTTTTTTTTTGGCCATTTTTCTTTGGGCGATATTTCCTACAGCCTATTAAATATTTGATCAAATAAGCGTAACCCCTACTGTTGTTAATAGTTAGTGAGATTTAAAATGGTCTTAATATTACAAAATAAACTAATTATACTACTAGACATAGCAAAAAACTGTTTTTTGTAAGATGTGGTATTTTAATCAAAATAAATATTGATATTAAGCGAAATGATTTTTTAGTTTGGTTGTTGGTTCCGTTTTTTTCGTTAAATATTTGATAAGTCTGACCGTAGCTTAAGTATAAAATACTCATCTCTTTCGTGTTATTATTCATTGCATTTTTCATCTCACTCCATTTTTGTTCGTGAGTTTATTTGACAGTTCAAAACGGGAACTTTCTCACAGAAGTTTTACAGATACACTTTTTCTGTAAATTGGCGAGTAATTTATTTACGCTACTGCTGTTACTCGCCAGAAATGTTACAGACGCAGTTAAGTGCGAAAAACAGCTGTTTGTTTCAATTTATGACATTTTTGTTTCACTTCTCACGTTTCAAACGTAAAGGTTCTCGGCTCGGGAGTTACAGAACATGGACACTAGTATCAGTAGTGTGGATTTCAATATTAAATCAAAGCTAACTAATCTTATTTTTGAATTGTTTCATTTTTCAATCAATATTGTGTCAATTTTATTTCTAAAATAAACAATATTATTTCAATAACTTTTCCACATTATTTCACTTAGACGATAATATTGTTCAATAGCAACTCAATATTAATTCAATGCCGAAAATATTGGTTCTACATTGTTTTTATATTATTTCAATATTGTTTTCTTATTAAAATGATCAAAATAGGGCAGTTCTAAATTTATGTTGTTCCATATTGAAATACAAAAATTGTGTGTACAGCAGAAATAATTAGGCTAAAGGAAGAATTCATAAGTGTTGGAATAATACGGAACCAAATTTTTCAATAAGCTATTCTGTACTGACTGACAGTGCTGTACAGTACAGTGCTGGAGTATATAAAGACAGACGAGATACTGAAGACTTATTAAAAAACAGAAACAATTAAAACAAAATAATCTAACAGCTTTTAAGAAATTTGAATCTGAACATTCTCTAAGCAGTTCAAAAGAAATCCGTATTTGCAGTACACGAGGTCGCATACGTGATCACGTATGAACCAACGTAATACGCATACGCTTAGAGTTAAGAATTTCATTCTCTAGATTTTAGAAATCCGCTCAAAAACAGGCCAAAAAGCATTCATATGCATGTCAATGAATTTAGCATTTGTATCGTATCACATCACTTGTCGTTAGGCTGGCAAGACTTAAATTTGCAAAATTCTTGACATTCATTAAAATAAATCTTGATTGGAAAGTAATTCTTGACAATTAAAAATTGTATAAAAAATCACACAATTGCTTAAAACCTGTTAAAAGTAAAAACTATAAACTGATTACATTTTGAGTCAACTGTTTAAAATTTTAAATTATTAGTGTTGAGTGTTGATACGAGTTTCTGTTTAAAATTAAGAGCAGCAGCACATGCACTTAACCCTCTAATACCTGAAACTTAAATATGTAGTTTGCAATTTATTTGTCTTTTCGAATCAAAGTTCTGGCTAGATTGATTTCTTCTTCCACACTATCTCAATCATTTAATTCAATTGGTACCGTTATACTGAGAATTTTATACTCATTTAAAAATTTAGCATCCCAGCAAAAACTTTACTTAAGGCGCCCGTACACGACATGTTTTTGTCATCTGACATGTCAAATTTCCCACTGCAAAATACATACATGTCGTGTGTTACCTTTTTAACTTTGCTTCTGTAAAAGTCAGACGCAAAGTCATCTGACAAAATTTCAATTAGAGCGTGCTCTATTTTCTTCTGACAAACCATCTGACATCAGAAAGCTATGCCGGGAAGAAACCGGCAGCGGCGTCCACTATTGACGGAATCATTAGCCGGTTGAAGTTAATTTTTTACAATACCTAGATATGTTTGATCATCTTACCATTGAATAGAATTTACGTGAATATATATATAAAAACCGTTTTATTATAAAATCCTAAATTGGTATCTTTGAATTAAAAGAAAAAAATGTTAAGATGGCTGAACTATTTTACGGCGCAAATAAAACTTTTCATGGCGGCAGCAAGCTATTTTGAAACCGAGCACTACTTTGGTTTCTGCAATAACAATGCAAAAAAAAACAGAGACAATGTCAGAAGCAAATTACATGTACGTTTGTGACCGAATATTATAAAGCTTATGTAAAACAGCGATTTTGACAGACATGCACAATTACATGTGACTTGAAAATTTGACATGTCAGATGACAAAAACATGTCGTCTATATGCTCCTTTACCAAGTAAGTTAGCAAATAATGTTGGAGAAAATAAACACTACTTATTTTTCGGCTGAATAACTACTTATTTTTGTTTGAGGTGTCCACAGAATACAGTACTTGCAATACACTCACTAGAAGTCAAAAAATATCTAGTTATTATTTAACTACTAGTAAGTTGAATTGTAAGTACTTACAATATACTTACTAGAAGCCAAAAAATCACTAGTTAATAGACCTAATAAGTAATTATTGAGTGCGTTACCAGTAAGTTAATATTCAGTACTGAAAATAACACAACTAATAAGTAGTTATTGAGCTGATTATTAGTAAGCAAATATTCAGTAGTGAAAATACTAGAAGTAATAAGTAGTTGTTGTGGACATTACTAGTAAGTACTTATTAAAGTCTTCAAAATAATGACAATTGTAATGACAACTACTTACCAGGTAACGTATGAAATAACTACCACCTATTACTAAAAATCAAAAAGTTTTTCCTGGGATCATAACATCGTGAAGTAAATAGGTTTGTTTCAATACTATTTTTTCTGATGACCGTCTGTAGGCAAGCTGTCATAAGTTTAAAACGGCAGTTTCAAAATAGTTTCAACAGAATAAATAGTTGTCGTAGCAGTTCAAGTTGAAACGCAAAATTCTAAATTTGGAACTCTGTCGTGCAACAGAGCATTCTCCCGCTTCTGCTACTACAAAACTGACTGCTAAACTGCAAAATTTGTAAATACCGTTTAATTTGCCTCAAATGATTCTTTCCTTAGGTGGACACCACTTTCGACGAACACTGTTGTCTAGCGCCGGCAGCGTTCAATAAGGAAAGCATTACATTAAACTGTATGTGCAAATATCTCGAAATTTCTTTAGCGATATGAAATATGTTTTTTCAAGCAAAAAACTTGCTCTCATAATAATATAGATTGTATTACGCGGTAGGGTTGTTGCACCTTGTGTTGCGGGTTTGGTTTCCGTCAGTGGTTCTGGTCTGTTTCACTACAACGGGCTGAAGATAACGTTACTATTTTTTGCTCGGTAAGTTAGGGAATAGTTTAATTTGTTATTCTAACATTTAATAAAGTAAAAATAAATTATCACATAAAATTTATTTTTAATAAGTTAAGGAAAATACTATTCCACTTCTAGTTTTACTCTCCTCGTTAATGCTTTTAAGTCAAGTATATTTTTAGTGCCAGTCGCTTGTTTGTGTTGGTTGTGCATGGCAAAACTTTGTAAAATTAATTTTCTTAGTTTACCAGGATTATTTTCAATTAAATTTAATTGCAAAATGAACGCAAAGTTTATGATACTTTAAAAATCAACGTCAGCTGGGTAGAAGAGAAGGAGCGACGGCAAGTAAGCATCTTTCACAGGTGTCCAAACGCTCCAATCCTTACGAACAGATTCTTTTAATCTCCTTTGTTTTTGCATCTTGCAACCTTTATTACTCTTAAAATATTTATTATTGTTTTTGTGTTTGCTTATTAAAATCCCCAATTGTGGCAAAATTGTTTTTTTATTACATTTTGGAAATAATCCATGGATGAACAAACAAATTCCGGTGGATACATTAGGGCGCTCCACATTAAAAAAGGTTTTGTAATGGCTTATATGTCTTTGGTTAACATTTCTTAGTTTTCATTTTCAATTTTACAAGGCCTTAAATTTTGTTTTCATTCGAAAAATAATCCTTTACAGCAAAAATAGGGGAAAGAGAGGACATATTTAAATAAAAGTACTTAACTAATTTAATCTTTTGTGACAGGGTCAGCCTTATGGATAATGTCTTTCTGCTTCCCCATTCCCCCAAAAGTTGTCTTGTCATTAATGAAACAAGCACTCGCACACACTTATACCAAGATCGATAGAGATACATACTCAGCGGGAAAATGAAGTGCACGGATGCCTTCTAGAAGGCCTCTGTACCCTTCTTTTGGATAAGCAAGGCCTGCTCGCTCCATTCCTTACTTTTTTACGCGTTGTCATTGCGCGGTAGGCCTTGCGCTCTCGCTTCTTTAGCAGGTGAATAAGAATGATAACGGGATTAAAAAATAATTATTTTGCTTGTGAAAAAAACAATACAAACAAATTTACTCTTTCTCTACTCCCTTATCATAGAAGCGAATGTGGAATGTGTATCTTATTTTTCATACGCAAGAGCCGAAGCCTTCTATGAGGCATTCTTTACCAGCTAAATAAGAATAGCAATTGAATCGGAAAAACGTTTAGGCAGGCCTGAAGTAAGAAGCTCTTCTGAGTTTTCCCGCTGGATAATAGAGAGTGTCTGTGTGTGTGTAAATATAAAGCAACAGCCGGTTTGTCTATGTTTGATAAACATTGTCTGCATACAAATGACCACAATTTAATGACCATCATCATCAATGGTTTCGACGTGTTTGTGTTGGTTGATGGTGGACCTTTTGTAGCTTCTTTTGTTCTTCCAGATGAAACGGCAATTCAAAAAAACATATAATGTTCTTTTCATTATTTTATTTTTATTTTATTATAAAGTATGAGCAAAATATGTTGGTCCCGAGGTCTACAAGTGTGAATGAGTGTTTTCTCTTTTTTAGTTTGGACACACAGAAAAACCAAAATAAAAATATAATAATATTTAAACAAAAGCAACAATAATAAAAAAACTACAACAACAACAGATACAACAAACGTGCTAAACTTTTTACTTTTATTTTAATGTAATTTATATTTGCGTACAGTACTGTGTCTGTGTGAGTGATGTATGAGTATTTAATGAATGTATTTGTATGTTTGACAGGAGTTGAGTACTTATTGTTGTAGCATCTGGTTTTTATACATATCTATGCAGTTAAAGCTCGTTCGAAAATGTACTTAATTTAATTTTTATTTTTGGTGAAACAAATTCTTCAATAATGGTGCAAGGCAAAAGTAAACAAATTATTTAAACACAAAGTACTTTTTGTATCCGGAAATTAATTTCACGATATTTTTAATTTATATACTATGCACTTATATTCAGCAGTAACAATTGCCGTTGCAAGCAAAGAATCTTGCAAATATATTTAAAAAATGGGGTTGTTATTTTTAAAGTGTGGAGATCAGAAGCAACACTTCTGTAATGACAAAGATACTGACAAGGATACGATGAATCTTTAGCCTTTAGATTATTTGGTGGAAATGTAAGTCCATCTTACAATTTTAAAATAAATTTCTTCCTTCTTTTAAGCTATTGGTGTTTGTTATTTAGCAACAGTCCAGTTGATGTCAAAAAAGGAAAAACGGAGATACGTGATGCTGGAGTAAAAATACCACTCCTTTGTGAAGTTTTCACATTTGAAAATTATTCAGTTATGAATTAGTACAACCATTAAATTGGTTTTCCTTAAAACACGTTAAGGTTAATCGGTTTTTTATTGTCGGTAAAAAACTTTAAACTGTGGAAACGTAACAAGAAATTTGTAGCCGATAATGACCTTCAAAAGTTTTTGGTAATCTTTTGGCAACAAAAAGCCTAAAAAGCAATTATAACATATTAGTACGTTCTTGTAAAATTAGTAAATTTATTCCTTTTATGGCCGATTTCACCAATTTATAAAATTCTTTTTTCATGTCAAATACAAATAAATTATTTAAATATGAATTGATATTAAAATAGAATTGGTAAAATAGGAAATTAATGTTTTAAAATAAAAAAATAAATAATGTTTTCAAGTATTAGCTACCTTTGATTGAAGAAGTTACTTTTTTATTTTTTTTATGTAATTAACAAAAAAAAAAAAAATGTATAGTCGATGACCTACACAACAGTATCCAGACTGTTTTTCGAGTATGTAGCAGACCTGGGTCCCATGGACAATCATGGACCCGGCAAAACCGTATTATGTTCTGAAGTTTAAATTTAAAAGAATTCTTTGGGCCGAATTTTATCTAGATATCAACATAAACAATATTAGAATCTGTTCATCTTAAACTGATTATAGGGACGGGCTCTATATGGAACTAATGGGCAATTATTGATGCACCATAGCAGGGTTTTGCCATAAGATTGTAGCTAATAGAAAAGTTATTGGCATACAAATTTATAACAATACCCACATTTTTAAGTGAGTTTTGGCATTTGAAGCTATTATCTGGATTGCTATTTGTTTGCGAGCTACGATCAAACTGTATAGCAGTATGTGAAATTATGGAATGATTCGGCCAGTCAGACGGATGGAGATCGTAAGATAAATACTAGGAATGAGTTTATCGAACCCTTTACCAGCTTTTGTGGCAAAAGGTATAAAAAATGTTCAAGGGGTAAAATTACCCGCCACGTCAACAAGTTTGCCTCAAAACTTTACCAGCAACATTTAAGGCTAAGCTAACAGATACTTATGCCTAGTGTAGCAGACATCTTCAACACCATCAAAACAAACATGGCAACTGACATAAAAACAAAAAACAACAAACAAAGCTAAAGACAACACCAATAACAATAAATAGACAAGTTAAAATGCTTTTTCAATGAAAGTGACAATCTCCTTTATAAGAATCATTTAGACGAATACAAATAATGTACACTGTGTAAGTAGCTGATTTTCTGATACTATTATGCTGTTGAAAGACGTTTCCCCATTCCTCTTTCATTGTTCTTCCCCCTCTGAAAACACAATAATCACATGACGGGGGTGTACGTTTTTTCCTCAGTAAAAAGGAATATATTTATAATTTTTTTCTTTAGTTTTCTTTTTTTTTTGGCAAAAGTTGACGTTTAACTACCCTCTGAAAGTAAAAGGGAAAACGTACGTACTACGTTGTAAGTAGAGAGGAATAACAAACATTAATTCTGGTTAAGTGCATTTGAATATTTTGCCTTTAAGCTTTGCTTTTTTAACTTTCCTTGTATCCCTCACATTTTTAAGTATTCAGAGCTCTTGTGTGAACACACACTCACGCACATAAATTCACATACACAAACACATCTCCCTTAGGCGGTAAAAGTATTCAGTTAGTTGAATTGCGACAATACGAGTATCAAAAAAACAAGTTGTTGACGCCGTTCCCTCTTATTTTCATAAAAATTACATACAAAAATATAAATTCGAATTTGAAAAAGAAATCAGTAAGTTGAGGCATTAAAGCAGAAAACCCACTCAAAGGAGAGATTAACTAAATCAATCGGATTGAATCTAGTCAATCCCAATAAAATGTACTTGCCAATATCAAAATTAAATAAGCACAACAATTGTATCATACGCGTAGTATATTTATGTATCTACAAATCAATATTTGTGTGTTATATGGGGTACAGGAATATTTCTGAACATTTCGAACTTTAAATTAAAAAAAAAAAAAAAATTAATTGACTACATGTGATATCTTTCTTGATATCTTTAAATAAAATTATTGCTGTGATATTTTTTTTTCATAATAAACTTTATTTACAATCTAACCTATAAAGGAAAATAAGCAAATTGGATACATTTCTGCCAGGGCTGTGTAGTCGTAAACAAATTGTTCCTGAATCTAATTCCGACTTCGATTTTAAATGGGCATCTATGCTGTGAGTAGTTGAAGCTATATAATATTTATTTATTTCTATTAACAAAATATTGTAACAGAACTTTAAATAAATTAACAAATCTTTGTACGGTTAATCTGACCCTGACCCTGACCCTGACCCTAAGAGCCTCAGTAAGACATGGCTTCATTGATACAGTGAAATTAGATGTGATGACTCTGAGTGCAGAAAATAATCATTCTGGTAATCTCAGGGAACCTTGGATTTGCATTTTTTAATATACATTTTGAAGAACTCTTATTCTATTTAATGTTAAATATAGTTCAGTGTTGACAGTTAAAATGTAGTTTTTAATCCCGTCATTAACATATTTAAGTAAAAGTGAATGACTGCAACTCCCGCAATTCAGCCAAACTTGTTAAATAAGCAACAGACCTAAAAAAAGTTCTGCTAATGCAATTAAGACTCTTAGGGATGGGCAAATTGAATAAATATATCGATATATATCGAATCGATATTTTTTAAGAGTATCAATATTAATTATTTCAAAAATATCGATATATCGATATATCGAACGTATTTTGCTGAAACTATTAACAAATTAAAAAATTTAATATACCTTAGATACATACGTACGTTTATGAACAAACATATTATGTAATTACATTGTTTCTTTTTATTGTTTCATTTTATTTCAAAAAATTAATAAGAACAAAAAATTCAATCAAAACAAAAAATTCAATTACATATAACAAAAACCATATGAAATCTAAAAAAAAGTAAATTACGAAAAATTTAAATAAAAGTAAATAAGTCATGGAAGTACCAACTGACCTTAAAATTTGAATTGCACCCCAAAAGTACCAACTTTAACTAGAAATGTTTTTGATTGTTTAAGTTAAAACAGAAATCATCAGATATGGACATCAGGAGCACTTTCTGTTTTATGTGCTCTCCTGTCAATCTGCTTCTTGTATCCGGCACTGCTTCTTATAAATGCCAATCATATTAGATCTTCATATTAGTTTAAAAAACATATGATGCATGCAGTGATGCCAATTATTAAAAAAACATATTGTTTGAAAAACGGCTAAAATTTTGAGTTTTTAATGACGACTGACTTTTAAAAATATCGAATTCGATAGCCGTATTTCAATATCGATACATCGATGTATCGGTATTTTAAATATCGGCGATATATACCGACTACTTTTTTTTAAAATATCGATATTTTGATATATCGATATTTTTTGCCCATTCCTAAAGACTCTTGCCCACACTAACATGGAAAGAAGTTTATTTTCTAAAGGAATCAATTTCGTCTCTTAAAATAAGAAAATCCAAAATCTAAAAATAATACCTGGAAAAATAATATCTTAGCTACTAAATCATGAAGGGATTAGAATCCTGAGAATCCTGTATGAAATTAATTGGAAAATTTACGTTGTCACACCTGAGCCAATCTTTGATCCTGTTCACCACAAGCGTTTCGGATAACGTGGTTCACTATGATGATATTCCTATAACGCTGCCGGACCACTGCAGTATCATTCAGGCCAAAATAGTGGCCATCTACACAGAGGCGAGGTATATCCAGTATGGTGAAATGTCTGGCAGGAATATTCACATTATTACCGATAGCAAGGTGGGCATAAGATCTCTGGAGATTGTGGTCATCACATCGAGAATTGTTCAAGAACGCTGAATGTCTCTGCAGGAGATAGCGAGACATTCAGTGGTTACCCTAAAGTGGTTCCGCGGACACAGGGAGATACATGGAAACTGCATGGGGGACTCGTTGGCGTATGTAGGCACGGTTCAACATAAGGTGTTTCACTCTCAAAGAGTTAGCAACTTATTGCGCACAAGTTTTATCTTATTGCCAGCCATAGATGGTTTGATAAAACTTCCTGTGGGGAAACCATCATAGATGAAAAAGGACTCGGCAGGCTTTACAGCTGTCCAGACATCAGCTCAGAGACCTAATTGAGGTTATAACCGGCCAATGGCTCTTTGGAAGGCACGCCCAAAGGCTAGGTCTCCCTTACAATGACTAGTGTATAAGTTGCGGTGACGAGAAGGAGGAAGAGTCAAGGAAGCATCTTATCTGTCATTGTCCGGCATTAGGAGATTTAAGACTTGAACAGTTTGGTCGGAGAACCGTTGGCGACAAAGCCTGTTTCTCTGATGTTGATTTGAATAGGGTCCACTCCGGATGGTTGATTGAGATCATTAGCAGCCAGCTAAAATAGGACCCTTGGGAGGTGGTGTAACATGATAACACAACGAGAACGTGAGCAATGCTTGATTACGGCTCCAATATCAAAGACTTTTTTGAAACTTTTATGTACGTGAAAAACTGAGAAATTTGGGAGTCGGAGTCGCGAGTTTTTGTAAGAACTCTGACTCCGACTACACCGCCCTGCTTTTAACTCTGATTTAGGAGAGCATACTAGTTATTATCGAATCTACAATTTAATTATATTTTGCACGTGCCATTCAAAAGTATAAATTGGTTTTTTTTATTGACATTTTAAATATTCTATAACTGCGTTATTATAAAAGACGACTGTAATTAACTAACAGTCTTCTTTTATAATTCGTAAAATATTATATATCTTTTTTATCATCTATTTTCCTTTTTCTCAACAGGCTATTGATTTAAATTTAAATTTAATGATACAACAAATAAAAGCGTTTTTATGAAGCGTCAAATACGGATGCAATAAATTCCATTAAATAACAATACGCAACAACTGTTGATAAGTGCGAAAGCTTGAACACGTTCTTAAGTAGCGAACGTTCACTCATAAATATACAAACGTGTATATATGCATATGTATGTATGTCATAAGCATACATATATAATGGTAATAAAATCCAAAGTGGCATTAACAAAAATTCAAAAAAAAGAAAGGTTTTTAAGAAATATTCTGCAATGAACTACACAGTTTTAGATTTCTTAAGATAAAATACAAAAAGTCTTTACCAAAATAGTTTACTTTAAAAGCTTTGCGTTTTCGAAATATATTTAATATTGCTCTAGAACAATAAATTTATAAATTTATACTACAGTCACAGCTGAATGTAAAAATTGTTTAATTTTCAGAATTTAATAGACTCCTCAGTGTGTTAATTTAATTCTTTTAAATTGTTTCTCAGATTTATATCTTGTGCTGTTAAATAATAGTTCACTAAAAGTTCATTTAATTAAAAAAAAAAAGAAATGTGATTTAACCGAGCATTACATCATACTTATCGCTATCGCCGTTTAAGATATAATCAAAAACTCATTGAAAATTTTTGAAAAGATATTTTCCTAATTGCCATTCTACTACAAGTTCAAAGCATATTTAATAAGTTTCTAAAAATAAAATAGAAATATCTTTTACTTGTTTGTTTAAGCCACAAGCCTTAACATTATTTGAAAAGTTTGAAATGTCAACTTAATGGGCTTAATTAAATGCCAATGAGAGGGAATAAATGTCGCACAGTGGTTTGTGTTCAACAAATAATCACTAAAGTGCAAATGTGATATTAAATAAGTAAATGATATTTTATTTGAAATCGCTTTTTTGAAAACTAAAAAAAACAATTTTTTTTATACGTGCAAATGTTACTCGAAACCAAACTAAGATGTTTTCGATATTTAATGTTTTATCTTCTTAAGTTCACAAATCAATGCTGTTCAAAAAGAAAAAAAAAGTAATTAAAAAAAAAACTAAATTAAAAATCCAAAAAGCTGCAAGATCTAATCAAGTTAAGGTCACACTTAACAAATATTTGATGTCCCACATGATATCACTATTTCTATCCACACCACCATTAAGTGAGCAAAAATATTGGTCCTGGTCCCTTTTAGTATACCGATAGACTTATAATCACCTTCTGAATCGATCTAATGATGTGCGTCCGCCCAGCTGGCTGGCTGTCCATTTAAACCTTGTTAACATTCCAAAAACCTTTACTTTGGAAAACTTTATATAATTTCGAGATAATTTGATGTAATTTGGTTTACACGTTTAAATTGTCAAGCAACAAAAATTATTGAAAATGGTGAGAATCGGTACATCATTTCACATTGCCCTCGCACAAACTTCTTTCCGAAATAGAGTCTTTGTGTCCATTAACTGTATTATTTTTTTTTGTAGTTGGATTAAATAAGTTCGAAAAATATTTTATTTTAATCTAAATCAATGCAAATACCACTTCCTTGTAAATGTTGGGACTGATATAAAATGTTACGACCACAATTTTAAAATCATGGCAAAATTTTGTACTGGTATATCCAGAATTGAGCATAGGTCCCATATAAATTCTTACTTTTAAGACGAACAAATCTCATATAGATGCGATCTGTTAAAACCAGACGTTGCCCGTGGTAAGCATTGACTTTGATATATAATCATAACATTTTTGGTAACAAAACAAAGAATCACTGTAAGACTGTCTTTGTATTTTATTTCACTTTAATTTTAACTAAAAAAAAAAACAACGAAAAGAACAAACGGCATTGATAGTCCCGGTAACAGAAGAAAAAAAATCTAGAGCACTGACAAAGACTGTGGAAATTATGTACAAGAATATATGTTAAGCCACGAGAAATAATTAACAATTTGTTTAAATAAATGACCAAATAATGTTCAACAAAAGTTATGCCGTCTCCTTAACTTTGTTTTAAAAAATATGTGCACATTGTTATTTATGTGCGTGTGTTTGTGTGTTCTAGAGTAACTTTTATATTGTTAAATTTTCTTACAAATAAACAAAAACGAAAAAAAGGAAGACAATAACGGTAATTAAAGCTGCCATCATTAGGCGAACGTGCATTTAGAGGTTCTGTAGTTTGAAAATATCTCTAGATTGAAGGAAACAAATAAAAAAATTTCAATTAATTGTTACTTGCAAAGGACCCAGCTGGCTATAAACTTTCCATTATGAATAATTGTTTTGGAAACAAATTTTAAAATTACGAATCAAATTTAGAAAATTACCAGCGACCTGTAAGAAAATTATTAGAAAAAAAAAAAACAAAATTCAAAATTTGTGAAGGTTTTAAAAATGAAATCCAAATAAAAGTTCATTCGATTATCTTACGAACTCATTATGAAGTACTTACTAGGGTATTCATTTAATCGGGCTTTTGCTTTAATCGGTTAATCGCTCGATTAATTAACCGAGGTTTGGGTTTAATCGGTTAATAATTCTTAAATATGTGGTGTGTATTTTTAAGGTAATGCATCATCAGGGGCGTTCTGGAAATCGAAAACGCAAAACGCAAGAATTTAAAACGTCGTTTTTTAATAAGATTTCTGTAGTTAAATAATTTTATTGACAAATATTTCCCTATTAAACAGAATTTTATAACTAAATTAAAAAATTAGATTATTATTATTTATTAGTTATTTCAATAGTTTAAAGAGATCTGATTTAATAAATTTTGAAAAAATTATTTTGTAATTTTCTATAGTTTTGACAACACTTGACTTGGAAAATTTTTTTCTTTTATCGTGGGTGCTGGAGGAATCAGAAGCAGCCATAATAAAGAATATCTAATTTCTCAGTCCTTTTCCTGGATTTCTCTTAACATATAAAATCTTCCATTATGCTATTAGAGTCCTGATTTAATTTTTAAAAATTTTTTTGGGTAATTCTGTTAAGAATGTTTTGCTAGAAGGAAATATACAGCCCAATTATGATTAAAAATTCCCCGGGAGTTTTTTACCTTTTCCCATTTTTACACTTGAATTAACATAGGAAAAATGGGAGAAGGGAGCAAACTCCCGGGGAATTTTTATTCATAATTAGGCTGATATTGTATAAAAAAATATTTTCTAAACATGTATATGAGACGAAACAATTAATTAAAACACAAAAAATTTGTTATAATATTACAAAAAGCTAAAAATTATGTAACATCGGTTAATCGACTGAAATTAACCGGTTTAACCGTTAATCGAAAATAGACAATTTTAAATTAACCGATCAGATAATCGGGTAGTAATTAATCGGTTAACCGATTAACGGCAACTGCAAAAAAACATTCAGTGTGAAAAGAAGAACGCAGCGCTTACCAGTTTTTATATGCGTTGAATAAAGCGCTTTTTGTGTCAAAAATGTATTGCTTCAAAGTGGGAACTCACCATATAAGATTCATGCCTTCCGCAAGCGAGATGGTAAGCGAAACTCTTACATATCTCCCTTACAAACCTGCTTCGTTTGAAGCTCAAATTTTTATTGGGTAACGAGTGGTACTAAACGATACAATGCAATAATTGTACCTTGTGCCTCACCCAATAAATTTCCTTTTTGTTTGAAAGCGTTCAAGTTGAATATTGCTTGAATTTAATTGAAAAGGAAAGATTTTTGTGCCTGCTTTTTAAATATTCATTTACTTTAGCGAGATTTAATTACTTTTTGCCAGTGTTTTGCATTTGCATTTGTTTTTAATTTTTTTTTTCACTTTTATCGCATTTTAGTCGTCGTGGTTGTAAATATTGTTGATGTTGTTTTTTTAATCTTTCGTTCTATTTAATAATAACGTTCACGGACAGTTCACTCAGAGTGTTGTTGCTTTTGTGTGGCACATTTTTCACAGCTAAGTGAAAAAGTAAACAGAAATCCATTAACTCAGCAATTATTGTCCGTTCTTAATGTCGTTTTTCTCTCCGCTTTTTGTTATGTTATTTGTTTTTTATTCATCATCATCATCGTCATCTTGAAAATTTCCATCTAACACTCTAAAACACTGACACAGAAATAATACGATGCGGCGCTCAAATGAAGGGCAGGGTGTTCATAGAATGAATTAGAGATGAATATGGAGATGTGGAACAATGTCCAGGCATGAAGGAATCACATGAATGGCGGCTTAAGTGAAATGAGTTGTGTGGTAGTGGTGTAAATAGTTGTAGAGGCGTCGTTTTATAATTTGATGCCATTAGCATTTGTGACAATTACAAAATCAGCTTAAGGACTCAAAGAACGTTTTTTAATTTTTAAAATACGAAAAAAACTCTTATTTCATTTGATGTGGTAGGTACTTAAATTTAAATAACTAAGGTATTTTTTTATTGTTACTTTAAGATGTGAGTAGTTGTTCTGCGCCCCAGTTGCTAGTTATTCAACATCGATTTTATAGCCCAAGTCAATGGAGGCTCTAATGTGCTCTTTAAGATTGATAAAGCCATTGCGTAAAGATTCTTGGGTTAAGAATTCTCTAATTTTTTCTTCTGTCTCGCAATAGACCAGATTGTCGGCGTTGTCAATAATTTTTTGCAAAGCCACTTCCATTCGGTATAAAATTAGTAAAGCTTCACCTCCCCCATTTCCACCCTCTGCTGTATCATTGCCCTCTTCTTGTGTATCCGGCCTGAGGCCACTTGCTAGTTTGACTAAACCTTGAGCAGCTGTAAAATCCAAACCTGTAATCTTATAACAGTCAATGACTACAGGTATTTTGAATTCGGCTTGTGTGGCGGCCTTCAGTACTTTGGCACGCAAATGATTGATGGCTGGAAAATAAATGCCATTGCCAGGCGTAACACAAATGTACTGCATATCATCAATCTACAGTTGACGTGAAATGAAAAAAAGAACGGGAGCATAGAAAATCGATTGAAAGAGATTAAGTGCACTAAATGTACCTCTTTGATTTTAACAGCAATTTCAGGACGAGCCCACAAAAACAGCAAATGTAAAACATTGATAATTATGCTCACAAACAAACCCACTTCGACGCCACACAAAACACAAACAACAAAACAGACCACCCATATGCAAAAATCACGTTTGGATTGATGCCACAAACGCAGAGGCAGCTTAAAGTCCAGCAAAGTAAAGATGGAGCAAATCAGTATGGCCGCCAATGTTGCCTCAGGTATGTAATTGAAATATGGACTTAAATAGCTGAGAGCCAACAAAACAATTGCCCCTGAAAATTTCTTTACATTTTAATAACAACGATAAAGATTTTATCATTAGGCTGCAAGTTTACCTGAGTATAAATTTGCCATTGGTGTTTTTAGGCCGCATGCTGTACTGATGGCATAACGCGTAAAGGCACCAGAGGACGGCATTGCCTGCACACAAGATCCAAATATGTTGCACAAGCCCAGGGTAGCCAACTCTTGATTACTATTCACCATTCCCTTGGGGGCTACAATAACAAACATTTTATATTTTCAACAGCAATGTGAGTAGATGGAGAGTAGTGCCAATTGTTTACTTACTCAATTTTCCTATCGAAATATTGGTTAAAACACCAATTATCGGTATAACGATTATGCCCATATTGAGCTCTACTAACGTGTCCCAAAAGGTATACGTCTTCTCTGAAGACTCTATAGTAAAAGCTGGCAGCGTAAAGTTGGGCAAGCCGGAAAGAGCATTCTTACTTAGTGCATACGGTACTTCGGTATCCACTTGTAGCCAAATGTAAGATGCCATCGCCGTAATAAGAACAATCAGAGTGTTGCGAGAAAATGACAGGTAGCGACAACATATGCGACCAACTTTACTAACTTTCGAATTGTAACTCAGTTTTTCCAAACACTGCAAACCCAATTGTTGTTGAATAAAACAAAAAGACTTTTCACGTAAACAACTCACCTCGAAGCCAATTAGAAATAATATTGCACTGATTCCCATCACTAAATCTCCAAAGTTTGCTTCTTCGTATTTAATTGACAGTGTCCTCACTGATTCTATAAACCCCGCCACTAAGTACTTGATGCCCAACAGAACTTTTATTTGAGATTCAATCACTAATACTGCAGTTGCCGAGGAAAATGCTTTTATAACCGGTGTCGAAATAAATTCAAAAATGAATCCTGAAAATATAAAAACTGTTTTTAGATTATGTGCATCGAGGAGTGTAGACTTTAAACGGGACTACGATCAGAAATTAATGAATTTTTTTTGCTAAAAAAACGATTTTTGTAAAAAGTAAATTACAAACATATCGACTCGAATTCGTTCAAACTGGTGATGTTACGAATATTTGTATTCGTTTTGCCGAATATTCGTCTATCTAAGTCATTCGTATTCGTATTCGCCAAATTCAAGCGAATGTTTTGCGAGTGTTGTGTTAATACGTTAAAAAAATAATACTTAAAAAGTATAAAAAATACATAAAATGAAACAAAAATATTAATATTTAAGGAAACCATTTGTCTGTAACGTAAAATAATAATCTTCTTTAACTAAAGTAAAAACAAACGCTAGAAGTATTGTGCCGCCACAAAAATAATTTATGAAAATATCTCAAGACACAGAAATTCATTCTTTCATTTGAAGCAATCGTCTAAGTACACTGGTTCACAAATTTTAAATTTTTTGCCATAACCTCAAAAATGAACACGAATATGGATGGCACTCATTTATTTCTCTCAAGAAGCGAAAATCGTGTTTTTATGCAGTTGTTTTAGTTATTTGGAAAAATCTCAAGAATGGTTCATCTGAATTGCACACATTTTAAACTATCGAATAAATAAGTTTTCCTCTTTCAGCAGATATTTATACAGTATTGAGCGGATAAAAATTCACTGAGTTGCATGCCTTTAGATTAAAAAAATGCATTATTTTTCAGTCTCCCCATTAAGGCAATTTTTTTTCCAAATTCAACACAGTATAAAAATGTGCTGAAAGAGTAAAAACATGTTTACAAATTTTAATTTCAATTTTGTACAATTCAGATAAACAGTTCTCGAGATTTTTGGAAGTATCTAATATAAATCTAGAGAACTAGATTTTCGCAAATATCTCGAAAACGCTTCTTGAGAGAAATAAATGAGTGCCATATTCGTGTTCTGCAGCCCCAATTTAGCTTAAGAATATCTAATTTTTAAGGTTCATGGAACTTAAAACTGAAATGCATGAGACATTTAAAGAAACTCGGAGAGATCTTTTCGTTCTGTTTATTATACAATAGTTAAGGGTGGGAAGCTAAACTGTTCGATATCCATTTTTAAACACTGTGAAAAACAAAGTTAAGAAAAAATATCTTAAAAAACACAGACATAAGTGGCTGCAGCTTCTGTGAAAATATTTTCTCCCAAACAGCACTGAAATTACTACAGAAAAAGTAACAGCGCAAAAGAGTAAGAAAAACAAAGTCTGAAAGTATGACCTAAGCAAAATGAAATACCATGAAGTTATTTTAATCACTTATATAGGGGAGCCACATGCAGAGTATTGCATGAAAACCGAAAAAATCCGGGTTGGTATGCGTCAAGGCTGCGTAATATCACCACGTGTGAGCTTTTTTGAAATTCCAGTCAAATTTATTTTGACTTTTTAAAGGGTGTTTTTTAACTCTGATTGATTAAGAAAGGGTTAGCTGTTAACTCCGTTCACATTTTACCATTCGTGATAAGTATACTCTTGCACCAGAGCTAGATTCGCGCTTGAAAAATGCTAACAAATTATTCAAATTTGCTTTGAAAATCAATCATTAATGTTTTATCGCAAAATTGTGTTTAACGATGAGCCCTATTTTTGACGTCAAGCGTTTGTTAATGAACGATAAACACGCTGGTGTCATCATCTGAACATTGGAGATCGTTGCGGCACCATGATCCTTGATTTTTTTGTATAAAAATATGGATTACATTGATCCGGGCGAGATGTGTTTTCAGCAGAATGGCAAAGAATGAAATCAAAATTAATCGATATCGTAGATTTCGAGAAATTGACCTCTCCAAGGTCGATTATTTCCAATGGTTCTACAGAAGTGCCAAAAATTTAAAAGAAAAAAACCAAAATGCACTCAGAAAAATGATCTAACATTTTTCATTGATTATTAAAGCATTGATCAAAAATAAAACCCGCTTTTATTAAACATTTAATCAAGTGAATTAAACGTTTTATCAAGTAAATTAAATGTTTAATAGATACTTTTATTTGTTAGCTAGCGGAAATTTAATTAATTTTTTAATTAATATTACAAACTTTTTAATTAAAATCAATTTTAATTTTCTTCTGAGACCTTGGAATTCGGGTTGTTTAATATGCCATTTTGTAAGTGGTGCTACAATAATAATAGAACTGATTGCCACTTTTCTAGTGATGACACTGAAATAATCGGAAGATGTAGAATGGAATGCAATTAAATTAAAACATCGGATGACTTCATAAACGCAGTATTGCAATGCAACACTAAAGGGAATATCTTCATAAACTCCACAACTTTTCTGTAGACAATGCTTTGAGTTCATTATAGCATGGTAACTGTATTCACTGCACAACGCTTGCGAAATTCGTGCACTGTTTTTATTTGTAATGCCTTTTCAACGCATTTGTTTTGAGTGATTCTTAGCAATACTGCGTTTATGAAATCAGCCATCTTGTAAAGATGTTATTTTTAACTCTACGTATTTCTTATGTGAAACTTTCAACGCCTCAAGATGTCCAACGCTTTTGTGCATGTAAAACACCACAGATTCTACTTTATTGATAGCTTTGCATGCAAAGCGTAGAATGCATGGCGAGGACTTCCACACCATAACATGTCACCTTGGTTGAGTTGATATGACATTTAAATGCATGAAATTTTTGAGATTGACAGAAAACGCTGAATGTCTCTAGATGTTAATCTCATGAATTAATCTTTAAAAAAAAAAAACTTTTTTGGTTTAATTTTTCATGTTATTTTTTACAATATTAATTTTTATGTAAAAAAATACCCTTTAAATTATGTAGAATGCAAATTGTCACATAAGTAAATGTTTGAATTCCTACAGTTTATGACGACAAATTTATATGACAGTTAGATCTCCACCTTATCAGGTTATTCACAACCAAATCCACATCTCTATCTATTAAAAAAAAACATCTTGTCAATTTTTACTATGACAGTCTGATTGTGTGAGAATGTAAGATCATCTCTGAAAATTATTAGCAGTTGATGAGTATTTGTTTTTTTCTTTAGCAAATGTGTTCTAATTAAGCACTGGAGCATTTTAACAATTATTTATTAGACGCTGGTATATTTTTTATGTTTATTTAAAAGTACAGGTTTCTTACCCATTTGAAGAGCTGACATAATCAATTGTACGACGCCACTCAGAAACGTTAGCATGAAGGCAAATTCAATAGGTTTGCCCACTGTAAACTGAACACTGACCAATGCCACAAGACTTGTAGGACCGATAATAACTTTGTCGATTGAACCAAAGAAGAGATAAATGAAGCAACCAATAAAGGCCGAGCACAAGCCATAGCGGGCTGGTAATCCTGCTAGCAAAGCACAAGCTATACTCTCAGGAATGATAGTTAGGCCCAAGGTTATGCCGGCAATAGCATCGTTTATGCCCCACTCTACATTGTACTTGCCGATCCAGTTGAGTATACAAATCCGCTTGCGAAGAAAGTTTTTTGTCTTCTGTCCCGCCGATTGATCAGATTTAGTGGTGAAAACGATTTGTTTGGGTTTTATCGATATCAGATTTTCCCGCAACATCTGGTTTTGCTCCATTGGCACGGTTGCCGCCAGAGGAGATGTCACTAGTGAACGAGATGAATGGATTGACATATTTTCTCTTTTATTTTCTTTTTGGAACAAAGATACAATATTTTATTATCTTAACACTTTTCTATTATCGAATTCTCAAACATGTCCGTCGTGTTTAACTATTGAACTGCTTTTGATTTGATGTATTCGCATCATTTAATCAAGTAAATTGTGTCTCTTGGCATCTCGTATTTGTTTTTGAAATCATCACCATCAGTTCACATCTCCTTTGTCACCTAAATTTGCACTTTTTTTTTTGTTTTTTGCTGCTGCTTTGAGATTTTCTCCAAACGTTTTCTTACACATTCATACTCACAGCGGAAAAGTGTAAATTATTATTAAAATATAAATTAAACAAACGTAACAACGATAAAATCAATTGTTTTCTACAATTTTATTTTTTTGACTTTTGTAAAGAAAACGTGCGGTATCACTCAGATGTAAAAAACTATTGCTAAGTACGCGTTACAGCGGCAATATATATATTTGCTCTCCCCAATTTATTTTTTTTACGGATTATTCTATTTCTTATTCAACTACAGGTTGATTTACTCAAACCCAAAGAACTTATTATTATTATTTTTAGGTATACAATTCTGTTGGTTTTTGTTTGCTATTTACACTTCCAAAAATAACTTAGAACCAGAAAATTCACAGATTTTATTTTTTAAAATAATTAAGTTAAATACATAAAATTTACAATGGGCACTATCCAGTTATAATACACAAAGAATGCTGACGAGGCCTTAGCGGGCCAGAAAATGCATTACATTCTGCTTTTATATAATAGTTGTATAAATTTTCTGGACAATTTACTTCATTGCTAGCCAAAGGATAGCTAAAGTAAGCCTCGTGACAGAAATATACAAACGAAAATTCTGATAGTGCATAGAAAATATTTAAGGAATAAGACTATTAAAGTATAAAAAAAGCTTTTAAAATTGTAATTTGACTTTGAATACACATTCGAATTAATATGAAAATTGAATAAATGGTACTCACCATGAGAAATAATTCCCAGATTCTATTATTTATTTATTACGGACTATAAATACAATTACAAAATATATTATAACCTAAACGAAATTACAACGTTCGTTGTAGTGAAAAGTACCAGAGCATTTGGTGGTAATCGCACCTGAAATCCTCGCACTGATACTCTAGTCCACTATCATTCAACCTACTGGGCACCCGTGGCTGAAAATTTGCTTATGACTTTAAAATTTAAAAAATTTAATTTTTTATACTCGTATTCATTAATTAATGGGGCCCATAACATATAATATTTTCCAATGACAAGCTCTTAAAAATTGTTTCAAAAAAATTTAAATTTTAGCTTATTTTTGCAAGTGTATCTTAAAAATAGTATTTTGCGTAAGTTATGCTCATATTCTCTTTATAATAAATTTGTAGAACATGCTCTTGTTTCTATGTCACATACTTAAAAAATAAATACAAACATACACTCACATTTGAATGTAGTTATAATGACATGACTTTACTCTTTAAGCTAACTTAAGACGTCGGTATAAAAAATGTCACTTATGTAGATACATTCTTATAAATTTGTATCAATAAAGCATTTGAATAGTTTTTGTTTCATTTACTGAAGCTGTCATTGACATTGGGCCAATTATGTTCTTTAATATCTTTATAACTCATTTTTAAAATTATTAACTTAATTAAATAGCTGTACTAAGAAAATTAACGACTAAAATGTTTAGAAAAAACGAGTATAAATTAAGCCGTATTCCAAAAGAAAATTTGGCATGAGTTAGCACAAAGTTTATTCATAATACACTACCAAACTCTGGCTAACGAATTGTTAAACTCTTGTTAATGAGCTGCTAAACGTTTGCCAACTTGTGAAAAACAGCTGTTTAATGTTTAAAAATTTAAAAAAAAAACTTTTTTGACAAAACCAGTGATGATTAGTGCAAAACGTGTTGCATTTTTGAGCAATATAATGTGGCATCATTAAATTCAGAGTTGATTTATTAAAAGTTAGCAGATGGACAAAAGTTTGTTATGAATTAGCTCTGTGCTAACAAGCTCCCAAGCTTAAGCGGCATTCTATTTAGCAGCTCGTTGTACGTAGTGTACAAACTGTGGCTAACTTTTTGTTATGAATACGGGTGTATATTTTTAATTGGAAGTGGTGCCAGTTAACTCGTACCAGGGATGCAGCAAATGCCGATACCGATACCAATATATCGGCAATATTTAAGATTTGCCAATGTATCGATGTCGGCGATAATTTAGGGTCATTACGACGATACTTCTTAATGTTAGAGTTTTTCAAAAAAAAAAAAAAAAAAAAAAAAAAAATGGATTTGCAATGTTTATTTTTTGCACAACAACTAACTAAGAGCGGCAAGCTTTTTTTTTGAAACATGAAAATTCTATTTACAACACATTTTTAAAAAAACAAAACGACAAAGCGATCTATAAAATGAGATTTTTCTAGCCGGGTGGTATTGAATTCACGCTCTAAAGGTTTGTTTCGTATAAACTGTACGAAAAGAAGAGATTTTAGCCTAAAAAGTGCTTGCTGCTCTTATTAAGGCAACCCAGTTAGAAAAATAAAACATTCAAAACAGAGCATACAATCTAAACAGAATAATGAAAATCTTTCTTTTAATTCTTAGCCGTTTTGCTTTGCATCGCAGCACAGAGGTGTATATTCAGGGTCGGATTTTCAACGTGGTGAACTCTACCTAAAATAACTTGGCATAATTTAAAAATTATACACACTTTTTATATGCTTCTTACTTTGCGGCTATTTAATTTTTTATAAAGCTTGTTACAATTTCATCAAAATGTATTGTTCTTAATATATCGCTTTTTATACTTAGCCATGCTAAAAAGTTTAATCTGTCTTCCATCATGGAGGTTCTTAGTCTGCCCTTATCAAATTAAATTTCGAAAACGATCATTCTCCGCTGCTTTTCGTCAGCAAAAGGTTTAGATATATTCTAAGCGTAATTTCCACATTGGGAAAACAATCCTTCACTCCTTTTTCAAGAATTAACCTGTACATTCACATCTCTTCAGAAGTATCTCTATATTTCTAGCACTTCTTGGCAAAATGATTTTAACTGAATCAAATTGATCTATTATAGAAAACGTTTTCGATCCGAATCAACACAAGTTTACTATCACGTTTTGTGCCTATGAAACCTTTCAAAGGCATCTGTGCTGACGCGGCTGTGTTGGCATCTAATCTAGGGTTCCGCGGAACTTCGCTAGCTTTGTTTACTTGCCCAAGATATCCTCATAGCCCCATTTCCAGGTTTAACATTATTTTCTATACAAACGTTGAACAGCAGCTTGTGATTCTCCTGTATTTTCTGTATCTTGAGAAATTTAAAAAAGCACACTTTTTCCACGCAATCGGGCACTTGCATCTGCTCGACATGAATATTTTTTCTGGCAGGAGAATATGTTTGTCAGAAGATGCTTTTTGCAAGCAATCAGTAAGAATTTTATATCTGCCCGTCGAGGCGGTAAATTGTGTTGAATAAAACTGATGATACATTTTACTGTTTCTTTACCAAAAGGTAGTATAAAGGCACACAAGCATGTGCTATAAGTTTTAGAACCAAGTTAGACCAAGTTTTTTAAATGTTACCTTAACAAAAATCTTATAAACATCAATTAAAAATATTGATAATATTTGAAGCTTTTATTTTGCATAAAAAAAATTACTTATTTGAGTGGTTTTAATTTTATCTCGAATTCAAATTCAATATGCGCATCGGGATCTAAATCGGTATCGCCGACATTTCTTTTTGAGTGCCGGTGTCGCATCTACAAAAAGGCGTATCGTGTCATTCCTATTTCTAGCATACAAACAGCTGTTGTCAAAATAATAGCACCAATTGCAAAATTTTAGTAAGCCCACTTACATCTGCCAAGAGGTTTTTGTGATTCTTATCAAATCAGAATTAATTACCCTGTGATGTATGCAATCTATTATTATTTTAATATTTCAATATTATTTCAATATTTTGTCACATTTTTATGCAAAACTTTGTTGGGAAAAAAATTGAGAAACTAAAGCATTTAACTTTGTTACTTCGTAATTAATGTGGAAATACTTTATATGCCTTGTTGCATGAACTCTGCTTGCAGGTATAGCCGCACAACGTGTTTCCGCCGAATTTACGAGGTTATGTCATCTTTTTACTCAGATTGAGTTCCATATTTTGGTTACAGCTTTCCAAAGCTCTTCAGCACTTGATGGTTTCATCGCAGATACGGACCACTTGCTTGCCATTTTTCTGGGGTGTTTGGGGTCATTGTCATGCTGGAGTTCCCACAGCAGCGGCATTTCATCAGAGGCATATCCTACCTGCCTGCATCCATTGTTGTTTTGATCCAATGTGGGGGGAATTAAACTAATACCACCATGTTTTATGTTTTTTGTTGTATACCAAGGGTTGAATTCCTTGTTTTGTTGGCTTTACACCAAAAAGATTCATCTGTCTAATCACGTTTCCATTTTTCTTTAAACTTGATAAAAAAAAAAATTGATGTAACTGGTGCAATTATTTTAACAGGCCCTGTACATATTAAAAACTTATATTGTTGAAATTAATAATATAATTTTGAGTATGATTGCTCTTAAGGTAGATTCACCCATGCTTTTCGGACAAATTTCGGACAAAAACCATTCTATTGGCCCATCTTTTAGACATTTTTAGAACCATTTAAAGAGCGTTAAACATTAAGCAATATGACATCAACATCTCAAAATCAAAAAAATGGACATACGCCCATGAATACCATAAAAAAAGGTCTACACTCACAATCAGTGTTCGAAAATAAACACTTAATGTCGCTCCTTAGTGTTCGGTTCGGTAGATTTGTGGAAAACACAAACGCTAATAGTGTTTGTGTAGAAAATCATTGAAATATAACGTTTCCCTGTTTGTCATCTCACGAACACAAAAATAATACTGTTCTTATCCAACTCAACTCTGAGAACATTTAATTCCGTTCGGTTTTTCTAAAAAACCACAAACTAAATTGTGTTCGGTTTGGTTCATTAATGTTCGTCGCTTTTGGCTGGTAAAAAACCAAACCTTTTTTACAAAAAAAAAAAAAAATACACATACGAAAAAAAAGCGAACAAAATAATTTTACACAAACAGAATATATACATAATACATGCATACACAAGTTGTTCGTGCTGCGGTCGTTGCTAAAATTTTTTGTTTGTTCATTTTTTTATCAATGTAAAAATAGAAATATTATAGAACATTAAAATATAATGTTTATCTACAGTATCACTACAATTGTTCCGTTTTTTAACGAAGAACGAACAATATAAATAGATACGAACTGTATTAAGGGCTTTGTTCGTCTACACAACCACTCACAATTTTATTTCAAAAACACAACTCTGTATGAAAAATTACTCTTTTGGCAACTCAGTTCGAATCTGCCTGGAATAAATATAAAAAATAAACCAATTAAAGCTGAGAGTTGTTCGTAAAAAGTATTTTTCTCTCTTATGGCTAATAAATAAGTGAACCTGCGTTTAAGGTTTAGATGAATTTAACTTAAATTTATATGTAGTTTAAACGCAACAACTGTAAATCAGTGTCCCATGTATTATATGTTGTTAAAAAAATAACATGTGGCATCACAACGATACATCTTATCAAATTTATATGATCTGTATTGTTAGTTTAAACGCCCAATTTTATGCGTTTAATTTATAATTTGTTGGTTTAAACACATTTTAAACCAAAAAGAGAGTTTAACTTGCTCTGATTTATTAGCCCTTAGAAAGGGAGACGTCAAAATACATTTAAAAAAATGTTTTCCGGACAAAAATGTCATTCGTAAGTCATCGTCCAGACTTGCAATTTTAGTTGCAGCAATTCTTGAGTTAAATGGTGAGGGAGGTAAGAAGATTGGGGGATAAAAAGAACTCTCCGTTTTGCTGATTACTTTCTAAAGTATTCGTTATAGTTTGCTTTAAAACTCTTTCAGTTGCACGAACACCTTAAAAGCAATCAATGTGAGATAATTTGTGGCATCAAAATATGGTTTCTACTGTGAGTGGCATGTTGAAATAAACATTATCAATTGGTTGTGCAAAAAACTGTTATTTATTAACAAATTTTGACACTAAGCAAAAAAATTTCCTTATCTGTGCTTCCTTCCACGTTTAAATTTATAAATTATTAATTATTAATAAAACAAATGATTTAATTTAAAATTAAAGCAATTTTTTAACAGAAAAAGAAAGAATGTTAAGTATTGGAATTAAACGCAGCTAGGCAGATATAAAATTCTTACTGATTGTTGCTAAAATCAACCTCTGTCGAACATCTTCTCTTGCCAAAAAGAATCACACAACCTCTTATTCATTCCACTTGACGTTACATTTTCAAACTTTGTATTCTGAGTAAATGCAAGTTTGAGAAAACTTGAAGTTTTAAATTCAATTTTTTATTTAAGGTAACTATAAAAAAATTCTTTTTTTTTAACAAAATGATGACACAGTTTTTTTCATCACTTCTCCACTTTAACGTGCAGCTTTTTGTATGCCAATAGCCAACAATAATCAATATTATTCCATTAGACAAAAATTCAGCACACATTTGTAAAACGAACGAAAAACGTAAATAAATCACTCGGAAATAAAATATTATTTTCGAATTTAGGCACGCACCAACACTTTAGTGGATCGCAGCCTGTAGGAAATAACAAAAACAAAAGTCGGGGAAGGAAAAGAGAGAAAAGAACTACAAACAACTGGACACAAAAACCTGACCAGTTTTCATATAAAAGTCTGATGTCAACAACATTCTAACATCTACATACATACAGATCGCACTTGATCATAAAGAGAGTATTAACTTAAACTTTTAATTTTTTCACTTTTTGGAAAAAATCGACACGTAAAATTCATGTCTACCCGCTATAAAAATATCGTGCTATTTTCTCAACTTTGTGAACTTAGTGAATACGGCTGGTTTAAAAATTTCTTTTTCATTCCTTCTTGTTCTGAAGTTTTTTAGAATTTGAGTTAATACACTCTTTATGATCAAGTGCGATATGTGTGTCATTGGGAGAGTAATACAAACATGTATACTTATATACAGTTATGATTGTAGATGTGTGCTTAGCACACTGTATGCATACATATGTACATACTTATGTGGTATGAAATCTTTGTCAATTAGAGAGTGACTGACTGGTCTGTTGTTTTTGGTCCAAACAACAAATACATCAATTCTATGAATTGCATCCCAATATGAATATGAATGTTGTTAGTTTTTATGAAATGTACGTGAAAGCACACATGCAATAACCGAATGCATTGTACTTCAATATGAATTGAAGACTTAAAAATTAAAACAATTTTTTGCTTAAAAGTTTTTTATGCATGTTTGTATGTACACATATGTGTATGTATGTACGTATATATGTATGTATATATGAACCTAAAACCAAACCATACATTGGCATTTAATGATTCATACTCGTACGAATGTTCATACAATAACTAGAAGACAAACAATTTTAACACTTTTATACATACAAGTGCACACAAACTGTTATATTTATGTATGTATTGTACACATTTACATTGTTCATTGATGTTGGTTTAAAAAAAAGGAAATTGTATGTTGGTATAACAAACTGAATTGTTACGACAACTTTGCATTTATTGTTTTACACCCATCTGTCAAAGTCGGATAGATATTCAATTCTCACTGTGTCATAACCGTTGCAAAATGTAATCAAATTAAAAATAACAAACACCATGAATTTATTTGGGTATTTATTAAAGATTCTTTGTCTTAGCAACGATAACTTTTCCCACTGTTATCGATAACGCACTTTCTTTACCATAATTATTCTAAAAATGTATGTACCTTTAAAGATAATATTTCATCGAAATGCAAATCTAAATAATCGATATTAACAGTTCTCACTTAAATAAATGTTGGTTTCCTTGAAGTTTGCTTTAAAACAAACGTTAAGCTGGGATCACACAATTACCGCAAAGGCACCAATATGACACAATTTTGATTGTGCTTTATTGACGCACAATAATGAAACTGTGTGAATCAAATATTCTGAAATCACACGATTGCCCTGTTTTATAAAAATTTATTGCCGCTAGTTGCTACAAAGTGAAATGGGTACAATTGTTGCCGCAGCACAGTCACACGATTGTTCTTACTTGACAACGAAAACGGCTGTTGTGGTTCCTTTTTGTTTGATTAATAGTCTAGAAGTTTGTATTTAAACAAATTTTTATTGAATAGTTTTATTTGAAATATTTTAAGAAAAATTATGCAATTCCAAAAATTAACAGCCTGTTCAACAATTTCGTATGTAAATATCTTTAATACAAATATTAGCACTGAAAAGCAATAATGAAAAAAAAAATAAATTGCATAATAATTGAAAACATACCTATTTATCTTTATTACTTACTAAAAAAAAAACACAAAAACGTTAATTTATTAAAAAAGGAAAATATTGGCGCGTAAACAGAAAAAATAAAAATTGATTTCAATTAAAAAATTTGTGATATTAATTTAATTTGCACCAGTAAACAAATTAATAGTATCAATTAAACTAGTTAATAGTATTAATTAAACGTTTAATTCAATTGATTAAACGTTTAATTCACTTGATTAAAATTTTAATTAAAACTGATTATATTTTTGATAAATGCTCTAATTGGTGAAAAATGTGGGAGAATTTTTTCTGTGCACAAAAATATTGGTGCATTTTTGTTATTTTTATTAACGCGCGGTTGCATAGAAAGCTGCCACACGATTGCCGCACCAGGGTTGCATTTTATTGGTAAAAGAAAGCACATTATTGTCCTCGATTGGTACATGAGCCATTTAATTGTGCAGTCACACAATTGGGGTATTAAAAAGTGTAAAAATTGGTGCATTGTGGCCATCGTGTGATCCCAGCTTTAGTATCAAAATAAATTTGGCAAGAAATGCCTAAAGAAAAAAATACTTTGGTGTGTTTGACTACAACGGCCTGAAGGTCTACTCTTCTTATGCTCGAAAAATAAAAAAACGAAAAACTTATTCACTTAAAAAATATTTATTGTATTTTTTCCAATTCACCAAATATGCAGTTTTATCGACGATCTTCACAGATACAAAGGTTCGAATTTCCCCATTAAATTAATTTTATCGTAAAGCTTCGATTTTAAACTTAATAATTATGCAAAAATATTAGATGTTTTGTCAACAGCAATATTCGGAAATATCGACCGTATTATAATCTCGTTACAAAACCGATTCAAAAAGGTTTTACTTTCAGATGGTAACTCGCCATAAAAAACTCATGCACTCCATAAGCGATGATGATCCAGCTACGTTTGAAGCTCAATTTTTTGTTGGGTTAACAAAATGTAATAATTTTTTTGGTAAAATTAATAAACATATGAAGACTTGGGTAAATTACCGTTACCTCAGGAACAAAACACTAAAAACACGAATAAAGTTAAACTTTCCGAAGAATTTCGCACCAGTTTAAAAATATATGTTATGTTTCATGAGTTGGCTCAGTTCTGAACCCTCTATATGTATGTTTGCATGTGTGTATTTTCTTTCCATTACTCTTGCTGACATAAATCTCATCTTTGTTAATGTTGTTTACATTTATTTTATGCCAATTGTTAGTTTACTAAAAAAAATTCCTTAATAAGTAAATCACTTTAGTATCGCAATCAAATTGAACACAAATATCTCCAAGGCTTTTTTACATCTGCACTTTTTTGAATTAAAAGTCTCTCCTTAAAATCGTTACGAATCTGACTTGTTTTCAAAATGGAATAACATAATTAATAGGCATTTATAGTCTTACACAAATTTTTATATGTGGGACTATAAAACCCAAAACTATATTTAAAGCAAACTACGCATCTCCTGAGTTGTAGTCGGCAGTAGTCCAAACATATTGTACAAATTAAATTTTGCCTGCAATAATACGAGTTTTCCTCAGTTCGGCCATTAAAATTACACTTTTACAACCGGCAAAGGTGTAACAATAATAAAATCTTTATACATTTGAAGTAAAATAACGTGTAATAGCATATAAATATACATACTTACATACAAATGTGTTAAAATGCGAACATAATGTACAAATGTATAAAATCCATAAATATTAATGCTCTCACATGAAACATTCATTTTGAATGCTGAAAAACGAGAACGGGATTTTTAAAATCCAAAACACGTCTGTTTAAGATTTTCCAATGTTTAAGCAGCAGAAAAACAAATTAAAAACACCAGATTTTATGTACTTTGGTATTACTTGCTTAAGTCTACACACTTGTGTGCGAATAAAATCAAATTCGCATTACAGGCTCATTTTTTTGAGGATCTAACAAAGAGTTAATTCATAAAATTAGCTTAGTATTCCATTTAAATTGGTCAATAATAATTGAAACCATTATTAATATAAAAAATACGTAATTCAGTTTCTTTTTTGTTCTTGTATACAAATGCCAAATGTGCCTTGCTAAAAAATTTTAGGAGGTATTACAAAACTTTTTTTAAATCTTTTTTTAAAAAAATGCATTAACACTTATTGTATTTCGAAAATTTTACGGTTTTAATAAAGTTTTTGCTTCTTATGTAAATTAACAAAAAATCGCGTTACGCCTTTTTAACACTAAGCAATCAATATGTTAAACTATACAAAGGAGATGTCAATGGCAAAAAATTATATTTCGTGTAAATATTTATGATTTTAGTTATTAAAATATAACTTAAAACAATTTCTTGCTAATTACAACTTATTCTTCCCAAAAACAACGAATTCATTCGATGAAAGGATCTTCCACCAATACATATGCAAAATATGTATGTTACGTATTTATGCAAGTATAAGTATTCTTGGTTCCGCAGAGCATTTGTGTCACGTGTGCAGAGTTATAAACTCCCGCTCGGCATACACACGTTCGTATTTTACAACCATTAAAATTGCTCAATAATGTTCAATAATAAAGTAAACATTAATTTTTATGTTCTAAAAACGCGCTTAACTACATACATACTTACATACAAGCATACATGTGTATGTGTGTATTTGTAAGTATGCAGATGAAAGAGAAAGCTTTAGGAGAATACGTGCTTATAAATACATTTTATGCATACATTTTTCAATATTTGAAATTTTCCAAAGTTGAAATAGCAAACACCTGCGCTAGTCGATCTACGTAAGTACGTAATACACCATTTATTGAATGTGTGCTTTTACCAAAAAGTAAATAAATATTTAAGACAAAACACATTGTTTTTAATAAAATCCAAAAGCAACTTGAATGTTACTCATACGCTTCACGACTCACACAATGAGTGACCCAGAGCCACTTATTAGGAAAGAGATATGGGATGGAAATATTTATTCAGTTTTCAAAATTAGACTTTAAACTAAATTTTAAATTGACGAAACGTTGGGAAGAGATGTAGTTAAATGTGTTTTTAGTTTACAATGTAACAAATTTAGGTCCAATTAGCTTACTTATAATATAAATATCTAAAACTTCAAATATTTTGTGTAAAAATGATAGTTTGGGATAGTGCACTAAATATTGACTTGAATCAGCAGTGCACTAAATAAAACGGCAAAAAAATGTGTTTTTAATATTTTTTACCAACCTTAGTGATTTTTTCACTAGCAATAAACAAATTAAGTGGTATTGCAAATATTGCATAAAATCTGCACTCAGTTCAAACAGTGTAAAATCTGAGCTTGCAATCAAAACATGCTGCATATAGAAATGTAATTTTGTATGTGTATTGTTTTTGATTTTTGTGATGAAATGTATAAGCAAAGGAAATTTAACACTATGAAATTTTGTCAATAATGGAAAAATTCTTGTCTTTAACTATTAAACAACAAGTTTTTTGTTTTCTAATTTAGTGCAAAATTTTTAGTTGCACTCAAACTAGTGAATTAAAAAAGTTGCAATAAACTGATGATTGCTTTTTTTTGAGTGCAACATTTTTCGACATCACTATCACTCATGTTTAGTGATGCCGCTAATTTTTAATTCATCATCAATAGAACTGCAATATAAGTGCTTTACCCCCATCTATGGCTACACTTATTGTATAACATTTAGGGTTGTGCAATATACATGCCTTGATATAATTATTTAAAATACAAAATTAATTTTATATGTGTATATTAAATACAAAATACATTTCGGTTCTGTATGTAAAATTCGAAATTAACAATTTTTTTCTATTTTAAATCAATCGAAAATATTTCTTTCTAATAACTATATAAAAGTCTTGTGTCGCGATGCTTGTGCATCTTTTTGAAGAACAAATAAAACCGACAAAAAAAAAAAAATTCTAAGAGTTTCTAAATCACTGTATTTGTGTTTGCTTTCAAATACTTTCTTTCCTCCAGTTAAAATTAGTGAATAAAACTATGAATTCGTCCGGTATTGTAGCCGATGGTATTTGTTGAATTGGATCTTCTATTGTAGCAAACTAGTCAACTAATAAAAAATTTAATGACAGTTACATTTGTTTCAAATATGCTTTCCTGTTCTATTTTAGCAATGTCAGCTAGCAAACAATAATAATAAAACAATTGAGGAGTTCCATAACAAAACGCAATAATTACATTTTTCCAGTTTGTTGATTTTTTGATTGAATCCTATTCTACACATTGAAATCTATATTGCCTTAGTATAAAGTATTCCAAAACTCAATAACTACACTGCAATTCAATATCAAATAAAATGGCTCAGAGCAAAATGCAATAATTAAGCTTCGTTCACAATCAAGGAAACATTTTCACTTGGTGTTCATAATAGAGCAACAATTTCTTTTGCAACCACACAAATTTTGCATTAAGAAACCGTTTGCAAATTTTTGCCACAACAATATTATGCATTTATTATTATTTTTTACAACATTATATTAAAATTTTCATTCAAAACTAAATTAAAATTATTTTAAACGTCAGAAACAATTTCATAAAAAATGTTGCTGCAGTTCTAGTTGACTCAACTTTAGTTACATTTTTAAAAAAATTTTAGTTACATTTTTGTTCTAAAAATGAAAGAAAATATTTATATAAAATACTTTGGGAAGAAAAAAGATAGAAGAAAAAACGAAATTGTTTCTCTGATTGTGAACGAAGCTTTAAACGTAAAAAAGTGTTTTAATTTTTCTACAAGTGGTTGCAATTTAATCAAAATAATATAATATATATCTGATCAAAGCAAAAAGCAGAAATTCCAGCCCAGATCCAGATCAAAACGCAATATCTTCATACAGTTCAAAGCAAAATGAAATAAATACTATGATCCGAACCAAAACGCAATACAGTGAACTCGCGAAAACGTGAACTAATTTTTACCAAGGGTGTTCAAGTTTTCAAATTTGTTCACGTTTTCGATTGTGAAAATTTTAGAAAAAGTTAAGCTCGAAATAATATCTCAAACAAACAATTTAATATCAGATATTAAGATTGGATAAAAAATTCAAATTTTTCATTTATTCACTTTACAAAAATAAAATATTTATACTTTTTCACTTCTAAAAAACAAAAAACTCAAATACTACGTACTAATGCTAGAAACACAACTGGGACGTACGACGAATTTTTAATATTTCAAACAAGCAATAAAACTATAAGGAATGCCAAAAATTCGGTAAAAATTGCAAAATTAGCGGAAATTCGCAAAAACTTTGATAACAGCGGCATAAAAGCAATGTCTTATATTTTTTAAAAATCGTTAAAGCTGTAAAGAATCAAAACCCTTACAGATAAAAATCGCTTATATCGCGAACATGGCTAAAATTCGCAAAAATTGCAAAATTAAAAAAACGCAAACATTTTTTTGAAATCGCTAAATATGTTAAAAAAATTAAAATATCCGATAATAACAAAAAAAAAAAAAAAAAATTTGCAAAAATAGCGAAAATTCGCGAAAATGATTCTGTCAGATGATTCATTGGTAGGGTACCATTTTTTCACAACGAGAGTATAATTTATGATTGAAAAATGAGCTCATATACGGGTATTTTGCTCTTGAAGCTGATTCCTAAATGATTAGATTATAATTTAAAATGCTAGCTGGGATATTCTCTTTAATTCTTAGCAACTGAATAAAA
This sequence comes from Pollenia griseotomentosa, assembly GCA_963931875.1. NCBI lineage: Eukaryota > Metazoa > Arthropoda > Insecta > Diptera > Polleniidae > Pollenia > Pollenia griseotomentosa. The sequence continues at coordinate 258,969,876 of OZ007560.1, read as the reverse complement.
ATTGATTAAAGTAAATAAAAAAACCAATAATATCCCTTTAAAGGACGGGTTTTGTTTCCTATTAGTTTTTACACAAAGAAATCGCTTATCTTCTTTTAGTATGTGTTTTGTTTTACCATTGAGATTATTCAAAACCCTTATTTCAGTTTGGCCAACCCTTTTATTTCTAGCCCATTTAAAGGATTTATTTAATGCTTCCACGGCTTCCTTATGTTTTATTACAATTTCTGGCTGTTCTACAATAGAAACACTATCTTCGTCACCTTTAGATTCATTATCAATTTCAAAAATTCACATTTAAATTTTTAAAGAAAAATTACAAATTTTCTATAAAACAAACCTAAGGATTAATTTGCATGTATTTTTGAATACAATCAACGTAAACAGTAAAATGAGTTTAGGGATTTCCGAAATTAAAATTAAATTCAAAATATTAAAAAGAAAAAAACTCAGAAAACTTTGTTCACGTTTTAGAGCTTTCAGACTTTGTTCAAGTTTTAGAGTAGTCAATGTAAAAGTAAAAGTGTTCACGTTTTCGAGTCGTTCATGTGTTCGAGTGTTCACGTTTTCGCGAGTTCACTGTAATTCCAAAATTGTTATCTAAATAACTTTAAAACAAACTGTCAGATAAAATAATTAATTTGTGATTAATAATATTTTTTGTAGACAATAATAACTCAATAATTGTTTTTTAAAAAATATGTATGTGCTACAAACACCTAATTTTTACGATGATTTAAAAGATATGTCTTTTTTGTAGTTCTTTTTTAAAGAAACTTCCAAACACATGTTAAATTTTCACAATGTTTCTTTTTTTGTTTGATTTTTTTCTGTTTTCCTTATATATGCATGCATGTATTGAATTTTTTTAAATAAATTTTTTTATTTTTCTATATTTCAATAAGCAATTTTCATTTGGAAATAAGAATACAACATAAATTTAAAAACAAAATTAAGTGCAAAGAGGAATGTCAAAAAAAAACACAGAAAATACGATTCATGTCTTTTTTCTACCCTGCTTACTTCTCTCCCCCGCTCGCTTTCAAACTAAAAAAGACATGTTTCAAAAATAGGGGAAAAAATCATTGTGAAAATTGAGTGTTACTTAAATTACATTTTGTCGTCTAACCAAAAAAATGTTATGGTGTAATTATTGCGTTTTGTTATGGACGTCCTTAATTGTAAATAACCTTGTAAAATCGCCTTGCACTTATTTGCATTGCCAACTGTAGGGATTCACATAAATATTTGAGAATTCTAGAGATGTTAGTTGGAGTGTGGGTCAACATATTATACCCACACCACAATGGAGGAGAGGCTATTATGCGTTTGTGGTAATGTTTGTAACACCTTAAAATATTGGTCCTAGACACACATACGAACAACATAAGCAGTGGTTGCTAGCGCCATCTTCTATTATAGTTTCTAGCGGCTACTCTAACAAGAGCCTTTATATTCGAAGTAAAAAAAAAAAAATTCTTAATAAAAGTCTAATTGAAATACAAAATACGAATTTGTTTTTTAAATACGTATTTCAAATACAAGTATTTTTAATAATACGAAACCCTGATTACATTAATTATAACGTGAGCATTTTGTTTCCATTATTGATTTTATACTTGAGGAATTCAGAGTGATCTTAAAGAAAATAATTAAACCACGCTTTAATCAAAAAATCATTTGCTTTTGTGTGGTCTTAAATTTAAGCCGCAACCAAATTTTTGCAATGAGAAAAGTTCGATTGTGGAAATTTTTATTAGAAATTTAGAAGGAAAGAGAGTTTGTTTAATCGCGTTATATTTATTGCAAATGTGTTATCTCTTTTAAAACTAAATAACGCTCAAGTTTAATGTTTAAATCTTAATTAGGGTTAATTTGAAAAAAAAAAATGTTAGATAAATCACACTTTGTCATGACTAGGGCATGAAACTTTATGCAAATGCATGTTTTTCCTCGAAGGTTAAAATACTAAGCGAACTTGATAGTTATCCGAATCACAATTTTGCGGGAAAATGGCAATGGTTTGTTAGTGCATATTTTATCATATATGCATTTTATGTCATATAATATTTAAAAAGGCATATAAATTCGTTTATTATGTTACTTTTTGCTGAAAAAATCTAATTTTTTGTTTTCATTCAAATGATTTTTGTTGTTATCAAACAATTGTAGCACTCAAACATATGTAAATTTAATAAATTATTTAAAAAAAAAGGAAAAAATATGACTTTATTTAAATATAAAATTACTGTCATTCCACGCCCTAGTCATGACTAAACCTACGATGATGTATAAGACCAGGAGCAAATATTTGAATAATACGATGTTAGTAATAAGAAAAAGATTCTAAAAGATTGTTTGTTTCGTGAAAATAAAGTTTTTAAATAGCCAAAAGCTCAAAATATACAAGGGCGGTCCCAAAATCAACCGAGCTGATTAAAACACACAAACAAATTTATTTTAAATTGTTGGCAAATTATTTAAATTTTGGAAATAAAAAAAATTTATATAACTGAGTGAGCTAAATCTGATTAATAAGGTTCGTAATAAAGATATTCGAACTTGAATTCATTGATTTTGTTTATGTTTATTGTTTAGCGATCATTGTCTTAATGAATAAGCAAACGCAGTACCAGCTTGCTTAACTTTGAATTTGCGGTCAATATGCAGTGTATTGCACCTTTTGGAATGCCTATTATTTGAGCTACACAGCTCACACATCGTCAGCCGACGAGCAATACCATTTTGGGGATTTCCAATAATAAATAAATAAATAACGTGGCACCTTGAAAGTTAAAACGTATGTTTAACAAGGTTGCCACTCTCAAAAGTAAGGTTCTCAAACAACTGCCGCCATCTGTAAGTCAAGACGGCTTAATTCTGGACCGTTCTCGTTGGTTTAACAGTTTCTAGAAATCCACATGTTAAATGCATTAAATATCTGAAAACTTTAATAATATGAATACCATTGTACACGTTCTCTTCGCCTTTGTATGAAAAATTAATAAAATCGAAGAAACTAAATAATTTCGTTCATGAATGGCCGAAAGAAAAATATTTTTTAATTTTTATATTCATTAATGAAAACGATCGGCGAATTTTGTATCTCTCATGAATGAACGATGAGTGAACGTTTCGCTACTCTTAAAAGTCGTCATGAACGAAGGGGCGAATAATCAACATTTTCTTAATTTACAACATACACGATTAGCGTGCGTAGGCCTTAGGAATTAATGTTACATAGTACAACTCATAATCTTTAAACATTAAATCAAATATAATTAGTTTTTTTTTAATGAAATATGCATTTTTAAAAGTTTGTCGAAAAGTCTGTTAAGCTACATACATATCGTTGCCGAAAACGCTAAAGGACCTATTCAACATTTTGAACATTGCACAGGGAAAGCAAAAAACTCTTTAAAATGATAAATTAATAAATCCTTAAGCTGTTTATAATTAATTTTACTTCTATTTTACTTGTAAAATCAACCAGTTGTTGTGACACTAGACAATTTTGCACATTATGCAAACTGTTATTCAGGACTTTTAGCGAATATTATATAATTTTTTTTAGATAGAGCTGATTATTTCTTGTTAATAAAATCGCTAATTTTGGCCAACAGATTCAAATATTTTTTGTGGACATTTGTGTGGATGCAATCATCAGATTTAATGAAAAAGTCGATTTTATGTTTGTTAGGGCCTTTTGCCTTTTTTAACAATATTTATTTATTAAATTATTAAACAATTTCAATTAATGTTGAAGAGGAAATATATTCTTCGTACACTTTTTCACATTTTATTTATCCTGTGTAACACATTTATTGAAAAAAAAAAAAAAAAAATTATACTGTCCGACTTCTATAAACAATTTCTCTTTCACATATTTGTCTTCTTAATTTTTTCTTGCGTAATGTGGGGTAAAAAAAGCTTCAACGTTTACTTAAAGTTCTATGATCATAACAAAATTTAAGTTAGAGTAAAAAGACTATTCGTTTAAACGACCACGAGTGTTTGTGTTTCAGCACTTGTATGAGTTTTAATGTACACATGTATGAATAAATGCTTGAATGTATGTGTGTATGTATAAGAGTAGTATATTTCAAATGTAAGACTCCCTGTATCAAGTTATTCAAACATTTGAAATGCTAGTCAGGTAAAAGTTGAGTTCTGCTGCAATAGTCATTATAATAATGCCACAACAAAGTGTGCTCAGAAATAATAATGTCTTAAGATAGAAATGCGCCCGTGTTGATAAATGTTTTCTACAGATGCCCTTCAAGCATATGAAATCGCAATGACTAGACCCGATAGATGAGCTTTTTTGCCCAGTTAATTAGGACAGCTTAAACTTAGGATATAAAGCATAAGGATATAAATATATTTTTAAATGCATATGTCGATATTAAAGTACAAATATCAGAATTATTAGGGCCTAAGTAAATGCTGTGCCGCTCACATCTTAAATGCAGGCATGTGTAAGTATCGAAATATGTACCATAATGCATAGAAATGTTACCACTTAATCTTTAAAAGTAACAGAATTTCATACACAATCTCATTTTAGTGACTCAAAGACTCAAAATTGTAATAACTGTTTAAATGAGCAAAAAAAAAAAAAAAAAAAAAAAGAAACAAAAAAAAACAATGAAATATATAATATAATGTTTCGTCTCTTTTTCAAAACTAAGAGTAGACAGACATCTTGTTCTTTTAGTATGTAAATCTTTTGCTTTTGGTACGAAAAAGAGTTTGTTTGGTTTAGTAAAATGTAAAGGATTTTTCGCAATATCACCAAAAGTATCAACAGCAGCAACATCATGGCCATAAATACGTGATCAAAATTTAAAAGCAACACACAGAAAACTAAAACTAAAATCAATACCATTTTGATTAATAAAATCTGAAAACCAGAATAAAAATTCTTTTTTTTTTTACTATTTTTCTGTTTTAACAACATATCTAGCAAAACCGGATGCGATGTGGGGGCAAAGTATATGGTATGGACTGTGTTTGTTGCAATTAAAGAGACTAGATTCTTTGGAAGAAATCTAATCTCCACGCTGACGGTCAAGTTAGTACTCAGTGGCTCACCGGGCAAACTATTTTTAATTTTTTTTGTTGATTATTTGTAACATTCCTGCGCATTAAGAGTTCTTAATAAATGTCCTTGAGTGCGTTCTTAAAACTAAACTGTACCTTTTACAGGCTGCAGATTAACAAAATTGCACTTTTTTATATTTAAAAAAAATTCTTAAAAAAAGCATATTCCAAAAAAAAAAAACCAAGAAAACATGAAATAAAGATGAACATGCGAAAAGATATTTAAAATTAATGTGGCATTCTGAACATAACAGCTGCATTACAGCAATCATGCACGCTCGACATCATACACATACACACAAAATGAAGTAAAAAATTCGTACTTATATATTTGTACAGTGACTGTACGAATAAAATAATACCACCAACAGCACGCAGAGGCTTATGCAACAAACAACATATTCACTCCACTAGACAATGTTGCAACGAAAGTACAAGTAAAGTTCAACTCTACACCAAAAAAAAAAAAAAAAGAAAAAAAAAATAGAACTTCGTGAAGAAAGAAACGAATAAAGTCGAGAAAAACATGAAAACAACCTCAAACAACGCCCGCATCATAGTAACAAGGTAACAGTGACGTGTGAATTAACTTTGCACTATGGCACACTTTACTCTAGGTGTGTGTGCGTTGATAAATGTACATGTGTTATCACACACACTAGTTTACATCACATATATCTACATTTATTTATGCCCTGCAAGCATTTACGATCGCGGAAGTTTGAAAAAGTCACGCGATTCCATTCAAGAGATGGCCAAATATAAAATTAAACTATTAAAAATTTGGCAATATTTACCTTTGATTTATTCAAACTTTAAAATCTATTTTGTTTCTAAAAAAAAAAGAACGGCTCAAAAATACTAATCATTAGTTTTAATGTATCCATAGTTTGTAAGAAACAATATACATACAGGTAAACCTCAATTAACATGCTCTATTAGGACTGAACAAAGCACGTGTTAATCAAATTTGCGTAAAATAATATTTGGCTTTAGTACAAGATTTTGAGGGAACCAAGAATTTAACATGCAGCGTAAATGAAAACATGGAATACATTCAAAGTTAAATCAGAAATTCACAATTATTAATATGTTCCTTATAATTTTATTTGGTGTTCTCAAACATTTAGGGATATTTTCATATGCATGTGGTGGCCCAATTCATATTGTAAACATGTTTATGTTTATATCTATATGCAAAGGTAAACATATGTTCAGCAACATGTTCCAGGTTGTTCTTATGTATAAATTTCTGGGACAATAAGGAAAAAGTGCATAATTCAATTTTTTAGGAAAGACATTTTAAATTTTGAAGGTTATTTTTGAAAATATATTTTTATACTAATGAAAGTATCACTTCTCTTCGGTTATAGTTTTTTTTTTAATTTTTTTACTCAATACTCCCAATATGAGCGATCGGAGTGTAGCTTAAATTGTTATTCCAATTGTTATTGCACATTGAGAAAATTAAGCAAAAAGTAATTTTGCTATAACTTCCTAAAAAAGTAATTAAAACATTGTCCATGCGTACTTTTAAACATGGATCTTACAAAGGTGCCATTAACACAAATTTCGTTTAAATCGACTTGCGGTCTTTTCCCTTTTTGCCACAGATTTTTTTAAATATTGCAATTAAAACAGATTCAGCTAGTTCTAATATTTCAGAAATTTCCGGTGACAGTAGATTGTCCATATTGTTATTAGTATGGCATGGAATTTCATGCATATATTATTGAAAAATTAATATATTTTAATCAAAATAATTGTTCTATTCGTTTAACTCATCGTTTGACCTTCCTCCATTTTATGGCGTACATAATCGTCCTTCAGAGCGGCTAATTCGAAGATCAATAGATCATTTTCGAACCATATTCACTGTTGCTGATAATGTGCATCCCGTGAGACACCGAATAGTGCGCACTGAAGAAGCTGTAGCCGACAAATTTAAAGATATACTGAATTAAATAGAAGAATTATTAGTATAATTTGTTTATTGTTAAAACAATTTAACATCCCAGTGCAAAAAAATGTGTTTACTTATCAGCAAAAACTAAAAGCACTACTTACAATTCTACTGAAAGACCAGATGAATTTTACAAGCGATGTCCCAAAGGGAAGGCAGTCCAATGTGAGTCATTATTTTTTGTTTCCTACATATGTACATCCAGAAAAAAGTTATTAAAGAAGTAGTTGTAGAAGAAAGCTACTAAATAATTAGTGAAAAAGTAAGCGAAGATTTTACTGGGAAGCTCATTTTAAGGCTTAGTTAGGCGAACGTTGCTGTACCCGTAATGTACCGCACCGTACTGTAAGCACGTGGTTGCACTTATAGAATGTTTAAAAAAGTGTCATATGTTTTCCCATACATAAACAAAAAGCAATAGTATACATAAAACAATACACACAGTGATGGGAATCAAAAATATTTAAATGGTGACCGCTGTGCAGAAAAGTACCAAGTGATTTGAATGGTATTAAAACAGTATTTTGTGAATAAAACGTTAATATCACTATGCAACATGCAAAAATTACCTGAATAACCACTATATTTTTTTGATACGCTTTAGTCCCCTTACTGCAAAAAACAACATTTTTTAAAATTCTATGGTAAGGTTTTTTTTAAAAATTTTTTTCTAAAATTTGAGATTTTTGAAGAGGCTGCTCCATACATCGTAACTTTGGAACGACGTACCCGATTTTGTTATGCAATCCGTCAAAACATTCTAAATTATGCCAGATTTAAGTCTAATCTAATATCATTTTTTAATTTAGCCATTATTTTTTGAGTTATTGAGGCCGAAGTGGCAAAAAAATATTTTTTTTTGTTTTTTATAATATTTTTGAATTCAAAAAATTCATAAAAAATTTAAATCAACAAATGCTTACAAGTTTTAGTACTTAATCTCAAAGCTGCATGTATAAGAAGTAAAATAAAATTATTTTTCATGAAAATCCATGGACAAATTCCTGTGTTATTCTCGATGAACTGAAAGTACTTCGTTTTAACATTTTTTATCATCATCATCATTTTAGGACTATACTATTCACTGGATTTTAACAAATGATACATCATTCGAAAGATATTTTTTTGGTAGAAGTGGACAATGTTCATTTTATTATTTTATTTAGTATTTTAGGAGTTATAGGCGTTAGAAAGTGTTACTAATACATTAAAAAATTTCACATGCATGTGAGCAAAAAAAAAAAATGTAAACAAATAACCGAAAAACAGTTATGCTTATTCTTTTGTGTTTACATACTAAAAAGAACAACAACATAAGAGTTCTTTTCTATGCCTCAAATTGGAGATTCGTAGAAAATAACCCGGCGGCCACACGATCAAGTTGTTCTTGATAGTCTTTTACATATATACATATACTGCTTGTCAAAATTTACATAAATTGAAAGCTGTGACGTAGGCTGCACTCAATTTGAAAGCAATTTACTTTCAAGATTTCATCAAGAAAACAATTTATAAAGACAAACATGTAATCAGCTGGTAAATTGAAAGTAAAATTGCCAAACAAATGGAAAGATGAAATTGAAAGCCATCTCGTGGTCAATTTAAAAAGTGTCAGTGTGTAAGTAAAAAAGTGAGAGTGTATTGCAAATTGAATGGTATTGAAAGGCAAAACTTGATCGTGTAACCACCAAGTAAGAAATAAAATAGAGACAGACAATTTTAAATATTTTGTTTTCTTTTTGGAAGAGTTGTTGTTTTTAAATGTTGCCGTTGATGACTTAAATTTTTTCATATGAATAATTTTAAATGTTACCGTTGATTTCTAAAATTATCTGCATATGAATAATTTTAATGTTGCATTATTAGTTACATTATAGAATGGATTAATTAAATTTTTTTCAACAATTCCGTGGTGCTGTGCTATTTTTTTAAATATTATTTGGTGTTACTTTAAATTAATTAGTGTTTGGTGTTTATTAGTTTAGACTTGATTTTATAGCCTATTTCTGGTGTGCGAAAGAATTCTTTCGTTCGAACAATTTGTGGAATTTGTATGGGAACTATGGTAAAATATGGATCGATTCTAAAAAGATTTGGTAAAATTATTAAGGTTGCAATAAAATATTTTTGGGTCAAATTTAATGTAACTACCAATAGTTTATGATTTGTAATGGGCACAAACGTATATGCCGTAAAGATTTTTTCTGAGGGTTATGTGTAATTTAGGACCAATTCATACATTTTATAATAAGCACCATTTTTGTTCAGCATACACGCATAATATACTTTCTGCCTTTGGTGGTGTGGGTAGAAAAACTAATTTTCCAAAAAGGAAATTAAATATTATTGCAATCATTCTCATTTAATACCCGCACTACCATAGATAGGGAGGATAATATGCGATTGTACTGAATTATGCAACAGATAAAAATATTGGTTCTTCAGTGTACCAATCAATTAAGTCCGTTTGGCTGGCTGGTATACACTAAACAAAGTCTCCATTTCTAGATTGCAGTCGATTGTGTCGACTGCTGGCCCATACTAGTGTATTGTAAATGTGCATAACCAAACAAGGTTTGGATACCATTTAAAGTCTTTTATATGTTTCACATTTCCATTGTATGTGTATATGCATTTGTTTATTTTATACATCTAAACATATGTATATTTGTATATTTGGAAATATGTTGTATTGTAAGTTGTTTTGTCGCAATTCCAGAGATATACTGCAAAAAAGTACCAAAAAAAAAGAGCAAAAATACCCGCATTCAACGTAACATACAAGCCGTCCATCTTTACAAATGTCACGTAACAACAGTATGAAATTCTATTTCAAACAGAATGGTACGTTGCAACTACGGTACATTACATTTCGGTAAGCTTTTGTATTGGTTTTCATATAACAAAAAGCGAACAGTTGACTGATACAGTAGAGAAACGGTAGAGCAACGTTCGTCTAACTGAATTAAATTTTTAATTTTGCCCTTCTTTTGTTTTTTGGAGTTATAATTATTTTTTATTCATTCTTAAAATAATTTTTTTTTATTATCTATATATAATAACTTTATTTATAAAAATATTGTATTTGCGAACCTGCTTCAACAATGCCTAAAAGGACCTGAAGTTCTAAATTGCAAAGATTAAGTAATTTAATAAATGAATTAATAATAATAAAAAATCGTCGCCTTTTTCAGCAACTGGAGTTGTGTCCCTGAACTTTATGGAAGATTATACGAAAGGATCTTGGCTTAAGAGCTTTCAAGATTCCACTTGTGCAGCAATTAAAGCCAAACGACCATCGTATGCGCCGCTAATTCGGCAAATGGGCTGAAGCACAAATTGATATTGATTTTAAATTTCCACTCAAAATTGTACTTTCCGATAAAGCCCATTTCTGGTTGAATGGATGCGCTTTATGGGCTGGCGGAGTCATTGGCCCATATTTCTTCAAAAACGATGACGTTTAGAATGCGAAAAGTTGTTAAAAATTGGTGTTCGAGATTGCGCCTTCTACACGCCAGCCGTGGCGACCACATGGCAGAATTCATATTGAAACATTAATTTCATAAAAGTTTCCTTCCAATAAAGCCCGTTTCATTGATATTAAAAATATATTTTCTTGTTTTATTATGATTTGAACTTGTGTCATTCTATAATTACCACCCTTTACAAACTTATATTCGTTTTTAAACATTTTGTGCCCAGTGCATATTTATAAAGCAAATCTTAAAAATTTATTAAAATTTTCCACAAAAAATCCAAAATTTTTTTACGAAAGTCTTCTAAATGCTTGCAGGGTAAAAACATTTTATGTTTGCGTCTTAAATAAAAGATTAAAAAAAAACACACGTTAAGAAAATAAAGTTCCTTGTGAACTTGTGCTGGTTTTTAACAAATGACATATTTTTATATATCAAACTGTCAACTATTTAAACTCTGTTCACAATGTGTAGAAATAACAAACATGAAAAAAATTATTAAATTAAAATTTCATTTCGTTCATGTTTTTTGGGTACACTAGGACTTAAGCCATTCCTACCCAGTACCCAGTACCAGTACCAGTAAAAACTTCGCTTACTTTTTCAAAATGAATAGCTTATTTAACTCATTATTTAGTAGCTTTCTTCTATAACTACATCTATAACAACTTCTATAACTACTTTTTTCTGGATGTATTTAAGTAAAAAAATAATGACTTACTTTTGAATGCATTCATTTTAGGACATCCTTTGTAAAATTCATTGGTTCTTTCAGTAGAATTGTAAGTAGTGCTCTTAAGTTGTTCTGATTACTCAACACATTATTTTGTAGGCGAAGTTTTTACTGGGTACGTAAGCATCTCCCTTTCTTTCGTTGACAATAGTTTTATGCCAAAGTTTCTGTTTCTAGGCTTAAAAAAGTACCAAGATTTTAAATCTTATGGGTTCTCATTCACTCAGGACCCTGCCCCTTCAATTTTATTTTTCTAAGTTCAATATTATAGAAATTTCAAAAAGTACCACATGTAGAACGGAAAAATTAAAGAACGAAATTTAATTTTCCATATTCCCTTTTTTGGATAAATTGATAAATAATTTGATAAATAATGTGTTAAGTAATTAGCAAAAAAGTAAAAATACTACTACCAATTCTACTGAAAGAACCGATGAATTTTACAAGGGATGCCCAAAATGAACGCATTTAATTGTAAGTCATTATTTTTTACCTACATACATCTGTAAAATAAGTAGTTATAGAAGCAGTTATAATAGTAGTTATATAGAAAAAATATACTTTATATTGAGTGAAAGAAGCTATTCATTTTAAAAAAGTAGGCGAAGATTTTACTGGGAAAATAATTTATAAAAAAAATACCAAAAATATGTACCCCCGATTTCCAACCTGAGTTGTCCAGAACGACATTTTGAGAAAACCGATTAAAATTTCTAGTCCTGAAAGGGACTTGTGAAAACTTATATTCCTACATCTGTTTCTTTACTTCTTGGGAAAAGTTCGTGAAAATGAGAGCAAGCATAAATTTCTCTCATAAAAAGACAAAACTACACAAAAGTACGGGAACAGAACAAATACAGTTTTAGGCACAAAATAAAAAGTCAGTGTTTTGACAGTCTTTACAAAACAATAAAAGATTGCGCCACTTCTGTTGAAATAAACAACTTTTAACAAAAATGAAACAATACAAACACTATTACAATAACTAACATAATTTTTTTCTAATATTGCAAACTTAAACTTTTTATTTAAGCACATTATTTTATACCACAACCCTTTTACAATTTGGTGTCATAATTTTGCAAAATAACAAATTAGGTTTCTGGTTCAACAATCTCTTTTATAGACCGTGCTGGCCTTTAAATATTTCTAAAATTTCCAAACTTCCGGTCGGGAGGCAAAAATGATTGTCTGTATATTTTTAATTTAACAAAAAGGCTTACGAAACAATTTTTCTATGAAAATTTCCTCTAATAAACGTTTGTTAAATTAAATAATCCTTTATGAATAAGGGGGTTAGTCTTTAACCAAAAGGCGGCCATTTCCAATACTATTTTATTATTATTTTGCCCGCTACAGCCATCGACGAAAGTTTAACACGATTAACAGTGTCTTCAAAAGTTGAAGCACAGCCGCGAATAATGTTGTAAGTGACAAAATAATTCTTTTTCAGCAGAGCAAAAAAAAAAAACGTTTTTAAAACGCAGGATTACATATTTTTACTATTTTTTTTAGATTATCAAAATTAAAGATAAAAAAAACTTGTATGAAAAATATCAAGAAATTTGTATTAAAAAAAAACAGGCAAATTTACAGTTTATAACTTTTTTTTATTGGAAAAACGTTTCAGATCCACAATCGTGATGCCATTTAAAACGTTTTTCCACTACGCAAGCGGCTTTTAAAACGTTATTCCAATTTGCAAAAATTAAATTGAATAAGTTTTTTAGTAACTTACAACGTTTTTTCACTGGCTGACTCTTTGTATTGTATTTTGAAGAGTGCATAATTTTGGATGATATGATCTTTAATTAATGAAAATGAGTTAAGTTAACGATAATTTGCAAAAAACAGATTTTGCAGAAAGTGGCTTTTACAACGTTTTTCGCGGCTGTCCTTCAGTTGTACTCATCAGCCAATGAAATAATGCTGAAGCTATTTGATTGGATCTTTTTCAGCACTTTGGTTCAAGCCAAGTGTAGATAATGTATTTGAAATATTTTGCGTCCCATTGGAAGGCTCTTGAGAAATTGTAAAATTATAAATATAAAGCAAACGGCTAAAGTATGCGCTTTGCTTGCGAACTTTTACGAAAGATAGCGTAATTTTCTCATCTTGAGGGCATTTAAGGTAAGCGTAAAAACATTTAGTCTTTAACTTGTAAATTCGAAAATGCCCAATTTTTTGTACTTCTTTCTTAGCCTTTTTTAACTGGATGCCCGGCGTAATCAAACTTAAGCGAAAGTCGTTGTTAAAATTCGTAATTAACTGGAACAAATTTCTGGATTATTATTATAAAACCCATGAAGTTTTTTTTATATTGAGGTGGCTGGTTTTTCACAGTAAATATTTCTTTCCCGCATATAATGCCCATAAAGCACCATAGTTTCCATATTATCCCTAATTCAATAAATGATTTTGATATTATTAAATTCGATAGAAACGTGTTTTAAATTATAAAAATTTTTTTTGTTTCAGTAGCTGCATAATTAACCAAAAAATTTGGCAAAAAGTCTTTTGTTAAATTTAATAATAGAATACATAGAGTTGCCATTAGATTTTATAACAGAGCTGGGATGTTTTGCATTTGCTCCTTTGCAAGACCATTTGCACCCATAAAGCAACAAACACAGACTGCGCATTCCTCTTTTCAAAAGAATTTCCTCTTACGCCTTGACGTCAAAACTTCGTTATAACTCCAACACAAAGCAAAATTCTTTTTCGCCGTTGCACAAACAATCAATTTGTACCAAACACTGAACTACGCTAACTTTTTTATATTGAAATATTTTGGATTCTTACGGCCTTAATTATAAAAAATAAAACAGGTTTATGAAACGGGTTATAAACCTTTTATAAACCTGTTTTATTTTCATAACTTAGGGGGTTATTTATGTCGACATAAATTTATTGGACCGATAAACTGTCCCTTAACGATTCTGGTTTTCTCAATATACCAACAAAAACCTTGTTTTTTGCTGGCAGAACCTCTCAAAATACATGGTAGGTGTCAGCTGATTGAATTTGTCTTATCGCTTTGCGACAGAAAAGAAGCAAATGAGACATTGAGAAAGTCAAAATTTTTTAATGTACAATGTTTCGTTAGAAAAAAAGACAATCACCTAATGAGAAAACGGCCATTAATGTATATAAACATAAACACTTGCATACACGCGTATGTATACTGTCTTATGCAAAATAGAGTTAAAGTTCACATTAGTTAACCAATGCATTAAGCCCATACACTAACCCATACACTTTTGCTCGGCTAAATGTATTGGTTAGCTAAAGTGAACTTTAACTTTTTTTGTGCATAAGACAGGAAGTGTATAAATGCGCTTAAAACTCAAAAATTTTTATAATTAAAAACCATCAATACAAACTTTTTTTATCTTACGTGTAGTTCTAAAACTGAATTTTATCAAAACATGTAACATTTTTAATACACTATCAATAAACTTTAATAATAAAAAATAAAACAACAGCAGTAGTAAGGCGTTTTTGTGCGTCATTAGTCTACTGCCAGCAAAATACTTTTAGATAACGCAATTTAGAACAGCATGCAGAAGTGCAAATAATGTTGCACACATCGAGTATTGGATTGCAGCACCAGCAGCATAACATCTGTAAAATGTTAAAAACATTTAAATTAAACAGGAATCCGATTTGAGTAAACAAAAAGAGAAACAAATTATAAAATGTGCTTACGTGGGAGATTGAGTAACTAATGACATTGTGCCAAAGGGGAAATCGGCATACTGAGTAGAGGCATTGTCTTCTATATCTATAAGTTGTGTAGTGTTAGGAAAACGTTCCCGCGTTAGAATTATGCCGAATGACGTTTCGGTATTTGTGGCATTTGTGTAGCCACAGAACAAGGCAAAGCTTTTGTAGTCGGTATTCAAGAGTTTATAGACGGTATATTCAGTTCTAGAAATTCCATCAATATAAGAAATATTGAAGCCATTGTTTAAATCGTTGGCCAAAGAAACGTTTGCATACATGGTTTGATTAACCCATAAGTATGTTGTTGAAACTGAATATGTGGTTGCAATTTCCATCACACTGTCCGGTTGTATCTCTGTAAAGTTAACTTTAACACAGGCAAGACTGGCTGGTGTTGGATTTCTTGCCACTTCCCACCACACACCGCTTAACTGGGCGATTGTTTGTTTTAAAGAATTTGGACCAGTGTAATGTTAAATCTAAGATGCAGTGACATACCTGAGTAGCATTAAAGGCCATGCTAGATGTCTGCGAGCATAGTGTCCGTGTATCTTGTGCTTCTCCTAAGCTTTTTGCCAGAAGCATCAGTCCAGTTATTAACAAGAACTTTAACATACTCGAGTGTGTTGTTCGTTGAGAACTACAAAACTAAATATTTCCTAATGGAATTTAGTAATTGAAAAAAGGCACAAAAAATCTGTTTGCAGCAGGATTAATTTCCGATTATTAATTAGTTTTCTTTTTTATTAAAAACTCATTAAAAGCTTTGTGACACTACAGGCACATGTGCTGATCATTACGAAAATTTTTAATCAGGAAAAAGTATTTTCAAAGAAAAAAGAAAATTTTTGCTATTCGGGAGGAGTCTGTCTGTATCTCAGATTTTTATTTAAAATGTATCGACTTGCGATCAAATTTATCGAATCAACAACAGCTAACTCAAATTTCATAACTTTTGGGGCTCAAACTTGTTCTGGTTTTCAACGACAAATGAATAAACAACCTTCGAATTTATAAAAAAATTATCTAAAAAGTAAATGTTCGTAAGTATGTATGTATATCATATCTGCGAATGGAAATAAAACAAACAAACATTAATACTGAAGTATAAATAATTTTGAGTTGGGAATTACATTGATACGCATGTGGGTATGTTTGCAAGTATCCATATATGTGATTTATAGAATGCACATTAGGGTAATGACTTTTTAAATTTTTTGCAAATATCAAATTGTACATGCCATAGCCAAAATGTCAAAAAAAAAATATTAGCAAACGCCATCTTTCTTTTTTGCTGGTTAAAAAAAAGATCCCGCACCAAACGATTTGAAACTTGTTCTATTAAAAAAAATAAACTATTTAGTTTACCATTGTCACAATTAAACGGCCAAAGTATATCGTAGCTATTTTAAAAAATCTAGCGGAAACTATTTGTATTTTGTTGTTAGCTTCAAGAGTAGAACTACGAATTTTTGCATTTGTTCTTTCAGAACTCCGTTAAAGGAACTACTACAAAAAACTTTATGTACATTTTTAGAAATTCCACTTGGTGCAGAAGAATTTTCTGCCAAAAGGACCAACAAACACAATGTTTAATTTAGTATTGGCTATCACGTGGTAACAGGTTCATGCCATCGTTTAAAATATGAATTTGTAATTAAGTTATTTATTTAAAAACAATTGTGATTTAAGTTGAACTGTTAATTTTCAATTTCAATATTTTTAGTTCATCAAATTTAATTTTCATTAAATTATTTTTTTCTGAAGGAAGGAATTTTACAACATGAAATTTTTATTAAAATTTATTGATAATTATCAAAGTAAATTAGTGGGAATACAAAATGTTTAATTAAAAATTATTATTCGTGCTTAATTCCCAATTTTTATTCTGATAAAAACACTGAAATTTATTGTTGATGGGATAAGCTATTCCTATACGTATTTCACTGGTTGCTTAGGCCAGATCGTCAGGAAACTTTATCCAAAAAGATTTTGGAAAAACTAAAGATATTAAACCAAATAAAACTGTTAAGCGTATAAGAATTATAGCAACAGTTATATTTGCAATATCAAAGTTTTAACAAAAAGCATCAACAATAAGCAGTGAGTTTATCTCTCCTTACATTCCCCCTTTTTGGATAAAGTTTCCTGACGATCTGGCCTAAGCAACCAGTGAAATACGTATAGGAATAGCTTATCCCATCAACAATAAATTTCAGTGTTTTTATCAGAATAAAAATTGGGAATTAAGCACGAATAATAATTTTTAATTAAACATTTTGTATTCCCACTAATTTACTTTGATAATAAACCGGCAAGTGCACAGCCTGAAAAAACTTCATGGCAACATGCTTTTTGAAATTTGTTTTTGTTTGCATTTTGTTTTTCTTAACCTGCTTACAACTACAATTATTGTTGGAAGAATTCCAATTAATTGTAGTGGGGAATGTAAGGAGAGATAAACTCACTGCTTATTGTTGATGCTTTTTGTTAAAACTTTGATATTGCAAATATAACTGTTGCTATAATTCTTATACGCTTAACAGTTTTATTTGGTTTAATATCTTTAGTTTTTCCAAAATCTTTTTGGATAAAGTTTCCTGACGATCTGGCCTAAGCAACCAGTGAAATACGTATAGGAATAGCTTATCCCATCAACAATAAATTTCAGTGTTTTTATCAGAATAAAAATTGGGAATTAAGCACGAATAATAATTTTTAATTAAACATTTTGTATTCCCACTAATTTACTTTGATAATAAACCGGCAAGTGCACAGCCTGAAAAAACTTCATGGCAACATGCTTTTTGAAATTTGTTTTTGTTTGCATTTTGTTTTTCTTAACCTGCTTACAACTACAATTATTGTTGGAAGAATTCCAATTAATTGTAGTGGGGAATGTAAGGAGAGATAAACTCACTGCTTATTGTTGATGCTTTTTGTTAAAACTTTGATATTGCAAATATAACTGTTGCTATAATTCTTATACGCTTAACAGTTTTATTTGGTTTAATATCTTTAGTTTTTCCAAAATCTTTTTGGATAAAGTTTCCTGACGATCTGGCCTAAGCAACCAGTGAAATACGTATAGGAATAGCTTATCCCATCAACAATAAATTTCAGTGTTTTTATCAGAATAAAAATTGGGAATTAAGCACGAATAATAATTTTTAATTAAACATTTTGTATTCCCACTAATTTACTTTGATAATAAACCGGCAAGTGCACAGCCTGAAAAAACTTCATGGCAACATGCTTTTTGAAATTTGTTTTTGTTTGCATTTTGTTTTTCTTAACCTGCTTACAACTACAATTATTGTTGGAAGAATTCCAATTAATTGTAGTGGGGAATGTAAGGAGAGATAAACTCACTGCTTATTGTTGATGCTTTTTGTTAAAACTTTGATATTGCAAATATAACTGTTGCTATAATTCTTATACGCTTAACAGTTTTATTTGGTTTAATATCTTTAGTTTTTCCAAAATCTTTTTGGATAAAGTTTCCTGACGATCTGGCCTAAGCAACCAGTGAAATACGTATAGGAATAGCTTATCCCATCAACAATAAATTTCAGTGTTTTTATCAGAATAAAAATTGGGAATTAAGCACGAATAATAATTTTTAATTAAACATTTTGTATTCCCACTAATTTACTTTGATAATAAACCGGCAAGTGCACAGCCTGAAAAAACTTCATGGCAACATGCTTTTTGAAATTTGTTTTTGTTTGCATTTTGTTTTTCTTAACCTGCTTACAACTACAATTATTGTTGGAAGAATTCCAATTAATTGTAGTGGGGAATGTAAGGAGAGATAAACTCACTGCTTATTGTTGATGCTTTTTGTTAAAACTTTGATATTGCAAATATAACTGTTGCTATAATTCTTATACGCTTAACAGTTTTATTTGGTTTAATATCTTTAGTTTTTCCAAAATCTTTTTGGATAAAGTTTCCTGACGATCTGGCCTAAGCAACCAGTGAAATACGTATAGGAATAGCTTATCCCATCAACAATAAATTTCAGTGTTTTTATCAGAATAAAAATTGGGAATTAAGCACGAATAATAATTTTTAATTAAACATTTTGTATTCCCACTAATTTACTTTGATAATAAACCGGCAAGTGCACAGCCTGAAAAAACTTCATGGCAACATGCTTTTTGAAATTTGTTTTTGTTTGCATTTTGTTTTTCTTAACCTGCTTACAACTACAATTATTGTTGGAAGAATTCCAATTAATTGTAGTGGGGAATGTAAGGAGAGATAAACTCACTGCTTATTGTTGATGCTTTTTGTTAAAACTTTGATATTGCAAATATAACTGTTGCTATAATTCTTATACGCTTAACAGTTTTATTTGGTTTAATATCTTTAGTTTTTCCAAAATCTTTTTGGATAAAGTTTCCTGACGATCTGGCCTAAGCAACCAGTGAAATACGTATAGGAATAGCTTATCCCATCAACAATAAATTTCAGTGTTTTTATCAGAATAAAAATTGGGAATTAAGCACGAATAATAATTTTTAATTTATTGATAATTTTCTTGGCTGAGCTGGGGCTCGAACCCGGGTTGAATTTACATGTTTTAAGAATCACCACATTCTTTCATCAGAATTGAGTTCTAACCTCTGCTCCGCTGCGGTGCCTGCCAGCCAATAGTCAAACATGAATCTTTAACCAGTGGTACTGGTGGTTCGAAATTTGCTGTTATTATCATTTCCAATTTTATATTACATGTTGAAAAAAAAAAAAAAAAAACAGAGGAAAGGAAGCAACATGTAATATAAAATTGAATTGAAATTAATTATTTATTAAATATTTGTACACTTTAATAATAAATTCTGTGCCGGCCTTTGCCAATTTGACGTCTCGTGCAAAATTTTTACTTTTGATATTTAAAACGTTTTTTTTTTTTTAAACATACGGGCAATAAAAAGACATAAACAAAAATATGTCAATTATGTGGTGATATGTTCCCTACACGCAGGGAAAACACATTTTTCGATATGATCACAAAACAATTTTTAACGAAGCACTCACTTTTTAATATATTATGGTTACTTTAACCACTTTATTGTCATCGGCAACCATATTATGTGTAAATGTGACATCCATAAAGAAGCCACAACCATATTGTGGTTGCCTCCGAACATGTTTTGGCCAATAATAGTAACAATTTGTTCACTTCTATTAATTGTATTGTTTAAATTAATAACAAAATGCTCCAAACGTTCCATTATTATTAGTGGTAAACATATTATTGTGCTTATTAGCATGTTCGGATGCAACCATAATGTGGTTGCCGGTGACAAGAATATGTTGTACGTACGTTTAACAATGCTTTGTTAAAAATAGTTTTGTTGGAGGTAACCATATCGAAAATGTGTTTTTTTTTCATGACCATGCAGAAATATCTCTCACTGCTTTTAACCTGAAAAAAAGGTTCGAAACAATATAAAATTCTTTACCGCTTATTCTTGTCACAACCACAACCTTAAAACTTCTATGAGGGTACCGCGGCGATTAGTCTATTAGTTGCCCGCTCTTTAAATGCTTTATAACACCAAGATGCTCCAAAAAAAAAATACCAAGAAAAATTGGTTAAATAATTAATTTACGTGCCCAACTCAGGCCTTTGAATTTTGAATGCACTTCTTCCCAAAAGTTAATTGTGTGTGTCAAATAATTATTTTCTCAATGTCTGGGTTGTGGCAAATAGCTCTTATGCCATTGTGAAATCCTTATTCAGAATTTTCTAGAAATTCAGACCAAAAAACCACTTTGGCAGTGCATAAAATCTGAATTTTCTTAAACTTCATAAATCGTTAGAAAGTCTTAATTTTTCTAAAGGTGAAAATTTTGAACTTAATTTGTATGTGTTAGTAGAATTTTCGAGCAGCGCCTCTAACAACTTAGCGCCCTACGGCGACCGCACAGTTTGCACGTCTCTTAAGCCGCTTCTGAAGAAGTTATTGTCTCGACCTTTCGGCCATAAATATCAACAATAATAAATAATTCTCATTTCAAATTTTTTGCTCGTCAACTGATAACAACTATTTTTTGTTGTAAAGTATCATTTCCATGAACAAACTTTAAAATCAAGTACACCTTAAAAAAAGATATCGCTCATTTGCTGCACCGTCGTCATAACTCCAAAAAATACATTTCGAAATAAACGTGTTTAAACTTTCAGTCTTTGATTTGCTTTTACCTCTTAGAAAAAATAACGATACATTCTCCTCAAACGGGGAAAGTATAAAATATATAAAGATGAATTTTGTACACTAACATCACTTTTTTGACTTATGACGACGTTGCAGCAAATGAGCGATATATGTATAAGTGTAGTACAAACACATTAGCGAGCATATGAAAGTACTACATGAATATACACTCTGCGACACTTGAATAGCACACACAATAAGTACTTAATTTTGCTAAAATCTTTAGCAACTTTTCGTATGTCTTTACACTATTTTCGTAAAACAAAAAAAAAAAAAATATTGAAAATGTCTTGTTACGTGTTTTTTGCACTTTTTGCACGTTGCTGACTTGCGACACTTAAATAGCAGCTCCCTTAAAGAAGTTTATGTTTTCTAAGTAAACGTACGCTTGACGTGATTTATTTTAACAAATTTATTAACCAACTGATTTGTGTAAAATTTTATATAAAATGGGTCGATGAA
Source organism: Pollenia griseotomentosa (assembly GCA_963931875.1). Classification (NCBI taxonomy): domain Eukaryota; kingdom Metazoa; phylum Arthropoda; class Insecta; order Diptera; family Polleniidae; genus Pollenia; species Pollenia griseotomentosa. Next base: position 258,948,183 of record OZ007560.1, on the reverse strand, counting down.
AATATTTAAGGATATGGGACTTTCGATTGCAGCAATATCCAAGAAGATAAACAGAAGTCAAAAAGTTATTTCGCCATTTCTTTCAAATGAGTTCAACTATGCCAACGACTTAAAAGGTCGAACAGAAAATGTGTTATCAAACTCAGAGAAAAGACTTTCTGCCTGTTTTTCAAAATAAAATAAACATTTTCGCTTGGGAATTTGTATTTAAACAACAATAAGAAACCTCAAGTTTGTTTTTGTTTTCAATAAAAATTTTTAAACGAAAATTTTTATTTTAGTTTGAAAACCAGGCAGTTAGTGCGAGCTTAACATGCATCATATAAGGGTCATTCCAAAGTGTTGCACGTGACAGTCGTACGCATCAAAAATGCAATAACATTTTAAACATCAAATATTTTTACGTTCTTTTAACCCTAAATTTATAGTACTAAGAAAGCACTATTATCTACGCTAAAGTTAATTGGGGGCGCGATTCTAGATCAAAGATAATGGCAAAAGAAGTAGCAGTTCGAACGTGAAAAAATAGAAGTAGTTTTTGTGGCCATGTATAAAAAGGCGTAATTCAGCGAAACCTGGCACAATTTTTCAGTCAAACTACTTTCAGAATTTTACGTAGCAATGTAACATTAAAATGTCTTTGGTTTGATTCCAAAATCTTCTGTATTTGTTTTTGTTTACGCTAAAATCTGGTTCGATACGTGACATTTCGAACGTGAAATTTTTCCATCCGAATAACATATTTCTCTTCGAACTCTTCCTTCGATTACAGACCATGTATGAAATTTTTTTGGAGTAATTTTTATCAAATATCACCTCTTTTAAGGAAGATAATATTAAAGAAAACATACAATAAAAAATTATCACAAATAAGAAATTACGTTTGCACAACTTTGCAGTCTGGTTGTTTATCAAAGGGAACCAATTTATTTGTAAATTTATAAAATAAGTAAAATCTAAAAAGTTCTCTATAACAATATCGTAAAATAATCAGCTTTTAATAACGTTTAAATTTTCGGTCACGGTGGACCTTTTGACGCAAATGCCCATAAGCAGAATAAAAAATAAAGAAAAAACTAACTCTTACGCAGCCCACAAGGAGAAATGGCGCAGATTCTGCAATACGTTTATGACGTACACAACTCAGAGTCATCGGATTGTTTTCTCTGCCTTATTTAGAGAGGGGCCCGATGGTTACAGCTGTTACTTTTTTAACATATGAGAGGAACCACGACATATAGTTCGGTTACATAGTCGTGCGGGAGGTGTAATTGTCCGGGGAGAACTTTCATTTGATGGCACTTATTACTTAAAATTTTTTTGTACAAAAATGAAAGCCACCAACCGTATTTAAGAACTAGAAAACGCTTTTCCTGCTCTGAATATTCTTTTTAGACCTTTTGCTTGGCTATTTCAACAGGATAATGCTCCTATCCATACCGCTCTAATTGTGAAATCTTATATACAGAGTCAAAACAGAGAACTTTAAAGCTGGCCCCCATATTCGCAGGACTTAGGGTATTGTAGAAAATGTATGTAACGGATGGTTATCTCAAAAAGTTTATTAGAGTGGCTGTTCACTGTTCCTGAACTTATTAAAGCCATATTTTTTAAACAGGATCTGTGAAGTTTTAACTAATTTTTAATAAAATGGAAAATTACAAAAAAAAACCTGCAAATTGTAGTGTGGAATGTAAGAGAAGACAAACTTACTGTTTATTGTTGTTGTTGTTTTTGTTTAAGCTTTGATATTGTTACAAGTAAAACTGGTGCTTATAATTCTTATTCGCTTAACAGTTTTATTTGTTTAATATCTTTAGTTTTTCTTTTTTTTTCTTTAGATGAAGTTTCCTGATGATCTGGATTAAGCAGCCAGTGAAATGCGCATAGGAATAGCTTATCCCATCAACAAAAAATTTCAGTGTATTTATCAAGAATATAAAGTGGGAATTAAGCACGGCTTACAAAATCTTGTTAATTGAAAACTTTGTATTCCCAAAAGTTACTTTGATAAAAAAAATAATTTTTTTTTTATTTATTTATTTATTTATTTACTGCCTGTTTTTAGAAAATCAAAACAAGTGAGTGAATGAGAAATTATATTAAAAAAACAACAATAAAAAACGAAAATTTGTTCAGTCACTCACTTGTTTTCATTTTCTAAAAACAGGCAGTTAATTTCTTACCCCCGCATTCACAAACTTTTATTATTGATAACTTTCATAGTAAATTTGTTCTTTAAACCTTTATTAAATTTAAAAAATTTTTATGAATACAGGCATTATTTATTATCTTTCTGCTTGTTAACAAAAACAGAACAAAAATTATATCAAATCTGTCGTTGCCGACATGAATTTTTTTCATTGCGTTGTAATCTACTAACTTAGTTAAAAAAATGTCATGCTTGGAAAAAAGTTAATTTAGATGGGCCGCGGAGTGTATAAAAGAAAGTATCGTTACTAAAATCATGACCGGGTATTTATATTTTAGAAGAAATTTTAAAAAATTTTAAGCCAACCAAGCACATGGAAATGGTGTCAATAGATTCAACGGTTTCGCTTTAATTAAAATTATGTTACTTGGTTTTTTTTTAAGCTTGGTCAACGTTTGAAGGCAAATATCGACTTAAAGCTTTTGTTAAGTTTTTCATTAAATATTATATTCTTAATATTTTGAAATTTTTCGTGTACGTGTTCCATGACGGTTTAACCACACAAGACAGAACGCCACAATCAACTCTTTAAACTCCAGCTTTATCTCTCACCACACGTACTTTAAAATTTTTTTTATGTAATGAACAACAATAATATGTTTGTGGGCACTGCGGGGACCATAATATGTGTTTTAGTCATTTTGCAGCAGTGTTTTTATTCTGCACTTAAATATTTCTATTAAATAATTAAACATTTTTTTTAATCGCCGGCCATTAGAAAAAAGCGTTTGACATTGGAATTAAGATTGTTATTAAAATTTGAGCAATAAATCACTTTTTGGCAATTAAATAATTAAGCTCTCACATGATGATAACATGCGCGCAGAAATTCTATTAAATTCCATAAATTTCAAGTTCGTCACAAACAAGAAATTCAGTTTTTAGGTACAACTGTCTTGTCGCAATGTTATAGAAATATCTAATCAAAAACTACCTTAAGACAGGATGAAAAACACAATAACACATCACAAATTAGAATGTCAATGTTTGTGAGTCAATAGAAGGAAATGGAACTTATACGTTAATTCTCCCTTATCAAGACGAAAACAAAAGAAAAAATCGCAATTAATTTGCTTTGGCCAAACAAAAACTGATTCATTTAGTATTTGCACTGTTCGCTATAAATTGTCTTCGAGTTGAATTGAATCATACATTCATACACACGCACAAACACATTCAACCATTCTTTTTTTACATACGTACATATAAACAAACAAGTAGAAATGGGGTTGCTAGTTGGGACTTATGAAATTCGAATTCTTTTGTTATCTTATCTGTTTTAACTGTTTGTGCACCATGTTGGCTTATTTATTTTGATGGAACAACATTAAAATTTCAGTAATTAATTATGTATAAATGAATGTGTTAAAACAAGTGCAAATAAACATACCCGCGTAATTGTGTAGGGGTGGTGACTATCTCTAAAAATAGATAAAAAAAGATGGGAAACGATATTTGCTGAAAAAGCTAAAAAATTTAGAAATAGAAATAATGAAACTTAAATTAACGTCAAAAATAAAGAGAGATTTCCATGTATGTAACTTTTTTAATTGTCTTTTACTATTCAATGAAAAACGCAAAAAAATTAATGTTTCTTAAAAATTTTGCACATGTCTAGGCGAAATTAAATTGTTTTTATTTAAATGTTTTTCTTTAATTTTTAATTGAAGTTTATAAATTAAAACAGTTGTACATTGTTTTGCGTTCGGTAGTTCAATGCACAAGTTTTAGAAGAGCATAGAAGGCAGCAAATAGAGCTGCCAGGGCAGGAACTGAAGTGCCAGCAGAGTTGTGGCATCTGAAAGAGAAAATCAGTTTTAGGTAAAAGTCAAGACTTTTCACATTCACATCTTAAAACTTACGAAGTGGATTGTGTTATATTGGCGGTGGTGCTGTCATTGAAGCCCGAAAGGATTTGAGAGGCGTTACTTTTGAGTTGCATTAACCAGGTGGAGTTAACAATTTGGTTGCGGGTTAAAATGATACCAAAAGAGGTTGAGGGGTCACTGGCGTTGGTGTAGCCACACAAAACGACACTTGAGTTATAGTCAGTGCTTAGAATTTTGTAAGTTGTGTTGGCACCATTGGCATTGCTGTAGCTGACATTGAACCCGGTGTTGGCATTGATCTCACTAATGTTGACGTTGACCTGGGCTTTTTGGTCCCTTAACAAGCCAGTTTTGGAAGCAGAGTACATTGTTTTTATGTCGAGCTGTGTCTGATTTTTAGCAACATCAATGTGAATATAGACGCAGGAAACATTTTTAGCTGGAGCCCGAATTTCTTCATACCAATTACCCGCAAACTAAATTTGTAATTTGAACAATTTAAACTGACTGGCTTGCAGTGCATAGGAATTATTGTTAACTTACCAAAGTGGCATTGACATTCGACATACTAGTCGCCGTTTGACATGTGGTTGGGACAGATTGAGCCTGAACACTTAAGACACTCAAAATTATAGCCAAAGCTACGGCAATGATTTTTGATTGAAACATTTTCGAATAAGTTTTTAAAAGTATTATCTGCTTTTTTGTTAATATCCTTCTATAACAATTCGTATAAGGGGTATTTGTATGTTTGTCACCCTTTTCGTTCGCGTGTAAAAATATGACTGAAATTCTATCTACAATGTTTATAATAATTTATATTTTCATATTCTTCATCGTCGTTGTATATCAGTATCTTCTTCATGATATTTTATCTTTTCTGCGAGTGGGCTTCACACCGAAGCTTATTTTGTACAAGTTTATAAGAGATAAGAATTATTCAACACGTTCAAAGTTACAACATACACAAGTTCATACGAGTATAAGCATTAATATAGTCTAGTATTTTTAGTCTGAATCCATGAATCAGTTTTATATTTATACCTGCATTGAAAAATACTTAATTTTAGATAATTTTGTGGGAATTTTGTTGGTTGATTGTTAAACATCTGCTTTATTTTTCTCAATTGTTTCCCAAAAGCAAATCAAAAACTGTTAAATTTATGTGTCTAAATTTCATTAATTGATTGAACAATTTCTTGTTAAGTTATTTGTTATAAGATGTACAGGAATATAAATTTAAAATTTCGTTACTATCGGTGAAAACATGTTGCCCTTAACCTTTATCCTGTATTTGAAAATTAAGATGAACTTGCGTTTGTGGTTAAATTTTGTCTCATATGAAAAATTTATTTATTTTTCTACTATTCACTTCAAGAGGTGGCTAAGTTTACACAAAAAAAATTGATTTTAATTAAAAAATTTGTGATATTAATTAACTAATTAATTAAATTTGCACCAGAAAACAAATTAATAGTATCAATTATTTTATTTTTGTTTTAAGGTTTAATATGAAAAAAACTTGTGGGAATTTTTTTCAGTGTTATTTTCATAAAATAGTAGCTTGCCCAAAAAAGTTATGCAAAAACGTTTTTCTATTTCCAAAGCATTCTAAAAACTTAACACATATTTCGAAATCAAACATAAATTTTAAAAAGCAAAACACTTATCGCCTTATAAAAAAAGTTAAAGTTCACATTAGTTAACCAACACATTTAGCCCATACACTTTTGGTGAGCTTAATCTTCTGGTAAACTTATTTGGGTGGTTTTTTCCATTAATATGCACTAAAAACATAAGTATTCTTTTTTTCTATGATTGTTTCACAGAAAAAAATAACTACAGTTATTAGGTAATTAATGAAAATTTTTTAAAAGTTATCAAATATTTTCAACAATTAACATGTTTGTAAATTGTCATATTAACAATTTGTTTCAGTTAAAAAATAAATATATATACAGTCGACTCTCGATAATTTGAAATTCAAGGGACCAGAGAAAAAGTTAAAATAATCGAGATTTCATATCAACGAGCAATGAGCAAAAGCAAAAAGAAAAGCAAAGAAATTGTATTTTTTATTTTACATAGCAACTGTCGATGTGTTGTGTATGCTTAAAGCAAACAATTTTAATTTTTGTTTTAAAAACAGAAACAAAACCACATTACGAATTCAAATTACCAAAAACTTCAAATTATAGAACGGTGTCGGGCAAGAAGTCATTTCTATAAAGCAGCACATATAAACTAAAATAAATCATTGTTTTATTTATTTTATATTTTGCATAAAACACAGCACATTAAAATAATTCAAATTATAGAGCGTGGAGGGGACCAAATTACATAGATTTTTTTCAATTTATTAAATGTTTTTCAAGGGACATGGAAAACAGTTCAAATTATCGCGAGATTCAAATTAACAATTTTCAAATTATCAAGAGTCGACTGTATGTATAATAAAATTTATTTTGTGTAAAAAAAAAAATATTAAATACAATATGAAAAATTTTTAAATATTTTGGGTTTAAATCACTAAAAGGCCAAAAGATAGGTAGATTGTTGAAAAACTGAATCAATCTTTAGGGTAAGTAAAGTTATGGTTTAAATAATTAAAAGGTTTTAACGGGTCATTCGTTTATTTTAGTTTTCAGATAGTAGTCAATAGTTGTGTCAAGATTCCCCTTTGTGCAGATGTTAAAACATTATTGTGCATCCAGCTCTAGGTCTGAATAAGTATGCTGAAATAAATATTTATGGTGTTTGTGATGTAGTTTTTAATATATATTTCAATAAAAATTAACCAAACAAATAATTTAAATGCATTTCATTCTTTTAAAAGGCAATCAGCTAGTCCTTAACAAAATATTTGTTTAATATGATTATCTCGTAATTAAAATTTGTATATGATTATTAACAAATATTTTATTCAATATTACAACTTCGTTGCTTAAAATATTTGTTGAGTATCAACAATTTGAATTAACAAAAGTATTTTTTATATTTACAAATTCGGTTGTTGGTGCCTTTTCAATTCAAAAATTAATTGCTTTGACGAATTTGGTATTCAATATGACAATTAATTTGTCGCAATTTTTTTCTGTGTATTTTTGCCACAAAAAAAAAAATTAATATTTTATTCAGAAAAAAAATTTCAAGTAGTTTTTGTGAAGGAAACTCTTTAATCAAGAGTTAAAAATGTAAAATTGACAAATCTATTGGTATCTATGATATGGACGAGAAATCAGTGTCTCAAAACTTATAAAAAGTCATATCCTTAAAACAAAAAGTCATACCTTAAAAAAATTTTAAAAAATCTTTAAGAACAATTGTGATTTTAGTTGAACTGTTAATTTTCAATTTCAATATTTTTAGTAAGGCTTTCAAGACAAAGTCTTAACGGAAAGAATACGCAACATGTAATATAAAATTGAAAATGATAATTACAGCAACTTTCAAACCACCAGTACCACTGGTTAAAGATTGATGTTTGACTGTTGGCTGGCAGGCACCGCAGTGGCGCAGAGGTTAGAACTCAAAGAATGTGGTGATTCTTGAAACATGTAAATTCAACCCAGGTTCGAGCCCCAGCTCAGCCAAGAAAGTTATCAATAAATTTTAATAAAAATTTCATGTTCTAAAATTCCTTCCTTCAGTAAAAAAAATAATTTAATGAAAATTAAATTTGATAAACTTAAGCCTATCTAAAAATATTGAAATTAAAAAACTTTTATTTTAAGATGTACACCACTGTAAATTGACAATTTAATAAATATGTGGGAAAAAGGATTTTAATTAATTGCCCATGGGCAAAGCTTCAATTATTTTGTAATATTTTTCAGGAAGTTATAGCATTACTATTACTACCCGATTAACTGATCGGTTAATTTAAAATTGGCTTTTTTCGATTAACGATTAAACCGGTTAATTTTAGTCGATTAACCGAAGTAACATAATTTAAAATTTTTTGTAGTATTTTAACATATTTTTTTGTGTTTTAAATTATTTTTTTGTGTTTTTGTAAAACGTATGTGCTTAGAAAAATATTTTCTTCCTTCTAGCAACACATTCTTTTAAAACAGTACAAAATCAGAAATTAAGAAATCCGGAAATAAATTTTTTGCAGAATATTTCATGCTGAGCTTTGCCAGGATGAGTCAGATGATGATCTGACAAAAAAGAAACTCTCGATTGTAAAACAAACAATCTTTTAACAGCACTCATTAACCGAATCAATAAGAAGTGTTTAAAATTATAAAAATTAAAACTGCAATTTAATGTCGTAATGGAAGATTTTATATGTTTAGAGAAATACAGGAAAAGAACTGAGAAATTAAAGAATCTGCATTATGGGTTGCTTTCAATTTCTCCAACATCTTCGATAAGTAAAAGAATTTTTTTCAAGTTAATAATCCCTTAAATCCCAAACATTTAAACCAAACTGTTTTTCTAAAAGATTATTTAAACTATTGAAAAAGTTATTAATAAAATGATCTCACAGTTTATTTCTTATTAACCCCCAATTTCACCAACTTCAGTTTTAATTAACTATTAGTTATAGCTCTCAAAACATATTGTTAACTGGAAGTAAAAGTTATAGTTAGTTTTAACTGAACTTGGTGAAATGGGGGTAAATGATATATATATGAATTACCTTTTATTTGCTCGTTTTAGTTCAAGAATTATTTTGTTTGCTAATAAATTCCAAACAGTTAATAATTTTTGCATTTTAATTTATTGAAATTTTTTTATTTATAACAAAACTTTATTAATCGGTTAACCGATCAATAACAAAATTAGCCGATTATTAACCGATTTAACCAAATTTTCGGTTAATTAATGGAGCGATTGACCGATTAAAGCAAAATCCCGATTAAATGAATACCCTAATATATATGTACTTACGTTAACTGCCTGTTTTTAGAAAATGAAAACAAACTTTCGTTTTTCATTGTTGTTTTCAATATAATTTCAAAGTTCCGGTGTAACATTTTTTTCAAGATAATTTAATTTACCTTTTTAAAAGTGAAAACATATTTTGATTTGAATGTTAGTCCATGTCCTTAGCACCCACCGGCAAAAATGCTTATTTGATCTACTTATTAATTTTATAAATAAGATTCAAATCGGACAAGTAAGCACAAATATAAGCTCATTAACATTGTGTTAAATTGTTTTTCAGTTTTTATTCAAAAGTCGTTCTTTCTGTGAGTATCCTCAATTAGTTTCTTCAGTACATAATTGGTCAGATCAACATAACAATCTTAAAAATAAGACCACAACTATAAAAATAAATATCAATTGCAAGAACTCAACTAAGTTTTATTTTAGAAAATCATGGTAGAACTCATAGTTATATTTTAAATGTTTCTAAATTCCAAAATTTTTTTGGTAAGCTGAGTTGTTCAGATGCCTTTAAACCGGAGAATATGGGTTATGGTTGCTAAATTTGTGCTATCCGACGAATGCGTGCTCAACTTTTATTTAGACTTTTAACTTAAAATTTATTAATTTTTGTTTATAGTTGATAGTGGAGGTCAAGGCGAATTTACACCAGGTGAACTTGTCTTGCTACGTAAGCAACAGCTGATAACTAACCTTGTGTCAAAATGGTATACCGTGCTGGTGGTTGTGAGGAATCTTTACTAAATTCTATAATTTTCGCTTAAAATTATGAAATTTAAAACTTTTTTAAGTTATTACATTTCAAAACACACAATTTGAAATTCAAAACAAAATGAAATATTTGTTTGAATTTCTGGCACAACGTTAAAATATTTTACAGTGTTATAAACGTTTTCAAAATAAGACCACCTTGTATGAATTCGCCTTGGTGGAGGTCTGCTTTGAATAACTCACTTGCTTGCTTTACTCAAAGTGCACAACATTTATTCAAATATGAAACACTCAAAAAGATAAGGAGAGAATAAACGAAAATAAACAAAAATAAGAGTGAAAGAATTGAGTTAAAAACTTGTTTACTGTAAATTAAATGACTGTTTTAGAGTGCAAGTTTACATTCAAATAATTTTTGAATTATTGAATCTGTTTAAATTAATTTCAGTTCATTGACATAATATGTGTGTAAGTTTGTAGCATCTTTTATTTATAAGAGATTAGCTTACACATACATACATAATATGTATGTACAAAAAAAAAAAAAAAAATTTAAGAGAGAAGTTTAAATTCAAAGAACTTTGCATTCCAAATATATTTGAATATTCAACTCATTTGACTTGAGTTGACTGAATTGAGTGTGTTTTATTTGGTTTTCTCATTTGTTTTGTTATTATTGGGTGCTCGACACATTGTAGTTAAAGACAAATGAGAGTGCTGCAATTGCTTTTTATTCATTCTTGCAGACCTCTAGTTGATAGCAAGCTGGACTATCAGTGCGAGGTTTACGAATTTGATTGCCGCCAAAGACTTTGGTCTGTTTAACTATAACGGGCTGGGCTCTTAGCCTGCGTTACTTTTACTAGATAAAAATGTGGGAATATAATTTGTTATTGTATTTGTAAAAATAAATGCAGATATGTTCCCTTCTTCATTTGTAGACCGATAAGGCTGAGTTTCAATAGCAAAAAATTCCAGATATACAGTCATGCCACAGAGTACAATCCCGTTCGAAGAAAACATATTTGCTTATTGATAGAAAGTGTATTTCGATAGTGTTTAAACCTTTCAGATACAGAAAACTACAATTCCGTTCATGAAAACCAAAATGGTTTCATTCCGAAAAACTTTTTCGTCGTTTTCTGAAGCACCAAAATACGGAATGAACTCCGTTTCCGTACGGAATTGTACTCTGTGACATGGCTGATAAATATATAAACACAATCATAATTAAAGTGTTCGGAAACCCCCTTTCAACGCACATACGGAAAGACAGCCATCGTTAAATAAACTTCGCTTCTCATAAAGACACGGACTATATAAATGTACACACTTTATAGTGTCAAAGATCAATATCAAAGAAATTAGAAACGGAACGACACCGGTAAAGGGTATAAAAAGTAGGCCCTAAACAAAAATTTACTTTCCTCTATCAACAGTCGTTTGTGTTCTTAATATGAGAATAGACTTGACATTAATGAAATAATTAGTAACCAACTTGATAATTTTTTTTAAAACAATTACGTCAATTTATCAAATGGTATTAACTTATAAAGCACTGATTCATTCATATGGGTTGAAAATTTATCAGACAAATGTTTTTTGTATTATTTATGTTGAGCTGAAACAACCATGAAATTAAAAACTCAAGTTAGACATAAGAACTATTCTTACACTCATGAAATTACTTCAGTAACTGATTGTGGGTTACTGAATTCGTTTTTCGTACTGTTAAAATTTAAAAAATTTTCGTTATTTTACGAATATTTTTATTTTTTAACATTTATGTTTTTTATTCAAAAAACAAACTACCAAAAAATAATGTTTTGCCCAAGGTACGTACACATATGTTTGTCAGCTGTTTACCCCAGTTAGAACCCAATTGTCAAATTTCGTGTATATGATCCAAAATTTGTACATGTGTGCGTTAAATTGTTTTTGTTTTATATGAAGACAATTTTGACAAGTCGGGTTTTTTATAGAGCAGCATGTCTACACTCCCAAATGAGTCTACCTTGTGTTAATGTACCGTGGTTTTGCCGTACTCATATTGTTATGTATTTTGATTTTTTGACGGTAAAAATATATTTTTTAAAAGTAAGAGGGAGCTTACACGGTGCCTTTTCAGACATGTCTAACAAACACGTCTGTTTTGTTTGTCGGCGATCGAATTTTGATGTTTTCAATTTGTATGTATATGTAAATTAGACTATTAGATATGAAAACAGACATGTTTGGAAAGACATCGTGAAAAGACAAAAGGTTTTTGGTGGCATGTTCAAAAGAGAATGTAAAAAACAGACATGTCTGGAAAGACACGGTGTAAACTCCCTCTTACTTTTAAAAAAATATATTTTAGCCGTCAAAAAATCAAAACTATTAAAGTTTACGGAATATGCTGTTTAATAAATAAAAAGTTTAAAAATTAATGTAAAATTCGTTTATTTTAAATGAAATGTAAATGACCCGTTTTTAAATGAATTTTAAGTTGTTTAAAATGAATTTTCGTTTGAATTTAGCGACATAATATTTTGAGTGTACAAATAGGTACATGCAAACTTATAATAAAAAAGCTCATCTCTAGTGAAAATTTAAAAATTTTAAATAGTTTTATCGTTGCCGTAAGAATCTTAAATTTTGTTTTCTTTTCCAAATTTATTTATTGAATGGATTCTTATATTCATAGATGGGCACTTTGCAGTACCAGTACTTATTCAGTATTTTTTTTTTTACTGGTACTGCACTTGAATTTTCATTACCAGTATATTTTTACTGATTACTGAAAAAAAAAAATCAGTACTCAGTAAATTTTACTGATTACTGGAAAAAAAATCAGTATTCAGTAAATTTTACTGATTACTGAAAAAAAAATTCAGTAATCAGTAAAGTTTACTGAATACTGAACAAAATTACAGTAATAAGTAAATTTTACTGAATACTGAAAAAAATCAGTAATCATTAAATTTTACTTATTACTGATAAGAATGCAGTATCGGGAGGTTTTTACTACCTATACATAAAAAAAAAAAATAAGAATTATAAAACTGTACGAATTTTCATACTCAATAAACGGTAATAAAACGAAATTCCAATATCCATATAAAACAAAGGAACAGATGAACTGCTGATTTGTGGTCGGGTGGAAGTTATATTACCGTACTGTAGAATAAATGTTATACATATGTGGCACAATTAAATCAAAAATTAAAATTAAACATATAAGCAAATAAATAATAATTAATACAAATAAGTAAACAAATATAAAAAGAATATAAAAAACGAGTACATATAAATGAATATGGGCATTTCCTGGGGTCACGAACGTACGTTCGTACGCTTTTGATGTACAAATAATATAGAAAACACAACTTTTCCTAGCATTTTTTTTTGCGATTCGACAGCATTTGGGTAGCCGTATGTTTAGTGCAAAAGATGGATCTCATCGAGTTTAAGTTTTCATAATGATAGTTGTAAACATGTGGTCACGAACGTACGCAAAATAGAAGTCAACTTTGGCTGACAGCAGTTAAATGTAAAAATCTGCGTAATGGAACGGAATATTCAAAAGTGATTAAATTATTTTAAAAGTGTATTAATGTAGGTCTCCATGCAGAATTTACCAAAAAAAATATCTCTTTTGGTTTTTGTTTAATTGGCTTAAGTACCGGTCGCGAACATACGATTTTTCCATATGTTTTTTTATTATTATCACCATGCAGTTTCCCATTAATGTCTTCAAATTTCCTTAACAAGCAACTTAATACTCAATTTACAATTGATTATAATGGAGAGATTATGAATAAAGAGTGTAAACATAACATATTTTTGCATGTAAAATAAGCATATAAAAATGTGTTTAGAAGTAGAAAATATAAGAAAATATAAAATTTTTCAGTTTCCAGTGCAATTTCCTCAAGTAAAACAGCTGAGACATGCTATGAAACCATTCTTTTATAACAACATAGACTATTTTTATAATAATAAACAATAAAAGACGATGATTATCAACATTTTATTTTTTCATCCTGGTAGACCATTCTGGGGAAATGCCCATATTTAATTAATGATTTATGCCCGTCTTCATGAAAATATTTTAAATTTTAAATATCAAATTTTTAATGAAAATTTCCCTAAATGAACGTTTGCAAAATTTAATAGTCGTTTATGAATACGGGGTTGAAAATTTAATTAAAAAAAATTTTTTTTCACTAATGACAAAAAAATAAATAAAAAAAGTTATTAAAATAATTTACCAAAAAATTTGAACAAAAATGTTTAAAAATGGCAGATTTAAAACCGTTTGCATTGCTAATGAATTGAATATGGGTAGTCGGTTCCACAGACGAATTGTAGGAAAGTAAAAATTTCTAACTGATATAAGGCTACGGAAGCGAATGGAGTTTATATTTTTTTCTTCTGTTAGATCGTAAAAAAGTTAATATTCTGTATAAATATTCAGGTTGTTTAGTACAAATCAGCTTTTGTAGAAACAATAATGAACGAACTTTAAACAGGTTTTCGAGTGTTTAATTGTAGATTCTTTTTGAGTTATCAGAGATACCATCAAGGCGTCTACGGACAAAAACATATCTAGCAGTATTGTTAAATGTCACATTAAGTTTAGATTCGCATACTGAGTCACAGTTTGAAAAGAGTTCCCAGGCATATACATACATATTTTCTGATAATATATTTTAAAATTATTTTTCATGGCTTGACGTTTGAATTCTTTATCTCATTTGATGTTTTTTTAAGTCCAAAGGCGTTGGCTACTTTGTACTTACATTAGCGTGTCTTTCTTCACTTTCCCGTTTCATTTTTTTTCGTATTCTAAGTCATTCTATTTGATTTTTTACTCACAAATAATCCACAGATTCACATTAAATAAAGGTTTAATTTTTCCCTAATTGTAAAACACATTAAAATAAATCGCCATTTTCTAATGTTTACATTAATTTTTGCTTTAGTGCTGCCAAGTTTATTTTTGATTTCAGTATAACACACGAAAACAAATTATATTCAAATCATATCGATTTAAATTGAAGTGTTTAAATCAAACAATTGATAATGGTTTGAGAATCATGCTTGATATCAAATGATAAAGTCATTTCATATCAAAGTTTTCACTTCGTGTTTCTTTGGGTATTATTCGTTTGTGCTGATGTGTATAACAAACCTTTTAGTTTACCAATAGGCTCAGAATTGCTCTCTGAATCAATCTACAACAGGTACTTTGTCATGAGAAAATTTGGCGTTGGTAGGTCCAGAATTGACCACATGCATAAATTCGCTATAAGACGAAAAAAACACACTTCCTTACTTGTTTTTTTTTATTGTAATTAAAGTAGAACCTTTAGCTTTGAGTCCGAACAAGTTAAAAAATTCTTTAGAACCAAGATTTTTTTTAATTTGTATTTAATACACGAATCTGCAAGCAGCGGTAGAATGAATCTGTGTACATATATTTTTTTTAATTCTGAAAAGCTAAACTTAATCATATTTTTCTGGTTCAATGTATTTTTCGGTACTTTTCGCATATATTCGAAAATAAATAAAACACTTTTCTGCATTTAATTTATTTTATATTTAAGAGCTTTGAAAAATAAAAAGTCTCGGGGTTTTATTTTTTTGTAATAAAATTTCAGTATTTTTTTATTTCAATGTTATTTTATATTTTTTGTTGTTGCTTTTATTAATCTTATTCAAAGTATTGTTTAATTTTCATTTCATTATCTTAATTATTTGTATAGTATTGAATTGCTTTAGTATTTCGCCAGCGCTCTACAAGTTAAAATTGTATATCGGCATTTTTTATGATGAAAAAAATTAAATTTTATCTAGATACTCTATTTTAACAATAAGTTGATTCGGTAAAGTTTTGTGAATTCATTGAATTGCTCATTCATTATTAAAAATATAAATTCGATTTAATCGTTTCATTATTTATTAATATTTATTTGTTTTTCAATTATTCATCTTTGAATCAACGTTAAACAAAAAGAGTTATGAAAAACTGATTGAGTTAAACAGAAGTAATAATATTAATAAAAAATAATTAATATGTATAAAAATACTTAATTCTAGGACTATAAATTTCGCAGGAAGTAAACTAATTAATTAAGATTATGAAAGTAGGAATAGAGTTGTAATTAATATTTCTTATAAAATTCTAAACTTCTGATATGATTTACACCTTGTGTGTGTGTGTGTGTGTGTGTGTGTGTGTGTTGTCTTTAATTTCTTTCTAAAAAAATATGAATTCCTTAATATTGATTTCTTAAAAAGAATTTAATTAAGAAAAGATATCATCAATTTATTTGTGTTGTATTTACATTTTCAAATATTACTTCAAAAGAGAATCAGGAGGAAATGCTTATTAGTTTTTTTCGCTATCAAATAACAAAATAAATAGTTAATGCGCTTATTAATTATCAATAGTAATCCTTTGTAAAACTTTGAAAAAAAGTTTCCTGTGCAATCGATCAAGATACTCAAGCGAAGAGTTGTAGTCAAATTTATGCACATGACTTGACAATCATTCTGAGTTTGAATGAAATTGTCAACTATGCATGTTCGATACTCGGATCAAACATGAACATGTCTTTGCGGTGCAAACAAAAAATCATTTGTACACAAATAATAAAGAAATATAAATTTTTTTTTTATTTATTTTATACATATATCAAAACCAAGACGAATTCATACAGGTGACATTTTCGAGTCATCTGTTTATTGTTTATTTTTTGTGTGTGTACTGAATGTCAAGCGTTGTTTGCATTTTGTGAAAAAATTAATTTAAATTTAAAATTCAATAAAAATCTTAATAATTGAAAAAAAACTTATTTCAATTTTATAAAACAAAAAAGTGAACATAAAATATAAACACAAGGAATTAAATATGCGTAAGAAATAAGTGGAGCCACAAATTATTTTCAATAGAGGAGAAAGATTTTACCCCATATTCTTGAAAAAAAGTTTTGATTTATAAAAGGTTTATTGAACAAATTTTTAATAGAAAATTCGTTTCATACACTGAACCAAAAATCCAATGAAAATGTACGTTAATCAAACGAATTAAGTTTATAAAAATATTTTCGTTGGCCCAAGGAATTTTTCGTTAATATAATGAAAATTATACCTAAATTTTCATTATATTAACGAATATAATATCTAAATTTTCATTATATTAACGAATATATTTTTATAAACGTAATTCGTTTGCTTAACGTACATTTTCATTGGATTTTTGGTTCAGTGTAAACATTTAATAAGCCTGAAGTGTTTTTTATGAATATGGGGGTTACTTTCTAAAGAAAATGTGTATATTTTATAAACAAAACAAATTCCCTTTTTTATATTTTCAACAAATAATTTTGACATTCACTTTAACTTTTTACAAAAACAAAATACAAAGTATTTTTTAAAAAAAAGAGATAGCTAGCATAACTCTATCTCATGATGCGGTCACCTTTATGAATTCGTCTTGATCAAAACAAAAGTAAAATGTATTTCAATATAACAAAACAAGTAAGAAGGTCAAGCCCGACCATATAATACCCTACACTGCAGTATTTAAAACCAAATTTTCAAGTTTGTCCCCTATTCGATACCCATGGGCAAGGGGATTTAAATGGGACCTATGGTTAGTTTTCCAGCACAACATTTTTTCATTAAGTAGTAGCTATCTTAAAAGTTATGGTCGTTAATTTTTATATCAATACTATGGACCGATTCAAATGAATTTTGCTAAGATGATTCAGATTGCAGTCAAATAAGTTCGGACCAAATTTAATCTTTTCCGGAAATAAGCTTGTATGGGGGCTTAGGGTGAACGTTAAAATCAAAAGTTGGATTTCTTTAGGTCTCACCCGCTAATTTGGTAAGTATTGATACAAAAACAACGCAAAAAATTTTTTGGACGATCGGCGAAGGCTAAGCTGTCCCTCACGCCCACCAAAATTTGAGAAAAATTATATTTTACATGAAATCTGACTTTTATGTTTCATAACTTATTAAATATGAATTTTTATTAAACAAAATAAACTGAAAAATATCGAATAGGCCACTTTTAAAAATAAAATTTTTAATATATTAAAGAAACGCATTATCTATGAATCACGTATCTTTAATATTGTTAAAAACCATTTTTATTATTTATTAAAAAAAAAAAACAGGCCGGGTACCTAATGTTTTAACCTAATTCGGGTACGCTGAATCACGTGGTGGTATCCGTTTTTTTAGGTTAGCATTTGTTTCGGAAATATACCGTTATTTCGAAAATGGAGGAGGTTGCACAAAATAAACTAAAAAAAACCGAAATTCCGCAATAAAATTACCTCAGAAAAAACCTAAAGGTTTTTCTTATATACGCAGTCATTTTAGAAACTTAGTTTTTTTAGCAAAAAATAAATAATTTTTTAGCAAAATTTCAAAATTTTTGTTCTTAAAAAAATTATAAAAAAATGGAAGATGCAGCTGTGCTTAAAATTTTTTTTTAGACATATAAAAAACGAAAAAAAAGCCTTGGGTGATTAAAATCTGTTCACAACTTTAAATTTTATTCACAAAAGACGAAAAATTTCCATTAAATTTAAGAATTTCATAAAATGCAATATTTGTATGGGAACCTCCCTAAAAAGCGGGGATAAATGGCAAGTTTGTTTTTGAAAAATGTTAAAAACAAAAAACTAATGGAGGTCGGTTATATATTTTATCCTTCTTGGCAGTTATGGGGCTTTTTCTTCAATATATTCCTAGTCTGTATTGAAAATTTTGTATGTGAGCCCCCTTAAGGAATAGATATAGCTGTTAGGTATGTTAATAACAAATGATGGGGATAAAAAATAAAGTGAGATCGGTCATACATTTGACTCATCTAGGGGCATCCTAGACGCTGCAGGGGCCACATTTTAGATTTTCATTAAGCCGCCATATTTGTAAAGGAGCCCCCTAAGGGTTGGAGATATATGGCAAGTGTTTTTTAAGAAAACGTTAAGCACAAAAAATTAAAGAAGGTCCGTCGCACTTTTTTATCCCTAGGGGCGGTTCCTTGGCAGTTATGGGAATTTTCTTTAATATAGTTCTTGTATTCTAGCGGGTAGATATGGTAGAAACAAATGATTTGCGTTTAATTTTTTTTGTAAGCAAACGCACGAACGCACACATTGAAGTTGAATTGACGTGTGTAAGAAAAAATTGTTCTAAAGAAAAATTCGCATTAATGCTGCTGTTTGCTCTTTTTTTGTGTTACTTTTTGTTAAAAATGAGATTTAGAGAAAACTTGTTCAGACAAAAGTTGTTGGAAACTTCACTAATAACATCTTCTTTGTAAACGATGTTTATGTAAAATTAATATTTTCCAAGTTATGAGGCATAAAAGTCGGACTTAATGATTTTTCTCAAACTTTGGCGTGTGTGAGGGACGGTTTAGCCGATTGTCCTAGAACTTTGTTTGGTGTCGTTTTTTATCAATGCTTACCGAATTGGGGGGTGAGAGCATGGAAAAATAGAAAAAATATGCTCCATACAGTTAACGACCACCCTAATGGGGGCTATGTGAATTTATCGATCGATTCTTATTATTTTCAATATGCTTGGTACTTGGTGCATCAAATTATCTCTAAAATTGCGACCTGTACTTTGCGCACAAGGTTTACATGGACAGCCAGCCAGACGGACTGGCATCGTTTGATCGACTCACAAATTCTGAATCGATCGGTATAATTAATTATGTGCCTAGGACCAATATTTTAAGATGTTACATTATAGTGAAAGAAGAATATAGAGAACTGCCGCATTTTTGATCGATTGCGTGAAAGACACTTGGTGTTTAGAGTGTTTCATAAAACAACTCTCTTATAAACCAGTCGTTGCAGGTCTCTGCATATTTAGCCTGGTTCTATGTTCAAATTTGTGAGAAAGTATGCGACATTACTTTGCATATGCTATCAAAAAGCCATATTTTTTTCTATATTGCCGTTTAGCAAAAAGGTAATTTACCAACGTTACTACATTTTATTAATAAAAAATTCAATTAAAAACACTGCGAAATTTGGAAAAACTGTTATCGGCTGTGTTAATTAAATTTGTTTTCCCCATTTCATAAGCCTATTTCCATCTTTTTTGATTTCTTCATAAAACAAATTTAATAAACCTGATTAGCTGCTGCTTAAATTTTCGAGTGAAATCAGTTCAACTCATGTTATTTCGCAGTTGTAAAAAAATGTTGCCTGAAACATTTCGTAACTTTTTTACAAAACGAAAAGAGAACTATTTGATCGATTGACTGAAAAAGACTTTGTGTTTCGAGTGTCTAGACTTGCACTTTTTAAAAATTCTGCTTTGAAATTGCATTAGTGTCTAGACTCTTTTATATATTATGGCTTTTCAATTTTTGTATTTTTATCATGCTTTCCTCTTCTTCTTTTTATATTTTACATAAATACAAATGAAGCTACAGGCAACTTCAAGTCAAAAAGTATGAGAATAACAAAACAAACGGAATCGCAGAGTACATGAAACTGAGTACCTCTCCCAAATCTTCTCATTTCTCTCCACAATAAACTTAAGAATTGCTGCAAGAAAAATTGCAAGTCTGGACGATGACTAACTAAAAATTGCTGTAAATTATATTGATTATACGCAACCATAGTGAATTTATTCCATTTATTTATTCCAAACATAAAAGCGGAGTTAAGTGTTTGGAGCACATGGTCACACGCAAGAGCAGATGGAAGTTACGTAGCTCTTTTGTGTAATCGAACGACTAAATACAACGAGTTTCGGTTAGATTTCACAAAAGAGCTTCAATATTTGGCATTTGCTCTTAAACAAGATCTTTTGCAATAGAATTTGCAAATATTGCAAAAGTAACAGAAATTCAAAGCATCCAGATTCCCTTTGAAATAATATACTAGTGTTTGTGTGTGTGTGTGTGTGCTTACATGTGTTTATTTTTTCTATGTTCTTCGATAGATACATTTTTGTTTATGTATATGTATAAATATTATTGAATTTAGTTTTTCTTTAAGCGATTACAAGTATTTGTTTCTACAACATGACGACACAATATCAATGATTGTTCAGATGCAACAGACACTTTTTGTTGAAAAAAGAAGTCAACGAAGGGAAAGAAAGAAGTTGTTGGAAGTAAAGAAATTGTATCTTCCAAGAAAAGAAATACAAAAATCACATTTATTTTTTTTATTAAATAATACTATTATACAGTTTCCTTTAATTACAAATTTTTGTTTTTCGCTGAAATTAGGAATGGAAAACTAATCTAATATTTGATATTTGATCTTGTTTATAGTCGTTTTTTTACTTACTTACTTTTAATTTTTTTCTTTGGTTAAATTATAGGATTCACTGAATGTGCTCATCAAAGTTTGGGGTTAAAGTTGGGGAAGACTTGGAAGGGAAAGTTTGTTAAGTGTAGAAGGAAGAGTTAAAACTAGTAGTAATATCTAATAAAATTTAAGTTATATATTTAATGGGTTCGTGCTATATTACATTGGTTTACAACCTAAATAGAGTTTTCATATTTTCAATTTTATTTTTTCAGGATTGCTGTCATCACTCACAGGAGTTTCGTTTTACAATTTGTATTGCATAGTGATTTGTACATTGAGTAGTATGAACTTGTAAAGAGATTTTAGCTAATAATCTTACATACATATAGTATTTGGAAAATTAGAACAAATTTAAGTAGATAGTATAGTATTAGTGTAATGATTATTGTAAAGTTAAATAATAGTTAACAGTCTTTAGGAAGCCTTAAATACTCATTAGTTACATGTATGTATCTTTAAATTTCTTTCTATATTTATGTAGAAAAATAAGTACATATTTTTTTTAAAAACAAAAGGTGCGATTTAATAATGAATGCGATAGATATATTGATATGTTTTGTAAAATGATTATCGTTTTAATGCAAATGCCCTAAAGTATGCTGCATTATTTGTTTATATCGATTTATATGAGGAAATGTTAAAGTTGTTAACATAAACACGTATTTATTTGAAACCCATAAGTACTGTTAGTAACAGAAGTTTAACAGTGACATTCTGCAGCATAGTTTGCGGCTGGTACGTGATATTTTGTACAGTTTTAATTTAAAATTAGAAAATATTCACTCCTATCGTGGTTGGCGTTTTTGTGGCGAAAGTTAGGCGTTTTTAAAACATGATATCGTCGTTAAGAATAACGACAGGAAATACGACACTGTTTACGAATCTATTAGAACAAAAGGTTATCCTGGCTAACGCATTTGTTGCAAATCTGTCCTTAAGTATATTAATTACGACGCGTATAACAAATTTTCGTCTAAATACGTTTACGCAAATTACGATAAGGGTGATTGTAAACGATACTCAATTGCCAAATAAAAACTAACTTAAAGTTTCTTTCTGTTCTTTCATGCATTATGAGCACACGACATTTCGATTCTCAAAAATTTGGGAGTTATCAAACTTCAATTGAAATGTTGGGGGGGGTGGGACTTTTCGCAGAGGTGGAAAGTTTCTGATTTGCCACTCACTGGGAGTGGCCAGGACGATTCCTTTGTTGAACTGTCCAAGCAGCTAACTACTTCCGGTCTTAGACCAAGTACCCCCCGGGCAATGGCTTTGTAGCATCCGCTTCGAGGCTAGCCAGAGTTAGAAGGCGCCACAACCATGTATCCTGAATGGTCGAAAGGACGTCTCAGGAAAGTAGGCGATAACCGCTGAAACATGGTTGCATCGTGGGATTGGACACGTAGATAGCAGCCCTATCACCAATCTAGGGGACGAGGGTTAGCAGCCCACATTCCCGAAACAAATTGCTAACGAATCGCTAATTATTGGCGCCCTATGCTCCAATGGGAGTTAGAGGAACACATATATATATTGAAATGTTTAAAAAAAAATTTGATTGTTTATCTTGGCATTGTTCAGAGCTGTACCAAGAGCACAGAGTACACACAGAGCTGAGACGAGACGGGTGGTATTCGGCCTTTTAGTGTAATAGCGATGTCATATTGTCAACATCTAAAATCTATTACAACAACGACTCATTCGTTAAAAGGTGCGTTCGAAATACAAAAGTATTAACCAAGCTTTACTGCATTTTACTAAAATGCGTTCGCCTACACAAAATACAGTAAATGAGCAGACAAATTGAGAGCGTAAAGCGACAGTTCTTGACTGAGCATTTACAAATTTTTACTGCAGAAATTTTTGCAGTAAAATTTAGTTAACAAAAAAACATGATTCGAACGGTAAACAGACCAAAGTAAACCGACAAAAAGCAAACAAATTGTGAAAAAATTGTTTAATAAAAGAAAATTTGAAATAAAAATTAAACCAAAACAAAAACCGAATAAAAAATATTATTTAGTTATACTTGTTTGTAAATAATTTATATGGCTAATGCCAGCGTTTAAAAAACTGCAGTCAACGTAGAAAAACTGCCATTTCTTCTACTTCTTCATTTGTCATTGGCAAAAAAAAACTGTTGCTGTTACTTCAGATTTATTAAATGTAAGCAGTCCTTGTCAAACCAACTCAAAAAGTAAAAAGTTGTAAACAAATTTTCGTTTTTTGTTCGACAGTTTCTTGTTTCGACTGCAGTTTTTTAAACCCTGGCTTATATCAACTTTTGAAACTTTCTTTTGTTATGTTAATTTATTAGAGTTGTTAAAGTGTGAAGTATTTGGGTTCTTAGAACTGCGCTGGTTTTTTAAGTAGTCTAAAGCAACAAAAATATTCATGTTCTTTTAAAAAAATTATCCCAAACACAAGTTAGCAAAATAAAATAAAAAAAAAAACAAATATGAAAGAAAACATTAAAAAATAGATTTGTATTTTCCTAAACTGATTGTGTTATAAAAAGTATTTTATTGAGTACCGATAAGACAACGAGTTAAGAAGTCAAAAGTGTAAAAAGTTTTCAGCACTGTTCCCTATATTTTACGAATTTTTACTTTTTCGGGCAACAACTTACTCATTTTACTCATTTAATGTAAAAGTGCTCGAATGCACCTAATGATAATGCCAAACAAAATAAAGCCGATTGTATTTTTTTTCTATCTCTTTCTTCCAAAGCTGCTCTTTTTCAATGAATACAAATTTCTCTAATTGAGATTTATTTTTAACTTTTGTGAAAATTTTGTGAAAAAAAATTATATTAAAATAAGTAAATAACATTACAAAACAAAACAATATTACGAAATAAATTTGTTTGCACTAAACAAAATGTTTGCTGAACTAATCCTATTGGTTAACGTGGTTTGTGTTTTGTTATTTTTGTTTGAATCCCGAAATTTTTGTTGATTGTGGCGAACTGTTTCTACACGTTGCCACTTCCCTACCAAAATAACCTGATTTGGGCCTTTTTCACACGTCACTTTTTTCACCTCTGGTTACTCTGTGTCTAAGAGTTTTCAATTGAGAAAGAATTGAAGCCTTTGGGAAGTGCAAATTCGCAAAGTAAATAAAAGCAAAACAAATTTTTTAATAATATTCATTTTAAGAATGGATTTTTCTTTCCTTTTTTAATTTTTTTTGATTTCTTCCAGTATTTTTTTTTTTTTTTGAAATAATAGTCATCGTAAATAAAATAACAACATTAAAATATTATACAATGGTTTTACAAAAAATTATTATTAATATAATAATAATAAAAAAATGGTAATGTTTATAATAAAAAAATAAGGATCTAACTAATTTAATATTTTTTATCTACAAATTTTAAACATAAAGTTAACAATCACAATCAGTTGGTTTGAAATGAAATCAAACGTGAATACAAAATAAAAATGGTACATTTCAATTAAATGATTTTTTACAGTTAACGAAGAGATGAGAACGACGGAAGGGGGTTAATAGGAAAATGAAACTTACGACTAAAACAATAACGAAAAAGGATTCGATAGAGTTTTTTGTTATGTATTTGGACTAAATGTTATTGCTTAATCGGTTTCCTTTTGTCAGATGGAGTAGTAAATCGAGCAGTACCATCCATGTGCACACATAACATACGTATGCACACATATATTAAAAGCTCTATTTGATATTTACATG
The DNA here is from genome assembly GCA_963931875.1 of Pollenia griseotomentosa. Classification (NCBI taxonomy): domain Eukaryota; kingdom Metazoa; phylum Arthropoda; class Insecta; order Diptera; family Polleniidae; genus Pollenia; species Pollenia griseotomentosa. Next base: position 258,923,470 of record OZ007560.1, on the reverse strand, counting down.
GTTTGTCTTAAATAAAGTATTTGTTCTTGGATATTTACAGGTGTCTTATGGCTAATATCTAAATAATCTAATGATACGTTGGATTCTTTTCCGTTTTAAGATTTTTGGATAAACTTAGTTTCTAGACTTGACTATGTGTTGAGGGAAAGGAATATATGTAATAAGTCTACAGAGTTATTTTGGGCGACATTTTCTGAAAATGTTAGCCTCTGTCAGTTGTGCTCTACTCTCACGCCTGTATTAGTTCGTTATTGTTTTGGGATTGCAAGCCAGCGCTCGAAGATGAGGATGTATTTTCCAGAGTTGAGGTAATGGTAGATGAACCACTGTTATTGTTGGGACTAGAAGCCTCGGTTGTTGTTGTTGATGTCGAAAGCGTAGGTGTTTTGTTTGTATGGGGTTGCATGGACATGGAATGGGAGTTAGTTGATTTCTTTCTATTCCATGAAAAGCTTAAAGCATTTACCAGTTTGCTTGGTGGCTTTTGTAAAGGAGCAGGCGGCGCTGGTGGTATTGGCATCGCAATGTCGTAATCATGTCGTCCTATTGAGGAAGCTGGGGTATGATGACTGTAGCCAGAATCTGAGCCGAAACTGGAATCGCCATGACCATAAAGTGACGTGGGATTCTGGTATGTTTGTGAGGCAGGATGAGGATGATTGGGATGGTGGAGTTGTCTGAAGGATGAAATACTGCCTGAGCTGTATTCGGGCATAATGTAGGTTGGATACGCAGTTGTAGGTTGTGGTACACGTTGCTGCATGCCATTCGGTATGTTACACGACTCGTAGTGGTAGTTATGATGGTAAACGGGCTCCGTGTAGCCATATGCTGGTTCTACTGGATCTAAAGGTGCTGCCACGCGACCTCTCCTTCTGTCCATTGACCTGGGATTTGTTCTTGCTCTCGTCGAGGCACCTAAAATACCATTTGATGAATTTCCTGCATAATAGTGCTGTTGATATCTAGCACTGCCAGGATACTGTATACGTTCGCGGAATATCGTTGCCACCGCCGGACTAGAAGCATTCTTTAACTGAGCATTGATACGATTTCTCCTCTCAACTTCACTCTCTATAGTATTGTAAAAATGAGGCACAGGATGAGCATTGGGATTCCTATTATTAATATTATTGTGGTGATGCATATGATGCAGACTATGATGATAACTTTGCGGCTGGGGATAATTAAGTACATGCTGTTGCTGCTGATATCCTAATGCCATTAAATTGCTGGCATTGTCATACATTTGCTGTATGGGCGTAAGATCACTTACTTCCGTTGTGGAAGTGGAAGTATTTAAATCTTCCACTGGTGGAATTCTGCGCTCATTTTTTGATCTGGCTCCATTTGATGAAGGTTTTCGGCCAGATGTATGTCGTAGCATTCCAGACAGCAGAGCTGCAGTTCCACTTCTGGACGCCGTCGTTGCAGCACAGACGTTTCCGTTATGTGGATTTGAATTGTTGTTATGCGAGGAACTTGATGAAGCTGCGGTGGCAGTAGATGCATCTTGTGTTGAGGACGCCGATGACAAAACACTGTGTCTTTCTGGGCCATTGCTACTTGAAGCTGTGTTTGTTTCCGTTCTCTCTGAATACACTGCTGTTACTGTATTTGCAGTATTGTTGGCATCCGTAGGCTTGTTGATTGAACGGTCGCCGGGCAACGAAAGTTCGTCTTCAGCAAAATCATCATCAGAATGCATGGGTGGTTCACTCTCTCCGTCGGAGTCACGACTCGGTCCCAATTCTTCATATACATTGTCGTTTGAACGATATGGATCGGGGCCTGGAGAGTTGCTGACCAAAAACGGTGGGGATCTAGTCATGGGATACCCACTTGGATAATGTATACTTTTTCCATGCAACATCTAAAAGTAGAAAAAAATCCCATAAATAATTATTTAAAATACAATTTATTTAAGAGTAGAAGATGGCCCGCTCTCCTGATGTTGCAAATTTTTACTCTTTGCTAAATACTTAACAACTAACATTAGAAGTTTTAAATTTGTAGAGATCATACTAGTAATTCAGTCGAGGTGTTCCGAGTGAAGGAAACCTGGGTGCAAGTGTCTCCAAGGCACCAGATTTGTCGACTATTTTGGTGATAACGTCAACGAAGTGGCTACACTAAACGACATATGCCACTATATTTGCCTCTAATTCGAAAAAAATGTTATCAATAACAACTGAGAAGAAAAATTTCTACAAAAGGTAAAGCAATTATAAAAAAAAGATTGTTATGAATTCGTATTCGTACCAAAAGTGAAGACTTGATTTACTAAAATGAGCTTGCAATTCTCTGTTCCCAATGTCTACATATGTTCCCAAAAGAACTACCTAGTTAATAGAACCAACGTCAGAAGAAGACACGCACATGTTAAATGTCTATAGTATATATCATTTTCTGGGGTATACTAAGTCACTAGTACTGGTGACTTTGTCAAAAGTGAATCCGTGCAGATACACTAGTGACATCTCCTGACATAGAAATCTATGGGGGGTGTGATGGAAATCGCAAACGCAAAACGCAAGAATTTGGAGGCTGTTTTTAATACACTTTTAATCTAATTTTTATAAATTTTGTTATAAAAGTCTGTTTAATAGAGAAATGTTTGTATAATATTTGCCATAAAATTCATTTATTACAGAAATCTTACTAAAAAACGACTTTTAAAATTCTTGCGTTTTGCGTTTGCGATTTCCAGCACACCCCTGTATATATATAAAAATTAATTGTCCTATGTTCGTGATTTTATAACTCGAGAACTCCTCAACCGATTTTCAAACGAGTACATGCGTTGGAAAAGTCTACTTTCACTGATGGTTCGCCCGATAGGTGGCGCTGTTGTCGTAATATTTAATTTAATTTTTTTATTGATGATAGATAGCGCTGGGGTCAAGTTATTAACAAAATTCTCCATATTTCATTTTTTATTTAGAAAATCCCGAGCAGCGCCGGGACGAAAACGATTATTAAATTTTACAAACGTTTATTAGTAATATTTTCATCTTAAATTTGTTTTGTAAGCCCTTATTAAGTTAAAATTGTTTTTTGGGAATACTGACAATTGTGATTATGAAAAAACCCATATTTTAACCCTTTTTTACTTTTTTCAAATAATTGTCATGTAAACCCTCTGTTAAAAGAATGTATCTTTTAGTTTTTTAGGTTTTCTTTTAAAACAGATTTACAAAAGAGAAAATCAGTTTCATTATTATAAAATAATAATGTGATTTTATTTTTTTCAATCAATCAGATCTGTTTATAAGTGTATTAGACTTTTTTCTTTAGGTAGATTGTTGCTTGTTAAAGTGAAATTGGATATTTTTACTTTAGATAAAAAGCGTGATTTCAAACAGAAGATAAATATTTTTATAACTATATAATTATATCAAAGCAATAATTGGATTACAATGGGTCAGGAAAAGGATCATGACACTACATTAAGACATATTTTAACAAAACATGTTACCACATTAAGAAAAATCATTCTATATATGGATGTATGTTTGTATGTTTGTATAAAAAAAACTTTTGGCAAAACAAACAAAAGGGACATGAAAGAAACTTTACACGCAGATAATAAACATGACAATTATGAGCCACAACAAAACAATTCCAACAATATTAAGTATAATGACGGCAAAAATGACAATATGACATTTAGCAAGGTTAAATAAAGTAAACACCAATAAAGATTCTTTTAACGGAACTAAAACTGTCAGCACAAAAGAATAGAATATCATACAAAACACTTCTATTAGTGTCTTCTGTATTTTTGAAACACAAACACACAAACAAACAAATGTATAACAACACAAAAGTTTGTGTGTAAAAAAACGAATTCGTTTAAGGACAAAGATATGTATAAAAGAAATCCTATAATTTTAAAAGCGTTTCAAATTTCATTACGAGCAAAAAGTAAAGTTCATAAAAAAAAACTCAAAAGCAGGAAATGTTTAACTGACAGGCAGAAGCTTTGCAATGGCATGAGTGACAGAAAATCTAATGAATTTGACATTTATTTTGACATATAAATGTCGTAATATTGTGAGAAGTACACTTACCTCGACATTGTGATGATGCCTCATTACCAAAGGTCGGTGATGACCCAAATGAGCATCCGGATCCTCATACGTAACCGAATGCCCGGATGCTAGTGCGGACAACGCTCCAGTTATATGTGGCCCTCTGCTGGGTGTTTTGCAGGGTAACAAATTCTGAACCTTTCGTTTGTTTCTAAAATAAAAAAAGAACAAATAGAAATACAAATTAAATTTAGATTTTTTCATCTTTTCATCCTCGTCTTTTTGCAAATAAGCTCTACTAGAAGAGTTGACTTGGCAAGAACTGAAATACCTAATTGTCTTCTATTATTTAGTGTCGTGTCCTAATCATTTTGTTAAGATAGAACACTCTTCTAACAACTGCTACTACAGTTACTACTCCAACCACCACCTCGGGATACACTCGTATATTTAACATCTCAACCGGTCTACAATAACAGGGCAGACATTCTTTGTCCATTGTAAGATGATGTTCATTTGTTTTAAGCATCATTTCATAGATTACTACTTCATAGACTTGATCCTTTTTATTGTATTTTAAACAACAACAACTACACCAAAAGCAACAACAACAGCAGTATAGTATCGAAGGGAAGAACATGTTCTTGGCAACAGAAGTAGTAGTAGTATTAGTAACCAACAAGAACGATGAAGAGCAAAATGACGAAGTCAAAAAGATAAATCGATTTCTAATGTTTAATATTTGCTTAACATTTTAAAAGTGTGTTCGACAATGATTCTTGTAAGTCTTAATATTTTTTAAAGCAAATAAAATTATTTTAGTTTTCCATCTTAATGAACTTTTGCGAGATATGCTATGTTCACATTTGGCTTCTTAAACGCGTTTAAGCAGTTCGAACGTGATTAAGCTCTAATCACTTCAAAATCGAGATGATTACCCATACATGTAAGTGATTTGTTAATCACTTCAAACTGACATGATAACAACTAAATCACTTCATTAATCAAATAGAATCCACTGAACATACCTCAAATGTAGAATCGGCCAACATGAACGTGTACAACCGACCACGATTTCTGCTTAATGGTTTTATTTTTTTCCTTAAATAATTCATAAATTTTCACAATTTCATCATTAAAATGTTTAAAATAATCTTCTGATAACTTTTAAAAACTAGTTTTTACCATTTTTAATACTTTAAAGAAATATTAAATTGTTTGTTGTGTTTTTTTTTCTAAATCATCTCTCATCTTAATTTTGCTTAAACGCGCTTAAAAACCCAAGTGTGAACTTAGCAATACTCTTAAAGCTTGGCAAATTTTTAACTAATTAAACAGCATTGTGGGTTAAAAGGGTTGCTGTACAAAATTTAACATTCCTATTTATACAAAGACTGCCGCAAAGTGGGCAGAAGTAAACAAACACATGTTGTATGTGTGTATGTAAACTTATTTTTTTTATTTAATATGTACTTTTCTACCCATTTTAGAAAAAAATCTCTTTAAATGACACAAATCCTTATTTAATATTAACCTTTAGAAAAATGTTGATTTGCCTTTTGTTTTTTGACTCCTTTCATGATAAATACAAGTATGAACATATGTATTATGTGCAAAAGTTGTTTTGTGGTTTAAATCTTCAAGTACGTTTATGTCTGGTATCTGACAGTCAGTCAGTCAGCCAGTTAGCTAGTCATTTTTTTTAACTTCCCAGATATTGTTTTTCTTTGCCTTTTGCTTATTTACATACGAGTGTACATAAGCTTTTACATATGTGCATTAGGGGTATAACCAAATTGGCCCTAGCACTACGCGATAGCGAATATTGTGTTATTTACGAAAACAATTTGTTTGGGTCGTTTGAAAATAAAAACCTCCCCACAAAAGCGATTTTCTAAAATCCCTAAAGAAAAAAATTTAATAAAAAATTTTTAAATATTTTATTAATAAATGAAAAAAAGTTAAAAAGTTTCTTAAATATTAAAGGACATGAATTTCAAATTAAATGCGCGTGTTGTTTTGCTAAAGTTTTTGGCTAAATGTATAATTACAAATGAAAATAAAAAAAAAAATAAAATATTTTCCAACTTTACCGCGTTTTGAGGGGACCTTTTTTTAAAACCGCGAAAAATTGTTATAATTTTTTTTAATGGTTTTCAATGGACTTTTCGACTATGCTAGGGCCATTCTGATATTTGCAAAAAATGGGAATAAGTTATGCCCCTAATGTGCATATGAATACATTTGTATGTACGTTGATACGTTCATACAAACATATATTTGTTTCCATTTAGACACACATATGCACATACACACATTTCTTTTTATCTATTAAAAATTTAATACGCCAAAACAACATGACATTGAAAATTATAACAACATTTTCATTATTTTTTTTTGTCATTCCTCTTCAAGGAAAACACCAAATATTAAGAAGGTTTCCGTTGTTGTTATGGATAATGGAAATAACTGACAGCAAAAAATTGAAACTCTTTAGGATAATTTTTCGTATGGAAGTATTTTACGTGGTAAATTAACGACAAATTACGTTGTGGCGGCTTGACGCGCTAATAAAGGAAGACTTAAGGAAATGTTAACAAAAGTGAGGAAATTAATTGTTAACAAGTATTTATGTTACATACATACATTAAAGGTGTTGATTTGCTCAAAAAAAAAAAAAAAAAAAAATTCAAAAACATTTTACTGATTAAATACAATTTTCTGCTTAAAGTTTAAATGTATGAGTGGGAATGGCTCTGTAAGAAAAATACAGCATACACTCAGGGGTTTTTGTTCAATAAATCAATATCCAACATTTGCAATAAACATACACAAATTTATTGCTTTAAGCTCTTTATTTTTCGTTCTCAGTAAATCCTTTTTATGTGATCTAAAAGCTTTATTTAATTCACTCACGTTGCAGTGCCAGTATTCAAGAGAATATACAAATGAAGTAATATTACCAACGAACATTAAGCTGATAAATTGTATATGTACATATAAATAATAATTTATATAAATATCGATTGATAACACTCAAGGGTATAATACTGTTTAAATGCCGAACTTTGTTATTGTGGTTATTGTTGCAGCGATGAAGACGATAAAATGGTAAAATAAGAAATTATTATTTCAACATTTTCTTTAAATCTATTGATAAATGGTTAATTCGAATGTTTTGGCGGGCTCTCAAATTACCATTATTTCGCTTTAAGCCATTTGTATTATTAATAACCTGGTTAACATATATTTTAATGGCCTTTTAACAATAACATCAATTTAGTTTTACCAGCACCGATCGATGCATACGCTCTCTTGAAAGCAACTTTTAAAACACGAATAGGTGGGTTTCTGTTGACAACTCTGCTCAACATGATAGACCAAACTAATCTATTATATTTACATACAAAAAACATTCATACGTACGAATGTAAAAAAAATGAAACATTTTATGACCACAATGTGTTGGCATCTAATTAGCATAATTTGAAATGCAACATTTTCATGAAGATATACAAAAGTACACATGTATTTACATTTGTACATATATACATACTGATTTGGTGCAACATCGTCATAACTCAAAAATAATAGTTTTACAGAAAACGACTTTAAAGTTTGAAATTTACACACAACATAATAGAAAACGAAAATGTTGTTCTTCCATTAAGATATGAGATTTTTTAATATCTTCCTATGAAATGATTACCACTGATTTAAAATTTTTAAAAATCAGTCAACATTTGTGAATTTCGACTTATGACGTTGCTGCAGCACATGAGCGATATGTGGATTAGTATGTGCATATAGTTTTATCTATCTTTAATATTAATTTAAAGTTTATGTTAATTATAGATTACAAATAAAAGGGAAATGATAAATTATACGATTTTTACATTTCTTTTTTTTCCATTTTATCTGTGTATAATTTAAATAATGTATTTATGTATGAACAAGTTTAAATGCTTATTATAAATATTTATAATACTCATTTTACAATTTATTTCTCCAAGTGTATTTGGCTACCTTTGCTTTTTCATTTTTGTATTTCGTAAAAACACATAAATAATTGATGAAAATTATCTACACATACGCTGTTTGTGTGTATTTTTTCCGTTTCAGTTGCAGCTTATGTTTTGATTTTGTTGTAAAATAAATAAAAAAAAAACAACAGCAATAGTCGCAATCCATTATAACTGTGTTTAGTACATATTTTAATACATTATGAATAAATAAAATCAATTCGAAAACAATTTAACAAAACCCCGGGAAAACCATAAAACTGTTGTTTTTTTGCTTTTTTAATTTTCTTTAATTTTCTTATTTTGTTTCTTATTTACTCAACGACTCTCACATGCTTGTGTATGTGTGCGTTACCATGCCTGGTTCTTCTTGAAAAAAAGAAAAAAATGTTGAATAGAAATAAAACCATTATCATTTACAAGAAAAATTTTCTATCTACGGGTATCTGTGTATTTAGTGCGAGTATATAAACAAGTATTGTATACAATAAACAAAAACAAAACTTAAGAGATTTTCTTAAGAATTTATTTATTGAGTTTGAGCAAATATTGTTTAGCCCTAAAAATGAAATGGACGGAAAAAAATCTGTGGTTTACCGAAATGTTCTCTCGCAAATCGAATTTAAATAAGACAAAAATGTCGAAGGATACTTATACAAATACATACATACATATGTACAGAAGGATGTTGCAAATGTAATGACACGTTTGCCCAAGATCTACTATTCTTTTGTAGAGTACACTTTTCTTTTACACTGTTTATATAAAAGGAAAAAGCTCTACTCATAAATAAAATTAAATGTTATTTTATTTATATGGTCTAATGTTAACAAGACATCTAAATACGTAGAAGGCCTAAAGGTTGTTTATAAGTTTTTTTGAATGGATATATTTTGTATACACAGACACACACAGATTGTAACTATATTATTCTTTAGTGCGTGTAAAAGAAATATTACTAGTATTATTATTATTATTTTTATTATGTTGTTGTGTTTTGTTGTTGTTGTTGCTTAACTAATGAAATATGTACATTCTATAAATATAAACAGAAATAGAAACATAAAATAAACAGAAAACTAACCAAAATTTATTTGAATGAGAATACGAAAAATGTTTCACAAAATAAACTTAAATGAACTTAATTTTTGATCTTAAAAAAATAAAGATTTAATTTTTGGTTTTAATTGTACGAGTGTGTATAAATAACTTTTTTATAATTGCAGATAGCTAAAAATTGTATCTAAAACTCGCATATGTAGTATGTGCCTTAGAGCAGTGTGCATACTTGATTATGAAGAGTTAAAAAAATCTAGTTAATTAAAGAAAAAGAAAAAGAAGTTACAACTCGCTATCTTGTTTAATAAATTGTTGACGAGAAATAAAAAAAAAATAATTTTTCAAGTTTTAAAACTCCAAACAACTGTACACTAACGTAGTGCATTTTTTAAAAACGCAAACTCTAAAACTTCTTTTTGTGTTTGTAAATTTGTGCACAAACAAGATACGGTACACAACGATTGTGCGTTGACAAACTCAAATACTTAGATAACGTACTGATCTTATCTTAGCGTACGCGTTCCGTATTTTTAATTAAACACGCAGTTTTAATGTACGTGTTCTACTGATTATACGTTTGCGGCATTCGGGTTTCTTATTTCACCAATTTATTTAGATAAAAATTTTTGTTTAAAACTCGTTTTTCATGTCATAAAATTGAAATATGAAAAAGTATATTTAAATATGAATTGAAATTAAATTAGAATTGGTGAAATTTGCCATTAATGAATGATATTGTCTGTACGCAAAATAAAGATCGGTACGTTACCTTAGCATTTGTGGTCGTCAGCTCACAATCGTTTTCTACCGAATTTTCTTTGTGTAAAAATAACATGAATAGGGCGTCAATGACGTTTCTGTAATCGACTGGGCTTAAGAAGATCGACTGATTAGGCTAAAGATTCCGATCCAAGAGTTGGGACTGCCAACAAACGGCTAGGCCGGGTAAATACAGCTGAGTTTCAGCGACTAATTGTTATTGGATTGTCACCTAGTTTCTAGAGACGCATCAGTGCTAGCATGCACTCTGGATACTCGGTACTGTACGCCTTCTCACTTTAGCAGCCACCAGACGGAAGCCTGAATGGCATTACCAGGCCGCACTTGGTCTAAGACCGGACGTTGTAAGATTCTTGGGAATTCCAACAGAGGAATCGCTTCCTGCTACCCCCAAGTGCATAGCAGACAAAGAGCTTTCAACCTCTGAGAAAAACCCCACCCCATTGATGGCAAAACAAAATTGTGTTTTTATTGAAAAATAAAAGGTTAAATTTAAAATATTTAGAAATTTTGCTAATTTTTCAAAAATTCCTGTTTTAAACAAAAAGCTTAAAAACTTCTTCTTTTGATTGTAATAAATAAGAAAAGAAATTATTATTTTATGATAAACTAACTGGCTTAACATTAGGGCCGGGCTTTTGAGATGTGTTTTAAGTTCAAACTTAGTTAAACGTAGTCTAAAACTCGGGTTTATCCAGAGAAATGTAATATTTTTTTATTATTTCATTTAAGTCCAACATTTTATGCAAAACTAAGCTGTTTCGTCAAAATTTTGTATGCAAATTTGTTAATGGCGGTACAAATTAGTGCCCCGGTAGGCTACCTGGCAGTGAGCTAGTGTATCAGTGCAGGGGTTGCGGGTTCAATTTCCGCCAGAGCTTTTAGTCTCCTGCAGACAACAGTAGCGCTTTGAGGGATTAGCTTAGGCGAAAAAAATCAGTTTTCAGATTAACTAAACCTAGTTTAACTGAGATCTCAAAACCGAGATATTATTTTGACTCTTTTAGTTATATTTGTAATAAAAATTTTTACTTACTTCCACACAAAAAGAGATAATATTAAAACAACCAAAACCAGGAGCAGTGAAAAGACAGCAATCATGGCGGATGTTTGTAATGATTGGTTGCTGTAAAGACTGGCATCGAGAATCTGCAAGTAAAAAACAAATTTTTTTTTATTATTAAATTTTATGAATTTGACGGTGTTTTTAATATCTTTTCATGTCGATGTCTACATTAGGCTTCTTTCTTTCTGCTCTGATTGTGTGTGTTAAATTCTTTTGTCTTATTCCATTTTTTTTTTAAACTTGATGATGTTGCAACCAAAGGTCACCAGGGAAAAGCTATAAATTTCTATGTTTTTTCTACACACAATCTTGGAAACTTATTTAGAAATATTTCTCACAGTTTAGATGTCAAAAAATAGCTTTAAATGTTATGGCAATTTAGGATTGTTTTTGTGTTACCGTATAAAAAAATATTAATTTCCTAATACTTAATAAAATTGATTTATTCATTTGGTTTTTTTTTAAGAAGTTTGACTTAATTGTATACGTAAAAACTATATTATATATTAATAATTACAAACCATAGAAACCCGTTATCAGCAAAACTTTAAAGTACTACTGTTGTTGTAAGTAGATGTGGTTGGTCAATTGTTATTATGAAATCCGTGATCGAAACCCAATCGAATTTTTTTTGGGTAATTAATCATTTTTATTTCACTTATTTCGATTTTATGGAGTGAATTATAAATATTTAATTTATTTATGGGACACAGTTAAATAAGCAAACATCAGTTCATGCATTTAGAATTTGTTTTCTTTCTGATAACATTTAATCGATCATATTCCAGTTGTGTATAACACATAAAGAAAAGTAAACAATTGAATGAATATGTTCATGAATGCTTCTACATGTAAAAATAAAGAATCGAGGCAATACAAATAAAACTGGTATTAAATTTTACGTTTGGTTAATTTAAAATTGGGAATGAAGGAAGGGTATGGGCACATACGCAAACATATCCGTCCGTATCTAAATATGAATATAGGACGAGCAATTATTTGTATAGAACGGCTGGCTACTAGTCGTCAGTTATAAATGAAAGTCAACTGTAAAAATGTTTCCATTTCACGTCAGTCATTTCTTTATTTGTTTAACTTATCGGCAAAAAAAAGTGTTAGAGAAAAACAACTTTTCAAATTTGTTTTATTAAAAAACAAACTCAACTTATGATTAGCTGAAAGAATAATTTTGTTTTTTTTTTCAATTTGAAAAATATTTAATCATTTTTTTTAGGTCTTTTCACCCTTTTAAAGATTATTATCGCAATTGTCGCCCAGGCGAAAACAACGTGCCTGTTGTAATTTGTTCTTGTGCTGGCTACCGTTAGAAAATACATAAAAGCAAATAGAAAAACATTTGAGCACTGTCTATATTTACACTTACAATTTTTCTATTTTTCTCCTTTTAAATCTTGATCATGTCGTAACTTAAATTTGAAAATCCGGTAGTTATTTATTATATGAAAATAAAATTAGTAAATAAAAATTCAGTTAATTTATTTTAAACATTTTCTAAATATTCATGCCATTCGTAAATATTTCTCTTCGTTTTTTTGTTAACTTAAGGATTTTTTTATAGAAGTCCACTTGAGTTAAGCAATAAAAAAGAAAAAGGTTTTGACATAAAAATGAAACAGCAAAAATCAATCAACTTGCAAAAGTACAAAAATAAGAAAATAAAATGAAGTCCGTTTTAACTAGGGTTTCTGTTCGGGAAAAATTCGCGGCAACTCCTACGAAAAATATGTTTTAAATTCCTAAAAATTGTTAGACATGGAATTTGTGGAATAGTTTTTCTGACGTTAAATGACACTTGCTGCCACCAAGGAAAAACTTTTTGATTTTTAGTAATAGGTGGTAGTTATTACATGCGTTACCTGGTAAGTAGTTGTCATTACAATTGTCATTATTCTGAAAACTTCAATAAGTACAACTACTTATTACTTCTATTATTTTCACTACTGAAAATTTGCTTACTAAAAATCAGCTCAATAACTACTAATTAATTGTGTTGTTTTCAGTACTGAATATTTACTTACTGGTAACGTACTCAATAACTACTTATTAGGTATATTAACTAGTGATTTTTTGGCTTCTGGTAAGTATAATGGAAGTATTTACAATTCAACTTACTAGTAGTTAAATAATAACTAGATATTTTTGGACTTCCAGTGAGTGTATTGTAAGTACTGTATTCTGTGGACACCTCAAACAAAAATAAGTAGTTATTCAGCCGAAAAATAAGTAGTGTTTATTTTCGCCAACATTACTTGCTAACTTACCAGGTAAGTGAAGTTTTTCCAGGGCAGTTTAAAAATATTAAAAAATATTTTATGACCAGCGAAAAATAAAACGCATCGGCGACTTCAGAGGCTGAACTTTTTATTTGTAATTAACACAGGGTCTAGTTTTCAACACAATTTAGACAATTTTCTAAGTTTAAGTGGCTTATCAGCAAGATAAGGATACAAAAAAGAAACAAATCTAAAACAATTTCAACAACTGTTTGTTTCTTTAATTTGTTTTTTTAAAACTTTTGTCACGACATATGGAGATTAAAAAAAAGACAATGCCAAGCATTTTGAAACAAATGGCAAGCTGAACGACTTTTTCTGAACATAAATGTCTCCTACCAGCGATTCAATTTTAACTGCTCAAGAATCATCAAAAAAACTGAAACATAAAATAACCACGGATTGCAAATACTTTTTTCACACAAATTTTTTAGGAAATTCACGGAAACGAAAAAAAAAATTTTTTTGCGCTCCCCGAAATATAAAAAGTTCGGGAATTTAGAAACCCTAGTTGTAACCAGCTTTGTTATGTACCTTGACCTTAATTCTGAAAAGTGAAATATACAAAAAAATTCTGCTAATGTTTTATGCGAACTTCTGGTAGGCAAAAGCTACAACTTAAACAAAACTGATCAAATTGTAGTGACCTTTTTTTACAAAATATTTTCTCTGAAAAACAACAATTAAAACAATATACCATCAGTGTTGCCAGATTTTTTTAAGCTCCATCGCCAAAACGGATGTCAAAAATCGCCAAAAGTCAATTTTGTTTAGTTTTTGCTAAATTTTTTTAATAAGAAAAATATTAAAGTTTGTTTACACCAAAAAAGCTAGTATGTATAATATTTAAGTCAAAAATCGATAAAAACTGAGAAAAAAAATCGCCAAAATCATAAAAATCTTTAGAATATCTTTAACAACAATGAATTTTGCTTGTGATAATAAATTGCCTCATTTTATAATGGAAAAAATTCGTAAACTTTTTTTACCGTTTAATCCCACGTTTAGGGGAATCCTGAAATTGCATACATAAAAATACCTGAATACAAATAATTTATTTCTTCGTATGACTTTACCGATTCTCAAAATAAATTCATGGTTTATCAAAAATAGCCAATATAATCAACAACTATTTTATAAATCGGTATATCGCCAATCCCACCGCCAAACATCTTTCAAAACCGCGACGTTTGCCGCCCTGTATACAATATTTAATGGAAGCTAAATTTAAGAGAAATAAATGATTCTCACCTCTGTTGAATTGCTATAAAACTGTAAAACTTCTTTTGTTATTATTAATTAAAAATTTCGGGCATGTTAAAACTAGGGATGTATCCGATACCGATATCGGCCAAGGTATCGGCATCGGCTATATTTAACTTGTCGATACGACGATACTTCTCAATATTTTTTAATATTTTTTTTGTTTCTTTTTGAACAAGCAATTAAAATTTCAATACTTATTTTTTGTAAGTGAAATAAGACGATAAAAGGCAGAGCATAAAATCAAAACAGAATAATCATTAACCCTTTTGTTTTGCACCACAATTCTCTCATTGCTAAATCTCAATTGTATTTGTGCGTTTTAAGATTTTTACTGCTCATTTTCATTCATGTTTGTGAAAATAAAAATCAGCTACTCCTGTATTATCTGGCGCTATTTCGCTTAAAAAGGTCTTCGAACATTGTTAGAAAATATATCAAATGAATCAATGGAGATGAAGAATAGTTCAAAGTCCCAAAAATTTCTGACTAACTTAGCCTTAAATCTGAATGAAAGATTTTTGTGTATAGAGAATAATGAAACGACTTGTTTATTGACAATTGAAAAAAAAACGCCTTATTAAGCTACTTCACATGACTTTGCATTCCTCAAGTGTTGTAGACACGGTCACTCCTATACCTAATAAAAGTTCTGATCAGTCTACAAGAACAAGAGAATCCGAGAACGATGAGCTTCTTTCCAACCTTTGCTGTGGTTTTGCTAAAGAAAAAGTCGAGAGATACCTTATATCTCCTAATATTTCTAGAGACACTGATACTCTTGTTTACTGGCACATGACAAAAAAAAAAAAAAAAAAAAAATGGCGCGGAAATAATACAGTTTTACATGAGTTCTGTCGCATTTGAATGCTTTTTTTTCCAGTACAGATCTGGTTCAAACTGATTTGCGAAATTTTCTATCTCCATTAAAGATGAGAATACTTTGTTTTTTAAATAAAAATCCTAAGAGTATCAATTTTAAACATTTATAATCTTTTACACTACCATAAATTCAAATTCAGTTCATTGTTATTAAAATTAATTTTAAATATAAATAATGTCTTACACTGCAGTTTTGTATAAAAAAAGTCAATCTACTTGAGTTTCGTAGGTGTTAACTTGAATTCAAATTCAATATGCGTTTTCTTTATGAGTATCGCTATCATATCGGCAAAAAGGCATATCGTTACTTCCCTACTAAAAACCACATTTTCGATAATCTTTTCTTTAAATATTAAATTCGATTTGTATTTATATTTAGTCTTGTTCTTGCATCGAAAATTAAAACTCACTTTTTTGAAATCTGCCTGCTCAATAATTTCGAACGTTAACGTTCGCATTAAAATTTTGTACGAAAAACACTCAGTTTTAGAAATATTTTCCATATTAAATTCTATTCGCTTACGTCTGAAACTGATGAACAGGCACTATATTTTTTTTTTGTATTTAAACTGAAATTGCAAGTAGTTTAAAAATGAAAAAATAATTTTTAATACAAACATGAAAGGAAAATATTTTTAAAATACGTGTGTTATTCTTTCTTTTCAAATACGGATACTATTGTGGTGTAATTTTCATTTACTTTTCTTTATTTCATAAAATATTTCCATTCTTATTTATTTTTTCTTTTGCAACCAGGCAAAAACTCTCACATACGTGTATACATTTGTATCCGTTTTCTTGTGGAGTATCTGTAAAAGGATTTTCAGAATACACAGAATATTAAATGAACGAGGAATAGAAATAAAAGGAAAACTGAAAGTTGGAAAATACGAATTGCTATTTCGTTGATATCAAGTGTAGACGTGTGTGTAAAATATATTTGTCGTGTGGAAAATATCAAAGTCATGATAGATAGATACCTAGTAATTCTTTTTTATAAAAGTACATCTTAAACGTAAAAACTCTTTCATGATTATGATGTCTTGTTTGATTTTAGAACATACAATAAAAATAAAGGATTTTTGTTTCCTTTAAACATAAAAATAAATATTGAATATTTGTACGGATAAGGGTTGCCAGAACTAGGGAAATAAATTTCTATGTGTATAATTTATCTTCTCGAAAACAGAAGCGTAGTAAAATACGAAAAAGTTTTTTTAATGCAGGGTTATCTATTTAGTGGTTTCCAAACCGCCGGTTAGGCAAGGCGTTCAGCTCTTAAATATCTGTCATCTGAAGTGTCATTTATTTAGTGAAAGGTTTGGCCTTTACGAATATTGATCGTTAAACAACCGAAAAACAAGTCCAAATAGTTGAAACTTACGACAAAAGTGGGGGTTAAAATGTGGCACACATTTCGAGTATTACAGGGTGGTTATTTATTTATTAATTAATATTTGTCTATGGATGGTTGTTAAAATTATAAAGAAATTTTAAGAGACTGGAAACCGAAAATGGACAACCCGCTACTTAAAATTGTAGGGACTGTTTTGAATTATAATTTTTAAACTAGAAAAATGCTTTAAAATAAGCCCTGCGGGAAATGTTTGTCGATTGCTCTTAAAGTACTAGTCCCTTGACCAGTAAACAGAATATTATAATCAACTGGACTGAATTGTGATAGGTGAAAACAAGTCATATCATATCATATGTAGTTACTTCAGAAGAAAGGAAAATTACTCCACAGGTTCACTCGGGACAATATCTGCGACAGGCACTATATCGACCGAAATCAAATTTGTATATTTAGGTTATTTCAGTGACCTGTTACAAAGTGTCGAAAAGGTGCCAATTAACTCCTCCTACGACATCGCAATTCCCCTTCATATAAAGTGTTAGAACTAGAACCGGTTCCTACCACTGTCACGTGACAAGTTTGGTGCTAATTCCCTTTCCCCTAGGGAGCCTTATGGTAATATTCCGAAGAGGAAAATTCTACTTTTTACATCTGCGCCCAAACTTTAATTGTTAAGACTGTTTCGTAGTTAAATTTTTTTAAAAAAGAAAAACTAAAGTTTGATAATTCGTATTTTGGGATTTCCAAAACACTTTTAAAAATGTATTTATATGCTGCGAATTAGTACTTTTAATTAAATTTTTGTACTTCATTTGTAGGGATTATGGGATTTTTAAGTGATTGCGTAGGTATTTTTAAAATAAATTGTCTGGCAGCACTGCAACTTTGTAAGTAAATTTATAAAAATGGGAAACCCATTACGGCTCAAGCTATTTCTGATTTCTGTATTTTTAAATAAGCTTGTAGTTGAATTTTTCCAAATCCCAGAGGATTTGTTATAAAAGTCTTGGCAATGATTGAACATTTTCTTTTGATAAATTTAACTTGAGATTTTCCGCAGTAAATTTACTCCTGGGATAGTAATCATTATGTGTTTTAAGTTGTGTGATTTCGTTAAGAGAACAAATATTATGTAAATATTAACCAATCGTTTCATTTGCTTTTACTTTTAACTGAATAAATTTCATTTAAATTATAATAGAGGAGAAAAAGCTAATTCTCAGTAAAAAAAAAAGTCTGCTTGAACACAAATAAATACCTTCATATTCATATATGTCTTTATGTTTATATGTATCTGTATTAAACATCTGCATGAAACTTAATAATGATGTTCATGAAGCCTTCATTATAATTTTGTGTTCGCTTCATTCGTATTCAGTAAGATGAAATACTATGAAATGAAAGCAATGAACACTCGATATTTAAGAGACGAATAAGATGAAATTAGTTTATTTGCTTATACAAGAGAATATGAACATTCACAACCATGAAACAGAACAACCATTGAACAAATCTCGAATAAGTTCATGAAAAAACAGTATGATTTAAATGTCAGTGTTGCCAGTTGTAGAAAAATAAAACATAAGAAAGTTAAAAAAAAAAAAAATAGAAATAACCATGAGGGGTAAATGCAACATGTTTAAGAGATACATTAATATTGAAATAAAAACTCAAATTTATTTTTGTTTTCAATGTAAATTTTCAATAAAATTAAATATATTTAATTTTATTTTCAAAAACATTCACTAACATTAAAAAATTTTCGGCAATATTTTTGTCTTAAACAGAAAAAAGTAGATAGCTAATAAATTCAAAATGCTTCACAATCTACAGATATTATTATAATGAGAACTAAAAAATGAGATAATTCATGGTTAAAATAAAAGTGATAAATTCTAGGCAAAAAAGTGTCATATACAGCATCCAGCACGATCAACATCCATCGTTTTCATATTATGATGTAAAAACATAATTTGTTCGACTGACGTTGTATTCCACCCAATGATGCAACGTTTTTCGCAAAGTAAATTTCTTGCTGACGAAAACACCCGTTCTGAAGAGGCACTGCTAGCTGGTGTGGCAAAAATTTTGCAGCTTACCTGGTATACAAGAGGAAATTTTGATTTATTTATTTCCCACCATAGTAACACATCAAAGCTAGCATGAAATACTTCATGGAAAACAACCACGTGGTCAGACTCCTAAGACACTTACAAAACTAACAATTAAATTTCTCATAAACTCATTCCTCCTTTTGTTTTTCATCTTTCACCTAAAAATGTGTGTGTTTTTTATGAGTTCGTTTCATTTCAGGGCCGTGTACAGTACATTACAAGACAATTAAATCTTGCCATGTTTCAAAGATTTGTATTATTCAAAAATGCAAATGACAAACAAAAAAAAACATATTTTGCATTTTATTTATTGTTTATATTCCAAATATGTATACTATACATATATGTGTATAGGCATGTATATCTACATATTTGTTAAAATTTAAATTACACATGGGCAACGCATGCAAATAATTATATGAATTTACTGAAGTGGCAACATTGCTATTGAGTATTAATAAAAATAAATGAGAGAGAATGAAAACTATGAAACAAAGCCCGTTTCATTGAACAACCACTGTGTGTTTACGATATGAAACGAAATGTGTTCATAGCAGCATGAATAAAACAACAGTTTGCTCGGTAATCACAATTTTATTCGAACACGACTTTCAGTGAATAAGCATTTCAGTATGTTTATGAATGAAGTTGTTCATGCAGCCTTTTAATCTGTATGGGTAAGTGTTTATTTGAAAATTATTGTTTATAGAAGTAACAAACACTCTCAATACTTATGGAGAATTTCACTGAAACTTTCTTAGACTTAGGTTTTAAATTTAAATTCAAAACTAATCCTAAATAAATATTAAAAACCCAAAAATGTTATTTCTTGATTTCTTGAGAAAAATAAACGAAACGTTTTAAACGTCTCCGTTTTTTAACAGCTGTTGTTTAGGAATAAAAACTTTAGTTTCTTGTTGTTTTACTTTTGTTTATCGTGTAGATTTTTAGTTATTTATGAAAAGAAATGATTTTTGCTAAACTTTCTGACATCAAATGTTTATGATTTATTAACAGTTTGTGCAAGTGTATCTTTCCTAAACAAATTGCTTTGTTTTTGTTTTCAAGGCATTTTGCGTGACAAATTAATAAGACAGCTGTCAAATCTGAAATAAAAAAATAGCAGCCAAAGATTTATGACAACATTTAGGATAAGTATTTCTTTATGAATTAAAAGTGTTCAAAATGTAATCCTTTGAATAGCAATAGACGCTTAAATGAAACTTGTTGATAAATTTTCTTTAAGTTTTTTTTTTTTTCTTTTTTTTTGTAATTCACATTTGATAAATGCCAACTTTTTTATCCCTTATTCGTCGGTTCGACTATACTTGACACTAAACAATCGCAACAGATGTGTTAGTGATAATCAGAAATTATAAGGGTCGGTTAGCATTTACTAGTTTGACGATTGCAAGGGTTTCTCATTAACTTCTGGTGTAATTTTGTTAGTTTTTTCGCAATGCCCTGGGCTAGTATTAAAAATATACTTTTGATAAATAATTTATGTAATTGTGTATTTTTATTTTATGCGGATATGAATGTAACTTACCGGTACTGCTTCACACATATCATTATCCCAGGCTTGTTGCGCTTTCAGTGCCATATCTTCTTCGTTGCAGTTCGCCGAAGCCTCGTAAGCTGCCATTGAAGGTGGCCGAGGCGGTGGTGGTACCATGAATTTTGGTGGTGGGCCCAAAGGAACACCACATTCATTGCACTCAATTATATCGTCAAACATTTTCCACATTTGAAACTTAAATATTCAACTTAAGCCTTTAAGCACAAATTAAAAAGGAAAAGCCGAATTTATTTCAAATCAAAATATAAACAAGGAGGTTGGAGGTTGGAGAAAAAAGAAAATAAATTTTGAACAAATTTGTTTTTAACTTTTAAAGATTTGTCATATTTTTAACATTTTTGTTGATTTGTTTGTTGTTTTTTGTTCCTTGATTAGAATTTATTCTAAAACGAGAAGAAAAACAAAATATTATTAAAAAAATGTGCAAAATGTAAATAATTAAATTAGCAATAATTGTATTAAGAGAATAAATGTCCAGCTGTTTAAATCAGCTGTGTTCTTATAAAGAATTTGTTAAAACAAAAGGGAGATGTGAATACGTATTATTAATGGATATGTTTCTCCTGGACATTCTTTTGTTAATATTTGAATACTACCAAATTCTTTACATGCATTGCGTTTTAAAGCCGTTTCTGTTTTTTTTTTTCAATATTACTTGTATCAGTATTTCAAATGAAAATGTGTTTCTCTCATTATTATTCTTAACACGTTTTAAAGAAGTTAACAAAAATAAATCTATAACACATGTTAATTAAAAAGCAAAAATAAACTGCAAAAAAATTATATAAAAGACTTGACAAAATCGTGCCATTGAGTCCTGTTTTAGGGATAAAAACGCTAATGTTTGACTTTCACATCATAAATATTTTTTGTAAAAAACAATCACACCAAAATGTTGTTGTAAAAATATAAAATTTTTGTAGAATTATTCAACCCCCAACATCAGTATTGTCTTATTTATTGTATTATTTAATAAAGTTGACTAATTTTGCAATTAATTGCAAGTGATCAAATGAAAAATTTATTTTTATAC
Source organism: Pollenia griseotomentosa (assembly GCA_963931875.1). Classification (NCBI taxonomy): domain Eukaryota; kingdom Metazoa; phylum Arthropoda; class Insecta; order Diptera; family Polleniidae; genus Pollenia; species Pollenia griseotomentosa. Next base: position 258,901,987 of record OZ007560.1, on the reverse strand, counting down.
ACAAACTTATTGTATCATGTTGTCGCACAACATATGTTTCATTTTATTTGTTATTTTATTTCTTTTTGACCTTTTATTGTTAGGCCTGTATAAGGACGAGCCATTAACCTGAAATTTCACGAGTTTAATTTTGGATTCATAAATTTAAAATTAAAAAATGTTCAAGCTAATATTACGTATGTACATAGATAAGTACTTAATCTTTGATGTATATTTAAAAAAAATAAGAAACGTTCTTATGTGTCAATTTAATCGAAGTCGTCAAAAAACAGCAGTATTAAAGATCAAAAAGTAAAGAAAACAAAATCGATTTGTTTATAGATTTAGTCATGATGATGAGCATATTATGTGACTTTAAGCTTCTTTAGGAAGGTTCAAAAGAATAAATACAAAAGATGAACGTATAGAAACCCACAGCAAGACGTTAATACTCTACTTAAAGTATGCCCGAAACTACATTTAAAGATACACGCACACACACACACACACACATACACACAATCAAAACAAAAGAGCACAACTTGAGCCAAGACAAAACACTTTAATGCTGACTGTCTACCCAAAATTAATCAATTCCAAAAGGTACAGATATCATGATGCTTCTTCATCTTCTTCTTCTTGTTAAGAAACTGTTTAAAGAAAGAAAAAAGTGTACAAAATACTCGTAGTAGGAGTAAAGAAACAAACAACAAAAACAAAAATACTCGCAAAGAAATGAACTGATAAAAACTCGGAGAGAAATGAAACCAATTAAGTAATTGCTAAAGCTATTTAAAAACGAATTTATATTCTCGAAGTTCAAGATAAAATTATAAATAAAAAGAAAATTAAAATTAAGAGAACTAATAAAAATCGTTTCAATAGACCGTACTGAAGAAGTGCTAGGGAAAAACCAGATATTTCTTTCAATTGAATTTGTTTTTCTGCACCAACAGCTGCTTATTAAAGTCTACAAATTATGATTTAAATTTAGTTTTAGACAACTTTCTTAAATATTTTCCATCAGCTGCTTGGGGTTGTGGTTGTGTGTGTTTGAAATTTCGTATTGTTGTTATCAAAGTGTCATTGTTTCTTAATTAAATCTTCAACGTTTTTTGTTCCGAATTATTTCCAAGTACTTAAAATATCATACATTTAGGAATAATTAATTTTTTTTTTCTTTTAAATAAGTGGTTTGCCGATAAGTTTTTGATTTTCTAATTGTTTTCAATCAATGGTTTTCAATGGATGAATATGTAGACGGGGGTAAGTTAAAGAACCCCTAAAATTAGAATATCAATGTAAAATGTATTCAAGTGATTAATGTAGATGTCTTTATTTTACGTATATAATTGATAAATTGGCTTCTCAGACTAAAACATAGACAAACAAACACACATTTCACTACTGACTAGTATTTCCTCTTTGAATTTACCTGAAGAAGCACACAAGCACAAACATTCCTAAAACACACTGATGTGTTAATTTAAACTATTGAAAAATAATCAAATTATAGTAATAATAATAACTTAATCATTTTTTCAATTTTAAATTATTATTTATTAAAATTCTATTTAAAAATTCACTGAAAATCTTTCTATACCAGTGTGAAACAAAGTAAAGAATCAGAACTAAAATGTTTTCAACTTAGTTGTCTAGTTATTTTATATTTTAAATCAATTTCTTTTGGTATTTGGTCGGCTCAAATCAATAAAATTTATTTCTAAAGGAAACGCGTTTTCGTTCCCAGGCCATTTTTATGTCTATTGTTTTTTCTTGGTTATTAAAACTTCAATATTGTTAATAAAGTCATAATTTTTTGATTGTATTTGGCTTTTTAGAATTGTTCATCATTCTATAAACAAACAGTTTTGAATATTAATTTTAGTTGGGGGCCTATAAGCAAAAGGAAATGTATTTACGTACATTAATGTTCACATATATTGGTGCATGTATCGGGAAAAAGTATCGGTTACAAGCACGTTTCATTTTAATATAAACCTGTCTGTTGAAAAATATAATTCTACCTGTGTAAAAAAAACCTATAAAACCAAATACGAACATTCAATATACAATATACAATACAAGACATCACATAATATAATCGTAAATCACATTTTTGGTTAATAGATAAAAATCGAAGAAATACACATGTATCTGGATGTTAAAGTTGAAAACAAATCGAAGTTATTGGTGTGAATTTGTGCATTTTTTTTGCTGTTTGAATATAAAAAAAAATACTCGAGACGAAGTCAGCAAATGCACGAACAGATCAATTAATGGAATTATATGAATATCCAATACATACTTTTATATACATATTTAAGATTAAATCACAATTTATAATATATGTACATATTATATTTATAGCATTTACGTTAAATTGATACTGCTGCATTATGCTTTAAAAAAAGGTTGGATAAAGCAATTTCCTGCTGTATCTTAGAGCCATTAATCCTTTCACATTATATCCACATTGTCAAAGATGTGTCAATTTAATTTTAATTTCACTCTAACCACATTTTAACTTTTTTGAAATCTTGCAATACTTTTACTATTTTGTTTAAAAGCGATAGAGTTTTTTTTTTTTGTATTTCCAACTTTTTGTTTGTTTACTTGGGGATTAGCACAGCTATAAAAGCGGCTGAATTTAAGAACAAGACAAGAAAAAAGTAATCCATGTAAACATCACCAAACTCATCTCTCATCTCCTAGAAATCAAAAGCACTTGTTGCTAAATAAACATACACACAATCGTACGAAGCTATAGAAGTATGTGTGAAATATCTTTTATCTTCATGTTATTCTCCATACGTAAATTTCGTAGATATGTACGATGTATGTACTCGCATGTAATGAATGGATACTTGTTTTTTTTTGGTTTGTTGGTTTTTTTTTATGAGAGTGCGTGCACTCGTATATGAGTCTTAAAAAACCGCCGTTTTCTTTAGTAATAATTTAAGCAAATTTACTTTGTTTTTAAAGATGTTGTTAAAAAATAAATAAAACAATCATTATTTATTATTACTTGGAAAGCTTGGCATACACAAAAAAGCAAACTAACGAATAATAAATGAAAAAGAGGTTGGAGGAGTGTTTTGAGAGTGTTTTATGGCTTTGGCAAATATTGCATTTAGTTGTCATAATTTAAATAACAAAAATACGATATTTAATTATTGGAATAAGGTTTTATTTAGTATTTAAACAATAAAATGACTTTTTGATATTTGGGTTAAATGCATTTGAATAGAATAAAAAATGTGGTAATTTTTTGTAATGTTTACTTTACAATAAAACATAATTCAAGATAAGAACTCAACTAAGAAACACTTGTGAACACAGAAATAGAACTCGACTATGTATCCAAATTTAGAACAAGAATATTGAGATTTTCATGGAAATATGTATTAAACAATGTATGTTATTCCTAAGTCAAAATAAGTCGAACTAATATCAGAATCAGGATTTACAAAATGTGGTACAATAAAATAAGTGAAGAGAAAGAAATATTGTAAACAAATTTGTCCGATAACAAAACTAGACGCCAGTGCTATTTAATTAAGAAAACATATCTACACCCTTGAAGGTAAACAAGTTCATAAAAATATATGTAATGCTAGCTTTTTAATTTAGAACTTACATTTGTTTAAACTATATTTAATGAAAAAAAAAAAAAAAATTCCTTAATTAGTTGCAGTTGTTGAGGTGTTGGTGGGTGTTTCAAAAGATGGTGTATAATCCAAATAATAAGTGTTTGTAGTAAGTAAGAAGTGTGGTTTAGGTGTATGTATTTCCTTTGTTGAAATTTTACTAGACACTTGTATTAACTTTGGTTTTGCACTTTCACATATAATTTTTTTAAAAAAACCATAACATATATTTTTTTTTTGAATTTATTAACATCATATTTTCAATAGAAATTTTTATAACTAAAAATTTTGTTTAGGAAATCGAAATTCTTTTTTATTTTCAGTTTTTCACGTTTTCTATATATTTTTCTGATACTACTGAACGCTATTCACGCGCAAACACGTCTTTATCCGGCGACTTGCAGTCAGAAACTGTTTAATAAACATTCACAAAACGAGAGTCATACAGACGACTGAAATTTCAATTCGAATGTTATCCTACAGTACAATAGACTATTCACTCGTAACGAACCCATTCATATGTATATTCAGAGAACATTTCTTTTCCTGTGGATGCTAAAAAACATTCGTAGAACAGTGATGTTTTCCTGCTTTTGTTGTTTCCTTTACAATTCAACGTACACATTCATTGAACACCATCGCACAAACAACATTTGGTGGAAGGCCTGGTCGTTCGCTTATTATTTTTTTAAGTGCAACGCAGGTAGATTGATAAAAGGGAAAGATACAATTTTTGTACTCTCTATAAGTAGGCCTTATTTTAACATAAAGAGAGAGAGAGAGAGGGAGAAAAAGATGCACTTTTATCACAAGTTGACGATTTTTAGAGAAAAACGTGTAAAAGAGTAATATAAAAAACAAAAGAGAAATCTATACATTATGCGAGCATTTTGATTTTATTTTTAGTTAGGGTTGGCTGTAAAATTTACAGTGTAAATATACGAGCCGAACATTTAGTGATGCATTGTTTTGTTTATGTTATTATAAAATGCTGTGTCGTATGACATAAAAAGGTAATTTATTTGGTTTTCGATGAAGTTGTATGATGTTGGCCGCTGATTTTGAACAATTTGTATAAAATATGTCACAAGTTTTTGAACTGAATTGAAGTTTACCTCGCTACTCCGAAATGTGCGATTTTATATCATGAATTTTTTCTGAGAAAATCTATTTACCACAAGAAAAGCTAAATATTTGTGGTATCAGATTTAAGGGTAATGGACAAAATAGCACAGTTAAATGTATATTTTCACAGTGTAGTAATTCTTAACTTCGTGATAATGTTTATTTGTTACACTATCAAAAAAATTCGGCGAAGTTATTAAATCTGTAGCTAGTACAAAAAGTGCAAAATTTGAAAAGTCACGCATGTATGTATTCACATACATAAGCTGTAACAAAACATATTTACTCTTAGCTTTCAATACATATGTAATTATGTTCCTTGAATGATAAGTTTCCGTATCTTGATTTATGTATTGCACTAATATAAGAATTGAGCACATTTTTGTCCTAGAAAAAAAGGACAACTGTATAATCCTGAGTTTCACCATACTGAAGAATGATTTTATTATAATAATTATACAGAATTTAGTTTTCTAGTTTTAAACAGCAGAGCCACAATTAAATCGCTCTGACAAAAATAAAAAATGTACCTAATAGCAACAGGGACACTTCATTGTAATGATCAAGGTCAATGTCTCTTTAGTCTGAAAGCAAACCCAAGCAAAAGAGTCTTGAAAAAGGGCAGTCATCATCCCACTTGCCTTGCCGTAGCCCATCATATAAACAATCACTTAAATGTTAATTACAACAGCGGCTGTCGCAAATTTATTTAAAATATGCGCTAAATTTCGCACACAAATCGCGTGACATTTTAGAATCCAGAGTAAATTAAGATATGTATTTTGTTATTTTTTTAGAAAATCTCCAACTTTTTATTTAGAAATAAAGGTTTTTTTTTAAAGAACAAAAAAACATGAAATAAAAAGAGATGAAAAGATTGTTGAAAGAGTAATTTTATTTGAAAGAAATAGAATAAACATGTGGAATGCAACATGTGTAACAACTTCATGAGGAAAGTGATGCTAAACAAGAATGTTGTAAACAGCGTTGCCGTTTTGGTTACTTTTAACCAAAATTGGTTACTTTTTTTTCAATGTGTTCTTGTGTACAGTTTTTCCATTTTGGTTACTTTTTTCAACAAAAATAACCAATTTTTTATTTTGGAGCAAGAACTACCCGCTCCGCTTTTTTGAACCTTAAAATTGTGTGTGGTATTTGTGTATCTAAAGCCAATACTTTTTTCATCTACTTAAAAATAATTTTTTAGAAGCTTAATTTTTAACAGACCATATAAGGTATATACTTTGAAGTGTAGATGGTTATTATCTGCCACTGTTAATGCTACATAGGTCTAACTGAAACACTTTTCTAGATCAACGATAAGGTCAAAGGCCTTTCCGATCCCATCCCGTTTAAAAAGGGCAAAGAGCAAAAAGCATCTATTTTTTGTGACCATGTAGTTTAACAAAACGAACAAAAATCAATCAAAAAGTAATTTTTGAATGTTTTGATGATACGTTGTTTTGTATTTTAGGCGACGATATAAAATACCAACCGAATAATTTAGCTAAAATTTGCACTTTGATACCATAACGCACAGCAAGACTTTAAATTTTTTACTTGTAAGAGCTTTTTATAAAAAAGGTTGAAATCGCTAGCTCAAATAGTTTTTAAATTTTACGAAAATAAGTGTTAACTTTATATAGGAGGTGCCATTTCCGCTAAAAATTTCGAAAAATTGTAAAGCCTATTGTTCTTTCCAACCCATAGGTAATATACTGTCAAAAGCTTAAAAAATTCAGTCCAGTGGTTTATGAGTCTACATGTTACAAACAAACACTATTTCTTCTTTATACACACAATTCATAAGCTGAAGTGCGAATAAAATAGTACTCTTGATACAAAATAATTTTGGTTACTTTTTTCGCTTTTGGTTACTTTATTTTTACATTTTGGTTACAAATTTTTTTTGTTCGTGGCAACGCTGGTTGTAAAGGATGTAATGTTTACAAAGAAATTGTAATGCTCGTACTCATTGTTGGTATGTTTATGACTTTTTTGGTACCGTGGTACAACTGCGCTTTATTTGGTACAATTAAAAACTTTTAATTTTCACCCAGAACAATTAATAAAACATTTAAAGAAATGCTTAATAGTTCTATGTTTAATTTTGTACGAGTTTTTTTTTTTTTTAGCTATAAAGTGAAATTGAATTAGAATTTTTTGCTGCCAGCGACCAATTTGGCATTTTTTCTGCAAGATTTAGAAGATTGACTTGTGGTATTGTATATTTTTTTTTAAATATGCTAAAAGGCAGTTAAATATCAAATATGCTAATTGCCTTTTAGTGTATTTCCTTGTCCAAAGCAGATTTGTTAACATATTTTTTATGGCAGCACTAAATAGTTGATTCAAAGTTCCAGTAGAAGTAATTTCAACAATGTTTTCTTTTAATCTTCAGGAACTAAAAATTATATGAATTTCGTATGCTGTCGCCATTATTAACGAAACCTGAATCTATGTATATTTTAAAGCAAAATTTAGTGCTGCCATAATTAGACTTCAAACGATAAAACGTTCGCTAAGAAAAGCTTACATTATTAAAAATGCAATAATTCAAATAAAAATTATAATTATAAATTTTTAATATTTTTAATTAGGCTTAAGTTCATCAAATTTAATTTTCATTAAATTATTTTTATGAAGAAAGGAATTTTACAACATGAAAATTAATTAATCACTCTCGACTGTAGCCGGGCTCGAACCCTCGAGTGGTTGCGATCGAAACATGTCAGGGTAACCTGCCGGCCAGGGTTCGAGCCCGGCTACAGTCAAGAATGAAAAATTATCAATAACAGTTTTAATTAATTTTCATGTTGTAAAATTCCTTTCTTCATAAAAATAATTTAATGAAAATTAAATTTGATGAACTTAAGCCTAATTAAAAATATTAAAAATTCGGATTAAAAACCATAAATAGTTCAACAAAATAACCACAATACTAATTAATTATAATTATATATATTCACTTACTATAACTTAAGTGTCCAAGTTAGTTTGCGCAGAAAGACTTATTAATAGCATTTGCTAGTAAATGGACTGAAAAAATTCTCAATATTAATGTTCTGAAACTTAAATAGCCACATCGTATTTGAAAAGTTTTACAGAAGAATAATGAGTTTATTTTCAGACATTTGAAGGTATGTACAAAATAAATCTATACTACATCCGTCAACAAACGTACAAACTGCACCTTCTCCAGAATTTACAGCATTAAACATAAACAAAAGTAGTTTAGAAGTCAACAAATTGCCGCTGTCTAAATTATTCACAAAATTTTTAATAGCGGTGTATTTTCCATCCCAGGCTTGTAAGAATTTTTCTTTTAGAGATTTTGAGACAGAGTGTTTGTATCTGTGAGCATGTCATTTGTTCTTCAAAATCTAGATATTGGTTGTTTGTTATTGAAATTTGAATCTTACAACAAAACGGACTGACTGAAAGAATGATACATATAAAGTATTCTTTTGTATGTGCTTGTATCATATTTTTCTGGCTTCATTGGCGGTTGTGTTATCGCTTATAAAATTTCAACACCTCAATGTTTCACTTGTTATTTGTACGTTCACTTGCCTTAATTTGTTTATTTTATGAAGTGTGAACAATTTTCTAAAAAAAGGACAAATAAATTTAATTTTGTTTTACTTTTATTTTTCTCAAAAATAATGATAATTCATGCAGCTTAAGGCACTTTTTTAATTCGATGTTGTTCTTTTGCATGTAATTTATAAACATGTTTTAACACAATAATTATCGCATTTTTTCTTACTTTTTTCTCACATCTCTATGTTTGTTATCGTATTTCTATTTCAAATACAAAAAGTAATTGATATTTGTAGAGATCGATGTACGAATGATGATATGAATGCGCAGGATTTTTCGCCTTTGAAAACTTTGTTCGTAAAATACACAATATTTTTTTTTATTTTATGAAAACATATTTTGCGAACAACATTTAAGTTAAATTGAATAATAGTATTTTAAATTTACTTACTCTTTTTTCGTACTTTTTTACAGATTATTAGAGTGTCAGAAAGCACTTGTCATAACGAATTGCTTTTAATGCATTTACATGTAAGTACATTTTCTTTTTGATAAATAACAAAACATTTTTAAAGAATAATATTAGGAATTAATAAATAAAAGGACTGATTAGAAAAAACAAAAATCCATTACTCGCACCCATGTAAACTAATTTAAAAACACCCCGAATTTAAATCCGAAAGCGAAAAAAAAAATTCCAACCCCCCAAATCTCGAAAATATCATGTAGATGTTTGCAAAAAAGAACAATTCAATCACCCTCTTATCTAAAGAACTTAAGAAGAAGAAAACAGATGGACTAAACCAACCACCCCAACTATTAAAAGTTTTTAAAAATATTCTGAAAAGGCGTTAATGCCCATTTATCTTCTGGCGAAAAGCGAACTTCAACTCCTGACAACCTACAAGTGTTAGGGCAACTATAACAATTCATTTGGAATAGAAATGAAAAATCAATTCTAATAAAATTATTTATGAAAATAAAAAGCTTTATTCGAAAAGAAGAAAGTGCCACTGAATTAGCAAAAAGTGTTGAATTAAACAAGACAATAAGGAAAATTTAGGAAACACCCTTAACACAATGAATTTAAACGCCAGGCAAACTAAACAAATTTACATCTGGGCAATTGTGCGCCAATATATGTTGCATTATTGACAAATTAACCCAAATGTTATTATAGTGGTAGAATAAATCTTGTTAATTTTGGTTAATTCATATTATCTTGGAAATTCCAAAAATAAATAGTTTAATTTCTTCGCTACATTAAATATCTCTCGCATTCATCTGTGTTTAGCACAATTTTGGCATGTGTTAAACATAATTTTACTTAATTTTGCACAAATACAAACACACACACACACACCAAATCATTTAAAGGATATAAATAGGTGCACCGCAACAATTTGTTTTTATGGTTAAAAGGATACTTCGGACTTGCACCACAACAAAAGGAAACGTATCCTTATTACTTTTATTTGCATTGCTGAGGCCTGTTGGCCTAAGCATTCTAAGCATTCATGTTTCAATGTAATAAAACCAAACAACGTGTGAAAACTAACGTGTCGATACTTTTTAGTTTTGCTTTTTACCTGTGAAACCGTTCCACCTTTAATTTCTCTCTAACCAATAAGCAAATAATTACCTGAATTGTATATTTGCATACATTATTTAAAATTTATTTATTTATTTCATTCATACTGCTGTGATTATTGTTATACAAAATGTACATATTCACACATACACATGCAAATCTTTTTAGAGTAAATACATACAATGATTTTGTACAAGCCGAATATTAAACATTTAAATTATAAAATACATATTTTATTAAATGCAAATTCTAGTGAATTTAAAACGGAAAAGGATAACAGGAATCGTATACTCATATTTAAACATAATAGAGTAACTGGAAAACATAAACTGAATTAGAAAAGAATACAAAGTCTATAGACAAAAATAAAAATTATTCGTACATACACATTTATGTATGGATATGTATGTGTGTATGTACAAGTACCCTGCAAATAATATTGGACTACCTGCTTCATTTTGATCAAAAGCATGGAGCATGTCATTGTTAAAAAATGTTTGTAGTGAGACGACATGTCTTCGTTTTTTAACGACGTGCTTTTGTTTTTAAACGACTTCAAAACTAATCCTCTTGAGTATACCATGGAGTAGTTTAAAGACTTCTCCTTTGTAATCCAAAGCTGGGTTATATGGTCCTGCCCTAGGACATCGTAATGTTAAATAGACCATGTTTTTTCCATACGTTTGGGTTATTTTTGGGCTAGTCCTAGTCCCTTGTGGGCTACATTTTACACGCGTGTTTGGACTAGTCCTATTATTTGCAGGGTATTCCCTACAGGAAACTTGGGATCAAGTGTCTACATTTCGCTAGTTATTTCGATTGTTTTGGTGGTTTTGTCGAAACACTGTCAAATAAGCGTGTGCACTTTTGTTTGCCTTTTAAAAAAGGATGCAACAGTTAGTGGTAACGTTGTAGACTAGAACTATTAAAATGTATTAGTAAATCTCTGGTTCCAATGTCTCCATACGTCAATTTTTCTATTGCCTAATCTACAGTTAGTCAGTAGTACTTGTGACAAAGTCAATACAGTTTCACTATTGTAATTCCTACAGAGTACTTTTAAGTAGAAAAATACATTACTATGTAAATATGCTTATGCACATTAGACTCGCTCGAATCGAAAACGGGAATCTGTGCAGAAAATCTATTGAAAATAAAAAAGAAAACAGGCAAATAAAAATGAAAATAGAAATAAGACGGTTTTGCTATTATTTATTGGTTAATTTAGAATTTTTATAATCTCTTTTTATTTTTAATAAACTACCTTTCCAACAGTAAATAAAAACCCAATAAACGAAAAAAAGCAGAGTAAATTTATTTATGTGATCTCTTCTTCTGTCCGGTGCTAATCGCATAACTTGAGAACGGCTTGACCGATTTCGCTAATTTTTTTTAAATGTGTGTCATATTCTGAAAATGGTTTTTAAGGAAAGAAAAATTAGAAAATTTGCTTCGAAAATTTTAAAATTCGGAAAAAACTAAAATTGTGTTTTTCAATGGGATTTTAAATTTTTTTTATATTTTGTTTTAGATTCCGCTCAAACTTAGTACGAAAATAACGTCTTAAGTTCAAAAAGTATGCATGAACAAGTTTAATTGACCACGCCTATTTTTACGCCCACTTTATATAAAAAGTTTCTCAACGCATAATAAGGGAAAGCACAAAATAAGCTTAAAAACCAATATGTTTAAACAATTTTTTCAAAACAATCTTGGCATGCACATTTGAAGGCATTTTGATCACGGACTTGTGTTTAAAAAGAATTTCTTTTGTAAATTCATATGATGTAAAAAATGCACTCCAATCAAATACCAGAAACATAAATTCCTCGAAGACAGCAGGGACTATTGGACTTTTTCCCCATTTCCATCTCCGCAGTTGCGGCAGTAATTTTGTATGTGTATTAAACACTACTTTAAGCGTAACAGCCATACCTAAATAAAAGCGGAAGGCGGAACGTTTTCTTCCGCTTTGCTCTTACGATGAAATGCCATACCTAAATAAAAGCGTCAACGTTGAGTCAAAAACAGTAGTGTTACCTTTCATGTTTAATAAAACCCACATAATAGAAACATAACATGGAGATAAAACCGCTAGATTGGCCAAAAATAGCTAAATTGCCATTATTTATTAACAGTAGCGGCCAACTTCACTATTAAACGCGCTGTCAAAATCGGATTTTCCAATTGCAAAGCGTTGCCGCCGCGCTGTTTCGGTATGCTTCATACAAATTGTATGGGCATGAGAATTTTTGACAGCTAGAAAACGCTTTCCGCTCTTGTTTAGGTATGGCTGTAAGCCTACCAATTACACAGTGTCCAGTAATTACAGAAACCAGCAAAGATTACATTTTCCTTGTCAATATTTCGCACATAAATCATTTATTGTATCTGTATTCACCGAAGTTCAAGTTTACAAAAGAGCAGTTGCAGCTCAAAGGATTACAAATTCAGAGAAACTCGCAAAGTTCTACTAATTCTGCTAAGCTCATTGCCGCTGTAATTTGCCAGGATGTCCCTGTGCCATCCTGCCTAAAAGATCCTAATGTTTAACTTCTTCCCTATCTTGTCTAGAGATGAGTGACAACTGGGTCTGCTTTTGTTCCGGAAAGAGCTGTTCATACCCATAACGGAGCTGTGGCTTTCGATGTAAGCTTTCTCGGTGCTAACGGAAACTGCAGAAACATGGAAAACGCTGCAATATGGAAACCTTCACCTAATAAATTGAGATTTAACTCTTAAGAATGTTTTCCTAAGACAACAAATTTCCCTTCCATTTATTATATTAATGTATATTATGCATACTCAAATGTATGTATCGAGTATCCATAACCTTGCAATGACCGCTGAGGCTTATCTTGTTTTTCAGAATCAGCATTATATCAAAATGTTTTGTCTTATTCTGTAGACTTATCTCGATGTTGTTCAGGGTAATAGATCGAAACAAAAAGCATCAGTCCGCTACGCAAAATGATGAGAGAAATTTTTCCCTTCCAATACATTTGAACTTGTTCTTGGGCCAGATTCAGTGACAGTAACCTTGTTAAAACGAAAATCATAAGAAATTATCTAATCGGTTTAAACTACAAGAATTGTCCTTTTCCACTTGCACTTTTCATAATTTTCAGTTCCCACTATACGATTACTTGAATATTTTACACTCAAACCAAATTAGATATATCCAGAACGGACAAGTCTAATGTACAATACATAAATGAATGTCTGAATATTTATGTATAGATATGAAAACTAAATTTGCAGAAATATATATACACAAAATTATATTTACATAAACATAGTATAACTCTGTTTATACACATACAAACATACAAAGATAACTATTCAAACACATGCATATTGATATCAAAAGAAATAAAGGACGTCAGTACACAGAATTATACCACACTGCGAAACATACACATGCCTGTGTTTTTTAGTTTAGTTTATTCGAATACCCAGGTGAACAAAGGGAGTTGAGGTGGGGTGTCTTGCTAAAGTTTGTTTTATATATTTGCAACCAAAAACTATTATTTTGTATTTTTATACAACAGACATACATATATAAAAATTCTTTTATACTTATAAATAACAATTCATACATACATACATTTATAGTTCATACCCTGTAGTAAATAAAATAGTCAGTTACAAAAAAACACTAACTATAAATTAACTATTTTTCAAATTACTACAAATTGGTTTAAATCTCATGCAGATATCAACCAAACATATTGCATAGAGGCACACGTAAAACACAAATAAAAGCAAAAAAAAGTAAAACAAGCATGCCATGAAGTCAAATGGAAAAAAAATATATACAAACATTTTAAAATAATAATAACAATTGAAAATATGTAATTAAAAATTAAAGCAATACAAATCTTATTTTATTATGTAGCGTATTTATTTCAGCACTATTATACATCATCATCTAAAGCAATTTGATGCAAAATCTTCTTAAATAATTATTTTTATATAAAAATATATATGTACATATGTATGTATATATGCATATGTATGTTTATATGTACATACATACATATATTTTTCTGACAAAAATTCTTTAAAATCTAAATATGTTTATTATTATAAACCGACTATACTATTAATTAACTACAAATTGGTTGAACAATAAGTAATTAGTAGTCAATTTAAAAGTCATGCAGAGATAACCAATTGACTACAGCCTATGGCATGCATATGTTAAAATAAAGAGTCGTCGACATGGAAAAAAGTCACTTAATCAACTAGATGTGGTTATAAAAAAACCTCTGTTAAGTTACTTAAAAATGTGTTTGACTTCCTACAGGGTAGTAGCTTATGATGACGTTATGCGAGTAGTAAATAAAATACATATAAGCATATATTTGCAGTTAGTGCGATAAAACATCAAACCAACACATTTTAATTATTCTATAAGACATTATTTTTTTAATTTGTACATAGTTAAACTAGAAGACGTATACCCCGGAAAATGTGTTAATCGTACGTAAATGGTATTTCTATCAAGACTTGAAGTCAAACGGTGTTGATGAGCTCTCTCTTTTCTACTAAAAATATAATAATTTCCTTTGATTTTTTTAAAAAGTTTTAACTTTTGAATCAAATAGCTTTTCAAACGAAATTCCTGATATCTGATGAGATTTGTTGGAATAATGCAGATAAATCGCACTTGATCATAAAGAGGGTTTTAACTCAAAATTTTTATTATTTTTTAACTTTTCATAGAAAATCTATACGCAATATTTATATCTGTCCGCTGTAAAAATATCGTGCTATTTTGTCTACTTTTGGGTGATGAAACGCCTGGTTAAAAAGTTGTTTTTCATATGCCTTTAAAGTTGAGTTAAAAATTGTTTTGAAAGTTTGAGTTGATACCCTCTTGATGATCAAGTGCGATATTAATATTTAGATTTATATGAAAATATATACATGTTTGCATTCAAAATAATTTGTAATTGTTTTTGAGGTAACATTGTGTATATATGTACACAGGTATGTATGTAAATATGTTTACATGAATGTAAACAATGTATAGAATGTTTGGTATTCCACTAAATATTTAATATTAGAGAGAAGTATGAGAGCTTTTGGAACGAAATTTATTATTGAAGGTGTCATGTAATCCTTAGCATTCATATTTCATGTGACAAACACACACACACACAAATACTAAATTTTTGTAAATTTACTTGTTTGCCAATATGCATCGCTTAGGTGTGTGTAGGTTTACTGGCAATTGTTTGACCTAAATATATGAAATATTTTACTTTCACATACAAATATTTTTTCTCTTATACTGTCAAATCGGAACAAAACAAAAAAAAAAAAAAAAAAACAATGTAAAACAAACTATCAACTATTTGTTTTCTTTTTTTTTTTGTGTAAATAACAATGAAAGTTCTTTAAATAATTATCCGTACTTTTTACATAAAATCTGAACAATATTTTTTTTTGCGTACATGTATAAATGTTTGTTAAAAACAATTTGATTTACATATTTGAAACTGTTACCTTTAACTTAATTAAGTTTAAATTGAAAACAGGTAAAAGTGATTTATTCGAATGTTTACTCGGTCAAATCCTTGATATACTCCACGGAGAGGGAGAATATTACAGGAGTGGGCTTAATATGGGACCTGACCTCTGACTCATTGATGTCTATTCGGAGAGCACGCTTTATATGGAACATATTCTTTATTAAAGTCCGATCATCAATTAGGTTTATGACTTTTTTCTAGTCATATGAAATTTTTTTGGGCCTAATTTCAATAAAATACCATGAGTCGTTTCGGTTATAGGCGTATTCAAGTTATTTTTAGTAAATTTATTTAATTATTTTTTAAACTTTATGTATGAGCCGATTATCACAAATATCGGTAGAGGGATTTATAGAATCAAAAAAAGCAAAATTGGACAAAATTTCAATACAATTATGTCTTATGTGTGAGCGTTTTAGGCTTTTAAAAGAGCTTTTCGGAAGGCGACTTTAGATGTGACATATAATAACTTTTTTTTGTGGTCACACAATTTTAAAGAATTTCTTGGTTTATAAGATTAACAGCCGTACCTAAACAAGAGCGGAAGGCGGAACGTTTTCTTTCGCTTAGCTTTTACGCTGGTATGCCATACCTAAACAAGAGCGTCGACGTTGTGTCACGAACAAAAGTGTTAACTTTTTTGTTAAATTAACCCACGCAATAGAAATAAAAATAGAGAAAAAACCGCTAAATTCACCAAAAAACATCTAAATTAACATTATTTATCAACAATAGTGGCCAACTTCACTTCTAAACGCGCTGTCAAAATCGGATTTTCTTTTCCAATAAAGCGTTGACGCCGCGCTATTTAGGGACGCTTCATACAAATAGTATGGGCATGAGAATTTTTGACAGCTAGAAAACGCTTTCCGCTCTTGTTAAGGTACGGCTGTTTATTTGAATCCTTTTGAAAGAGGACCGATCATCAAAAAATTCTTTTAGTGTGATTATTTGTCTCATATGGTTTATTATAGTAGATTATGTAATTGTGTTATTTCAAACCACATAAAGCTAAATTAGATCAGATTTCTTTACAATTTAATAAATCGTTACAATCTTAGGCGTTCTAAAGTGTTTTCAAAGAAAATGTTTAATATCGAACCTATGGAAAATTATGAACCATTCATCGCATAATTAGGTGGTGTGATTTCTTGTCTCATGAAACTATGGCAGACAAAATTTTACTTCAAAAGTATTATTTAATGGGAATCGGTGCAAACAGAACTAGAAATAATTGGACATGAAAATTTTTGTTTAATATTGAGTCCTTTGGATGTGAGCGTGATTTCAACCGATAGACAGACCCAGAATTTATAAATTTATTTCTGTAATATTTTTTTTTTCTTGAACGGGTTACTGGCCCCCAGCAGAAGCGCTTAGCGGTAAAGTTTATCCGCATGGCCTAGTTCCTGAGGCATCAGTGTGACCCCATCCCTGCTCCTTTCCTTTCGGGCTTGGGACATGCAATGGTAGAGTTCCTTCCTTTTGTTTCCTAGGTTAAAGAATTGGACTTTTATTTATTGTATTTTCATGTTAAATATACTATTGACCAATTTCGCCAATTCTCTTTTAATGGCCGTATGGAAAAACTAGTTAACTCCATTTTTTGAGAACACGAGAAAAACACACTTACCTCGTTTTCACAACTTCACAACTTAAAGGCAGGATTTTATCGGCCGTATAAAAAGTGTTCCCTTATTACAAATTTTCTTTAGCCTACCAGGTAGGATGCACCTTTCTTTAACTTATCGCTCCGTTTAGGTTAAACTAAAGCCGTAATAATAACCTACTTTTAGCTATCGGTAAGTTGTGAAAACGGGCCTTAAAGTTTTAAACATTTTTCACTAATTTTTTAATATGACTTTATGTTATTATGCATGCGCATTAAACAAAACATAATTTTTAATCATGTTAAAGATTTCTGATTAAATTTAACTTATTAATGGACATTAAAACCGAAAACCAATATCAGTTACCTTGTTTTTTCGAAATATGGAGTTACTTAGTTTTACAAAAAAAACTTTTTTTTTTCAATTTGTTTTTATATTTTACGGAATCAAGTCATCTTTATTAATCATTTGTGGAAAAACATTTATTATTTCACTCAGCGCGTTAATTTACCCGTTTTTTTAACGAAAAAATGGAGTTACCCAGTTTTCCAAAATATATTTTATTCTGATTCCCCTCAAAATGTTTAAAATTTCACTTTTTGAAAGAAATCGATGTAGAGTGGTAAAAATCTTAGTAAATTTCTCTAGTATTTTGCAAAAAAAAAAAAAAAAAAAAATACAATTGATTCCCATTTTGTAGTATAAGAGTATATATATATAAAAAAAAACAGTTTTTTGTTTCTTCAGAAAATTTATACATTTTGAGTCAACCCCCTTTAGAGGAACCAGTGCGATGTATCCAAAGAAATCCCAGTTTGCTTGGCAGTCGTATTCTAAGAATCAAAATCTTCAGAAAATATACAATATGAATTAAAGAATGCATATATTATATGCAAGTATGGAGTTACCAATTTTTACATAAAAATTGGTATTATTCTGATTTTTGTCAAAGAAAAATTATATCAAAATTTCGATCTGACAGAGTGATAGTAAATGAAACACACTTTCTATTGTTGGTGTTATTTCAATTTTCGCAAAAAATGGAGTTACCTAGTTTTTCCATACAGACACAGAAATGTAGTGTTTCATAAAAATGTATTTTTATTTGCCATTAAAAACGAGTTTTAAACATAAATTTGTATATAAATAAATTGGCCATAAATAAATAAAGGACAGATTTATATATATATATTTATATATATATATGTATATATACATATATAAACCCAGCGGGAAAAAGAAGGAGTAGAAGCCCTCTGTACTCCTTCTTTTTCATATACAAGGCCCGCTCGCTCCATTCCATACTCAAATCTTTTTTACACACGTTGTCATTGCTCTCGCTTCTTTAGCAGCAACATAAGAATGGTAACGGGGGAAAAAATAATTATTTGACTTTTGCTTGTGCAAAAAAAAAACTATATAAAAAATATCACCCCTTCTCTACTCCCTTCCCATAGAAGCGAATCTGGAATTTGTATCTTATCTTTTATACGAAAGAGCCAAGGCCTTCTAAGAGGCATTTCTGAACAGTTAGATTAGAATAGTAATTAAATCAAAAAAAAAATTTTTAACCAGGCCTTTAAAAAGTTCTGGGGTAAGAAAATCTTCTGAGTTTCACACAGAATGGCAAACTTAGTTTGCGCTATCTTTTCTAGTGATGGAGGGTATAAAAAGCAAATATTTGTTTTGGGCGATTTTAAATTTTTAATTTTTGGGCCCGATATTTACATACAAAGACACGTTTTACAAACATTAGGATTATCTTTTGGGATAATTAATTATAAAAATGCATATACATATGTACGTAGATTATTATCTGCCATGTAAAAACACAAAAAAGGGAAAGGATTTATTTCATTGGTAACAATGCGAGGATAATGGTCAAAATATGACAAGTAACTGTGGTGGCATGGAAAAATTCAAGGTGTGTTGTTATCAAAAGGACAAATTTAGTTTAAAACATAAATATTTCCTTTTATCTGTTGTTGTCGTTGTTGCTACTGATGCCTTTTTATAGGATCATATTTGTATACGCCACATGCAGGATTATGGTTTTAAGCTGCATATACATACATTCGCCCAAACACTTACATGTGTATGCCTGTATGTAAACGATATGTGAATCTGAAAATTTGTACAAACGGCTAAATGAACAAACAATATGTGGATTTACGTTTATTTACATGTGTAAACAAATTATTTGGACAGAATATTTGTTTCATTTGATTTGTTTGTAAGCAGAGAGCAAGAACATTGATATATTTGCAAATTGTTTAGGAGTGATGAACACGTGTAAATTTAAAAGTTAACAATTTTTATAAAAATTATGTACAGATGTATAAAAAAAATAAGAACGAAAATATTTTGCGCAAAAAATTATGGTTTGATCACAAATTAAATAACGTCTTGTAACATTTGTAATCGTTATAATTTTTTTTGTTTTTGCAAATAAAATTAAGTTGGATTTTTTTTAAAACTTGTCATTTACAAACATTTAAAAAAACCGTTGTTCATCTATGAACAAGTATACAATAATTTTCTTATTTGTGTTCTCTTCTTTTCTTGTTTTTTTTTTTTGTTTTGCAAAAACGTAATCTACATAAAATTCTAAGAAAATTCTCCGAAGAAACCATGTATCTAAAATAAAATCCTAATCCGCGCCTCTCGACTTGAAAATTTATTTTTACTTGGGTGAATATTTTTTTCAATGTAAAAAAGTTTTGAGTGTAGAAACATATTAAGTGCAAAAGAACTACCTTACTAAACAATTTTATTCAGAAAATTCGATTTCTTTTTGGAAAAGTCTATTTTTTCAAAAAATTTTTTTGTAGGCAAAGGCGGTTATATACATTTTCAAGTTGAAAGGCGCCGACTAGGATTTTATTTTAGATACATGGTTTCTTCGGAGAATTTTCTGTAGTTTAAGTTTTTGCTACACGATTTAAAAAAAATCGACCAGCCCTAATGTATATACATTTGAAATTATGATGAAAATATCAAAATAAAATAGTTTTCTACTGAAACAAAAACGACCACATTTGCTTGGGGTGACTTTTAATTTTGGCTGTTTCATAGTCATTTCTATAAAACAGTTACCATTAAAACCTGAAAAGGAATTCAATTAACTTTTAATCACTCTCATAATAAACCATGTAATTTTTCATAGATTGAATAAACCAATAAAAAATCAGCCATCTGGAAACAGAAAAATTAATCAACCAGACTTTGAGCAACGAAATTAAATAAAAAGCATTAATTACAATTAATTGAAATGTCTATTCTAGACACCAGAATTCTTTTTACACCTAATCAAAAACAACACAGCTAATTACGATGACAAATGATTCTGATTCGGGAATGACGCCATAATCCTTTAACTTGTTGGTTTTCTTTTCCAATTTCACACCATCTCGGACTGACTACACAGATCAGTAGGGATCATTTTCCGGCGGTTAGATCAATTGGTGCAGTATTAATCTTAGTTGATTGTTTCTAATATTAAAGAGGAAAATTTGAAAAAATAGCGGTATCGAGTCTGTGATGTCAGTGACAGTTTTGGTTTTTGTCGTAAAACAAGTTAATATCTTAATGTTAGACCGAGATCAAGAGCAAAAGGGACCGCTTTTAAAAGACAACATGACATTAAAAATTTAAAACAGAACAAGAATGCTCTTAACAATGATCCATACATCGAGCGAAATAAAGAAGTTGACAATCTTGTAATTCTTTTCCAAAAGAAATAAAGATAAAAACCAGGTAGCTCAAAAGGTACGAGTAATCTTTGTCTAGAAAGATGACGAAAGTAACTACCACCTCATCTTCTGTTCTTTGTTTTTTTTTACTATTTTTTAAAATTTTTAATGATAAATGTAAAGAAACTCGGTTCATGGACAATTGAAATCTTTGATTTTGCAATTTCCTTAAATGTTATACATATTCTTATTCCACACCACTGAGCAATTGTCTTGATCCCAGGACAATCACAAAATCCTGTACTCAAATCTTCTATTTTCCTTTCTCAAACCACATTTCCTTTTTGTTATTCGATGAATGTGGTAGATGGCGATCATCTTGATTTTGGTTGACATTGCAAATTGTTGCGGTATTTACAAATAAAATATAAATTCTCATCATTGTTTAATTGTTTAATTAAAGAAAGACCAAGAATTGAAAAAGTCTGACTTTCGGCAAAACAACAATAAAAACTTAAATTTAGTTATTTGGGGGAAAAGGTTTTTGTCTTTAATAATTCTTTATTTTCTTTCATAATTAAAAAGGTTCTTGCTAATTCGGTAAGATAAAATGTTTTATAACAATTGAGGGAGCAACTTTGCGCCCGTGTGCACTCTTTGTTTCTTAAAGGAAAACATATTTTAGATAAATTGAAAGAAAGAGAACTCAACACGTAAACGTAAAGTAAATCTGCAAATCTTCTTGTAATATTTAAATTTTATGCTTATTGACTGATTTATATTCAATAGGGTTCCCCGGTCAGCTAATTGATAAAGTGATAGTCTGTCAGTGCGAGGACTGCGGGTTACATTTCCTCCAGCGATTCACTACAGTAAATAAAGTTAAAATAAAATTTGTAATTGTATGTGTGATAAAACCAAAAACTAGCAGTGTCCGTTCCACGTTACTGAAAAACATATCTGTGATCACCGCAAAAAAAATAATGTTCATCTTTGTTAGCTTACGTTAAAATCGCGGAAGGAGCGCTAATTTACGGCTTATATTTCGAAATAATTGTGCGCCAAAAATGTCTTCACAGAAAAAATAAAAATTAGTTCCTAATTGGTCCCATTCATATAATGTTTTAGAACTAGAACCGGTCTTTACCCCTGAAGAACTTTAGTGTTAGTTCGCTTTCCTTTAGGGAATGTACTTATGGTGGTATATTTAAGAGATTATTTAAATTTGCCAATTAAGGACTTGTATTCTAGTTTTGGAATTATGCCAAAAAAAGTCAGCCAGAATTTTATCATCAAAGACACAATTTCTTCTGTAGAATATTTATCGAATTGCTAGTAATTCTTTCAAAAATCGGAAAAAGTTCAAATCATATATTTGCAAAAAACTAGACGATGGTTGGTCAAAAAAAGCAGGCAAGGTGACCTACTTGCGAAACCTATGGCGGCCCTCCTGATGTGTTTATAGAGCCGAAATTTCAAACTTTTACTTAAATGCAAGTCCTTAATTAGCACCTGGAATTTTATTTTAATCAAAGTTACTGTTTACAAAATCCATTATCTTAATTATTTTTTCCAAAATCTCCCTCTATGTGTCCCGTGCGATCAATTAAGTATAAAAAAATTGTCAACTAACTTACGATCAAATCGAACACGTTTGACGTTATTAAAAATTTTAACATTTTGTTGATTGGAAAACATGGATGTGTCCAAGGTCTATCCAATAGGTCTGCGCAAGAAGCCAGATGTTTATTTGGTTTATTCCTCAACGGTGTCAAAAATTGTTTACATTTTCCTTATACATGTATATTTTTGTTTACGTTTTTGGTTTTTTGCCACACATACATGCACACAAATCACATTTTTCCTTTTGTTTTCCCTATGGAGTAGTAAGATTTTGACAACGGCTGGGAATTTTACACAAACAAACTGCCTGTTGTTTTTTGTATTGTTGCATTGTTGTAGAATTAAGCAGAACTATTGGATAGACCTTAGATGTGTCCATAAAATATTAACTTGAATAATAATTTTTTTTCCAAAATGTTGCTAACGATCATTTTGCGAAAAGGGGTCGACATTATAAAGATATTAAGTGGATTTTTAGCAAATATATTATTCAATAAAACAAACTCAGTGTTAAACAAATTTTGTTAATTCACAAAAGGCTTTTTTATTTTCAGATTTTGTTTTTGGCGCCATTAAAACTAAAAAAAAATAACTGTATTGACGAAAATTGTAGTAAATATGGCTATTGATTTGTGCTAATTTCTTTCTGTTTATTTTTAATAATATAAAATTGGGGGATTCACAAGGTGTTCTAGCAAGTCATATCGTCATATTGTCCTAAATAAAATTTTTGATTCGTCATAACTGTACAATAGAAATCTAAATTATAAGCGGTTGCCCACAGCAGTCATATATATTTCTTGTAATTAATTTAAGACATATGACTTTATAACTTTATGACTTCCTTGTGAATTCCCCAAATATACAATAGTAGATACATGTCATAATAAAATTTCTAAGTTTAAACTGTTTGAACAAAGCCTATTATACGAATAACACGTTTAATTCATTTGGGGGTTGCCATGTATTTTAAGAGTTGTGGCCTACACTTTTGTTAATTTTTATTTAAAAAAGTTTAAAAATATTTTATGTACAATACGATAGATGCACGAAAGTATGTACGTATAATTATTACCACCATCTAAAAGGAGATGACAGCTCATAAACTATCTGACAAACAATAGACAAATGAAAACTGTTGCGTGTTTAACAAGGAAATCTAATAAAATTTACAAAATTGTTTTAATAAATGAAGATAAAAGAATAAAAAAAACTCTTTTTCCGTGTTAATTTTTATGCTGCATTTCAAAAAAAAAAAAAAAGGAAAATTTACAAAAGACTATAAAGATAAAGAAGCAGTTTTTAATTAGTTTTTACTTTATGGCGTCTCTAGTGTAGGCCATTCCATTTAGCTTTTCCAACACTTTTCCTGTCAGTGTGAGTAAATAAAATTTTAAATTATGTTGGCAAATAAATCAAGTTGAGTTTGAAGTTTTTATTTTGGAAAAAACCCCCAGGGGCTACAATCTGAATAAATATTTTTTTTTTAGTGAAAGAGAAATGAGTAAAATTTGTAAAAGAATTTTGGAGTTTGGCTCATTGTATGCTTTTAACCAGATTGTTAGACCGTCAACAATTTGTTTATGTTCGGTTCTATTTCCAGGATACGTTCGTAATTTTATTTCAACTAACGCAACAGGACTTCTTTTTTGGCTGAAGGCTGAAGTACACATTTGTTCTTCGTTCAATAGACATAATATATTAAGTGCCCTGTTATTTTTCACAATAATTTATCAAGTCATAAACTAAAACTCAATGTCATGTGTGTGTATGTGTTTGTGTCTATGCAGTCGTAGTGAATTTTATTGTCAGTCAACTATTACAGATCATTTTGTTGCTCTTGTTGTTTTTCTTTCTTTTTCTATACTGACATTTGACTTTGGAAGGTGATTTTATTTTATGACAGCTCATCATGGTATGACATTTTTGTAAGGCCACGTATTGATTAGTTTGTCAATAATTAGTCATTAAAGCGTGAATAGTCTGTTTGTCTCGCTGTTTCTTTGTGTTTTCCAATAACTTGTAGAGAAAAAGTAGACAGACATGCAATCATACGAGAAGGTAGATTCTTATAAAAGTTCTTGGAAATTTAATTTTTTTTTTATATATTAGAGATGACATTGTTAGGGAGTGTTCAAAAATTTTTAAATAAGATACGCTTGTCAAAAACAAAACGAAAATTGAATATAGAATAGTGGTCAAATGCTTTTGAAAATGTCTCGGTTTGATTAAGGCTTTATGCTTTAATATTCTTGGGGTTTAAAAACATATTTTCCTAAAATGAACGCAATTGAACAATTTGAACCGTTAAGGGTCATATTAGACACAATACCCACACATTTTTGATAAAGTTGTTGTTAAAAAATCTATATCTCAATTGTGTTTATTAACATGTTAAACAATTAAGCAAGATGCCCAAATTTGTTCAGTTGTGAATTTAACTTAAAATTATATTTCTGTGTTTTTTTTTTTTTTTTTTTTTGATTTTACAGATGAACTTATAAACAACTTTTATTATTTTTTTTTTTGATAAAAATTAAAATCGCATACGGTTAACCATGTAAAAAGGAACAGATTAGTGTACTAGTATACAACTAGTATGCCTTCTCTTTGATAAGTTCATAAGTTTTATTTCAAAAATTCATGACTTTTGTTTTACAGATAAAAATAAAAATTGATTTTAATTAAAAAATTTGTAATATTAATTAAATTTGCACCAGTAAACAAACAAATAGTATCAATTAAACGGTTTAATTCACTTGATTAAAGGTTTAATTCACTTGATTAAACGTTTAATTCACTTGATTAAACGATTAATTCACTTGATTACATTTTTGATAAAAACGGATTTTATTTTTGATTAATGCTTTAATTGAAAACAAACTAAATAGCTAGAATTTTTTCTGTATTGTATTAGCAAGATTTTTTTGCTTAAGTATTGGTATTTAAAACTTTTAACACATAGTTGCAAGATCGTATAGAATGTGGGAAAACTTTAAAAAAAAAAAATAAAAATCTAATTATTTGCAATTAATTTAATGCTGACTGCAGTTGTTAAATTAAATACAAAATTTTTTTAATTCTCTCGAGTCGGCATACTAGTTGTATACTTCTTATGCATGCAGCGTTTTTTCTTATTCACTATTTTTTAAATTAAAAGTGAAATAATAATAATTATTTGCGGAGCCTGTCTAAAATGTAACATCCACTTGTGGAAGCGTATTATTCCGGGAGGATATTTGTACGGGGCCTAGGTAAAATATGCAATTTTGCGCCCTATGCTCCAATGGGAGTTAAAGGAACATATATATATATATATATATATATATATATATATATATATATAGGTTAGCCTGTTAAGCTCATTTGCGAAACTAAAAAACTTTATATACATAAAATATCAACTTTTAATAACAACGACATAAAAATTAGGCAGTTTGGAGGATTTTCTAAACCAAACAAATTTAATTTCTGAGCTAAATTTAATTTTGCTGGTTAAGTATAAACCTTGTCGTACCAAAATCTTGGTGTTCGAGGGAAATTTGTATGGGAGGCGGGTAAAATATTAGACCAAATAAGCTAATTTTCTTAATAGTAAGAAGTGGCTAAGCTAAAGCTACTCACAAACGGTTGTTATATCTAACAATATTGCCAGTAAAATGTGCTAAAATTGTCTTACAACCGTGTGAACTGGAATTTTTTGTCTGACAACGTTGTCCGAAAAGACGCCAATTTCGGGCTGGATTTGGCGCTTTTTTAAGTACCCGAAACGCGAAAACATTTTTAGACCTAAAATCAAAAACGCGCAAATTCAGCACTTTCAGCCCGTTTTTACTTTTCGTTCGGTTTGATTTTTTTTTTTTTTGTTTTTCTGGCAATATTAAATTGTGAAAACTGTCCCGAAAATTTAAAAACGTGCAAATCGAGAAACATTAAAAGTACGCTTTAGTTGTGGATCAAGGTTTATAGTTGTAAAAATGCATTAGCCAATAATCCATTTATTTAGCCTTCTAGTTTCGCTATAAATACATTGATATATCTGTACTAAGGCGTTGAGCTTGAGGGGAATTTAAGTGTCATGATAAATCTAAAATTAAATGTCTTTGAAGATATTAACTTGATGTTAAAAATTATCTTTAACAAGTCAATAGGTGTAGCTTTTGCTTCGAAGTACCTGACCAGTAATGCCGAAAACTAATTCTATTTATGGAATGAAGACGAGGATGACCGAGTACTGCAAATTTTATAAAACAATGAACAACTATAAAAGGATGTAAAATCTACTAACATCTTCAGCTGTATCTTAATTTGCTTGGTTAACATTTTTTGTACTTAACCCTCTGTAACATATAGTATACTACAGGCAACATACTGGTCATCTCTCAATAATTTTCATAGTAATAGTTATTGTGACTTATCAAGTAATGTAACCTTTAGTATACACTCTGTTCTTTACCTCAAGTGCAAAAAAGCATAAGCTGGTTTTTTCTCATTGTTATAAATATTGCGATCCCATTATAATTTTTAAAATTTAAAAAAGTGGGAATGCTTTATAATAAATAATTAATAAAAAATATTTTTATAACCGCTTCTTCGTTTTTTTTTTTGTGAGAGTCTGTAAGGTTAGTGTCCAAATATGAGTCATTACTCTAGTAATTTTAATATTTTTGACTTATATACGAAAAACACGAAATTTAGTGAAGGGAATCTATTTTTTACAGCCTCCAGCAAATTTATTATAGTGCTATTTTTATTTTTTGGTTGAGAATTACTATTTAGACGTTACAATGTCTAAATTTTCGTTGATTTGTAAGAGCGAATGAAAATAAATCAAGGTCCATTATGTTATCGAGCAGCTTTCGCCTAGAAGTTAGCGAATCTCTATGTAGGATGAGAACTTTACCCACCCTTACGCGCCGACTTTTATTTGGTTAAATCCAAGCAAAACCGAATAGAAAACCTCCGCGACACTTGCCTTCGCAAGTAGTCAGCCAGAATCAAGTCGACCACTGACCTTCATGGGCAAACGCATCTATCTAAAATACATATGGAAAATTTACTCATACTGTGTAAATATGCATCGTAGATTTATGCTACTCTAAAACAAAAAACTATTTCAAGAGTTTTCACTCATCTTATCTAATTAACATAAATATGAAATGCTTTAAATTTTTACGTTAAGCTTTTTCATAACTTTTTACTTTTGCTTTCCCTTGTTGCTCGTTGTTGCCTGTAGGACACACTCCATTTTTATGAAATTACTCCTTTAAAAAAAAAAATTTTTAATTTTACAGCCTTATTTATAAAAAATAAAACATGTTAATAAAGGGTTTATTAAACGGATTTTGTATGAAAATCCATTTTATTAACCCTTTATTAACCGGTTTTATTTTTTATAAATTAGGCCGTTAAAAAATACGTATTTTTTTAATGTTAACCTCTATGTGAATCAATTGAAAATTTGTAATTTTAAGATGTTAAGTTATAGAACGTTAACTTTAAAAAATATTTTTAGGCTTTTTCCAAGATTTGGTATTACCGCGAAGTTTGTGAATCTACCATGGTTTATTTTTTTTAATTTTATTTGTATTTGGGTAATAAGAGGAATAGCTTTCATTCTATTGTAACATAAGTTTTTTTTATTAATTAGAAATAATTATAATGTCTACTTTTGTACAAACATATCGTAGATGTACTGTACCGATAATCATGAATGTGTGCGTTTACACATAATAAATTAATTTTATACAAATCATCAAAATTTAAGATTGATGTTGTTTTGTTGTTGTTTAGTTTAAGAGCGATGAATAAAAGTGAAATTCATCTTTATCCTCTTGTTATTATTCACATTCCAACAATGTTTTGATATCGACCTCTCTCAACATGAAATACAATAACAGCTTCAACAATGTGTTGTTTTTAATTAAAATTTAAATTCTTAACAACTTGTTCAATATTTATTTCTTTTATTCTTCTCTGAAGAACAATTTATCAAAAATACTTTTTAAAAATAGTGAAAATTAAATATGTTTTCTTTACACTCATATTATGAAAGCAATTACGTGATGGCGAGAAATCCATCATTCAACACTGAAATATTTTCCATAATTTTTCGTTGGGAACTGCGATCAGTCACCACGTACAAAAGGATGAGGAAATAGGGAGGGCAAGTGTTTAAATATTTGAATTGAAATAACGAAAAGAAATTTTAAAATAAACATGGAAATATGCTGTAACAACAAATAGGGGTCCTTAAAAAAAAACTCAAAATGCACATATCGAATTATGATCAGTTCCATTATCTAGAAAACATACTGACATAAATGTGATTCTACACGAAATGTGTGCCATCTTTAATATCAATTTGATTATCTTTTCCCCTTGTTGTAATAACTAAACTGCTTTTCGGTCATTCCGGCTGTTCTGTCCACGGTAGATGTGCCATTAGACTTGACATACAGTCAGTGACATTAACAAATTACATTGAGTTGTGCAGCGAGACAAATTTGTTTCTGCTGCAGCAGCTCGATGACAGTTAATTTCTATAATTTTTCTATTGACATTATCACACACAGTATTAACGACGAAGAGAATTCTTAAACTATTGTTTGATGTTGTCGTAGATAAGACTACCCGCTGTTTCCACTTAATTAAATAAAGCTGTCTTCTGTAAGTACCATTATCTATATTTTATTTACTCGTATTGTAAAAATGCATTCTATGTGTATTCTATGAATGCATGCAAATCTGTATAATAGAGATATTGAAATCATACTACAATGTACATGTTAGAAATCACTAGGACTGCGACAATTAGCATGAACATTAATAAATTCTTGTTCTTTAAAATTATTAGTATTGAATTTTGGTTAAAAAAATAATGCTTTCTTATTATTTCCATGGCGTTTTCCCAGTAGAAAATGTGTTAATTTGTTAGGAAACCATGTCACAATTTCCCATTTGTTTCGTTAATGCCACTTGGTCATTTGGTGAAGTTAAAACTGACGTGTACTAAGAATCCTTTGGATAGCCTTGCTGTTAATGGAAAAATTTTCAAGACATTTTGCAACAAAGAAGAACAAACATCTTTATTTCGACCTTGTAGTAACCCAAAAACTGTTTGCTTAATTGCCTCTAAGCCCAAGAATGTCCTTGTGGCCAACTTCATTTCATTAGCGCTCTATACACTATTCACCACACAAATACATGTATAGAAACCCAGTTTGTACCATATAAAAATGTACGTTTGTGTACATAAACCCCCTGTGGAAAGTGAGTGCATTAAGAAATACAACACTAAATAGTGAAACTAACAAATTTACACTTCATTATCATTATAGTCTACTACTGCAAGAAAAAAGAAAAATATAAATGCTACACTGATGGTATTTTGCAGATTCTGTTAAACATGGTTCATAACTACTCATTGCAAAGGTACACGTTGGATTGCTATAGTTGCCATATCGTTATTATCTGAAAATGATTTAAAATAAAAAAAATACTTACGCTACATTTCTTGTTGAGTAGATAATTTTGTAATTTAGGATTTTAAAATTTTTTCTTCCTGGAAGTCATAAAAACGTTTTTTTCTTAACGATTTCTTAAGATTTTAAGAATACATTTAAAATTAAAACAGAGCGATTACCGCATATTTCGGTTCGAAAAAAATAATTTACGAGCTTAAACGACGTACTGTGTGTAACTAGACGATGGCAGGGTTGTATTTATAAGCAAATGGGGAAAGTACACTTTAGACCCAGGGTTTCGATTTTTTCCAAATTTTGCAGGCATGTATAACTAATCAAATCTTAATCTAATTCTTAAGTTTGCGTCCTGCCAAAGCCGGACGAACATTGTTCTGATCGGATATGTGCTGCAGTATCTTTTCTCCTAAATCGAATGTGCACGCCATAATTTAAAATATTTCGAGCTAGTGGATTTGGGTGTGATTCTAGCCTTTTGAAATATTTAATTGAATACTTTAAGATCATTGATTTTGGTGATGTCATATTGAGGTCTTTTTTAATGTTTGAGTTTTTTACATGCCAGGAGCAAATTTATTTGAATAACTTTAAGCCTTATTTGAGTTAACTTGGATTCTAGGTATTGATCTAGATGTGTAAGGAGATATCTTACATGCAGATATTGAGGTTTTATATGGTTATTGATTTTAAAGTGGGGAGGGGTGAGAGGGGTCATGGTTCCCGACGCAAACGGAATGTTATATGTATGCATTTTTGCTCATTTACCCGTATCTTCCATTTATAGATGCATCATAGTGGTTTTCGTGGATGCTTCGAAAAGCTGCGTCATCAGCAGAAGTTAAGGTGTGCGTGTAGTTGTTGGTTGGCATGAGTTTAGGCTCGTCAATTATTTTTTTCGATTCTACATACATGATAACCCCCCAGATTAATAATACTAACAATCTATATAGGTCATCTTAAAAGTGTAGTCAGCTGCCACACTATGTAAAGTAAAATAAATAGGCAAAATGTAAATAGAGCCTACGCTAAGACCCCTCTCAGACTCGGCAAGTTAGTTGCGCAAGTTAGGTACTTGCCGAGTACAACAAAGTCTGTCCATTTTTTCCCTTATCCCGACCTTATCGCTGACGTCTACAAACCAAGAGTTGCGCAATTATCTTGCCGAGTGTGAAAGGGGTCTAACGAGGCTCTGGCCACCGACAATAACCCTCATATTTGCGCAATTAAGTAGCTGCATATCTGGTGGCGATGTTGGCAGTCCCAGCACTAGAATAGGATGCTTTAGTTTATGGCCGTAGGTCTTAAACATACATCTTCTAATGAAATCACAACAATAATGATGGGCCTATGCTCTGAAGGAGTAAAAGGAATTTTTTAAATATAGCAGTGCTAATTACACTTACCAACACAAAAAAAAACTCAACATCTCTGCAGCTAATTGTTGGTTCAATATATGCTCAGAATTTGATGTGTGCAAAGAACACTAGTGTGCAATGAAATCCTTCTACAAAAAAAATAAGTAAAGTGCTTGGAGTTAAGTGTTCTGACAAATTCGTTTGACTTCAGTTTTCCACAAAACCTTTTCTTTAATTAATAACAAGCTTCTATTTTATAGCCATCGGTAAATGGTAGGGGCAACTTGATTTTGTAATGAAGCTTACTCTTCATCGAAGTAATCATTTGAGACTTTATAAATTATGTCATGACGATCTGACGGTGTACGGTCGTCTGAGAGAAGAAATTTGGTAAAAACAATTATTAGACGACAGATTTGTTTAGTACTGGACTGGAAGAATCTGCTTACACCGGATGAGCTAAGACGAGATAAAAATTTTGTTTTTTTGACACTGACTGTGGTCAAAATTAATCCATTTTTTTCTAGGCCCCCTTAATTGGCCATATAACCGTTTTACAGTTTTAAACGTAATTGTTCGATATTAATGAAAAGATAACCCCCAAAATATCAGATAGTCTAGGTTTTCGCCATGAAAGTTTCCTTTCAGAAAGTTTGTGTTTATTGGTAAGAGGGAGGAGAAGAACTGGAAGTTCTCTTCCCCTCTCACCAATGAACACAGACTTTCTAAAAATAAATTTTGCATAATTTATAATTATTGTATATTTATTTTGTTATAAAACTTACAAAATTATTTATAATTAAAATACGAACTACCAAAAAATTTTTAAATTATAAAAAGTTATTTAATATTTTATTATGCAGAACGTGCGACGTTTTCGTGGTGCGAAATCACGAAATTTTTTATGTACATATGTTTAATATCTTGGTTTTTTTTGTTTATTTTTTGTACAAATGTATACTCTCTGTAAATTAAAAAAAATTTGGAAAATAAGCCAAAATGTCTGGCAACCATTTTTTGTGGTTAAGTGCTTCGTTTTTACTTTTTGGTAGAGTAGAAGGTAAAAGCAAAAAAGTGTATTAGTGCTGACTGTATTTGTTTAAAGCTACTCTTGCAAAAGAAAAATTGAAACAAAAAAAAAAAAAAAATAAAAATTACTCTTTGCTGTTTTAAAATTCGCATTTAGTGCGGTGCACCAACACTCCACAGGAGCATAAGGATATTTTCATTTACTGCAAGCATAATGTACATTAAGGACTACATAACGGTATACATATGCACGTTTGTATATGTATATACGAATGTGTGTGTGTGTATTTGGCTTATGTGTGTCAGTATTTGGACAAATAAATACAAATCCATGTAAAATAAAAACTTATTTTACTTTTTGTAAAGTGAAAGAAAAGTGACCACTGCGGATGTCCATAAATAATAACATGAGCTTTTTAGAATATGGTTAAAATGAAAAACAAATATGTACAAAATAATGACGTAGTTACTATTTAATGACGTAGTAACTATTCAAGAAAAACATTCCCACGAGGAAATTTAAATAAACTAAAAGCACTGAGCAAAGATGAACTGCAGTTAATGTTATTGCGAAAACTAAAGTACGAGCAAAATTCGAAATTTGTCCTCCCTTGCTGCAGTAAAAGAAAAATAAATAGATTATTATCGTTTGAAATTGTTCGTTTAATGTCTCAATTTGACACTCATAATAAACATTCATCAAAGCATTAAACGATCGCTAAAAATAAAATGTTACCCACCATAAAACAATATACAAATTATCTCGTATTATGTTTATTTCAAGCCATCAAACTAACCAATGCCTGATGAACGATGAACGATAAAGATCAAAAAAGGAACATAAACAAATAAAAAAATAAATAAAAGATTTTTTTTGTTCTTCTCAATATTCAGCGAAAAAAGAAGGACTGGGTAACATTCTGTGAGAAAAAATACAACAAAACATTTAAGGCACAAAGACACAGTTCGTATGAATGGATACACGTATATTGTGCTATTGAGATCATCATTGTAGTCATTTTCTTTTACATACATAACAACTTTAGAACGCACTGCTTTTTATCCAAGAGAGATATTGCTGGCAGGCAGTCTGCCAACACGCCAGAAAAAAAAAAATAATCACAAAAATAGCGAGCACATGTTGTGGTTTTGCGGTTTGAAGCGAAATGGATGGTCGCAAAGCAGATTCACTGCTACATTTCGCATCTTGATATCCGACTTCTAATAATAATTAACAATAAAGACTTGGCTCAGCTAATGATAATAATGAGTATTGCAAAGCAGCCTGCTAACATTATTAGATAGACTACGTCATCTGCAATTAAATAATAAAGAGTTATAACCATTTT
This sequence comes from Pollenia griseotomentosa, assembly GCA_963931875.1. NCBI lineage: Eukaryota > Metazoa > Arthropoda > Insecta > Diptera > Polleniidae > Pollenia > Pollenia griseotomentosa. Next base: position 258,868,417 of record OZ007560.1, on the reverse strand, counting down.
AATCTTATCGACAATTTGTCATGCTAAAATATACATTTTACGTATTTCTATCCCTAAACTTTCCCTTTTAGCTGCTGATGAAATTATTAAAAATGTTTACAAAGTGAATATACAAAATAGCAAAACAATGTTCATTACTTTTACATGTTGAAGTTTTTTTTTTAATATTCTCTACACATCTGGAAGACATTAATCGCCAACATGCAACATGTGAAGAAAAAAAACAGCAACTGTAAAAAATCCTCGTTTTGTCCTGCTGTGTTTTTATGGATGTGTGTTTGTTGTTCAACTATTTGAAATAAACTCCCCCCACAATCACAGCTTCACATCAATTCACGTCACTCATGACTACATACAAATATAATAGATTCAATATAAAAAACGTGGCACATCGCAGCAAAAATGGAGCTGGGAAGGCACTGATCCCCCAAAATATATTTCTCCATGCTGACTTTGATGGATGTCAGTTGTTTGTCAAACAAAATGCAAAGAAAAAACATTCCTATCGTCCAAGTCCTCTCTATCGTGCTTTAGTTTAGATCCGTATGTTAAGTCTACCACGAGAGTTTAAATTGATGATGAGTTGAGTTATGTTTGTGAGTGAGTTAATGAAAGAATAAATCAGTATAGGAATGAGTAAAATCCTGTCTACAGTGGATGGTGTAAATCCAATGCGTGTTTTGAATTTGTTAAAATACTTCTCATAGACTTGCCAAAACAACAAATCGAACTAAACATTAGAAAACAAACGAAACAAATCTAAATCATTTGGGAATTCCTGTGAACATGAATTGATAAACTACCATTCGAGTTTATTGTCTAGGTTAAGCTACTCCATCTTGGTTCTGATTCCCCATTTTTCCCCCTTCCCGCAAATCAACAAACACATTCGCGCGATAGTCCAGACTAGAGACGGAGTGCTTAGTATGAAAACTAACATGGGGTTGCAAAAGATTGACATGGTGACGTTTAACGCACATTTTTACACCATTTTATAGCTTAACAGCTACTTTAATTGGATTTAGATGTAAGATTGATAAAATCATGCTCGCACTCAGCTACACACAGTCACATGGACGTGCATACACACATACATACATATTTACTTGTATACAGGAATCTCAAAAAGAATAAAAAGCCAAAGAAGTAAAGTGTAAAATTCTTTAAAGCAAATCTGTGGGGATTTTATTCATTAAATTAAAATATTTGGAGAATTAAATCTACACATACATTGTATGTTTCTATCTGATACAAATATAAAAAATATAATTTTATGTGTTTGTATGTAAATACACACTAGTGATTAACGATGACACAAGCAAATCCTCTAAATCATCTATGGATAAAAAATTTTCCTGGACTTCGACAAACTAAAAGATTTGTAAATTTATTCCGTGGTAAATGACGAAAGATACTTTTGCTTGAGAAAAGTGAACTAAGGATTCTTACTGCCGTATTAACCGTGTACTGTGATCTCATATACGAACCACCAGCTGATTTTAGTTAACCTTTCTGACTATTTCGTTGTCTCTTAGACCGACGCATTACTTAGATCAAAAATATCAAAATGAGAGGCCAAAAAATGAGTTTAAAAAACACGAAAAAAAGTCAGGAGGGTTAATGTTATTACCAGGGAAACCAGAAATATGCTCTAAAAAACGCGTTTTATGCGCACAAAATATGCAGTAAAAACTTGAAACCATGCCCTGAAAATTCTTAAAAATATGCCCCAAAAAATTCATAAACTGCTAATTTGAAAACAAATTATTCAACAATGTAATAACAGTTCCATGTAATAAAAACAATCCTAAAATTATAATCGGAAAAGCCCAAACTCCAATATATTTACAGACGAATTTTCGAGATGTTACGCTATTTGGAAACGATGGGCAGTAATAGGCTCACATAAACAAAGTTATGTAAAGAGGTTAAAATTCATTATCAGAGATATTTGTGCCGAACATTATCTTGATATTAGCATCCATATGAGATTTTTTGTCTTAAAGGGATTTAAAGGTCGGTCGCTTAATTGTGTATTAATCTTAACTTTTTAAAGGAAGTTAAAGCTTTATAGATGGAAACTTTGGCAAAATGGGAATTGACTCAAAAAGAATTTAATTTGTAGTAAAATTTTATTGGTAATATGTGAAATTATTGATCGATTCTCACTTCGTTCTTAGTACAATTAAGATGTTTTTACCAAATTTGATCAAATTACCAACCAGACTGCAACTTGTACTTTGCGCACACGGACGGATGGACATGGTTAGATCATTTTTAAAAGTGATTCTGAGTCGAGCAGTATACTAAAAGATTTCTCCAGATTTCTATGTATTACACACATCGCCAAAAACTTATATTATTGATTTTTCCTTAACTTTTACTTATTCATATATAACATTTTAAAGTTTAAAAAAACATTTGTCTTTAATAACAACCTGCTTTTTCTTAAAATTTTCGAATAAAAATAAATGCAGACGGCGAAATTGAAGGCAACATGTTGGGTAAACAGATAAATATTTAAAACACAAAAGCCAAAATTCCACAAAAAAAAAAAAAAAAAATTATTTGCGCGTAAGCTCTTGTAGGCATCTAAAAATTTCAACATGTATTGAAATATGCCTCAAAAAGGCAAAGTATGCGCTAAAAACTTAAAAAAAGGCTGCAAAAAGGCTCTTTTAACTAAATTATGCCAAAAATGCTGCAAAGAGTAAAATATGCAAAAATATGCACTAACAAATCTATGCTAAAATTCATAAAAAGCTCTAAATCGGATAAATATATTGTTTCTGCCGTCATTGGTCGCACAAGAAATAACATGCAATTGCATGTTTATGGTTTCCCTGGTTATTACCAAGTAGTGTAGACTTTGCACAATATATGGGTAGACATCTGAACATCTGCTCGGTAACTCTCTCGTCTTAGGACAGGGACTCGTCAGACATTTTTGGAGGGAAGAATCTTGTATGCAGCGTTGCCAGAATAATGATTTTATCATATTTTTGATGATTTTTTGACCAAAAAATGATTTTATGATTTTTTTCTCAAATGAAGATATTTTATTTTTAGATATTATGATTTTTATACCCTTCACCACAGGTGGAAAAGGGTATATATAAATTTGTCACTTCCGTTTGTAATTTCTATACATTCTATATATTCTGGGTCCTTATGAGGAGATAAGTTGATTTAACGATGTCCGTCTGTCCGTCCGTCTTACGTTTGATATGCATTTTCCGCAGACTCCAGACATGATAGCGGCTAGGTTGTTTTAAAATAATGTCACATATAGTCCACCATTTCTTGCTATCAAAGTTCAGCAAGATCGGTCCACAAATGGCTCTGATATGACCAAAAAACTACGACTGCTTCTAATTTTTCCAAAAAAATCCCTTGTGGTTGTGGTTTTTTTGCTGTTTTTTTATTGTTTTATTTAAATGTGTTTAATTTTACGCATACACACCCATACACATTTATGATATGCCGCTCAAATAAAGAAACAAACTCGTAGACTCAATATATTTTAATAAAACGCTTCTTCAGCAAAAGCGTTCGTACCCGAGTTATCTAACTTGCCGCCTGAGACTCATGAGCTTGCCAGCTCGAATCTGGTCGTCCCAGTTTTTCAAAAAGAAATTGCTTTTATTTTTATTTAATTTTTTACGTCCTAAAAACGATTTTAAAATATCAACTTTGGCAAAAGAGGAAATTTTTTGATTTTGTCATATTCTTCGGCATGACGAAATAAAAAGTTGGCGTGACTGAATTAATATTTATTTATATCTTAAGAACGTTATTTATATAAATTTTTGTTCTTATCTCACCATGGTGAAGGGTATATAAGATTCGGCATAGCAGAATATAGTACTCTTACTTGTTAAATTCAAGTTTGTTTGTGTGTTGTTTATTGTTTTGCACACATTTTTCCCCAGTGTCTAGCATTTGCAAAAATGCATCATTTTTTGTGGCATACCAAATATTAAATAAGCATCTTAGATTAGCGGTTATTCGTTTTGTGAATATTAATCCAAAAAACAATTTTTGTTAGAAGAAAAAACCTATTTTTATAAAGTTTCATATCTTTAAGAACAAAATAGTTCAAGTATTTAGTACCAAAAGGCAAAACTTATGGAACTCAAAAACTCAAAGAGCTTAAAAACTCCATCTTCCATGTTTATAATCATTTTTAAACAAAGTATGATTATATAAGTGCTTAAGAATAACTTTTAAATGGTGTTTCAGCTTGTTTAGGAAAATCCATATTTTTTATTAAGTTTTCTTAAAATGGCTTCGATATAACAACGATAGCAAAAATTAAGAACCCATAGGATATCATATAATGTATGCTTGTATTTCAATTGAAATAGTTTACATAATAAGAAGTATGTATGTTTTTATTAAAAATTAATGATTTTTACTTTTTTGACCTTGTTATTCAAATAGGACTTTTTCGCCAAATGATGATTTTCTTCTTAAAGCTTCTGGCAACGCTGCTTGGAGCCAACTTAAAAGTATGCGCTCTTATCTGGCAGGGTAATTGGCTTCAGCCTCTCAATGTGAAAGAATGAGAAAGACAAAGAAACTTAGTTTTTGAAATATTTATTTACAAATCTGTACACAGAATTTCTGCATCATATAAGCTTTTCGTGATATCTTTGCTAAAAGTTAAAAAAAACCTGTTTTTTGCCATACTTGAGACGACATAACTGCGCGAATTAATCTTAACCTATAAAACCTGATATGCCGTCGAAAAGTCCTACCAATCTCCTTTGAAATAAATATTTAACTTTTGTTATATCTTTTCTCTTTTTCCTTCTCTGAGATATCTTAAGCCTAGTACTCTGTTCAAATTTGAGAAAAATGTTGAGCAACATTAATTATTTCATACGAAATTTTTTACATTTATCAATGTTACCTATTATGCGAGTTTGTACAATTTGTCGTTTTTATTCCTGCAAAGTATGTAACACGGCTTTGCGTATGTAAACAAACTCCACATGTATTTTACTAAAAATAATTTTTTTAATAAAAACTTTAATAAAAGAAAGTAAATATGGATCAAAAACTGTTACCGGTTGTGTTATTTTAATTTTTCAGTTCTTAATTAAAAATCAGTTCATACTTTTTTGCTTTTGCTTAAAATTCCATGTGAAATAAGTTCAGCTTACATTATTTCGCAGTTGTAAAAAAATGTTGCCAGAAACATTTCGGAACTTTTTCACAAAATGAACAACATTATTTCATAGATATTTCGCACAAGTTTTTTTCATATGCGTGTTGAATGCATTTCACGGGAAATGTTGAATAGAGTACCAGGCTTTAACCTAAATTTTGAAAAATCCGATTTTTCGCTATATTCATGGTTTTTTTGCCATTTTTTTTTAATTTTTTGGTGAATCTTTTTATTAGTTTGGCTTAATTTTATAAGAAAAGTTTATTTCGCCTAGTTATAACGTCTCGAATGTGGCGAAAAATAGGGGGTTTTCAAACTTTAAGAGAATAACTCGCCAAAACCTGAAGTGATGGAGAAATTACAGATTCGGATTCAGGCCTGTGCAATCAACAACATTTTTTTTGGACAAATTCTACTGAAATTGTTAATTTCGAAACTACATTACTTTGGGATATTAAGGTACAGCATTTTAATTTTAAATTTAACCTTTTTAAAATTTAACGAAACCTTTTTGAAATTAAACGAAACCTTTTGCAAATTAATCGAACTTTATTCAAAGAAAATGAAAATTGATTCAAAATAAACGAAAGTTTTTCAAAACTTAATTCAAATACAGTAAAACATTTTCTATATAAATTAAACCATTTTTAACATTTTGTAGGAATAATCTTTTGCTTTGGATAATATTTCGCTTAATTACAATTTCAAGATACAATTCTGTGGCATTTTGAGAAAACATCTTAAGTCAAATTTAAGAAATTGAAAAAAATGTTGTAGATCATACAAGTTTTTATTCAAGAAACATTTTTGTTTACGTTTTTTAAATTTTGTATTATTAACAAAATTTTCCTTTAATTTGGCTTATTTTATTATTTGATAAAAATGATTTTTTCAACGAGTTTTTTCTAAAAGATAGCAAATTTTACCTCGACTTAAGATGTTGTGTCAAAATGCCACAGAATTGCAGGAATGCAATCATATAATTTGTGAAATTTAAATACATGTAATATGAAAATAGTGGAAAATGACATGGAATCGGAGAGTGAAATAAAACTTATTTTTTCTCTTACTTTTTTTGATAGACCTTTAAAACATATGGGGAAATATTATTCCCTTTTTTAGGACTAGAAAGTAATAAATACTCACAACTGTAACCAATACCGTTTAAAATGGAAACATACAAATATTAACAGTTTTTTTAAACACATTTCACAAATTTAAAACAAATTGTGCCAGAAAAAAACACTGGAAAAACAACTTCAAGAAAAATAACACTCAAACTCTAATCTAATCATGGAAATTTGAAGAGGCATAAAATGAAAATTTTCAAAATAAGACTAAACAAAAGTCATAAATGGGACTAACCGATGAAAATCGAAATGAAACATTTTTCAAGTGCCTTCAGATATTAACGATAAAGTCATAAAGATAAACTCTTTCGAAAGAAAAAAATAAAAAATAAGAGACACAGACACAGACAAGAAATGTACGAACAGAAGGACAGAATTAAGAAATCTTATTAATTGTTTATTTGAAACAAAAAAAAAAAAAAACTAAAAATAATAAAAACATAAAAGAAACATATGGATTGATATGGGTTAATGTGATAAAAGTGGTCAGTTGTTTGAGTGATATTTTTTTTAAAAATAACCAACTGTCATGCATAAATTTTTACTTTCTGATTTGAAGGGAATGATGACTAGATAAACAATTTATAATAACATTTTTCCAAATTTAATTTTCAAATACAGTTTTCTTTTATTTGTCGAAGCGTTATGAATCTTGTGGTCTTTCTGAGGTTTAACCTGCAGTGGAAAATTTCTTAAAAGGTCATAAGAGTAGTTTGCGAAAAAATTTTGCGACACAAAACATTTTAAATTATAGAATTTTTTCCTTCAGGTACTTGAAGGACATTAAATTTTTGTAATTTTTTTTCACGCCTTTTTACTGTTACAATGACATCATCAGTTGTGGTCCCAAATAATCATGCGTAACTGCAGCTCAATGGGAGATTTGCTTTTAGTGCACAATGCGCATTTGAAGGTAGAACTTCTTAACTCCTAAATATGTATAATCTCAAGGGCATGACAGTATATTAGTTTATAATTGTAAACGCTTTTAAAAGGTCTACTGAAACGAATTAAATTCTGCAGTCTTTCTGCTCAAACTGTTGTGCCAAACACACAGTACACAAGAAATTTTAGGAATTTTAACCACAAAATCGATTATAAGCGGTTTCCAAGTTTCTTTTAAAACATTTTCAAGAAAAAAAAAAACCTTATTCCCGTCACACTACAAAATATTTTACACACGTTCAATGGGGGGTCTTGAGTGTGACAGGAAGAAAAATGTCACTGTCTCTCATCGATCTTGAAAGATGAATGATTGTCATTTATGTAGGTGAAGACAATAAAATGTCAAAACCCCTTGTATACAAAAAATTTACGTAAACCCAAAACTGTGTTTTGTCTGGCTGCTGTTTTTCTGTTTTTATTTAAAATTTAAAAAATAATTTTTGTATGTCTTATGGCCAATTTCACCAATTTTATTTAAATATCAATTCATATTTAAATATAGTTTATCATATAATTTTTTTTTATTTGTCATAAAAACGAATTTTAAATATAAATAGATACTTAAATAAATTGGTGCAATTGGCCGTTAATATAATGTTGAGACTATTTCAAGAAAATTTAGAGAATGAAAGCATAAGTAGTGGTTTAGTTACGATCTCGCCCACTCAAAAACACACTCACGCACTAGAAAATTATTAAATTCTTACGTTCACACACGCTTTTAAATAAAATTTTCGTTATCACGCACTCACATTGACTCATACTTACGAAATATTTTATTTCAGAAAAAAAAAAAATTCCAAATTTTTCAAATTCAGACAATTTTTAAGTATTCAATAGTTTCTTAGGGACGTCTTCGTGAGTGCGTGAGATCGTCGGGAATTTTAAGCAAGCATGCTAATTTTAATTGTAGTTTTGCTCGCCCTCTTAAGCGTGTTTTATAATTTAAGAAACCACAGTGACGAGTAATTCACGCGTGAGATGAAAAATTGAAGTCACGCGCTCACCTCACAAATTTACCCCAACCATATGACTTTATTTTTTATTAACTAATCATGAAAAAGATAATTTTTATCCTTTAAAGCAAATTATTTTTAATAATAAATAAAGAGTATTTTTATCTCAAAAAATCTCAAAAACAATAATGCTACTAAATGTCTAGTAGAAAATTAATAATAATAAGTTTGAGTGCTACTTTCAGCTGTGCCGAATGTTTGATACCCTCCACCGACAGTGGACGTCAGCGTTGAAATTGGTTTCGATTTAGATTTATGTTATTGTAATCGAGATAAAACTTAATTTAAACTAGTTTTAGCCGTACTAAAATTAATTTTAGGAGGGGCATTTATATTAGACTCATGGTAAATTATGGATCAATCATCCCAAAATCGCATGGTGTTATTTCTGGCCATATAAAGCTGTATTAGACCAAATTTAACAACAATATCTTATTTCTTACGGGTTTAAGCGAATTAAAAGGTTGGCTAGAGTGGACTTTATATGGAGCCGATAGTAAATTATGGACCGATTCTCATGAAATCCGAAAGTGATTTCCTGCCTTAAAAACTATAAGCCCAAATTTTGTTACAATAGCATTGTTCGTTACAGTTTTAGGCGTACTTAAGTATTTTGCGAGAATAGAACTTATATGAGGCCTGTGGTAAACTATGGACCGATCTTTTCAAAATTAAGTAGTGCTATTTTTAGTTATAAAGAACAATTTATGAAAATCTCACATCAATCCTTGCATTCTGGCACTATTTATGTTGGTTTTTGCAGCAAAATCATGAATTTTTTGGTGGTTTCGTTATACATTTGGATTAACCTGCTGAGAAACCACTGGATTTCAAACCCAAACTGCTTCGGATAACTAGAAGCAATTTGACATCAATATTGTTATTTTCTTTTAAGTTGTTTGAAAGTAAGCGCGTTTTCAACAGACGGACAAACATACGTTCATGGCTTAATCGACTTAGAATTATTTAAGACCCAGAATATATATACATCATGGGGTCTGATATGGATTATAAAAAAGTTTCACACGGAACAACAAACTTAATATACCCGCATTCACCACTAGTGGTGGAGGGTTTAAAAATACTGTAACAAAAATTAAAAATTTTTACAGTAAAAACTGCTTTTTGCTGTCTAAGGACCCCCGTAGAGAGTTCTGACGTTGGAAATTAGTTCAAAAACACTTTCAGCATAAACTCAGTGGCGTCATTGTAGACGATATTGTTTAATAAACGATACGTTTTGTTGAAAGTGGTAACATGAGCCAAGGAGAACTCAAACCATGATATAAATTGATTACAAATGCATGATACAAAAACAAATACAAACGCATCCACACGGTTGTTTTACATGGAACCAAAGAGAACACCAACTACAACGGCAACAAAGTAAATTTAGTTGTTAAATTTTAAAGGATACAAACATCAACGCAGACAACTCACAGTTTGATTGTGTATGTAACCATAAAACGGACGCCAATAATTATAGACCTGTGGTGTTTCATTTGAAAACGGTAACAACAACAAACGTATTGAAAACCAACCAAATAAGAAACTGATATAAAAAACGAAACTGAAAAATTAAGTTATTAAATTTTTATTCTCAACAATACTCACACAAACTCTTCAAGCGCACCCATTTACGGTCAGGTAGTCGAACAGACAAAAACATTTTTTAATTTTTCTTTTAACCAAAATCCCTTGGTAATTGGTAACCAGAACAATACAACCACTAAGTACTAAATGTGTATGCACTGGTGTGCATCTGTGTGTGTGTGTATAACTATATCTAACCTGTCATTATTAAAAAACGTTACTGGCTTCTTATTTGCCGTTTCCTTTGCTTTTTTGGAATTGTGTTTGAAAAACAAAACTCCAAATTGTGCAAAATTGTGATCACCATCAATTGAATTGTTATTCAGCTGTATCTGTTTGGAAATGTTGAGATCCCGGCATGATGTCTATCATTTGTAAGATCTTTGGCATACAGTTTTCTTTAAAAAATATTACAAAAATAAATGCCGAAAATTTTCATTAGAATTGTATCAAACATTCAGGTGTTATTATGATTTGTATGCCACAGTCTGACAGACAGAATCTGTCTTTTTGTATCTCTATCATCATCAGTCTTGAGTTTTTGATAGTTTCAGTTCCTGGGCAATTTGTTATTTTGAAGTTTTGATCAGAAATGCTTAGAACTGCTAATACATAAATATAAAAGAGGGCAGCTTGTTCTCGATCTAGATGTTCGTTTCTCAATAAGAAGCTAATTAAACATTTGATACTCCTCCATCTAAGAATGCATCTGTCTGTTTTATTCCTGCTGTTCATTTGTTATACATATTCATCTTTGTATGTCTCTATGTGTGTATGTATGTTTTAAGGATGATCTAAATACATTTTGTTAAAACTTATTTCAAATGACGCGCTCGGTTATTTGAAATATGTGGAAACTTTAGAAACTTCTTCAATTCTTTAACCGACGAAATGTGTTTGTTTCGTATTGGAAAACACACATGAACACTCACTTATGTGCTCTAATCGTTGCTTATAGACAGGATATTAAGTAGTTTTTATTTTGCCTTCATTTATGTTTTGTGTAAAAGTGTTGTTGTTTAGCATAAGTCTGCTCTGTAGAACTTATCTGATTAGAAACATTAGCAAACCCTAATGAAGTCATTATTGTATAAATGTTATTTGACTGCTTCAAAGGCCTCAGGCGGTTGTTATCCTTGGATTTTTGGGTTTTTTTCTCATTCAGTTTAAAGAGTTACTTTTAACATATGTCTACGACGCTGTTGTACAGTTCCTTCTTAAATGTGTGTGTGTGTTTGTGTTGTAAGCCGCTAATTGCTTTTAAGTATTCGTTTCTAATGTTGTTGTTGTTAACTATGTCAAGAGACTAAAAAGTCTTTCAAGAGTTTAACAACAAAGTCAAAGATTTCGTAAATGTGTTAATTTAATATGAAATCTGTACTAATGCCAAAAGCATGTGTATATGAATTCTTTATAATAAGTGTAGCAAACTAATTAATAGTTTATGCTCTTTACTGAGAGAGCACTTAAAATGTAATTCTTTATTATATAATAGTTTATACTCGAGTATCGGTTTATCTTTTAAGATAATTTTTTACAATTAGAAGTCTGATATTTTTTCAAAACGTGTTCTTTTAGAAAAATGTCTTAAAATTGCTAAATATTTTCTCTTGCTGGCAAAAAATACTATTGAAGTTAAAAAAAGAATAAAAAATCTTTAACATACTGCGGAGCCTACTTTTGAATTTTCTTTGAGAGTCTAAACCAGTGATGCCATTAGGATACGAAAGATACATTTTTCGTATCTTTTGATGAATTCAGGTACCATGTATAATCCTGACATTTTTCGTACCTTTTGAATCTGTACGCAAAATGTACTGAAATAAAATGTTAAACTTTCCGTCTCTTGGGTTTAGCAGTGACATGGCCGCTGATGAGTAATGGGAAAAAAGTGTTTAATTAAAAAATTTAAAAAAGTATTTGGTTTAACATTTGTACTTCCTTTTTCGAATGCATGTGTGGAGAATTTTTATCCAACTAAAACTTATTATGACTGATAATCGTAACCCACTCAATATTAATACAATAGCAGCTTTTATAATGGTAAAAGAAAACATTAAGGACGTTTCTGAGGAAATATGAACATCTTTTTTATTTTCAGGAAATTTATATGACCTTTTTGATATAATCGCCTTACTGCATATTTCCGATGTGCGTAAGATTTCTTTCTTTCGAGTAATTACATTGAAAATAAAAACAAATTCTAAAAATTTTGTTTTTGTTTTAAATGTATATATTTGTACAAAGAAAGAATTTTTTCGCTTTATTAACATATATGTATGTGAATAAATGTTAAACGTTTAAAAGTGGATTTTTAAATTTTTTTCAAAATGTATCTTTTTGGGAAAAAGCGTATCCTTTTGGAAACTAAATCATCGGCAACACTGGTCTAAACCTGCGATCGGCAACCTATACTATTACATTTTGCGATTGTATGCGTTGAATGAATTTTACATATCGTTAGCTAAAATGCAAAAAGACGTAACTAACAAAAATATAATTTTACAGAAGCAAAAAACTTTATAAAATGAAAACTACAAACATGTCAGGAAACATGCATTGCTAAGTCATCCATGGAATTCTTCAAACATTATTAAAAGGAAACCATTTCATTATATTTTGTTAAAAAAAAACGGGTAATTACGTAAGTTTTCATTTATAAAATAATTACTCTTGTAGTTACGTCCTTTTGTTTTTTGCTAATAAAAGCGTCATTTTTGATCGCAGAAACGTAAAACTTTGTCAAGACATGTAGTTCAATGGCATTCATAATAACCAATCAAAAACACGATTTTGAATTTTTTGTTAGTTACGTCTTTTTGCATTTTAGCTAACGATATGTTGTTGTTAATGTTATGAAATTCTCTTCAATGTGCACACGTACGTAATAAAAGAGTATAAAATAGAATCATAGAGAATAGAGAAACGCGGTGCCCTGATTTTGCCGATCGCAGGTCTAAACACAATGTTTGCGGTGCGGTGCGATTTCTCGGTGCGGGAGAGAAAAATAAACATAATACAACGGAAGACGTCGACGGGAATAGTTGTCATTGTTTGCTTACATATTTAATTATTTGTGCATACATTTTTATCAGGTTTTGTTGTTGTGAATATCGCCAATTATTCAAAAACTATGACAACATCAGAAAGAGAACGAGTATCACAAATTGAGAGAGAAAGAAAGTCCGCAATGAAAATAAAATAGATTTTAATTTTATGAAAAATTGCATCGCAATAAATTACCGTAGCATTATGTTCAGACTCTGAGTTACTACTTTTTGTAACTTAAGAAAAAAAAAATATTTTCGTATGCATTTGTACATATTAAAAAGAAAATATTTTACGTTAATTTTGCTTTGATTTATTCCAAAAGCGGATGAACATTTCAAATCCAGAGCATTTACAAATCGGCGGTGTGGAAATCGAGAAGGTACAGAAATTAACATATCTAAGCTGCCAAATCACACCTGATGATTGAAGCAAAATGTGATAACGAAGGACTGCTCGCCTTCGCCAGCATGCGTAAAATATGACGTGACAAATAACTCTTAAATGAAACGAAAATTGGAATCTTTAACACCAATGTGAAATCTGTGCTGCTGTACGGGTGCGAAACTTGGCTTGTATCTTTATACATATTGTGCATATGGTGGCCACTCAATTGGATATCAAATGATGAGCTTTACCGACGATGTAGATAAACACCTTTCGAACTAGAATTATGGGACAGGAAATTGAACTAGGAATACTGGTCAGGAAATCGGACACGTGTTGAAAAAACAGTCTTTTAATAAAGCCCGGCAATCGCGGTATTGGATCCACAGGGCGCACATAGTCGTAACCGGCCAAGGGCGACATGGCGAAGAAGTCTAGAAAGTGAAGTGATGTTTGTTGATAAAAATCTTAGTTGCACGATGATCAACACAATCGCTAAGAATCGAATTAAATTAAGGAAATTTTGTATGCAATTTTATGCGCTACTAATCGACACTAAAACAATCAATACCCAGTAAAAACTTCGCCTACAAAATAAGTAATCAGGAAAAAGTGAAAGCAGTACTTAAAATTCTACTGAAAGAACCAATGAACTTTACACGCCCCAAAATGAACGCATTCAAAAGAAAGTCATTATTTGTTTTACCTACATACATCCAGAAATAAATAGTTGTAGAAGTTGCTATAGAAGCAGTTATAGAAGAAAGCTACTATATAATGAGTAAGAGAAGCTATTCATTTTGAAAAAGTAAGCGAAGTTCTTACTGGGTAGTATTAATAAATTCTGTTTTGATTGATTCCAACGATTTTGTATGATAAAAGCTAAATATTGTTTTTCCCTTCGTTGTTGTGGAATTTCGCTAATCTTATAGTTATATATTCGAAGCAACATACCCAGTAAAAACTTCGCTTCCTTTTTTAAAATGAATAGCTTCTTAAACTCATTATTTAGTAGCTTTCTTCTTTAACTACATCTATAACAACTTCTATAACTACTTTTTTCTGGATGTATTAAGGTAAGAAAATAATGACTTGCTTTTGAATGCGTTCATTTTGGAACATCCCTTGTAAAATTCACTGGTTCTTTCAGTAGAATTGTAAGTAGTGCTCTTATGCTTTTCTGATTACTCAACACATTATTTTGTAGGAGAAGTTTTTACTGGGTAAGTTTGTTGTTTATAAACTGGTTTTGAAAACGATTTCTTTATTTGAAACATCATATACAAATATCTTTGAGCGCTACGCAATAAGACATACAGAGATGCATTGCCTAACTATGAAGCAGGTTTATAAGAGAGAATATTATAGAATAAATGTAATAACAACAAAATTTGGCTGATTGATACACTCACCAGTTTTTAAATGCGTCGAATAAAGTGTAAGAAATGTTTTGCTTCAAAGTGAGAACTCGCCATATAAAATTCATGAATTCCGTAAGCGAGATGGTAAGCAACATTTTTACATTTCTCCTTACAAACCTGCTACGCATGAAACCGAGTTTTCTGGTACCCTGTGATCGTCCCGCCAGTTTTTGGCAGATCATGATATAAGCAACCTTCTTGTCCCACTAATTACAGAGTATTATCTTGGCATCATGAACGTTTGGCTTAAGTGCTGATTTGGCTTAATCCCAATGATGTTGCAAGTGAGTTGAAAAATAAACTAATTTTTCCAATAAACGAAAATTAAAGTAAAATAAAAAAAGCATATTGCGAAACTCAATTTACTATAATGCTGCCGTTATGCTGCCAAATTCAAAAACTTGTTTACTTGCGAGTGCAAAACTCACACCTTAAAATTAAATTTTAAACTTTAGGATTTGCCGTTTTAAGATTTCCTGACTTCAGCATAACATAATTAATGTTGGAAGAATTCCAATCAATTGTAGTGGGGAATGTAAGAAGAGATATACATACTCACTGTTTATTGTTGATGTTTTTTTTTGAAATTTGACATTGTTACTAGTAGAACTGTTGCTTATGATTCTTATACGCTTAACAGTTTTATTTGGTTTAATATCTTTAGTTTTTCTAAAATCTTTATGGATGAAGTTTCCATCAACAATAAATTTCAGTGTTTTTATCAAGAATAAAAATTGGGAATTAAGCACGAATAACAAAATCTTTTAAATTATAATTGCTGTATAAGATAACCTGCTTAGTCCTTGAGTTGCACAGTGTAGTAGATATTAGAGGTCTGCATGTGTGCGATTAAACGACACATGAATTCACATATCAAACTAGCAAGTAGTGTGTTGTTTGTGATTTTAGAATCATACACAATTAATTGTGTGTAAATAATAGCCTATGTGTGCAAAGCGTTCAATTATTTATGTGAGTGTTGTGAGAGAAATATTTGATACAGGTATAAATTACAAATTTGCTCTTTAATTCGAGTAAATACACTTGTGTAA
The DNA here is from genome assembly GCA_963931875.1 of Pollenia griseotomentosa. Classification (NCBI taxonomy): domain Eukaryota; kingdom Metazoa; phylum Arthropoda; class Insecta; order Diptera; family Polleniidae; genus Pollenia; species Pollenia griseotomentosa. Next base: position 258,852,652 of record OZ007560.1, on the reverse strand, counting down.
CGATGTACATATTGTGTTTTATCAACACAACATGTGTTTTGTGTTTTAAAATTTTTTATCGTATTAAAAACAAAATATTAAAATATTAGTAAAAGATGATTCATTGAATTGAAATAGAATTGATGGAATGAAACGGTAAATGTTAGAAAGAGTAAACTATAAAAAATGTAAACAAAGTTTTTTAGTTTTTTTTTTGTTATTGTTTTGTTTATTTTATTAAATGTTGTCAACGTTTTGTTTATGAGAAACACAAAAATAAAACAAACAAAAAATTCAGCAACACTTTTAATTTTAATTTTAAGTTGAACAATTTTACTTATTTTTTTGACATTAACTGTTTCTTTCTATCAATTCTATATCATACTGGTTTGTCATATTTTAAAATATTTTTTTTTTGTAATGTTATTATTGTTATTGTTTTTGCATATAAAAAATACATTTATAAATACCATTTAATTTTATTACTTTTTTTTTTTTTAAATTTTAACTTTCCTCTTCACTTAACAAAATAAGAAAGTCAAGAAACACACGAATGATTAGTGTGATTTTTAACTTCGCTGAGGTTTTTTTATTGTAATATGTATGAATTTGAGTTCATCAAACAATAAACAATAATAGAGAAACACACACAATTAGTGTAAGTGTATGTGGCTAACTTTTTAATGAACGGTGTTGTGTTGATCTCTCATTTAAAATGATTGAGCGTGAATGACTCGCTCTCATTTTTTTTACACATTTGATAAGCATATCAAATACACACACAGCATTCATTTGGCTACCAAATCATTTGTGCAGACCTCTAGTAGATATCAATATAAATGTTGTATTTAAGTTAATTTAGAACTTTATTTTTATGTAACTTTTCTTATTTTGTTTTTTCAATAACTATTACTATTGTACAATGTACAATTCTTACCTTTTTTCCTGCTTGATAAAGGATACGTTAGTCTTTTTCCATCTTGATTTCCTATCGAAGTTGACAAGTAAATTTACGATTATCACAAAATAACTGACATTTTAAAAATACAAAAATTAGAAGAAAAAAACACAATGTCGATAAACACAAAGGAACATCATTCATTAACGAAACATTCTTTTGAATATTCTTAAAAAGGTTATTAATTCATACGCATGTACACATACACTTGTGCGACATGTTGATTGGATGGGTACAAATGGATTTATATTATGGCTTAATATCTTTCAATGGATATCGACTGATCTAAGGACATTAAACTGAACAAAATGATGAAACAACGGTATCTAAGATGAAGCACTTGAGAAGTGATACGAGCGATAGCACTACTATTGTGTAAACATTCGAAATTATTAGACAACTTTAGAATTGAGACATGTGTTTAGATCGAGTTCTAATGGAAATAGAACACAAATACGATACAAGACATTGTTCATTTTTGATTGGCGTTTCTCTTCCCTTTATTTTGATAAAAATCTTCTAATGAATTCAGAGAATATTCGAACGTAACATGAAGGGCTGAATTTTATTTATTTATTTTTTTACTTATTTTAAAGTCATGAATCTAAAAAACCACTAACATTAAGGTGAATTTATTTGTTAACCATGTTTCATATTTCTATTTAATTTTAATTTTATATTTTTTTGTATGATTTATTTTTTAATGCCTTAAATTAAACTTTCTATCATAACAGATAATTCCCTGTTAATCCATCCATTAATTATTTGTATTTTCGAATTTATGAATTTTTATTGTTTAGGACGGACCCACTCCTCGTACAAACAGACAAACAAATACACCAAACAATTTATGTTTCTCGATTAATTTTGGGATTTAGGGATTTTCAATAGTGTAATTTTCAGCATGAATAAATAATATTATGTGAGATAAATAAATAAATGAAAAAATTACAAAAAAATCATTTTAATATTAACGTACAAATAAGTGTACATGTTCATATCAATAACATACCGAAACTCTTACATTTCCTGGCCAATATACAAGGGAGCATTTGCCATACACACAAACATTTTTACATTTAGTTAAAAGCGAAAATAAACTTTAGTTAAAATATGCGTTATCACGAAAATATCTTAATATATTTTATTTTTTTATGTTTGGCAATAGATGCAAAAGCAAACAAATACAACAAAATATAAGTGGCCACATCCTGTACTAATGTTTTTAGGCCGAAACTGTTATGTTGTGCATATTAAATATTATACTTTCTACTACACTAAACCAATAAAAAAAGTTAATTCACAGATAAAATTTATGTTTCTAGATGTTCAAGCAAATCTCTAAAGTATTCTAAAAAAAGGAAGCCAAAATAAATGAAAAACAGAAACAAACTTCAAAAATGAAATTGCAAATTTCGAATGAAAAAAAATCCTATGGGTGTATTTTCTATTTAGAAATCTAACAGAAGAATAAGAAATTTATGATTTTACCAGAACACTGAAAAGAAAAAATAAACGAAGAAACAAACAAATTATGAACTACAAAGTTTTTACGCAGAAAGAAGATAATTTGAAAAAAGTACAACTTATAAAGCAATTTGTTGGTTAAAAAGAAAACAAATGACTTTTTTAATGTCAATTTTTCAAATGAAGTAATTACGAAATGTGTCCCATATGCTGACACATGCAATGCACACGAAATTAAAAGAAATAAATATACAAGACGAATTGCATGGGGATAAATGTCTGCAGACGGACTAGCGGACAGACATGCAGACTGTAAACTAAATTAGCCTTAAACGCGAAAAGTCTGCCAGTGTCAGGCTTTAACCACTCCGTGGCGCAAAAATTTAAAGGAAAAAGCATAATTATTTTATTACACTAATGAATGTACAAAAGCAAATAAAACGAAAAACGAAACGGGAAAAGAACTTGATGCCAATAAAAAGTATCTTCATATCTGCCATATAAACAATTCTGTATCTTTAAAAAACAAACCATTCAGGAAAGAAGGGCAACATATGGTTTGGGTTGAAAATGCTTTAAGGGTTTTAATTACAATATTTTCCTTTTGTTCTATTAAAATTAAGTTATTAGCACTTCCTGTAGACAACAGTTGCACCTTTTGTTCGATTTGTTTCAAATCATGGCGCTTAAAGACGTTGAAATGTATTTTTCACACCTTCGTTGTAGCAAACATTTTCCACTCAAAAGTGTTTAATGGGGTTAAAGATTTCAAAGGTGTTGAAAATATTCAACAGTTGTAAAACTTTTCCCCTGCAATCATTCATCAATCGTCCGATGTTTACCACATGTTCTCTTCACACCTGACTCTGTTTAAGCGCCGTCACTTTTCCTATCACTTATTTGTTAAATTGTTAAATTGATAAAATGGAAAATTTTAAAAAAGATTATTACCACTTTGTTTATTTAACGTACACAAGTGTTAAAATATGTTTTAAAATATACAATGGACTTCAGAAATGTATTCGTGAATTTAATTTCTTTAATAATTCCAAAGAAAAGTCGCTCATAAAGGCCGTTTTAGGTTCATAAAATCATCATTTCATTTGTTTAAGGTAAGAGGTGTGAATTTGTTTGTAATTAAAATTCTTTCATTACATTTTTTTAATATTTATTTGAAATGTTGTATTAAGAAATTTATGTTCTATTTGCCTACTCAGAATTCTTTAAAGTGCACTTGCAGTTGCTGCTGTTTAATAACATTTTTATGAGCATAATTTTTTATGGCTTTTCTTTTTTTCCAAACAAATATTGTACATATCTATTTTATTATTTATTTTTTGGAATTTTATAAACAATTTAACAGCCATTTTGCGTTCTTTATTTCTATTGTGATGATCGAAATAAACAATGGGAATATTTTTATGGCCAGTTATTAATCACCAGAGTCATTTATTTTCAGCAATCGTAAAATGTTTCCGGTGGAAAGATAAATAAAGTTAAAAATATTATTACGTAAACTTATGAATATTTGGATAGCCGCATTGGCAAAACAAGTCTTTTGGCAAATCCCTGGGCATTAATATTTGCATTTAAAACTTCACGTCTTTCTGAGATTTACGTATTTTAAAGAAAATTTTTAAAAAAATAACTTTTTTAATGGTCTAAGTATTTTGTCTTGCTTTACAAATTTTTATTTTGGAAAAATACCAAGAACGCCACATGCCTAGATAAGTTAATTGGGACCTCCTGAACACGAAAAACGCTATATTTTTAAAACCCTTGTGGAGCCCAACCGAAAAGTCCGATCGAGATAAATAGCATATCGTTGGAAAGCTAATTGAATGCCTTTTCAGGCGATATGCTGATATCTGATAAGAAGTGGCTGAGTTATAGCACCTCAAAGTTCAAAATTTGCCTATTTCTTACGTTTTTTTCAAAATTTTTCATTTTTATTTCGTTTTTTTTTCTACGTTATATCGGGTGATTTTTTAGCTATTATATTTTTGGCAACACTGGTTTAAACAGCTGACGCACGTTTCGTGTTTTGTTTCACTGTCAAACATCTTCAGTTTGGTCTATAATTTAACCATGAATCGTCTTACAAACGAACAACGCTTGCAAATTATTGAATTTTATTATCAATATGCGATCCACTCTTTTATCGAAAAATTGTGTTCAGCGACGAAGCTCATTTTTGAATTGTCGATTTTGGAGTGAAGATCAGCCAGAAGCATTGCAAGAGCTACCAATGCATCCTGCATCCAGAAAAAGTCACAGTTTGGTGCGGTTTATGGGCTGGTGGCATCATTGGACCACAGCACGCTTAACAAAGGACTTATTGAGAGGCGAGTTCGGTGAACATTTTATTTCACGTTCGGGACCGGTCAATTGGCCGCCTAGATCGTGCGATTTAACGCATTTAGACTATATTTTGTGGGGCTATGTTAAAGCTCATGTCTATACACACATGCCCGCTTCAATTGACGCATTGGAAGACAACATTGAAGCATTTATTCATGAGATACCGGCCGAAATGTTGGAAAGAGTATGCCAAAATTGGACTAAGCGGATGGAGCATTTGAGGCGCAGTCACGGTCAACATTTGCATGAAATAATCTTCAAACATTAAATTAAATGGACCGTTCTATCGATTCAAATAAAGATTTCATGCAATTTTCTGAATTTGATGTGTTTTTTTTTAACTTTCCTATAGCTCTTAAAAAATCACCCCTTAGTTAAGATCTGGAATGTTTTATTTTTTTACCAAATAGTTTATTTAATTACCAACATTTTAAACGTAACTTGAAAAGTCATTTGGATATTTCCCCACAACTCAGCCACTTCTTATCAGATAGAAATTTGCAGCATCTCGACTGAAAAGGCATTCAACTACCTTTCCAACGATATCTCGATTTATCTATTATCTCGATCGGACTTTTCGGTTGGGCTCCACAAGGGTTTAAGTGGGACCATACACCGAAAAACACAAAAGTACCGTTAACTAAAATACGGTACTTATAAAAAAAAATTACAGCGTTTTTCGTGTTCAGGAGGTCCCAATTAACTTATCTAGGCATGTGGCGGTCTTGGTATTTTTTGTCTGTAAACCAGTGTAATTTAAAAAAATTTTGGAATTCAGTTTAATACAAGTTTAAAATTGTATAAAAAAATTCGCTATTAAAAATCGTTTTAATCAGGGCAAGTTTTTAATAAATTTAACATAAAAAAATGCATTTGGTGGGAGATAACCCAGGAATTTTAAGAGTTGATTGTGTTGTTCTGTCTTGTGTTGCTTATCCGTCATAGAAAATGTAAAAAAAGTTAAAAATATTAAGAATGCAATGCAGAGTCAAAATGTTAATGCCCAACTAACTGTATTATGCATGCTGTCGAAACAAAAAGCCTGTCCAATGCATTTAATCAAATGACAGTTTCATAAAACTTAACAAAAACTTTCCTTACGTTCCGTATGGCTTGACACATATGGTACCATGAATTCACACAGTTTCTTAAAGGCCGTTTTACACTACCACACAAGTCTTAGTTATTTTGACGAAAATGTTTTCCTGATATAATTATTGTTTGAAAATCTTAAAAAAAATTTAAAACTTATCTTGGCATAGTTGTATTTTCCCAAAAATACCTAAGACTTGTGTGCTAGTGTAAAGTAGCCTTTAGCCGGCTCATGCATGTTTTGGTTTTGTTCACTGGTCTTCAAACGTTGACAAGCTAAAAAACATCTTATATATATTTTAAAGAAAGCGTAACCGATGAACCTATTGACACACATTCTCCATGTGAATTAATATTAATTAATTATGCGCTAGTAACATTTATTTACAATACGTTCTACGGTTTGGGATGATAATCGAAAATCATTGCAATTAAAAAACATGAAAAAACAGATAATTTTATTTTGTAAGAAAACTTATAAAAAGTTATTAGTTTGTGTTTTTTCGCGTGCATATTTTTAATTTTTTAAATTAAAAAATAAATAAATTTTAAAAATGTTTGTGCATATTTAAACTTGTCTTGATCATAATAATCAAACATATCAGATGATTATGAAATAGACAAATTTCTTAGAAATTTTATCATCTTAAAAATAGTCGGCGCTGTCAGAAAATCGAAATGTTTAAAAAAATTATTTCTACAAAAGGAAAATTTTTCAAAGGCAACAGCACTTCCTTTCCAATTGAATTCAAGTGAATTCAAGGAATTAATTTTAGAAAGCATGTTCCTTCGAATGCTTATTTAGAACTACATTTAATCAAAAGTACACAAATAATTCTTGTCTTGAGTGTTTCAAACCGACACGTACCTACATACTGCAATAAACTTCCCTTCGTGTAATAGAGAACGATTAAAAAAAACTAAACGTTTGACAAAGTAGAAATAGTTGGATCGAAGATAGATGCCATTGCACTGATAAGCTGTTGTTTGTTTTTCAATAATTTAAAGTCTATGACAACATAATAACACCACAGATACATATGCACGCATTACACCGCTGCATACACACATGTCTGTCTAAAATTTAAGCTATTTTTTTTGGAAATTATGAACATTCCAAGCCACATTTTATACGTTCAAATAGTGGAGTAAAAGATACGAGAATAATTCAACCAACCACTCACTACCAAAGTACCAAAAAGTGGTACAAAGCAAACTATTGGAATTTATGACTTGTGTCACTTTCAGCGCCACCAAATCGTAACTCAGACGCTTCTCTGGCCTGGTTTGAATTTTTGAAATATTTCAAAGGAATTTTTTGAAAAAGGAAGATCATGATTAAAATGTTGACGTAATTGTGGATGAGTATCATGACGATGGCGATAAATAAGACACAACAACAAATAAAACAATTCGATTTAAAAACTAAAACAAAAGGAACACTCAACAACGAAACATACGACTGCACGTGTATTCTACATCCGAGCTGATCAAAGTGTTTTATTTGGTTTTTAGATAATTCAGGATGGATAAGAAGGCAATTGAAAACACCATGAACAGTGATCATTACACGAATTTGTATACAAATCTGCAATAGTGCTGCCAGAAAACTTCTTTATTATACAAATATGTACATGAACTTATACATATAATAAAGACGTATATATCTGAATCAGAATATGGGCACTTCCACAAAAAGCCACCAATCAATTTAACTTGTATTTTATACCCATTTTTCATTAAATTACTTATTGAATCTTCATATATTTAACATGAACTAATAAACACACTGTGCGAGTTGAAAAAACTGACAGGCGGGGCACCCGGTGGGTTAACCTAATTCGAGTACGCTGAATCCAGTGGGGCTAACCGTTTTTTAGGTTAGCTCTTGTTTTCGAGTTATTTCGAAAATGAAGGAGGTTGCACGACATATATTCGCGTAACTCAAAGACCGTTTAGTTCTTTTAAAAAATTTAAAAAACCGAAATTACGCAAATATTTCGAAATTTTTGTTATTAAAAAATTCATAAAAAATTGGAAAATGCAGCTATGTTTCTAATAGAAAACAAAGTTCCAAACAAAACAAGCCATAAATGGTTAAAATCTAGTTACAACTTTTGATTTTATTCACAAAAGATTAAAAATAAGGCATCCTAGTCGCTGCATGAGCTTAAATTGTGATTTTTTTAAGGTCTTTGTGTGCTTTATATGTATCAGGGAGCGGATATGATGACTCGCAGAATTTTGATTTGACGCCTTGTGATTTTCTATATTGGAGGCCGAGGCAGTGCCCCATAACTGAAAAATCTAGCACCAGATTGGATTTAAGATGGAGTGATGTAAAGTATGCGCTTATAGTCTAGTCTAAGTGTAGAATTTCTCGCAATGATTAATAAAAAATTGATCATGATTTATGCCGACAAATCTTACGTTCGAATATTGTGGTATTATTAATCATTTTATTTTATGGAAATGATGCTCTTTTATAGTTCGTTGACATTTGTTTTCCATAGTTTAAACTATTTTTCCCATTGAAATATATGGTCCTGTTGGCATCGAGATGCTTCATAGCGATTTTCGTAGACGCTTAAAAAAGCTGTATCTTAAGCAAAAGTTGATGTTTGGGTGTAGTTGTTGATAGGCATGTCTAAAGTATATACCAGATGCAATAGAGGTTCTAGATTGCTTCCCTGTGGGACTCCATTATTAATCGGCTTAGGAGAACTTAAGAAAATTCCTTATTTACTATTAAGTTTTCGACCAATCAAAAAGCTCTCTAACAGCTTGTGAGCATATGGGTACGTTTAGCTTCAGTTTATTTATTAAGCCCTCACGCCACACCTAATCAAAAGCTTAAGAAACGTCAATAAAGAGCGCAGAATAATAATTTGTTCTTCAGAAGTCTTTCTAATGACGTTTTAGGCTATGTGTTTGTTCGATTGTGCCGCGTTTTTTCCTGAATCAAGATTGATGATTTGGAATACATTTATTTTCTTCTGGTATTGGGCTTATTTTAGAAATTTATATTTTCTCGAATAGCTTTAGAATGTTCGACGAAAAGCTCGTAAGGCCTATTAAAATTTAAAATTTATATAATTATAAATTAGAAGGATTAATTTTATTCCTTTGCGGGGTAGTTCCTTAAGCATTTTGTTGTTTATTTCATCAATACCAGGTGCTTTTTAGGGTTTTTCAACATCACTTTTTGCTCAATTTTCATTTGAGTTTTACAGGTAAATACAAATTTTTGCGAAACAATTTAAAATGCTTGGTGACGTAGCGTGACCTTTCTATGGAAAAGCCCACATATCAGTTAAGTAATGTCTAAGTAGGTACACATCTCGCAAATTGGGTAGATTTGGTATTGAAAGCCAGCCACATTTGCAAAAAATAATCGATATCGACTTTGGATTAATTTTTGATATTCAGTCGCCTTTATTTTTGATAAAATGTTAAACAATAAATTTAGCAGCTACAGGATCATATGGCTACTCGCATTAATGTAAATAAATATCTTATTTTAAATCAACTTCAATTTTAAATCAACTACAATTGTTTGAATTTAGAAGTGACTTTACACTTTACACATTTTGTTAATTTTTATTAATTTTAAATTTTTATTTTTATTCTCGGGACGGGAGTTCTGTGATTGTTAACAATCAGCCTCATGCATAAAATTGCAATACTTCTGCGAATATACAAAAAATGTTTAAGCAAACGCAATTTTAATAGCGAAATTATGCGTTTACTGCAAATGCAAAATATCGTAGCCCTTTTTATAAAATCAAATGGAAACTGTTTGTATTTTGTTGTTGGATTTAACACAAAAAATTACGATATTTTACATTTGCTGTTTCGCAAGACCACTTGTACCAAACACTGAACTCCGCTAATGTTTAAAAATATAACAAAATAAATAAAAGATCGCAAACAGACTCAAGCTGAACGGATTATCGCGAAATAAAAGAAAAAAGCAAAGACTAACAATTTAATTAGTTTTGAATGATCAACACATGGTATCCCCAGGATTTACTGAAACATTTCAATATATTTATTAATATTAAATTTTAAAGTTTCTGCTTACGAGAAAATGTTTTCTTTTGGAAAACATGGGATTGCAGTCATTTGTATTTAGCTGAGAAATAAAATTCCAATTGTTCCTAATAAAATAACAGATTTAAGTCGGTAAACGATTGTAATTTAAGACAAAGCAATTAATTAATTGTGACTTCCATTTTGGTTATTAAATAAATATGATACATTTTTTCTCTTTATTAATCTTAATGTCGATTTATTAACGAGTGCGTGTCACAAAATTTATTTCAGTGTCTTCAATAACTGCATTCTTTTATCTAGTTAAAAGTACCAGGGGCTTTGTTTTAGTTATTAAAAATTATACACTCGGCTGGGCCGAATCTAAGATCCCTTACCGTTGCACTGAAAAGCCCATTGTTGCCTAGCTCATATTTCGAGAAGAAAAAAGAATTTATAAGTTTTCACTACGAGTATCCACTTTATTTTACACACATTTTACACATTTTACACACTAAATTTACTTCAGGTAAAAGTGAAAAATTTAGTTCGTAGATTATAATAAGAAGATTATAAAAAGCCATTTAACAACAGATCTGGCTGAATTTTAATAGCAATCTATAACATCTGGTGATATAACATCTGGATTCTACGGTAAACCCATTTCAAAATACTAATAGACAGACGGACATCGTTTAAGCAACTTTGGTACTTATAAGGAATATAAGGAATATACAGGCAAATCCCGGTATAACGAATGATATAATGTCAGCCCCTTTCGTTGAACTGAGAGATTCGTAATACCAAACTTTTTTTTAAATAAAAAATTTGCTACCTTTACCATTAAATCGAGCTGTTTATGTTATTATATTCTTATTTATTAAACTTACATACGTAAGTACATACGTGTTTACATATATGGATAAATTATTTGTGTAAAAAATCTGCAATACATAGCTTAGTCTAGACTATATGTTGAAATAGCAAATGTATGCTTACACTTATATGCTTAAAAATAATAACAAATGCGTCTAACAGCGTATTCATATTCAATATTTGATATAAGAAAGAGACTTACACCTTTTTTTACATTATTCTAAAATTTTTATTTTTTCACTAAATGATATTCTTTTTCTATTCAGCTTATTGCTTCAACAACACTTCAAACAAAACTCTTTTATTATGCTTAAAACTAATCTACATGTTCTCTTATTTTGTAACAAACAAAAAAAGCACATCCAAACAAACGGTATTGTAATGACTTTTTGGTTTCGCTTTGTTTATCTTAACCATTCGTTAAACCGGGAGCAGAAAAAGTGGATCGTTCTTTATATAAGGTAGCTAATGAAAAACTTGCTCATTCGTTATATCGGATTTTCGTTAAAGTGAGTATTTGTTATATCGAGCTTTGCCTGTATATGATTTGTAGTCTCTAAGATCAAAATTGTAGAAATTACAAACGGAAAGACAATTTTATATATGCTTTTTCTACCTGTGGTGAAGGGTATAAAATGCTAAATTTTAGGGATTGCTGTTCGGTTTTAACCGAAATCGAAGCTGCGATGTCAATGACTAAAAATCGAAACCGAAAACCCACCAAAAACCTCGGTTTTAGCTTTTTCTTTAAATATGTATATATTTATTCTAAAACAAATTGCAAATTATACATAATACTCGAACTTCATGCAAACAAATTTATACGTAACAATCTGGAACAATGGCAAGGTATTTCAAGATTCTTTAAACTTCAATAAAAGTACCTGAATTGAAACGAATAAAAAAATTGTATTACATACAAAAAATATATATGTATGTGGTTTAACTTGGATATTTTCAAAACCGAAAACCGAACCGAAACCGACCGGTTTTAATTATTTAAAATCCGAAACCGCGGTTTCACACTTTTACGGTTTTAAGCAAACGCTAGTAAATGTCACATAAGTTTTTCAAAATGCCTTACGCAGAAAGAAGTTTCTTTTCTAAAGTAATCAATTTCGTTTCTAAAAACTAGAAAATCCATAATAATTTCTTGATTTTAACTTATTTCGTTCGTATTTAGCAAAACTTTATGAAATAAGGAAACATTTTGCTTAAACCAAGCCACACAAATATTTAGAATAAGTAATTTTCTGGGATCAAGACATATTTTCTGGTGATTGAGTAACTTAATCTTTCCGTCTTATACCATTTGATTGTTAAATCATTTATTTTTATTTCTTATCGAAGAATTTTTTTTAAAAGACAAGATATCTCATTGAAATGTAAGCAAATAGCAAAATCTTGGTTCAAACTTCCGTAGAATAGTTACAAAATTTAAAAATGAATTCATTATTTTAGGGGCATGTGAATAAATTTATAAAAGGCCAATAAACTTTAATAGCATTTTAAAAAACAAATGTTATTAAATATCAAATTTAATAATATGTACGAGCATAACAATTTTATTGACATTATCGGTGCCAGTGTTATAATTAAAGCTGCTCGTTAATGTCTCATATTGAATCAAGCGCAGCACAAAACGGTTGTTGGCTGTGTCAGCAGTTGTAATAAAATAAAGTAGTTTTTTTATACTACAACAACATACATACATACAACATAATTTTGTTGTTGTTATATTATGTGAGTAGGCACCCGCATTATTTAAATTTGATTTGTTTGTGGAAACATGTTTTGATACACGATTTTAAATCAACGAAAACACCAGTAACGTCATAAGCAACATGCCACATTATTAACAATCAAATTGCTGTCGAAAACTGACAGCTAAGTGACAGTGACACTCATCTAACGAACAGAGAGCGTAGAAGAGTATACACTTGAATGACACTCCAATGTACAAACAACATGGAAGCACCACCCAAAATGCCTATACCCATTCATTCATCCAATCCAGTCAAATACAAAGCTTTTAATTCCCCAAAACCACAAAAAAGTAATCCTCAAATCATCGGTGTGAAACAAAGATTCATTCTTTTCTCTTCTACATCAATTCAGTACAATCAGTGTTCCATTACAAAACGCATAATAACATGATTAAATTTGTTTAAAACAATATTTGTTTCCTCATGTCTTCGCAGACGGTTGTTTTTTAATCCTTCTTAAAGTCTTTGACATAAACCAAATGCTTTAAGAAAAAACCAAACAGCACATCTTATGGAAAATCTTATTTGTCATGGACTTTTTTCTTGCTCATAAGATGTTTGAAAAAAAACACGATTTGTTTAACTATTCCATTTTTTCCCTCTTACCCTGCACAATCAGGGAGATGATGGAATAAAAAATGTTTTCAGTAAAAAGTTGTAGAAAATCGAATTTGTGTCAAAATGTCACGTTGACTGGTAGTGTTTTTTTATTTTTTATAAATTGTTAAATAATTTTTAATGTAGTAAAATCTGTTAAGTTACATTTTAGATAGCATGAAATACATACTTGAATAAATGCCGAAGATGTTCCTAATTAAACCGTATTCACAATCCAGCAACATTTTCAAAGGCATGTTCATAATGTAGGAAACAATTTTGTTCGAAGAAAAACTATTCATTTAAAAATGTTCATCCAATGACGATATTACGTACTAAATTGTTATCTAAACTTCAGTTAGAATCTGGGAATTTATTAGTCATGGTGCATGGAAAATATTCCTTGAAAATATTGAAGGAATAAGACTATTAAATTTATACTTTAAGCTTTTGAAAATTGTAATTTGACTTATGGTGTTTTCTTTTCTACAAAAAATGTGACATTTTATTTTAAAAAAATGCAATTTGGTGTCTGTTTCCTTAAAATTTTGATCCTGAAAAGGATGAGTTTTTTAGAATAAAACAAGCCAACCTTTTCGGGAGCAAAATTTTTAAGAAACAGACACCAAATTGCATTTTTTTTAAATAAAATTTCACATTTTTTTGTAGAAAAGAAAACACCATTAGAATACACATTCGAATAACATGAAAATTTATATATTAAACTTCAGTTATTTATACTAAAAATAATAGAAATTAATATAAGAATAAGACTAAAAAAACTTAAATTGTTGCTGTAGTGTGAATGTTTCTAATTAAACAACTTTCACAATCCAGCAACATTTTCAAGGGGAGTTCGCAAAGTAGGAAGTAATTTTGTTCGCAAATACACAAATTAATTGAATTATTTAAAAAATTTCCATCCAACTACGGCACGAAATTATGTACTAAATTTTTATCTAAACTTCAGTTACTTATACTACAACTTAAAGGAATTTATACAAGAATAAGAGTTAATAAAATTGAAGTTGTTGCTTGAAATTTAAATTTGTATCTCATTTAAATCTCTTTTTAATTGCAAATCGACTTTAAATACTTAAAAATAATTCGGTTTTCATTTTAAACATGTTCTAACTATTTTATCACATAATTTAATTATAAATTCATTAAAAATTCAAAAGTCTATGGGTATTTTAAAATCCCTACCTTCGATTCTTATTACATTCCATATTCGACGGTAAGTGATGTGATAATTAATTCAGTTTAGTTTTTGTTCTCCATGACAAATTGTTGTCATCAGTGTGATTGTTTCAAAATAAATGAGAGGATTTCCATTTAAAAATTTAATGAATTTTTAATTGTTCATACAAAGGCCTTTAATAATTATGCAGCAGACTATAGTTTTGAAATAAAAAGCAGCCAAAATGAGAAATAAAACCACATACACAACTAAGCAAAACTCATTAAAATACAAAAAATTAACATAAATTAAATCACAGTAAGTCTTCACTTGTTATTCAAATATGTTTTTCATTTCTATTTCAATTTGAATTTTTTACATACAGCATGGCTGCAATCATTGTAAGATAAAATTTCAATTAAAATTTACATTAGTTTTGTATTAATTCTGAATTGGTTGATTAAACCAGAAAACGTTGAAATTATATTTAATTAAAACCAAAAACGTTCCTCATTATAAAGTAAATTTTAATAGGGAAAGTAATGTACAAAAATTTTTTTAGCAATTGGAAATTTTGGAGACGCCCATCCAAAATGTTAACAAAAAATAAAATTTGTTTGTCCCTTAAAAAAAAAGCGTAAAGTACTAATCACGAAACAAGTTTAAATTTAGTGGATACGCCATCTTCAACATGTTTAGCAATTTTAACAACTTTTTTCACGCTGGTGTTCAATAGTGGTTTGTTGTATTTTTCAAGTGTTGACAACTTTGTCACAAGTGTTGGGAAGCGATTTGGTGTTCGATTGTTGTATTTGTTATTGGACTCTAATTAAAAATGCTAATTTCTCTAAAAGGAAATCAAAAAAAGTTCCAAAATTAAAAGAAAACAATTCGGAAAAATATTTCAAATTTACAAGATTTTGAAAAGGTGATAAAATCGCCAAGTGTTAGACCGAAACCGGTTGACAAATTAAAAGTACCTAAAACCAAAATGTGAATGGTGAATGCAACGTGTTACAGCGTTTAATGTAGATGGGAGATGATGCATAGATGAATGGTGGGTTGGTTGGTTGATAATGACGGCTTGATAAGACACTACTCACCTTATTAATTAAGATTAGGTGACGATTAAAGTACAACGACTTCAAATAAAAGAGACAAGTTAATAACCCAGTTAACAGCTTAATTAAAGGTAACAGATGCTAAATGTTTCCATGAGCTTGAATAAAAATTTGTTAAGAACTTAAAAGGAAAAAATGTATATTTGGAAAATTTCTTGTGTACAAATATGTTAATCAGGCTTATGAACTTTCCCCCCCTAGACTAAAAAAGAGGTTCTTTGTTTGCTTTTCTCTATTTTGTTTTTTTTTTTTATATTTTACGTTAACGATAAAAGATAAAACAAGAAGACAATTTAAATTTATTGTTAAGTGCTAATAAAAGTAACCCACTGTGCTGCTGATGGTAAGTTTACAGGTAACAAACTAGACACATCTTGCATGTTCACACATGCACATACACACATATATGAATGAATATGTATTTTTTTGTTGTAATCATCTAGAGAATAGAGGATTATCACCATCGCCATCATCATCGACATTATAAATTTTATTATCATGGGTTGCTGCTGCTGTGTAGCAAGTTGTATTTTACTATTTCTTTATTCTAAATTGATTTGCATAAGTTGTTTCTAAAAATCTTTAGGAGTTTGATTGTAAAGTATTTTCTTCTTTTCATCCTTTTCAGTTTATCTTCTCAATTGAATTGTTTGATTTTGGAAAAGTCTTTGTATTCTTTTCTAATATTTATGCCGTTTTTCTTTATTCTTTTAGATTGTATGTTTAATAAGGTGGGTGTTAATTTCCACGTGTTGATTACAACGCTTTTCAACTGCTCAGCATGAAACTTTTCTAGCAAGACTAATATAATCTATTCAAACCCGAATATATAGAAAGTATATGCTTATGTAATTTGAATTTTACTACATTTTATTTTAGAAATAAATTATCTGAAAATACGAGTTATTAGCATAAGAAGTTTAGTTTGAACAGAAAAAAAAGATTTTTAATAAAAAAAACTATATTATTATTATTGTTATTTATTGTAATAAAATGTTAATTTCACTAAGAAAAGAACAAAATTAGGTAGAGAACCTATTTTAATATGGCTTTATATAGGTATAATATAATATAAAGGTACTGTCGATTATTTTCCATACTGTGAAAATTTTATTATTAACCCTTTCAGGTTTGGTGGTTAGTTATCTAACCACTTTTTCAAGGGCTTAAAAATTGTATTTTTCAGGGACCGTAACAGTTATTCCTTTTTTCATAAAAGTTAGATAAAAATAGTTATTTTTTGTTTTTTATTTTTTCAATCAAAAATAGAAGTTATTTTTTAAAGAAATGTACGTGCAATAATAATTTAGTTGACTTTAAATATTTATTTTAATGTGAATAAGAAATCCCAGTGATGATTACACATTAAAATAAACATTTAAAGTCAACTAAATTATTATCACACGTAGATTTCTCTAAAGAATAACTTATATTTTTGAACGAAAATATAAAAATCTAAAAATTAATGTTATATTTGTTCAAAAAAAAAAAAAAAAAATAAAAAAAATAACTGTTAATTTTGATCGAAACAATAAAAATCAAAATTCTTAAAATCAATATATTTTATCATAGACAAGTGTATAAGGATCAGTATGGAATACTTGAATCAGTTTTTCGACATTTACTTCTATATGCTTTTTTTGTTTTAAAATTCGAATATAACTGTTATTTTCGGTCCCTGGTATTTTTTAAGATCATCAATGATAAATTTTTGCGAAATTTTGCACCAAAAATTTTAAAATCTATCATTTATATATATTTTTTTAAGTGTGTAAGCTTTTTTTTAATACGGGATTTCCCCAAGTTAAAAAATCAGCCACAAGTTGTTTGCTTTGATAAAAAAATCATGTCCAGTGCGTACTGTATAATAATGCAGCACCTGTGTTCCTCTATGCATTCGAACAAATAAAACATGTTTTTCAGATTTTCACCTATTTTAGTTATTAAGTTGTATATATGCAAAGTGTGGCTCAAAAAGTGGAATTTTAACGAATTAATTGTGAAGGGAGAGCTTTTCACAATTCCCCTAGCTTAAAGCTAAATTTACATCGGGATCTACAAAAAACGTACGTACACGTTTAGAAAATCTTTGGCTTCAATTCTTGCACGAGCAAACTCTGAAGCCAAACGACCATTGATCTTCGCTTACAAAAGGCACGTAAGCAAAGATCCTTACGTACATTTTCCACGTAGTCGAAGGGCAAAGGCCATCAATTTGAGAACGACGACGAATCGCCATTTCGGCGTCTGCTTCAATACTTCGCGCTACAGTAGCAATATTTTCTTCGGTACGCACATTTCTTTGTCTTGTTGATGGTGAATCGAGAAGAGTAAATTTAGTGAGAAAACGATCAAAAATTAAACGAATCGCTTGCTTACTAGGCCGATTATGTTGACCGTAATATGGACGAAGTGCTGTTTGAACTTCGGGAATAGACTTTTTCAAATTATATGTCTACAACTTGGAAGCGTTGTTTTAGCGTTAAACGATTATTGATGATGATGAGAAATGTCAATACAGTTGAGACATTCTAAGCTGTCAAACCATAGTTATCGATACCTATAGTTCTCATGCAGCTGAAAAGACCACCAATATATATTTAAAATATTAAACTGTATGTAGATGACTTTATCAAACCTTTTTCGGTATTACATAATATTGCTTCTTTTTCTCTATTGTGTAATAAGAAATTTCGCTTAATACTTTTTACTTTACAATTGCAATATCTCAATATTTTAACATGTGATGTCCCAATTTGATCGCCTTTTTATTTTACTGCAAATAAACTTTTTTGTAAGGAAATGCATTAAAGTAGAGGAAAGAATAATAAACCTTCTTAATTTGTATTGGATCTGACTTGCTAGTTTCCGTCTCGCTAAACAATAATTAGCAGGTGGGACACAATTGCTAAAAACCAAAATTAAATTAATGGGTTCCGTCAACTTTGTAACTTTGGCTTTCAGTTCATAATAATGTATGTTAGGCCAAAGCAGAGTTTTCTTTGTTTATAGATTATTTAAGAGCGTAGACCCAATGTCGACCGAAAATTTAATTAATTTAATTATCGACTTCTCGGTCGACAGGTTTTAAAATTCTAACGTAATTCATGTATTTATTATCAAATAACTGTATTCCCACATCAACAATCCCACAAATTAAACGCAAGTAGCAAACTAAAAATCGGCAAAATATGTAACTTGAGCCATCAAAATACAACTCTGTGCTTCAAGCAAAGCAGTAAAAAATAAAGCGGAAAAAATATATTTCGCACTGGTTCCTCTTACTAGAGACAAAAAACTGTTTTCCTTTTATATATACTCTGCATTTTTACAGTGCGTAGATATGACCACTGTACACCGATTTCTTGCAAAAAGTGAAAATCGAAAAATTTTGAGTTGACTCTCTTTAGAGGAACTAGTGCGATTTATAAAAAATATTTAGTGTTGGTGTGTAAAGAAAATTATCGTTTAATATTCCAACAATCTACCTTTGTCGACAACCACAACACAAGTGACTGATTTTGACATTTGTAATCACATAATATTTCTTAGTTGGCCTCAAATTTGTTTGAGAACTATTCCGTTATCGTTCGTTTGCACTGTCGATCGACTTGTCGTGCTGAAAATTGTTAGTGGAGCGCAAATCAGCTGTTTTTCATGAATAATGCAAACGAACGATTACGTTCGACATTGTGGGCCAGGCTTTAAATCATGTATCGGTTTTTTGTTGTACGTAAGCTATTAAATTGTTTTCCTTGCTGCCAGGTTTTTAGTTTTGCGCTCAAGCCAAGTGAACTATGTGCATATGCGAATTACTGCGTGAATTACAAGAAAGTACGTTATAAATTGTTGTAATGTAATGCTGCCAGTAGCGATTATGTAGATAATGTGCTTAGGCAGTTGGTACATACGTATGAACTTCATGGTAAAATGAATGCTTAGTTCATGCTGGGTTTTTATTAAATTATAAAAAGTTTTTAAAAAAGAATTCATTTTTACCTCTATGAAAGATAATATTGTAAAGAAAAAATGTTTTCAACATATGGATTGTTTTTCCGAAGTATCCACTGTGTGCCGTTTTAAGATTAAAAATTTCGCAAACTCAATGTTTTGAAGGTAAATGTTAGATTAAATTTACTATGAAAATAATAAACTTTATATCACTGTGCAATAATTATTTTTTCTATAGTTTAAAAAAAAAGCCGCCCGCAAAATACCTGCAAATCCGCTAATTAGTGTTTGGCATTGAATCCGATGTTGAAAACAAAAGGCAGCTAATAATACTCATGGCACAATCTGAATTTCTTAATACTTAAAAAATTTTTTATTCTATGAATTGAACGCTGTGGTTGCAAATGCATTTCCTGCACACATTCTCACCTACAAAGGTTTTCTCTTATATCCTTCTTTTATGTTTCTTTTTTTTGTTGCTCCGAAGCATCTTTTTAGAATTTAATTGCAATTACTAAATCCTTATCTTTCGTATTTTAGTTTTGCTACTTGAATAAAAATAAATTATACCAGCCTGGAATTAACCTACATTTAGACAGAAGATTTTCCTCTTTTAAGTCTTAAGCCTTGAGGGCGTAGCGTTAATTATAATGTCAGATAAAGAGAAAGGATGTACTTTCTGTGTGAAAATGGCTTAAGAATTTATTTTGTACAGGTAAAATGAAAATTAAAAGGGCGAGTATTTTGTTAAAACCATCATTTATTTAAAGAAGATACATTAAGACTTAATTTTTTCTTTTCTTTATTGTCATTTGCATACACATACGCACCTCAAACATTACAAAGTGGGTTATTTGGTAAGTCCCTTCATCGTGCGCTGAACAATTCTTAATATAAAATTTTTTAATTTTTTGAAAATTTTTAAGAAAATATTTGTGATGTGAATGAAGTGTTTTAAAAAATAAGGGGTACGTTTATTGCAATTTATTAAGTTCATGCTTTGTTTTATGTTTTAGCCTAAATTTTTATAATTATTAAAAAGTCAAGTTTAAATGTGGGAACAATACTATTAAAATTTTAACTCCGAACCAAATATAATATTTGAATTTGAACTTGATGCTTAATAATTTAATTTATATTTAAATCACTTTCCTTTAAACCATGGCCATGGTAAGAAGTATTTATTGTGTGATTTATTCTAAATAAGGAAGTTATTTTGTAAAATGCTTCACCTCGTTTTAGAAACTAAGTTTTTAAAAATTACAAAAATTTTTTATGAAAAATGTTTCTACCCCAGATGGAGAATGGGGTTTACAAAATAACCCCTTAATATTGTTGTTAATCTTTTTGTGATATTAACGAATGACCACTGACAAAATTTTTTTATAAAAAACGCCAAAATATAAAAAAATATTTTTTTACGCTGACATCAGATTTCAAATCGCTATTTTATTTCAAAACTTTCCTAAATTGCTTCAATCTTTTCACAAAGTGCTATCAATAGGCTTTCTAATGGCAACAACAATGCCTCAAATACAATAGAAAGTAACAAACATTTGTCTAATTCTTATGGTTAAAAAAAAATACGATTTTTGTTTATGCACTAGTGAACAGACAAATTTGTTGTATCGTTATTTCATCGTATTTTTAAATGTTAACTCCCCTGCCCCCGGGGGATATAGGGATAATATCAAGGATATTTCACCTTTTGGTGTTACATCTTTTCGGGAAAATCAGGTGTATGCATATCTGAAGTCCGACAAAAATTTAAAATAAGAGGCTTCCTGAAGTCTTCGTGTTTTCTTCAGACCAAAGGTTCACCAGAGCACTTTCCCAAATTGGGAAATGCTTTCTGTCTTTCAGGATGATTGTCTTTGCGGAAGATTTACTTATCTGAGAGAAGGTTGCTTTTAATAATCTTGTTCTATGTCCGGTGGGGGAGGCATGGACTTCACAAAGGGTTCAACGAAAGGCAGCTTTTTTACGAATTACGAAGAGAGCTAAACGTTTAATACAACAATGTATAATAAGACGATTACACCGATGGAAAAATTTATCTTCATATTGATGATGCCCTTACATTAGGATTGTGACGTCAATGTTACTACAAATCGCATCAATGATGCAAAAAGTAATATCAATCCAATGACTAACGTCTTGGTACAATTTTGTCATTTTTTACGTGTCATCTATTTTATGACTATAGTGACATCAATTCGATGCCACATTTTGTATATTATTAACATTATTTTCATGAAAACAATGTATTTTAAGAAGCAAAAATTCCTATATTCTATTTTTTTAAATTATTAAGATAAATACATCAAATTTTCAAAGTAGAATGATTACGAAAACCATATGGGGCATGTTGCTGGTGTCTTATTATGAGAGTTCTGCTGTAAACAAAGGTCGTAATTTAACAAACGTGAAACGAGCATCTGTAACGGGTAAGGAAATAATAATATCCTACACTTTGACTTAAGTCAATTCCAACGACTTTGACTTAATGACAAACTGTCATTAAATGAATGCTAATGTGTCCTTTCTCCGATTTTACTGCGTCATCGCACTGAGGACATGTTCGTCATTTCTGTGATGCCGATGTGTCATCCCATTGTTGACATAATTTCATTTTGACCCTGATGTGTCATGTGTGTGCCAAGTGATGTTAAGGTTGACATCACAATGATGACACTTGACATAGTACTGATGTCAAAATCTATCAGTGTAGAAAACGAAAACGAAGTTTTCCCGAGCTTTTGAATTAGACAAGTAATTTAGCAAAGAGATATTTTAAGCATTCAAAAATTAAAAAAAAAAAATATATTTTGCTTCAAGTTGTACAAATTAAATGTCGACGAAAGTGGACAAAAAATATAATAAACAAATGTATTTGGGTTTTCAAGACAAAGTCTTGACAGAAAGAATCGAAAAAATAGAGGAAAGGAAGCAACATGTAATATGAAATTGAAAATGATAACTACAGCAAATTTTTAACTACCAGTACCACTGGTTAAAGATCGATGTTTGTCTATTGGCTGGCAGGCACCGCAGTGGTGCAGAGCTTAGAACTCAAAGAATTCTGATAAAAGAATGTGGTGATTCTTGAAACATGTAAGTTCAACCCAGGTTCGAGCCCCACCTAAGTTAAGAAAATTGTAAAATTCCTTCCTTCAGAAAAAATAATTTAATGAAAATTAAATTTGATAAACTCAAAATATTGAAATTAAAAAAAAAAAAAAATTATATAACTTGTGGAATTCTCCACTAATGCGAAAATATATATTATATACTGTAAAAATATTTAGATGACACTTTTCCTAACTTCTTTGTGACTTTTTTTAAGACGACAGTAGTCATAATAAACGTCACAAAGATTGTAAATTAGGAACAAAGAAAAAACAATAAAATGTTCTAATATAACTTTATTATGAACATATTGTGGTTCACCAGTATAAAAAAGAAAACCAAGAAACGAAACTTTATTACAATATTTTCTTTTTATATTTTTAAACATAACAAAAGACTAAAAAAAAAATTGAATTAATAAAAGACAGCTGCTCTTTTTTGGCTTCTTTGGTAAGGAAAATGTTTCAATTTTCTATTTAAAGTAAAACCAATAAATTATCAATAATTACTACTAAAATATTTGTGAAAATAAAGGTTTATGACCAAAAGGATAATGCTCTCCTCTACGTTACAAACACACACACGCTGACGCATTTGTATATACACACATAACAATCGTAGAATGTGTAAATGTTCCTTTCAAATGAAGAAGACAACAACTGAAGAAATGGCCAAGTCAGCCTTTTAAACAAATCTAGCTGTCAACAAACAACAAATTCTTTACAACTTCAAACCAATCCCATTGTGTGAAGTTATTACAGTATGACAATACAAAAACCACGTGGTGATGATGAGTCTATTAACATTTGCCCAACATATGTTATCAAGGATAATACATCTACATCTAAGTATCAATACGTACTAGAAAACACACATACACAACAGACAGATAGACAGAGAGCAAATAGTACAGGATTTAAGAAAAGAAAAACTAACAGCGGTGTCCTTTTCAAAAAGTTTGTTTTACAATAGACAAAGAAAAGAAAAATGTAGATGTAAAAAAGAAAAACCCTTAAAGAAAAACGTCAACAGGATATGCATGATCTACAATCTATATATGATAGAATTTCACACCTACAAATAACGTCCATCCAGACCGACGATTTACAATACAACACCATTAAGAAAGGTGTCGATTAATAGAAAATTAAAAAGGAAAATAGAATATCATGCAAGCAAGGCAACTGACTCCTTACAAAACTACGAACCCAACTGAACTGCACAATGTAACGAACTTTCCTTTTCCAATATTAACATTAAACTGCTACACAACCTCAAGAATAAACCTCAAATGGGAGCCGAACAATAGACGTTGAAGATGAGGATGCACATGCATGCACGCAAATGATTGATTGTGGTTTATAATGCATTCAGCAAAATCTCTTCTATCAAACGTTTTAGAGATGAATACATTTTTGTGGAAGAACTACTTTGAGATTTCTATGAATTTATTTAAAAAAAAAAAAATATTTTGTTCAAAGAAGTATAAAAAAATGTTTCTTTTTCTACTCGTTTTCATTTGTGGTATGTAAAAAGATTTGCAAAACTAAAGGCGTTGTTCAGTAGGAAACACCTTCTTCAGAAGTTACTTTAGAGTTTGATCTTTTTTTTACTCAATTTCACAGAAAAATATTTGATGAATTGAGAGCTAAAGAAAGATACGTGCCAATTTTAAGCCAATTTTGACTAAAGGTGTAGATGAAGTCAATTGATGATTTGTTCTCATAATTTCTTTTTACAAAGGAATCATTTTCAGATATATTATGTGCCATTTAAGAGGAGGACAGAAAGGATTTTACAAATTTGCCATTATCAAAATGTTTGGAGATAATCCGATTAAAATTAACTAAAGAATTCTACATACACAACAATAACTATTTTTTATTAACGATCCCATAGTTATTTTAATAAGGCATTGAAACTTTGATTGAGTACTTATGAAAAAACTAATACTTTTTTATCATATTCAAAAATCTTTATTAATATGTGTCCTTAGTTCCTATAGGAAGCACAGGGCCTTAACCAATTTTCGTTATTCTAATTTATCTGGTGTCAGGTGCTTGATTTCATTCCCACCTTGTCTCTCAGATCATACTGTCGTATTCCATGTGTGTGTAAGACGTCCTCTTCTTAGGGGTTCCATTCATACGCGCCTTTTCTTAGGATGTAACAACTCCAGTTCCATTTTCAGGTCAGTTGGCATTTGTTGGTTGAGTGACCAGAGCCTTAAGTTAGATATGGAGCTTCTGTTTACAAAGACCTGCATTGCGTTTATGTAGACAGGTGCTGCATTTCAGATCTTGCAAGCGAGAGGCATGATTGAATTCACGTTGATTTCTAAAATTTAACTTTAAATTCAAAAATTATTTAAAATATTTTTAGTTTTTGGCATTTAGTACGAGTACAAATTTTTAAAATGGGGCACACTAAATCATTAACAGGCACAACTTAAAATTCAAAACTTTTTAGGAAAGGCAGAAAACTGGCTTCAAAACATGGTTTTATTTGATGTTACTTTTTATTTTTTAATAAAATTGAGTTTTACAAATGTTAGGAAGAAAAGTTAAAAACGAAAAAAACAATTTCCGTGGTCGGTATCGATTTGATTTGTGAACTGGTTTTTGGAAAAAAACAAGATTTCGATAAATTTTCAGTTGTGCCTGTGTATGATTTAGTGTGCGATATAAACATTAATATGTATGAACATAGTACGAATACATATCTACATTAAGAAATGTTCTTCTTAAACTATAGAGTTTTTATGGAATTATATATGTAACTATGTTGAAGTGTACAATCTCACGCATTGTTTCTAATTACGTATCATTTTCTTCGTACTTGTAATTAATTAAAATTTGATTAAAATGTCAGTTACACATTCTTGCTGGCCGCACGCAACACATTTATTTTCAATTAACTGAAGGAACACACATCTTCAATCTTTTGCTCCTCTACTAGTTTTTCTTCTTCAAAAAATAAACACAAGTAAGAAAAACTAAAAATTAATTGAATTAATTGTAGAAAATAAGAAACAAAAGGAAATGTTGTAAATATGTAATACAGATGAATGAGAGGAACATCTTTTTATGATTAAAACAAAATGAATCCTCAACATGTCACTCACTGGCGAGCCAGCCAACGAGCTAAAAGCATACACAAGCACATACATAAATGTTGGAGTTTCTATTCCATGTATTCTCGTCCCATATGGGCAAAAAGTCAAGAAAAGTTACTTTCAGCATAAAACATTTAATTAGAGTAACATTTGTTCGTTAAATTGCTTGAACATTTTACTTTGAATCTGCAGACACATGTGAACTTCACAGAAACAGTTTCCGTATGCGTAGAGCAAAGTAAACTTGGGGAACAACTACAATGAATTTTTAAAAAACAAGAGAAATGAATTAGAACATTCTTAGGCGATCTTTTTATTTTTAATTTCCAAAGGGATGATAATCTTAAATTAAATTTCAAGAACAAAAAATACGCACAGAAAGCTTTAAAACCAAAATATTTTTTTCCCCCTGACCTGTATATTCTGTATAGTCTATGCTAAAGGAGAGGAAGACCATCCAAATGTCTTACCATGCAGACCTTTATTAGGTTATCAATGTCATAAGGGAGAACAATGGTTGCAAGGACGGCTGGCAGGACACAATTGGCAAGTAACCAACATTGTTAGTTGGTCCTTTAAAAAATGTGAGTTGAATAGAAATTAGTGGCGCATAAAAATACCTGGCTTTTGCTATTGTTGCATATTAACAGAGAAAAGAATGAAAAGCAAAAAATTAAACGACAGAATGGAAAAGAAAAAGTCCTTTGGGAATTCATAAGGCAGGGTTTATATGTATGTATGTATGTATGGGTGTGTCACTTTAACACAAGTTCATGTGTTTGTGCATAACAACCCTCACAAGCTTGAGCTTAAGGTAACTAAAAGTCATAAAATTGTAATAGAAAATCGTCTTGTAAGAAACTAAAAGATTTAACATTTATTATTTTTGCCAATAGATTTTTCATGTTGGGACTTAACGATGTGACATATACGAAATAAAAGCACATAAAAGTATTAGAATCTTTTTTCTCTGCAGACCTTTAAAAGAAAGATTCTTTAAGCTTTTGCAAAACTGCAACTCGTTTATTTCGAATGTAGTATTTTGAAACTAAGATCAAAGTAGACGAAATATATATATTCACAAGGACACTCTCAATTAAACGATGTACGATGTATTTGTTGGAATTATCAGGATAAGCCAAAATACATTTGTCACAACGAAAGAATTGTTTTTCTTGACTGTTATAAATGAAACTATTGCCATTAAATACATAACTGATTACATAAAAGAAGAAACTAAAGGATAAGCTGGGATTATAGAAGATCATAACAAATTTGTTTGATTGCAAAGAAAAAATTAAAACATGTATTTAAAGCACAGTACCGAAACATTTACTCATCGTTTTTTTATGAGTGGAAATGTACGTTATTTAATTTCGCTGCTAATTTTCATTTATGAATATTTTATAGTTTCTTTTTTAATCGTTAGTGGAAACAACGTGACTTACGCTGCTTATTCATATTGTTAAAGTTTTTGTTATTTTTGTGAAATATATTTTTTGTTTTTTTTTTCGTTCAAGTAAATTGGAGAAAAACTTTAACATTAAGGACTTGCAGCGTTTCTCACCTTCTTTTCATAATGTATGAAAAAGTTATGAAAATCTAAAAAACTTAATCATCTTATGCAAGAATGAGCAAAAGCTAAATGTTTTTTCTCTTCACATTCGTGAGAGAAAAAGAAATAACAAATTTTAGATTTCTCATTCATGAAAAATAACTCAAATGTGTGTTTTTTAACTTTCGTACCAAAAAAAAAAAATCTAAACTCTGGGCCCAAATCGTCGCACACGTGATCGAATGAACTTTCCTATCAAATAAAACTTCGTGACGTATCAAAAACGGGATTGCGGCATTCGAAGGCTTTCGTATCGAAATTTGTTTAAAAAAATGTAAAAAATTTTATGCTTGTATACTAATGGTTTGCGGCCCTTTGTTCCTACTAGGAACCACAGGACATAATATATATAATATAATAATGGCATAAGGCATTGCACTTTTCACCGCATATAAATCAACAATGTTGATAGTGCCCTATAAAATAGGTGACTTCGGTTTATTTATGTGGCTTTTTTTATAACGGCGGCGCTTGCCAAAAAGAGCAACAAAGCAACTCAAAAATTGCAAAAATTCGGAAAACATTTTACAAATTCAGAAAATTTGCAAAAATATCGAAAATTCGCGAAAGTTTTTAACATATCAAACAAGCCATTAAATTGATTAAAAGTCCCTAAAATTACAAGGAATGGCAAAAAATCGATTAAAAATTTTAAATTAGCGGAAATTTGCAAACAGCGGCATGAAAGCAAAGTCTAGTATTTATTAAAAATTGTTAAAGCAGTACAGAATCAGAAAACTTATAGAAAAAATCGCTGCTATAGCGAACATGGCTAAAATTCGCAAATAATCGCAAACTTGGAAACAAACCCTAAAATTTATTTGAAATCGGTTAAAAAAAACAAAATGTCAACAATTAAAATAATAAAATTTTTTTGCAAAAATAGCGAAAATTCGCGAAAATTTTTAATAATTCAAACAAGCCATAAAATTGATAAAAAGTCCATAAAAGTATAAGGAATGGAAAAAATTCTGTAAAAATTGCTAAATTAGGGGAAACTCGAAAAAAATTGCTAACAGCGCCAAAATAGCAAAGTCTACTATTTATTAAAAATCGTTAAAGCTGTAAAGAATCAAAAAACTTTCAATACAAAAATCGCTTCTATCTATGACTATAATTTGCGAAAAATTGCAAAACAAATGTTATTATTTTATTTCTTATTGCTGAAAAAAGTTTAATATTAAAATTTTTAGCTATTTGTTAAAGAAATCTAATAATTATTCCCAAAAAGTGTGTAAATTGTTTGTAAAAAAACAATTAAATGTTTTTACGAAAGCTCTTAACCTATCGAATGACATTTCGAGTAAAGTCATTCGATCGACTACTCGTTCTCGAATGACATAATATCAAAAAGTAAAATTTCGATCAAAGTCACTCGATCACGACGATTTGGGCCCTGATTTATACTATTCGCATAAAATTCAACCGCAGTAAATGCTTACAGTGTAAAAATAAAGTGTTAAGCAAAATATTTTTATTTGCATTTGATGGAACCCTAACTTTTTCCGATGCAAATCTGCTTCTTGGTTTGATAAACGAAACCTGCCTTACAATTGTTATACAATTCATCACAGGTGTATATGAAAGTTTGTCATTCCATTTGTATTTTCTACAATATTTGTCTTAGAACCCATATAGCATATATTCTAGATCTTTTTAATTAGGGGAGTTGATGGAACGATATCCGCCCGCTATTGAAAGTCAGCAGGATTGTTTTAAAAATGGCTTAAATATAAGCAAAACAAAACACCTTTATCTCAATTTTTACCTACAACCATTATGTTCCCCACAAAGTTGATGGGATTACTGGAGTACTTTAGCATTGTATAAGTTAAGTCGGTTATAAGTTAAGAAAATTGCCGATAAACTTTCATTTTTTTCCCAATATTAAGGATTTGTATTCATTGCGTCTATACCATGGATGCTAGAAAGACACAATTTAAGGAAAAAGGTACTTTTATACTAAAAAAACGTAATAAATCCATTATTTCAAATGTCGCATACAAATATCCTCCAGATAGAATATATAGAATGTTAAAATTCAGCTCGAATATTCCTCATATCGCTAATTTGCTGCGACAATGTCATAAGTCAAAAATCCCATTTTTACTTAATTTCAATAATGCACAGTACGTCATGCGTTTTATGAAGTATTTATTGTTTTATATAAAGATATTGTATGTTGTGTGCTAATTTACAACTTTTAGTCGTTTTATGTAAAACAAGTATTTTGGATTTATGCCGATGTTGCAGCAAATTAGCGGTATGTAAACTTTGTTTAATATTGGAAACAAGTTTTTGTGTTTTAATACGAGATTTTCAAAACGATCCGAATAAAACAACTGGTATATTGAAATTTTGCCTTTATATGCTCTCTTAATTTAGTTTATTAAGTAATTAAAATGGATTTAATATGTCTTTTATTTTTATTCGATATTTCGATATTAACTTAAGGGTTCCTAAACAATCAACTTACGTATTTTGTATACAATAAGATACAATTAATTAAAAAAAAAAAGATTTATGTGCTGTTTGCATAATTGAAGTGATTGAACGTTTAGTTTTTTTGAGCGTTTTTCATTTAAACTTTACTACGCGTAAAATTTGAGTAAAAAATCGAATTTAAAAGAACTTGTAGGCAAAAACTTAAAACTTTTAAAAATTATCTATTCTATTAGAATCACAGATGCTTAAGAATCAAAAAAACAAAATTCTTAAACTGCAAAGAAACCTCGGTGTAATTAAAACATGTTTGGTGTATTTTCGTCATGAAATGTAACAAAAATATTCGTAAAATCTGTTTCAAATTTCCATTGCGTTTTTCTTTCAACACATGTCTGTTTGTTATTGTTTTACATAAATAATTTGGGCGATGGTGTTAAAATTGGGACGCTGAACATTGTTGTTTAAATGATCAATAATGTAATTAATACTGTTTTGCTCCTCAACTATGCACACACACACTTCACTCAATGCACTTTGAGACGCCGAGAAGTAGGCGACACTGAGGTGTAAAATTACTCAGTGATTTACATGTCAAATGTGTTCCTAGAAAACCATGTAATTGTGCGATTTCCTCATAAGGACTAAACTCAAAGGAAATAAGTATGAGTAAGAACACATACATATGCATGTTTTAATGTATGTTTGTGTGTGATTGTCAACCAAATAATATTTCTTCTACATTTAAATATTTAAGTGAGTTTGATCATTTTAAACAGATTCTGATTATAAAATAAACACAAATATTTTCAGAGTATTTAAAGTTTTTGTCTGGGCATCTGTTTGTTTTTTTATTGACAGCTGCTGCTACAACTCCTTTGTATGTTGGAAATGGAAATATACTTGCAAACATACATACAAACATAAAAATATTGATTTTTTTGTGACAAAAACTAACAGAAAACATCTTCACTATTTCGTATTTTTGCCACAAGATTTGCTATTAAAATCAAAGATGCGTAACAAAAAATATTTAGACATGGTAGAATGAAACGATTCTTAAATTCAGGTAGCCAAAAAAAACTGCCAGTATGATTTTATGGAATCAGACATGTTTATTGCGACTTCCAGCGAAGCATTTAATCTACATAAATGTTAAGGCCGGTTAATCAATGCGATACGAATTCTGTCTTGTTTCTTAATATTAAGCAAAAACCAACTTTAATAAAAAATTTTAAGATTTGATAAATATTAAAAGGAAACAATAAATTTAAAATACAAACGTCAAGAAAATTTTTACTCATCATTATTTTTGTTATAGCAAAAATTTTTTTTCCCAATTACTTCAGAATTTATTTAAAGATTTAAATCTTTAATGAACATTTGCGTTTATATTTTCTAAAGTAGAAATTAAATGAAATATCAGAATTCATTTTGCAGTTTAATTAATAACATGAGTTAATCATTGCATTGAATATAAGCGCAAGAAATTAGAAGATGGCTCATACCTGGCGAAGGCAGTTAGACGCTAAAGTTTCAGTAACACAAAAAATCTGCAATAAAGTCCAGAATATTCCATTAAATAGAAATTATTAAAGTTTACTTCTAGACGCCCTTTAACCCCAATAGGAGCTAAAAAAGCCATTAAAATAGAAATAATAATGTTATTACTACATTTCTTAGTTAATGATTTTAAATAAAATACTTAAAATCAAAATTAACAAACAAACAAAAGAATTTTTTACTGTTAATATGAATATATTTAAAAATATGTAATTGAAACATTTACCCACAGAATCCCTGCAGGAAATGTCACTAGTGAATCTGTACTGATTCACTATTGACTCAGTCACCAGTACTAGTGACTTATTATACCCCAGACAATATTATTTACTATAGACATTTAACATGTGCGTGTCATTGGAAATCTACTACTGACGTTGGTACTACTGACTAGGTAGTTCCTTTGGGAACATATGTAGACATTGGAACCAGAGAATCACTAGTACATTTTAGTAAATGTAGTCTACACTTTGGGTACGAATACGAAATCATAACAATATTTTTTTAATATTTCTTTAACTTTTATAGGAATTGTACTTCTCAGTTGTTATTGATAATTTTGTTTTCGTATTTAAGCCAAATATAGTGGTAAATGTAGTGTAGTGTAGACACTTCGTTGACAATGTCACCAAAATAGTCGACAAAACTGGTGACTTGGAGACACTTGCACCCAGGTTTCCTTCAGGGATGTTATACAGCTACTCACACTATAAGGGGGACACATAGAAAAAGTCTTATGTTGCTATGTTTCGAACTAAAAGTAAAAGCCTTCCTGCCTGTTCATCTATTTCCGAACGAACATTTAAAACAAAAAGAAATTTAAAAAAAAAAATATTATATAAGTCATAGTTGGGGGTAGTGCATTAAATATTGATTTAAATCAACAGTGCTCTATCACTAAATAAAACTGCAAAAAAATAAGTTTGCACTCTTTTTTACCAGCTTTAGTGATGATTGTTATTTTTTTTTACTACCACTAAAAAAAATTTTGTGATAGTGCAAATTTTATCACTCAATTCAAATATTGCAAAATTTAATAGTGTCTCACAAAAATTTAAAAAATGTGACTTTGTATGTGCATGGTTTTTGATTTCTTTTGAGGATATGCATGAGTAAAGAACATTAAACAAAATGAAATTTTGTCAATAACGGTATAATTATTAGCTTTAATCATAAGAAAACAAGTTTTTAATTTTAAAGTTAGTGCAACAATTTAAGTTGCACTCAAATAAGTGAAGAAGAAAAAAGTTGCAATAAGCTGATGATTGCTTTTTTTAAATCAAACTATTTTTTTTTTTTTACTGCAACATTTTTTAACATCACTATCACTCATGTTTAGTGAGGCTGCAAATGTTCAATTCATTACTCAACATCAACGAAATGATTGCAATATTGATGCACTATCACTAAGTGTGAGTTGAAACTGCAAAATGAGTGCACTACCCCCATCTATGAAATAAATAAATCGGCCATTCGTTTTATTTTAGATTTTCTTGTGAATTAAATTATCGTTATTTAATTAAGACTTGCACAAAATAATTGACAGAAAGTATGTAAACTAGGTATTTTTATTAGGTGTCCCATTTATAGTGTGAGTAACTGTATGTATGTAATTCCGAATAAACTGAAATGGAGAAAAATAAATATTGTATTTTTCTATTAAAAAAACTACGTAAATAATCAGGAAGTTGTTGTCAAACATAAATTTTATCTCGTGACTTTGCTTTGTATATACAAATATACACATGAGTACATGTCGTTGGACTTTAAAAAAAAGGCCCCAACTCACATATTTGCAACTTTACAATTGCTTGTAAACCCGATATATTTTATACTTTTGCAGTAAATTTTTGTAAAAAGGTGTAGTTGTGTAAAAAGTTTTGGAATCACTAAAAAACTTAATTGAAAAAAAAATAGGTTTAGGGCCTTTCTTCATTATACCAACGATAGGCATGTTTGTTTTTTGATATATAAACAATAGGATGACTACATATTTGAAGGATTGTTTTAAAACATTTTAAAATCATTCAGGTGCAAACCAGTGAAATGCGCATAGGAATAGCTTATCCCATCAACAATAAATTTCAGTGTTTTTATCCAGAATAAAAATTGGAAATTAAGCACGATAAACCAAATCTTGTTAATTAAGGTACAATTTAATAATTTAAGGTCCGATTATCCTAAAAATCCCATTAAAATAATTAAAACTTTTCAAGATTTGGTTAAGATACATTTTTGAACAAATAAAACTCAAAATATTTATGTAATTAGTTAGAAAAAAATTAATATGTTCCATATATTTGGCAAAGTCGAGTTTTCGAATTAATAAACCTAAATTTCATAAGTAGAGCTTTATTAAAAACTAAAACAAATGTTAAACTACGTTTGTTTAAATCCATAATTATTAAGGCATTTTTATATATAAATCTTAGAAACATAATACAGTGCAGGGTCCTGAGTGAATTAAAACCTATAAGATGAAATATGTTGGTACTTTTTGTTTTTCATCTGGTACTTTTGAATTTTTGTTATTTTTCGACCTATAAAGAATAAGAATACATAAAACGGAGCTTTTTGGTACTCTAATTAATTTTCGTCAGTAAAATAAAAAATAATAATGACAATCTATAAAGCAGAGTTTTTGATACTTTTTTTCAATTGATGTTTTTTATATTGAACTTACAAAGTTAAATTAACTCACGTGAAAGATATAATATGAACCGGAGGTTGGTCCATCGCCAAATCGATCAAATAAGACGGAAAAAGACAAATGCTCGAAACATGTAAATTCATATATTCTTAAATGTACTAGATATGTTTTCTTTCTTTATATTTACATAAAAATTTGTGGTCGAATTTTGGCCATTAGGCGAACACTAGTATTGCATAAATTGATAAATGAAACTTTAAATTTATAAATGCAAATGAGAAGAAAAAAAAGGAACATTTTTTGCAAGCGTCCTTTATATAGTACATACATGCATATGTACCGTTCGAATATTCTTACAGTCTTTTACTATCACGTACATACGAGTAATATATGCATACTAAAAAAAGTACTTATAAATTTCTATGTATATAAACACCTACACATCTGAACATTGAAACAAACATTCATGTATTCATATGCGTATTTGTTTGCCTTTATGTGTTGCTTTACAAACATACATTCATGCATGTACATTGCAAACTCATACGTTTACAAGCGAAATCGTGCGTTTGGCTGGTTGGTTGTGAATCGTTGTGAATTTTAGAATATATGACTAGGAAATAAAGTGCACTTGATTTCCGTAAAACGTTGGCGGTAAAAACAGAAGAAATGAAAATAAAAATATATTTTTAAAAAATATCCTCTTGGCTTTTGTTGCTCAATGAATATAGATTTTATTCATTTTTTTATTTTATATTTTTGTGCTTCTACTAGAAGCAATCGTTGTTTTTTCAACTTTTTTTTTAATAATAAACTTCATTTTTTCACATTTATTTCCGGCTTATGTTTCTATATCCGTATAATAACAAACATACGCACACCACATCATATGAAAATTTACCAACACATGTACAAACGACACAACTACAATTACATTTATGCGAAGTAAAGTAAAAATTACTTCGACTGAATGCAACAATAAAAAAAAAACAAAAAAGGAGAAAGTAACAAACATAAAACAACAGTAAATTTAGCCAAAAACTGTGGTGTAATAAATTACAGAATATAAAAAAGAAAGAAATAAAAAATGAATAAAAAAACATTAAAATTTCAACTAAAAAAAATTAAAACTCTGAATTCAATTTGAACCGATTTTAATATAATTATTTTAAATTCAGAATACTTAAAGCGTTTTGTTCATATTCATGTGAATTTTCTTGTTCATTTAAAACTCTTTTGAAAATATAAAAGTCAAGTTCACGGAATTATCACAGGACTTTAAGATAATTTTTATTAAACATTTTCTCAGTGTAGGTGTACAAACTATTCGTTGCGATAAAAAATAAAGTAGTTATGTGTTCACGTATGTTACTTTCTATAGAATAAAATTTATTTTTTTCGAGTAATTTTTTTATTTTTTTATGATGTTGTTTTAATTAATCTTATACATACAAATGTATGTGCATATTGAGTGGGTGGCAAAAGGTTTACAAACCGCTTATAACTGTGTCACTAGTCTCAAAATACGACTAAAAACTATTTGAAATTAAAAAAAGAACAAATAACTTAAAACAATAAATTCTGCAGTTCATATGAACATGGTAAATGGGTTTATAAAATTTTGTTCATTGTTTATAAAAACAAATGCACATAGATTTGCACATACATGCATGTGTTTGTGTTTCTAGTATATGTATGTGTATTATGCGTTTTTTTTATTTTTTTTTTTTTTTTTGTGTTTTTATCGGAAAAACTACATAAAACAAAAATATCATTAACTTTTAATATTTACATCTCAAAAGCGTAATAGAAAAAAAGAAAACAGTTGAATGTGTCAATGGCAGGATGTTTTATTAGCTTGACTAAAAATTCGAATCCACGAGTGTCTGTACTGTCGGTATTGTATGATATATTTCGATATACCTATCTATTTGTTAATAAAAACAATATTTATATTCATAAAATTGTTAACATTTATTTATAGTTTTCAATTTCCTTTCAGCTGTGCAGTTTTCTAATATTAAATTGAATTTTGTTTTAACTTTAATCGATAGTTTTCATGGAAATTTGCGCAATAAAAAACTGTACTAGTATCAATCAGACTAAAATATTGTAGTTTTTAAATTTCCCTCATTATTTAATTCAAAGAAATTACTTTTTCATAAAAATGTAACGAGTTTTGTTGGAATTTAAAGAGACCAAAAAAATGTTAAACAGCATTAATAAAAAAAAAATATAGAAAACCATAAAAATATCTGTGTTATTCTTATAAAGCATTATCAAATTATTCAAAGTAAACCAAAAACATTTGATTAAAGTTTAAATTTCTTAAAAAACAAAAATATTATGGTCTAATGGAAAACATTCATACTTTTGTAAGTCTCTAGATGTCTTTAAAAATGCGTAAATAATTGTAAATGTTAAAAATATCTAAACTTATTTTATGAACATTTGGGGGATTCATAAGGTGTGCTATCAAGACATATCGTCATAATGTCCTAAATAATATTTGACAATTGTTTAAATAAAATATTGTTGAAATATATGTTGAAAAATGTTATTTGCGTAAAATTTTATTTATTTGAAATGCAAAATATTCTTTTTTTTTAATGCTGGAAAAATTAAAAACAATTGAATTTCAATGTCATTTGGAAACTTACACTAAAATTACGTACACAGACACACACTTTAGTATACATCTGTGGTCTATGACAAAGGAACTACACCCACACGACAATAGTGGCGAGGGTATAATTTGTTTGGGCCGATGTTTGTTACACCTTAAAGTATTGGTTCTACACCAAAACTGATCGTTTGTTCGACTGGCTGGCTGTCCATGTAAAGACCCAACCTCAAACCATAGTGAACTTAAGCAGACTTTTCGTTTAGTTTTCGGAAACTATTATTTGCTTTATATATTAATCTATTATTTTACATATCTCAAATTTGTATACTACCTGCACTTAATGCAATTATTGCGGCACGTATTTTAATATTTTAAAATATGTATGTTTTTGTTGATGTGTTCTTATGCAACAATTCATTTAATTTTTGGAAACTATGCTTAAGTAATTTAAGAACCCTTCATTAAGGAAATATATGCAAGAAATGAAAAGCAGATCATTCCTCTTCGTAAATATTAAATTTAAAGAATTAAGGAAAGACAAACGGATTTACAAGTGATGAGAGGCTCTTAGAATGGCTTAACACAAAATAAACTCTGCATAATATTGTACGCAAAGTCAAATAATAGCAAAAAAGGAAGTGAAAGTAAACGTGTGCCAAGTGGTGAAAAGCCAACATAAACTCTTTTTTTGTTGCACAAAAAGCAAACAAATGAAAAAGATAACATCTTAAAAAACAGTGGTAAGAAATAATTTTAATTGCAAAAAAAGAAAACAATATAATTTTTTTCTTTACTACCACATTTATTAGATGCTAAAGACCACATAATGTTAACGGCAAAAGCTATGGTTTAAAAAAATATGAAATAACTTTTAAAACATTTAAGCTCCTTGCCCCACTGTATATCAGTAAACAAACATTTAGAACAGGGATGGCAACAAAGAACTGTGATGACGTAGACTTTGTCAGCAACAGCAGGTCTATAATCCCACCATCAAATAATATGATAATAAAGCGGACGGCAGCTACAACGAGGATGATGCTAGGTTCAAAAAGAGTTTGAAAAGATTTTGAAATCCTTTTAATGATACAAAGCAAAGTAAATAAATGTAAAAAAGGTTTAGAAAAAACTAAAAAAATATTGATTTGCTCTTGGGACCCAAGGAATACGATAACAACCTTTAACATTCGCAGCTAGTGCATAAAAAATATTTGTGGGTAGATGGGGCCACGTGATTTAGATAGACACAAAAAAAAAACAAATACATCGTAAGAACGTAAGCGTTGAAAAATACCGAAAAAATACGCATTATATTTAATTAATTCTGCAATTTTTAAACATCTTCTAAAACACACGTTTCTATTCCTTCTCCATTCTCTGAGTGATAAAATATTTGTTTGCACTTATAAGCCAAATCTAGACAAATAAATAAACATTCATTAGACATGAAGAAACTGAAACATTATTTATTTTAACTACCAAACCGTTTTTTTAATCATACATTCATACATACAAACAAACTTTTATTAAAGGTTTTCACGATGGCCATTGTTAAAACATCAATTTAATCAATTTAAGCCTTGCAACTGTGCAAAAAAGCAAAGTTGCATTTATTGACGTCAGCAACCCATTTTGTTTGCATCTTCAATTTTCAGCTTTTCCGAAACAATTTTTTAAAAAACGTAAGTTCCATTTGACAATATCCCAAGACGCATGCACTTGCGATTATATATAAAAAAAAATTTAACAAATTTGAACCATTAGTTTCTTAAAAAATACCCAAACAGATTAATTTATTTTTATCTAGAAGTCGAAATTATAACTTTTCTACCTCAAAACTTTTTTCATATACGGGCATGTTTTTGAAATCGAAATGAAGTGGATTTGAAAACGAACGAAATTTCGATTGCATTTATTTACAAAATGACTACAGTTATTCCTGTTTTTAAGAGTTGTTCTTGTAAAGATAATTGGTACTCAAAGTATGAAGTATATACAAAGAAATATATTTATTAACTTTCTTTACAGGCTCGTTTTCAAAACTTGTTCGATTTTAAATCCACTTCATTTCAATTTATAGAACATGCCCGATAAGTATTCCAGTGTCTATATATAAATCGGCAAAGGCAAAACAGTTAAGAACACTTTCCTCCTCTATATGTCAACCGATTTGAGTAAAAAGTACACAATTTGAGAGATATTTACTTACAGCAGTGCACAATGTATATTTTATTATAATCTGTTCAATAATTTCAGAGTTATAAGCGTTCAAATTTCCTACTAACACATATGCAGAACACATATGTAAATAAAAAATTTGTTTTTTTTTCAGTTATCAAGTAATAAAAAATTGGGTGGTCGATTATTCGACATTTTTCAGAAACCGGTTTTCGAAAATTTGGACTATATAAATCTTATGTTTCTTCCTTTGTTTGTCAACCAAAACTCTATGGGGAGAAAAAAGCATCAAAAAGGGAAAATACGGGAAATTAAATTTTTTTTGATGTGATAATTTTTAAATTTTCTATAATATTGAACTAAGAAACATAATATTATAGTTGCAGTTTACTGAGTAAATGAAAACCTTTTAGATAAAAAATGTTGGTACTTTTTGTTTTTCATCTGGAACATTTTGAATTTTTGTTAAAATTCAATCTATAAAGACAAAATTAACTATGCGTGGCCCTGAGTGAAGAATAGGAACTTTGATTAATTTTCGTAAACATTAGACATATAAAGATAAAATTAAACATGCAACGTCCTGAGTGGATGACAATCTATTAAGGAGATTTCTTGATAATTTTTTTGTTTTTTAATTGATATTTTTATACTGAACTTACAAAATTAAATTAACTTACGTGGAAGATATGAACCGGAGGTTGGTCCCTCGCCAAATCGATCCACTAAGACGGAAAAAATAAATGCCCGAAACATGTAAATTCATATTTATGTACTTAGATGTACTATGTTTTCTTTATATGTACATACAAATTTATGGTCGAATTTTGACCATTAGGCGAACCCGCGTTTTAATTATTTCTGCTTCCTACATTTTTTTTTAATATTTTTAATTCAAAGATGTGCTGTAAGATCGTATTCCTTTAAAAAGTTGCAAAATTTGTAAGCTTTTACTCTGATGCTCTTACTTAGACCCCGACAAATTCATACCGTTTCTGCGAAATTATTGTCTATGAGGTTATTGTTATGTTTTTGCACTTTAGCTTTTTCGCTAGAATGCAACATTTGACGTGAATACCTTTGTTATTACTGATCGTGAGCTTGCTATACTCATTGCACTTCATACTGTTTTTTTTCTTTTTAGGAAATTAATATTTTATATTTCTTTTTTTAGAAGCCCCCACCAAAAATTTCAATTTATACGTTTCCCTAACAAACAACAATATGGCGCTAAATGTTTTAAATGTAATGGTTTACATTTGTTTGCCACAAGTAATTTTGCATATTTCTCTTTGCTCAAGGTTTTTTTCGTGAACTTAAAGAGAAACAAAGTACTTTTGCTCGCATTCGCATCGATTGTACAGTGTGCAATACCCATCGTGAAAACCCATATAGCTTTGTATTTATGAGGTAAAAATATTTTTGTTTCGCATACCTGTAACATTTTTTAAGTTTTACTTTTTTTTTAAGTTTTACTTTTAACATGTCCACTTTCAAGGTATGAATACTTTTTACCAGACATTTGCCATATAATTTTCTGTATACTAACTTTTTTTTAAATATTTTTGTACAGCTGATATTTTTAATTTAATATTTAATAATCTAAAAATTTTTTTAAGGTTACTTTTTACTTTCGAACATGACAATAATTGCAACGATGGCACTAAATGTATTCTTATTGAACGATTGTACTATTTTGTTGGATATAAAATCAGTTTATAAAAGATGGATTATTTTATCTGATTGAAGCGCTTCTTTAAAAATTGTACCGTAAGCTTTTGTACGGCTGTAACTTTTTTAAACACCCCTCTTTTTATTAAATAAACCCTTCAATAAGTTATAAAAAAACACACGTCCTGAAACATATAAGTATTTCTTATTTTATTTAGTAAAAATTCAAAGAAAAAAAAACTAAAGTGTTCGTGATCAGATTAGTTTATTATGTTATTCAAAGTAGTGTAATAATAAAAATGAATGACTGCATCGCCCGTATTCCCCTAATTCAATTCCATTTATTGTCAGTATTTGTACAGAAAAGCACTATTCAATTTTACTAGTGGCTTTTTATGTTTTTATACGAGTATTTATTTATATTCAATAGATATTTATCCAATACTATTTATCTTTTATTTTTTTTCTTTTTTTGTAGAGAATTAATATATATAAAATACTTATGTACTCGCATCAATGAATGTGTTTATAAAGGATTTCATTTTTAGAACCTTAAAAAATATGAAATGGCTTCTGTAGCATGTGAACTTGTGGGAGTGAAGACTTACATATGTATGCAATAAATGGTAATTGCATTCAGCAACGACCAAAACTAACACTACTACTTGCCTGGTGCAAAAAAACCTCAATGTGTAGCTATAAAAAATAACTGTTGCATCTAACCTTTTCGTATATTATTTTCATTTTTGTTTGCTTCTATTTTTACCACAACCACATGGAGAAACAACAATCAGACCACAAGTGATGGCCACAATACAGACATCAGAAGATTAGGATGGTCCCAGAAATGTTTGTTGCTGATCCCAAACTCAAATCTGAAAAATCATATCCGTATTCCCAAATTTTATCTCAAAAATAATGTTTGTCATTGCGTTGTTGATATTTATAATATTTTCAAACAACAGGTATTTCCTTTATACATACTACAAAAATATATAAATTTATACAAATAAGAAAGGTTCGTCGGTCAAGCCCGACAATATGATAAGCAATAATACTTTAAAGTCGATAACTTCTTGACATAAGATTAATGGAGTTGCGAGATGCAAGTAACCTGGGGCCTAATTCTGGCAGTCGTGATCGAGTACTTTCTCGATTCGAAAGCAATTTTATTTCAGTCGATACTGAACGAATCGAAATTATTTTTTCTGTATTGTGAAACTCAAATTAATGCTTTACCACACTGAAAAAATAGTTCCGATTCGTTCAGTATTGACTGAAATAATAAGATTTTAAATTGCTTTCGAATCGAGAAAGTACTCGATCACGGAGTTATTTATGGAGTTATTTATTTGTACATAAAAATTACATATGGCAAGTTTTGCTTAAATTTTAATATATGTACCATCTCTAAGGGAGGCTAGTGATTCTGAGTCGGTCGGTATACAACATTTAGCCCTACTACCCGTATTTTATAATTACACATATCAGAACAAACGCATGTTAACTTTTCATTCTATACATGTGGATTACCATCCTTATATGCACGTTTAAATTTGAAATATTCTCCTCAATGAACAGTGTTTATTTAGTAGAATTTAGTATTTAGTAATGATGATTATTTTGCTTTTTCTAACAATACAAAAATGTGTAAGAAATCGTATTTTTTAAGTGGTTGGTCCATATTTATATTCATAACTTGTTTTATTTGACTCAGAAAACCTAAAAAAATCGCATAAAATTAGAATGAAATTAGAAGGGAAGTGATTGAAAAGGTCTTTTAACTGCCTCTTTTTATCGCTGCGAGTGTCCCAGTGTGAATTTTGGGAGCAACCACTGTTGCCAGAAAATTTTTTTCGAATCACTTAAAAAAATACTTGCAATTTAAAAAATGTATAAAACTCTGTTCGATTGTTACTATTTTACTATATTAATAAAGAAAACCCTTTAGGGGTTTTCCCTACTTTTGGCAACACTGACAGTAACTAACATTAGCTCAAGCAACAAAATGATTTTCAAACGAGTAACTCAAGTTTATTCAACATCTCTGAAGCACTACAAAGTAAGAAACAGAGGCAGGTTTTAGAAAATGAATTATAAACTAAGCTAGAGAGTGCATATTTGATACCCTCCATCGACAGTTTGAATATTTCAGGAGTGGGCTTTTTATGGGATCTATAAATTATACAATTTTTTATTTTTAAAAATCATGAAATATCCAAAACATAAAAAAGTCAAAGTCTTATTACTTTTACGTAAAGTCACATAACCTTTGAACAAAATGAGATATAGATCATAAAAATCGATGAACGCGTTTCGCTTTTTTTCACAATTGAAGTGAAGCAAACACACACACATTAAAAAAGTTATTTTTGTATGGAAATCGCGATTTTTATCAATTTAATTGTCTCAGTAAATTGTGAATAAAATCAGAAGTTGTGCTCCGATTACAATCAAATAAAGCTCAAATTCTGAAACTACTGGGAAAATTTAAAAACAATGTAAGGTTTAAAGATAATATTGTTAGCGAACTTTGGCTTTTTTAAGTGAAAATGGTGCACCGTTTTCAAGTTTTTGCAATATATGTAGTGGAACTGGAAAATCAACATTGCACTATCGCTAAATAAAACTTAAAAAAATTAGGTTGCACTATTTTTTACCAGCTTTTGTGATGATTGGCATTTTTTCACCACCACTAAAAAATTGAGTGGTTTTGCAATTTTTTTCACTACGACTAACTGTGATTGAATGCATTAAATCTGCACTCCATTCAAATAGTGCAAAATTTGAACTTGCATTAAAAAATACTGCATATAAACATACTCCCACTAAAGATTAAAAATATAATTTTGAATGTGCATAATTTTTGATTCTTGTGATGGTATGGATGTTTAATAAATAAAATAACGCACTTCAGAGTTTTATAAAACTTTAAAAAGCAACATAAATAGAAAAAAAAAATTAATTTCTTAATATCAATCAATATCATGTATATTTTGCATACCATTTCTTATACATGCATTTAATATATTTTAGTAAATTTTTAAGTGTGAGCAAAACTTTATGCATATCTCCCTCAATATGTTTTGAATTTACAAAATATTTACC
Organism: Pollenia griseotomentosa; assembly: GCA_963931875.1. Lineage (NCBI taxonomy): Eukaryota > Metazoa > Arthropoda > Insecta > Diptera > Polleniidae > Pollenia > Pollenia griseotomentosa. The sequence continues at coordinate 258,809,175 of OZ007560.1, read as the reverse complement.
TCAATGTTTTTTAATTAAGGCGTCACAATGGACCATAATGGTCTCTGGGTGAAGGTGAGAAGGAGACTTCACACCGGCCTTTCTACCTACCTACCTCAATGTTTGCGACAGGGCATATTACGTTTTTATTTTATTTATGAGAGAATTCCTTAAGGGAATTGATGACCATCATTTAAGGCTATTGTTTAGGTTACAGTGATTGCACTGACATGTTCTTATGTAGATGTGTATATGGGATTTGTTTTTGTTGTTATCCCTTTTCAATGACCTCTGTTTAGCAAAATTGTTTTTTGATGAGCTTTGGAATATAATTATACACAATCAGCATAAAATTGTTAATAAATTAACTTTTTCTCAAAAATAAATAAGCAACAAAATTTGCATAAAACATGTTTGTATTGTGTAGATTTATAGGAAGAATTAGAGGAAATTTTATTCGAGGTGTGAGGAAGTGTGCTTTACTTCAAATATTTTCTAATTTTCAATATGACAACGGACAGATTCATATGCAAATTTATTGCTCATTAGTGTGAGCATAGGGAAAAAGGGCACACATTTCGCTTTTACTTTCAAAACTTTACATTCGTTTTAGTGTCCGATTTGAAAGATTGTATTCATATTTCTATAGTTTTACTTAGGTTAACTATTCAAAATGTACAAAAAAGTTAAAATGTTATATTATTGCATTCATATTTAAAAATTTAAATTTCATGCATTTAAAATTTTTATTTGATTTCCAAAACCAAATTGAGCGCAATTTTAAAAATTCAATATTTAAAACCTCTGACAAATTTACATATTTGTGTCTATAATCGGTAACGATTGTGAGTGTGTGTGTGAATGGATGCCTGTGTGCGTACGTAACAATTTGTTCATCATCGAAATGATGTCAAAATCAACGCGTATTTCTGCCGATTATTTAACAAAGATTTTTTGCATATTTTGTCTGAACAAGCAGTGATTTTGTGGCCTTAAGCAACAATATCAGAACAACACAAAATGCAACTAATTTAAAACATTTTGTTAGATCGCATTAACAATTGTGATTTTTATGCAATTATAAACAATGTTTGTACAGCCGAATGCAGCTGCAATGTAAAAACCATTTTATGCAAATTTTACTTAAGATACAGACAGATGCGCGTAAGTTTATTCATTCCCACCAGCGAGTGCACTGTTATGTAAATACGATTTCGCCTGATCATGTTTGAAAATTATTGCGATGGCTTAATCAAAATACACATTGTGTACAATTTTGTTTTTCGCTCATCATTTTTTACAATTGCTTAATTTAAGACGAAGAATTAATGTAAGTGCAATTATCATACGAACCATGTTGAAAGTATGTTAACAAGAAGTTGCATCTATATATTTACCGCAGTTGAAACAACAATGGCAGTGACCCATACAATTTTAATCGCAAGTTCGAAAAAGGAGCTGAAGTCGGAATTATTCATATATGCAGTTTCCCTTTTCGATTAAAATTGTTGTGCAATAAGTAAAACAAAGTTTCAAAATGAATAGCACAGAAGCAGTTTTCAAATTGCTCACATACCTACAAGTTTAAATTATATACTTGTATACACATATTTATTTGTTATTAACAATAACTGGTTAATAAACAATATGTACCTACTACCAAAGAAGTCGTTACGGTTACACTATGCTAGTTGAAAAAACAGACAAGCCGGGCACATGGCGTTTTAACCTAATTCGGGTACGCCGAATCCAGTGGTGCTCGCCGTTTTTTTAGATTGGCTCTGGTTTTCGAGATATACCGTTATTTCGAAAATGGAGGCGGTTGCACAACATATATTATATTTATATATAATTTATATTATTTATATATAATATTTGTTTTAAAAAATAAAGTGAGTTGGTCATACATTTGACCCATCTATTGGCATCCTAGGCGCTGCAGGAGCCAAATTTAAGAATTTTATTAAATGGCCATATTTGTATGGGAGCCCCTTAAGGGTTGGAGAATTATGGCAAGTATGTTTTTAGAAAATGTTAGGAACAAAAAACTAATGGAGGTCTGTCATACATTTTATGCCCCTAGGGGCGATTCCTTGGCAGTTATGGGGCTTTTTCTTCAATATATTTCTAATCTGTATTGACTATTTTGTATGGGAGCCCCATTAAGGAATGGAGATAGTGGGTCGGTATGTTAGAAATAAATGATTTAGATGAAAAAAACAGACAAGCCGGGCACATGGCGTTTTAACGACATACCTACGCGCTATCTCCATTCTTTAAGAGCGCTACCATACAAAATGTTCTATGCAGAAGTCCCATAAAGGCCCAGGAGTCGTCCCCAGTAAAATAAAATGTGTGACCGACCTTAATTAGTTTTTTGTCCTTAACCTTTTCTCGATAAATACTTGCCCTTTCTCACCACTTTTTAGGGGGGCTCCCATACGAATATTGTGTTTTATGAAATTCTTAAATTAATTACAATTTTTCGACTTTAGTGAATAAAATAAAAAGTTGGTAACAGGTTTTACTCATTTATGGCTTGTTTTGTTTGCAGCTTCGTTTTTTATATGTCTGCGAAAAATTGAACGCCTAGCTGCATTTTTAAATTTTTTATGAATTTTTAAAAAACAAAAATTTCGAAATTTTGATAAAAAATATTAATTTTTTTTTTTCAAAAAGAAAATTATGTTTCTAAAACTACTGCTCATATAAGAAGACTAGCTGCATTTTTAAATTTTTTATGAATTTTTAAAAAACAAAAATTTCGAAATTTTGATAAAAAATATTAATTTTTTTTTTTCAAAAAGAAAATTATGTTTCTAAAACTACTGCTCATATAAGAAGACTAGCTGCATTTTTAAATTTTTTATGAATTTTTAAAAAACAAAAATTTCGAAATTTTGATAAAAAATATTAATTTTTTTTTTTCAAAAAGAAAATTATGTTTCTAAAACTACTGCTCATATAAGAAGACTAGCTGCATTTTTAAATTTTTTATGAATTTTTAAAAAACAAAAATTTCGAAATTTTGATAAAAAATATTAATTTTTTTTTTTCAAAAAGAAAATTATGTTTCTAAAACTACTGCTCATATAAGAAGACTAGCTGCATTTTTAAATTTTTTATGAATTTTTAAAAAACAAAAATTTCGAAATTTTGATAAAAATATTAATTTTTTTTTTCCAAAAAGAAAATTATGCTTCTAAAACGACTGCTCATATTAGAACAAAATTTTACTTTTCTTAAAGGAAATTTTATTGCGGAATTTCGTATAAACTAAACCATTTTTGAGTTACGCGAACATATGTTGTGCAACCTCCTCCATTTTCGAAATAACGGTGTATCTCGAAAACCAGAGCCAATCTAAAAAAAAAAAACGGCGGGCACCACTGGATTCAGCGTACTCGAATTAGGTTAAAACGCCAGGTGCCCAGCTTGTCTAAAAAAAAGTGTCAATTTCTTGCACAGTGTTATTATACCCTTTAGCTCCACATGCTGAAATGAAAATATATTTAGTTTGTCATTTCATGTGTAACCAAAAAAATATTTATCACAAAAAAATGTTCATTAATTATGCCGGCTTGCTGCACGTCTGTCTGAGGAATTAGTTTAGTTTATTTATTTATTTATTCCAATTTTATACACAAGACTTAAAGCCTCATATTGCAGTATAGAACATTGTTTTAGAAAAAACATTAAAAATAAAAATTATTATTTGTAAATGATAAAATTTTAAAACAAAAGAAAAAATTTAAAAGAGAAAAAAAATTATTAAATAATTAATTAAATTGAAAATTAACAAAATGATAATATTAAAAATCATAACACAAAAAAATTTAACATGCAAACAAATTTATAATGCTTTTTTTAAAGCTCAGTGCGTTACTAATTATTTGTATATTATGCGGGAGTAGATTCCAAAGACGGATTGCATTAAGAAAAAATTGCCAATCAGATGTTAAACTTTGGTGTCTAAACAATACAATTCTTTTATCTCTATTAGAGCTAGATATGGTAAGGCGGCTAACTTTGTATTTACGTGATAAAATTAAAAAAATGATCATGGAATTTGGCGGAATTAATTTTATATGAGTCGATATTATGATCCCAAATTTTGTAAAGATCAATTCAAGTTTGACACTTTTCTTAACAAGCTGGACACCCTACCAGTAAAGCTAATTTGAGAAAGCTGAATTCAATAGTGGCAGTCATTTTTGAAGTTAGCGGTTGTGTTCGCGATAAAAATTTGAATACTAGAAAATGCATGATAAAACGATATTTTTTATACGTCCATGTTCTGGAAAACGCAAAACGCATTTCAGCATGTTCTGAAAACCAGGCGATTTGCTAGCGTTTTGCTTTTTTTCGAAGTTGTGTTTGAGCAAAGAAAACATATGTTTTATCATAACAAAACGTAAACAAACAAATAATTTACAAATAAGTTCTGTGAAATAAATTTAAAATGCCTACAGCGTTCTTACATGTTCATAAGAAAACTACTGCGACAAACAATTGACAAACTGAAAGCAAATTTTTAAATTGCATTTTTTTAATTAAAATCGTGAAAAAATGTTACAAGTTTTTCTTAAAATAAAAAGAAAACATATTAAAACTGAAATTGTGGGCCATTTCCTTTTCTCTTTAAAGTGCAGTTTTAATAAAATAGACCAGATCGCTTAAGTATACACTAGCGGTTTGAAAACGCCAAATTTCAAGCGTTTTCGTTTTTCAGAACACCTGTTTGGCGTTTTCAAATTGAAAACGCAAATTTTAAGCGTTTTGTGTTTTCAGAACATGGGCGATAGTTTTCGTACCATTGTTAATTTAAATAAATTTAACTCTGTTAAATACAATTTTTCATCATATTTGTTCCAATAAAAAGTTTTTCCCGATTTTTTTACAGAAATTTTTTTCTTAACTCTATTCAGTAGAGTTTGTTAGTGGCAAATTGTAACAAGCTGGTAAAGCTATTCAAAGTTAGTGATTGTATTCGCGACTAAATTTTTAAGAAGCTGTAATTTTTGTTAAATGCAAATTTCCTAAAATTCGAGAAAAACACTTTTTCCTCAAAAAATTCTAACTCTTGCTGGAGGGTATAAAAGATTCAATACAGCCTAGCGCAGTATTCTTACTCGTCTTTTGTTTTGCTTTCTGGTTATCTGCATTGAATGTTGGGTATTGTAATGATGGTGGTGGTGGTGGTGGTAGTGATTGATTGTAGTGGCTTAGATTGTTACTTTTCTTAAAAATTATGAGAGGAGAACGCAGTGACTGGTAGCGAAATTTACTTTTTTAGTTTGGTAAATCCACAACATACCCAATGACCACTCAGAAAGACAACTTCTTTATTAAAATTTCTTTCATTCTATCATATTTGTTTGTTATATGTTCGTTTCCTTTTTTTATATTCATGCATGATTAATACCCTTAATTAGGGGACAGGCGGTATCATTATAAATATAGCTTGTTGTTTCATGTTCCACTGCATACAGCTGTACACAAATAGAAATGTTTTATATACATTCATTCATACCTTTTTACAACTCTTTTATATGGAGAGTTTTCAAATAAATTAAGTCATCATTTTAATAAGGCCTTTAAAAGCAGGCATATAACGAAAAGGGGCGTATTAGGACTACAAAAATATCGAAAAAAGCAAATTACTTCTTTTTCTACCAAAAAGGCGTTACCGGCAGGTGCGATACTATTTGATATAATTTTATATTTTTCTTTCGTTTTACTTACTTTTAATTGCAGAATATTGATTTTTAGGAGTATTACCAAAAATGGTTACAGAATTGTTAGTAAGTCTACTCATGGCCAGTTTTCTTGCGCACCATGTGCAGAGTAGAATTGTATACGAATTGACCTTTACCTCTGGCACTTACACATGCAAGTACAAGTTGAAAACCCAATATACTCACACTTCTTTACACACACCATCACGAGTTTCGTACTTGCTGCTGAAGTTGCAAGAGGATTTGCTTGTAAGTAAATTTTTGACGCTTGCCGAGAGTAAAATGACATATAAAGAAACAGTGCTGCCGTAGATGAATTTTTTATACATTTTCTAGTACTAAGTATAGTAAAAGTCATGTTTATAGCTGATTTTCTGTGTATTTATTAAAAATAGAGAAGAACACAACTATACAGTAGAGCGTACCAGCTTACAAGAAATGTTTCGTACCCCCTCTAATATAAAGTATTTTTGCCAGAAGGTTTCGAAAAAATTTTTTTTTTCTGCCGAACACCTTTTAGTTTTTTCGTTATATCTAAAGATAAAGAAAGATACGTATGCATTTTGAAAAAAAAAAGAATTGTTAATCAAAATATTTTTGCAGTAACTTTATGATGTCGGAAACACGGAAATACTCGATTCACATTTTTTTAAAAATAAACATAATTTTTTATGTTTATTTTTAAAAAAAAAAAACTTACTAAGCTAATTTTGGTTTATCGTTCACATAATTTGGTTTTTTTAATCAAAAAAAAAATCTATTTTCATAAGATGCTTACGATTCAAGAACATTTTAAAAATAAACTCACAACTGACTGTGTTAAATCTTAAGCTGGTTGCAAGACTTTTGGCTATTTATTCGACATTTTCGTTAGTTATATGTGCACATTAATTTAGTTTATTTTTTAAAATCGGTACATATTTAACCATACAAATTTCACACCTGAAAATTACTTTAAATGCCATAAATTTTTCCATTGTTGGTATTTTTAGCGACGATAATTTTCATAATCACTACCATGTGTTAGGAATTTTGTACTGGTAACTCCAGAATTTTGTGGTTATTTGAAAGAAAAGGTGTACGTCGATAATCCAGCAACATTTCAAGAACTAAAGGATGAGATAATTCGGCACATTAACGGCATATCGGCCATTCGGCCGATATTTTGTTCCATACATAATTTAACCATACCAATGTTATCATAATAAAAAGAAATGACAATGATTTCCTAAATATTTTTTGTGTTTTATTCAAAATCAACATCGGCCCTTAAGATTTAACCACCCTTTATATTAAAATACATTTTAAAATATTTTACCGATCACTCGGCCAGACAATCAGAGAGTGTCAAAGAATTCTTTAAGCAGTTTAAAAATAAAATGAATTGATATATTTTTTTATCTTCTTTCTATTAATTTCGATGCTCGTTAAGGAAAAGAAAAATAAATTCTTTTTATACATAAAGACACACAGTGCCACAAATAATAAATAAAAAGAACCTCATTTAAAGTATTTTTATGCAAATTTTATTTCAGTTTTGTGTTTTGCTGTTTTATTTCATTGCAATAATATAAACTAAAACAATTCTATATAAATATTACTCTTATTTACCTTGAGAAGTATTACGGGACATTTTTTTTGTTGCAGTATCCCTGAAAGCATTTCTACATAAAAGTGTCATCCCAACAAATAACCACCTTTCGATAGAAAAAGACGATACGTACTTCCGCAAGTTATTAAGACGACGTTAAAAAGTGAGCACCATTTTCGAATTGTGATGAGTGTGAAAATGTTGACTTTTGTTATATTGAATAACAAAATGACATAAAGCTATGATTTCGAAGAAACTTTTATTATTTTATTTTATGAAAACGCTCGGACCTTGACATTATGTTTAAAATGATGACCGCCTTTTTATGAATGCTAGAATGAGGTTTCGCATTTATAAAAACTGTTACAGTGCAATATCTCACTCAAAGTTAAAAAATTGCCTTTTTCCACCTATATTGGTGTTGTAACACTGTGTGTCGCAATGACGGTCGAAGTTAGGAAATAAATTTCTTTACAAAAAGAAATCGGAATAAAATTTTCTTCGTAAACAATAACAAAAAATTGTATTTAACAGAGTTGGATTGTTTAAAATAGAACAATGATACCAAAAGTATAAAAATTTTGCATTTTTATTATCACAAATGGAGTTAGGCCTCACCCGAAATATATACATATAAATAAAAATTATTGTTTAACGAAATTAGCTTCATCTTGCTTGTTAAAAAAGTGTAAATTTCGTGCACAGTGTTATTAGTAGTATTTCTTTCATAGTTATCATCGGCGGTTTACTCGTTGCTTTTTTTTGCAAATAAGAATTTCATAGTTTTATATTCCACCTTCTCGAAGCATATTTGAATACCTGTTAATTTTTTTTAAATGTATAAATAAAATAACTCTTATATGAATCTTAGCTTCGTTTTATTGAGGATGATGAATTACTTGCCATTGGCCTCGAAGAGGGAACAATCTTACAAGCCAAAAAAAAGTGCGCCATGCACCCCCTAAAGAAAGTTTTTTTGTAAGCCGGCTTCGAAAAAAATATCTGTGTTTTAGGGAACGTAGGGGTCGCCTACGGTCTAGGGAACACTTAAAAATTTGCTGCAAATACTGTGGCGTAGGCTTGACTAACTATATTTTTTTACTTGTTTATTTTATGCGAATATTATATTATTATGGTGGAGAAAAATAAAAAATGTTTAACACTGTTCTATTGTTCTGCTATTCAATTTTACTGGCAGCTCAGACATGTCTCTTCTCGCTTAAAAATGTACCAGCTTCAATAAAAACTTTTATTTAATGTTCTGCAAACAATTAAAAATCATTTTTTGACTTAATTTACCGAGCAAAATAAAAGTAGAGCTTCAGTGCATTGAAGTCAAATAGAATAGAGTCTCTAGCGGTAATCGAACCTGCAACGCATGCACTATATAAAAATATACTTGACATAAATGCAATAATTTTAAATGATCCAATATTGAAATTGGAATGGCAGGATACATAAAATAACTATAAAATTATTCTTATTTTCTTAGATTTTAAATTAAATTATTATGTAATTAAATTAAATTATTCGTTGGTATACAATTTCCATGAGTTGTTTGGTAGACACAAGCAGACAGTAAATATTCATATTCACAACTCCATTTTAAGGAACATGCATTAAATCTACAAAATACATACTGCTTATATTCGAGTATTTAATGAAATTTATAGAATAAAGTCTGGGTTCTTAGAAAAAAAAGAGTTGAAATGTTTATTTTTCGTTTATACTTTAAATTGTATGCTATAAACAAATGTAACAATAGGGTGGTTTTATCTTATATGGCAAAAAAAAAATGTCAGAATTTTTTTGGGGGCACCCCCCTAAAATGTTTCTTTCTATTAGATTTTAGGATTGCCAAAGTTTAAGCACGATTGAAAGATGTTAACACGTGCAACTGGGGCCTCAAAGTTTTAAAAATCTCGATTTTTTGGCAGTTTGGCGACTTTGCCGACCCATATCTATAGAACGGTTTAATATATTTACCCGTGTCATATATCAAATTGAAGGCGGTACTGTTTACAATATTTTGTATGCAATAAAAAATACGTAAGTAGTACTGAAATCGAAAAAATAGAGCCAATGTCCCTAAAAACGTGACTAGGTACCCCCGAGAGCGAAGATAGAACCTATTGCGAAAAAACCCCATTTTCCTTCCTATATTATCAATTTTTGGAATGAAAACAATTGTATGTTTAAAAAATCAAGTACAATAAATGTCTTTTTCATTTTATTCTTATTTACATTTATTCAAGGGACTGACATAATGTGGTTTTGGAGCTATCTGGATACAGCTGACGGCATCTGCTGACTACTTGGAGAACGTATTGTTTTTGTTGCTCGTCCTTTGTTAGTAATTCGTTATAATCTGTGATGAGCTTGACTCCTCGCTCTGCCATGTCGTTCACAACTTTCAAGTTGTTTACTATCCTTTGCCCCTCCTGGTAGTTGATGTTCTGCGGCCAAGTTGCAGGATCTTTTTCCAGAAATTCGGTGTGAATGTTTAATTTCTTGAACAACAGGTAAGTCTCACTTGTAATTAGGGCTGGGAGACCTTTTTCCAGGAATTTCGGCAGTTGTTCTTTTTTTAATTTGGGTCGCATATTTCTGGAGCACTTCTCATTTTCTTCTGCTTGATTTGTTAAAATTTTTCTCGCCATTTGGCTCTTTACGGTGATTTGCAATGTCGGGTCAAACAATGCCAGTGCAACAAGTTCAGGACTAAGATACCACAGGTGATTCATCATTTTGTTTATTCCTTTTTCTGATATTTTTTTGTCAATACTTTGGTATTTCAATAGATTTTCAATGAGCTCTAGGTCTTGTTTTGGTGCTAAGCACGCTCTGGGGGCGTTAAACCAGGCTTTACAGTAGACTCGAACGATGAAAACACAAAGTGCTCCTAGGGCCTCTTGTTCTTGGGAAGTCAGCTTAAATTGGTCACGGAAGAGTTGTATTTTCAGACAGTAAATAGCTTTTGCCATCCACCGTGCATGGTGTACTGGACCTGGAGACCTGAAGCGCACATCTTTACCATCAAAATGGCCAAGATATATCAATGCCAACTGTAACAGCTCTTTGTACTCGTCTCTTGGCTGACATTCCAGTAGTTTTCTTTGCAGTTCTTCTTTGATACCCTCTACTTCTTCTTTTGGCAGTAGTTTCAACACATTCTCGCCTACATCGAACTTGGATTTATCAATTCTCGACCATTCTTTTTGAAATCTCTTGAATATGTCTGGTTGAGGTGCCGATGGGCTTCCAAACTTGCAGTCAAAAACCCCTCTCAACAAGACTTCTAAAACGTGGTGTCGGCACGCTAGGTACAGAAGCTCTCGACCTAACATCTGCTCCAGGAGATTACATGCTCCATTGAGTCTCCCAGTATTAGATGCTGTTGTATCGAAGCACATAGCCACGACCGAGCTGGCGAGACCCCATTCCTCTAAACATTCGTACACTGCTAGGGCTTGTTCCTCACCTGAGCTACTGTCAGTTTCAGGAACGCCCAGGAGCTGTTCTTTAGTACCATGTGATACCAGAACAGCAAGCCGTTCTTTCTGCTCTGTTTTGAGGATACCTGGTAGTAGTTTTCCATCCCAGTGCACGCAAACAGCCTCGTTTTGGGGAATCTTAAGTCTGTCTTGAATTTGTTCTGTGTATATTTTACGGTTTATTCTCCGCTGTTCACGGATTACGCTTCTGGAGATCTTATATTCGTTGGGATCCTCTCCGAGAGCTTCTACTGTAGCCAAAATGATACGAGTAGCGTTCCTATCGGATACCTTACAGCGGTCCAGCAACAAGGACAATTTCATGGTTAGGACCTCTTTGAAGCCACGCTTGATTCTCTTGGGGGTATATGGTCCTTCAGATTCTACGTTCATCTCGAGTGCTTCATACTGCGTTTCAGTTCCTTCTGACTCTTCTGTTGTCTCGTCGTCCGTGAGCTCCACCGCCTCTGTGAACAATGAGATGAGACAATAAGTATAAGGTTAATATGGATGGAAATTTCAGCTAGTGATCTATTTCTTATAAAGTTTCGCTACAAGGAAAATATTTTTTTTTAAATGCTTACCCAAATTTCCCGCTTCAAGTTGTTTGTCCAAGACCTTCCGTTGTTTCTGCTGTAGTCTTTCTTCAGCTTGAGCCAACTTCAGGTCAACTCCGAGCATTGAGCCTGGTCTTCCTTTCTGTCTTTGTTTCAACAGAAACTCCTTGTCTTCTTCTGAAGTCATCATCGTCAGGGCATCTTGGTGGGCAATATCAAAGAGATCATCCAACTTTAGGATAAACTCTTTTATAGCATTTTTTGCACTTTCCGTTTTTCTATCCTTGTACTTTTGCATTTTTCTCCAATCATCGTACAGTTTTTCTAGCTTTACTATGACATTTTTCTCTTGTTTTGTAGGAATTCGAGTTTTTGTCCAAAAAACCAAAACCTCGTTAACAGTAGTTGTGGCAGAGTCTCTCACATTTAACTTCACAACACGCAAATTGTAGAACATAGTAGCTAGAACTTGTCTCGATTGGAGGGCAGCTTACATCCAGTTATCTGATGAGCTGGATAGTCAATTAGAAAAATTTTATCTCTACCTCTACTTCTCATGCCAGATGTAGAAGCCATCACTTTTACGAGAAAAATAATTTAACTGGTTCTATGTGAAGGTAGGTATTGTCCGGGAGCCTCAAAACAATGGCTGGTTGAGGCAGGTCAAAAAAACACAACACACACTTAGCTATGGTACCCTGAAGTTTTCTTTTATTGTATTGGGTGGGCGCTACGTGTGGTTCAGAACCCCTTGTTGGTTGCAGACAGAAAACAACCCTTATTTCGCTGGCACTGGCTGGAACCACTACTTGGCAAACAATTAAAAACACTTTTGTTGGTTTCTCTTCTATAAGGTTTTCGTTTATTTGGTTTTCACTTTTTCCTAGGTTTAATTTTTTACATCACACTTTTTGTTTACCTAATTCTTAAGTTTTAATTTATAACATTTAAGTTTTAATTTAAGTTTTACTTTGGGCAAAAAATAGCAAAAGACCGGCGTCTGGCTGACAGAAGTGTTTTTACAATTAAAATAAGCAAACTCACTCTACAGGTGACGTTAACAGCCCAGCTGGACTACATACCACACGAGGTGTTGCCAGATGCCAACACCACATGTAGTCCATTTCCACACAACCAAAATACTGCGAAACATAAACAAAGTTTGTCCATAATAAGCAACAATAATACAAATAACGCAATTTCGCTCTCCGGGGGTACCTAAGCACGTTCTTAGGGACATTGGCTCTATTTTTTCGATTTCAGTACTACTCACGTATTTTTTATTGCATACAAAATATTGTAAACAGTACCGCCTTCAATTTGATATATGACACGGGCAAATATATTAAACCGTTCTATAGATATGGGTCGGCAAAGTCGCCAAACTGCCAAAAATCGAGATTTTCAAAACTTTGAGGCCCCAGTTGCACGTGTTAACTTCTTTCAATCGTGCTAAAACTTTGGCAATCCTAAAATCTGACGGCAAGAAACATTTTAGGGGGGTGCCCCCAAAAAAAATCCGACATCGATTTTTTAAAACCACCCTAATGTAACAATCATAAAGGACACATTTTCCCTTGAGTAATTGTTTGTGTGTAAGTGTAAGCACGACGGATCAAGTTGCCTCATCTGTACTTATATATGGCTGGTATAACTATCGAGGAATCAGAATCTGTTGATATTCTGGGCATGAATATACAATCTGATATCCGATGGACAAAACACATATTGCAGGTGTCGAAAGAAGCCTTCAAATGCCTCGGATTTTTAAAACCGTGTAAGAGATACTTCACTCCATCTGATCTCCTTGTTATTAATACCACCTATATTTTACCGCGAATGGAATGCAACTCTCATGTCTCTCGACCGCGTGCAGGAGAGGGCGAAGGTGCCAGTAGGTTATCCAACTGTATTTACTCCTTTGAGCACCGCCACAATGTGGGTTGTATTGACCGATTTTATCGTTACTACAATGGGTTCTGAAACGCGTACGTTTGCTCGTAATATACGTTTTTTCTTACAGGAAAAATTCGTTTTTTGGCCGGACTGATCGCATGTGGAATAATTCTCCTCTGCTAAAGTCTTCCCTCTCATTATCAACAAGAACAAGTTCAAGTTGAATGTCCACAGGAACTTCTCCCTCCCCTTACCTATTTTCCTAGATCCAACACAATGCAATGCATTAGTAGAGGCCATGCCCTGAGTGCTGGTCGTAACAAAAAAAGTGTATAAAAAGTATATTTTTGAAACAGCTTTCTAAACCGTTTTAAAACGAAACGTATCCATTTTTAAAATATCTGTTGCTTTACGAATCGTTTAATGTCAATTTATGTCTGATCAACATTTATTTGAATAGACAAAACTTACAACATATCAGTTACTGTTAAATGACTGTTATTTTACAAAAATTAAATTTATAGCTAAATTAACTTTACAACGACAGATATTTGTGGTATAAACAACTTTACTTTACTCTAAATGTTGAAGGTATTTTTTTTTGTCTCTTTCGTTTAAGAGACATCCAGCTGTATTTTTTTTTTTTTTTTTGAAATGTCCTTATTTTTTGTTATTCCTACTACGCACACACTCCAGCACATGATTCCATGTATGTATATACATACTCGTATTGTCCGTATGAAAATATGAAATATAAACTTTATTTGTATGCAAATTTTTATTGAAAACGAAAAATAAATAAAAAGTTTCATGATTTGAATATGAATTGTAAATGTAGCTTGTTAAAATATTTCTTTTGTCGCAGTTTTATTTACCTTTTTCACAAAGTATCTGAAACACACCTTACAAACACGTCCATGGGATGAAACAAGGGAAGTATTTAGAGAAAAGGAGGTGTAAGGGGAATAAAAAGTATGTTTATAACAATGTAAATTGCACTTAATGCCCACCCATAGAGTGATTATGGCCATATTAAGTGTTTGCATATTGTTGTCTTAACCCAATTCAACACACGCACAAAAGAGAATAACATACACTCACATTACATACACACGCTTACACAACTGACTTAATTATTGGGTCGCACTCGCATGCTTAGGGTTCGCATATTTTTCTCTTTTGTTTTTATTTAGTTGTCTTTGCCGTTTTTGTTATTTTTAATGCTCGCCCTGTTTGCCGATGCTGTTGTTGTTATTCATCCATTAGAATAAATATCTAATAAATATAAATTTGTTTTAAAAACGCATCCCTGTGTTAATCCTTAATGAAATTTACAGTTTAAGTTAACTTAACAACCCATCGTGCGTATGTGAGTGTGATAATGTTATCTCACTCACACACTAGCAAACTTACATATGTCTGTATGTATGCGGAATAAAATGTATTTTTTGGTATTTAAAATATTTTTATATGCTAAATGTGGTTATTTTTCCGAATCATAAATTTCCTTAATGCCATTGTTTACTTTAGAAAGACTTTCAAGCCATTAAAAGGAATTAACATTTACGCCCTGTGAATGGGCAACAGCAGGAACATGGAAGACAATAATAAAAAAACGAGCGTGTAGATAACGGTACCCTAAAATAACAACTTCAAGGCAAACAACCATCCCTTTGTAAAAATGTGAATTGCTTGGATTTATATTTGATAGACTTGTTATTCATATTCGTAAAATTATTGCTTTCTTAAGCTTTAATCGAATTGTCAGTCATCACACAAACAGCCATCAAAATATCCAAGAAAACCCTTTGATCCTGCACACCAATAACTATCAGGAACACGCAATAATTTTAACTATTCAATTCTGTTTATTATTTTATTTATATCCTTTGTTTGTGCATTATTCATTTTATTTATATTTAAATTTTTCGCTATTCGTCAATTGCTTATCATTGTTCAAAAAAAGTTAAAAATTTCGTTAATTCTTTTATTTACTATTGTTCTTGTTTTTGTTTTTGTTCTGTTAAGTTTTTAATTCTTTATGGTTGGTCTAGTTCGAGTTCCCTATCCGCAACTATTATTTTGTGATTGAGTCATTCAGTTATTTATGCAGTTTACCGCGAAATAGGATTAAGTTCTTAACGTACGAACCCAATCAAGCCGACACCCATACACAAGCACACACTTACAAACTGTCACATTTTCAATATGCCGCTCAGACATTTGTCAGTGGTTTTTTACTGTGAGCCGCACAAGCACATATGGGCTTTTTCCCTTACATCAAAACCGATTTATATGAAAGAAAAAACAAAAATAGAGGAAAATGAAAAAGGTTTTTTCCGTTGTTTGTGTTCACGTTTTTTGGCATTATGTTTTCTGTTGATTTTATTTGGTTGCTCGTAAGTCTTGGCTTTTCTTTGCTTTGTTTTGCATTTAAGGATTTGTTGTTGATTGCGCTTCAACTTGTGACTGAGTCCTTTTCTGCTCAGTTTTGTTTTGTACATGTATGAATGAATGTTTATGGTAGATGGGAAACAAAATAACATTTATCAAGTGTATACATGGAGGACAGAAAACATAAAATCCGAGCCAAAGCTTTGCATTTTAAAGGAGGGACAAGATAACAAGGCAACAAAAAAAAACAAAACATTTTAAAGCAAAACACACTTAAGTGAAAGAAAAAAAAATATAATAAAACCTCACTAATACTCGTATAAATAAATCATGAGTCATGTAAAATGAGGAGAAATTTAAACTGCTTTCTATTTTTAAATAACTCGCAATAAAATAAAAATAATTTTTTTTTTCAACTTTATTATATAAACATGAATTACGTTTAATAAAGCTAACGAGGGTCATGTGCAAAAAGAACCCCACCACGCTTTCTTTCCACACACACACACACGTGCAGGTTCATATTCAGTCAGAACTTTAAATGTTTGATCAGATTTTTTGCATCTAGATTCTAGAAACTTAATTTTACCGATGTTATTTTATAGCAGTAGTTCAGCCCGTTCTAGTGAAACAGCCCCCGAATATGGCTGTTAAGGTTGAAAATATCGGAAAAAATATGAAAATTATGTTGATAATATTTTTTTTATAAAAATTACTTTCAACTGTACGCGACATATTTTTTACGTCTCAGTTGTCAATTTTTCAACTGCAAAATACACACATGACGTGTGTTACCTTTCTTTCTGAATAAGTCTGACCCAACGACTGACAAAATTTCAATTTGAGCGTTCTCTTTTTTCTTCTGGCAAACAAATGCAGAATTACTTGTGGGTTGAAAAGTCAGATGCTAAATTTGTGCCGTGTACAAGAGGCCTTAACATTTTTAAAATTTATACAGCCTAACCTTTCGGCATTTCAAGCCTGATTTAAAATTGAACTTATTTTGGCGTGATCAACATTTTTTTTCTATTGAATTTCAGCAAAATACACGCCCTCTGGCCAATGGTTTAAATTATGGGTGCAGAATGGGTTAAGCGAATGCACTTATAACAATTAAATTTAAGAAAATTTTTTTTTTATAAAAATATGTCATAGAAATTCTGCTTCAGATATGTCCAGATATATATACTGTGCGTATGGGGTCTACTACTCAAAGTTCAATAGAGCCAAGTTATTATACCCTTCACCGACGGTAAAAGGGTGTATATAAGATCGTCATTCCGTGTGCAATTTCTCACAATAGTGACCCCAGGCCTTATAAAGAATATATATCATGGGTTGTTAGGAGTAGCGAAGTTGATTGAACGATGTCCGTTTGTCCGACTGTCTGTGTGTATGATGCAAGGGGTTTCCCGAAGACCCCAGAATTGATGGGGACTAGGTTGTTATTAGTTATGTCACATATAAATGACTAACATATAAGCAAAAAACCAAGAATTTTACCCATACATTCCTGGTTGTTGTTGTTTTTTTTTATATCTGGGAAGTGAAAAGGGTCAAAGTTTCCAAATTATGCACAAACATCTCAATTATCAACTCACCACATTCAACAAAATGTGGGCGGGATAAGAGAAGTAGGCGTGGCACAAAATAGATTTAATTTTATCTTAAGAACGGTATTTACGTAACTTTCTGTTCTTATCGCGCCATGGTGAAGGGTATTTAAGATTTGGCAAAGCCGAATTTAGCACTCTTAAGGCAGAGTTAGCCGAACGTTTACGTCCCCTAACGGAACGTCTGGTTCGTTTTGTTATTTGCAAAGAATGTAAATGCTTACTGAATTTAAATGTCACGTTGACGGAACGTCTCGATCTGTATAAAACAGATTTTTATGCCGTTGTTACGTGACAGTGTAAAGCAGTGATGGGCTGGGCTGCTTGTATGTTAAATTGAATGCGGGTATTTTTGCTCTTTTTTTGGTACTTTTTCCAGTAAAGCTATGGAATTGAGACAAAACAACCTAAATTACAACATATTTCCATATAAACAAATATATTTATGTTTAGATGTAAAAAATAAACAAATTCTTATACACATACAACTGAAATGTGAAACAAATAAAAGGCTTTAAATGGTACCAAAACCTTGTTTGGTGCATACACCACAATACAATATATCGTCATATTAAATGTAAACGGACGTAACTACACAAAATTTCGATATTGAGTTTTTTATCGATTATTGTTTTTTTTTTATCAAAATACATGTTCGTGCAAAATTTTAGATTCATACGATCAAAAATGGCGATTTTATTAACGAAATTCAAACGCCAATTACACCTTGTTGTTATTGATTTTGTAAAGTTATTTGCTTCTCCTGTAAACAAATAAATAGTGTAGTTACGTCCGTTTGCATTTAATATGACGATATGTATGCTAAAAATATATATGCTAAAATACAAATTTGTTTATTGTAAATCTATAATATAAATATTAAATTATTAACGTTTTTTACGTACACAAAATACTGTTTTAATACCATTTAAATCACTTGGTACTTTTCTGCACAGCGGTTGCCATTTAAACATTTTTGATTCCCATCACTGTGTGCATTGTTTTATATATACTATTGCTTTTTTTATGTATGCGAAAAACATATTACACACTTTTAAATGTTCTATAAGTGCACCAACGTGCTTACAGTACGGTACGGTACATAACGGGTACAGCAACGTTCGCCTAACTGGGCCTTTACTTGTTTTTTTTTTATTATTTTACGATACTTAATGCTAGAAACACAACTGGGACGAACGACGAATTATTCGCAATGAATATTCGTCATTGCGTAGTCCGAAATTCGTCGTGCGTAACGGACTTTGCGATAGCTTTATTTCTATTTCTTACGCCGACGAACGACGAATAAATTGGGAAAGGGACAGCGCAGCATGATTGCAAAGTCTAATATTAATTAAAAATCGTGAAATCTGTAAAGAGTCACAGGGACAAATCGCTTCTATTGCGAACTTGACTGAAACTCGCGAAAAAAATTGCAAACTTTTAAACAAGCACTAGAATTTATTTGAAATCGCTAAATGACACTGTGTGTAAATTTTTAAGTCATGGAAAAATAACCATATAGGGACAATAAATAACCATAAAGGACCAAAAAAAGACCCGTGTCTCCCAGTTTTGCCCAAAGTCATGCACTTTTTTTATGGGCCTTAAAAGATTTGGGGCCTCGGTGTCACTTTTGTAAGAAAGTGATAATTTTCTCAGGCTCATATCTCGCAAGCCGTTCGGAATGTTGATTTACTCGCTGAGACAAAGTTTTAGCTCTTGCCAAAAAGAACAAAAATTGTAAACAAGTAAAATCAAAAAAACTTCTTCTTCACGATCAAAATCGCAAAAAACTTTAAAAAATTAGATTTTTTTACCTTTTTTCCAAGTTCAGGTCCATAGGTAGCAAACCGTTCAAAATTCAAGGAAACAATCAACCACAAAAATCAAGCTAAGATCTCAATAAACAACTTTCTAGAGCATATGAACTTCCTAGGAATGATTCTTAACACCGTTTACACAATATACAAGCAACACAACGCTCACTTCGAGGCATTACACAGCGCGAAGTCAACGAGAGCTCAGCGGTGGAAGTTATAGATAAAGTGCTACAGCATAATTCGCACACAACATTGGCAATATGCAGTGTGAAAAAATTGATTCGTTTTGCTACGTTTGCGGTCATCAAATCAAGAAAAAAAGTTCTACAAGATTTCAAAAGGAAAAGAATCTTTACACTGGTGATTTCAATAGAGCATAAGTTGTTTTTCGACGAAGTAGACTTGACAGGCGAAAATTACACACCTAAAACAGTGTGTCGCCAATGTTGTTTATTGTTGTTTATTGAGATCTTAAGTACATTTTTGTAGTTGATTGTTTTCTTGAATTTTGAACGGATAAAAGGTAAACAAATCTAATTTTTTAAAGTTTTTTACGATTTTGATCTTGAAGATGAAGTTTTTTTGATTTTATAAGTTCAACAAGTCCAAAAACTAATAAAAATAATCATTTGCCGTCCTAATTTAACTTATCGATAATGCCTTCCTGTACTCTAAATATAAGAAATATGATCAAGCTATGATTTGATAAATGTTAATAGACAAATAAATTACAAAGAAATTTATATAAAATTTATTGCTAAATGGATGCAGTAAAATAATTAAAGAATCTAGCGTCTAATTTATTTACTTTTAAAAATTAAAAAAATTGTTAAGTCACCTTTAATTCACGCACTTATTGTCTCTCATTTGACGAACTTACGCAACGAATTCTTGCCGACGAATTTGTCGTACTATGCGAAGTTCGTCGTTCATCCCAGTTGTGCTTATATTATTATTGCCACATTCCAGTTTGTTAAAAAACAAAAACATTAAATTTGTTTCCAATTTTACTAAACTGAATTCACTCTTCGCAATGTCTTGATAAATATAAACAAAATTGAGAAATGAAAATTTATGAAACGTAAAATTTTTGATGAGATTTTTAAAAAACGAAATAATATTAAGTCTTCGCTATTACTTTTACTTGTTTTCGCACAAAAATGTCTTTCTTTTGAGAACAACAAGTGGGCTGAAATGAATTTTCATATTTATGTAGAATTTTACATTTTATACGTTTTCATGAAGATATTTCGTAAAAAAATATTCTTCTTTATCTTTGTTTTAATGTTCGGGTGTTGTTTTTATATAATATTCATTAATGTAATCGTTATAACAAATAAAAAAAACAAATTTAAAAAAATATATAAAAAAGAAATTGTAAATAATTTTAATGTTTCAATGATTTTTTTTTTAACAAAAAGAAAAAAAACCTATAATTCTATTTCACGCAATTTTTATGTTCTTGCTCTCGCTTTTATTTCTTTTGACTTTTACAAAAAAAAAAACCGAGTATGCGGTTTTGTTAGTCGTTTAACCTTTATAAGGTCTTCGGGTCAAATCTGACCCATTTTGAAATAAAAGTTAAATTTTTTCTAAGAGTAAGTGACTTATCTTTTTTATATTTTATGACTTTTATTTAATTTTAAATGCAAACAACTACGTTAGGTTTTTAGAAAAAAATATTGGCGAAAAAAATATTTATAAAATTTTTTGCACTTAAGGTCTTTGGGTCATATTTGACCTTTAGCAAAATTCGTTAGAAATTTACAGTTGTTATTTATTTTTTTTACCTCCTGAGACATGCGTTATTTTGAAGTTTACTAATAATGAAGGTTAATGTGTATTTAGTATTGATTAGACTGATGTTGGCAACATCAAAATTTTGCATTTATTGGTTTATTGGTTAGCTGAATTGTATAGATCACATAATAAAAGTACAGACAGTTTGTGGGATGTTGAGGAAGGAAAACCTATTTTTAGAGCAATCATGCCGTTGAACAGATTCAAAAATCTTTCGAGAGTACTTAGATTTAACAACAAGGATACTCGCAGTGAACGCCAAATTTTAGAAAAGTTTGCGGCGGTTCGCGAGCTATGACGTCTATGGGTTGATTAGCTATGCCAATCAACAGGAGCCAATAAATAGGAGCTTTGCCTTAAAAAAAAAAACAAATGTATGCATGTAGTTCTTGATTTGACAGTTGGTTTGAATTGCCACAGTATGACTGCAGACAATTGTTTTACATCGTACTAATTGGGACAAAAATTGCTAGAGAATCAAATTGCTTAAGTAGGAACTATATGTAAAAACAAGATTGAATTGCCACAAGAGCTTTTGGCTACTAAAGGCGATCATTAACGTCAGCTAAACATGGCTAGAACAAATACGGTTTAGCCAAACGTCGACATTTCTTAGAAAATTTAGTTTTTCAACTTGCCGCGCCCTATAGCAAGTAGCCAAAAACATTACCCAAAGACTAATTTTCATAAAAAATTGCAAAAAAGTGCATGTAGTAGCTGAGCAGGAACATCACCCGTACTCTTCAACCAAAACCTAGGAAAAAAAATGTTTGGCAGTCGAAAATAAGTCGTTGCCAATTATGTCACAAAACAGATACAACCACTTTATGTTAAATGTACTTTCTTATTCGCAATAAATGTTAACAATAAACACAGCTTCAATATACTTAATAGATCTAAAAATAAAATATCAACTTTTAAAACATACTAATTTGAAAAAAGTGAGTTTTTAAATAAAATTTTCTATTTGGGTCAAATTTGACCCGAAGACCGTTAACGTCAGCAAATTTGAAGACCTTATGAAGGTTAAAACAAAAAACAATCATAAAAATTGTGGCGTTGACAATTTTACATTATGAATAGTATACGCAAGTTTTCAGAGATTTATCTAACAGGAGTGTTCTCGAAATTAAAAACGTAAATCGCAAGAATTTGGAAGTTGTATTTAATACTCTTTTAATCTGATTTTTTTAATTTTTGTTATAAAATTCTGTTTAAAGCTTCGTTCAGAATGGGCAGCAACATTTTCACTTTTGTTCAAAACACAGCAACAATTTTTTTCACAAACAAAATTTTTCCCAAAACAATACTACTTATTTATTATAATTTCTTGAAACATTTTGTTAAAATTTTCATTCCAAACCAAATAAAATTATTTTAAACGTAATTTTCAATTTCATAAAAATTGTTGTTGAAGTAGAAGTAGACTCAACTGTTTTAAAAAACTTTAGTTACATTTTTGTTTGAAAAATGAAAGAAAAAATTTTGGAAATTCTTTGGGAAGAAAAAGGATAAAAAAAAAACGAAATTGTTTCTCCCGTTGTGAACGAAGCTTATTAGGGAAATATTTGCACATATAATATTTGTCATAAATTCTTTTATTACAGAAATCTTATTAAAAAACCTTTTTTTATATTCTTGCGTTTTGCGTTTTCGATTTCCAGCATTTAAAAATTTTAAAACAAATTGTTGAAACGTTTTATGTTATTGAGAAAAATAAAATTCTAAAGTAAAACTTAAAATGAAAAAGGAAAATTAGTAAAAACCAATCGAAGGTCGGGTGTATTAAACTAAACTCAAAAATGTTGCGCCATCCTTCTAAAGACATAAATATGCAATCCATAAACAAACATTGTCAATTAAAACCTCACAATTATACAATGTTTAATGTGAAATGTGAACACAATTTCTAAATGAAATTAAAAGGGGATGAAATAGATAGACATACAGTCATGCCAAAAAAAAAAAAAAAAAACAAAGGGAAGACATTTATTAAAAACCTAATGCCACTATTACCCCTCTAATTGCAATAACCAAGCTGTAAAATTTGACAATGCTACCGATTGCAACAGTATTAGGCGTATTTGTGTGATACACTTTAGCAGAAGTGTATGCACATGCTTTGGGTCCCAGCAGTTCTAAAAGTTGAAAACTACGCCAGTGCCCATGTTCTGTAACTCCCGCTTCGAGAAACTTTTCTAATGAAATGTGAGAAATGAGACAAAAATGCCATAAATTAAAACAAACAACTGTTTTCCTCTCTTAACTTCGTCTATAACATTTTTGGCGAGTAATGGCTGTCACGTAAGAAAATTCCTCGCCAATTTACAGAAAAGTTGTGTCTGTAAAATGTTTATGAGAAAGTTCTCGCTTCGAACTGTCAAATAAACTCTCGAAAAAATACACAAAAGAGATAATTATTTTATTCTTGGTTGAGTTGTTCATTGTTAAATTATTTTGCTTTCATCGTTTTTTAAAAATATACGAATGTTTTCAGAGCTTTTTTTCAAACAACAAACATTAAAGTCGAACCTTATAGACGGTGGTTGTATTTTCGCCGACGTCTTTGAAAAGGTTCCAATTTCAGTAGATTTTGGTCGCCGTCAACGATATGTGTGACTGGCGCTCTCAACGTCTGCAATTTCACATTGGCTTCGAGTAGAGTTTACGACATTTATAACGTAACGACGTAATCTCTTTTGATAGTTTTCTACATGACTTACAGACACAGTTTTTTCTAATTTTTCAAGAACCGATGAAATATTTTGTTTCAAATCTTTTCAACGAGAGAAGTTCTCACCAAAGTAACAGAACAGGGGTACAGAAAAAGAAAAAGGATCCCTTAATAATTAAACTCTGGCTTGAAGTTTTTTTCTGTTATGCTCTTGGCATTGCAATTGTGACTAAAAAATGTATTAAACATGAAACCAGTTACAATACCTACGGGCTAATAACATCCCCATGTTCATTAATATACTCATGCATATCGTTACCTAAAACGCAAAAGGCCCTAACTAACAAAAAATTAAAAATCGACTTTTTCAACAAATCTGATGAATTGCATCAACACTAATGTCCACATAAAATTTTATAATCTTTCAACCAAAATTACAGATTTTATTAACAAAAAACAAACGGCCCTATCTACAAAAGATTATATGATACGCGCTGAAAGGCCTTACTAACAGTTTGCATAATATGCAACATTGTCAATTGTCGAAACAACTGGTAGGTTTTACAAGAAAAATTGAAGAAAAATAAATTATAAACAATTTAAGGCAATTTATTGATTAACATTTTTAGTAGTAATTTGCTTCTCCTGTAAAATTTTCAAAATGTTAGATAGGGCGTTTTGCGTTTTAGGTAACGATATGTATTTGTTTATAAAAGGTTGACTTGCATTTAAAAATACGCACATTTAAAGGGCTATGCACGAAAAATATTACCGGTACCGGATACGGAAAAGAAAAGTCCTAATAAAACAACACGTCATAGACTTATTTGTTCATACGTTTCGAAAACAATTTCTATTGACAGAACATTAAGAGTAAACAAAGTAAAATAACAAAGACATTTATTATTAAAAAAAATGTAAATTCCATTAAATTTGAAAAACCAAATAACTATGTACGTGTTTGCAATTTGGTTTTAAACGTGTGTCTATCTATCTTGACATATGCTGCGGTTAAGACATAAATTGCGACGTATTGTCATATGAGTAATTAGTTTATTATGAAATATATTAAAATGACAAAAAAGGCAAAGAAATTAAAAAAAATTGTATTAATTTTATTTCAAATATACATACATATCGTTAGCTTAAATGCAAAAAGGCGTAACTAACAAAAAATTCAAAATCGAGTTTTTGTTTGATTATTACGAATGCCATTAAACTACATGTCTTGGCAAAATTTTTCACTTCTGCGATCAAAAATTACGCTTTTATTAACAAAAAAACAAAGGGACGTAATAACAAGTGTGTTTATTTTAGAAATGGGCAAAAATATCGATATATCAAAATATCGATATTTAAATAAAAAATAATCGATATATATCGCCGATATTTAAAATACCGATATATCGATATTGAAATACGACTATCGAATTCAATATTTTTTAAAGTCAGTCTTCATTTAAAACTCAAAATTTTAGCCGTATTTTAAACAATATGTTTTTTTTTTAATAATGGCATCACTGCATGATAAATAAAATATAGAGTGCTCCTGATGTCCATATCTGATGATTACTGGTTTGACTTAAACAATCAAAAACGTTTCTAGTTAAAGTTGGTACTTTTGGGGTGTAATTCAAATTTTAAGGTTAGTTGGTACTTCCATTTAAATTTTTCGTAATTTATTTTTTTTAGACTTCATATGGTTTTTGTGTATTCTTCCTTTTTGTTTTTGTTATAATTGAATTTTTTGTTTTCATTGAATTTTTTGTTTGTTTTTTGTTCTTATAAATTTTTTGAAATAAAATAAAACAATAAAAAGTAAGAATGTAATTAAATATAATCAGCCCAATTACTAATAAAAATTTCCCGGGAGTTTTCCCCCATTTTTCCTATGTAAATTCAATTGTAAAAATGGGGAAAGGGAAAAAAACTCCCGGGGAATTTGTATTCATAATTGGGCTGAGTATGTTTGTTCATAAATATGTATGTACGTACGTATGTATCCAAGGTATATTAAATTTTTTAATTTGGTAATAGTTTCAGCAAAATACGTTCGATATATCGATATATCGATATTTTTGAAATAATTAATATCGATACACTTAAAAAATATCGATATATTTTTTCAATTTGCCCATCCCTAGTTTATTCAATGAACATTTTTTTCTAACTAAATATAATGAAATGGTTTTCCTTTGAAACATTTTATGGGCGACTTATTCATTCATGTTTTGCTGGCATGTTTATAGTTTTCATTTTATAAAGTTGTTTGCTTCTCCTGTAAAATTATATTTTAGTTACGCCTTTTTGCATTTTAGCTAACGATATGTACGTTTAAAGTGGGCAAATTAATTCCGGTAAGAAATTAAAAAACGTTCACAAATTACTTATGTGATTGAAATGAAAATTTATTTTTTATCGGTTCTCTTATACAATTATGTAATCAAAAATGCAATATACATAAAAATTAAATTCTACTCACTCCATTCTGTGAGAAAGCGGTTCCAGGGGGTTACAAAGCAGCATACAAAAAATGGTATTTTCGAAATTTTTTATTTTATTAAATTTTTATCGCTAGAAAAAAAATATTTGCAAAAGGGGCTACCTTTTATTATTACTTTATTAAGTTTGCAGATTCGCACAAAGAAATAGTTTCTGAAACGGCTCTTAAATCCTGCTTTAAAACACCAGCTAAAGAGAAAACATTTTTTAGTCAATAATTTAACTTTTCTTTTGCTAAATAATTAAATATAATCAACATATTTTTTTTATTTTTCGAATTTATTCTATGAGCTAAATTTCAGTTATGTATTTTATAAAGCTTTTTTGTAATAGTTCTATTCCTGAAATTTTTAGGAATGACTTTTATACACCACCAGACTATTATATTATATTATATTTATTAAATATAATCGTTAATCCGTTAGCTTCCTATAATTCTTCAATACTTGTCGATGTTTCAGAAACACTAGATGAACAGTTTTTTATTTAATGAAAGGACAGTATGAGAATGGCAGATAATAAGTAATAATTTACTGTGAGTTCAAATAGGGATACACACACACACACACACATTCACATTTTCTATAATTGTTAATGTAATTCTTTATGTCACTTTAATTCACTGGATTTTTCTGATCGTTTAATGCGATTAGATTTAATGGAAGACTTGTGGAAAAGACTTCTATATAGTGTATGTACGTATATTTGTATGAATGTGTGAATATGTCCTCGTGAAAAGGCGGTAGTAGTGGAACAACTGGTGGTAGTTGTGTTACTCCTACTACTTAGTTTTTATTGTGATTCATTTTATTATTGCTTTCATTGACATTATGTACTTTCTCTTTTGTAATTCATTTCAAAAATGTTTGTCATATTTTTATTTTTATAGTTGCCAATAACAGCAGGAACAATATTTTATAACACAGGAGGTCCTTTATGTCTTTTCAACTGTTGAGGTCGTTGACTTATTTGAACAATCTTTTTTCTACCTTATTGCTGATTTATTGCAAAAGTGCATTAATATTTAGACAAAAATCGTTTAGTTTTGAATTTGAAAATAAATAATTTCGTTAATATTAACCCCTTGTTCATCGACAACAAATTATAAGATATTCTTTTTGTTTCACATGGAAGTTAAGCGAACGAACAGGCCATAAGAAATTTTTCAAAGGAATTTTGAAAATTCTAAATTTATATTTAATAATGTAAAATTTTTTATTGGTGTTTCTTTTAATCTTGTATGATGTTTAAAAGCAATTAAAACTATGAGTAATAAGCTTTTGTCATTGGATTTTAGGGTTCTCGTCAGATTTAATTGGGAATCATTTAAACACTTGTATTGATTTCGAGAAACAAGTATTTGAATTTATTTATGCAAATTATAAATTTTGTTAAAACGAACACGCATATTCAGAAATCATAACTAAAGCCGCAACTTATAAACTAGAAACTAAAAAATAGTTCACAGATAGTTAGATCTTATTCAAAATTCTTAACTAGCTTAGCAACTGCTTCCAGCTGATTGAAGAGATGCAACCACCCATATTGGCATGTAGAGAAAACAAAATATCGATAATATTTTAAACGGTATATACTGTAGTTAATCAAAAAGCTTTTGAAGCTATTAAAGTTTAAAGTATGGACGCAAGTAGCAAATAAAATAAGGCCAGTTTATTATTTACGAAGTTAAAAGAGTATTTATTGTTTTCTGTATTTTAGAGAAGCACAAATTGGTCGCCAAAATGGTTGAACTATTCAACTTAACTATAATTTATGTAATAATTTATGAATATGCGCCAATGTCTATTCGAGAATTCCCGATAAACATAGTTTTATAAATACCAGGAATTTTGTTTGGCTCTAAAGGGCTTTAAGATTAAAAAATAAATAAATCGAATTGAATTTTAAGACGGAAAATTTGGGGAATATCGACAACTTAAAACAAAAGTAAGGAATTTTTCTTATTAAGTTTATGTAAATGGCTTTTAGCATACAAAATATATATTTTACCGATAATTTAGTTTTTCAAAATTCTAATGTGTATTTTTGTGTTACAACAAATGTATTAATACAAAGAAAATATTATTTTATTCGAAATGTCAGTGTTAAAAATTTGTTTGATTGTTTTTGTAATTCTAAATAGTTTTATAATAAATCTTGATTAGCCATTATTTTATTTTGTGAAGAGTTAGCTACACTGCTTACAATCCACACTTTTTCTATAGAAGAAATTTTATTTTTAAGATTTGACTCAAACATTCATTGCCACGTTTAAACCAATATGTAAATTCATTGAAATGACTTTTATTATTTTTTTTTTAGTTTCATTACATCATAAATGTATTTTAACAGAAATTACAAGACAAAAAAAATCATCAGATTCAGTGAGGTGTATTCAGTTCTCTTTGGTACAGTAGAATACGGTTTTAGCAAACAGAGGATAAAAAGAAATATGCTTAAAGCGACCATTTGCCTCCGGTTCTATTGTTTACAAGGAATATAAAAATAGCAAATTTTTTTTATAACGAAGACAATTTTGGGTTCCCAAAACAATATTTTATATAAACAACTATGGAAGAACAATTGTGATTTTTAGTTGAACTGTTAATTTTTAATTTTTGATATTTTTAGTTCGGCTTGAGTTCATCAAATTTAATTTTTCATTAGTTTTGTTTAAAAATTCATGTTTTTTTTATGTATTTGTTGAATAACTATAAACATTTTTGGGAACAAAAAAAAAAAAAATAGTTGGTACTTTTGAGTTCGTTATAACTGTGTTTTCCTGTATAACGTAAAAAGCAATAACCACGATCTAATTAAAAAAAGTGGAAATCCTTGTCAGGTCATGGCAAATAGGCATGGATATGTAAACAACGACGCAGGAAAACAAACAACACGTGTTAAAAATGCAATACTGTCAAAAGAATTTTTGCAAACGTAACGTGTTAGAAACGCTGTTACGGTTGTCATTCGTGATGTAGAGACAAACGCACGTGCCAACCTTTTGTTTAACCAATTACAAGATGAGTAACTTTCGTATTTTGTAACTTTCACTTCCTCTCCTCCATTTTAACTACCACCTTTTTCAAAAAGAACCAAACAAAAGTGTTTGGATTAGAAATGTGTTTGCACAAAATGATAATAAGGCAAAGAATTTTAAAAATAACTTGGGACGGGCAAACACCGAATTAAGTTTTCCCTTCATTTGCACCAGTAAAGGTTTTGGAGTCTCCATGTTATGGATTTACCATCAAGCAAATTATTGCTCACATTTTCGTATACAATGAGTAGCGGTATTACTTGCACTCATAATAAAACGTCAATAAAACATTACAGTGGGCTAAAAAAAGTGGACTTAATCGAGCTACAGAATACGCTTAGAGTTTTTATTCTTTCCCGTAAATTTTTTTTTTTTAATTCCCTAAGCTAATCCCTGCGAAGCTCTTGGCTTGTCTGCAGGAAATAAACCAGAGTCTCTGGCGGGAATCGAACCCGCAACCCCGGCGCTGATAGACTAGCTCACTACCAGCTAGCCTACCGGGGCACTCCAACACAACAGTGGTACTTTATTTTTTTCTGGCAAGTCTAGTCGGTCTGTGGTTTTTGAAATGTTTAATTGCAATTTTGTTGTAGTTTTTTTAAGCATGGCCTTTTTATTACAAACACCGACAATTGCTGTCTGTCATTTATCCCTTCACCCATATTGAAAAAAACGTGAAAGTTAAATGTACATTAAGGGTTGTTGTTAAGATAATGTAATGTGAATTGGATTAATGTGTGCTAAATTGAAAAAAATGTTTATTGTACAAATGATAAACGTTAAAAATGTTATTTGTTTCTTGTGCTTGTACATTCGTTCATTTATTCGTTCATTAACTTGTATTTGCATTGAGTAAAATTTAATTCATTTTTCATTTAGTGATTAAAAATTTAATTTAAAACTCAAGACAAGAAACCCAAATACAGGATATTAAAGTCATCATTTAAACAACAGTAACAACAATAACAATTACATAAGTACAAATAGCTCGTTACAGTCTGCTGTGAACGAAAACATTAAAATTTTTTGATTTGTTCTGGCACAAACAAAAACACACTTTTCCACTGAGCCCGGCAAATTAACAGTTCTTAAAAACAATTTATTTAATTATAATTTTATTAAAAATAATAATCAAATTCAACTAACGTTCACAAATTTAACATTTTGAGATACCTATCTCGACACACAACCGCAACTTTTATCATTTGGATTTTATATTTTATGTTGATAAAAGTACTTTTGCTCTTCAAAACCTTTTTCATCCTTGGGAAACTATGCAATTTTAAGTAACTTTTAGTTTTTGCTTTATCAAATATTTCAATGTCCCGTGCGAAACTACAAACAACAGTTGTTATCGAATGCACAAACCAAGCCTTTATTAAATATTGTAACTATGAAATTTCAAGAATTTGAAAAATGTTTTCCTACATTGTTATGAATTAATCAAGTCTAGATAAACAAAAACGGCGATAGTGGCGAACGGAAGAAAGAAAGGTTGAGGAATTCTGTACCAAAAGTGGAACGCGATGGCCAAGAATATAAAAGCAGCTAAGATAACAACAATACCACGTAAATTTCATGAGTTTGACAGTGATTGAAACTATTATTAAGAAAATCAAACCCATTTTGAAGAGACATCAATGCACAACAATTAAAATGGGGCTGTGTATAAACTGTTGGCTGAGAAAACAGCTTATGTTTTTGTCCCGTGGGAATACCTTACAGTTTTTCATTTGATCTAAAAATAACCTTTACAACAATTAAAAGGCTAATAACGAGGCATAAATAAAGCATATTGTTAAAATAAAAATAAGTTTTATTTTGACTTAGTTAAATTCGTTCGACAATGGAGGTACCCATATACATACACGCAAGTATATACACTCACCCCGATGGATTCCTTTTGAAGACAAATTTTATTAATTCAAATGTTTGTTTTAGTTTTAGACAAATGTGTATAAAATAAAAAAAAAAATTTTAGTCTAACGGGTTTATCGATTATCTACTTTTCATTAATTTATATGAAATTATGTACAAAATACGATTAAATGTGTATTTTAAACCACAATATACTTATTAACTTAAATTCTGTTTGTATATGAAGAACATGTGTTCCTGTGTACAACTGAATGTATAACGTGGTTATAATTAAGATTGACAAAGTGTTCACTCGTAGGCGTTTGCTTCAGTACCAGAATTCTATTTGTTTTATAATTTATTTACCCAAATATAAAAAGGTTAAAACTTTACTCATTCACAACATTTTTAAAGAAAAAATAATTAATTTCATTAAGCGGAGTCGGCGCAAGAAGAGAAGAAAACAATACGAGAAGCTGGCTTGTTTTTGGCAAATGGTTGTAATGTTTTTGACACTTCTACTTACAAGTTAATGTGTAATTGTCTTGAACTGAAGCAGACATGAGAGCAAAAGGAAAAAAGTGTAATTAAATCCCAAATACTGAGGGTTTGCAATTAAATAGGTTAAATTAAAAGTTATTTGTTTATCATCACAATTGAGTTTAAAATTAAACTTAAACGAACGATTTACCTAAATAGATTTTCATTAAATTAAATAAAGATTTTTTAAATACCTGTTTCAATTGTTATGATTATGAAATTTGTTTTCTTAAATTTTTTACAAACTTTAATATCCATCTGCCTACTCCACTTAAGCATTTATTCAATACACAAATTATGTACGAATACAAACTTCCATTACCACAATACTCCGATTCAATAACGAGTTTTTATAATTTTATTCGCATTTTTTATCCTGACATCACAACAGAAAAAAATGTTGTATGCAAAAAGCATTCAATTAAAACTGAACATAAATTAATGTACAATGCGAACGTTCATTTTAAATATGAACGAATACAAGAAACAACTGGTCATTAAACAAGGACGAGCATCAGCATTTCTTATTGATTAAATTGATTCGATGCCGATGAATAATTTTTCTTTGAATTTAAGTAGTCGCTATAATGACATACTAGAACATCCATATTATTGATCCAGATTACAAATTAATGTGTTAATAAAAATATTTACACAAACTCTACAGTGTAAATATTTGAAGCATAAATGCAAAAAATGAAGTTGTATGTTCAAACCATTTAGCAGATATTCAAATTAATAAAATTCTTAATTGATTTATTTGTTTATATTATTATTAAGTACTTCAATTTGTTTTTAAACACATAAAGATGTAAAGATGAAATCCTTTTCTACTTATATATATCTGTGGTTTGGTGCTAAAAGGGACCATGTTAATATTTTGCTGTTTTGAGTCTATTTTAACCCAGAAATGCTTCACAGGGGTTTACTAGCCAATTTAACTAAGGATTTTTTTAAAAAACAAATCTTTAATTTAAATTTTTTCAAAAGTGAATATTATGACATTGTTCTTTTTAGCTTAAAGTCACAGATAGGAATGATTTGTGATTGATAAGTAAAATTTGGTATGTTAGTAATAGCGGAAAATTTTGTTCAAAAACCTTAATGAATATTTTAAGGGTTAAGATGACAGTAAAACTTAAAGTAAGGAATGTTGACTATTTCGTTAATATGGCAAAATAATTAAAACATAAAAAGAAATTGCTACTTATGTATTCTAAGGTGGAGCCTCATTGTATGAACAAATTTAAAACTTATCTGTTTCAAAACCGAAGGATAAAAAAATTAAAAAAGTTAAAGTTCGTGAAAACGAAATTGGGGGGAAATGGATAGAAAATGTCTTCTATTTAAATATTTCAAGCACAATGTTTTTCAAATCAATTTTATTCCAATAAAAAAAAACAATAATTTTTAGTTTAAAAATTTTAGTTCAACAATTCAATTGGTTTAAAATAGAATTAATCAAACAAAAAACTTTTAAATACAAGAAATCATCTTTATTTTTTTTTTTTTGAAAATTTTGTCTTGAAAAAGGAAGAAGGCAAAATAATAAAATACTGGAATAAAAAAATTAGAGCCACATTTTAAAAAACAATCATTAAAAGTACGACGATTTCATAGAAAATCAAGATAAAAATTGGGAAAATGTGTTACGAAGAGGTGGTACGTCCGGTACCGGTCTTAGCCAATTTGATGCTCTCTATGCGCAAAAAACTATAGATATAAAATTCTTGTTCTGGGTAATTGTGTATTGTTTCACATTTTGTAAGAAATCGACACGTAATTTTCATATCTACCCGCTGTACTTTTTGGTAATAAAACGGTTGGGGTAAATATTCGGTTTAATATGCCTTTAATACTTAATTAAAAAGTGTTTTGCTTATAGTTTAAACTTTTAAATTTTGAGTTAATACAGTATTGATGAACAAGTGCGATGTATAAACAACATCCACATACTCCAAACATCTTATTGCATCAGTTGGGGAAAAGCCAAAGAGAAATTCCTAGTTAATTTCCGGTTATCCTTTTACAGTTGAAGTTAATAACAATATAAATAACTCAGACTTAAATATCTAATTTAAAAAAAGTTCTTTAAAGAAAATATTTACTGCCTGCTTTTGAAATTAAAATAAAATTTTTCGTTTAGAACAACAAAAACAAATTGGGGTTTTTTTATTGTTGTTTTAATGTAAATACCCAAATGAAAATTTTTAATTGATTAACTGACAGTTAAGCATTCTTTATTAAATTTTAAATTTATTCAATACAAAATCTAAAATTATTTTATTCAAGAAGTTTTACACAAATGTATTTTATGCATATCTTTTATATTAAATTTTGTTTTTACAACAAATTTTAGATTATTTATGTTTTTTCTTACTGATTGGAATAAAATCAATTGAAAAATTTGTGTATTTGGCTGGCAAGAGAAGTAATAAAATTGGAAAAACATCATTGTAAATCAATCGAAATTTATTTAAAGTAGTAGAGAATAAATTTAACATAATTATTTTATTTTAATTTTTGAAATAGAAGTACAAATTGTTCATAATTCATTTAAAGCCAATATTTATTAAAAATTATTTACAATGTTTTTTTAACTAATTTAGAAAAAATATTGAAATTGATCCAAAACTAAACAAAGCAGCCATAATCGTGATGCATCTGGAAAACACTAATAGATCAATGCGTTTATTGCTTCCATTTAAGTTCAGATTTTTCTTCTAAAGGGTTTTCCCCACGATTAAGGGGGTTTTACTTCATTGAGTGGCAACTTAAGGAGATAAAAATTTTTAGGGGGCATACATTTATGTTAAGAGGATTTTTACTTACTATTTGCTTGTCTGTACACAACATTGACTAAAGGCTCAGTTTGCCGGGAGTAACAGTGACGTTGCAAGTCAGCTGATTCATTTTGTTGTATGTAAAGCAATTAGAACGATTATAGGTAGCAGTAAGATGTTACGTTCAATCTGTTACTGTTACTCGCGGCTAACTGAGCCTTAAGAAATATTATATTTTACTTGAAGTACTATATTTTGCAACTGCTCAAGTTTGTATTCGTAGTAGATAATTTTTTTAGTATCAACATTATTTAATTTTGAATGCTAATTCTATTGACAGTTTTTCTTTGTTTCATGGAATTTAATAAGTTAAATTTACAAAATAAAGCTTTTTAAAAAGATATCAATTTCAGGGTGAAGTTTTCATAAATAAAACATATCGCAACTTTAATCGAACACTTCAAACGCTCGAAGTTTTTAGCTCTGATAATATGTACAAAACTTACGAAATAGTTTGGCAGCACTAAATTTTTTTGAAGAAAGTTGATTTCAATATTTATAAGAAAATATAGACAAGGAAAGTTTAATGGGACCTATGGGTCGAAAAAATATATTTTTACTTTTTTGGCGAATCTAATAGGTTCACAACTCGCTTTTTCTAATGCAACAACTTATAACTGAACTAGTTTCGTCAAAATAGACACTTTTGATAAAAAAAAAGTAAAAAAAAATTCCGATGTGACAAACTTTTCGAAAATCAGGGGTTTTTGGGGCTGCTGATTACGAATCTGGTATTATATTTTAAAAATCAAAAATGGCGGATTAGTTTTTTTAAAATTGATCAGAATTGTTTTAAAATCGCTAGCTTTAAGCAAATCCGCTCAATTCTTAATAGAAATTCCCAAATTTAAAATTTTGAAAGTCTGACTTAAGATTCACAATCTAATACCCGTTTCGTAATCAGCGACCCCGAAAAACCCCTGAATGACGACTTTAAAGCAAATCCAAATTGGATCCCCCATTAAAAA
Organism: Pollenia griseotomentosa; assembly: GCA_963931875.1. Classification (NCBI taxonomy): domain Eukaryota; kingdom Metazoa; phylum Arthropoda; class Insecta; order Diptera; family Polleniidae; genus Pollenia; species Pollenia griseotomentosa. The sequence goes on along the minus strand of OZ007560.1, from coordinate 258,773,866 downwards.
TTTTCAAAATCGAAAACCAGATTCGAGATCAGCGACCACGAAAGCCACCAAGTAACAAGTTTCCAGCCATAAAAGCGTTCATGCGCATCAAAATTAAATTCGTTTTTCTCCAAATCTTATTTTCTGCCCGGTCCCTTTTAACTTACCGTGTCACATATTTCTACGAACTCTACTTTGATCAGGTATATATGTTGATGTACTGGTTATATAAAAACTGTTAATAAATTGTTTTTTAGATATTTTATTAATAAAAAATATTCAATAAACCAAAAAAGAGATTTTTGGGGGAATTTCAGTAAAATGTTAAAAGTTAAAAGGACCGATTGACACCAAACTTTGACAATAAATTAGTTTGGTCTGGAGCCAGGTTTCTCTTTAGTTTAATCCCGAAAGGGCTCGCTGTTGTCGTGATATTCAATTTTTTTTATTTTTTTATTTATGTCACAACTTGGCTGAAGCTTACAAAATATCTTTATTAAACACGTTAGTGGGCTCAAGTTATTAGCAAAATTTTCCAATATTTAATAGTTATATGGAAATCCCGAGCAGGGCTGGGAACAAACAGCTAGTATTTTTATAAAAACCTTTCCTTGAATAGATTTCAGATATTCTAATTTCAAATGAATTTTATAATAGCCAACTCTGGTTTTCATTTTTGATCGCAAAGACATTTTCTTTGCATGTCCATACACATAAATGTTTAAACAGAGAGATAGAAGCTTACTTTCCCTCAACAATAATTTTCAGTGTATTTATCATATATGAAAACTTGGAAATTTAGCACTTCATACGAAAATCTTATTAATAATAAATTTTGTATTCTCAAAAATAACTTTGATGAGATATTTTTACATTTTATTAAATAATTGCTTTTTTGACAAAAACAATAACCTTAAGATTTCCTATTATTTTTCATAAATAAGAAGGAAAAGTCGCTTTACCCAAATTAATTTTAATTAATTACCCAAATCTCTAGTTCATTAAAGAAGAGTAACAAAGCAAAACTTTAATTGACTTTAAAATAAAGAAATTTTAGACTTTTCAAATCCCTTCGCTTCTTTTGGGCCACCCTGTATATGTGTTTATATTGCATGTATGGTGGAAAAGGGGTCATTGGGATTTTGAAATCTGTTCCCGGATGTACTTATATGTATAGTGCTTTAGCACATAGAATTTGCAAGAAGGACATTTCGTTTACACTTTTGCTGTTTGTTTTTATAGAATGAAGCCAAAGCATTGTGGCTGATGTTAAGAGTTGTTATTAACCTTCTGCTTGGCTGGCCTTAACAAGAGAAATTAAAATTCAATAAATGTCTATAAGGGACGATGATTATGTCGACGACCAGCACAACAAAAACATGCTTGCTGTGTGGAGTCTCCTGACTCTGTACCAAAAGAAACGTCTTAAATTGTTGAACGTTTATTAAACAATGAAACGTACGACAACATTGTTATGTTTATATTTAAAGAGTTTGTTAATGTAGGGACATTTAATGATAATTTTTATTAATTTAAATAATCAGTTTCTGAACAACATTAGCATCAAACAAGAAAACTAGTATGAAGTGCAGTCATAAGCAGCAAGGAAGCAAAAGGGTTGGCAATTGAACACACAAATTGGACACGTGATATTAAATTAAATTAAATGAAGTTGTCGTTTATTTATGGTCACCAACAACAGTAATTTAAAAATGAGCAAACACATTTTAAAATTTTGCCGAAGAAACTTTTTTTCCAAAAAAGGTTCCTCTATTAATTAACGAATACTTCATAGTGAAAGTTGTCAGAAGAAATGTCTTCTTATGTAAAGGGGAAGGTCCAAAACACGAAAAAAGGTACATCCACCAATACCTACTCGTTTAGCTACACACATTAACATACATATAAAAATATGCAAATTTGAAAACCATTGTTCAAACTTCCGTTTTAAGTATCCGCATTAAAGAATGAAAAACATGATCTCAAATAATGTCTATTCATGTTAAATGCATTAGTTCTCAAAGGTCAGGATAAAGAAGAAAATAAAAAGAAAAACGCAAAACAAAAACAGAATGTAATAGATAGAGACAGTTTAAAACATTATTAACGCTTTTTTACCAAAAAGGGTTACGAAAAATGTGTTAACAAGGCCTAAATATTTGTTACACCAGAAAATGGTTGTACAAATGAGATCCACTTTTAGTCAACGCTCTATTCCTAAAGTATCCTACAAAACAGCGGCCCTTAAACAAAAATTTTATTGTTCTCAGTGTTAAACAAATTTGTGTGACTAAGAGCAGCTGTCAGTTTTTATTAACTGACATTTTTCCGTAAAACCTTAAACAATTTTTGTTGTACTACAACGCAAATGTCAGTTGACACAATCAATCCTTTTGTTACACTCACTCGAGCACATCTAATTTACTTAAATTATATTTGTTAACAATGACCTCTACTTTGTTTCCTTTACACCAACACTACAACATTTTACAGTTCCAATACTACCCGCAAACATTCACTCGTTGCCTTTTTATATCCCTCCCTCTGTATTTTTTATTTTTTTTTAAATTTGTTAAATGAGAATAACAAAAACCAGCTAAAAAGAATTTCATCAAATATTCACGGAGTGAATTTTTTACAATCAAATTTTTATGTTTAACAAACATTTTTTAACCCTTTTCCGGAAATGTGTGTGAGAATTTCCAAAGATGTACAAGTACAAATAAACCAAACGAAAAATAAAATGGAAATGGAAAAAGAAAAATATTAATTATGACTCAAATGCCTCAACTTAAATAATTTTGCTCAAATATGGTACTTGCCCAATGCTTTGCGACGCGTGAAAAGAATTAGCATCATTTGCGATTTCGTTATTTCACGTTTTGTCCACACAATTTTATTTAATTGACTCATCTTTTATGTTTCTTTATTTTTTAAAGGAAAGACGAAAAATTTCAATTAAATTTATTTTTAAATAATTAAGTTTAACACGACCTTATCCTTGGAAACTTATTTAATCGATTTTTGCAGTAGTGCCAACTCTTCACAACCAAAAATGTCTAAATTAAAGAAAAAAAACTGCCTTTTGCATTGTGAACTACAGTAAATATAGAAAGTTAAATACTCGTAATTTGTTTTTGTATAAACAAATAAATAAACACAAGTTCAGCGTGTGATCACATTCGCCTAAGTGCAAAATTTTCAACATCTAGCAGCGCATTAATGTTTTAATATTTGTTATTGCTAATGCCAATTATTCGCCGAAAAACCAATTGGCTGTCATCTAGGGATTAAAACGCCTGCCCACCACTGGGCAAAATGAATTTGGAATATACTGCAAACAAACCAATAAACAGGGGTATGGGTTAGATGAATAGATGAAGACGGAGCTGTTATATTATTGTTATTGTTGGTGTTATTATTAGGCATTACTGCATATAATATTGCACAATATTCGATAGTATTCAATTCACACACACAGGCATTCTGCCTTTACAGGTTTTTGCTCATGTGGGGCTAAATTTAGGAAAGTTTATGATTTTGAATTTTGATTAGAGATTAAATTGTCTCAATTCATTTGTATTTGTGCAAGCAAATATGGGTAATCTAGATAAAATATTGGGCGTTTATGTCTGTATTTGTTGGTTTAAGTTGAATGCGTGCGTGTGTGTTTATATTGCATATACGGCCTAACATAAATATTATTCGGGATGATTAAGTTTTTGCCCATTAATAATTTGACAAAATTTGATTTACATTTACAATACAAAAACACAGTGTGCAATTACACCCTCGGTTTTGTGTGGCAAAATTGCACGTGAGAAAGAAATGGTTGTTTGTCGTTTTTAAAGGATTATGTTTTTAATCCTTAAATTATTATGGTTCAATGAAAATGTGCTATGTGCTGTTGAGAATTAACAGACAAATTCGTGCACACACACACACGCTCATAAAAGCAGAAAATAATTAGACGAAAGTTTACTATCACCACCGCCATGTAAATTAACCCATTTCGATAATCGAAAACAACTCCACATCTCTACTCTGCAATGTGCAGAGCGTGAGGCAGCCGTACTATTAAAATGGTTGTGAATGTTGCAATTACTGGTATTAGAAGACAGTCAGTCAGTATGTGGTAGAATAGCATTTCTGGTCAAGAGTAGAGAGATGGTTAAATGACTGTCGGCATGTACGTAATTAAAATGATAATTATATTGCTTTTTACTCCCAAAATACTCTGAGGATACTCGAATTGAATCATTTGCTAATGATTAATGTTTTCTAAATATTGGAGAAATTAACAACAGAAACAAACATTTATTACTCTGTAGACTGAGTGCAACAAACAATTGTGGTTTTGAAAGGTTTGTTATTGGAATTTTAAACGAGATGACAAACACTTTAACCTATGCATAAACATACAGTATTGTGCCAAACAAAAGCAACAAAATGGCAGGAAATTTAAAATTTTATTTATTTCTATACACAGAAAAAATTATTAGTAGTTTTTTATCAATTAAAAAAATTATTTAAAAAGTTCTTAAATTTAATTAATGTGATAATTGAATTAATTATTTTTTTTTTTTTTGTTGAAAGAAAATTTAAAATATAATTTTGATTTAATAAACATTTTAGTTGTTTTGAAATTAATTTTGAATTAAAATAATAATAAAATAACAAAAAATTATTTCGTTTAAAATAACATAATTTAAACTTGTGAAATTGTTGTTGGAAATTGTCAAAATCAATCTACACATTGTTTGAAACGGCAAAGCTTTTTGATCATTTGTTTAATTAAAATTAGAAATAAAATTTTTTGGAAAAAAAATATTCAAAATATAAAATAAAAAAAATATAATCATTTTGGTAATAGGTGCAAAATCAACCAATGGGTTGCTTGATTCCATGAATTTGGAATAAATTTGTTGATTAGAGACAATTTTAAATTTTTTCTGTGTTGACAACCGATTAATACTTTTGCGTTTTATGTCTCATGGTTAATGGTTTCTGGCATGGCTAATAACTTTATAAATTGTTTATATTTAAGTTTAAAGTTTGTACGAGTTTTTTGAGGTTGCAAAAGGGTTTTCTTTAAATATGCGGACAATTTTTCTGTCTTCCCGATCCGTTTTTTTTTCGAGGTGGACCCAAATTTCTTTATAAATCTACAAATATTGTAATTATAAGCAATTGAAATTTGTCTTTCTCCTCGATTAAAGTCAAGGCGGTAATTATCTCTTGCTATTCTTAATCTGGTAGTTGATTTAACTGCTTGGAATAAACTAATTGTAAAATATAAATAAAAATATAAATCAAATTTTGTGTTCTTTTTGCCTATTACTTCTGCTAAATTAAACAAAGCTAAGTTACTTAACGGCTGTTAGTATATTTACTAAAATTTTGCATTTATTTTTTCTAAAATCAAAAAGTGACCACGATACTGTACAGTACTGTATTTATGTACGTATACATACAGTCTGTCAAGAAAATGTTTTGACATTGTGAAAATTGTTTAGTTTGTGACTTTCAAACATAACAAACGACTATATGTTTTTTTGATGTATATTTTATTTTTTTACTAAATCGATTTATCTATGTATTAATTAACAAACAACAGCAAGAGCAGTATTAATCAAAGATCCAATCCCTCTTTTAATTCATATTATATTAGTATGTAAAAATAATTGCTTGAAAACAAAATTCTGTTTTATCTAATTTCTTAATCTTAATTTTTAGGTTTTTTCCCCTTGCCTTTATTTCTTAGTTTATATTTTGCTAACAATGAATTAAAAAAGAGTTGTTTTTTAATCAATGAAAGGTCAAATAAAACTAATTTTACTTTGTTAAAAGATATCCTTGACATACTGTATGCATTGTTTTATTTAACTGAAAAACTTTATCCTACTTTAAATGAAACATACATAAATATTTATTATATAGAATGCAAATTAAAAAGCGCATTATCCTAAAACCCTAGTTAATGCTATGTCAATCAACATAATATTCATATGAATTATACAAGAATGATCTTTAAATAAATACATTTTATTTGACGTATGTCAAATTCGTAAACCATGAGCATACAGCAGGGAATCCCTCGCTATGTTGGAAACACTGTGTGATTAAACAAATGAAAGAAAGAATGTTTTTCATTTCAATGTTTTCATGTGTGACACAACAGTCATTTAACCCTTATTACATTCGATTTTGACAGTTGATTGACATTTCGTTGACAGTTCTTAAGCGTTTTTATGATTTTCAATACCTTTTTTTTTGCTCTCTGTTGGATTTGTGATCAATAAAATTGATTCACATGCTGAAGTAAAAACTAATGCATTATTGTGATAACAAAAGGAATAAAACACGAATTGTTTCTTCAAATTTCTGAGACAAATATGCTGTTTCTTTACAGGTGAGTGAGTAAATGTAGAAATACTTAAAAAAGCACAGTTTTAAAAATGTGCTTTTTTCTAAATTTCTTGTTAAATATACATAAATAATATGCAGACCAGAGCGTTTGGCGGGAATCGAACCTGCAACACCCGCACTGATAGTCTAGCTTTCTACCAGTGCCATCGAGTGCAAACTCATTTTTCTGTATACTTTCTCGAAGTATGTACTTATCGAAACCAACCAACTCCCATTTGGGAAATATAGTTCCACTTTGTTTGCGAGATATTGGCGTGAGATAAGTTGCATATTCTTCGCATAAATCAAGTTAGCCAAAATATTCATGAGGCCGCAAAACCCGAACAGCAGCTTAAACTAACAAGTACTTCTAATAATTCCACACGAGAAGGAGATTGCATTGCATGTGTTGCACAGTATTTTTATAAAATTTCCTTAAATTATCAAAAAGTAATTTCAATGGGGAATGTAAGATGAGATAAACCCACTGTTTATTGTTGATGTGTTTTGTTTAAGCTTTGATATTGTAACAAGTAGAACTGTTGCTATAAGTCTTATACGCTTAACAGTTTTATTTGGTTTAATATCTTTAGTTTTTCTAAAACGTTATGGATGAAGTTTCCTGATGATCTGGCCTAAGCAACCAGTGAAATGCGCATAGGAATAGCTTATCCCATCAACAATAAATTTCAAGTGTTTTTATCAATAATAAAAACTGGGAATTAAGCACGAATAACAAAATCTTTTGAGATATTTCCTTAAATTGTTAACATTTCTTAAAAAATTTTAGTTCAAAGAAAAAAATAAGTATCTCATATATAACAGGAAAAGGACCAAGCACTTTCATCAGAAAGAGTTATGCCTGCAGTCAATTTTTGTATATGTGGAGTTCTGACATCAAGAATAACTAAGTTCATAATTTTTAATTTGACTGAAAAAAAATAATTGTAAACATTTTCAAATAACCAAATACTTTATTTAGAAAAAACTCTCAAATTCAATTTTCTCTAATTCTGCATTGTAAATATATATGTAAATATGTATTTTTTTTTAAGTCAACTCAACGTATTATCACCGGGGGTTCCAGAAGATTTTGATAAGAAATCGCCATATTTTAAAAAAAAATCGGCATTATCGGCACTTTAATTTAAAATAATCGTCAAATTTGAAATACCTCTTTTAAATACAATAAAAACTATTTTTAATAACAAAGCAGAAAAATGCAGCATTAACTAATGTTTGAAACATAATAATCAATAAAAAAGAAACGTTTTATAAATCAATTGTAGTTAATTAAAAACAAAGATATATATTTTGTACTTAAGGGTAACTTTTTTAACTTTATTATAGACAAATATTTGAGTCTGACATTTTTATTTAATCATACTGGCTAATTCGGGATTTATTTTTCGGGAAATTATGTTTTCAATGTTGTAAAGCATTTATTTGAATTTTAACAACACTGAAAAAATAATTTCGATTCGTTCGAAAAAGTATTCGATAACGACTGCCAGAATCAGCCCCCTGAAATCAGTTTTAACACAATTCGAAATATTGAACTTAAAAAATTAAACTTCCTTGCACATTTTAATTTGCAGGGGCCATCGAAATTTTGTTTTATTTAGGTTGACTTGGCTACAAATTCTTTCATAACTTTCGCAAGATTTCAAGAAAATAATTTTTTCGAAATTCTCACGTTTTAAATCTGAATTTTTGCCAAAAACCCTGCAAATTTACTTTACTTTCTTACATTAGATTGGCCATCGGATATAGCTGCATCAACCCCAATTCCGTTTAATCTTATAATAATAATTTTTTTATTCAAATTATTTTTATTGATAGTGATTATAAATTTAGCTTACCCTTACTCTTTTGTAAGCGTCTGTTGATTTTCAAACTAAAATATAAAGTTTTTTATATTTTCTTTATAGAAAAAAATAATTTAACCCAAATTTGTTTTTTCTTTTATTTGGATTTAGTTCTTTCATTCTTTATAGTTGAATATTTTTCAAAATTAAATATTAAAAATTAAAATTAATATTGTATACCAAAAAAAAACAAAAAGTTTCCAAGTTTTAGTCGTTTACTGAAAAATCGGCATTTTTTGAGCAACAATCGGCATATCGGCACTTTGATAATTTAGAGACAAAAAATCGGCAAATATGGCGGGCCTGATTACCATTAACAATTCGAAGTAATATCCGATTGAATAAAGGTACAAAAAGTGAGTGTGTGTAAATGAAAAAGTGCGAGTGCCTGGAGTCAGGTAAATATATTTAAATTAGTTTTAATCTACAAATAATGCATTGATTTTATATTTTGGAAAAAAAATGTTCATATATACAATGCAAGTTTGGCTAATTAATTAGAATTTCAGCCAGACTTTAGAGTTTGGTATACTGTTTTTTTTTTTTAAGTCAATAGCATGAATCCAAGTGTAAATTTACAAAAGAACCCCATTGCCGTTACTTCATATTTTAAATGCAATAACCAGCAATGCGAATGAAACGCCTACAAAATTGTTTATCTTTTTAACATGCACAAAACAATGAATTTACAGCAACATGGAAAAATTATTCTTCCTTTTCATATATAAAATGAATGAATGAATGCCTGATTTTGTTGCCATTAAAAAATATTCGTTGCTAGATTTTTTGCAAAGTAAACATGTATTAAATACACTGCTTGTGAAAAAAAAAACAATTCCAAATGAACGTTCACATCAACATAAAAACCCAACAAACAATTTTTAAATAAAATTTAGTTTTAAATTAAAGAAAGCTTTCTTAGAAAAATATTTAACTTTTTTTAACATTCGTTTTTTTCGCTTAATTGCCAGATGTCGAGATTCGGCTATAAAATGGAATTATGTATTTCAATTTTGAAATTATTTTAATAACGAATTAATTCTTTAAGCTAAAATGTCAAAGGAAAGTTCGCGAACGAAGTAATCGCCTTACTTCCGTGAAATAATTTCCAAAGAAATTTTTCGTTCGCGAGCATTCTCCACACTTAATAAAAGAAATATGGTACTCGTGCATGTGTACAAACTAATCGGTATTCGATTAATCGAGATATTTTGTTGCAATTATTTGACCGAATAATTAAAATAGCCAATTTCGAATAACTCAATTAATCGATTAAAATTAATTTGTTAGAAAATTCTACTTTTTTAATGTAAAAATATTTTGTTTAGATTTCTTGCCTTAAAACTAAATTACATGTTGTTACCTTTTGCATTTATTTTCATTACTCATACTTTTAAACTTATTTTAGTCATTTTTTAGATTTCAGCGTGTGTGACAAATTATGTAAATCACTTTTAACAGGGTTTAAAAAACTGCAGTCGAGACCAAAAACTGTCGAACAAAAAACGAAAATATGTGTACAACTTTTCGATTTTTGAGTTGGTTTGTTAGCGGCTGTTTACATTTAATGAATCAGAAGTAAAAGCAAAAGTTTTTTTGTGTAACCCTTTCAGACCTAGCTGAATCGATTGTGCGATCTGCCTTTGTTTGCCTCAAATTATATGAAATAATAATTTTTTGTCTATTAACCGGCAAGCAATGATTGTGAGTTCTTGTTTCTGTTAAAAAAAAATAAAAAGAAACGACAAACCAGCAGAAAATAAAAAGCTACAGCTTAAGTTTGATTGTGTCTTACCACAAGTGTAAATATGTGTCCACATGCAAAATGTTTTTGTAAAGTAATATTGAAATACGTTTTTAGTCTTAGCAGTGGTAACTGTAAAATGAGTTGTTGCAACAATTAGGCTCGTTAGTGTTGATATTGTGCATAGTAACAAGGAGTCAGCGCTCAAGAAAATACAGATAGCACAATTGTGTTGATCAGACACAATATGTCATTTTGTTTTATGCTCACGTTTGTGCTATCTAATAATTTTACAGGGAAATTTTTTGATTTGAATGACAATTATGATGTTGAGGTAGTTTAAAACATTCTTAACAATTCTGATGCTGACTTAGGTATTGATGATAATGTTGCTGATTCAACATGGATCCCTTGTAACGTAAATACAGATGCACAAGGAAATGATGAAACCTCATGTAACGAAAACACTTTCCCTAACACGAATGACCAAACAAGTCCATCAGTTGAACAATCATACACCTCGGACCACCCAGATACAGCCCAACTACCATCAGTTTTTAGATCCAAAATACGAAACAGGCACGTTATATTGAAAAGTTGATCATTTCCGAACACAGTTGCAAAACGAAACAAATGATTAAACTCCATTCAATATTTTAGAAGCTACTTTCCAGAAATACATCGAGAAAGTTGTGAAATAAACTAAAATGTATGTATTTGTTGAGTAGACGTGGTCAGAAAGTGCGTTACGTACCAGCATAAAAAAAAATAATAATAATAAATTGGACGGGTGCGCGATCATGATGGGATGTCTATGCTATGAATTGGCAACAGAAATTATGAATTACTCAATTGATGGGCAGATGATAATTTTTACGGGAAGATGTCTTGGACGTGAAGTAATTAGGCCATTAGATTAAAAATTGTGGTCTTGGTCATGGACCCTTTATATCCATTAATAGATATATATTTCAGACCGATTTTTTTAAACAAATACCACTGCTAGAAGAATTACACCAGATGGGTTGGTAGAAACAGGTACAAATATGGCTAATAAATCCTTTGCACAAAGAAATGAATCGGGGCGATATTTCCCAATTTTCCAATATCGAAATTGTAGCTGCAGATAAGCGTAGAGCTTCGCGGGATTAGCGTAGGAGGAAAAAAGGAGATGTGGAAAGGATCCTGTAGGAAAAATTAGAAGATGGAACAAAAACTTGAAACTCCGCTGATTATATTCTTTATTTCTTAAAAGGCAGTGAAGTATCTGTATTTTTTAAGTTTAATAAACGTTAGAAAAGTTCCAAAATATGTTTTATCAGTTCCTGTTTGCCAAAAAGGACCATGTTGGAATATTTTATGGTACTATCTTATACAAAATGCAAAAATATTTTGTTTGATTTTTATGATTTAGGGTAATTTGAAAGCAATTTAAAGCATGGGTCTGAAAGGGGTAAACCATGTACTGTCAGATTATGGGTTACCTGTTATTACCCGAATGTAAATTTTTTTATTACCTCGTATCTTCAAATCGGCTGGATGTTGACATTTCATATATCATAAGATCCGTCTTAAAAACCTCAGTGTCTATGGTTGAAACCGAAGTGTCTGATTTTTGTCGTGAGATAGTAATACGTTAAAAAATTAATTAACCAAACCTATAGAGTAGAGTTTAAAAAGATATTTAAAGGGAATTACAAAAAAATATATATAAGTTATCAGCCATATTCTGGAAACCGAATACTTACGTGTGCAATTGGCATAAAACGAATTTAAAAAAAGATCCTGTTTTAGAAGTTTATAAAAAAATCCTTTTGAATTCTTATCTTTATTAGAACTTCTCTTAAAATCAGGAAAATCTGCGGTGATTTAAAAAAAAAAATTAACGGAGAATCGATTTCAATTTCACTCGAGTTTAAGAAATAATAAATTGGTTTAAAATGTTTTTCATAACTGGCTGGCACCTCTCACCTCTCTTTTTCTGTTTATTAATAAAATAAAAGAATGAGTTCAAAAAGAGATGTTTGTTTTTTCCCATTGCATACAAATATTTGAATTCTTCGAGTTATTCGAGTAATTCGAATAATTTGATACCTTTATTCGATTAATCGGGCAATTTTTAATTTCAAAAATTGATTAATTCCTTACTCGAACAAAACCACAAGTCGAATAATTGGATACTCTAGTACAAACCATCCAAATAGTTGTGTGTACGCGCATTTAAACAATAAACTGTTTGACTATGTGTGAAACAATTCACAAAAATTAAACAAAACAGAAAAAATAAAACAAACAAGAATTAACATAAACAGGAAGTGGGTGTTACAAAACATCAACAAAACATTAAAACAAATTTTTCTCTTCATTTTTTGCAAAAAACAGTTGTAGTCAACAACAGCAACGATGATGAGCAGCTACACGAGTGAGAAAAAAGTGCAAAAAACAACAGAAGCACCAAGTAACAAACAACACACCAACAGCAGCAACGTAAACAAATAACTTGCAACAAGAATGGCGTCTAGCAATTTTTATGCTTCGTTGCTTCGGTGAAGTTCTTTCTTTGTGTTGAAATGGAGTTAAAGGGTTAACCAAAGATAACAACAAACTGCAAAATAAAACAAGCCCAAACGAACAACAACAACAACAACAAAGACAGTAAAATAGCTTATAGTCCGTCCATGTTGTCATCCAACAGAACTTAAGCAAAAGCAACACGATGATAGTATAAATTTGCGTGCTAAAGCGCACTCCATTTTGTTAAGCTGTCAATAGGGGGCGATTTTCGACACAGCAACGAAGTTGGTCGCCACGCCCATATTTTCAGACAGGTGTATAAAATGGAAAAGAATATTTGCATTATACAAACACGTTATCAAATGAAGAATAAGTATAAATTATCTTAAATGAAAAATAAAAATGGAAGTGCGTTAAATAACAAATTCCAATTTGTATAAAATTTGAAATAAAAAGAGACCATGAAACGTAATTGTTTCTCTTATTGCTCAACGTACGTAATACTCGAGTCAAAAATAGGAGAGTCGACCGACACTGGGTTTTAAAAACTCCGATAATCGGGATTTTTATATAAATTAAGAAGATAATCGAAAAAAGAAAGTTTCTAATAGAGAATTTTTAATTAAAATTTTCAACTTTAAATTCAGAACAAAATGAGATTTTTTAATTTAATTTTAATCATCTAAGTGGAATTCGTACTTGAAATAGTGAGTTTGACTCTAACGTATCATTAAACCGAGGCGGTTTCAATAGTACGGATTTCCTTAAAAAAAGAACAGAATGCTTGAATCAAGTACGGATTAATCAAGTGCACCACCGTACTTAAAAGAATTCGAAATTACGGTATTCGATGTCGATGTCGATCGAAAATTCCTTTTTAATTACATATATTGTACTCGTACTTGAAATATTCCGAGAGTGAGTGTGATTCTAACCTTAAAACTTAGACCAGAGAACCAGAGACAATATTATTATTGTCTCTGTTCTTGTTTCACCTTTGTTGCATTCCCCCCAATTGCTTACAGAAAAACTCACAATTATAAGCCACCAGCAGCATGTCCGATTCAGCTTTCGTAATCATTCTACTTTGAAAATTTGATATACATAACTTAATAATTCTAACAAATTTAATTCGGGAATTTTTGCTTTTTATTTTACTTTTTAACAATGAAAATAATAAAGAATGTTTTTCTTCTTGAAGTGTTTTTGGTGTTTCTACACAAAACAAGCAAATATTTTGTTTATCAACTTGTGTTGTGCTGTTGTTGCTACAACAAACTTTTGCAAACACAAACGTTTGCGCGAACATAGGATGCAACGCTAAACTGTTTAGTACGACTCGTACTTAAAGTAAGTGGAAAAAACTAAAATTTAGTACAAGTTTTTTCTTTCTTTTAATGTACCCTAACCAAAACCCTAAATTCGGCAGGATACTTGTATGAAGGCCAGGTGAAACCATGAACACTATGCCACAAAAAAATTAACGTTTGTTTTTTTTTAGCTAAATTGAGGCTGGTGAACACGAATATGGCATTAATTTTTTATTCTTAAGAAGCGTTTTCGAGATTTTTTTTAGCTATTTATTTCGAAAACTGTTTATCTGAATTGTACAAAATCTAAATAGTTGCATAGATTTGCTTCTTTCTTTCAGCCAATATACAGACCGTGTTGAATTACCGGCCGGTTGGTCATTACATTTATTTTTTAGTGTCAAGGTCACGACCTCAAAATTTGAAAAATTTTGATTACTTTACGTTTTCAAAGTACTCCATTTTCAGTCGCAAAAGCAAGAAAAAACATATTCAAAAAATTGTTTTTCTAATCTGCGACTTAAATTATATTCTGTTCCAAACGTATTTACCGTAAAATTTGTATCATCGGACAACAAATTAAACAGTTACGACGTGTTTAGTGAAAACATCCGAATTTGAACGCTACTAATGTATTTAGGTACTTTATTGCAAGTTGATTTTTTTATGCTTTCACTGCAAACTCAGTTTGTGCCATAATTTTTTAAGAACATGGAGAAGTTTTTGTTATTCGGGAGGAACTCTTTCGAGAAAGTAGTAGGTGTTTTTTTGGAAACCACAGTTATGGGAGACTTTCGTGCCATCAGCATAAATATATCAAATAAATTAAATTTATTAGTTTATTTAAAGTCTTAACGAGTTTCTTGTAATCACAGGAGCACGCATTCATTAAAAATTTCGTTTACATTAATCTGCGGTTTCCACAAAAGAAGTGATTGAACGTGTAGTCAAATTTTAATGCACTCAGTTTTCATATAAATTTTTCTACGCGTTCAATCACTTGTATTGTGGAAACCGCCCATTAATCCTTAACAGATCAACACATCCAAGAAAAAAAAATATTTTTATTGTAAAATTAAATTTGTATTAATAAGATTTCTCTATGACGTGCTTAATTCCCAAATTTTTCTTATTTTATAAATACCTGGAATTTATTGTTGAGGGAAAGCTAGCTTCTATGCGCATTTCACTGGTTGCTTAGGCCAGAAAAGCTAAAGATATTAAACCGAATAAAACTGTTAAGTGTATAAGACTTATAAGCAACAGTTCTAATTGTAACAATATCAAAGTTTAAACAAAAACATCAACGATATACAGTGAGTTTATCTCTTCTTACATTCCCCTACAATTGGTTGGCTTTTTTCCGACTCGGATTGTAGTTGTAAGTGGGTAAAAAGAAAAAACAAAATTAAAAAACAAATTGCTTACACGTCATACCAAAATCTTATTAATAATAAATTTTGTATTCCCGAAAATAACTTTGTTAAATTTGTATGTTTTTACTTATTAAATTGCAATTTTGCAACAAATGGTTTGGAATAAAATTGTCTTTGAGATATGGGTTAAAAAACATTTATTCTAAAGGCGTGTAACACAAAGCATTTATCCAATAAACACAATATAGACATTGGTTGCCAGAGGAAAAATATGTATTTGTAGCAGTATAAAATTTGCGTAATTAAAAAAATCAGTTCTCAGCAGCCTCATTTTAGCTTAGAAACAATTTAAATATATGAGCCAAATCAGAGAAATGGACATGAGCAATAATGGTTTAAGTTAATTGATATTGTAATTTTATTTTTTCATTAAAAATCAGCTTAAATTAACAAATGTTTTATATTAATTTAAAAGTTCTTTATTTCGTGTATCAAATTTTTAACTTTACTTATTTTATTCCGAATTTCAATTGGCATTCTCTATAGACAAGTCAAATTGAAAATCTAATCTTAAATTGTTCTTTTCTGAATTGTAATTAATTTATTACAATCACTAAATACTGAATATGAAATTAGAAATCCAAAATTCACTTCTCGTATTCCGAAATAAAATTTAAGAATCAAATTTTAAATTATCCTTTTTTTGTTATTTTACAAAATCAAATTGAAATTTCACATTGCAAATAATATGTTTTTTTCTGAATTACTGTTGAAAATGGTGTAGTTCTGCTTTTGTTCCCATTAAGTAAAAAATTTATTATTTTTTTTTACTCTTTTTTTTGTTTTATTTATTCGAGTATATTTACTAAAATGAATTTCTGCAGTGCCTGCAGCATACAAAACACATGCAAGCGTGTGTAATCGTGAAATATTCTCTGTAAGTAGTTACATTAGGGTGCCTCCAAAATATGTTTATTGCATTACAAATGCAAATACATAATTTTCAATGTTAAGCTTCGTACAGACGGTGGTCAGATCTTACAATGTTGTCATTAAAATTGCCTAAAAATGTCTTGCAACTGTGTGAACATTGTAAGCTCAGATTCATTTGGCAGATATGTAAAAGTAATGCATCTGACAATGGCACCATTGTCAGAAAAATGACAACATTACGAAGCTTTAAAATCATGTTATGGACCAATATGTTCAGTTGCCACATTATTGATTGTACAAGAGAGGACGATGTAAAATAAATATTCGAGTATATATGAGAGTGAGGGTAGCGTTGAACATCTTTTGTTGGCCAAAATATATTTGTATTTTTTTAAGTTATTATTTTTCATGTGCACATTTGTACAAACTTATTTTGTATACATATTCGTAATATGTATCACAGTGTTGTAGTTGCAGTTGTTGGTATTTTTATGAAACATTATGCATTTTTGTGTGTACTTGAACAAAAAGATACAAAACAAAGCGCTTGCAATTTCCTTAGACATAAATTGAATATATATGAAAAATACAAACGTTCAATGTTCTAAAAGGATATTTAAAACAAAATAGTTCTTGGGAAAAAATAAAATAATAATAAACAAATATTATGCTAAATATGTATCACTAAAGGGATTTTATTTGAATTCCGAAGAAAAATCAATATAGATTATTGAATGAATGAACAAACGAGCGTTTCTTTTCTTCAACTTGTAAATTAATGACGACAAGTTCAATCTTTAACTTCAACACATCAAATCAAATTGGAATTTAATTTTCTCTCTTTTTTTGCTTTTGCTTAAAGGGCCTGAAAGATAAAAATACACTTGCCAGTTTCATTTATACTGATTTCAAAAGACAAAAGTCACTAAGTCTCTAAATGCTTGATTTTCGATGCTGCATTTTTTTTTAGAAAATTACCATAAGACTTTTTTTAATACATTTGCTGTTGAAGACTACTGCGGAATGAAATTAAACGTACCGCAAAAAGTCGTTAAAAAGATTTAATGAGTGGGGTTTAATTATGTATAAAGAACTGAAACAGAAAGATGGAAAAATGTCTTCCCGAACAAAAATTTGCATGAGAATTTTTGCTGACCTTAGACAATAATAACAACAATTCAAATTCAATTAGAAGTATAAAAGAAACAATACAAAAGCAACAACCACACTACGGAAAAGTTGCATACATTAGGGGCAATTAAATGCGTTGAAAAGTCACAGAGCAAAATGGTACATTTAACTTGATTTATGTGAATTTGCATAAAACAAACAAACAACTGCATAATTAATATCCCCCAAAGAAAAACCTAAAACCTGGTAACGAAGAACCTAAAAATATACAAATTCATTAAAATTCGCATATTGTCTTACACTCAGAAAATTGTTGAAAAATCTATCTATTTGAAATTACCAAACACATACAAAATCTACAAAACGCATGTATTGATATAATTACATAGATACACACATACTTACACCTGTCAGTTAACATTAATTTGAATTTAATTATATTGTCAACATTTCCTCCTGCTGATTAAACGCAACAGCATTCAACATTTGATCACAAACCGCACGCTAAATGTCAAAATATTTCAAGAAAATCATTTGTCTCATCCGTAATTGCAACAGATTGAAAAACGACTTTGATGATGAAATTTTAAGATTAAAGATATTTGTTTTTTTTTCTTTTTCGCTTTGTTTTTATGTTTATTTTTTCCTCTCCATATTTTTTTTAATTCAGCTTCTTTGGCATATGGATATGTAAAAGCGAATTTGTACTCAATACATTTCACAGGCAGTGTTGCCATATATTTCTATAAAGAATATTAAATATTTAAGAAATAAAAACTTTCTTCGCATGCAAACACTGCTTTATGAAAAATACTCAGCTAATTTTTAATAAACTTCACACTAATTACTAGGGATAGGATTTTCATGCACTAAAAAATCGAAAACCATGCGCATAAAATATGCAATAAAAACTCCAAAATATGTATTAAAAAAATAAAAAATATGCACTAAAAACTATTAAAAACAAAAAAATTAAAAATTCTATTGTTGTTTTTATTCCATTGTTATTCAAAGATATAATATTTTTTAAAACTTTATTTAAATAACTACATACATAATTTAAATTTTTGTTTGCGCAATCAAAAAGACTTTTTTATATCATCAAAAGTAAATCTTTGTCTGTTAAAAAGCTTTTGTACATGGAAAATGGTCTCTCAAATTCAACCAAAGTTGAAACATACTGGAAGGACGCCAATTCACTTGGAGAATTTTTATTTTAATAATTCAGATTCCACATTTGATTCTAGATCAATAATAGTTGATATTTGTTTTATTGTTTCAAATCCCACATTTTTTTGCAAAATGTTTTGGATTTTTTTTTAATATATCGTGCTATTCTTCCTTCCACACAGTTTCCCGTATGAAATCAATAAATCAATATTATCGAATTGGCTTCTAATTTTCACTGCAACTCGATGCAACCCATGTGCCTAGCCAGTAACATGTAACAGTTTTGGATAAATTATAACAGGCCAATTGGTTAATCAGGGCTCCAAAAAAAATTATTTATTGATTTAAATTTTTTTTTTTTTTGTACAATTTAGAAATTTTTTGAAGAACTTTTTTTATAATATGCAACTTTAAAAAATATGTCACTATAAAATGTTAAAATATGCAAAAATATGCATTTAAAGCCAAAATATGCAAAAATATGCATTTTCACCACAATATGCAACAATATGCAAAAACAAATCGATGCCATTTTAACGCAAATTTAATGATTCGGAAAGATAATTGGTCGACAATGATCTTAGACTATCAACAAAAAACATGCACTTGCATTGAATCGCATCCCTACTAATTACACTAGCCAACAAGGTTTTGGACTGGAGCAACCAAATATCTTTTCTAGGGTAATTTGGTGGGCTGAATTCGAATTAGTAACTAATTTTTCTCTATCACGCCAGGTTTTTGAGATACAAACAAATGTTTTTATTCGTTTCTTATATAAAAAATCACTAGTTTATTATATTCAACATTTTATTTTTCAAATTTATTCCATGAGCTAAATTTCAGTTATGTATTTTATAAAGCTTTTTTGTAATAGTTATATTCCTTAAATTTTTAGGAATGACTTTTATACACCACCAGACTATTATATTGTATTTTCTTGTTACATTTTACCTTAGCTATCCAAAAAGACGTGATGGCCCAATTTTGATGCCAGATTTGAGTTCAGCGCACCCAGATAAGTTAATAAACATGCTTCGTTTCTGCAGTCATTTTTTTAATTTTAATTCCCTAAGCTAATCCCGCGAAGCTCTACGCTTGTCTGCAGGAAAGAAACCAGAGTCTCTGGCGGGAATCGAACCCGCAACCCCGGCGCTGATAGACTAGCTCACTACCAGCTAGCCTACCGGGGCACTCCCCGGTATGGGAGTAATTACATATGTGATTATTATGGCACATATTCCACTTTCATCAAGGTTGTTAAAAATAACACTAGTTTACAAATTTTTAACTTTTTGCCATAACCTCAAAAATGAGATGTTTTTTAAGATAAATCGGGGCTGCTGATCACGAATAAGGCATTAATTTATTTTTCTGAAGAAGTATTTTCGATATATACGCAAAAATCGTGTTTTTCTGCAATGGTTTTATGTATTTCGAAAAATCTCGAGAGCTGTTCAACTGAATTGTACAAGATTTAACATTTTGCATGGATATCTCTTTTGTCTTTCAGAACATATCCAAACTGTGTCGATCGGATAAAGATTTACTGTCTAAAAATAACCAAGTTTAAAAGTAGAAATAAATAATTTGCTGTCGACTTAATGATAATGTTAAAGTATTTTAAAGAAGCTGGGCACTCTACCAGTAAAGCTAATTTAAGTACGCTGAATTCAATTGTGCTACCCATTTTCCGAAGTTAGTTATCGTTAGCGATTGAAAATTTTATTACTAATATATCATAAAACTATATTTTTTGTCTTTTGGGATCATTTTTTAAACACAATTATTCGTTTTTTTTTTTTGCTGAAAAATTTTTGATTCCCAATATTGTATCGCTTTTTGTTGTCCTAGGATATTGAATAATAAAATAATTGTTACAAATTTTTATGAATACTGGGAATTAGTAAAAAAAAAAGTAATTTTCGCTGAAGGTGCCCCATTGCGGGGTAGGTTCGGCATTTGACGGGATAGATCCGTCCACTATGTTCTTAAAGGCAATTG
This sequence comes from Pollenia griseotomentosa, assembly GCA_963931875.1. Taxonomy (NCBI): domain Eukaryota; kingdom Metazoa; phylum Arthropoda; class Insecta; order Diptera; family Polleniidae; genus Pollenia; species Pollenia griseotomentosa. The sequence goes on along the minus strand of OZ007560.1, from coordinate 258,753,429 downwards.
CTTATTAAAAATTCCTTTTAAAATAAAATTGGATGCCAGTTATGAACCGAGGTTGGCAAAAGTTTCCGTAAGCTCAGTAAATCAATTAATTGGCTCTTTAACTAGGCCGAATGTTAACACTTTTTTCCTTTTAATCTTCAACAAAGATAAAGAGCAAAATTCTTAATGCTGTTTTGTTATTTTTATTTTAAGTATTTATGAATTTCAAATACAAAATACTTAAGAGAAACAATCAAAATATTAAAAAAACACTTGCAAACCACAAAGACATGTGTATATTTTTCAGTTTGCAAGCTAGAGATGGCAACCTTTGCGGGAGTTATCTATTTTGATTTTCGATACATTACCATTAACCGTTAGTGATGTAAAATAAGTACATCATAACGATAACGTCATTGACGAATGTACTTCAGTGCCGAAGCTGCCCCAGTCTCCCTTAACTATTATTTTATTTTATTTATTTATTTTTATTTTCTTAACTATTGAATAAATACACTGTGTTAGTGGCAAATTGTAACAAGCTGGGCGCCCTACTGGTAAAACTGATTCGAGTACGCTGAATTCAAAGAAAGCGCTCGTATTCCCGATTAAAAATGTTTAAGAAGCTGTAATTTCGTTTGTTTTGACGTTACAATTAATTGAAAGTCTATAAAAAAATTTCACAAAAACCAACAACTAATAGTTTTCAAGGAATTATTTAAAAACTTTTCCAAAAAAAAAAAAACTACAAAAAAGCTGAAAACTGTGGCAACTTTACTTACGACTTAAAGCCAACAGAATAGTGATGGTACATGTTGAATGTGTGCAACACATGTGTTGCAGCAATTGTTTAGCGCACTGCCTTTTTGATGCCAGATAAAACGGAACCACTAATTTAGCGAATCAAATGTCTTAATTAAGATGATACTGAAGAAACCAGCAGCATTTTTTTAATATCATAATTAGCAAAACAATTTAATTTCTTAAAACTGGGAACAATTTCATTTGACATTTGGGATATTTTCTTGTTTTTAATCATTAAAATTCAAGTAGCAAATGGCATTATAATGACGAATTGGCATTTTCGTGCATTATTTGGTCGCAAACGATATTTAACTGTCAATTAACTACAATTTAAGCGAATGAAGGTCATGATATATAGTTAACGATATTTTGTTACATTGAAGTCAATAAGTTTTACTATTAAAGTAAACAAATGTTAAAGAAAAAGAAATTGAAATCACTTTTTATTTCTTGTTAGTATTTTAGATAAAACTGTTTCTTCTACACAATAATTTTTCTGCATTTTTTCTTTTTTATTCTATATTTCTATGAAACTTCTTACCTTATATGTGTTAAGGCCCAACTATTATATGGAAAAGCTGGCTTAAACTCTGTCAAAAATTAACAAAAAGCCTCTCAAAAGCATTTAAAAAAAAAACAAAAATAAAATCAAAAAATATTTTATTCCGTACGGAAAATGCCAGTTTTATAAAATTAACCAAAAAGTTTTCTTAAGTTCAATATGGTTCGACACATATGAATCACATGTATTTGCACGATTGCTTGTGTCAACTTAGCATATTTTAGTTGGGCCTTAACTTTACTAATATATTTTATTATTATTCAATACACAAACTTGTAAACATAAGCCATTACATTCAATATACAGAACTATAAAATCTTGAAAATATATCGACTACAATTACTACAATTTGAGTGAGTGTCATTAATTTGGTATGCATGACATCTTTTTCTCAAACAACAATCCTCAAAATTCAGTCAAGGCACAGCTCAAAATCACTCTCGAAAATCTTCAATAAAGGAAAAGAATAACGTATGTACTACAAACCATTCAAGTCAATGAACAATAAGTATCCTGTATAAAGCGATCGGTCAACTTCAAAAAGCAAAATAATAAAAAAAAATATTAACAAAGACTTGTTAGAAAAATTAGAAAAAAAAAACAACAGTGATTATTACAGGTAACTAACGAATGTCAGCTAATAAATAATCATGAAAACGAAAACATGAATGTAACACATTCCGAAACATTCATGTTCAAACATAAATAATTCCACATTTAAGAGTTCTTTATAATTTTAAAGTACGCACACATACACACATTTTAAAAACATATACACATTCAATATATTTTCCACTCACTATTCCGAAATCGTATTTTAAAGCACGAAACGCGACTAATGGAAAAAATGTATTAGTAGATGGAAATGACTCGATTTTTTTTCTTAAAGGTTTAAACTATGACTTTATTAGCAGCAACGGAAAAGGTACGCAGACACCGAGCGGCCTTTTTTCAAACATCGAGCATGAAAATGTATAGAAATGCATCAATGTAGTTCCTACAATACAAAATAGTAGAATAAAATTAATATAATGCAAGTCATTAATACCACTGCTACCCAAAAAACATGCACACGTACATACATACATATGAACATGGACATGCCCATGCACTTATACATACAAAATATCTTAAAAAGCGACCTTTTGATCTCAAAAAGAGACATTTAGTAAATTGAAGAGTTCTTAATAAGTTTGGGTCATACTATTAAACAGAAATTTCAAGGAATTACTTCTCTATGAAAATGCCATAATAATATTAGCATAGTGGGGAATGTAAGAAAAGATAAGCTTACTGTTTATGGTTTTTGTTTAAGCTTTGATATTGTTACAAGTTGTTGCTTATAATTCTTATTCGCTTAACAGTTTTATTTGTATAATATCTTTAGTTTTTCTAAAATCTTTGGATGAAGTTTCCAGACGATCTGGCCTAAGCAACCAGTGAAATGTGCATAGGAATAGCTAATTCCTTCAACAATGAATTTCAGAGTTTTTATAAGAATAAATATTGGGAATTAAGCACGACAAACAAAATCTTGTAAACTAAAAATTTTGTTTTCCCAAAAAAAAAAAAAAAATACTTTGATTTACATAAACTTTTTTTAACTTACTTACTTTTTTCGGACCTCCTCTACCTTTCAGTGTAGAGGTTTTTGCAAATGTTGCGTCATATCTGCCTGTACTGTGCCGATATTTTGGCCATTCGTTTGTCTAAATGGTTTTCTTCTAAGATGTTGTCCATTGTGTATTGCCAAGTTGTTCTTCTGCGTCCTCTTCCTCTTGACTCTTCTGGTGCAACTAGTGTTTAGCAATGTGCCCATACCACCCCATTTCGGAACGATTTGTTCTAATTTGATTCGTTTCTTATTCTGACTCTTTTAATTTCATTTCACAAAAAAGATTCTTTAAAATTTGTCACCAATTAAAGCATTTTAAATTAAAAATTTAATCAAGTGATTGATACTATTAAGTGGTTTTCTGGTGCAAATTTACTTAGTTTTTTAATTAATATCACAATTTGTTTAATATTAATCAATTTTTATTTTTTTCTGTGTTTAACTGCTTGAATCCGGTGCTAGTCGCAAAATTTAAGAAGCTAAATTCAGCGGTGACAGCAAATTTTCAAAACTAATTTACTTTAAAACGATATTTTTTACTTCTGCGATCATTTTTCAATTAAAGTCAATTCAAATTGTCTAAATACAATTTTTTGTTATATTTTTTTTTACGATTTTTGAAAAAAAAATTTTTCTTAACTTGTTTGAATATTTTTCTAAATCCTTTGGAATAAATACAAAAAAACAAAAATTTTTTTTTTATTGTTATTGTATTAATTACAAAGTCAAAACAAAACAACTTTGCATTAAACAAAAATTGCAGCTTCTTAAAAAATTTTAATCGCAAATACGAGCGCTAACTTTGAATTCAGCGTACTTGAATTAGCCTTACCAGTACGGTGGGCAGCTAGTTACATTTTGCCACTTTCTTAGTGTTTTCCATAGAGTTAAGAAACAAATTTCTTTTTACGCGAAAATATAAATTTTTACAAATTGTATTTAACAGAGTTTAATTGATTTAAATTGAACAATAATCCCAAAAGTACAAAAAATATCGTTTTATGGTACGTACGTGTTAAAATTTTCAAACGCGAATACGATCGCTAACTTCGGAAAATGATTAGCACCATTGAGTTCAGCGTACTCAAATTAAGTTTAGTGGAAGGGTACCAAACAAATGGTGAATTGTTGTAGGAAGATTTCATTCTTTACCTTTTCTGCGCCACCTCTGTATAAAATCCTGCTTTTCCGTTTGTCGCTCTCTAATGGTCCCATTAACTCTAAAATACTTTTCCTTCATTGCAGCATTTAAAAATAATGATTTGGGTAAAATACACACTTAACTAAAAAAATAAATTATTACAAATGTGTAACTAAATGTATAACAAAACGGAATATGCATTTTCAATAAAATATATGTAACACTTTTTATCGAAAAGAATATTGACCAGATACGAGCACAAAGCAGTTTAATGGAAAGGAAAACTAAAACGGATGTATTTAGGTTCTATTAGCCGGTGGGTGAATGGGAAATATAAAAAAAATAAATGAGAAAGAATTATAATGAAAATAGATTTTTCCACAAGAGTGACCTAAGAGCTCTCTAATTAAGTAATTATTTAGTGAATTCAGTAAATTTTATACTTGGCTACAATTATTTAATTTTTTCATTACGAATTGGAAGTATGTGAAGCGAATTTATTATTTTAGTTTAGGAATTTCAGGTTTCAAAGTACTTTCGTTAATGGCATTTTAATTAAGAGAAACTAGAAAATTTAAAATGTAAAAAACACTTAAAATGGAATTGATTGAGAGAAACTATTTGCACAAACATTTTTCAATTGATACAAAAAGCAACTAAAAGAAAATTAAATTATGTAAATCTCAAAACAAACTAGACTCTTTTATGTCATTTATCATCTAAAATAAATTTATAGTTTAATTTCTAAGATATTTTTAATGCACATACTTACATGTTTCAGTTTAAGAGACAAAGGACACTAACAAATTATTTAAAAAATAAAAATAAAACATTCAAATAATTATTTTTAATTGATTCAGGTTTGTATTTTAAAATAAACAATTATAAGTGATGTATTTGGCTGTGCCGAATCTTTGATATCCTCTAACGAGTGTTTGAATATTTTAGAGGCGGGCTTTATATGAAATGAAACAGTCATAAATATGGATGCAAACGATACATCGATGTTTAGAAAACATCGATGTATCGCTTATAAACATCGATATTAACATCGATTTTTTGATGGACGATATATCGGCGATACATCGGCATCAAAACTAAAAAACATCGACATCGTCCATTTAATATTTTCATTTATTTAAATTTTTTTTAATAATATTTTAACCATTTTTAATTTAAATTTTTTTAATTTTTTCAACTAAACCTTAATTTTAAAAATATAAAAAGTTTATTTTAAAGCATAGCAGTACAAAGTAGGCACGGCACGTACATATGTAGATATGAACATACTATGCATTGCATAGCTTTATGTAATAAGGGGTAGCCCCTTTTATAATTTAAAGAAATGTTAAAACAATTTTGGAGACTGCAAGTGTAAAGGCCCAACTATAATATGCGTCAAATCATATTGTACTGAAGAAAACTTTCTGTTAAGTTTTATAAATCTGTAATTTGCTTAAGCAGGGTGTAAAACTGATTGCACGTTCTGTACGGAATCAAATGTTTTTTATTTTGTTTTTGTGGTTTTAAATGCATTTGACAGGTTTTTTGTTAATTTTTAACGGAAGCTTAAGCAATCTTATGGATATTATAGTTGGGCCTTAAGATTTTCAGTACCAAAGACGAATTTGAGCAGCCCGTAAGTATAGCTGTAAAGTTTTTTATAACATCGATGTTGAAACATCGATGTATCGTATTTTTTACCGATGTTTTTTAGTATCGATGCTTATCGTGGAAACATCGACGTTTTTAAACATCGATGTTTTTTAGAACGATGTTGCATCCCTAGTCATAAGCCAATCTTTATAAAACCTGACCTCACAGTATTTCAGTTCGTTGCGGTTTTGTGCGTATTAAAGTCTATTCTAAAAAGTCGTATAAGACTTAATTTAAATATAATATCATGATTTGCTATTGATATACTATTTTATAGGTATCTATATCTGTGGCTTGGTGCTAAAAGGGTCAGTGTCAAAATATTTACTTTTGAGAATATTTTAATTAGTGAATTGGCTAGCAAAACCCTTAAAAAGCTGTTCTAGGTTTAATTAGACATTGGCTTTTTCATAAAAATAAAAAAGAATGAGAAAATACACCTAAAGCAACGATTAATTCAAAAAAGCAAAATATTGATATTGGCCCTTTAAGCACCCAGCCACAGCTAAAGTGCTTTAGTTTCTGTGGGAATATGAGGCCACCACAAATGTTTCCATTGTTTTTCATCAATCGCCATTAGTTTGATCTCGATCCTGGATACGCAATGTCCATGCAGTTCGCTCTCAGTCAGGCGCTTTCACGTGTTGGCAGGCCTGCCTGGCCTCCTGGAACCTTGGGGTTTAAAGTTGACCAAATTTGCGAGATCATATTTTTACTTCCAAAAGAAATACTTTTAAATGCTTTAAAGTTATTTTCAGGGGGGAGGAGGGAATTTATGTTGCCCCTGTGGTATATTATGGATCGTTTATCACAAAATTTGGTAGAGTGGTTTCTAGTATTAAAAACTCTAAATTAGACCAAATTTCTATGCAGTAGTACAATTTGTTTTAGGCATTTTATGAGTCTTAAAGTGTTTTTTTAAGGCCGATATTCACGAAAAATTCAAATCCTATGAGACAATGACATACTAAATTGTACTGAAAATGCTGTAATCGTAAGTGTATTTAAGTGCAAATTGAAGACCGATCTTCAGAAAAATTAGTACATATTATAATTTCTAGGCTCTGTTTCTTGAAACTACGACTTACAAATCTACAAGTAACATACGTAAAAAAAACAGCAGTTTTACAATGTTTGTTTTTGTTTCAAATATATTTTTTAATTGTAGTTTTGAGAAAAAGGGCCCTGACTTGCGGAAAAATTAATATTTTAGGTAGGTTGTTCCACATTTGGGTTCACAACTCTTTTCCTACTGAACCGATTGTGCTGGCTTTTATTCCCAAACTGTTTGGGAAAACCAAAAGTGTTATTTTCTGTTGAGTCTTTCGAAAGTGAGCGAGTTTTCCACAGACGGATATATTAAAAAAGACTGAGAACTACTCAAGGACACAGATTAAATATACATTATGGGGTCTGAGAGGAATATTAAAAAAGTTTCACACGGAATGACAAACTAAGTATATCCTCATTTACCACTAGTAGCGGAGGAGGGTATAAAAATTTGTTTTATCATTTTTTCCCTTGTTTAATGAATACTCATAATATTTATTCCTGTTAAACTATACATACATATTGTCACCTGAAACGCAAAAGGCCCTAACTAAAAAAAATTAAAAATCGACTTCTTTATTGATTCTGCACCAACCCAAATGTCCACAAAAAAAATTTGGAAACTTTTGACAAAAAAGTGTGATTTTATTAGCAAAAAACAAAAGTTCCTATCTTAAAAAAATTACATGGTAAACTCCCAAAGGTCTGACTAACAGTTTTGCATAGCATGCAACATTGTCAATTGTTAAAACAACTAAACTTTATTTGGATTTACAAGAAAAATAGAAGAAAAGTAAATTTATCATTTTAAATATTTTTTGCTTCTCCTGTAAAATTTTCAAAATAAAGGTCCTTTTGCGTTTTGGGTGACGATATATACAAACATATTTGATAAATAAAACATCAAGCAAATAAACATTTATGCCACACACTATTAAAAGTGCTGGATGTTGCAGAAGTTTTGTTTGCAATAAATTCACTTCAAAATGTATTAAAATTTCATTAAATTCATTAGATTTAAGCAATAAATATAAAACAAAGGCAACAACAAAATCATCTTTATCATTATCATCATAATCATTATCTCGTACACTTGTAGCATGCTACTTAAAAGGCCACTTACATACTTGAGTCAGACAAATGCTGAATAATGTTTCTTAGGATGACTTTGACTGTGTCTGCAACTACAAATAAATCTTAAAAACGTATGATGATGTAAATTCTGCTAGGTCTCCCGACACCATAAACATCACAGCACTCCAACTAGTTCCATGGCAGACTATTGTGCCGCAGTGTCTGGTTTGTTGGTTGGTTGATGCTTCTTTTTGGTTCGTCCAACACCCCATGATCTTTAGTGCAGGGAGTCTGTGTTTCCGTTTTACAATTTCGTTCAACTGGGTTTTATTTTCGCATATCGTCGCCTAAAATGGAAAAAAAACTACAAATTTATTTGATTTTGGTAAATTTCTTAAAAAATTACTAAAAAAATTATAAAAAACCTAAATAAAGTAGAATGGTATAGAATGTTCTAGTGAGACAAAATCAATTCTGACATTTCTTATGTAGCCAGAAACAATGTTTTTATACGTTTTAGAGCATTTTATGAATTTTGGCATCGATTTGTAGAAGTGCATAATTTAACTTTTTAAAGCATATTTTGATGCTTTCAAAACTGTTCAAGTGCTTTCGCAGTAAGACGAAAAAAAGATTTAATTCTGGTGAACAGATGGCTTTTGGTTGCTTCAATTTTGCCGTCTGCATTTTGTTTTGCCTCTACAATTTTATGCCGCAGCAACTTTTCATTAAAGATAAGTTTTAGTCCAAACTGTTTTTTTGTATATCGATTATCTCAGAATCACTTCTTAAATCGGTCTAACGATGTCCGTCCGCCTGGCTGCCAGTTTGTCTGTCCATGTAAACCTTGTGCGCAAAGTACAGGTTACAATTTTGTAGATAGTTAATCTCCCTTATAGTGAATAAATTTTCGCACCTAATTCGTTTCCTTTTCCAAAAAATTTATTGGGAGAATTAAAATTTCCAAGGAAAAAAATGTAAATGGCGAGAATCAGTCTATAATATGGCAAAGCCCCCATACAAACTTCTTTTCGAAATAGACTCTTTCTTCCCTTAAAACATTTAGTTTTGTGTGTATTTAGATTAAATTCGACCCAAAAACGTTTTACTGCAAACTTAATTTTATTGGAATTGGACTACATTGGAGCATAGATCTTACACAAATATTACTCCCGAAAATATCTTTAAAACTTCCTTTTAAATATAAACATAATTACACAATTTAGCGCCCATCTGTAAAATTACTTAAAGACATGTTAATATCCATATTTGTAATCGGCACAAACAACTCTTATATGAATTTTTAATATGCTCTTTATAATCCAGTGGTCATGTTGTGTAACTCTCGCGTCGAGAAACTTTTGAATTGAAATGTGTGAAATGAAACAAAAATGGCATACATTGAAACAAACAGCTGTTTTTCCCACTAAACTGTGTCTGTAACGTCACGTAAGGAAATTACTCGCCAAATTACAGAAAAAGTGTATCAGTAACGTTTTTGTGAGAAAAGTTCCCGCTTTGAACTGTCAAACAAGAAAAAATTTCAACACTAAAAAACAAATAATAATAATAATAATAATATTTTGTTCTTGGCACATTTTTTTATTGTTTAATTATTTCGCTTTTAACATTTTTATAAAATATACGAATGTTTTCAAAGCTCGTTTGCAAACAACAAACATTAAAGTCGCACTTTATATTATTTGGCATGGCCGACGGCTGTATTTTCGCCGTCGTCATTGAAAAATTTTGAATTTTACTGTTACTGGCGTTCTCAACGTCTGCAATGTCACATCGGCTTCGAGTGCAATGTTATGATATTTATAACGCTACGACGTTATCTCTTTTGATAGTTTTCGGCATGAGTTACGGACACACTTAACAGTTTTATTTGTATAATATCTTTAGTTTTTCTTAAATCTTGGGATGAAGTTTCCTGACGATCTGGCCTAAGCAACCATAGGAATAGCTTGTCCCACCAACAATAAATTTCACTTTATCAATAGTATGAAATGGGAATTTACCACATTTGGACGAAACCTTGTTAATGTAATATTTTGTTTCACATCTTTTCGATGCGAGAAGTTTTCACTATAGTTACAGAACATGGGTACTGTTTTATATTTTTTTTTTTAAATATGGGGTTAACCTCATAACATTATTTTGTTCCGGAACGTGCATCACTGCCCATGGGTTTCAAATAGGGTACAATCTCAAAAACTCGTCTGTTAATACTGCGTGGTGCATGGTGTGGCTTTGCCGTCTATAACTTTTGACTAGTTTTTACATGCAAATATTGAAAAATTTCTGAATATTTCGTTTTTAAACAAGCAATTTTTGGTTTTTGGGGGCATATTTTTTTCAAATTATAGGGCATATATTTTTTTACTGCATATTTAGTGCTCATAAAACATTGTTTAAGAGCATCTTTCCGGTTTCCCTGCTTATCAATATTAGAAAAAGTTAATTAAAGAAGGAAATATTATTCTAAGACCTTCTTCCGTTAATGCGACGAAATATTTTTTAATTTCAAACCTACCGAGAAGAAAAAAATTTTTAAATACATACATACATATTAATACATATTTGCCACACTTATTGTTTGTTTTAAATTGTTTTTAATTTTTTCTCTTGAGTAAAAATGTTTATTTGAATGGTTCGTATACAAATTTACTTTCTGTTTCTGAAAGGCAAATGCCGCGGTTTCTTTAATTTACAATCTTATAAACAAAACTTTGAAAGGGCAATGAAAGATTGTTTTATTCGAATAAATAAATAAAATGCACATTTACTTATATAAAAAAGCAGAGATTCGATTAAGTTTGTTCTTCAGTTATTGAAAGTTCAATAAAATTTAACATTCAGATTGATCAATTATAATTTTGATGAGGACTAGTTGGGCTCTATTAAAAATGTATTTGCCGCTATTCGGTGTTGTTGCAACACTATTTTTCGCGGTTAGTGTTAAAATTTATAATTATGTAAAGGCATGCAACAACTGCCAGATTGTTATTTTAAAAATTCACAATGAGTGAATTTTAAATTATCCATCAAGTAAACATTATTATTAAGCGAATTTTTGGTGAACGGCGAAACAAATCAATGTTCATGCTGAATGCTAGAACAGAAGAAATATCACAGAAACAAATTAAGAAACTTATAATAAAACAATATAAATATAACTTATAGATATACAAATGAATATACGTTTGTACATACATATTGGATATATTTGCTATTGTACATATACGCTGACCATATGTTTTAAACTTAAACACAGAACACAAAAATTTCATGTTATGCAATTATGTAGATCATATTGATAGGCTCTGACGTCATGCGTTAAGCACGAGTTATATTTAAAATTAATGCCGTTTTTTACCCAGGATTGTTGTAAAGAACTTTCGAAGACCATCTAATTTCTTGTTTTTTTAAAACCATATGAGCTGGAGTTGAAAAGGCATCAAGGAGGGATTCGATAGTCCAAAAATAATATAATCGATCTCAGAACAAGATATTAGGAAATTAATACCCTGAAAAAAATTAATTTTTTTATTTCGCTAGTGTTGAAAAAATTGTGTATGGATTTTTTGTTTAGAATTTTTTCCACTTTTTAAAGTTTTGTAGTATTCCTTAAAATTTTGTTAAAAAGTATAATTTTTTTTCAGTAAGGAGAAAGAAAAGGCAGCTAAATTGGGAATGTAACTCATTTATGTTATTTTATTAAGTACTATACAAGTGCAAGTTCGAAAAACTCAATACACTCACACTTTTTCACTAACATTCACGCAATTTTTGGACTTTCAGCCAATTACTTGCATGTGAAAGCGTAGGGTAAGTAAAGAATAATTAACAGTTGTTCGCTAAAAAAAATTTACACAAAACAAATCTACATAAAATTCTCCAAAGAAACCATGGGTACAAAATCAAACCCTAAACCGCGCCTCTCGACTTGAAAATTTTTTTACTTGGGTGAATATTTTTTGTAATGTAAAAAAATTTTTAGTGTAGAAAAATATAAAGTGCAAAAGAACCACCTTACTAAGCAATTTTATTCAGAAAATTCGATTTCTTTTTGGAAAAAGCTAATTTTTCAAACATTTATTTTTTTGGCAAAGGCGGGCATATACATTTTCAAGTCGAGAGGCGCGAATTCGGATTTTATTTTAGATACATGGTTTCTTCGGAGAATTTTCTTAGAATTTTATGTTGTTTACGTTTTTGCTATACGATTAAAAAAAATCGACCTGCCCTAATACATATGTTGATATTTATAGCAAATTTAAATTGCATAAACAGAATTGGGACGAGCGACGAACTTCGAGCAGCGCGATGAACCCGCCGGCAAGAATTCGTTGCGTAAATTCGTCAAATAAGACACATTCAGTACGCTCTTAGCTTTTAAAGTCACTTGAAAAATATTCGGAACTTGTAAATATTTATAAAAATTGCACTGTGCACGAATTTGACACTTTTTTTAACAAGCTGGGCAACCTACCAGTAAAGCTTATTCGAGTGCGCCGAATTCAATGGTGCTAGTCAATTTTCGCGATTAAAATTTGAATTACTTTTGTATCATAAAACGATATTTATTTAAACTTTAGGAATCATTGTTCAATTAAAATCATTCAACCTCTGTTAAATAAAATTTTTTGAGCTTTTTTTTCGCAGAAAATTTTTTTTCGTTTTTTTTTTCAAAGAAATTTTTGTCTTAACTCTATTGAATACACTATGTAAGTAGCAATATGTTACAAGCTGGACACACTACTGGTAAAGCTAATTCAAGTACGCAGAATTCGTATTTGCGATTAAAAATTTTTAAGAAGCTGCAATTTTAGCTTAATGCCAATTTGTTTTGTTTTGACTTTGTAATTAATTCAACATCGTAATAAAAATTTTCAAAAATTTTTCTATAAATAAATACTACAATGTTATGATATTTTTAATAAATTCAATAGGGTTTAGAAAAATATACAATAAATTATTTTTTAAATCGCGAAAAAAATCTTTACTCAAAAAAAAAAAAAACGAAAAATTGTTTTTAAAAGAGTTAAATAGATTTAAATTAAACAATGATCCCGACAGATTAAAAATTACCATTTTATGGTACATATCAGAGAAAGACAATGGGTATAAAAAAATTAAAGTACTCTAGCACGCATCGAAAATTTTCAATACCTGTGCGTACTCGTATCTAATTATTCTCATACTTGTGTATATCCCTGCGCATTTGATTTCATTCATGTATGTTATCATACTTATTGTATTTCATACTCGCACATAACCACATACACCCATAGGTATATCATTGACTTCAAACATTTTTTATTTATTAATTTTTTTTCATTAGTGTTGCCAGAATTTTTTTTGTTATTTCTGACTTTACAAAAATCTTCGGAAAATAAAGATCTGCGTTCTTATTAATATTTAATTTATTAATTTAATTAATTAATTTATTTATTAATATTTATGTTTTAATTTAGCTTTTACATAAATTAATTAATTCTTATTTAATCAGTGCTATATTTGTTTTGCTGGTTTTGGAAAATACTTAAAATAAAAATATCTTTTCTGCACCAAACATTTTTAGGTCCTGGCTACACTGCTTGCTTTACAATAACCATACGAGTTGTTGAAGTTACTTGTCGATACTCATCGATACATGCCTATACTCATACGCATTCATACTAATATCCATACGCATGCCTGTTTGTTCATACTCATACCGGTTGCTATACAAACTTATTTATGTTCATACTTATTGGTATTCATACCTGTCTGTACTCGTGCTCGGTGGAGTATGAATAGGTTAGAAGTATTAAAAATATAACTTTTTGGCTTTCTCTGGTACATATATATATATATTTGAATTAAATAAAAATAAAATAAAGACCAAACCTGAATTTAGGGGCGTATTGTATTTAATATAATGATGTAACATTTTTTGGAAAATTTTAATTAAGCACAAGTGTGAAGGCAACATTCGGCCTTTCCGAATCTATGATAAATTAAAATTAAAGCTTTTATGGAGAGTAGATGAAATAGTGGACCGAAAATTTCTTGTATAAAAAAATGACAATTTGTACTAAATTTGGTTGCCCATCCGGACTTTTGTACAGGGATTTGGTAATTTTTCAATACCCAACAAATTATTCGGCAAAAAATCGTTTTTACCAAATTTCATCTTTTATTTCGACCTCGTGTGGATAGACGGACAGACATGGCAAGATGTGGAATTTCACAAGGATCCAGAATATTCATACATTTATACTTTGCAGGGTCTACAATGACTTTTTCAATGTGTTACAAACGGAATGACCAAATTAATGTACCCCTCTATTTTTGTGGTGGGTACAAAAAATATTTTGTTTGTTTTGTGAATATTTTTGTTTGCCAAAAGGAAAAATGTAGACAGTCATATTCGTATATCGTCTGTTGGAAATTTCAGAGTTTGATGACTTTTACACAATTTGTATTTTATGTATTGTATTATTTGCTGGCCATAATCATTCATCATATTGCCAAAACAATGTTCATTGTTATATTTGATTTTTTATACGGGGAATTATTGTTTGGGCTTAAAAATTTAAGCAAATCGATCTTAACAAACCGAACGACTGAATGAAAATAATTGACAAACTAAAGTCTGCATTTTTTATATTTTTCTTTTTTAAACATCTTGTGATTCATCAAAAAGTTATTTATTTATGTCTACAAGTTTATTTAACATACAAACATACATTTATTTTTTAGAGGCATTGAAATTTTTTTTAAATAAAACATAACAAATTCAAGGAAATGACCAATATTTTGGCCTTTTTAGCTCACAAATTTTGTAACATTTAATGTTCAAAAATAATGTATGCCTTTGCGACTTTATCTTATGAACGCCATCTTGTCAGTGCAATTTTGCACTTCTTTTTCAAGCATACCCGCATAGACGTTCCCCCACAAAAAGTAGTCCAAAAGTGTAAAATGCCACAAAAAAGTTGGTTAATTCGAAGGACCATTTCTAAGATAATTCGCTCACCAAACGTCTGGCTTCAGAAAGAAATGGTTTCACGCGCTGTATAGCATGTTGCGCCATCTAAGGAATATAAAAACACAAATTATTTGCTTGTAGTATCCGCCATTCACGGTAATGTTAGTACCGATTTCGGATTTGAAGACAAATGGTACGATGACGCCTTCGGCATGTTTACCGCACCAAACAGTGTTTTTCGGGATGTAATGGGGTCTGAAGAGTCTGATGGTTGTGCTCAGTTCAAAAACGGAGTTCTGCTTCTGTGATACTTAGTTTAATACAATTTAATTATACTGTGTTATTTTTTATTTTTATTTATATTTTTGCATTTGTTTTGTTTAATTAAATTTATGTTTTATGTTGTGTTTATGTAAAACGGAATGTGTGTTAAATATTCAAAATGCAGAACTATTGACGAAAGTTTATATATCTAATAAAATATCCCTGATGATGTTGGGAATCTCCAACGAAACGTCGGAAAGAAAATTATGAAATAATCTTTTATTTGCATAGAATACATGACCTTAATAAGCCCGATTTAGAATTTTCTAAACAAATCAATGACAATTCTGCTTGCTTATATATTTGTTAAGCCATTTCACCGAACAAACGAAGCAATTGGCTTTAACTCTCGCACCATTCGGATCTTATATGGATTTTTCCTTAAAATGTTCCAAGCAGTGGACGGGCAGAATCCGATTTGCTTCGAACGGAATCGTATCGCTGATTTCGAGAGTTCTGTCACACTCACGTCTACAGTGGCGTAAGTTCTTCTGGCTCGATTTTAATGAATATTATCCCAAAACGTGGGTTGAACTTTAACCAATGGAGTCTGCTGCTTATTCTGCTAGGCTTACCCTCATCAAGCTGCCAATTCTAAAGAGCCATAGAGCTGTACTGAACATTTCGTTTATTTTCAGCATTATTATTGCCGGCGTATGCTTTGAATTCTTAATCAACAGTAACCATTACGGCACTTGGTTCCGTTATCAGTTAAATTTTTTTGTTCAAAGACGTCATAACAACAAAATTTTAAAAAAGTCGGAGCTTTTTTTATTTAGTAACCCTTTAACTGTTTTATTCATCAAAACTTGTATCAACAAAAATAATGTATAAACAAATAATAAGCAAAACTTATTCCTTCATCTCAAAATATCCTAATTTTTGTGGTTTTTTAATTTATACGCTTTTGTTGCCGCGCTGCTTTTCTCAAACATTGACCAACTGAACTGAAACTTCGCCATAATGAACAACTCAACAATAGGTGGTACCGATATTTTAAAAAAATGTGTTTGCATTTTCTGACTCATTAAGCAAAAGCGTATTTTTGTGTCCATACAGGCACGCGTGGTCAGTTGGGGTGGAGATAAAAAGCAAGTATGTTTTGGGAAAAGGTGAAAGACAAAAAACTGATGGAGGCCGGTCATACATGTTATACCTCTAGGACCGGCTCCTAGGCAGTTATGGAAACTTTTCTTAAGTATATATAAATTATATTATTAGTACGAGTTTTGCGCTCATGTTCTAAAATTAGGAATTAGTGATATATTTTGAAAATTCTCACAAAATTACTTAAAAACTTTTTGAATAAAAAATCCGTGCTGGCATTTTTAGTGACTTTTAGATAGAAATTTGTATAAATTTGGCTTTAATTTATCGCTTAAATAATATATTTTAGTGACTTGAATTAAATATTTATAAGTTTTTAAAAATTTACATTTCATTCGCATGTTCACATTATTGCTTTCAATATAAACATACGAAAGAAATGATCTTGTCGACATTTCGGGCCAGGCAGTGAAATTAAAACCTGAAACAAATAAGTCGCCATTAATATTTTTTAACTTTGAAATCCAATCCGATCCTTTAAATTATGTAGCACTTGCTTTTGTTTTTATTTTTTTTATTGTTTTTTGATATCGCTTTCACCGGTTTTTATATTTTAAATATGCGCTCCTTTTACGCATTGCACTTCTACATTTTATGACGTCAAAAACCAAATAAAAAACTTATTTAATTAATGGAATTCAGGCGCATCCTTGAGATATATTTTAGACAAAAAACACATTTTCAACTCTCCAGGGTGTCATCAAATCCACACGTTATTTTTATAAAAAAAAAAAACAATCACACACAAAAAAGAATTCAAATTTTTTATACAAAATCCACAATTCGAATGTCTTATAAAAAAAAAATTAAAAAAAGTTCAATTTTTTATATTCATTTAAAAATACCAAAATAATTTCTAATGGACACAATGACTGGTAGTGGAGTGTGCATGTGTGTATGAATGTATTTTAAATTAAATTGACAGTAAACAAGAACTTGGCAAAAGATCGGGTAATAAGACATTCAGTAAAGTGTGATATATGGGTGAGGGCAAGTAACGCCTTAAACTTTTTCTTAAAAATACAAACTAGAGAACACAATTTTTGAAACGTAAGAGCGACAGAAAAAGTCAACCAATAAGACGAAATGGAAAACACACATGAAGAAACAATAAAAAGGAATGTAAAAATTGTTTTGTATGAAATTAAGCAGAGCCATTTTCATAAAACACGGCGCCTTGTATTCGGTTATTGATAGCAAACACTACATTCAATCGCTACAATTATAATGTCGGATTTGCAAATTTTATTCCTAATATATTTCAAAACATCTAGAAAAATAATTTAAGCAAAATTAGCGATTTTTACCTTTTATTTGCTATCGATATCGATATAAAAAAATGAAAATGTTTTTATTTTGCTTGATTTATATCGCAAATTTTCAGTTATAATTTTTATCGAGTTTCAATTCATTTCACTGTAAGAACATACATTTAACAATTTACAGCGCCCCAAAATACTTGGCGCCCTATGTGGTTACACTTAACGATCTTCCCAAAGTCTCACAGACGTAGAGTTACACCCATTGTAGCTTAAATATCTCTCTCCCTGCTTTAAAAATATATATATTTTTTTGCATACCAATGTATCGTTTCCTCAATTTCATAGGCAGTTCTAAAGACAATGATCTTCGCCCAATTCTCATATGCTGTTTTCACAGTTTAAAACTACTCGCATTGTTGGTTTTCAGTCCATCTGTTGGATCTGAAATGGGCGTATTCTAGTGTTTTGACTACACGTCTTTTGTCGTAAATTAACAATGTTGACAGTTTGTTAAAGCAGTTTACAATAATCGTGTTGTATATTGTTGTATTGTCATTTTAAAAGCCCATTCAAATCAAAAATACACTCACACCCAAGAAACTTAAAAATACTGCAGCAACTAAGAAAAAATAAATAAATAAATAATAAATATGAATATAATTACTAAAGGCGAACTTTTAAAGAGTAAGATCATTATAGTAGGAGTATAATAAAGTAAAGTTGTGGTTTTAGGAAAATGTAAAAAAAATATATTCAATAATATAAAAAAAAAAGCTTGCAAAAAATGCAATTTTATATTAACAAAACGTTTAATTAAATTAAAACTATGTATCCACTTCATTACAATTTTAAAAATATATGGATGCATTTCCGACTTTAGTTCCTGTCAATTTGTTTTTAAGAAAAATTTAATCCTTCAGTAAAAATAATTTAATGAAAATTATTTTTGATGAACTCTAACTAAACTAACTAAATATCAAAATTTCAAACTAAATTTTTAAAATGTAGGTGGTGGACGCAAGTAAATACACAAATTTATCTTAAAAAAATGACACAACTAGTTAATATTTCGTCGTTCATTCGGACTATGAATAGAATATTTCCATGTGTGCAAAAGTATTTTGAAAAATAAATAGAAATAGTGTTTTTCTTAAAAATTTCCGAAATACTTTTAACACAAATCAGTTGCTGTCATGAAGAAAAAATTCTTTCAAGGCTCTTCAGCAAAAAAAGAATAATAAATAATGGAAAACACGAAAAAATGGGGAAATATTTAAAAATTAATAAATGTGTGAACAAGATTCTGTTTGGGTCTACGATTTATGAGTATTTATTTTATTTTTATTCTTTCATCGTATTTCTTTAAAATTTAACATGATCCCAACATGAGTTTAAGTACGTACTTAAGCACTTTAGTTCCTGTGCGAGCGACTGAGTACTCAGAGTGATAGTGAGGTGATGAGGTTCATACGAAAATGGATGTGCTGAGAAATTGTATCCGCGTTCTTGCTGATGATTTAAAATGAGATTTTTGTTTATTTATTTAAACTTGTCAGCAAGTGAACATTAGATATCATAAAAATGAATTTTTTTCTCTCGATTGAAAAAAAAAACAAGAGAAATTTAAATTCTTAAGCGGCTTATTCGGCACGTGTAGCCAGATAAGCAACTTGTATTAAAGAAAAAGTCAAATTATCACAAGTTTTTAACTTCCAATGTTCCCTGTAAAAAGGGGAGTGGGCGGTAGGTCTACTTGTCACTATTGTACTTGTAGTATTCAATGAATTGTATGTATTCGTTCAGCTTTGGACGGTTATGTCTGTGACAGATATGCATTTTGTTTTGATACCATTGTTGGGATGAAATTTGAAAATATTTTCAATTTAATGCAAATAAATCTAGAAAACAAAGAGCAAAAACAATTATCTCCAGTTTTGATTTTTGACAATTTATTCATTTATTAATCTGACGGCAGCAGGCAGCAAACGGTCGTGTTTCTAGAAAAGTAAAAAGGGAGATATACAGACAGACAGATGGACAGACAATCATGTGTGATAAAGCGATTTGGGGTAATAGAAAGGATGTCATACAGAATTAAAATGTTATTAGAAATTAACTTGTGTGTAAATGACATTGAGTGTATGTCAATGATATTGTTTATTTATTTTACAATTCATTATTCTCCATTCACCTTCTCTCATTTCACAGAAGTGAAAATTACAGATAAATTTATTTCTATGAATATTAAAAAAAAAACAACTACAGGGACTTGAACTTTTAAAAGTGCGTGTTAACAACACGATTTTAAAATAACAAAATTAAAAGAATGGGAAAATAATAAACCATTCCTTCACCCTTAAATGCCTGGTGTATATTGAAAGATACAACCATTGAAAAAATTCCTGCGGCCACAGTTTTGGCTTATTTTTTATAAAACTGGTTCCATTTTGTTCAGAACATTCCTGTTATTCAGAAAAAAATATAGTGTGCTTATATCTACGAGAGAAAAAACAAAAATTGCAGTCAAAGTAAAAAAAAATATATTTTTCCAAAATTTACTAAATTTACTTATTTTAGTGTAATTTTTTAAAAACAAGTAATACTTTTTGATTAAAAAAAATTCTAAGTGGTTTCAAAATGTTTTCTGCAGTGAAATAAATTGGGTTGGAAAAAATCTGATAATCGAGCTTTAAAAAGAAAAATATAATAATTAATAATTGTACATAAATAAAGAATTTACAAAATAAACGCTTATCCATAATTAAAATATCTGAATATTACAAGCGTGGAATTTTATTCAAAATTACTAGCGAAACATAAATATTAAATTAAATTCTGAGTTAAATTCTTTCTAAGTATGGCTGAGTGCAACCATGTAAAATTGTACCATGTTATCTCCCCCAAAGTGCGCCAAAAAAGCAAAGTCATTGTCCAGCCAGTGATGCCAGAACTGCAGATGTATATGCATTTTGCAGTTTTTATACCCCAAAATTGCCAAAATGCAGATTTGAAGATTTTTGGTTTAAAAATGGGGATTTTTTAGCTCGGTGGAAATTTCTTTCCCTTGTCACTTATGTTTGTACTATTTCCATTTCTTGCATTGATAAACGAAACATATCAACCATTCATGGAAGAACCGTTTGGAAATATAGGATTTTAATTCACAAAAGATTACTTAAAAATTTGCATTGTCTTGACACATTTATAACGCCGGACTTATGTTATCTGATTTTACACGTAATAATATGCATATTTACTTATGTATAAATATCTTTGATAGTTTCAATATTTGATCTCTTCTAAATTTTTAATAAGACCCCTGATTAGTTTGAATAACATGCCAAGCAATTAACTTTTAATCTCTTGTTTAAAATAACAAAGATGTGAATAATCCTTAGTCTGAATTTACACGTTTCATCTTTTGATGCTCAACTTCTTTTCAATTCCCTTTTAAAGATGCCAATATAATCACACGCAGCAACAGGTTTCAACTTTTTACGGTTCAAAACAACAATAATTTTAATAACAGCAAATCATAGGAAAAAGAAAAGAAAAAATTACACGCAGCCATCGTTGTGCATATACCAACGAATTAAAACACAAAGCGTACTGACCGAGTACAGGCATCTCCGTACTAACCCCCTTTCTTCTCTCTTCCCTCACCTAAAAACATAGGAGTTGAGCATCAAAAGATGAAACGTGTGAAAGCAGACTTACTTATGTGTTGTTTATAGAACACGAGCGCCTTACTCGTCCGTTCAACTTACATTTAAAACACAAACAAAATTTAGAAATTTGTTTTTGTTTTATATTAAGAAATTTGTTTTTGTTTTAAATGTAAGTTGAACGGACGAGTAAGGCGCTCGTGTTCTATAAACTACACATTAGTCTGAGTAATTAAATTTGGAAAGATATTTTTAATGTTACAATATCCAAAAATTATCAGCCATGTTCTGAAAATCGCATTCGAGTGAAATCAAAATCGAACAAATTTTTAAAACTTTTCTTTGTTGAAAGTTCAAACAAAATATCAGTTTATACCTCTTACTTCGAGGACCACTTATAGATATTTACCAGAACTACTTTTAAAATTACCATCGATTTCAAATTCCAGAACATTGGCCGATTATTTTAAAGGAATTGTTCTATCTTTTTTTTAAATAAACTACATAAAAAATGTAATAAATGTGTTTTGAAGATTTATTGAAGATTTTTCAAATCATGGCGCAGATTTTGCAGTTTTTTTGATGAAAAATTATAGTTTTTTGCTGATTTTACCTCTTAAAGTTCTGGCAACAGTGTGTCCAGCAGCGCTATTCTGTAATTCGCTGAAGCTAAATCTCTTTCGCTAAATATCTATAAAGTTGATTTAACGATTTATGGCTACGAATGTTATTCTGTAACATGCATTGCTAAATTTAGCAATGCCATAAAAATTTAATTTGCCGCAATTTTAGTGTTTATTGTCATCGTTAAAATATTAAAATTTTGTATTCTCTATCGGCATGTTAGCGATCGAGATTTAGCTTAAGCTAAGAGAATTATATAATGTGGCTGCAGGCTTGCAGTTTTTTAAAATTTTGCATTGAAATTGCATTAGTGTCCAGTACCCATGTTCTGTAACTTTAGTGAGATCTTCTCGCATCGAAAAGATGTGAAACAAAATATTCCATCGTTTCTCAAAAAGTGCGTCTGTAACATATGTGGAAAACTATCAAAAGAGATTACGGCGTTACGTTATAAATATCATAACACTGCACTCGAAGCCGAAGTGACATTGCAAACGTCGAGGACGAACGTCACACGTATAGTTGACGGTGACCAAAATTTACAAAAATTGAAAAATTTTCTACGACGGTGGCGAAAATACAGCCGTCGGCCATGCCAAATAATGTAAAGTGCGACTTTAATGTTTGTTTTTTTTTAAACATTCGTATATTTTATAAAAATGTTAAAAGCGAAATTATTAAACAATAAAAAAATGTGCCAAGAACAAAATATTATTATTATTATTATTTGTATTTTTAATTGTTTTTTGTTTTAGAAATTTTTTCTCGCCCCATTTTTATTCGTGAGTTTGTTTGACAGTTCAAAGCTGGAACTTTTCTCACAAAAATGTTACAGATATACTTTTTCTGTAAATTGGCGAGTAATTTCCTTACGTGACAGCTGGTACTCGCCAAAAAAAAGTTACAGACACAGTTTAGTGAGAAAGACAGCTGTTTGTTTCAATATATGGCATTTTTGTTTCATTTCACACATTTCAATCGAAAATTTTCTCGACGCGAGAGTTACAGAACATGGGCACAGGTTGTGAAATACTAGTCTTGCGATTTTTGTATTTTTATCTTGTCTTTTTCCCTACTATTTTTTTGTTGTCATAAATAAAAACAAATACACCTACAGCCAACTCAAGTTAATAAGTGTGAGAATTACAAAACAGAATTGCAGAGTTGATGAAACTGAGTACCCCTCCACAATCTAATCATCTCTTTCACACATGAACTCAAGAATTGCTGCAACAAAAATTGCAAGTCTGGACGATGACAAACTTGTATCGATTAACGTTTTATGATATTTTGGAACTCAGCCTACCAACACAAATTAAAAAAAGTTTGAATGTGATAAAAATAAAATACAATACAATTGTACAACTAAATGTTATAAGAGCAGCTTAAGTATCCTACCCAGCACTTAGATACATTTTATTTACAACTACATTTGTAGCAACTTCCTAGACGCATTATCTTTCATACCTCGTAGCATTACGTTACACCAATGAAGTACTTCCACGTAATTCATATGTATGTAGCTCAGTTTACAAGAGCGCATAACAGAAAAAAAATCAAAGAGACACGAAAAATCCAAGATGAAATCTCAGGAAGGGCAGTTTTACAAATTTTAAGATTTGTGCGTGTTTGTAGAAATCACTTGTCAACTGTGTTATATTCAAACCTAAATGAGCCTGAATGAGTTCAATCTCGGCTCTGCCAAATTCTTTTTTCTTTATATAAATGCTTCTTCTTACACAAAAGGTGCTCTATAGTAAAATAAAAATGCTTTAAATGGGAACATCCTTTGTAAAAATGATGAATTACTGTAGTTGAAATGTAAGTAGTGTTTAACGAAATTTCTTATTACAATAACGTTACTTGGTAATTAAAAATTAACAAAATTAAATACATATATTTATTTTAAGGTAGACTGAACATTTAAAATGGAAAATGACAAATATTAAACACATGGTTGCAATATACGGAAAGTACGAATCAATTGCCACTTGAGTACTTGTCCTTTCCCTTTTTACCATTTTTAATAAGGAAATTCTTATGAGCAAAGGACCTTTCGTTTATATACACAGAAAGAAGTACTTAGCAGACGACCAAACAATCCAACTTAAAATTTTAAATAAAATAATACCTTTTCAATGGATGATAAGTAAATATTTTTGTGTAGGATAAATGACAAAAACACAACGGTCTTTGATTGGAATTTTGCAAGGCGTTTCGGAACTCACATGCGAATGCTTTAAAAATAAGGGAAACTCTAGAGATTTTAGAGAGTTTTGGTTTGTTTTTTATAATTTCTTTTTACACAAGATGAATAGTTTGAAATCCACAATTTTATTTATTCAGACTGAATGTCACAAAAATAATCCTGAGGCATAAGTATTCATAAAGATTTACTGTATGTGTATGTGTGTATCTACATTCTACATGCATTTAAGTGTAAATGTTTTGCAAGAGAGCATAACGAATAAGTGACACAAGGATAATCTCCTTCGCAGCCTGTTATGATGATGTTTATTTGTTTATTGTATGACATTGATGTTGTTGACATTTGTTTGTTGTTTGTCAAATACTATTTACCTGAATTTTTAAAATTTAAAAATAAGTACATGTACATATTCATATATATTTTAAATCCACAGCTAAATTAATAACGTGCCAATGATGCCAAAAAGATGCTTAGCAGGGAAAAACTTATTGAAAAATATTTTTTGAATATGAATTTTTAAAGATATACATTATGAATCTATACATATATGTATGTAATAAAGAAAATGTTTTTTAATATTCTTAAATACATACATACATTTATATCGTACAAATATAGATTTTTTTTCATAATTAGGCACATATGCTTTCTTAATAGTAAAAAGAATTTTTGTCAAAAGTTTAAATATAATGCATTATATTTGAAAAAAATTTTTTAATATCATGTTTATTTGAAACAAAATTTTACTGTTGTTCCAGAGACAAGGGAAACGATTGATGCGCAATTCACTCAAATTTGAGTTTTATGAGAGAAAAATTCTGATTTATTAGTAGTCGACACCCATTGCCGACCACAGCAAATTTTGTAAGGTTTTTTTTTTTTATTTTTGCAACAAAATTAAAACAAACTTTATTGGTGAAATAATTTTCTTAAATAACATAGTTATTTATTTACCTTTTCAAGTTGGCTCATACACAATTTTTTTTTTTTTTTTTTTTTTTGAAACATGCACACGTGTCCTGAAGAATACAAAACTTGGCAAAAATACTCATATCACTTAAATTGTATAATTACAAATAGAGAGATGAGTAAATTTTCTTGACAAAATTTATGCTATTTACGAAATTAACCCTTAAATGCGCAACGTCTTGTATCTTAATGAAAAAAATATATTAAACGTAAATAAGAAAAAAATTAAAAACTGCGTTTTTATTTTTTCAATTTTTTGTTTTGTTGTAGTTTTATTAAGGAAAAACTGGTTGTATCTTATGAGATACACTGCGCACTCCACACACAAAGAGAAACGCATAAACAATGAAAGGATTTTTTAAGTGCAGTTTATTTTTAATATGAATAAAATTAAAAATTACTGTGATTGTATTAAATGTAATTCAAATTCATTTAGTTAAATTTAAATAAACAAAACTAGGACCACGAGGGGAGTTAGGGGGCGATTGCTGCCACTCCGAAACTATCCAACAGAATTTAATCAAATTTTAAACATAGATAGATCCCTACTTATATGTATACATTAGGTATACATTTTGTAAGAAATACGATCACGAGGGAGGAAGGTGAGAAATATCTGCCTGTCCAAAACTATCTAACAGATTCGAATGAAATTTAAATCAAATAGATCCCTATTTAGATAGGCACATAAGCTATGAATGTTTTACAAAATTGGACTACAATAAGGGGGAACGTAGTAGCAGACGCCGGGTATCCGCTAGTTCTAAATAGATCTAATATCTTAAAGATTATAATAATGCCACTGACCTATCATTATTATTTGACCAATAGTCTCTTGAGTTATGTAGGTTTAAATATCTCATATTATGTAAAATACCAATTATCTTTCGCAATTCTAAAGCATTGAAGGAACATCTTTTATAGCAAATCGCAAAGTTTCCTAAATTATACAATTTTCCAATCTCTCAGGTAATTAGTAACGACAAGCCTGTTACGAAGTAACTAATGATTTGATATCATCAGGCAGAGAGCTATCGCCATTTAACTCTACTTCCTGACTGACGAATTGCATATTACCCTGTTTTTTAGATATTTTTTTCAATTGCAGAAGCTTTTGGATCGAGGAAAACATTTTGAAATTTTGAGGAAAGTAAATCAAATGACGTTGGACTTGATGGAAAGTCCTGTGAGTGAATTGAGCACTGATTAGCTGCCGACTCTTGTAAGCTCGCAGTTGAGAAACTGGATGCCGTAGGATTTGATAATAAACTATTTCTGGAAACGCGGGATAGGACGAAGGTATCCGTTCTCAAATTTGGTACTAGGGTATTTGAGGTACAAAATTGTACGTGGCCAGGATAAAGAAGGGTACTAGCCTTAGCAAGTATTTAGCGTGCAGCTACAGGAAAATGTATTGGGCTTGAGAACAAATTATCATCGTTCATAAATGCAATAAACGAGTCATGAATTGACTCTAACGATATTTTCCGATCCTTTCTCCGGATCAAAGTCATTATCAATCAGGACCACATTTTAATTTTTAGAGGAAACTATTTTTGGAATTTAAATTTCATCGTCACTATTTTTATCAGGAAATTCTGCGCTGTTTCAAGAAATGTTACATATTTTATCATTTGCCATTTTGGATCTACCAATACGTCTGAACGCATTCATATTCATATCGTTTCCTAAAACGCAAAAGGCCCTAACTTACCATAAATTAAAGATAGACTTTTTCATTGATTCTGATGTATTGCATCAACACAAATGTCTTTAAAACATTTTAGTATCTTTCGACCAAAATTTGCAATTGTATTAGCAAAAAACAAAAGGCCCTAATTACAAAACATTATATGGTAAACACTAAAAGGCCTAAATAAGAGTTTCCATAATGTGTAACATTGTCAATTTTCAAAGCAACTGGTAGATTTTACAAGAAAAATAGAAGACAAATAAATTATAAATAGTTTAAGGCAATACTTATCCTGTAAAATTTTCAAAATGTTAGATAGGACCTTTTGCATTTAAGGTGACGATATTTGTAATTATAATTAGAATAAAAATAATTAAAGTAGCGAGCGAAAAGAACTTATGTCAAATGACTAAACAAGAAGAACACACAATACAAACAGTCTACATAAAACAATAACAGCCAACATTCCTAATTTGTGTGGAATGCGCAATGTGTCTTTAAAGATACAACCACTATATACGATTTTTTGACGAAAGTATAAATCAGACCGCATTGAAAATTTCTGTATGGTTTAAGAACACTATTTTAATCAACATATATTTTTCTGGAGTAAATTCGTGAAAAAATAATGCAAATAAAATTGGGTAAAACTTAGCTTCATTTATAAAAGTACGAATTTTGAAATTTTGAATCTACGGCTCTGTATTTTTCAGAAACGATCCATTTTTGATAAAAAAATTAATCCAGCATAAAAGGAAAAAGTGTTGTTAGTGGTAACCATCAAAATTCTTTTAGTTTTTTTAATAATTGTGCAAATAGCAGCAGTTTTATTGGTTGTATCTTTAAAGATACAATGCGCATTTAAGGGTTAAGAACGAAACAAAAGAAATGCCGACTACTACTTACTATTGTTTTATTCTTCAAAGGTAGATTTCTACACTGATATCTCGACGAATAAACCTATATAAGGGCAAATGGAAACCAAATCGTGTTCATTTGAGACCAATTCTTATACATCCAGGTATGTAAGTTTTACGTTCAATTAAGTTATCGTTATAATGTCAGTATGTATTACATTTTTTAACGTTATTTTTTTAATATTTTATATCAAATATTTTGTAAAATGGTTAAATAATAGCTGTTTTATCCATAAAAAAACAATTTAGATTTAAAAATTTCCATACAATAATATTAATAATAATATTTATTAATAATATTGTTACGTTACTGCCTTTCAATAACGTTTTGGTTTATTTCCTTTATAATAAACCGTTTCGAGTTCTTTATTGTAACTTTAATAAAATAAATAAAACACAAACACTTTCCACACTGTTTACAATTTACACAACTTTATTTAGTACAAAGTCTTTTTAACAACCGTAATTTGTAGCTTTTATTCACAACCAACTATAGTTTTCTCCACGTTATACGTTATTGACAAAGTCTGAACTTAGAATGATCTTATTACGCTAGTCGCCGCTAGTATTTATACTGCAATTTGGTTGCCTAGAACATTCGAAATGTTTTTCGAAGGTTCGAGGCTTTACTATTCACCACACTTTAAATTGATTCATGGCAGCACTTATGTTTACATAATTTTACCTCTTATACTTAAGCCTTTTTAACGGTCATTTCTAGGGCTTTATGCACATTGGGATTGAAGTGTACTAAATTATAACTATTTCTAATAACAATGTAAACTAGTAAAATTACTTTTGAATACAAGACAACTAATGAATCCAAGACAACTAATAAATACAAGATAACTAATTAATACAACTAATTCTTAACTAATAATTACAACTAATTCTTAACTAAAGTTACTTTCGTAACAATATTTAAGCGAAATAACTAGTTTTACACATTTTTGAAAAGCTTGATAGTTTCTCGATGTGGAATTATATTAAATCTTTTAGTTTCCAAAACTTTGTAAACTTGAAATGCAGTTGAATAAAATAGTACTGAAGAATATTTATAATTTTTTTAATTACAAAGTACTTCAACAGTTGAAATTATAACTGGCTACAGGGATGGTTAATGTCACTGTATTACACAAATGAAGATTCAAATATTCTCATAACCATCTCTTAAATAAATTTCGAATGAAATTACAATAATAATAATTATTTCTTGAACCTGTACATATTTTCCAGACCTAAAAGAGCGTAAGCAACAAGGAGTTTAATGAAATTTTTACACTTTCTTATCTGAACGACGTATACCATAAAATTATAAAACTTTGGATTTTGTTATTAATTGTGAAACAACACATCTTCCAAAATGACAATAATTCGTGGAAAACACTACAATTTTCATAAAATCTTAGCTCTGGTCCACATTTTTTAGTATTTTTATCCGATCAAAGTCAATTAGCCACTGTTCGAAGCGTAATACAGAAGCCCTTCAAACAAGACATTTTAATTGAATTGATGGAAGAAAACTTGAGCTCTTTTTAGGCTCTGGCATGCCAAAAACATAAAAATCAAGTGAAATTGTTAAAAAAAATGTCTAAAAGTTTTAAAATGACTAACTGTGTAATATAAGCGGATAAGCTTAAATAACTTGGATATACACTATTCCAGATTTCCTACAGGGTATTGTGAAATAGGGGCATAACTTTAATATGTTTGAGCTTACTTTAAGCTCAATAGATGCAGCGTAACGTAATTTTTCATGT
Organism: Pollenia griseotomentosa; assembly: GCA_963931875.1. Classification (NCBI taxonomy): domain Eukaryota; kingdom Metazoa; phylum Arthropoda; class Insecta; order Diptera; family Polleniidae; genus Pollenia; species Pollenia griseotomentosa. Next base: position 258,724,036 of record OZ007560.1, on the reverse strand, counting down.
CACACGTTTTAAATAGTTTTAGTCTTGGGATTTAAACTAAAACTAAATTTCAGGAACATTAACTTAAAGAAATAGTTATACAAATTAAAAAGACATCGTATTTTTTATGTTCTATTATCAAATAACTTCTGTAGCACACCATTTCATGAGTGTGAGTATTTGTGAGGCTTTGCAAATGTTTTCAGAGTAAACGTATGTGATAAACAAAATTTTATTTTAGAGCACGTGTGATCAAGAATTTCATCATATTCGTATTTATTGTTCGCTTTTATTAATTAAAAATATCGTACAGGACGCCTTATCTACAAAATTTTAAATTTTTTCATTGCCTTTACTCAACATCTAAAAGAAGTCTTATAAACTCTGTTACTTTATACCCCTCGAAGGTGATTTCACTTTCAAACACAACATTTTTGTTGTCTTAGTTTATTTATTTTATTCTTGTGAAAAATCTCTCACATTTTCAATGTTTGCATTTGCTCAACAGCATTTGAACACAAATCCTTTGCGTGAGTCGGTTTTCCAAGCAGAAAAGTTGTCGGCGTCGACTTTGTTCAACAGAAATAAAATAATCCGGCGCATGTGTGGCTGTTTGTTAGACCAAATATTTAGGAAAAAAAACAAACACAGTATAAATATTTATATTTACATGTGTATTTACTTTTAGTTGAACATTTTGTTAACATCATTAAATTTATTTCCAATTAAATTTGTTGAAATTATGTTTTTCTGAACAAAAACTGTACGTGTAATATTTTTATTGTGCTCTGGGCAACACAGTTTTAATGAATTCAACAAAAACAATAATTACTTACTTTAAGTTCTAAATAAAAAAAATAAATAAATAAAAGCGGTATAGTTTATGACGAGCCGATGGTCAAGATTAACATTACCCAGTAAATTAACTTTGTTTTGTAAAACCCGTGCAAACACACTAAATATTTCACACAATACAAACAATTCCCTTTGCAATCACAACTATAGCGGAAGTCCAATGAAATAAAATACACTTGGAATCTATTAAAAATGATCGGAGTCAGCTTTACTTCTAAAAGGAGTTTAATTTAAAGAGAACGAAACTTTTGAGTGTGACTTCACTTTGATTGAAATCACTAGATTCGATTGCAACTAAGTCGATTGTAATTAAGTTTGATTGCAATTAATTATAATCAATTTCAATTTATTTGAACAAATTTACTTTATTGCAAATTAGAAAATTGATTTTATGAAATATATTTAATATATAAAAAAATTATGTAGTTGTGCTGCTAGATGGGTACAGAGTGGGGTCAAAATTAATTATAAATGTTACCGCAATGAATAAAAAAATTCTTAAAAACTTTATATTTTTATTATTATATTAAGTCCGTCTCTCCCTTTTCTCCTGGCAATAGAACAACAACAATATATATTTATAAATTTTTTTTTTAATGCATAAATTTGACGAGGTTAAGTGGACGCTTATTGAGCTTAAAGTGGGGGCAAAAAGGAAATTTTTTTATATCAAATTAATTTGGTTTCATCATGAACGCAAATAAAACACATGTTTCAATATGGTCACCTGCAAAAAAAACTATTTTTAACCGACAATGTTTAAAAGTTGTATGGTTAATGACCAAATTGAAAAATGTGTATTCTCTGGATGTCGTATGCAAAAAAATCCACATTCTATTTGTTAAATATTTGTTAAATATAACATATACACAACATAAAAAACTTGTAAAATCTACAAACAATTACTTCACTTTAAGGCCGTTACACACTATCCCACAAAGACTTACGTATTTTTTTAAAAAACATTAGCAACTTATCATGACAGGGTTGTATTTTCGTAAATTACAATAAACTTTGTGGGATAGTGTATAACGGCCTTTAGCAGTACAACGACAGTATTTAATTCTTCGACAGGAAGTAAACCTAACACAACAGTGACCTCTTTCAAGTAAATGATCATAAAGGCCATGCCAGATAAAACTTTTGCTTCGCGTTGCGTTAGAAAATCGCTTTGACATCTAAGATGAAATATACATACTTACACCGAACATGTCACATAAAGTACTTTTAACGCAGAGCGAAGCGAAAAGTTAGGCCACTCTCATCTTTTTGCGCGCTTTGACAATCTGCTAGTATAATTTTTTTTATTTTTTTTTAACACAATGCGTGAGTGTTGTCAAAGTTTTTATTATGTCATACACCTTTTGCTTTACGCTTTTCTGTACAAGTAAGAAAAGCCACGCAAAGCGAAGAAGTTGTATCTGAAACGGCCTTTATGCAGTAGTTCTTCTCTCTCTTTCTCTCTCTCTCTATCTCTGTCTTTCTCATTGCTTGTTCTTCATTTATCATAATTGTTGCATAAAGTCTTAAATTTCAACCAGAGACTTTGAATAAAACCAATTTTAAATCAATTTGGGTGCAAAAATGTTGCAAATATGGCATTACCAAAGCAAAATTAATTAAATTTCTTAATGAAAAAAAAAAGAAACAAATAACAAAATATCTTTTTTTTGCGACGTGGTCAACATAAACAAACAAAAGTATTTTAAATACTCGGAACTGCTAAAATAAACCAAAGAACTTGATAAAAAAAAAGTCCTGGAGGGAAATTTTGTGCAAAAAACTAAAATAAAAAATGTTATGCAAAAAAATAGAATTAAATATACAGAATTTCATTTTCATGTTTATAAACACACATGCATAAATACAAACATACACACATACCAACTTATATACATAAATATACAAACAGAAACTCTGTAAGAGTGCGATGTTCTCATTTGTTTACATGGACTTGTTTATGAAATAAACTACAACAATTTAATTGATATAAAGTGACCACAATATGTTGGTCTAAATTCGCAAAGAGGTGGTTAAGCAGGATGATAAAATTGTTTACAGCAACTTTAAAATGTTCTATTTATTTTGCAAGTACTGGTAAGATGCGTTGTGTATAAAAAGAAATAATATTTACATTCTACTGCACCGAAACTTGTGTACTGTTCACTTTCAAATAACTTCTCGGTTTGTTCTAAAATTTTGCAATTTTAGAAAAATGCTACTTGAGTATTGGATTATTGAGATTTTTTTTAATTTACTTTTATTAAAATTTTTATTTTTTTATTAATAATTTGTATTTATTTACTGAAAAAGGCAATATTCCAGCTATTGCAGTAGTTTTTAAATATTCACTTCAACTAAATGTTAAGCACATTTGTATGCCCACAGCACACTAGTGGAGAGTTTGTGCTGGTGTCAGTCACACCTTAAAATATTAACCCTAGCCCTAACTTTAAGTATTCCGATCGACTCAAAGTCGTTTGCTGAGTCTATTTAACGATGTCCTTTCCACCTGCTGACTGTCCAGTAAAACCTTGTCCGCAAATGACTGGTCGCAATTTGGAGATAATTTGATGAATTTGGTACAAGCCTACTGACAATAGTGAGAATCGGTTTACAATTTCCCAGAGCCCCCATAAAAGCTTGTTTCCGGAATAGGTCTTTGTGCCCATAAGTCATCTTATTATATTGATATTTAAATTTAATTTAATACAAACTCATTTGGTTGCAATCTAAATCATTTTACCAAATTTGATTGGAATCGCTCCAGATTTGACCATAGCCCGCATACTACTCCCGCAAATTGGTTTAAATGTCATAACTTCCCTAAGAATATTGGTATTGATAAAAAAATTGGCGACAATAAGATTTAGGATAGCTTCTATGTCGCTACAAAACGTTGCGCTGCTAGGTCCAAATGCCACAGGTCCAATATAATCCCCTCATAAGGATGAAGATATTTAAATCTCTTAACCTCATAACATAATTTTGTTCTGGCGGGTCCATGATTGCCATCGGTCCCAAATAGGGTACACTCTCGAAAAGTTGTTCCTAAATACTGTGGAATAGTAGTTCACCTATTCTTTCTTACTTGTTGTTATTTAAATAAATTCTCCGACAATTAAATCAACCTTTCGAGATCGGCGATTTTCGGTCCCGAACAGTAACTATTTATCCATCCTAATTCTATCTTCTAAATTTTTTTATTTAACAAGAACTTAGAGTTAGAAAATTTTAGGAGTGGACTAGTAATGGGATCATTAGCGTAACTCGTTAGAGCTTTAGGCGTACTAAAGTGTGGGCTTTATATGGGGCCTATGGTAAGTTACCGAACGATTATAACCAAATCTAGTAGTATTATTTCTAGCCATATAGAAGGAGTTTGTTCACACAGAAAAAAATCAAGGTAAAATCGTCGAAAACACGGTTGTTTTTACCCTTTTCGGTGATGATTTTGCTTCATAGTTACTTCATGTTAATTTAACATGATTTTACAATAACTTGCGAACAACATTTTTTCTTTTCAAATAACTATAATTCATGTTAATTTAACATTGCAGTAAAGTTAGAGCAAAATGTCATTTATATTGGAATAACAATCCGAATCACGTTGAATGCAAGTTATTTTAAGTTGAAACAACGTGAATTTCATGTAGAATCAAATTGGTTTGAGTGTGATATAACAGTGAGAAGAAGCTTCGGAGACAACATATGCATTTATTTAAGAATAATTCTTAGATTATTTCTATTCCCCTTTGTTAACAGAAGCATCAGCAGAAAACTTGATGCATTTACTATTTAACTAAATCATTTTAACTAAAAGAATACGGGAATTGTATTCTTTTTATAACATATTTTAAACATGAAAATAAAAAAATTTATGTTTTTCTTTTCATAGTGTTGTTTTTTTTTCTATACAAAACAAGTAAAACAGGTTTTTATTGTTTCAATATTATTCAATTTTATTTTAACATTTTTCATTTAAAATAAACATGAAACCAAGATAATTTTAAATAGAGTCGATACATAAAAACAGGTTTTTATGGATTCAATATTGAACGATGTTATTTTAACAGTAAATAATGTTAAATAAACGTGATAAAAGGTTATTTGAATATTTTTCACTTAAAATTAATATGAAATAATTATTAATTTAAATAAAGGGCATTCTTTCGCAGAAATTTACTATGATTCTCAATCAACATTTCGCAATGTAAATTTAACATTGGTATTTTTTTCTGTGTGAGCAAAATTTAATTACAATTGATTTATTCCGCCACCAATTAATGTTAGTTATTGGTGATTGTTTCACATTTGGATTCATAACTCTTTTCCCACGGACATGGCTAATCGGCTTAGACTTTTTAAGTACCAAAAATAATTGTTTACCTTATGGGGTCATAGATGAATATTAAAAAAGTTTCACACGGAAATAACACTAGTGGTGGAAGGTATCAGAATGAAAATGCGTTTGTTTGTGTTTTTTTAGTCCCTATTACTATTGAACGGAGTTTTTTTAATTTTTACGGTATTTTTCTGACTTCACCGCGCTTTCATAGGTTACAAATATTTGTAAAATTCTAAGTGGACGCCCATACAAAGACAATATAAATCTACGTTTATCTAAAGAATAGTAACAGTAAAAGTCCCCAAATTTGTTAAAAATTGCTTCATTATCAATAAACAATATCTGTATTAAACAAGATTTTTTTTTTTTTCAATGTGGCTAGCGAAGGACAATGGATTGAGTTTGCTTTTGAATTTCCCGCATCTTAACTGAAAGAGCACGCAGCTCCTGTCAAAATGCAGCTGTCAGTTTCAATAAGCTGTATGGTTTAGTATGTGTTTGGCAGCCATTGATAGCAGACAATCTCGTGATTTAAAAAGAAAATGAAACTAAGTAAATTGTTGGAGCTCATCAAGCATTCCAAGCCAAAAAGTGACTATTTCTTGTTTTTAAATCTGATAACGACTTGACTTCCACAATGAAATCATCCTCCGAAGTTAATATTATATACCTATTTTTATGACCTTGACAAAACTTAATTTCTTGGAAGGGTTAGAAAATTGGGGAAACGTTGGCCGAGGTAGTCTCACAACTTAAAAAAAAAATTATGATTTTTTATCCACGAACCTGTGTTTAATTAAAAATCACGGACTTATTGGCCCGCCATCGTATTACTAAACTTATCATTACAAATTAATAAATGTGATCTACAATTTCATTCAAATTGTTGCTGTTGTAGACTTATTTTTTTTTTTTTTTTTTTTTTTTGAAGACTTCAGTTACGTTTTTGAATTAAAAATAATAATCTGAAAACAGAACATGACAGTAAAAAAAAACCAAATCTGTTGATTTCATTGTGAATGAGGCTTTAAAGGGAAAATTAAAAGTGTATTAAATTGCAAAATTGGGATAATAAAAAAATTCTCATACAAGATAAAAGTATAAAAAATTCAATTAAATAAATAGTTTTAATGTAAACTGACTATATTTTAATTAAATACTGAAACGAAATCAACAAAAATTAAAACAATTAAATATAAAAAAATTTGTTTTAACTTTTGATTTCCCATATTGTTGAAAAAAAAAATCAAACAAAAATGTGAAATTGAAATTCTAAGAATTTTTTTGTTTATGATGGCTGAAATCTACGGCATCGAATTGATTTAAAAAATATCTATTAAGTGGCTATAAAATAATTTAACAATCCACAAATCCACGTAATAATAGGTCTGTATGTTTTTTTTTCAACACACACACAAACAGAGTTGTGTGTTTTTGTTAATAATTACTTTTGAACTATAAAAAATTTAACAAAAACAGTAAAATTTATAAACGGAAGATTAAAATCGCCCATTAACAGTAAATAAATATTTTACAGAATTCGAAACAACAATTAAAAATATCCCGTCGGAAGGGAATCGAATAAAAACGAAATGTTTTTTTAATTTCATGTGAAAATGTATAAATTAAAATAAATAAATTTACTGCTTTGAGTATCAAGTGCCAAAGAAATTAAATTTAAAAAAAAAATGCAACTATAATGGGATATTTTTTAAACCGTAACACCCTACACCGCCAATAAATGTGAGTTTAGAACTAATAAATATGACATTAAAGTTAATACGAATTGAAGTGTTTCAAAAATTCCTCTAACCTCTACGATTCTCTTCAAAGAAAATAGTTTTTTTTATCTCATTTTAAACAAATCATAAGTATAGCATTTTGCTATTTTCCGAATTTAGAACAACTTTTACAGAATACAAGGACGACAATATTTTTACTTAGTCAATTCTTTGCTATGATTAATTTTTATCGGAGTAAAACTTTTCCAAAATTAAATACGGTCCTTTCCACAGGAAAGTCTACTTTTTGTTAAAACTGTTTTTCAAACAATAATTAAAATGTTAATTAATTTTTTTGTATTTTGGGGAAAAGCGCAATTTAGTGAAATAGAGGAAAAATTTAAACAACAACGGTCTAAAATACAAGATTAATTCCATGGTGGCGTAACATGACACTTCTGTGGAAGTGCCCATATATTTTAAGGTAGATCCAACTTGTAAAGAAAAATAGTGACCCTATGCTTCAGTGGGACAGAAGAAGAAGATATAGAAATATAAAAAGGAAAATCACATTTACGTTCAATTTATACGGGTGTTGCTCAAGGTTCAGTTTTAGGACCATTATTGCTTTCAGTGTATATTAACGACTTATTTTCCATTCTTGATTCAAGAACATGCGAGGTTTATGCATGTGCTGATGATATTCAAATCTTATTTTTTGATTCACAATCTTCTGCAAATCTACAATATGTGGTAAACAATACCTTGAGTTTGGTTAAGGAATGGATGCAATCAAATTGTCTTCTGATTAATTTATCAAAGACAAATGTCATGGGCTTTGGAGGATTGGTTTCTTCGCCTTTTCGTATTGAAATTGGTGGCCAATTTATAGACTGGGTTGAGAAAATGCGAGTTTTAGGAGTGTTACTTGACGATAAACTGTCATATACCTCTCACATTAAGAAGGTAATTTCTAGTGTTAATTTTACTCTTCGTCGTTTATACTCACTTAATGTATATTTACCATTTCAGATAAGGTGTAAAGTAGCCCATGCACTTCTTATGTCGCAGATATCTTATTGTTTAGAAATTTATGCTTGTGCCTCTTACGGTAATATTTGTAGAGTTGAACTTTTAATAAATAAAGTCATTCGATTTGTATTTAATCTAAGAGTTAGAGATCATATTACAGCCCATGTAATCCGATTCTTGGGTTGCAATTTTTCTGATTTTCTAACCATTAAAATTCTTATGAGTTTTTACAAATTTATTAAGAATTCAACACTTTCGTTTTTCGTTCGACGCTTCGGATTTATGCATTCTCCAAGAAATATGCAAACTTTTATACCCAGAATTTATAACTCGTTTTTTGAAAGGTCGGTCCTTGTAAGGGTTGCCAGAGTGTGGAATCATTTGCCTCCTGTACTAAGGAATTATCGTTTGTCTCCTAATAGCTATCATAAAGCTTTAATTGAGTACTTCATTACCATCGTAAACAATGTGATCTAGTTTGGCGTTATATTTATTGATTATATTTGTGTTAAAAATTGTTATAAATTGATGCCATATTATATTAGTAAAAAAATATTTTTAGATTATTAATATAGGGTTCCATATTAAACTTAAAAAAAATTTCTATTGTAATATTATGGTTTGGCCATGAAGGCTTTTATTATTACAAAATTTTTCAAATAAAAAAAAAAAAAAAAAAAAAAAAATCGACAGCCATTTTTATATCAATACCACGTATGTATAGGTTTACCGATCTTTTCAAAATCACTTTCTGAGTCAATATTACGATGTCCATCCGTCCATCCGGTTGGCTGGCTGGCTGTCTATGTAATCCTTGTGCGCAAAGTTCAGGTCGCCGTTTTAAAGATACTTCATTAAAATAACGACCTGACTGCTAATTGACACATGGAATAAGCAAAGTTTTCTGGTGAACGGAAAATGTCAAGAATTTCTACGCTAATGGCTAGTGAAATTTTATTCTCCTCCCAGTGCCAACATTCCATGAATTCTTTGCTACCGTTTTACACACACCTATAGTTGAAAATATATATGTATTTTTTATTACAATTTTCTTCTTTTTTTTTATAACAAATTGGCAACAATCACTTTAACGATAACTACTATGTGATGACAACATGTTGTGCGGGAAGGTCCAAAAAAACCATAAGTCCCATATACCCCCATCCTAAAATTTCTTACAGGCAAAAAATCTCATGAGATCCCATGGGTCCCAAATAGGGTACACCCTCGAAAATTTGTTTTTAAATACTTTAGTGTAGGGTATCATATGGTCGGGCTTGACCGACCCTCAGAAAGTAGGATCGTTCAAGCCCGTTGATATTGTTGATATAATTACAGTTTTTTATTTAACTATTGTAGAAACCAGTGTGTAACTTTTTAGTAACTTTGAATTGTAATACGATTTTAAATTTTCTTGTTTACAATTAATTTGTATTTTTTCATAATACTTATAAAAATATTTATATTTATATGATAATAAACTGGCAAGTGCACGGCCTAAAAAACTCGACTGGCAACATGCCTTTGCAAGTTGTTTTTTGCATTTTGTTTTTTCTTAACCTACTTACAACTACAATTAATGTTGGAAGAATTCCATTCAATTGTAGTGGGGAATGTAAGAAGAGATAAACTCACTGTTTATTGTTGATGTTTTTGTTTAAACTTTGATATTGTTACAACTAGAGCTGTTGCTTATGATTCTCATACGCTTAACAGTTTTATTTGGTTTAATATCTTTAGTTTTTCCAAAATCTTTATGGATGAAGTTTCCTGATGATCTGGCCTAAGCAACCAGTGAAATGCGCATAGGAATAGCTAGTTGATGGGAATCAACAACAAATTCCAAGTGTTTTTATCAAGAATAAAAACTGGGAATTAAGCACAAATAACAAAATCTTTTAAATTAAAATTTTGTATTCCCAAAAATTACTTTTGATAATCTATTTTTCTAAGTTAATCAAATTGTATTCTATAGATTATAAAATTTTCGAAAAAAATAATTTAGTTTTTCAAAAAAGTTAGATAAAAGTTCCGTTTTAATAAGAAGAAATGTTAAGCAAAAATATTTCATATAGTTTCATTAAAATTTTGTTATTTTTTCTCTCATGTAGGATGTAGGGTGCATTGAATTCATGCCTAGAAAAACGGCAATAAAATTTTTCCAAAAATGTTTTTATTTTCTTAGTTTTATGGCCAACTTAATAACGTTGGTCCAACAAACAAGATCAGGTGTAAATATTAAACGGTCAAATTAGTAAAATTAGTTTAGTGTCACGAAAAAATACAACAACAAAAAGACACCAACAATAAAAAAAAAAAAAAAATAAAGTAAATAATAAAAAGTAGAAATTAACTATAAAGGCCAGTAAATTAATCTTTGACCGAGAGGAAAAAAAACTCATAAAATAAAAATTGTTGGTCATAAAATAACACAATAAATACTTGAACAAGTATTAAAGGCGATACACTTCATTCTGTGTTCAAGAAAGCAGAGGGCAGCAAAGTGCGTAGGTCATCAAAATTTGGCGTTTATTTAATAGACGTAGATTCCTGAAAACAATTGTGTTTTGTTCTATAGTTACGAATATTCGTGTTATGTCTACTGTTATTGTTGCTTTTAGAAAACGATTCAAGTTTGTCAGATAATTAACTTTTATACATTTTTATAACAAGATTAAAAGGAAATGTTGTAAAACGAAATCTTAAGAAATTACTGTCATGGCAAATATATTAAATTACTTAGACAAAAAATTAGACCAAGTACCAACAAACCACAAAATAAAAATTGTTTGCGTTTAAGAAAACTATTAAAGTGATGTAAAAAATTCAGGTATGTAATAGAAAACGATTTTGAAAATATGGGGCATATGGTAAATAATAGACCGATCTTCAAGAAGTTCGAAAGTGTAATTTCTAGACACATAAACCATGACGTGCCAAATTATTTCTTACAATAGCATTGTTTATTACGGTTTTAGTTGTACTAAACTGTTTTCCGAGGATAGGCTTTATATGGGGCTTATAGTAAATTATGGACCGATCTTTAAGAAATTTAACAGAATTATTTCTAATCATGTATTAAGTGTTAAATCTTATATCATTCCGTGCATTACTATCAATTTTTTAGGGTCGTGGTTCCACATTTTGATTCATAACTCTTATCCTACTAAACCGATTATGCTGGATTTCAATCCTAAACTGCTAAGGATAACAAGAACCAAGTTGAAACTAATATTTTTCTTTTCGTTTGAGTTGTTTAAAAGTGAGCGTGTTTTCAAGAGACAGACATTGCCGAATCGACTTAGAATTACTCAAGGAGCCAGAATACATATATTTAATTAATAGGGTCAAATATGAATAGTAAGTATACCTTCAGTCACCACCAGTTTCAGTGGAGGGTATAAAAAAGATTAACCTTCAATGTATGTATGAATGTAAAAAAAACCAAAATGTTTAAACTGAAAAAAATTATTTTAGAAAAACTAAAGATATTAAACCAAATAAAACTGTTAAGCGTATAAGATTCATAAGCAACAGTTCTACTTGTAACAGTACAAAAGCAGTATAAACAGTGAGTTTATCACTTCTTACATTCCCCACTACAATTGAATGGAATTCTTCCAACATTAATTGTAGTTGTAAGTAGGTTAAGAAAAAACAAAATGCAAAAAACAACTTGCAAAGGCATGTTGCCAGTCGAGTTTTTTTAGGCCGTGCACTTGCCAGTTTATTATGAAAAGTAATTTTTGGGAATACAAAATTTTAATTTAAAAGTTTTTATTATTCGTGCTTAATTCCTAATTTATATTATAAAAAATAAGAGGGGTCATAAAATTTTTTTTTTGTTTTTCTTTCCTCAACTAAACTCGAAGTGGGAACTCACGATATAAAATTCATGTCTTCCGTAAGCAAAACTTTTACTTTCTCCCTTACAAACCTGGTTCGTTACATTACTTCATTTTTTATTGTGTACAACCACGTGACAAAGTTTTTGATCGCTGTTGCAAGACACACGCGACATGCATAAGTTATGATTTAAAAACAAAAACAGAAGAAAGATTGACATACATAAATTTGAATTTCTTGTGCTCTTAACCATTTTACACACTCATAATCGGTTTAATTGTTGCTCTGAGCCAGGACATCCCTTTTGCTCGGCAACTTGTAACTTTTTAAATAAATGTTATTTTAAATATGCAGTAATTTATTCATCCATTTATGTTTCATGTACTTTTTTCAATCACAGTGTTGTTGTCATCTTCATTGTTGCAGCTTATGATGTTGGTGTTGTCTTCCAAAAGACAACTACAGCTAATTCAATTTTATGCTCTAAATGACTCATCCATGTGTAGCACATCTTGTAGCAGCAACAACTGTTGGATACCATTGCAAAACTAACACTAGCACTGCTACTGCTGCTGGTGCTGCTTAAATTCGCTCTAGTTACTGCAGCACTATTTACTATTGTTACAAGATACAAAATGCTGTTCTTTTTTTCTTACTTCATTTATTCAGTGTTTGTTAATGCTGGTTTAGTATCTGCTGTTGGTTGGAATGTTGTTTACAATTAAGGAAACTCTTAAGTAAATGGCAATGACAAGAACTTTTAAACAAACTCCAGGATACTGAAAACTCACATTCACACATTTAATACACATATGTATGTACATTTGTTTTTAGATTAACATGCATATGTTAAATACATTTATGTACATGTGAAAAATATCTGCAACAAGAATTGCAAGCAAATTGTCATAACTCTTAAATTGAATTTCTTAACCTTTTTCACTTTTCAATTTTACATGTAATTTCAATAGAATTTAATATTTTTGATTCCGATTAGACAATATTGGTAATGGAAACGTGTAGAACGGTGAACTACGACTTGTTCTGATCTTCTCACAAATGTCTATGCATAAAATGGAAAAATGTACTCGTTACATATTTACATAATAATGAATATCTATTAGATAGTGTTGGAATACACACACACAAGCACTTTTATGTATGTGTTTTGCATTTGTTCTTCAACTTGCAATTAAGTATATGTTTATTTAAATACATACAGGATGATGATGCTTCAAGGAAATTATGGGGAAAATTAATGTTGACAAATTGTTGTTCTAAAGCCACACCAAGCCTAAATCAACACACTCGCTTATATAGATACGCATGTATGTATGTATGTACGTCTATGTGGACTTGCCACAATTGTTTACACACTTGCAAGCACACAGATACTCATATGGAATATGCAAAATACTACTACCGACGATTATGCATGTAGGTATTTGATTTTGTTCAACACACATTCTCCAGAGTAAAATATGGCATTTAATTTATGTGTTAATATGGATTTATTTCAAATGTTTACTGCTGGTTTCTCAGTTTCCTTTTTACCCTACATTAGACACTATTTATATTTAGTGTATCTATCATTTTGATGCTTTCTGTTATCATTTCCTGTCCAAAAAAAATTTGTTTTGTAACATCCAATAATCCAGGTAAAAAAAAAATCAATCTGTACCAGCGTTTTTCATTCACTTTTAAGAAAATAAGTTTAATAATAACACAAGGCAACAAAATCGAAAAAATTTTAAAGGCTTGAATAACCACTATATTTTTTTGATCCGCTATAGATCCGCTATAACTGCAAAAATCATCATTTGTTAAAATTCTATGGTAAGGTTTCTTTTTAAATTTTTTTTCTACAATTTGAGATTTTTGAAGGGGCTGCTCCATACATGTTATCGTAACTTTGGAACGACGTACCCGATATTTTTATGCAATCCGTTAAAACATTTTAAATTACGCCAGATTTAAATTTCTCCGGTATCATTTTTTAATTTAGCCATTATTTTTGGAGTTATTGAGGCCGAAGTGGCAAAAAAAATAATTTTTTTTTTGTTTTTTTACAAAATATTTGAATTCAAAAAATTCATAAATTTTAGTACTTAAGCTCAAAGCTGCATGTATTTAAAGTAAAATAAAATTTTTTTCATGAAAATCCATGGACAAATTCCTATATTAATCCCGATGAACTGAAAGTACCTAGTTTTGACCTTTTTTTATCGCAAATTTGTGTAGAGCTAAAAATCACAAGGTTTTACCTTTTTATTACACAATATTTTTTTTAATACACTACTTTAATTAATTTTTCTTAAAGCTGCATACAATAGAAATAAAATAAATTTTGTTTCATGAAAATCCATGGATAAATTCGTTTTTAATTCCCGATAAACTGAAAGTACTTCGTTTTAAAATTTTTTATCGCAAATTTGTGTACAGCAACATGTTTGTTTAATATTTGCAACATGTTGCTTTTATACAGTGCTTGTAAATATGCGATACTTTCAATTAATTGTAAATAAAAACGTTAAGCAAGCATCGATTTTCATGAGCTATATCTACTTAAATTCACATGATATGTAGTTTAATACAAATTTAACACTTTTTGCCGTATCCGATTTTTTCCATATTTTTTTTCTTTCTATTTGACTAACAATTTGTTGTTGATCGCATTTAAAGCATTTGTATACATAATTTATATAATATATAATTTTACCAAATTCTTAATATTTTAATTAGGCTTAATTAAGTTCATTATTTTTATGAAGAAAGGAATTTTACAACATGAAAATTAATTAAAATTGTTATTGATAATCTTTCATTCTTGACCGTGGCCGGGATTCGAACCGCGGCCGGCAGGTTACCATGACACTCGATCTTCTCAAATGGATTTGCCGTTTTACAGCCATCGATTTTACTTAAAAATTATTTAAAAAAAAATTATCCATAGAATTGAAAAATTTTACCATTTTTGTACTTAGGTAGCCATGACGCATCAAATCTATATAGTGGTTATTCAAGCCCTTTTTTGCTGTTGACCTATGTAATACAACAATTAACTAAATTGTTTATATATATAATTTACAAATAATATTTTATTTTTGTTTTATACACCGAATATCGAAACAAATTTTATTATTAAGTATCTTTACCTGAAACGCAAAAGGCCATAACTAACCACCAACATTTTTCGACCAAAATTTGCGATTTTATTAGCAAAAAAACAAAAGGCCCTATCTGCAAAAGATTATATGGTAAATGCTTAAAGGCCTAACTACCAGTTTGCATAATATGCAACATTGTAAATTGTTAAAAAATACTGGTAGGCTTTAAAAGAAAAATATAAGAAAAATAAATTATAAACAATTTAAATAGTTTTTGCTTCTCCTGTGAAATTTTTAAAATGTTAGATAGGGCCCTTTGCGTTTTAGGTGACGATATGTATCTGAAAATTTTATAAAAATAAATTTTTTATTGTCTCTTCAAATGTTCGTTTACATGTTTTATACAATTGAAAATTAAGGTTCGGTTTGTGCCAACTGGCGTTTTCGTTGCAACATCCATCCCATTACTTTTGCTTAAGAATTTAAGAGAGTGAATAAGTAAGTATTTATGTATTTTCAGGACTAGTATCTGAAAGTATAATGGATTCAATTAGTCTTTTTGTTTAAAAATTTTAAACAATATTGCAAACTTTTATATTGAATTTAAAATTTATCAATTGCAATACAAAAGTAAAAGTGTTTGTCTCTTTAAGTTCGTTGTGGGATATGAAATTCTGTTTACAATATTTGCACCCCATCCTGTATTTGTTATCTCTTGGATGCTTAAGAACAAATATTTTACATATAAAACAATATTTGTCTTAAGTTTTCGCAAGGATTTATTTAAATATTCATTATTTGAGTTTGTTGTAAACATTTTATTGAAGATAAGGAATTAATTTATTAATATTTAATCTTTCCTCTATACACACACACATACACAAGAATGCAGACAGGCAGACTTTTGTTTATTTATTCATATAAGTAGTATTGAAAGTGAAAAGATGGTGTGGATGAGACAATTGAGTTCAGTTGCTGACAATTTTTTTTTTTAATATTTTCTTATTTATATTTAGAAAGTATAAAGGGTATATTAGATGAAGAAATTTCGAACTGAAGTTTATTTGCAAACAATTGTTACTGTTTATTTACTTATATTTGTAAATACATTCGCATGCACATATGTACACATTCACAGCCACAAATATACACATACATATGTACATATACATAAAGTAACAAGAAATAAGACAAACATTTGACAAGAATGGATGGGATATCAAGAGGATAATCAAGGATACTAGTGAATTGGTATTTTGAAGAAAATTGATTTCTAAAATTATTACAAATCCGAGTAAATATTTGCAAGGACAATAAAATATATGTTTGTTTATATTCTGTGTGTATTTTTGTAGTGCAAAGTAAGAAATAAATAAATTAAAGATAAAAAAATACAAATTGAAATACAAAGAGAATTCAATTAGTAAACAAGTAAATAAAATATTTGCATTTAAGTACATACTAACATCAAGATAAATCTTTTGAGGAAAAGGAAAAACTAAAATGTATTTGCATGTTTTCGGTTAACACAATCGAAATGAATTTGAAAATAATTCTTTAATTAGTCATTAAAAATATTTAAATCAATTAAAAAAATCATTTTCTTTTTTTTCAAAGACCGACCTCGATAATCAATCAAAAAGTAAATTTTGAATTTTTTGCCGCTTACGGCCATTTAGCTTTTATGATAGTACCTATTGAATAAAGTCTATAATATGAACAACTTTAAACGCCAACTGCATGTTACACGCAGGAATATGGTTAACCATAAACTTTTAATAAAATATACTTTTAATTTCAATTAAATACAATATTTTCTTGGTTTTCATTTCTTGAAAAGCGCATTCAAAGCCACCCGCCGAACGATATGTTCAATGTGCTTTTATGTCGCTCCGTACTTGTGTGCAGTACGAGTATTTCTATAAGTGTTTTCTCATGTTATTGCTGATAAGCAGTTGATGCCGTCCAAAACACATCAGAAAAAACAAATACATTAGAAGGGCTCATGTCCACTCACTTAAGTGGCAAATTATCAATACAGTTTTTGGAAAAAATCACAAAGCACTCACCCCTAAAAACGAATTGAATACACATGAAATCTGTTACCAAACAGATTGACTGCGTGTGCAAGATGCCACCGATAAAAGGAAGGAAGTGGCAAACAAACAGCCACACATAAAGCCGCACATTTTTTGCAAGAAAAGTTTATCTGCAAAAAAGTGCGTGCGATCATGAGTAAAATCTACGACTGCATTGTAAACAAAACAAGCGACTGAGGACTTTGGACTACGAGTTAAAATCATTGTGACACTCAACAACTGAATGGCTTTCTATACCTAACTACACACACACATGTACAATGTACATACATGTGAATGCACGAGTATGTATTGTATATTTGTCTAACTGAATGAACAAATACATATACAAACATTTATTTTTACACTTTATTTTCTTAAATAAAATACAAAACATACAATTACACTTTCCCTTACACACAAAAAAGAAATTATAATAATGGAAGCTTAATGTCCTTAAGAGCAAAATAAATATGTTTTACTAAAAGCATTTACAATTACTTACATTTCAAAAACGATAAAAACGTGGGAACTTACAAATAAAATGTTTTGTATCGTATTTGTTGACAATAAAATCAACCAACACAACGCACCACACATTATCAGCTTCACACTCATTTAAAAATTCGAGAATTTTTTTAATCCTAAAATCAAAATCTAAAAAATTTGGCAAAACCCGCCAATGTTGTTTTTTTTTGTGTTACCCACTAAATGTGTACATTATTAAATCTATTAAAAAAAAACAAATAAAAATCTATAGCAACGTTAACAAATGCACACTTCGACAACAATTTACAATGTCATCGATTCGAAACATTAAACAACAATAACGAACGTGTGATAATGTGCATAAACAGCATTTTCATAAGTTTTTTTTATTACCACTTTTTCATTTTCTGATCACACAAAAAATCACAGATAACAAATACAAAGAATGCATATGAGTCAACAACAGCGTTTCCAGTTTTGGGAATTTGTCCCCAAAAAGCGGATTTTTTTGTATTCGGGGATTTTTTGGGGAAAAACTCTTTTTCGCTGGGATTTTTTGAAAAAACATATTATTATAAATGCTATTTAAGCAATAGCAAGACCAATTTGGACCAGACGCGAATACAAATTTAATTCTTTCTTGATCCAAAGTTTTTTTCATACCAAGATACTGGTGGCGCGAAATGAGCTTGCTAAGGAAGTTTTTTATATGCTTTCTGTACCAACAAGTGACGCTTACATTAGATGAAACGAAATTCTCAAGAGAATGCAGTATCAGCTTTTAAAAGCTCTCCTTAGAATAAATACACACCTTAAAATTAATTCAGTTTGCTGTGAGAAACTTATACCATCTTCTCTTTTACTGCAAACAGCATGTTAAACAAAATTGATTTGGCTGATGATTCAGACGATTTTGATTCCGAAGTTTTTTAAATGATAAACATTGATCCATAATTATTTTTCTTGTGCGTTTTTTATGTTAGTCATCTTAGTTACATGTATATAAAGATTTGTACTTAGAACTCAAAGTACAAATAAAATTAGTTTTAATTTTATTACACAGTTGGATTTAAGTAAATATATAAATGTATGCACTTTTTACTTTTGACATAATATTATTTTATTTTTAGGGATCTGTGTGTGGGGTTTTTTGAGGATGAAAAATTGCAAATTGGGGATGAGGTATAAAATAAAACTGGGAACCCCGATAAACAATTTGAAAACATAGTTTGTTTTTATTTTCCGTGGTGTAAAAACAGTTTTTTTAAGTTTTTCTCGGAGTTTCTTTAATTTAAATGGTGTAAAGTAAAACGAAAAACAAAAATTCACGTTACGTATTTAAAAATAAAATTTAACTTTTAAATTTTTAAAAATATCGCACTTTAGTACCCAATTTTTAATTTGATTTAATGCTTAAAAAACTCACGATTACAATTTTGTATTTTACTCAAAAATTATATTATAAATCAGTGATCGACAAAAAATTTGAATATATAAATATATTTAAGAAATTTAAGCAAGAATAGAGATCAATGTAAGAAGTGTTGCCAGCAGTCATCTATTGTAATACTAAAACCGTTTCCAAGTGAAAGTCTGCAGAACTCTTGGGGTCCATTACAGACTTCGTCGTTTTATAAAAATAATGTAAAAACACGTACACGCAGGTTTGAGATTAAAAGAGAAAAAGCACGATGTAGTAGCTTTCGATCTCTTTTCCAAAAATAATAAAAATGTCACAATTTTTAAATACGAAATAAATTACTAAAGGTCGATTCACACATGTTGACCAGAGGCCAAATAAACTATACAAATCATGGTGAAATAATAACAGCACTACTACGCCAGATGACGATTTTTTGCTCTTGCATTGTTTGTCTAATCTTATGTCAAAGTTTTGTTTATGTTTACAAAAACTCCACGTCTTGTGCTGTGATTATTGTATTTTATTAAAGTTTTTACAATTTTTAATTAAAATGAATAAGATATTGACCATAATTAAATAAAAATTGGCTAAACATTTATTTATTACAAATTCTCACCATTAACCAAAAATAAATTAAGTTTAAATTAAAAATGTAATTAAGTGAATTAAACGTTTACTTGTATCAACAGAGAAAATGTTGTTTATATCAAAAAATATTTAATTGATACTATTAATTGGTTTACAGGTGCAAATTTAATTAATTTTTTTAATTAATATCACAAACTTTTCAATTGAAATCAGTTTTTATTTTTATCTGTACACCATTATCAACTTTAATTGGAAAACTATAAAAAACCAAAGAAATAAAAAAATCTCTTTACTTTTTTAATTGATTTAAACCAAAATAGTTTAAAGTTTTTAATTTTGTATATAAGAAAAATATAAAAAAATTACAATTAATAAGTTAACAATTGTTGTTATTTTTTTTTTTCTGTGTAAGTATTTTGATTACTCATAATATCCGAATCCTTGTCAGATTATCTTAACAGCCTTCGCTTGTTACACTTGTAACCACGAACTTCCACTTCTTTAGTTTTATCATCATTATTTTAATAGTAAGTGGTAGTTACTTAAATCAAGCACGGATAACTATTTACCCATCACTTGTGTGAAGGCAGCACTTCATAAACAACTCATTTTAATTTTCCAACACAACATCGCTTTTGACACTGAAGTTTAACAATGACATATTTGAGTTAAAGCAACAAAAACAAAACATACACTTTAGAAAAGAAGACTGTATCATGCCTGCTTACTGGATTTGGAAAACAGAAAGATGTGTAAAATAATGAATTGTAATTTTTTTCATATTTAACTTATTTGCATAAAATATACCATTAATAAATTTAAATGTGCTGTAGCTGAAATGAACAGAATTTTTTGACTCAACAGAAAGAAGATCCAATGCGCTCAAAGTATAAAAATTATCCAGAGAAGTTGAACTTAAAAATCAATGTTTACATTTTTGATTAATTTAAAGATCAAAATAATTTACACAAAATAAATGCTGCAACGATTTTGCCTTAATATAAAATAATAAATTTAAAAACCATATAGATATGAAATAACGAAATTTTGAAATATCGCGGCTTAAAACTTTAAAATATTTTCGATTTTTAAAATATTTAGAATATTTTCGAATTTTCTAATCATAAAATACTGCATGAAATCTTGCTTGAAAACAGTATCAAAACAGCGCTTAAAATTGTAAAGGTTGGGAGCCTTTATGGTCTAGAATAGACATCTTCAAATGTGGAAAGAATCTTTTCTTACCAAAAAATTAGCAAAACCAATCAGAGAAACCGATTAAAATCCACAACTCTTTGCGGCTTAATACAAGCAAAGGGCACATAAAATTGAAATTGTAATGATATTAATATACCAAATAATTATTAACCAATTTTTAATTGTGATCTTGAAATCCAAGAGCTATCCGGTAGAGTAGTGAGCTAGTCTGTCAGTGCCAGGGTTGCGGATTCGATTCCCGCCAGAGACTCACGTGGAGCTTCGCGGTATTAGCTTAGGTAAAAAAATCAAAAACCAATATGTTCATTTTCTTAATAAATGAGCTATTGTTTTTAAAAGTGGTATAAGTAAATTTTTTCATGTAGCGATATATTTAGGGGTTTGCGTTTCAGTATTATGCGAACGTTCATCCTATTTACCCTTTAAATTTTATAATAAAAAATTTTGAAGTTATCAACAGGTTAAAAAAAGTCGTACTTTTTTCCAAATAAATGGAATTCCATACTAGTTCTGTAAAATTTTATTTTCTTTTATTAAATATTTGCTTGATTTTACATAACGCTCGCGTGATCAAACAACATTCGCACAACACATATTTGCGTAACTTGAAAACGGTTCAGTTTATTGAAATTACTAATAAAAACCGAAATTCCGCAATAAATTTTTTTTAAAAATTCATAAAAACTTGGTTATGAATTTTTAAAAAACAAAAATTTCGAAATTTTGATAATAAAATTATTTTTTTCCAAAAAAAAAAAAATTATGTCTCTTCTCATTAAGCGAGTGTGGCCGCTATCATTTAAAATATTTCTAGCTAGTGGGTCCGGATGCAATCCGAGCCTTTTTAAGTACTTTACTGCATATTTCGTAATCATAATTTTAACTTATGGCACATTAAGATCCTTGTGAATATTTGAGTTTTTTGCATATAAACAAGGGGCAGCTGTCCTCAACGCAAATGTTCGTTGCTTGGAGATAATCTTTACGATGATCACACATTAGGTAGTGTTTGACAAAATTGCAGAACCTTCACAAGCTCTATTTCGAGGGTCCTTGGTATCATATAGTATATAACCATTGATTTTAAACGTATTTCTTGAGGTCAAATGAGTTTCAGCAACCATTATGACATCAATTTGTTTATTTTTAAGAAAGTATTCTAATCCATTTTTAAGTTGGCGGATGCCATTTGCGTTCCAAAAACAAATTTTTAAACAGTTTATGGCTTGTTAAGTACAGCTTGCAATAACATCGATTGCATTCTTAGAATTTCCTGCATCATATTACCCATTGTGTTCATACTTTTGCACTGATGTTTCCATGGTTTTTTCTAGACGACTTTAGTTAGAAACTGGAGTTTTATCACTACTTGGCGAAGCACCTTGCATTGGCACTTGGTTTGATTCTAGGACGTTATTCTGTTATTACTAGGCTGCGAAGCCTGAATGTCATTAGTGTTTACTTGATTTGTTACCTGAATTTCAGGGGGATTAGTTTTCGGTCCAACCGTCTGCCTGACGATCCTCTTTAATTAGCAGTGTGATTACCGCCACAGTTGCTACATTTTTTACGCTTGGGTCGTCTTTAGACTTACCGGAAAAAACGCAAATAGGGGATAAGTAGCAGTATGCCTTAGTTTGACCAAATTCTTGGCAGTTTAAACACTAAACTGGTCCATTTATTTTGTGCGGCTCCTCTATTGTGATTTTTCTGGACAGGATATATTTCAAACTGAAAATAGGATGCTGTTTCGTTTTTTTTTTTTTGTAGCTTAACGTCGCCGGGCTCTAACTCCACTCAAAACAGTGGTTGGGGATTTTTTCCCCTATTTTTAATATCTACTACATGTTTTATTTTGTAGCATTTCTCTTCTATAAATGTTTTTATTTCTTCTGGGTCCTCACATGAGTCAACTTCCTTAATCACTTCCTAAAGACATTTAACGGCTCTTCAGTTGGTATGTATAAAAGCTTTTCTTAAGTTCTTAAAATTTGTTAATAATTTTTGTCTCCACGCCCGAGTGAAGCTACGTAAAACGAACTTTCATCTATCACCGAGATCAAACTCTTTATTAGCTCATTTGAGGGGAATATACATTAGGATTTGGAATGAAAACTTAACTAAATTAGATAAATTACTTCTCAACATTTTATGAGAAAAATAATAACGTTATCTTTTAAACATGTTGTTTTCAATAACTTGTTACTAGCTAAGTTACGTCTGCTAAAGCGCAGTGTACCATGAAGTCATAATAATCAAATAATAATTGCAATATGAAAGTTGTTTTAATTGTAGTTATGAGAAACGGAATTCACCGAAGGCAAAAGGGTATATATAAGTTTTTCATTCCGTTTGTAACTTCCACAATACTGATCTTAGACCCTATAAAGTATATCCTTATGAGAAAAGAATTTTAAGTCCGGTTGACCATCTGTTCGTTCGTCTCTTGGTCCATAAATGACTGAGATGTGAGATAAAAAACCAAGACTGCCTCTAATTTTACCCATAAATCTGTTTTTGTTGTTGTTTTTTCATTTCTTTTTTCTGCATATCTTGAGAACCGCAAGAGCTAAAGTTGTGAGTGCATTGCGACTTTCAAGAAATTACTTTCATGTGTTAATGCTAGGTAAGCAGCAATTTCAAAATGATTTCTTGTAGCACGTAAATTGGGTAATACAAGATAATGTCATGCCACCTTTTGTATCAACTTATTTTTAAACATTTTTAAGGATTTCTGTACATTTATAAAAGTATGTAGTCAAGTGCAAAAAACAAAAATGTGCATTTTCGAAAATCTCTTACCGTGGAACAATATTTTATAATTAATGTGAAAAAGAACTTACGACGATTACATATTGTCGTCAGTCGAGAGTTTTACTAAAAATTTACAGTTAAATACAATAATATAGTGGTTTTGTTTATTAATAATTGAATTCCATTATCAGCTCCTTTCTAAAATCTAAAGAATCTATAATGTAACGATTTAGTTCTATAAAAGTTATGCTGGCATTGTTTAATAAGTTAATTTATTTATTTTCAGATAAAACTAACTTTTTAATACAATGAACTCTAATATTTTTAAGAATTGGGCATTTGGCTAAGAAATGATAGAGAGTTTCAGCTTCATTAAGATTGCATTACGAACATGTTTTGGGCAGATTTTGGCAAAATAATAGACCAATAGATTTCCTCATGTACAAAATAATTAAAACTGGTACATATAAATATAACTTGTTAAATAATTTTCTGCATTTAGTGATTAAATCATTTGAAAGATCTGACTCAGCCAAACTAATATAACCATTAAGCTCATGTAATGTACATTAGTATACAAACATTTGACAAGTACTTGTCAGATTTTTGACATATTTTGTGTTATATTTTGAAATTCGGGAGAGTTGTTTTGCTGATTATTGGGTTTGAGGGTTGGCGTTAAACAAAAATGCATAGAAATATGCAGAGACAACCAAAAGTTCAGATTTACATCCACCTCTTCCAAGCATTAAGATGCACACTTGTACATGACAATGATTGTGACAAAGTAAATTTGAACAAAAGTATAAAGACTGAGAATGTCTGTTTGTAAGATGTAAAATATTAAAAAAAAGTATTCCTTTCGGCGATTCATTCGCACATTTCAATGTAAATTTTCCTTCTGTTTTCTTTTTCTTTGATTTTTCTAATTTTTAATTCCATATTTTTGGTCCAAGACTTCAATGTTTTAAGAAATAAATTTTTTTCTAGAAATAAAGCAATGGTATCAAGTCATGTCTACTGAAACATATTATCTAAATTTATTTGAGATGTATTTTCTGAAGCGTTTTTAAGTTTATTTTTTTAATTTTGTAAAAATTATTTAAGTGTTACCATCACCACTCCATCTGCCTAAAATAACTTAAAACAAAACATCTTGAAAAGTTTTGAGCTCTGGAGGTTACTTTGTAAGTAAGATGCTTTAAAAAAAGATTGCGGTTTTAAATAGTTTCCACATCTATGCAATTTCGTGAACACATTTAATAAGTAAATAAGGACATAACACGAACAAGGATAATGCATTCCCACTGAACGATACAATGTTGAAATGCAAAATATGTAGCTGAATATCTTCAAAAGAGGGCTTACGGTACACATTCACAAGCATTCCTTTTTATGATATCAATGGTAAGCATGTGCATTTCTTCTGATGCGATGCATCATGGCAATTTAACGATGCCTTACGAGTTGCGAATTTGTTTAGCAGTGGCCACAAGGGCTTTTCGAAAAATGTTTGTTTTTGGTATAAAGAAGATCAAAGGAGGAACTCAGATTTTATTTTAATATCTATCGCTTGGCAATTTCATACTTGAATCTTGGTATGAGTGGGTATTAATGGGTTTTTGTGGCTTTTAATTTGCATTCAACTTACAAAATTGTTTTCGAACTAATTGCACTGCTCTCAGAAATTTACCAAAAACTTTATGAAACACTTATAATGTTATTCAAATTGAAGTCTTTGAAGTTTTCAGAGTGCAAAGCAGAAATATTTAGCATTAATCATTTGAGGGAAAAATGGAAGCACTAAGAATAAATTCGGTGCTACTGATAGGTTTTCTGTACAAAAAAGCAACATTTAATTATTATTAAATACTTAGTTTTTCGAACTTTGTGACAATAAATCTCTTAAATGTCTAAAATGTGTACCCAAGTTTATTAATTTGTTGGAAAATGTTAATAAACCATTAGGATTTTACTACAGTTTTCATTAAAATTCTTTAAAAAATTTATTATTATATTTTTATGCATAAAAAAAATTAAGAAGGAGCAAAAAATTTAGAAACAGCAATAAAAATTACTCACATATTTCTGAAGTACATGAGACCTCAACATTTTTGTTAAAAGCATCTGTTTGGTTTTTGCTTCTGTGTGGATGTGAAGCTGATTTTAATAAAATGTTCATATAAAGAACCACAATAACCTCCTGTTCATACAATATGAGTAGTAAAAACTTAATTAAATATCAAAAAATCTCAAATATTAAGAATTCTTACTGTACTACCTTGAACTGCTACTACACAAACACACATTATTGTACATACCCAGCGGGAAAAGAAGGAGTAGGAAGGCCTTCTAGAAGGCCTCTGTACCCCTTCTTTTGGATGTACAAGGCCTTCTTGCTCCATTCCATACTCATATCTTTTTTACACACATTGTCATTGCGGAAAAGGCCTTCCGCTCTCGCTTCTTCAGCAGGTACATAAGAAGGGTAACGGAACCAAAAAAAAAATTGATTTTGCTTTTGCTTGTGCAAAAAAAACAATACAAAAAATGTTACTCCCTTCTCATTGAAGTGAGTGTGGAAGGTGTATCTTATCTTTTATACGAAAGAGCCGAGGCCTTCTAAGAGGCCTTCTTTAGCAGTTAGATAAGAATAGTAATTGAATCAAAAAATCTTTTAAGCAGGCCTTTAAAAAGGCCTGAAGTAAGAAGGTCTTCTGAGTTTTCCCGCTGGGTAGAAGAGCTTCTTGTTTCCCTTGTTCGAAGCTTTTTTTTTTCTCTTCTTTATTGTCGGTTTATTAAAATACACTTTCAGCATGCAGATTCACTTTAAAAGCCTGGTATTAACTCATTTTTTATGTCTTAGAAATTTGCCTTCTTTACTCGATTGTTTTCTTTCACTCTCGCTTTCTCTTTCACTCTTATGCTTGATGTATTTGACACACAGGCATTTTGTTGGCAATTTTTTTTATATTTTTTTATTGTTCTACTTTAAGGAAGAGTTAAAATTTAATCCTTTTCATAAGCATAGTGATGAAAATATGTGTATAAACTAACTGAAAAGGTCACTTAGGCTTCTAGGCAATGCAACAACAACAAAATTTACTACAACAACAATATGTAATATATATATTTATTTTTGTAAGGATGTCTCCAAAAAGACGAACAAATGTATTCGACTGAGATGGCCCCATACTTTTTCTTAGGGTGTTCCGTGAGAATAAAACGTATGGATCTTTTGAATATGGGAAACGTTTTAAATAATTGATTTATCAGTATACTACCAGCGATGAAAAATTGTGACTTAAGAATGAATTGTTTAAAAATTTATTTTCAACTTTGAAGTTTTTAAAGAAGAAATTATATAACTTCACATTTGTTTTGGTTAATAGATATATTTTGCACATTAACAGACTGAAAGAAACTATTTTTTGTTTTTTTATTGTTAAAAGAATACTCTTGGATTAGTCTTTAGCTATGTTCACACCTATAAAATATTTAACGTCCTACACGTAACCACTAGTTTTATTGAAAAATTATTTGCTTTTGCAAAGCGTTTGGCTAAATCAAACATCATTTAATAGTTTCTAAATTACAATATACTAATATTCTTCTCACGAATTAAGTTAAGTAAATCAATAGAATTTGTTAAAATTGAAACTAAAGTTTGATCAATTTACTGGTCACGCTTTTTTTATTTTTTTGTCAAATATTTGTTCGGTCTGAACATGCCTTTAGAGTATTTAAAAAAAGTTTTTTCTTCACTAAATGTGAAAAATAAAAAGTTTCGTAAATATGAATTACTTAGAACAAACCAATCTAAAATGCTGGCTGTCAATTTAAATGGAATTTTGACATGTTTAACAACTAAGTTCACACATACAAAATGATCAGATATGCTGTTGCATATACCTGTTTAGGATACAGATGTGAAAAAGATTTACATGCATACATGCCGCAGTGGCCTACTCCATGCTGGAACTTATCCACAAACAATGCGTTTATCAGCCGCCGCTAAGTGTGCGAGTAACCAGTTCAGCCTGGTTGCAATTTGAGTGCATAGTCCGGTAAGATTACCTCCGCTGTTTTTGGAAATATGCCAGCAGCAGATGTTGATTATCAACAGCAACTAGGAATAGTCCTCCTTCAGGAGGACTTTTGCCAAATACTTGGTATTGGTTTAATATGACTATGCCAAGGAAAATGTAACAGCAAAAGGTGAAATATCCTTAAGATAATCCCTTCACCCTGGGCGACCTTTTTAGGGTTCCTTGAAACAAACTAGAAATAATTATGTATTTTGACAAATAAAAGAATGTAACGCCCGCCCATTTTAAAATAAAAAAGCGTCTTAAAATATTGTAAGCCAGTAGTTTCCTGAATCACTTGTCTGTCTGCTGAAAACGTGCTCACTTTCGAAAGACTCAACAAAAAAGTACAATTTCGGTGACAAATCCATCCTAGTTCTCCTAAGCGGTTTTGGATTGAAATCCAACACAATCGGCTCAGTAGGAAATACAAAAGCTTATATACATTAATGAATAAAGGCTCGGTTTCTCATTAAATGTTAAGCAAAATTATTTGATATGACTATAATCATGACTAAATTTTATGAAAATCGGTCCATAATTTACCATAGACCCCGTATAAAGCCCACTCTCGGAAAACATTTTAGTACACCTGAAGCCGTAACAAATAACGCTATTGTAGTTAAAATTGGCTTGTAATAGTTTTATACGACTAGAAGTCACGCTTCAAAATTTCGTTAGGGTTGGCCCTTTATAAAGTGTACTTTTGAAATAGATTTGATACGCCAAAAACGCAACGAATAATAATAATGTGGGTTAGTTTTTATTCATATTGTTTTATATTTTTTAGATACAAAGGACAATCCTTAAATGGTCTTGCTCTGAGTGGAGAATAGCACAGATTCGGCACAGCCGAATATAGTACTTTAATTTGTTTAACAAGATATTTTTACACACACAAATATGATTTACAACACAGATTTGTGTAAGCAATTCTATTTATATTAAAAAATATGGGGAATTTGTACTCTTTTCCTTTGTGGACTTTATAGTTTGATATGAGTAAAAATTCAATTGTTTGTAGAATATATAACTTTTCAGAAACAAAACTTGTACGATTTTTAACTTTTAATCGATATCCGGCACGGGTTTTCATCTGATTGATTTTAATTTCTTGACAGTTGGTTTCAGATACTATAGAATATATTAAAGCTTAATATTTTTAAAGGCACGTTCAGCAAACAGGTTCATTCAAGGGTACTTTACACTATCACACAAGTCTAACGTATTCCATAATATAGTGTACAATATAAACCTAATGGCTTTTGTTGCGACTGTCAAAAATGTAATTTAACCTTAAAGTTTGTATTCACACAATCACACATGAAATAACAATTTTATTTGCTTTTGTTAAAATGCAACCCTGATAAAATAAAAAGTATTGCTGTTAAAAAATATTTCAAATAACGATTAATTCGTATGGGATGTCAATTTTTTTTTTTGTAATTCCTGTCACTTTCATAACACATTGCATTCAAACTATCACACTTTTACATATTACTTGAGTTTTCGGCAAGTCTTCATACAAAATGAAATAGTGTAAAGTAGTGTTCGAAAATATACAGTACATTATTCATCGTTTGGCTCACACACCCCAGAACGATATCTATTTTTTAGTGTTTGTGTAGACGAACACAACCCTTAATACCGTTCGTAACTATTTTCAAGAAAGAGCCGAACATTATATAATGTTCTGTTCTGTTGTAGTGGTACTGTGAGGAACAGTATATTTTAATGTTCTATAATGTTTCTTTTTTTAAATTGATAAAGAAATGAGCAACCAAAAAGTTTTAGCAACGACCGCAGCACGAACAGCTTGTGCGAGTATTGTCTATATGTTGTGTTTGTGTCAAATTATTTTGCTGGCTTTTTGTTTTTTTCGTATGTGTGTATTTTGTTTTTATAAAAATGTGTGGTTCTTTTACCAGAAAATAGCGACGAACATTAATGAAACGAAGCGAACACACGAAGCGAAAAGTTTTTTAAAAAAACCGAACGGAATTAAATGTTTTCATCTTTTGTTGACTTTGATAAAAACAGTATTATTTTTGTGTTCGAAAGATGACAAACAGGGAAACGTTATTTTTTTTAATGATTTTCTACACAAACACTTTTAGCGTTTGTGTTTTCCACAAATCTACCGAACCGAACACTAAGGCGCGATATTTAGTGTTTATTTTCGAACACTGGTGTAAATTACCTTTTGACATTAACCAACATCGGGTGGCATACGTAATAAGAAAAAGAGTTTGACATTAAGTATACGTGTGTGTGGCTGAGCACAAAATTCGATTTAAAATATTTTTACCTTTAAATTTTTCTAAAACTTTAACCTAAACAAACACTTCCACAAAGTGAAATCAATCGTAAGTATGTAAACATTTGTTAGCTTTTTCTAGATTAAGCTCTTGTTAAATTTGAATTTTATACTAGTTGAATTTACACTTTACTAGCTGTTCAGTTGTTAAATTGGTTTTAACCAATTCAATTTGTAGTTTCAAAATCGTAAGAATCAAACGATTTCCAAATTAAACAAAAAAGACGCTTCAGGGTAATAAACTTAAAGGGACTAAAATTTTAGCAACTATCAAGTGGATTTTCTAATAAATTAATCCTTTTATCAGCAACTTCGTTAACGTCTTTCTTTTGTGGAAATATTTATACGCCATGTTCATGTTTCAAGGTTTCTAAGTTCAATATAAAGAGAATTAAAAAAGTATCACATGTAGAACGGAAAAAAAGGAAAAAAAAATAATTTCCTCTAATGCCCCCTTTTTCTTCCGTTATCAAATTTCAATTGTGTCGTAAATACAATGACCTCGTTATCTTTATAACCTTATTTAAGGTTCAAAAGAAAGCAACGAGAGAAAAAAACAGTGCATAAAATTCTCACATTCTTTTTCCTTTAATTGTTAATTTAAATACGTAAAATTTACATAGTAGTACAAACCAGTAAAACGGAAAGAATGCTGGTGGAGGTCGTCGCGAGCTAGGAAATTAATTAATGCAATTAAGTTCACTGTCAATCATTAATATATATCATGTGACAGAAATATAAAAAAGAAATAAAATTATAACTAGATTTGAAACAGGAAATAACAATACAACAACTCAAAACGCACAAACGAAAAATGGCTAAAATAAAAAACCATAGTATGTTTAACATTTTTCATCGTGTGAACGTAAACCATTGAAAATATCATTGTATTAATAAAACAATATTTTTAAATATAAGAAAATACTAAATAAGTTAGTTACGGTAATGATAGATAACATTTCGGAAATGAAAAATAACGTTGCATTGTAGAATTTATGTCATACAATTAATGCACTCACAATATTCTGTACGTAAAATTAACTGAAATTGTAATATAAAATAAATGAAAATTCATTTAAAAACTTAACGAAAAGATCATTTAATTTTTACTGTCAAAAATTCAACTCCATGTTCCGTAAAAACAAAGAAATATTCAGTTATTTTATTAAATTCAGTCATTTTCGTTTACTCCACAAAAGAGCCGAATTTCTAAAAAATACCAGACAGACACCTGTCCGCTTGTTTTTCTAATGAGAGAGAGAGAACATTATTATATACCAATGGTGGGCGCTCCATAGCACAATTGTGCTGAGAGAATTCACACGTATTCTTAGTCTCTTTAGTTTTGTTTTTGATGAGACACATTTTCTTATATTTTTTGTATTTATTTTCAAGAGAATTTACCCAGCAAACACACGTGTTTTTTTTAAACAAGTTCATTTTGAATGAGACAGCAACGAATGCACATGAAGCGGACGCTTACATATTTTGAACCTTTGTTTTACATAAATGAATATGGATTTTAATTTTTTGAACTATTAAAAAAATGTTTTATTTTACTTCAAATGCGTAAAATATTAAATAAAGAAATATAATGCACCATTATATTTCAAACGCTTGGCTTTGTGTTTGGTGGGTAATTCTGCCATCTCACTAATACTAATAAACATCAATACAAGCAGAGTTTTAATTGTGCCCACTTCTGTTATATACCCACCCCGTTACACACGTTTGTTTTACTCTTGTTGTACTGACCACGTTGTTTACAGAAGAACTCTCAATTTTAAGACACCAGCAGCATGACCGATATGGCTTCGCAATTATTTTACTTTAAAAAATGTTTTTAACTAAATTATTTTAACAAATAGAAACTTAAAATTGTTTTACACAAAACAAGCAAATCGTTTTTTATAGTTAATTAAAAATTTATTTTTGGTAGTTAAATAATATAAAATAACTGAATGTTCATTTGTTTTTACGGAATATTCAGTTAATTTTTTGACAGTTTATTTATATGAAATAACTGATTATGCATTTGTTCTTACGGAATTCGCGGCTGAATTTTTAACAGTAAAATTTAAATGAACTTTTCGTTACTTTAAATAACATTTTCATTTAATTTTACATAAAGAAGAATTTAACTTAATCAACGGACAATATTAACTGCAACTAAAAATCCGTATTAATATGCACTTTGTTCTTTGAACAACTGACTGAACGGCATACTTCTTAAATAAACTACAGTCCGTTACTGTTATAATATTGTGAGTGTGATAAAATAGCATTGTGCTTATGACGATTCCGAACTTTATGAAACGATTCTCGCAGCAGGAATGACACACTAAGTTGGCTCAAAAATAATGACATAATTCATTGCAGGAATGTAAAAAATTGTTAAATTTACGAAGGTTTTTCCCTTAGTTAAGGAGATACAACATCCAAATTTCCAAAATCCCGATTAAGTGGATCGATTCACCGACAACATTTAAGCTTCAGACGTTTAGGCTGTGCGATGTTACATCAGTCAGTCAGTCATAGTAATAATACAATTTTAAACGTAAAGATTTTTTCTGATTCTTGTACATATTAAATAATTTGAAACTTTATTAAGAATTAAAATTTAATTACAAACGTACGTTTATTACTTTGCCAGAGTAAATGTCTCATACACTTTGGCGAGGAAGAAAGAGAAAGTAGGCGAATGTGTGTGTTACACAAACTTTGCGTTTTCTGTAATAAAAATTATATTAAAATCATGTCTTTAATAATGTGAAGCTGTACAAGTATAAGTAAGATTCTTTCTTTTTTTTATTAAATTCGCATAAAATGAAAACGTGGTGTATAGCTGTGTGTGTGTGTTCCTATTTGTGTGTATTTTTACAAGTAAAAGTATGTAAATAAAATTAAAATTCACAATGTACTTGTAAACGAATGGCAGACATTCTATAACATTATATCATATTACACAAAGATTCTTTGGTAATTGCGAAGGTGAGAGAGTAGACGAAGAATGGGAAACTAACTCACTCACTGACATCATCAGGCAGGTATAAAATCATAGTAAGTACTTCCTTTGTTAGCTTGAATACATCCTCCAGAACTACACAAAGTCACGCACTCATATATGCACACAATATGGTTTCGACGGCATTAAGACTCCTACTGCCAAACAAACTTACATTCTCATAAAGGTAACTAATGAAGCTTTATACACATATTCACACATTTTTATATATTACATTTAATACACACACACGTGTATTATCCTGTATTCACACATACGCCAACACACATTACAGAAACTTGTTGTTGTATTCTAGCCAAGTTATTTAGCATATGTTTAGTTAAATTGCATCTCAAGGAGACTGCTCGACATTAGTGAAGTATAAAAAACGACACTCTTTTGAAAGACATTCTTTTTTCGTATCGTTTTTTTATTTCTCTTTTACATTTTATAATTTTCTACTTGTTATTTAAAAATTCTTTTAAATTTTTTTTCTTTTGCTTTCAAGCTTTGTTATTAGGATCTTTTATGTTACTACCCCCTAAATGGCAAAGAGTATTTTAAGCAAAAAAGACAGTTTCTTTTTAATGTAATTATTTGTAACAATGTTAGCAAGTTATAAAGCTTAAGGTGTCAGGCATCAGGCATCAGACGTACTGCATCTCTAGTGCCACTCAACTCCACTCCACTTTCAATAGCGGAAAGAAAATTACGCCAAGACACTGATGATGAAAAATAATAATTAAATGCTTTTATTTCAAGGGAAATAACGTATTAAAAATACTTTAACTTAAATAAATTTCCAGCAACAATATGTTTAATGAAATTAAATAAAGAAATTCTTCAAGTCATTCCATTCCTTTTCATCAGTATTTTTTGTAAATTAATTTTATATTTGATATGCAAATAGTAACAATAATACTAGACAAAAAGAAATTCAACTTGAATTTTGTTTTTTAACAAATAAATGTTTATATTCACTTAAAAGCAAGATGCAACAAACATTTTGTTCTTAATTAATTTTTCTGATTGATTAACAAAGTCTGTCCATCATTGTCTGTGTGCATTTCAATATCTAATTCTTAAGTTGTCGAAAAAAAACACACACACATGCAAAATTTATGAAATAACTTGTGGACTTCAAAAAAAATTACAAAATTTTACAGAATGCACTACACTCATGTATGTACTATGTGCGCAAATATGGAATATTTTATCATTTACGAGAAGTAATAAAGTAAATGTTGTCTAAGAAATATGAACAAGCAAAAAATATCGACAATCAGATCAACATTTACAAACAAACTAAACTGAAGAATATGGATTCTACATGCAGTCTATCGACAGACCCGAACAACAACTCTTAAAGAAGGTAAACAGAGAGAGATAGTGAGAGAGTGTTGTACAGGGAACGAGAGCTTATCAGGAATATTCATAAAATTAAAGTACTAAACTTATTAAACAAAAATTGAACATTCAATCAATATTTACAAAAAATAACCAAAACATGCACACTTGGTCTTCACACTGTTCTTTCAAAAACTCGTACGAACTCAAAACAAAAAAAAGGATAATTTCTTTTTAGAAAATCCTACAAAGTTAAGGGAGTTGTATGCATGTAAATCTGTTTTTAAATGAAAGCTGCTCGTTTTCCTGTTAAGACTACTACACCGAAATGCATGTGAGTATTTCGAGTCCTTTTAAAAGTCCCTCAAGTTGACTTACATAAAGTTTTATATGCTTTTATGAAGTTACTTGAAAATGCTTACTTATTGCTTTTACAAGAACAAACGAAACATTGGGACAGAGTGCAATAAAATTAAAGCAAACTTTACAGAAGAGATGACTAAAGATAACGAGAGAGTCTTTGAAACTAACTGAACTAACAAATAAATTACACAAAATAAATATTCTTTTGATGCACATTCGTCATGTTACCAACAACACATTTCATTAATCTTAATAGTATTTTGTGTTATCACTTTCAGCTTCAATCCCCATCCGCAATCGTCCAGTTTTTCATTTTAAATGTAACATATCGCACTTGATCGTAAAAAGGGTATTAAATTAAAAAATTTTCAATATAAACAAAATAATTTTAAGTTTATTTAGGCATATTGAAAAAGATGTTTAAGCCAACCGTTGCATTTCCAAAAAGTAGACAAAATAGCACGATATTTTTACAGCGGGTAGATATGAATATTACGTGACGATTTTTTATAAGAAGTAAATGGGTAATTCCACGTCAAAACGACCAAGAGTGGGGCACGACGAAGATGATTTTCTAAAATTGCATTAAAATCATCTTCGTATGTAAAGGAGTTTTCAAGATATTGAAGAAATAAGCTCAACAAATTCGGCTAATTAGGCGAAATTATGACATTTTGAATATGACATAACTTTCGAAAAAAAAAATGTCTTAATATTTTTTCGTTCATATATTTTCCTTTTAAGATAAAAGGAACCTTCGCACCAAATTTCATTAAAATCGGAGGGGTCGTTTTAACATGAAATTACCCAAATAAATAAACATTTTGAGTTTATTCCATCTTTATGATCAAGTGCGATATATTTTTGGTAAATTTTTAAAAAATTTGTTACCTTTGAAAATGATAACACTGCTATACAGTCATTTTGCGGCAGGCATACTTGAAGTCGATTTTGTATAAGACGAGTGTGCTGATAACGGGAAAAATACCAGAATTGTCAAATTGACTCCAGTTTTTGAGATAAACGCTTCTAACATTTTCCATAAAATGCTTCAATAAATGGGCCAAAAGATTTATTTAAAATTTATTTTTATTGTTTATCTTTACAAAAATACACAAAAATAATAGTTTGGAGTACCTTTAACTAGAATAAATAAATGAAGATCATAAAAAACTTTTTCTTTGGGATTTTCTCTTATTTACTTTGTCAGGACAACCACAATGCTTATAGGGTATTTCAATTATTTCTTAGTTCCGTTTATCTCAATAACCAGAGTGAATCAAAAATAAATAAGCATGCAGCGTGAAGGTCTAATATGAGTATTAACAAAAACCATTAACAAAATCCCTGCCGCAGATTTTTTTATTTTTTTTGTATAGCAGTGTAATCAATGCTTAACGAAAACATTGAAAACAACACAAATTTCTCTGTGTGTATATTTTTTATTTGTTAATATTTTTAGAAGATCAAACCAAAAAACATTTTCTTATTCTAGTAAAGTAAAAACTACTTAAATCTAAATAAGTCTATATTAAACCAATCTCTATGGACTGAATACAAAACACACAATTTGTATTGAAATATTTAGACATTTGCTCTCCTTTTTACCACATACCCATAGCAATTAAGTATTTAATATTAAATCTATGTTTCTTTAGTACTTATTGATTGTTTAAAAGGATTTAGAAGGTTTATTATATTTTAAGTTGCCAAAGTACCAATTTATCATTGCACATGCTTTCTTAGGTTTTAGATGTGACATGACTTTGAAATCATAACAAAATTTTCTTCATTTCTCCAGTTACACAGTGCAACAATTTTAAAGTCATCGGGTGAAAACTCTTACGTGTGTGCAATTTCTCAAAATTCTTATCGAAGATAAGAAAACGAAAATCCAATTGTTTTCCAAGATGTATGCCTGTATTCATAAAAATTTTTTAAGCAAATTTACTATGAAAATTATGCTTATTAAACGTTTGTTAATTTTAATAATCGTTTATGAATACGGGAGTAAGACATAAGAAAATTGCATGTTTTTTGGAAAAATCAAATTTTAGCGTAAATTTGCCTGAGGTCATTTAATCAGACGGCAGATAAAACTAGCAAGACCCAAAAGGGATTTTCTTAGCTTCGTTTAGTTTTTGACATGTACTTCGAAGAACTCTGCATTTTATGTGTTGCACTGTGTTATATTGTTTGAGAAAAGATGAGTCTGTTTTTTTTTAAGTTTGTATACACATTTTTAAAGCTAACAAAAATTTAAATTCATACTAAGTTTATAGGAAATCTAAATATCATGAATAAATTTGAGCACATTTACTATAAGAGCAGAAGTTGTTTATAAAATGAATGCTTTCAACATTATTTTTCAGACACACAAATAACACTGTGCTACAAAAAAAAAAAAAAAAATAAAAATGCAGAGGTTCTCTTACAGCCAAACTTACAATTATTAAAAAAAAACAAGTTAGAGTGATATATTCGGTTGTGCCAAATCCATGATACTCTCCACCGACCGTTAAAACATTTCAGGAGTGGGCTCTCTATTGTGTGTAAAAATCATTAACCATCTATAAAAAAAACTGACGTCAGTATTATAGTTTGTTGCGGTTTAGACTTACAAATGTTTAATTACACTGGTCTACTATCAACCAAGTATCTTTCCTAGGGTATTTTTGTGGGCTGAATTCGAATCTGCAATTGGTTTTTCTCTATCACTGCAAATTTTCGAATTACAAAAAAATGGTTTTTATTCGTTTTTTACATGAAAAATCACTAGTTTATTTA
The DNA here is from genome assembly GCA_963931875.1 of Pollenia griseotomentosa. Classification (NCBI taxonomy): domain Eukaryota; kingdom Metazoa; phylum Arthropoda; class Insecta; order Diptera; family Polleniidae; genus Pollenia; species Pollenia griseotomentosa. Next base: position 258,686,692 of record OZ007560.1, on the reverse strand, counting down.
AAAATCAATGAATTGACAAAAGTGAATGGCGTTATTTGAACGTTGTTTGTATTTTGTTGGTTCGGCTTAACGAATTAGAGTCTGGCAATAGTCTCCCAGCATGCTTTTGTCGTAAAATCCTTGATAAATTCTTTGAATCGTCATTCAATCTTGGTGAGCACGCACCCCATGTTCGCGCTCACTGCACCTATTTTTTTTTTTTTTTTTGGAAAAAAATCTAAATGCGAACGAAGAAAATGTAAAACATTGTCGGTGTCCACGGTTTGTCCAAGATTCTGACTGCAAAACCAAAATGATGTAAATATGCATATTTTTATGATTCTGATATTGCATATCCTTTTTTTCTTGAATCAGTAGCACTGTCACTGTAAAATAAATTATTGTGAAATTGTAGTGGCAGTATTGACTGTTTTACATCTGAAATAAACTAGACGTGATAGACCAATTTTTATGCCAGATTCGAATTCAGCGTTTCATTCGTTTCTGCAAGCAATTTTTTCAAATTTGTAGACCAGTGTTATTGGCATAACATCAGAAAGTTTTATGATTTTATTTCTACTCAAATAAAACTTAATATCAACTTATTTGATTAAAATATTTGTAACAGTTTTAGCCGTACTAAAATTACTTTTAGGCGGGCTACCGCGTATTTCGGTTCTAAAAATAAAATTTTCGAAAGCGCTTTTTGATTCGAAAGTGAAACCGGTTCGAAACGAAATTTATAAGCGAATGGGATTGATTAAAAGTTGGTAGCCCTGCTATAAAAATACAAAAATGGACGAAAATATTCCAAAGCTAAATTTTTTAAAATACTATTTAACGTGAGAAAAATATTAAAATTTTGTGTTTTTTTATAAATACGGATTGTATATCCCTGTGGTTTGAAGAGTCCAAAGAAAAAGTCAACCATTACTTTATACTGCTTTTAATTTGTACATATAATTTTTCTTTTAAATTTCAAGACCACAAATATTAAAACATTTTCAATAATAACATTAGTAAAAATTTGTTATATCAAATCTAACATTTTGTGGTTTAATTTGTTTGTTTTGCACTTTTATTCATCTTGAACTTTGTCATTTGCACTTTATCACTTACAAAAAAGCTTTTGAACAATTTTCTGACGCTTGTTTTCGTAATAAAGAGTTGGAGTTTCAATAGGATTTTTATTGTTCTTAATAGAGAGTTGTCGTTTTAAAAGGGACTTTTTGTGTTCGATAAGGTGTAAATAACTTCCGTTCATTTGAAACACTTGATATGGTCTTAGCGGCTCCCAGAGTGAGCTTTATATGAGACCCATGGCAAATTGCGGACCAATCTTCACAAAATTCGGCACAGTGATTTCTAGTCATATAAAACTAATAGAAACTAAATTTTATTACAAAAAAAAAATATTTCGAGAGTAGACATTGTATAGGGCTTTTGAAAAATTATGGACCAATCTTTACGAAGTATGATTTATAGTCACGGAAAACTATGACAGACCAAATTTTATTAGAATAACACTTTTCGTTGCGGGTTTAGGTGATAAAATAAAGTGTTTTTCAAGAGTGGGCTTTATATAGGGCCCATTATAAGTAATAGACCGATCTTCATGAAATTTTGTTATATGATTTCTAGTCATATGGGACGAATTTGTGCAAAATCTTATATCAATCATTGTATTATACCACCATTTAAGTATGTTGGTTTTTTTAACAAAATTGTAAATTTTTTGGGTAGTGGTTCCACATTTATATTCATAACTCTTGTGCTGGATTACAATCCCAAGCTGCTAAGGATAACAAGAAACAGTTTGACACTTGTTTTTTTCTTTTGAATCTGTCAAAAGTCAGCGTGTTTTCAACAGACGGACAGACAGATGAACATGTTTAAATTGCCTAAGAATTATTCAAGGATCCAAAGGCATATACTTTATTGGACCTTAGAAAACTATTAGAGAAGTTTCACATGGAATGACCAACATAGTATACCCTCATTCGCATCTAGTGGTGGAGGAAAAAAAATGGTTTCAGCTTCTAAACAACAAATTAGGGATATTTGTAGTTTCGAACTTTGAACGAAGTGATTAAGAATAATTTAAATTAATTTCGCACTCTGTGCAACAGAATTGCTTAATAGAAATCCCTACAAATTGTTGTTCCTTCTCTTTTGTATGACCGTATAATTAGCCCTGAACTTTTTTTTGAGCGTTCGAAGTCCAATCAGTTGTGAGTGCTACTGTGACTTTTTAGCAATTAGAGATGAAAAAAGATAAACAAATCACTGACAATATTTTCTCAATTAAACACTAAAATAGTTTTTTATTTGAAGCAACAGCATTTGAACGCTTTGAGCACCTTTTCTGAAAAGCCCAGTGAAACTCATATTTTTACTTAATTGAACGAACAAAAAAAACAAATTTAATAATTTATTTAAATAACGCATTTAAATTATTAAAAAAGTATTAGACATAGAATTAATTATATTGATATTGACTTTTTGAATCTACAAACAAGTGAAAAACTAAATGTTGCTGGGAAGGTACCGCACAAAACTATATTTGGCAAACATCAATAATGTGCATTCTTGTTAACAAGAATAAAATCAAGCAACTAAAAAAATCAATATGAAAACAATTTCTCGGACACAAGTTTATGACAATCATATTTGTGCAAAATCTAAAGAAAACATTCACAATTGCTCGACAACTCCAATTTATTATTCAAATTAAAAAGCTCAAATGAGACAAAAAGCCAACTGTCCCTAGCGAATCATTTGAGCAGATTTTTAGAGACATTCTTTTGTACACTAAAAGAGTCTAGTTTTGTACACAAAAAAAATTTTGTAACAAATGCAATAATACACTGAGCCACAACAAATCATGCTCGTAAACACTGCCACCGATTGTTAATTGTTGTTGTCATGTATGTTTTCAAATAACCCAGCACACAATATTTTTTTTTTTTCTAAATATTTTCTTTTTTATGCCAGTTTATATAAAATAATATGATTCTATTTCAATAATGTTAATAAAAAATACACATGTATGAACATATTTTAGCTGATCAAGGGCCATTTTAATGTCTTGGAATATTTAAACTTATTTTTGTGGATTTCAGAATTGAAATAAGCGAATGTATTTGCTTGTTAATTGGGAAATGCTAAAAATAATATTCACTTGTTTTGAAATTAAATAAAATCCCTGAACAATTGAAAGTACATATTCTGTTAATTTTTCTGAATAAATCATAAATGTGTAGGGTTTCCCATATTCAAATTTGTTGGAAAGGCAAATGTTTGTAAAAAAGGCTAAAAAGGTTAAAAATAAGCAGTTAGCGTTGTTTTTAATCTGTAAATTAATAATGTTAATTACAAGACTACTTGCTATTGCAAAGAATTATATGGAAACACCTGCGTTTGCCTAAAAACTTGTTGTTGTTTTACAAAATATTTGCTATTTTTTTGTTATAATAAAATTATTCCTCTGCCTCGAAAATGCATCAAGTTTCGTAACTTCTTTATGCTGCTACAAACGAAGACAATTACTACTGTGTTACAATGCAAATGAAATAACATTCCAATATGGACGACAAACATGAAGCAAAACAAGAGGACAAGAAAAAAGAGACGATAACAACAATGAAACATGCTAGTGGATAAGAAATTATACAATCGGCATCCTGGGAGTCAATATGTTACGAATCGACATATTGACAAGTCAAATGGAGTCAACAAGTTTATGGGTTTGAGGTTGTAAATCAAGTAAAGACAGTAACCAAAAATAAAAAGTTTGTTTTCGTACGTTTGTGTGCGTATTTTCCCAACACACTTTAACTACCCATGGACGAATGAACTGTCAACAGAACATGATGGTCAATAATGGCAACAACAGACTTCCACAGTCAAGTGTATGTTAGAAAAAATATCCAAATATGAACAATTCCCAAATGCAACCAAAAGTAACAAAAACTTTAACATCCATCAGAACAGTGTCTGTATAAGTGCGAGTTCCACAATAGAAAAATATTCAAATATTTGTTTTGCAGCTTTTGTTTGTTTTTTATTCATTCATATTCATACGTGCACACACATATGACGCACTAACACAGCCATAAAAAATGTAGACAGTCAACCATCAATTACTGCTTTTTTAGTTGCTTAGTCCTTGTCTTTCTGACCACTGCCGTCTTCCTAATCTTTTACCAACAGCACAAAACAAAAAGCAACAATGAAAGAACGTTATTACAAAGGTTGGCCAATTTGCATATTTCTCATTTCTCTGGAGACCCAATACTCAATTTCATTTATGGAGTTGAACTCCGTGACATCCTACCAAGCACATGGTGGAGTGTTTTGTACTGTCTACGAAAACTATACTTATTCGTCACTTTTGGTTGTTATACACACGATTGCCGAAATGCAGCAAGAATCAAGCACGACAAACAAAATATTAATAATTAAAAATAAAAAAAAATAAATTTAATTGAAATCAAATTAACCAAAACACACTCATTCGTCAGGAGATGTAGGCACTTAGAATATTTCTAATATAAATATCTTTTTTTTTTTTAACAGATTTTTTTGCAATCCACATTTCTAAATCGATACGAATTCGATGGCAAAAGCAATTGATTGCTTAGTAGGGTAACAACTTAGATTATTTTTCGATTGATCAAATGCTTGCAGGGATAGATGGTAAACACAAATTTGAGAATGGGTGTCTGTTTGTTGTCATGTTATAGGTTCTTATTATTTTCGGTCAAAGAGTAAACAATATAGTAAGTTTCAGACAGAAAACACCACATGTATCTTGACTTTGGTAAATTTTTAAAAGCACTGTAATTTTTGTTTTTTTTTTTTTTTTTTTTTTTTGTTGTTCTTAACTCGCAAAAAATTTAATAAAATCAAACAAAATATGAACCAAAAATGAGTGCAAAACATCTTTAAAAAGTTGAATAAAAATATTGAAACCGAAAAATAAATCTTAATCATAAAAGCTTGACAATTAGTGTTCTTACTAATCAACACACCCATACAGCAGTCCCAGCGCCACGTTACTCAGCGGAATTATTTAGTATGCCTTACAGAAAGCCTCTTCTAGTTCTTTTGAAAAATAGTCCTTACCTGCTAGCTTTTGATAATACAGTATAAAAAATTCAATACACATTTAATACTCCATTCTTTAAAAAGGGAACAACATTTTCTTTCTCGAGAAGGACAAACAATGTGGAGAATGTTTTTATCTACCTAATTTAATTGTATAGTATTTTTTATAAAATTATATTCTTGATTTTTACACTTTTTGTAGAATAAATAGAAGTTCGGGAAGGAAATGTGCAAGTCTTTGCCCCTTGTGGCATACTATTATATTCAATTCTTTTAAAAACTTTTTTATAAAATGTGCTTAAAATTCCACGAAATGTTACGTTTGATATTCCAACTTTAAAAAATTTACTGAGCAAATTATTAAAAATGCGAAGAAATATAAGTCAAGATGTTTTAATACGTTATCGTTTGTAGTTTTGTTATATTTTCTTTTAAAAATTATCTATTCTCAAATTTGCATTCCTTAGTTTGCTTGTTTGTATGATTGCATTGTTAAGATCACATGGTAGAAATATTTGATGCCCACACGTAACCACTTTTTTTTATGTACATACACGAAGAGAAAAAACATGTTTTAAATTAAAAAATTTATTTAAAAAAATTTTTCTCTGGCTGTATCGGGTGTTTTTTTTTCTTAGCTTCATGAGAACTTTCGATATTAAAAACATAGAAAATTTTCAAAAGGGAATAAAATATTTATTTGAGATGTTTAATGAATTCCTGCCATTTACTTTTTACTTTTTATTTCATGAAAATGCATGTTCTTATTTTTTATTATACCACGGCGTTTAGATCATGGTTCTAAGTAATTGTGTATATATGTAAACCCGACACTGGAATTGCTAGCCGTCCTATGTAATTATATACGATATTCCAAAATCGGTTTTATACAGGATAACTTTATAGCCAAGACTAAGTTTATGTTTGTCACTGATTAAACAGTAAAGTCTAGACGCTTTTAACTTGATGTCAACTCTCTTGGCCTTTGTTTTAGCAAATATTTATGCGATTTTGTATGTCGATTGCTGGATCACACAATGTTTAGAATTGTACGTCCATAATTCTTAAGACTGATTCGCATTTTTCATCACTTATACGGCCCTCTTAAGAAAGAAAGTCACATCTTCATTATAGTACTTTTAAGCAGAGCAGGAACAAATTCTACTCGCGAGCACAATTGGAGTCAATTCTCTCTTTTTAAATTTTTGCTCGGAAGTTTTAAAAAGAGAGAATTGACTCGAATTGTGCTCGCGAGTAAAATTTTTTCCAACCTTGCTCAAAACTACTAAAACGGAGATGTGACTTTATTTCTTAGGAGGGAAGTTTACACATTAAGTTAAGTCAAGTTAAGTTGAATCTAAATCAACCACGTTATCAATATTTTTAAGATTTTAATCTGCAATAAATATAAATGCATAGAAGTAAAAGAAATTATGTATCTTGATTCAACTCTTCTCATTTTTCAATACTCTTTGCAGACCTCTGTACCCATGCAAATATTTTCTTTCACTAGTCTACATTCTCTTTGCTTCTAATTGCTGTCGAGCATTAAATGGCTGGGCCAGCTAAAAACTTATTTGGTTAAGTTAAATTAGTTAAACAATATTTAAATTGTTTATTAATTGGTCACACTTTTTTCATGAAATATATTTGTATTGCTGTTGTTTGAAAGTATATGGACTGGAGACAAGAGGGAATTCAAAAAGCCAACAATCCATAAAACATGAGTTGTGTATGGTGGTTTGTAGAAAAGTAACAGTTGATGGCAAATGGTCTAGTAAAATCAACATAAAATTGCATTCACTTGTTAAGTACTCCATGGAACTGGTTCTGTTTCTGGTAGTGGCACTTACAAAGCATCAGCAACACAAATTCACATATAAATTGTGGTACATACAGCATTCACCTAAATGCATACGATTGTAAGTATGTGAGTTGCAAGGCGTCTGCTTACTTTTCAATGATGTGGGGTACAAGTATTGTATGGTTATTGCAAACACTTGCAACGAAGAGCAACTACTGGCAACGATTATGGTTGTTTCATTTATATATTTTTTTTTATTTCTTCTGTTTATTTGGTTGTTGCTGCATATTTTGTTTAGATTCCATTTCAGTTTCATGCTCGTCTGATTTTAAAAGCTTAAGTGTCGTTATAGTCATTGCTTGAGTATTCGTATTCATATTTATCGTCATTATCACCATTATCGTCATTATCGCTGCTATTGTTAACTAGTTCTAGCTTACAAGGGTTCCTTTTTCAAAAAATCCTAGAAGCTATTTTAAATTTACGGGAGTTTTAAAAAGAAAAATCTTCATACAAACATTAAATCTAAATTCTCACAAAAGTTTATTAAAGTTAAGACAAAAACTTAAGCGAATTTTGTTCTAAAGCAAGAAAAACTTTATATTATTAAGAAATTATAAAACTCGAAGAGATTTTATAGAATTATTTTCAATAATTTGTAGTGAATGCCAAAATATTTTTGATACTTTTTTGAATCAAAAGTTATTGTTGAATTCATGTTCGCATTAGGCCCAAATTAACACTCATTAGCTAGCTAATAGCAATGGTTTAACCAATAAAATATTTTTTCCAGCTTTTTGTTAACCATTAGGTAAACTATTAAACGTTATTTGTTAACTAATGCATTTACATTTACATTTTTTTTTTTTTTTTTTTTTTTTGTAGAAAATGACTATCATAAATTGAACACAGGCGCTTCAACGCCTATTCTTTTGTTTAGAAGTAACACCGCCACTTTTTTCGTTTTCTATGAAATTTCAGTATTTTTTCATATTTAGAAAAAAAATTTTAAAAAAAACACTTCTACCAACATTGAAATTTGCTATTTTGATAGAGTTACCATTTTTTGCTCTCATAATAATTTTTAGCTAACCAATAAACAGTAAATATAAAATGCTAGTTAGCCAATAATTGTCAATTTAGTTTACTAATAATTAACTAATGACTGTTAATTTGGGCCTTAGAGTTTAATAAAAAAAACTGAACTTTTAAATACCACTTGTTTGGCCTGTTCATCGATTGTTAACAAAGACTTCGTTCGCTTAACTTACATGTAAAACAAAAACAATATTTTATTATTTATTTTTGTTTTAAATGTAAGATAAGCGAACGAAATCTTCGTTCTAAAAGAGATGAACAGCAGTAAATATTTATTCAAGTTTTTTAAATTTTACTATAGAGTTGGTTGAACATTATGAAAATTTATGGTTTCTCATACAAAATAATTTTCGACGCAAGTATTAAAAACTATTTTATTTCGATGCCTTTCTCCATACAAGTGCCCCTTTCCAAAAACTAACTTTACTTTCCAGCATCTTTAACTATTTTTTTTAAGGACTAGCACCCAAAGGATGCACCCTACTAATGTATTATTGCATTTTGTTGGAACTAAGAAAATAGGTTATGGGAAGGAGGATAGAGGGCTTATATCGATAATATAAGCGTAAGTCGGGAAAAAAATTAAATAAAAATGTAAAAACTGTATAAAAAGATTTGCCTTGATTTGTTTCTATATATCGATTAGTTTTCCCAGGTTTTTTATTAAGTTAAATTTTACTGAAATTGGGAATCCCAATAAATGCCATAAGTTTTATCCTAAATTAATAAAACTTTGAAAAGGCTGTGTTGGTTCGTCGGGTTATAATTTGGCTTTATAAATAAATGTGATACAGTTTAAGTTAAGCATCGCTTAAGCTGTTTTGTAAAAATTTATTGAATTAGAGCACGTAGCGTATACGTGCTGAACATCGCGTATACCAGTGCGTTGTGTAAAAGCCTTCATTAGAAAAATATTAAAAATTGGATAAAAGAGCAACTTTATTATCTCAGGATTTAAAGTATATAATGATGAAAGGGGGAATGGTTCGTCTTAAACATTTTGAAAAAATTATTTTCCATAATACCATGCATGTTTGTTTTCATAAATTTTTCAACTTATTGTTTTTTTTTTGCGTATAAAACCAACTATTTTTAAATTTGTGTGTTGATCTAAAAGGTCTAAGCGCCCGGCAGAAACCGAAGAAAATTATTATTCAATGGAAACATATCGAAATATTACCAAAAACTTTAAAAATATCTGAAAAATATCTAATTTATTTTTGGGAATACAAAATTTATTATTGATAATATTTCCGTATGACGTGCTAAATTCCCAATTTTTCATATTTGATAAATACACTGAAATTCATTGTTGAGAAAAAGCTAGCTTTTATGCACATTTCACTGGTTGCTTGAGCCAAATCATCAGGAAACCTTTCCAAAGATTTTAGAAAAGCTAAAAATATTATACAAATAAAACGTTAAAGCGAATAAGAATCATAAACACTCAAAGTCTGACTTGTAATAATATCAAAGCTAAACAAAACACCAACAAAAGAGAGTGAGTTTATCTTTTCTTACATTTCCCATAGAAGCTGGCTTTCCCTCAACAATGAATTTCAGTGTATTTATCAAACATGAAAAATTGGAAATTTAGCACGTCATACGGAAATCTTATTAATCTGAAAAATAATTTGTCATTAATTAGGACTCATTATTCCTATAACTATTTACATGTTGGACAACGAAAGCAAGAAGTGCCCATGATGATAACAAGATTTTGAGTAGAAATGGAAAGAGTTTTTCAACTCATGTTGTGTTCGGATCAACTAATTGCAAGTAATAGGATAAATCTTATATATGCATGCCCATGTTTATATATTTATATGTAGATTATTATTGACAAAAAATTATTGTACATACTCCCTGGATAAGAAAAAAATTAGGAGCATGTAGGAACCCTAGAGCTGACTACTAAGATCTGTATGATTTTGCTGTTAAACTTAACATGTTGCTTTAAATAGTCAAGGTCTTTTAGATACCTGTGGAAATCTAGTAAATAATTATTGCATTATTTCAATTAAAAAAAATAAGAATATATGTAAATATTTGGTTTAGTGACCTTTTTTAATTATTTGTAATGTATGAGTAAATATTAGGTTTATTCGTTTTTTGGGAATTTATTTTGGTATTTTTAAAACACGAATTAATCTGGCAATCATTAAGTGTCAACAAACTTAATTTAATTTAAAATTAATTTTCGTTTTTTAAAAACGTCGTTAAATATTAATAAGCTGGTTAAATTGCACTAAAACTACAATAAACCGGAGTATACTAATTTAAAATGGTGAAAATGGTATGTGTTTATTAGTGAATCAAATATTGATTTATATCAAATTTTGCACAAAATGTTTGTACCCACAATTTGGGTGAATACCAGTTCTAACCAATTTTCCCTTTTTACCGGGTATTTACCAATTGGATATTTACCCTTTTCCCATGTATATTAATTTCCTGTCTAAAATTATTACGAGTTCAACAACAAAAATAATCATTCAAATAAAAATTAAATTTCTGAAATTTTACAGATAAACGATTTCGTTCCAATTTGCTATTATTTTAAAAAAAAAACCTTTTCTTTTATTTATTTCTTTAATACATTCTTATCGAATGGCAATTTCAAAATACACCACAACTAAGTTAAATTTAATCCCTCAAAAAATGTCATGTCAAGATTTGGCCGAGACACAAACAGAAAATTAAATTAAATTTTTTTCATTCCAATCATGTGAACCTCAAAGAAATATAAACTTTTAATCAAATTAAGTTCATACGTATTAAGCGCGCTAAACTTGGCCAGAAAATAGAAAAAGTTTTCATCCCACTTTCCACTTTTTCTCCAGATGTTCTGTGTTCTACAACGTTACACATCGAATACAAAAAAAGCAAAAAGTTTTTTCACACTTCAAATTGTTAACAACTGAAGTAAAATACAGATTATCAAACTCTACCAAAAATTTTACTAATCTAAAATATTAAGCAAAATTATTTATGTACATTTATATTCAGTACTTACGTAAACTTAGATTTTAGTACAATGAACACTTTAAGATTTTATAAAAAATACTGTAGAATATTAATTTTAAGGGCCAAAATTCCTTCATATCCTTAACCAGCATAAACGCTATTTTACTGTACTTTTGATTGTTAGTAAGTGACAACGAAATTTACGGACTTATTGAGACATTCTTTCTATTTTATTCGATCAAAAACTGTTTTTAATCGCATGTATGTCTTTGGAAAAAGGAAAAACAATCATGCTGTAGCATGAACAAAAACTACTTACAAAAGAATTAGAAAGAAAAATTGGAATTTATTTTTTCTTATTTTGTTTAACAAACAAAATCACTCAGACACACTCACACTAACGCAGAAGTTTTATTGAAATTTTTATAGGACTTGTCACAAGAAATCATTGTAAGCTCTTTATTAACTGATGTCTAAGCGGTTTCAATGCTAATTGCGGCCACCAGTTCATTTAATCGTCATTTTCATGATTTTCATCATACCCAAACTAATGCTCAATATGATCCAAAACTCTTTGTATATTTTTTCCTTAATTAAATGAAAAGTTTTGTTCTCTTTGTCGTCATTTTAGGTGAGAAATGAATGCTGTTTGTGGAAAAAGCTAAAATGCCAAAGCTGTCGTACAACTTAATACTTCTTTAAGTTCTTCCATTTAATTTGTTTTAATAGGTTTCCGTCGTTCATGCCAATCGCACATTCATTCACTTCGACAAATGGTTTGTCCGTCTAACACGCTTAGTTACATACTTGAGAGTCTTGTTATCTTCATAAAACACAAATTAAATTATGCCTTTGAGCAAATAAATGAATTAAAAGAATGAAAGAAAATTACACTCAAAAAACACCCACACACACGCACATACTTCACTCTTTCATTCTTGTTTTTTCAAACAAATTACGTTTGTGTTTAAGAGCAAATTTGAAAAAAGAGTTTTTGTTGTTATCGTCTATTGTAATAACAGTGAATATACTTTAACCCTTTAAATGAAAAAAAAAAAAAATATTGCCTGTAAAAACAACCACAATTATAACAAACATTTTTCGTGAGTTTTCGACAAATTGCAACCTGCAGCGTAAACAGAAAGACGGCTGTCATTAGCAGGAAAAAACAAACAAATATTATCTTGTTTTGTCTGTTTGAGGGGTGGTACACAGTAAACTTTAATTTGTATTCAATCGTGCATTCGGTGCGAATGCTTGTTGAAGCTAAAGTAGGTATGTAGTGTACGACCGAAAGCTTATGTTCGGTGTTACTGTCCGGCAAAAAAGCTGTGTTCGGTTCATGTTTAGATACATTTTCACTGCACACCAAACTTTGACGCATGGCTATAGTTTGCAAAAGGCAAAAAATGCAATTGGTAAATACCGGATAAAATAGGTAAGGTTGGGTATATGTTCGGTATAAGTCCATACATCGGATAAATACAGGGTAGAATCGCATCTACAAGCAAGACACATTTGTATCTCAATTGTAACATAACAATTTCTAAGTGAGCCCAGAATTTAAAAAATTAAGAAAATCACCACAGGTAAAAATGCAGCAATATGATCGGACTATAAATGCAACGCAGTAGACAAAAACCTTAAAGGAAGGTATCGCGGAAAAGATTTACAAAACTATTTCTGGAATTGTTTTTAGCTAACCTTAAATCCGTAGGGCTGACTGGTTTAACTTTTTTTGCAAGAATTTTCTCTTCTTTTTTACAAAACAAAATATTTTCTATAATTTTTTTTTTTCAAAAACCATTTTTGTACTAAATAATGTATTTTTAGTCCTGAAAAATATAAATATCGATAATTATGGGCTTCCCTGAATTAATCCCCAGTTTTCTTATCTCTCAATCTACTGTGCAAAGTTACAAAAAACCTTCACTTTATGGAAAGAACATCACTCAGCACCACATTAAGAAGATCAAGGAGATCATGGAAATATTGTTGATAAGCAAATTAGAATTTAATTGACTAAGGCCCGTTATCACAACTTACCTATAGCTAAAAGTAGACTTTAATTGGCCTTATAAAAAGTGTTCCATTATTAAAACTTTACTTTAACCTAAAGTGAGCTATAAAGTAAATTGAGGTTCATCCTACCTGGTAGGTTAAAGAAAAGTTGTAATAATTGAACACATTTTATACGGCCGATAAAATCCTACCTTTAGCTATCGGTAAGTTGTGAAAACGGGCCTAAGACTTTTAGTTCAAGAAACTCAAATATAAATGAGTACTGGAATTGAATGGACTAGACATTTATAAACCTTTACGCAGTAAACAAAAAGTAAAACCAACGAACGTTTCTGGTGCTGCTAAGCAACTTTATGAATTCCAAAAACTAGTTCTAATTTAAAAATATTAAGGAAATTCACAATGAGTATCTTAAGATGTGAATTGTGCAATATTGTGACATCATCACATTTTCATTGTGTGCAGGCAACGATATAAAACAAAATATTGAAGTATTAGAATAACAAATAAAACCAACACATGGCCATATTCCATACTAACACATTCATTTACTAACAAAATAAAAATAACAAACTTGCCAACCCATATTAAGGAATTAAAATTAAACGTCACTATATCAGGAAATATTTTAAAACGCTATTGTGAACAATTATTTTCAAAACTAGTGTATTAAATTTTTGCTCTTCACTTCATAATTTAAAAAATATTGTCAAACTATTTTTTTTTTTTTAAATAAATCAAAAACTTAAAACTGATTTTATTTAATTAAAAAATTTTTGGGTTTGGTTTAAGTTCGGGTACGTGCTCGGTCTTAAAAATCTACTGAAGTTCTAGTTCGGCATCGCGTTCGGTCAGGAAAAGTGCGTTCGGTCGGACAATAGTGGTATTTTTCTAAATGCCTCGAGCAACAGTCAAAAAAATGACAACTGTTTAAAGAAAACAAATCCAAAGCTGTTATTTTAGGTTTAAAAAAGAAAAAGAGAAACATATGTGTTAGCAATAAATTAATATTAAATTTCAATTATAAAATACATAAACTTTAATTTTTTTTTTAATTTTGAAATAAAAGATTTCAGGGAACCAAGTAAATTAGTTGCTTGAAGAATTTTTAAATTTCTTTTAGCAAAAATTATTTAATTTAATAAAAAAAATCAAAACATCCATTCCATCTGAAAAAGATAAGCAATGACTCTTAGAATATCTTTATTGAATCCACAGATATTTTGTTTTAAAATAATTTGCAAAGCAACAGATTATTTGCTTTAACTGAAACACTCACAGAAGAACTGCAGATTATCGACTTTATTGAAGCACTTAAATGAAAATACATAATAAATGCTAAAGATTAATTCTATTATTAATATTTCTTTGACTTTATTTTCATAATCTAATTATACAAATTTTAAACCAAAACTTGTATCGTTTACAATGACAAAAAATTCCAAATAATACTGTCACACATGTGTGTGTGTGTGTGGTTGAGTGTGTGGAATATAGAGTGCAGAGTAAATAAATTGTATAATGTTTATACTTCGAGCATTTGTTTTAAGTGTTGTCATTACTTATTCAAGATAAACTTTTTAAACATATTTTAACTTACTTTCAACCCAGAAAAAAAGCCAAAGCAAACAATGAAGAATGTGTGTATGTATGTGTACGCATATATATGTGCAGTATGTAATATATACATACAACTTACATACATATACTTATGTTTGTACTAACAGAGCAACAACAATATAAAATATCCTTTATTGAAGGTAAAAGTACATACTTATGGTTAAATTACACACACGACATACACATTGAAACAGATGTCGTCGGCAAGCTTGGAAGGGTGACACACTTGTGGTTTAACTTGTTATGAAACCAGCAGAAAACTTTATTTTTCTACGACTCTAAATATAATAATAACTATTGGAATATTCGTCATTTTGACAATCTTGTAGTGAGTGAGAAGTTAGATTTAATTATTGAGAAACTTTCAAATCCACATTCTTATTACAATGATTTTTATTTCAAGTGTCCACCTGTACATTAATGTATATTGTAATGCATTTTTTTCATATTGCATATTTATATAATTGAAGGGTTTATTTTAATAACATGATTAGCCACTTGAAATCAAAAACTGGGCTTAAATGTTCTTCCTGTTATAATTATAATTATAACCATCCCAACCATCCCAACATCTCCTCAAAAGACGATTATTGACTTTTTACATTTCAATAGTTTTATTAATTTTTTAACAACGTAAAAATAATAAAAAGCTTAAAACAAAATGTTGAATTTCGAAAAAGTTCTGTAAGAAAGTAATGATTTTTTTAAATCACGCATAAAATGTATGTGTTATACAAAAACGTTTAGTAAAGGAACGATAAATAAATCTTTAAAACTTTCGAGATATGACTTTTTTTAATTTTAGGGGCTTATAAAGTTGTTGCACAAAAAAACATGAAATTAAATTCATACATAGACATACATGAAACCTTTTTGTGTATAAACTTTTTTATAAACTTTTTAAAATGAAAAAATAAAATAATTTTTAAAAAATTGTGTTTAGTAACATCACACTAATTTTTGAAAACACCGATTTCCACTATGTTGCTGTTGTCCAACGATGGGTATGTGATAGTTGTCGTTTTAACGGAGTTCTTAAGAGCATATGCAGTAGAGTGGTCGGCCTCACACAAAAAAAAAGTTGTGCCAGTCACCCCTAGAATGAAATGTATGTCAATGAAGATTCTAAAACTTCATCAACTGTCATCATACCGTTGTTCATGGCTTGACTATGACTTCATTTTTGCCTCTGTTGATTTTTTAATCCGACATAAAATTCTGGGCGACACTTATGCCATCTCGGATCCTTCCCCCAAAAAGCCAACTTTTTACCGTGCCCAGGAAGACCCTCTTAAACGTATGTCAAGCTTTTAATATACTCATTTTTATGACACGCCTCTAAATAAAGCATCTTAATTGTTTTTTACATACATACAGTGTTGTCATTTTTTTTTTAAAAAAGCTTTTTAATTTCTAAAAAAAACTTTTTTCAATCAAAAAAACTTTTTTTACAAAATAATATGCATTAATTTGTATGAACTTATACATATCTATAAAATATACACATAAAAAAAATTAAATTTATCACATTTATAAATGAACTAAACTGAGCGAAATATTATGTTTTACATTATAAATAAACTTATGTAAATAACTTAAATTAAAAAAAAAAATTTTTGAAAAAACTTGCAAAATAAGCTAAATCTTACAATATGATAACACTGCATACATATAACATTGAACCAGGTAAAAATCAATACATAACAAAAACATTACATCAGTCACGCCTAGAATGAAAGGTTTATTTATTAACAGCCTGTTTATCGATTTCGAACGTTAACGTTCGCATAGAAAATTATATTTAAAACAAAAACATATTTTAGAATTTTGTTTTTGTTTGTAACATAATTTTCTCTGCGAGCGTTGACGTTCGAAATCGTTTACATGAATCTCTTTTTCCAAGCGCAATGGCTATAAGTATAAATATATTTAAAGATTGTTAAGAGTAAAAAAAAAACCAAAAAAAATTGTTTTTGGAATATAAATTTAGTAGATGGAGCTTTTGTACAAAAAACACTTTGTTTCAACATATGTCCTTGTCATTTACATGCATGAACGTTTACATTTACAAAGGCATAAAAGAAAAAACCCTCACACACGCACATACATACACTTAGGAGAACAGATACAATAACAAACAAACAAAACACAGCCCTTAAGGTAGAAATTTGCTATATTATGATTCGAGTCTCCACTACAACCCTTGGCCTCACCATCGCCTTATCAACCAATTCTGCGTCAAGAGTAAAAAATCTTGAGATCCCCTTCTAACTTTATTTACCTCCCGGGTGCAATAAAGTAACGTCAAACAGCATTTTCTCAGTGACAAAGAATGTTGGAAAAAAAATGAAATAAACTGAAAACAACTCAACTCTTCTTATACTTGTACTTCACTTCATATGTGTGGCAAGAAATTCATACTCGTCGTACTCGAACAACGTTTAACGATTACGTTGTACGAGTACGACGAGTATGAACAAAAAACTGTTTTAAAATTCAACACAAAGTGTTGCACGCGCTTCGCTTTTCCTTCTTAAAACACTACGACTTGTAGTCTTTTTTTATTTGTTTATGTAAAAAATACACACGTTCATTCAAAATTCGGAACAACTCGAGTATTAGAGAGTTTGTTTAAAGCAAGTGCTCATTTTTATTTCAACTTATACAAAAAAATGCGGAACACCTATCGTCAATATTCTATTGATTTGGGAAAAGAAAATCATGTTTAATTTAGGCAGTGCTCATCTAGATTAACCTATTTACACCCGCTGTGCCAATTTGGGATCACTTAATATTTTGCAACTTACGACAAAGTTTTTGACATTATTCAATATCAGCCGTATTTATTACAAAAAGTTAACCACAGCTTGAACACTACGTACAACGAGCTGCTAACTAGAATGTTGATTAAGCTTAGCAGCTTATTAGCACAGAGATTATTCATAACAAACTTTTGTCCATCTGCTAACTTTTAATAAATCAACTCTGAATTTTAATGATGCCACATTATATTACTCAAAAATGCAACACGTTGATCATCGCTGGTTTTGTCATTTTATTTATTTTTTTTGTTTTACCCTCTACATATAAACATCTTAAGAAGTTTTAAATCAAATAAATTAAAAAAAGAAAGCAAATTACAGACAGTAAATTAAAAAAAAGCCAACAAAATAGTTTGACATTAAACAGCTGCTTTTCAAAAGTTGGTAAACGTTTGGCAGCTCGATAACAAGAGACTAGCAAATCGTTAGCCAGAGTTTGGTAGAATACGGCTGTATATGTTTACCTTATTGATAAACTAAAATTTCAGAAATTTCTATAACATCAAAAAAAATTTCTTTAAGTGAAATTGGCACTACAATTTCCAAAAAAAAAAAAAATTTTTTTTTGTTTTTTGTTTATATGTAATGAATTAAATAATAAAATAAACAATATTTTATTTTTTGTCCGGTAGTTTTTGTTTGGGCTTAAATGGGTTAAGCAAAATTTTGACCATGATGAGAAATTATGCAGAGTTTTTTAATATGCGCAAACGACATGAATAATGAAAAAAATATCTGTTCTGTTAAAGATTTTTATTTGTAGAAATGCAAATATTTTTTTTCTGTACAAAAAAATATTTAATCAAATATATTTCTTCCATTTTATTTTAAGAAACTTGTTTTATCATATTTTTTCATTACTAATTTTTGCTTTTGTAATAAAATGTTGTTCAGCTAGTTTTTTGTCCGTATTTAGCCATTATTTTTTTAGTCTTAATCCACAAAAATTAAAATAGGCTTATTGGTTTGATGAATTGTTGTCCCAAATTTAGCATGAACCGTGATTTTGGTAGCATTGTGGTATGGCAGTATGTAAGCTTGACTCTTAACTTGTATCAAACAAGTCGTATGCTGAAATTGTTGTTATTATTGTGGCGTATTGTTGGTGTTTTTATTGCGTTGCTCAGTTCTGTTAAATTTTGTTGTTTTTACGATTTTCCATCCCGAACAGTAAAAACTCCACTTTTTAATACAGATTTCTTACTTTTCCATTTTTGATCCTTATGAATTTTTTACTTACTCCCGCCCATGTAAATAGGAAAAGAATAAAAAGAAATTTGAAAAATTCTACATAAAAATGACTCTACATTTCAAGTTGTTGGCCATAATTTATTTAAGTCTTGATGGAAAATGGTGTGAGTTGGGCTAAAGCACATGCTTGGTTACACTTGTGTAATTTTGACGAGATGAATAAAACGTCGTTCTTTTAATATGTACAAGAACGTGAAAATTTATTTAATTTTAAGCAAATCAAGTTTAGTTAAACAAGCAACTGAGTTCGTCAAAGATATACATCTGAATGTATGTTAAAACATAAATGTAACCAAATTTCTTTTAAAGTAACAAATTAAAATTCTGCGGATTTCCTTTTTGTGTAAATATTTGAAGTTCAACTTTAAATTATATATTAGCTACGGCTAATTGATCAAAAAAAGAAAAGTCCGTATACATACTTAATGTCCTTGCTAAATTCAATCAAAGATTTATATACAACCAATTTCTTAAAGCTTTTAATTTAAACCGAAATGTAAACATCGTTCTAACAGACACAAATAGTTTTCTCTTTAATTCAAAAGAATCATCAGCTCCATACGACTGAACAACAATTCGTTTAATGTAACAAAGTAAAATAAACTTCTGGTGTTTACATTTGTATTCAAAAGAAACAAAATTATGTTGAAGGAAACCATTTTGCGTACAATATAGGACTCTTTCAGCTTTTAATTAAAATTACCACAAAAATTTGGTAGACCCAAACATAAATCTTAAAAGTAATTAAAATGTTTATATTCCCAAAAATGCCTATAAAAATAAGTTTTGTAAATATTCCTGTGTGTGCGTGGATAGACTTCCAGTGAACATTTTTTGCGGACTCATCTGATTTCGAAATAAGTATCAAATAGTCTGAAACTGGATCGGTAATTAACCAAATTCGCTTGTTACGTTTAGTAAAATTGTTTCGGCATTATCTAAAATATTTATTTATTAAATGACAAGTCATGCATTAACATGTCAATTTAACAATTAGATTCTTCTCATTTCTTTACACAATTAGTGACTATCTTAGTGGTCGACCAATTAGTCGGCTTCGGCAAAAGATGCTAATCGGCCAATAACACTATGCAACAAATGGGAATTTTTTTTTTTTTAAATAACCACTATATTTTTTTGATTCGTCAAAAATCAAAATTTTTTTTAAATTCTATGATAAGGTTTTTTTAAAATTTTTTTTTTCTAAAATTTGAGATTTTTGAATTGGCTGCATAGAACTTGCCGTAACTTTGGAGCGACGTTCTTGATTTTGTTATGCGTTCCGTCAAGAATTTTAAACTACACCAGATTTAAGTCTTTTAAATACCATTTTTTAATTTAGCCTTTAGTTTTGGATTTATTGAGGTACAAGTGGAAAAAAAATTTTTTTTTTTTAATTATAAAATTTTTTAAATCAAAAAATTAATAAAAAATTGAAATCAACACATACTTCCTAGTCTTAGCACTTAATCGTAAAGCTGCATCTTTTATATAAAAAAATTTTATTTCATGAAAATCCACGGACAAATTCCTGTTTCCCGATAAACTGAAAGTGCCTTGTTTTGACCTTTTTTATCGCAAATTTCTTTAGAGCTAAAACTCACAAAGTTTTACCTTTTAATTATTTTTTTAAAAAGCTGCGTATAATGGAAACAAAATGTTTCATGAAAATCCATGCAAAAATTTGTGTTTTATTCCAACATATTAAGCTGATGTTTGCAACAATTTTGCGATAAAAATGTCAACACTAGCTACTTTCACTTTTTCGGGAACAAAACACGAATTTTCGCATTGATTTTCATGAAACAAAACTAATTTTATTGCTTTTATATGCAGCCTTATGAAAAAATAATTTAGTATTTATTCAGGGGACTTTTGCTTGTTGCATAGTGTAATCGGTGTTCAGCATTAATTTGGCCGATTTTTTGCCGATAGCAGAACTTTTTATACCATTAAAATAATTAACTGCCTGTATTTAGAAAACTAAAAAAGTGAGTGAGTGAGAAAAGACAAAAACAAATTTTCGTTTTTTATTGTAGTTTTCAATATAATTTCTCACTCACTCACTTGTTTTAATTTTCTACAAAACAGGCTGTTAAACTGTTTTTCCGTAATTCGGTTGTCATAAATTATATTCGTCTTTTTTGTAAGGCGTTGTCGTTAACAAGTGAGTCGTTTTTTGTAATAGATTAAAGTAGCACACAATCTGCTGTCTTTAATCTTTTAAAAATCGTATACAGTTTTCTGAAGTTCACATAACCGTTTCTAGTCAAAGATTTCAATTTAGAAAATAATTTTGTTGGAAAAATATATATATATCAATAAAATAAAACAATATAAATATTTGTTCATACACCTAACACTTCACATCCCCAGTGATTTCAAGTTATTTTAGCACTAGAGTAAATTAAATGAAATGAGTGTTAAAAATGGTTACAGCACAAGAAATCATAATGTTTATCTGTAAACGTTATGAAAGCAAAACTGGCATTTAGACCACAAGTAAAATCAGTCTTTAACTTTATAAATAGAACATAACACAGCAACAGCAGTAATAAAAGCAAATATCCAACGACCTGACCACCAGACCCTTGAAAGTATTTCTTTCATCCACTGGTACTTTATACACACGTTGACTTTAAGTTAAAACGAAGAGTTTACACATTCCCGAGGTGCTAATTTAAGCATAATAACCCAAACTCAAGTACGTGATCTAAGCAAATTACGCAATTTATATGCATCCACCCATCCTAACCCATGTACCGGCACTCCAACAGCCCTCCTTCCACATTATTACATGACCATCCCCAAATATGCCAATGAGATTTCCATTCCAAAACCAACAAAATCTGATTAGTATTTACTTACTCGCTTACATGCACACACAGATTCCTGGTAGAATATTTTCGTTTCATCCATTTAAAACAACAAAAATAACAGTTACCAACGAACCAAGTAAATGATGAGCAACAACCAACAAGTACATCCATCCACCCCACCTATCCATTCCACCCTCCCTCATCTTGTTTCTGAAATACATATAAATATTTTATTTTTGTTCTTGTTGTTGTTATTTTTTATATTTGCTTAATATTTTAGCTTTGAGATACACGTCCGTCTATCCACACTTCCTTCTTTCACAATCGCATGCACACATACGTAATTACACGTTGGCCAAATATTTGTTTAATTTATCAAAACTCTATTCTAATTCTATGAACGAGCATGTATGTATGTGTGTTGTATCAAATTACAATACCTTTAATCAACTAAAGTTCACATAAAGACGGTGGGGTCAGAAGATACAAACAGATCCATGAATGCAAAAGGAATAGTATGAGTAAAAATTATAATTTAAAGTTCAAGCAGAAATGTAAATGATACATACACTCCTACATAAACACGTACACGTAAATATTTGTGTGCGTCTGTGAGTGAATTAATTCATAGAAATTAGTAACATGAAACCTATAATTTACACGCTCGTTGGAGAAACTTTAATTTTGATTTGAATTTCCTTTCTGTTATACATTTCGAAATGCCATATTATTTTATTTATTAATAGAACCTTCATTGAAAATTCAAATTATAATGAAATTTTAGGATCTTAGCAAAAACTTTATACTACATTTACATTAGGCCGATATCTTGTAGATTTGATTTAAAATCTTCTTCGAAATCTAGTGCGTTTACATTGTACTTTTTTGACATTAGCGAGATTTTTTTTTTATAACACAACAGCTGACTTGAAGTTTTTTCGTTACACACACAAACACAAAAAGAAATATACATTAAAAAATTTGCATTACCTTTTTTTTAATAATCAACGATATTTATTTTATCAATATTATTCGTGTTTTTAATTTTTTTACAATTTTTATAAAAATTTTTAATATTTTTTTTAACAATTTTTGTTTTGTTTTTTTTTTAAATGTCATTTTTTCTTGTGCAGGGAAATATTTTTTAGTGCTATATTGTAAAAACCATAGTTGCATCATTAAGTACTACTAGATTTTGAGTAGATTTCGTCGAAATCTTGTCACGAAGTAGATTTTGTTTTGTATGGGAAATCTAGTCAAAAACAACTAGATTTGGCTCGAAATCTCGTAAGTACTAGATTTTGCGTAGGTGTAAATGTAGTATTAGATTTTAAATACAACAGCTTTTGCTGCAAATTGTCCCCTTGCGATACATGTGTATTAATTATTCAAATTTTTTTTCATTACACTGTGCACGAATTTGACACTTTTTTAACAAGCTGGGCTGGGCACCCTACCAGTAAAGCTAATTCGAGTACGCCGAGTTCAATGGTGCTATTCATTTTTCAAAGTTAGCGCAAGTATTCGCCATATTCATGTACCATAAAACGGTATTGTTTTGTTCTCAATGTTTATTCAAATCAATCCAACTCTGTTAAATACGATTTTTCATTATTATTTTTTTCGCGGAAAATTTTTTCCCCCAATTTTTTTAACCAAATTACCAGCACTCTTACTGTTTTTTTAATGTTTTTTCTATTACATACTAACTAAGAAGCAGCAGAGAAGCGAAGACCATTAAAGTGAATTTTTAGTTTAAGTTGTAAGTGAATAATTAAGATCATTATTTTAAAGAAAAAATTCACGAACAATGTTTTAAGTGCTCCCTTACATGTATATTTTAAATTAAAATAAAAATCCTTTGAAATTTCTATTAATCCAAATTCAATAATGAAATTTTCTAATGAAAAGTATTGAAAACTATAGTGATTAGTCTTCTGTATAATATTACAAAGTATTTTTATTTAAAATGATTTTAAAATGTGTGTACGATCATTCCTGAAATTTTACCGAGCATAGTAGTATTTCCAAGTGGGAATTCGCCATATAAAAATCATACCTCTTGCAAGCAGGTTTGTAAGGGGGTATTGTCACCCTTACAAAATTTCTTACCAGTAAGCTCCAATTTTTACTAGATAAGCGCTCGTATTCGCGATTAAAATTTTTAAAGCAACCATTTAATAATCTTTTTTTATATATATATATAATATAATATATATAAATTCAATAGGTTTAAGAAAAATGTTCAGTAGAATTAAATATAAAACTGTTAATTGTTAATGTTTTAGTTTAAACTTTGATATTGTTACAAGTAGAACTGTTGCTTATGATTCTTATACGCTTAACAGTTTTATTTGGTTTAATATTTTTAGTTTTTCTAAAATCTTTATGGATGAAGTTTCCTGACGATCTGGCCTAAGCAACCAGTGAAATGCGCATAGGAATAGCTTATCCCAGCAACAATAGATTTCAGTATTTTTATCAAGAATAAAAATTGGGAATTAAGCACGAATAACAAAATCTTTTAAAGTAAAAAAAAATTTTAAAAATCACGAAAAAAATTTTCCTCGAAAAATTGTATTTAAAAGAGTTGAATTGATTGAAATTAAACGATGATCACAAAATTATAAAAAATATCATTTTAAAGTATATATTGTACAAAGTTTTAAGTTATGAGCGCTAAGTTTGAACAACAGCTATCACCATTGAAATCAGCAAACTCGAATTAACTTTAGTAGTAGAGTGCCCAGTTTGTTAAAATTCGTAACTATCACAGTGTTATAAACGACTTAAAAATATTAAGAGTTCTTTGGAATAAAATACCTTTTTTTAAACGATAAAAAGGCTGCGGTCTTTAAAATAAAACTAAAAATAGATCCGAAACTAAACAAAACGCTCTGAAAATTAGGTAGTATAATTTTGTAAAAAATCATTTACAATTTATTCCGAAAGCGCCTTAATTTTCAGTTTATCTAAACGGCAAAACAATTTTCTAATCCGATAATCAATTCCCAGCTCACAACAACCACAGTAACAATATTATTAAAATTTTATCACACATTTACATCTTCAAACGAACAACATCAATAAAAAAATTTACATATAATTATACAACAACCAAATTAACAACTTAATTTCGATCAGTTGCTTGTATCTGTTTCATTTATTGTGTTGTCTATAAATGGAGGAAAATATAATTCATTTATTGAATACCAGTGGTATCCCATATTTTCTTTAAGCTAAAACAACAAAAGATATCTTTCAAAGATAAAACCATTCAAAACAAGTAACATTATTCCATTAAGATAAGCAACATGCTAATGCTGCAGCCGATGCAGATACAATCAAAGCTGAAAAGTACGATCAGAGCAGAAGGTTTGTTGTGTTTTGTCAGCTCCAAACGACAATAACACGAAATACTTTTGTATGCAAATGTTTTTGAGGTGTACGCAACGCAATGTTGCGACGTGGTGCGATACGCTGCGCAACAAGCCAACACACGTTTATATTCGATTCGATTCCCGTGATTTATGTGGGTTTTATGTTTTTGGCACAAAACACAAGAAATACGTCAGCGATCTTTCAATTTGTTGGTAAGTTTCTTTAGTGGTTAAGAGTCTGGTTACACTGTGCAACAAAAAAAACCAGCCTCAATACTTGCAACACGAAATGAATCTAGACTATTGGTAGAGCAAATCTGCCAAAGGGTTTTGAAAAGTTAGCTCGGGTTCCCGAAATATCGTCCCCTAAAGTTTTTGAATTTTTTGAAAAGGCGTTTGGTATAAGTGAAAAAATATACTAAATGTACTTCTGAGCTAAAATACTACTTCAGATGTATTCAGTAGAATTGCACCTCCAGCACTAATTTTAAGGGGTCATTTTTGTCCTTTTTGAACTTCCACACAAAAGTATGCTAAAACGGCACTTTAGAGGGTTGAAATGTTCCACGAATATTTTCTGCATGCAAAACGGATTTTCGAAATTCCGGCCCTTGAAATTTTTGAGTTTTTCGAAAATCCGTTTTACATACATTCCACGATTTTTTGGTCTTAGAAGACCCGTAGTGAAATTGATGCATAAAATATTCGTAGAACATTTTAACCCTCCAAAGTGCCGTTTTAGTATACTTTTGTGTAGAAGCTAAAAAGGACAAAAATTACCCCTTAAAATTAGAGCTAGAGAGTTAATATATTCTAAGCAAAGAATCGCCATACAATTATACTGAAGACATCTGAAATTGTCTTTTAGCTCAAAAGAACATTAAGCATATTCTTTTGACTTATACCAAACGCCTTTTCAAAAAATTCAAAAATTTTAGAAGCCGATATTTCGGGAACCCGAGCTAACTTTTCCCAATCCTTTGCCAGATTTGCTCTACCAATTTTGTTTCATTTCGCGTTCCAAGTACTGAGGCTGGCGCCGATGACCCGAATTTTGTTGCACTGTGTTATCGAACAGGTTACAGCCGTAGGAGTTCACAATTAAATTTGCGCAGACATTTAATAATAAAAACAAAAAAGAAGTCAACAAGAAAAAGTTTTGTATTGCGTTGAATGCTGTCACTGCAGAGTAACAACTTCATTAGTTTAAAATTTCGGGCATTTATTTCATTTTTTTAATACAAAGGCGTTGCTGTTATCATAAATGGCAAGTATAAAAATGATTTACGGTATCAAGCAAATTTTAAATATCATAAGTTGAAGACAACAACAGTAAGATTTAAAGATATAAAAACATAAAGAAAATATTTATATTACAAGCGAATATTTTTGATCTAACATGTTTATTATAAATAGTATGATAAGGTTTAAATCATAAGCTGGTTTAAATGAATTTGTATGCAAAGTAATTTTAAGCAACCAAAGAAAGCAAAAAAAAAACAAGTTAAAGTGCTTTTTTCTTCAAAAGCCACCTTTAAAGTTTTAAATTGTTCTCCTATAAAACTAAGCAAATAGACTTAAATATATTGCCACAGAATTAATTCAAAGCCAACAGCATTTATAAAAAAACAAAATATTTAAATTATTTAAGTAAACAAATTGTTACAAACTATTTTTTTTGAAATCAGAATCTTAGTTTAGAATAAGCATTTACAAAATCGTTTGAAAGCCTATTTCTAATTGTTATTAAGAAGATTTCAATGAGAAGACACGTTTCCTTTATACGGATGTTTGCCATTGTAGTCAAAGCAACATTATATAATCTCTAGACACTTTCAGTTTTCTTAGCACTTCCTTCAAAACTTGTAATTTCTTTAAAAAAACTTGTTTTATTCTGAAGCAAGTGGGAACAACTTTTTTTCGTTTTTATCATTAAATTAATAAATTCCGTACATTTTTACTCTTCTTCTTTCGGAATTTCAGAGCAGAAAACATTAAACATTGACTTAGGACCTTTTTGCCTAACGGCTAAGATATATTTCATGACACAACTTATTTGCAATTATATTGCAGTATAGTTGCCATAATTAAATTTTTTAAATAAACGAAAAATGAGCAGGATCCCTCGATTTTTGTCCCGGGAAATCCCGTATGAAAAACTCTAAGTAGAAGAGAAGAGGAATGCACCACTTGTATTCAAGGTCTTCGTATATAAATGGAACTTTTAAAATAATTATCCGGTTGGAACGTTATGTAAGGGGCGAATTTGGAGCGGCCCTATTACAATTTTTGGAACAATATACTGGACGTTTGTGTTATTTGGTTATGTTTTTTTGTTCTAGTTTCTTAATTGAAGTATCTAATACTAAATAAAACGGCGCTGCGAAATATGACCCCAGGAAATATGGCCCCAAAAAAAATGAAAATTGACCCCAAATTTGGGGCTATTTTTCATAATGCAATATGAACCCATTTTTAATGAAAAATTACCCCAAAAAAATGAAAAATAATCCTAAAAATAAAATGAAATATGACCCTAAATTTGGGGTAATTCTTCATTATGTAAAATCACTTCAAAATTTATAATGAATTTTAACCCCAAAAAAGAACACAAAAAAAGTTATATTAAAAATTTTAGATGGAGTTCATAAGCCCGAAACTAAAAATCCCATATAAATTTACATTTTTGGTTTTATAATTCGTACTATTGATAGCTTATTTAAGCTTCTCTATAAAGCCTGCCTTCGACCGGGTGCAAGGTTTTTCTTCTCTATGGTGTAACGAACACTGGCTTCGCTCACTAAAGTTTCACTACATAGACGGCCGTCGTCCGGGCACAACGATTTTCTTTTCTATGATATCACGAACACTGGCTTCGCTCAGTAAAGCTTCTCTAAATAGCCGGCCTTCGGCCGCTCGCAAGGATATTTGCCTCTATGGTATAACAAACACCGGCTTCGCTAACTAAAGCATCTCTGCATAACCGGCAAGGATTTTCTCCACTTTGGTATAAGAACTCGGGTTTTTTATACTTTCCCTAGAAACTTTTACATAAAATTTGAGTAAAAATGTTTGAGTGATTTTTCTTTTCTTAAAAATTGCATTTCTTATTAATAAACGAAAAATAGCCCCAAAGTAAAAATTGTGATTTTATTTAAGGCCATTTTTCAGTTTTTGATATTGGGGTAATTTTTCATTCCACTTAAAATGCAAAAACACACTAACGAAAAAATAAAAAATACCCCCAAAAAAACAAAAAAATTGCCCCAAAATTGCGTGTTGTTGTGTCTCATGTAGAATTTTGGGGCCGTTCTTCTCTTTCCTTTTAGGGCCATATTTCCTGTCGTCATTTTGCGCACCGCCAATAAAACATCTTACTAAATGATAAGTATAAAAAAAAACTTTATTTTGTTTTCAGACAAAATAGACTGACTCTAAAAAAATTTTTGTTTTTC
Organism: Pollenia griseotomentosa; assembly: GCA_963931875.1. Taxonomy (NCBI): domain Eukaryota; kingdom Metazoa; phylum Arthropoda; class Insecta; order Diptera; family Polleniidae; genus Pollenia; species Pollenia griseotomentosa. The sequence continues at coordinate 258,658,366 of OZ007560.1, read as the reverse complement.
GATCTACTGAAAATACTTTCTTAAAAAAAATAGTACGCAACTAAATGCAAAAAATTAAATTATTTGCAACGGTACAATAAATTAGCAAAAATATTTAAACTATTTTATGGAAGGTTCATTGTTTATTTTTACAATAATGAGCGAAATAACTAGTTTTTAACTCTTCAGAAAAGTTAGGATTTTTTTAAGAGGGCATTTATTGGATATAAGTGCTCTTAATGTTTATTTGCATTTTAAACAATTATGTTATGATACGCACACGTAAAGAAACACTTCTATCAATCTTCAATGAAACTATAATTAATCAAAAACCTTTAGGCCCTAGTTTTGTAAAACACAACGCACGCCAAAACAAAAACAAATTCATAAATATTTTGTACTTTTGTTGTTGCTTTGTACAGAAATTTATGTACCGTCTCAAAATTTTTAACGCCACAAGCAATGAGGCGTATGAAATCTTAAAAACAAATGTGAGTTTCTGTTAAAGGCAACAACGAAATTACAAAACATTTATGAATTTGTTTTTGCTTTCAATGCAATTCTTTGTCGTTGCGTTGTGTTTTACAAAATTAGGGCCTTAAATAAATTATGGTTATTTCACACATGTTATGGGTAAATTAGTCATCCTTCAAGAAGCCACAACCATGCTATTATTAGTGGTAAACAAATTATTGTTATTATTAACAATAACTTATTGTTATTAATAACAATAACTTGTTCGGTGGCAACCAAAGAATGATTGTAGCTTCTTGATGAAGTAATTCTTGATTGAAGTACGGTGACAATAATATAATTAAAGATAACATCATATATATAACAATTATTTATTAAAATTAAGTTTTGTTGGAGGTGACTATATAAAAAATTTGTTTTCTCTGTGTGCAGTCATTAATAAAAATATTTTAAATTTAATAAAGGTTTACAAAACAAGTTTTGTATGAATATTTTTCTTAATATACGTAAGTTTATTATTTTTTTCTGAAAGTTAGAGTTTATGGGTGAGTGGTAGATAAGAATAGCAGGTTCTCTTCCTCTCTCACCAATAAACCGACACTTTCTGAAGGAACACTTTCATGTTGTAAACCCAGAATTAAAAAACTTGAAAGTGAGAATTTAGAACTGCAAATCATTCCCTTCAATGCTATCGGACACTACTTTATCAAATTGCATGTTCACGAGATTTTATTAAGTAAAGTCAAACGGCAGGATTACTTTACTATTAGTTCTGTAACGTTCTTTTTTAGAAATATCACAAAAGTTATATCTCTAAACATTATTCAATTTAGTGACGATAAATGTTTGTCTGCTGCCACAAATTGTTAAGGAAGTTCTAAATGTTTAGTACTATTCTAGCAGATAAAATATGTCTCTATACTTTTTCTAATGAACTACAAAAGACTAATAAAAACGTTTTTACTTTATAGCTTTTAATTTTATTTATGAGATATGATTTTGGAACCCACACCTGCTCCTACCCATGGCAACTCTAAAATAATTGTCTCATAAATTGTTGCTTTTATTGAAATGAAAAACAAACAAATTAAACTGTTTGTTTTTATACTGCATATATTCCGTTCATTCGATTTAAATTGCATTTCAAATTGTATTATATTTCTATTATGAAAATATATTTAAACCCCATTGAAACAAACAATAAACATTTAACAACCCAACAAACGAACAAATTTGAAAAAAGTGTAATAATTTCCTAAGCTCAAAAGGCGAACTGTATAATCTAATTGTTACAAACACGCATATCGCTTCAACCAAGCGTAAAACCAGTTAATAAAACCAACAATATCAAACCCCAAAAATTGGTCAATATAAAACTCTAACAAACTAACACATTCCTCGCAACTGCATTGTGCAGATGCATAGCCCAGAGATGGATACGTTTACACGCTTGTTTTCATAGCCAATGTAAATGTTAACAAGTAAAAGTTTTTTCTACCTTATTTTTTATACCGTTGTTCATTTTAATAACGAGTATTTGTGAAAGAAATGGTATATAATATCAAACTAAAATTGCTTTAAATCTCGACTTAACTTTTTAATATTTTCCATTGCAAAAGAGTTTTTGAAGGCAAACAGAAACTTTTTTTTTTATGTACTAATTTTTTCCCCGCAGCTCATGTGTTTCTATTATTTGTATGATTTTGAAATCTTACAAAAGTTAGTAAAAAAATAATACAAATGTTTCAAAATTGATGTTTTTTTTTTAACTTTTAGTCACTCAGAAAAAATTTCCGATTTCCAGCACTGAAGTAATCTCTATAAAAAACAACTCAACAAAAAATGTGACAATGAAAAAAATCGAGCACTGCACATACAGAAATATTTCAGAAAAAACGATAGTGTAAGTTTGTATACATTTTGAATATTTATTCCAGGGCTGTGGAGTCGTTAAGAAAAAGTTATTACTCCGACTCCGACTCCTTTTGGTGAAATTTTTTAAGCACGACTCCGACTCCGACTCCGACTCCGACTCCAACTCCGACTCCGACTCCTACTCTAACCTAGCATTATTTAAGAGACTAGTTTTTTTTTTTTTGACTTTAAACTCTTTTTTAATTTAGTACCTGTTAAATGGTTAAATATAGCAAGAAAATGATTCTGTAAAAATTTCAAATCGATATTTTAATTCTAACGTGCCGCGCATTGAGCTTTAACATACTAGTTACTAACATATGAGTAGGAAAGCTGCAAAATATTTTATTTGGATTTTGGAAAAAATGCAAAAAACATATAGTGCCCGATTAAATAGACCAAATGAGTTGAACCTTTTTTCAATTCTAAAGTGTTATGACATTCTTGACTTATAACTTAACAGTTGAGAAATTTAAACCAACTGAAATATAAAAAAATAATAGATTTAATTTTAGAACGAACGAGTTTTGTTACGAACTTTCGAAAGAATCGAGTTTTGCTTCAATCTGTATGGGATCATTGAATTTTAGTATATTTTAAAGGTTATATTAATTTACTAATATAATATAAAAATAGTTCTGTAGGGGAGAGATAAACTACACCAATTCACATCTTTTTCAAATAACGTTTTTTATACTATTGGAATTTATAGATGTGTGAATTTCCATAAGTCCTATCTAATGTAGCTTTCCAGATAGAAAAGTTGAAAACAACACCAAGTCCAATTGGCTTAGACGTTAAAGGCATCAAGTGTACTTAGTGTTGTTTACCACAATATTAATAGAGGCAAAGGACAGTCCTTTTTTGCAAATTGTGAAGTGAGGTCTTTTGTTTTTAATATACATTTTATTTATTAAGTCAAATCATTCTCAGGAAAATTTTATAAAGTGCATATGCGCCTTCAGATGTTAGTTCTACAATTTATATAACACATTTTGAAGAGAAATGTAACGTAAAAAAATGTTGTTAGCCTTCTATTATTTTTGGGAAATAGTACCCCTTTTGTTGTTGGACTTGGTGCTGTTTGTCTCAAGGCATGGAACAGTACCATAGAAGGTAACGAACCTTTTAGGACGTAATTTTTTAAGTATATCATCGACATAAAAAAAATATGTTAGGATCATATAAAATATTCGCACAAATGCACATTTTTATAACATAAACATCATTTGCGATTATCAACATGTTTGCGCGGTCTGCTGTAAAGTTTTCAAAATGTGGCTTGATGTAGTTTATCTCCCACCTGCAGAGTTAAAAAAATGTGAATTTTTAAACTGCTAAATTTAAATCTTTTTCTTCAGTGTACTCGCCATTGCATTTTTCCGTTCCTAATTCAATATTATTATTGTCCAAGACCGAAATTTGAAATTGCAAGTCTTTATTATCTCTCCAATTTTCCCTAAAGTGAGTAGATAAAAGTATTCTCAAATCATTTTTCCCACATTGATGGGAATTATATCTGGAACAATGTCATGTATTTTTCCGAGTTCCTTTTCCTTATTATAATTATAATAGAATAATATAATTCACCTTGAAGGTTGGAACTTAAAATGTAGTTCACTTAATGCTTTCACCACAGGAGCTACAGCTGATTTCAAGTCATATTCATGAACATGGCTACAAAAATATTTGTTAATATACGATAAATAAAAACAACATCTTTACAAATTTAATTTTTAAATTCCTTAATTCGGCTCTATTTCATTAACGATATCTTGGCGAAATTCAAATAGTGAACCCGCTGGTTTTTGTTACAGAAATTTGAGGTCACATTAAAACATAGAAAAGGACATGCTTTGATACAATCTATATAACTATTCTTATAAATTGTCAAAATAAGATGTTATCTCAATTTTTTAATTTTTGAAACTCACCTACTCATATGAAAAGTATACTGGTCCTTATTTTCAGACTTCACAATTTCAAAAAGCAGACCCTCTTATGGCCAATTCCACTAATTTATCTAAATATCAATTTATGTTTAAAATTTGTTTTTTTATGTCAAATAAAAATAAAATTATTAGAAAAATTATATTTAAATATGAATTGATATTTAAAAAGAATTGGAGAAACTGGTCATTAAAATTTTTTATTTTAAAAAATATTAGAAAAATTGTAATGCAAAAAAGTCGGAGTCGGAGTCGCTAGTTTTTGTGGGTACTTCGACTCCGACTCCGACTCCGGTACAAAAACCTCAACTCCGACTCCTCAACTCCGACTCCGACTCCGACTCCACAGCCCTGATTTATTCGTCAAAGTATGATGGCATGCAACGGCAACACGTATTTTCGTACTTAAATCGTTCATGATTAATGATTAAAAAAATTTATTTTTATTTATTAATTAAGAAAATTTGAAAAAAAAAATTCTAACAATAACGATGTACTCACTTCAGCATGCTTTATAAAAATTACCAAACAATTTGTGAATGTTTTACTACGCAGATATATTAACTTTTACAATTTTAAATATTTCAAAAAGATTCAAATATTTCAAAACGAAAATTACAACCGTCCACTTTGTCTACATTTATTCTCATTTTGACAACATTCCGTTGTTATATCGATAATTAATGTGTTTATTCGACTACATGATGGTTTCACCTATACAACAAATCGTTGTTATATTTAAGCCGTGCTGTTCTCATTTTGACAACATTCTGTTGTCATTTTAGATATAAATAACTCAATGTGAATTAATTAACATACGAATTCCCAGTAAACCAAGCATAATATCGATATCGAAACGATAACATATAGGTGATAGAAAGTATCACAAGTGATAATCGTTTTTGAATCGAAAACTATAGTTTTTACGGACCAAATTGTACATTTCCTTATAATATCCTTTTTCCATTAAATTATGATATCGTTTTCGATATTACAATTTCCAAAAATAACGATAGTAAAATCGTATTTTTAAATTTTTTGAAAAACGATCGTTTTATTATACTGATAAAGATATCTAGCTAATAAAAAGGTGCAAATTGTTATCTTAAAAATAAAAAACGTTTTTATTTTTATATATGAAATATATGCCGTATTCACAAAACCCCTTGTATCGTTGTATGGATTGTATGTTGTATTAACACACATAGTTCACTATTGTTTTTTATACAACATACAATCGATACAACGATACAAGGGGGTTTGTGAATACGGCAATAGTTATTATGAAATATAATTGTTTTTTATAAAAGGTTAATAAATAAATTAAAGCTAGAGTAACAAAAATTAATAACAGTAAATAAAATCTAGATTAACAAAAATGTTATGTATTTTACAATACCAAGAACAGGTAATTTATACATTTGGGTCATTATTATTATTTTGATGCTTCTTTTGTTTCCGAATCGTATTTTAAAAATTCTTCTATAGTTTTAACAGGGTTTTAAATGATAATTAATATTTGGTACTTTAAATTTTTTTATCCATGTTCGAAATTTCATCTCAAATAAGGTATACATAACACCATGCTAGTTGCAAAACTAGACAAGCCACCGTTTTTTTAGGTTAGTTCTTGTTTTCGAGATATACCGTTATTTCGGAAATGGAGGTGGTTGCACAACATATATTCGCATAGCTCAAAAACGGTTTAGTTTAACTAAAAAAACCGAAATTCCGCAATAAAGTTTCCTGCTCATTTTAGCATAAATGCCCACCGTTTTTTTAGATTAGCTCTTGTTTTCGAGATATACCGATATTTCGAAAATAGAGGAGCTTGCACAACACATATTCGCGTAACTTAAAAACGGTTCAGTTTATTGAAATTACTAATAAAAACCGAAATTCCGCAATAATTTTTTTTTTAAAATTCATAAAAACCTTCTATGAATTTTTAAAAAACAAAAATTTCGAAATTTTGATAATAAAATTATTTTTTTCCCAAAAAAAAAATTATGTTTCTAAAAAAAAAAGTTTTATTTTTTTTTAAAGGAATTTCGGTTTTTAAGTAATTTCAATAAACTAAACCGATTTTGAGTTACGCGAATATATGTTGTGCAACCACCTCCATTTGCGAAATAACGGTATATCTCGAAAACAAGAGCTAACCTAAAAAAACGGTGGGTTGTCTAGTTTTGCAACTAGCATGGTGTTATGTATACCTTATTTGAGATGAAATTTCGAACATGGATAAAATATTTTAAAGTACGAAATATTAATTATCATTTAAAACCCTGTTAAAACTATAGAAGAATTTTTAAAATACGATTCGGAAACAAAAGAAGCATCAAAATAATAATAATGACCCAAATGTATAAATTACCTGTTGTTATTATTGTAAAATACATAAAATTTTTGTTAATCTAGATTTTATTTACTGTTATTAATTTTTGTTACTCTAGCTTTAATTTATTTATTATTAACCTTTTATAAATAATAATTATATTTCATAATTTGAGTTTTTGAGTTACTCCTCCATTTTCGAAATAAAGGTATATCTCCAAAACAAGAGCTAACCTAAAAAAAACGGTGGGCACCATTGGATTCAGCGTACCCGAATTATGCTAAAACGCCATGTGTCCGGCTTGTCTAAAAAAAGTGTCAGTTTCGAGCACAGTGTAAATTACCTGCAATTAAAAAGTTAAACTATACAGTTTTATATTTAAAAATTTTGTAATAATATCTTACCTCTCTTATTTCGGTTTTCACTGAACACTTGTCCATCGCTTTCCATAAAAATATTATAGTCTTTTGAATTTACGCGCTTCATTATCAATAGATGTATCTTTGTTAAAATAATTTTCTATGTTTAAAAAATTTTGATGTTATTTTCAAATGTTTGTTTTTAAATTGAAAAAAATATTTCGAGAAGTAATGTCGTAACGATATCGTTTTAAATAATAGTACATAATATTGTAAACGCTGTAAAATATAATATCGTTTTCGCTATTATATCGTTCTATGGTTTATTGGGTGATTTATATGACATTTCTACTTGGTAGAAATTGTAACATAAAATATTTTTTAATATTACTTAAAGTTTTGTTTTTTATATTTTTAGAAATTAAGCACGGAGCTATGAAAACTTTTAAAGGAAACATTTGCTGCTTTTATAAAACAAATGTTAAAATGATTTGCATTTATTCTTGAATAACTTTTTTTAATATCTTGACTGTAAAACACAAACACTTAATTATTCACACAATACTGCGTCAACACCACATTTTCCATACAAATTGACATAAAAAAGCCGTCGTATAATAAAATTTATTTTATTTCGAGAACGTTTTTTCTTATATAAACGCCCTCTCATACATATATAGACACGTATTCTCTTAACAATCAATGCTACCATACCTTCATTTAATTTCATACATTTTGTAAACAAAGAAAAATAAAAAGAAAAAAAAGAAAGAATGAGAGAGAATAAAAGTTACTGTCGACGATTTAAGGATGGGCTTTTGGAATTTTTGTCTGAAGTCGAAGACTCAATTCTGTTTGAATACTTAAGTGATTTTCCATCAAAATTCACTTAAATTTCTTGGAAAAGTACTGCGTCATTTATTTGCGCTCTTACGTTTGCACCAGTTATTGTACACCTCTGTACATATGTTTGTACATATTTTAATATGTAAACTATTTTGCCTGTTTTTAATATATTTTTTAATCCGTACTAACAAAAAAATGGATAATAAAACTAGAAAACTAAGTTATAGGGTGACAACGTATTGCTCGCGATTTGGCGGAATTATATTCTCGTTTTCAATCGTTATTAATTTGACAATGTGTGGATTTTTTTAATTTGTGTTCTCTCGTTGTGCGATAGTTTTAACTTTTTCGTTTTTTTTTTTTTTTTTTTGATGTGAAAACTTTTTGGCATAAATTTGACAACGAATATTGTTGAAAATATTGACAACTCACCGTTGTCGATTTGATAACGCCTGTAAACAATTTAATTAGTAGTTTTATCGTTCTATACACTCGTAATTACACTTTCAGAAATTCTTTGAGACATGCCAAAAATTTTAAACTAATAATTTTTTTATTTTCAACTTCCTTCGCAACCTGTGTGGCAATATTTTACGAGCACAGCTTGAGCTGAACTTAAACAGGATACCGGTATATCGGATTTTTTTTTTTTTTTTTTTTGCTTAATCATGATCGTAATTGAACTTTCCATAACAATTTTTGTGAAAACAAAAAATATAAAGAACTAAATTTTAATATTTTTTTGGTACATTAATTAATAGTTATAATTTTGTAATTGCATAAATCTTAATATTAAAAAATAATTGCTAATGAGAGTTTTGTTTTAGTTTAATAATAAACAAGTACAAGTGGTTTATTTAGCTACGACGAATCTGAAATGCCCTTCACCATAGTTCGATTAGATTGTAATTTGATTTGTGTAATATTTAACAAAAAACTTTATACATTGTCTTTACTTTGCTGAACATACACACTCTGCTCTGTAATTGACTAGATTAACCCGGTGCGTTTTGCTACCCCCATTGGAATAAAGTTAGTGAAACTTTTTGAAATAGATATCATGTATGCAATGAAGGAATTTGTATTAAATTACAAACTTCTACTTTTATCCTTCTCCAGTTATTTTAACAATTTTATTGTCCTTGTATGGAACGTGTAAGTAAGCGTGGACGCATTTTCAGTTTAGCTTATTTTCTGACAGATCTTTTATATTGGTAACGAAACTATTTATTCCAAATTTAGAAATAATAATGACCTTGAAAGCCTGCATATAGGAAACTATATAAACTATTTAGAAACTTTTACTTTCACCGATTTGTAAAAAGCTGATCGTATACATATTGTCACATATTTTGCGTTTTACCGTGCTGCCATCTACATGGTAGTATTGTCGTTGCTTTGTGATCGAATTGGTTTTTGGGTGCTGTTTTAGTGCGGTTTTTAGTGCTGCCATCTGTTTATGAGAAGTGGCGTATGTTGTAATTCTACCAACCGAACAATAGTAGAAATTTTATTATGCGTTCCTGCATATGTTTGTAACACCTTAAAATATTGGTCCTAATTTTTGAGATATTTTGACAAAATTTGCTACATAGACTCTAATTGACCAAGCCTATTGCAAATGGTGACAATCGGTCCATAATTTCACTTAGCCCATATAAATCTTCTTTTTAGAATAGAGTATTTGTTAAAAGATACCATCTTATTATGTTGGTGTTTAAATTGAGTTCAGTGCAATCTTATTTTGTTGCAATCTATATAATCTGCACAAATTTTATTGGCATCGGTCGATATGTATATGCTCATAGCTCCCATAGAAATACTACTCCCGAAAATAGCCTCTAATGCCATCACTTCCTTATAAAGGTTGGTATTGACATAAAAGTTGACGACGGTATTTTTGACGATAGCTTTTATGCCTTGCAGAACATTGTGTTGGTAGGTCCAGAATTGAACCTAGATTCTATATAAGCCCCTCCCTAAATTTACTCAAATAATCTTACAAAATAAAGATATCTAAATAATATTCGGCACAAAGAATTTTACCATGAATCTGAACCTCATGACAAAATCTTGTTCTGGCGGATCCATTTTTGCCCATGCGAATTTACAAATATTTATAGCCTATGTTAAGCGCCGGGTAATCAGAAAATTACTGTGGACGTAAGAAAAATCGGTTCAGTTGTTTAGGAGTCTAAAGGGAAGACAAAATAACACAAACGTTTTTTCATGTTAATGTATCTGTGCCAATGTGGGAAAGTAGCTTATGTCGAATATTGCAGTTTACATATTCTCAGTTTTGCTGAAGTTTTATTCGAAGAGTTTCTGCTTTCAGTCTGTATATTATCGTATTATTAACAACTTTAATAGGGACTACAAATAAATGTTTAAAAAAAAATAATTAAATATAAAAGATTTCATACCTTTTTTAATTATAACAACTCAGTTTTGTCTTATGTCGACTTAAGCTCCTCTCCATATAACCACAGATATAAATAAATAAGTGGTAATAAGTAACACGTATTGCAGCTTGAGCGTATTATTATTATAAATAGACTTAGAAGCAATTGGTATAAGTAGAGCTACAATTTTATCACTGAACTAATCAAATCAATATGATTATTTTCTGAAATGCTTGTAAGGGATGCATAGCATTCTTTCAGGCTACTTTGTAAAAATTCGACTACGAGTACGACTTAGAGCACGACAACGACTCTCGTAATAAGGTTGAATAGTTATGTATATAATATGTATTTTGTTCGACCTTTATTATTTCAAATATTACTAAATTTTCGAGCTTAATGTCTTTTTGTTATAAAAAACTTTTAACGTTTATGTAAAACCAATATTTCGGCGCTTCCTTGAGTGCCTTCTTCAGGGTTTTTTTCTTAATTTATAAATTTTTAACAAATTATAACAAATTTAACAATAACTGACAAATTAAAAAATTTTTAATTCAAAAACAAAAAAAATATTTTTCAAATCAAACTTGATCTATTACAATATAAATAAATTTTTAACTTCCGTTTCTATTTTTATAAATTAAGTGCCTATAATTTTGTGCTACATTTTCAGTGTCTGACTTAAAATTAATTCTTGAAATTGTCGGAACCTTTATAATTTGTAACATTTCTTACATAAATCTACGTTTATAATTATTTTCTGTGTTTAAAACAGTTGTATTTTCAAAATCTGGATAATGATTTAGATTAGCTCGAAAATTTAGTAATATTTGTTGAATAGTTATTTGAAACGGAGTTTGCTGTAGTGAAAAATGTTATCTGTTATTTTTTAGTAAATTCTTTACTAAAGATACATTAGAATATATATTTTGTTTAGATTTTGAAACTATGAGTATCATTATTTGCAGTATTTTTGTTATCAGAGATTTGCCCAGGATCCCAATATTGTCGTTTAATCGAAAACAAAAATCCTGTATATGTTTAAAAGTATTCACTTATATGTAAGTAAAGTATTTATCCAAAATATCTTGTAAAATATTCTAAAAGTAAAAAGCAGGGCTATGGACTCGTTAAAAAATAGTTCTTACTCCGAATCTGCCTCCGACTCTACCCGTTGAATTTTAAGTCCGACTCCAACTCCAACTCCGACTCCTTCTCTAAACTTGATACTAAATGTACATGGGGGGCTGGTCCTTATTCGACTTTGAACTCTTGTTTTAAATGGTTAAATATGGCAGGAAAATGATGCCGTAAAAATTTTAAATCGATATTTTAATTTTAACACGTACCGCATTGAGCTTTTATCTAGTAATTTACATATGTTTATTAGACTGGGACTTATAGTCTGTTCATCGATTTCGAACGTTAACGTTCGCATAGAAAATTATACATATTAAAAACAAAAACAAAATTCGAAATAGGCTGTTATTTTCTGTATTTGAAATTTTTAAAATACTTTTATTTTAGAAATGTTGGAAAATTTTTTTAAATTTGTCATGCCGAAAAATTTTAACTCCGGCTCTCACTTCACAGCCCTGGTAAAACGCATCAAAAACTTGGCCTGAAAATTTAGATTCAATGTAAAGAACTGTGTACTTGCAATTTTCTTTTTTTTTAAATATTTATTTAATTTCGCTATATATGTAAAATTTAAACTTTTTTATTCTTATTCGCTCTTTCATTCATTCACACTTTTTCATTCTGACTCATTTTTTGTTTTAATCAATCATTGGCGGCTACTGCCAGTATCTACTGCGTACTACTACAATAATTGTTACATCTTTAGTTTTTTGTACAGATACGGCAACTGTTATTTAGTGTATGTGTGTATGCATGTGTATCTTGATATCTTATTTCAATTTCATTTAAGCATTCGCCCACGAAACTGACAGGAATCTTAATTGTCGCATGTGTTGAAACATTTTTCGAGTTCTTAACTTAAGGAACGTCCGTCCGTCTGGAAGTCAGTTTTTTGTTGAAAGCAAGTGGTACCTATAACATCTGTACCATTCATATGTATGTATGCATGTGTATGTTTGCACAATATCAATGGCTTAACTTTCGTGACCAAAGTGTATCCCACCAGAAAATTGAAACTCTTAAAGTTGTTTTATTTTTCGTTCATACAACGAGGCGTGTGTTTTTTTACTTTTCATACTGCATCCTTTCGTCTGTTTATTTGACTCAATGTCTGTTGCTTAAAGTATGATATTTTTAGTTTGATAAGTCATCTTAATTTGAAAATAATTTATCGTGAGCTTTGAGTGCACAGATGCATCAGCCAGTATGAGCAAACCAGCAAGCAGTCAAGCATGCATGCATGTGAAAACATGGATACAGGTCAGGTTGTTTTATTTTTCTTCTTTACTTTAAAGGTGTTAGATAAGATGTAGCAAACGAAGCTTTCCGTCTTAAATACCACGTCCTAGGAAAAATACCAAATTTAAAATGTTGCTTCTTAATGCAAGCAAAATCGTTTTCATACGAAAAATCAATTTTTGACTAAATTTTTATTCATATTATCAAAACATAAAATATTATTTTAAATTTATATTACTATTTTTTTAATAAATAATACAATAGACCAATTCAAACCAGTGTAATAGGAGCTGTTTTTTTTTATCGTATTTCATATTTAGGCTATTCCCAAAGTGTTATATTGTGCCATATTAGTTGTCTTTGCCATATTTTTATAATTGTGACATTCATAAAATTAAAGCATATACAACCAATATGACACAATAGAACACTTTGTAAATTGCCTAATTATTTTATAATTTTTGTTAGTAATTTTCATACGAAATATAAATCAACTATAGAAATTAAAGTAAAATATTCGTACCACAATATAAAGGCTGGCTTTGAATTGGCCTAATAATTATTTTTATACATTTCTTCGCAGTTTCTCAGACTAAATCTTTGTAATTTTAATAATTGCAAAGATAATTTCTCTTAAACTGGCAGACAAAACATGCTGCAGACTTGTTTGACTGAAACAATTTAAGCTCTTTCCTAAACTTATAGTAAACGTATTGATATAAACTTTTTTAAAAACCAAATCTCAAAAACATGTATTTTTCAATAGTGTTCCCAACTTTCTCTTAAATAGTTCAAGTCAAGTAATCGTTTGAAAAACAACCAACAAGTCTTCTCCAAATTGTGAACATGATATTGTATTTGTTTACTTGTGTGTTGGTTATTCCCTGCAAAGAGCTTCTCTTACTCCCAAGGTGATCTAGATTGGATCATAAACCGATTTTGATATGTCAGTCTTAATATACCAATTCCAAAGGTGATCTTAGTTCAAAATTTATACTTAAACTATTCGCTTGTACATATGTATTTTATTTAACAATTACAGGCTGAAGGTCCGCGTCACCATTGTTCGGTAAATTAACTTAGAATCTAATTTGTAACTCTTGATAAAAAAAATTTTGGAAAAAATTTAACAAATGTAAATGTTTCTCAAATAATGCTGAAGATAAGAAATATAAAAAATAAAACCGTTAATTGTAACGACGTGTTTTCCACCTTATGCTGGGGTAGAGCTCGCGGCTCCCAGGGTTCGTTACAAAAATTTATTTAAACGACCAGAGAAATGAAACACCGGACTCGCTCTTTTCACAAAACGTTATAAACCGTATATTTAATACATTTATTTCTCTTAATCTTAAAATTCTTCTTAATTTTAAAAGTCTACTACAATGGTCGACAAATTAAATACTACGTAGACCACAAATGACGGACACGACACTCTCGGGACGGCACCGACAACATCCGTGTGTGTTAGCGACGCGACACACACGACGGCTTCGACAGAAAGGCCAAAGTAGCCAAGGGAAAGGCAGACGACAAACCAGGAGAATTTAGTCTACACCGCTGTTCTCTTGCTTTGCAGTCGTTCCGGGCGATCTGCTACACGTCGAGAGAATTTAGTCTACACCGCTGTTCTCTCGAGATGCAGTATCACCCTGCTCTCTAGCGCTGTCTCACGATAGTCAGGGAAAAAGGTCAGAAAACAAACCAAGAGAATTTAGTCTACACCGCTCTTCTCTTGAAATCTTTCCTAGCAACGAGTGGGATCAAGTGAAAGAGGTGTAACCTCTCTTCAATCGAACACTGGATATTAATTAGCTGTAGTGGTGTAACCTCTCACAACTAAATAAGACCTTACCCGTTTGCCAGCTGCCGACTGACTGCCACAAACCGTTAAAACATTTTTAGGTTTTTACTTTTTGAACCGGTTTTGAAAAATAGTCGAATAATCGATTACCCTAGCAACTACTTAATTACTTTTAAAGATCAGACAACAATAACCAACAAAGATAACAACAAAGTCACAAATGTTGCCATGAATTTCAGGTTATTTGTTCGTTAAAACCGCTTAACTGATTTAAAATTAATTGGCTGGCATTTCGCAAATAAATCGTAAGTTTTCATTTTATTGCAGCACCTTGCAGTCGGCTGTGTGGTGGGTCTGAAGTGTGTGTCCATCCATCCTTTTGTCTGTCTTTCGTCTTGAAACCTTGGAACAATAAAGATGACTCTTATATGTATAAATCTGTTTATATATTTTTTCGCTCTACTTGATGACTCAACTTTTAAAGCTTGTGATCAAAAATGACCAGAGTTAGCTAAAAACATCAAAAATATGAAAACAAAATAAAAACTTTTATGAATCGTTGCTTTGAAGTAATAAAAAAAAGCAATGTAAAATTAAAACCATGAAATATAATAAGCAAAGATCATATATCTGTGGTTTTCATGGGCAACCGCGTATGTCTTAAAATAAAAATTTTTAGGAGAGCCGAAAACCCGTTCTAGATCAAACTATGAACTAGGTATTGCACTTTTCGAACTTTGTAATTGAGTTAACAAAAACCGAATGGGTCTATCTGTTTTCAAAAATTTTTAGAACCATGTAAAAAGCGCTTAAAATTAAGCAATATGGCATCAACATTTCAAAATCGAAAAAATGGACATACGCGGTTGCCCATGAAAACCACAGATATGTACATTAGGGTGGTTCTACGGTTTATAGAAGAACTATTATCGACCGTTACTGCCCCTTAAAGTGTCCGCCATAGTTTAAAAATACGGTGTGCAAACCAGGCATCAGAAATTAATAACCGAAAACCTTAAATTTAGGTTTTTCATTTGAAAAATTTAAAACTCATGCGTACAAAATAAATTTTATTTTTCTATCAGTTTAAAAAAAAAAAGAAACACAAAAAAATATACTTATTTTTGCAGTACAATATGTATTTTGTACATAAAAAAATATTTATCATTGGTGTTCAAAAAATATTTTCTTCCGTACAAAAAAACAAGTAAGAAAGTATAGTCGGTCAAGCCCGACCATATGATACCCTACACCACAGTATTTAAAAACACATGATGCTTATGTGTCCATATTAATATGGAGTAATCTATGTTTACAAACTTCATTAAAATCAGTTTGAAAGATTGTGAGAGGCAGAAATTGCCCCCTACCTCCCCTTGTGGTCCTATTTTTGAAAAACTACTACTTAGGTGTCCATATCAATATATTTCTATCTATGATTTGAATTTCATTAAAATCGGTTTGATAGTTTTTGAGAAGCAGAAATTTCCTCCTATCTTCCCTCGTGGCCTCACGATTCGGCCCATTTTCAATAGGCTTGGTCCTTGTGACAAAAGGAACATATGTCCCAAATTTTATCAAATTATCTCCAAAATTGCGACCTGTACTTTGCGCACAAGGTTACATGGACAGCCAGCCAGCCTGACGGACATCGTTAGTTCGACTCAGAAAGTGATTCTAAGTCGATCGGTATACTTTAAGGTGCGTCTAGGACCAATATTTAAAGGCGTTACACACATCAGCACAAATGCATACCCTCTCCACTATTGTGGTGTGGGTATAAAAAAATAATTTGTTTTAATTGTTCTTTAAAGTTCAAAACAATAAAGTTTTTAAAAAAACGTTTATAAGAAAAATATTTTTTTTTTTGTTTTTAGAAACTTACATTGAAAACTCAATTTTGAAGTTTAAAATGTGAATTTTAATTAAATTTATAATCACCCCTATTATGAAAGTCGACTGCTCCGGAACAGTATTTGTATTTTTTCGTTGTTTTTTAAATATGCAAATTTAAAAGAAGTTATGAGCACAAATTTTATAAGTAAATTAAACGTTGCAAAAATTGGAAAAAGTTTGCTAAAATAGCGAAAATGTTTAATTTGTGACGATTGCCTCAAGGAGCAACAAAGCTAGGCGAAAATTGCAAAAATTCGGAAAAGTTGGCACAAATAGCGAAAATTCGCAAAAATTTGCTAACAGCGGCATGATAGCAGAGTCTACTATTTATTATAAATCCTTAAGCTGTAAAGAATCAGAAACTTACAGAAAAAAAACGCTTCTATCGCGAACCTGGCTAAAATTAGCAAAAAAAAAATGCAAAATTGGAAACAAACCCAAAAATTTATTTGAAATCGCTAAATCGCAAATAATAATAAACCGATCTTTATAATCTTATCTTATAATTTTTATCTTTGTCATGTTCATTTTTAAGTTTTCGGTTCTTTGTTTTATTTTCATGTTCAAAATAATATTGTACTGAAAAAATAAATATATATATTTTTTTTTGTTTTTTTTTTTTTTTTTTTTTTTTTTTTTTTTTTTTTTTTTTTTTTTTTTTTTTTTTTTTTTGTACAAAATATTGTTTTTTTGGAGAAATTGATTATTTTGAACTTAAAGAAACAATTTCAAACAAAATATTTTTTTGTTTTTTGTACATTTTAAAATATTTTTCGAACAACAATTATTAATTAATATTTTTTAAAAAACATTAAAAAACGTTTTCCGGTCCTTGGTGCAAATATAGGAAAGGCGTGTCGCATAGCCTTTCAAGTTTGATAGTGTTTACAAGGCAAAAATGTATATTTTTTAACGGCAATTTCAAAACTCTATTTTCAAATTTTTAAAAACTTTCTTTTACAAATTTTAGAATTTTTTAATCATCTCATTAGGCTTAATCGTGAATATAATAGGGAATAAGAATACAAATAAAAAAATTAAATTTTGCGATTTTCGAAAAAAACTAATTTTCTGGCGAAGGCCCAATCTATTCAAAATATTATAGTCTAGATCATTCTTAAAATACTCTAAAGGTTTTTCTAAAATCGAAAAACAATAACCCTAAAATCATGAAGGTAAAAGGTGACATTTTGATATACTTGGGAGTTTTAAAGGAAAGATAGAGAAATATTGTATATTTTTGTGCCGACTTTTATGAAACTGGAAAAAAATATACCATAAAGTTAAAATGCAAAAATGGAGATTACCCTTTAAATGCACTTGGTGTTAAAATGACCCGAACTTTTTAAATTTTGAAAAATCTGTCAATTTGAATGTATAATAATTAGACTAATAATGAAGGCAAACTAAATAATTTGTATTGGTTTTAAAAAATAGAAAATAACTCCCTTTCGAGCATGGGACCTTTTTAAACCAAAGATGTTTAACACAGAAAATCGCTTTTTTATCTGATATTTGCACAATAAATTAGGTATAATAAGTTTTTTATTGTGATGTAAAACCAAAAGTAAATAGATTTTAAACGCCTGTTGCAAATATGAAGTATGTGATGGAAAAAGATTTTGAAATCAAGCGATAGTATCTATTTCAGTATCTTTATAAACTGATTTCTAATACACTTTCCTCTGCTGAACTCTGTTAAACAAAACATTAACAACCCCCTTATTCATAAAAAATATTTCAGTTTTATAAAATGTTTATTAAATTATAATCCTTTTTCTTCGACCTTTTTTATTAAATTTTATACTTTATTAATTATAATTCAGCCCATGGAACGGCGTTATCAACTCATTGTAGGGATTTTAATCATTATCCTGATTTTGAAAACACATCAATTTTGAATACGGAAAGTTAAGAAACGTAGATATATGTATAGCTATTTGCTTACTATTTTCAAGTTAAAATAAAAACGCTGACTTTGTGATCAATTCAATTACTTATAACTTTATTCTAACATAAAATCTAGGATTAATTTGTTATTTTTATCAAAACGTGTTTGCTCAATCGAAGCTACGAGAATAATTAATTTTGTCATCACACGAGTTTAGAGATGCCAGAAAAACTTTTTCTTTTCCAAGAGGGTAGAGTTGCCACATATGTTAGAAATGTTGCAGATAAATAATGTTCCATTTGAGAAAAGGATTAATTTTAAAAAAGATACTGAGGGCTTAGCTCAAATTTATAGACATTTATTGAATAAAAATAAATAGGTTGATGTTAGGGATAATTATAAATAGGTATTTGTCCTTGATTGTTTATGAAATAAATTTTAGATGGCATAGTTTTTTATTGACGGAAAGGGACATTAAAATAGGTTTTAGGCTTTTAATAAATTTAAAATTTTGTTTTCCTTTTTTTTTGTTTGTCTTTTTGTTTAAAGTTTCTAGAATGGAATTTTAAATTTATTATGATAATTTTGTTTTTTGAAATTTTAAAATTTATTTTTTCATATTTTATTTTTCCATTTATTGTCAAATTTTATTTTATTTTAAAAAATTTCCTGAAGAAGATTTCCAACGGAAATCGAAATATCGAATAAAAACATTTTAATTAATTTTTTAAAAAAGTGACCTTAAGCTTAAATAATTTAATAAAGTATAAAATGTTTATTAAATAAATTTTCATATAAAAATCGTTTTAAAAATATTTGATAACCGTGTTTTATTTCTTATAAATTAGGCCACAAGACTCTCATTTAGAAACGGATTTTAAAATCGGCCGAAAAATGATTTTTTTGAAATCGATCGATTTTTCATCACGCTTAAGCACGCTTAAGACTTAAGCAAAAAGTTTACGATCAGTATCAAATAAATTCTTGATTCTTAAAAATGTTTATACAAAGTTTCACTAACTATTTACTAGGATATTCATTCGGTTAACCGGTAATCGGTTTATCAATTAAATATTACCCGATTAACTGATCGGTTAATTTAAAATTTGCTATTTTCGATTTACGATTAAACCGGTTAATTTTTGTCGATTAACCGATGTACACATTCAACATATTTTTTGTGGTTTTATTTATTTGTTTGGTCTTATATAAAAAAGGTATGTACCTATGTGTTTAGAAAATATTGATTCATACATTATATTTCCTTCTAGTAATACATTCCTAAAATACAGTTCAAAAACAGAAACTGAAGAGTTCGGAAATAAACTTTTTTGCAGAATGTTCGGTGCTGAGCTTTGTCAGGCGAGTCAGATGATGACCTGACAGCAGAAGAAACTCTTGATAGTACCACAAACAACCTTTTTACAGAATAACCCAAAACAATTAGAAGTGATAAAAATTTTAAAAGATTAAAGCAGGACTCTAATGGCTTAATGGGAGAATTTATGTTTAGAGAAATCTACTAAAAAGTCTGAGAAGTTAGGTATTCTTTATTATTTATTTATTTATTTATATATTTATTATGGGAGAAAGAATTTTTTCCAACTCAAGTTTTATCAAAACTAAAGAAAAGAATCGCTTAAGTTCTAAACATTAAAACCAAATTATTTTTCAAATGATTATTTTAAAGGATCACCTTAAACTAATTTTTTTGGAACCCAAACAAACAGATTTTTATTTATGTGAACTATTTTGCACAAAGGCATTGGAAAGCGAACAGCTGTAAAAATCAAAGGGGGGTAAAGAGTTGTGTGACACAACTTGCTTACACACACTTTTGGCTAAATTAATACATAATTGGGGGATTCACAAGGTAGTCTTAAATATGAGTGCTGTCAATAACCCTCATAATTTACATCTCTAGTGAGTACTTATGACAAAACAATAAACAAAGCATAAGAAGTCTTATTATTTTAGGATTTATTTTGTATTACAAACAACAATAATTTTTTTAAACTATTATAAAATATTTGGATATTATGACAATATGACTTGATAGCACACCATGTGAATGCCCTAATTATGTATTAATTAAAAAAAAAGTATTACATAATTTTGAATTATAGGTGCTAGCTTTCCCTCAGCAATGAATTTTTGTGTATTTATCAAATATGAAAAATTGGGAATTTAGCACGTCATACATAAATTTTGTTAATAATAAATTTTGTATTCCCGAAAATAACTTTGATAATTATTTTTTTATTTGCGTAAACTCCAAATAATAAAAAATCTATGCATTTTCATTTATTGAAATTACTTAATTTGTAAACTTTATTAATCGGTTAACTGATCAATAACAAAATTAATTGATTATTTACTGATCAAACCAAAACTTCGGTTAATTAATCGAGCTATTAACCCATTAATTCAAAAATCCGATTAAATGAATACCCTAATATTTATAAATGTTAAAATTTTTTATAATATAAAATTGTTTACAAATACTAAATGTTCATGTAAAACTTATACCCTGACAAATAAAATTCCTTTAATTTCTTTAACTAAAATGTCAAACCAAATTTGACAAAGGTTTTTTCACATTCCTTCCTGAAATTCAGCAGTGCGGCTGTCATTCCGATACCCATATCTTTATCTTTTATTTAATGATAGATAAAGTTTTGCAAGAACTTCTAAGATATCATATTTGTGATATTGTTCACTAACGTTCTATAATTTAACTTTATAAAATATTTATTATTTTTTTTTTTATAAACTGCTTTTACCTTATAATCCCAAACAATGACTATGCATAACTTTTTTTCGACATTAATGTTTCGTTTTTACATTTCACTTACTTTTTCAAATTGTTATAAAGTTTTCTTTTCATATATCTTCCTATATTTTTTTATATTAATTTTATGAAGAAAAAAACTAACCATATTCATCATTTTAATAAACTCAACAAGCTGTACGTACGTACCCTAATAATGACCGTGTATCATTTCCCAATAAGAAAGAAGAAACAGAATAAAAAATAAATAAAGGTTCAATTATTGACAAATGATATTGAGAGAAATTACGAAATAAAGTTTATTCGAAACTATTCTGCCTTAAAAACTTGTTAACAATTTGATAAGGATTCAGTAAAGTAAATCGAATAGATACAAAAAACTTATAATACAATTTTAAATAACATTGAAATTTATAAAATAAAAAAAAACTATTACATGACAGGTAAAACATACACATACAGAAAGTTTCAGTTTTCAGGTTTCTTTCTTACAAGCCAACCGTGAAAATTATTTTCTCTTACAAAAACATATAATCAGACCATTTTCCCAAATAAATAAAATCGTTTTTATGGTTCAAGTATTCATAATGAATATCGATTTTGATGATTTGGTGTCCTTTTACGTTCACGTGTACATGATGACGCATTTGCATTTTAGAAACCAAAATGAGAAATTGTTTTGATAAATGAATTTAAAATGATTATACAAATTTATTATTTTGTTTTTGTTATAAGAAATTTTTAAACCTGTCGAAAGATTTATGTTTCTGTTACTCCTGTATTCGGGGATTTTTTTTGTACCTAAATGCCTCAAAATAAAGCATATCAGTTTTGTTCATCCAACATTTATCATTATAAAAAGGAAATAAATGTTGTTGTTTTCAAAAAATACCTTAATAAGATGATTCTACAAAATTTAAAGTATAAATGAAAAAATTTTAATAAAAATTTCTTCAATGTATTTAAATTATATGTACCAGTTGCAAAATTTATACACATTTTAGAAAACCATTTTAAGAACAGAAGGCTGATTACATGGTTATATGATTATGTAGTTATATTAGCACCAACAAAATCCATTAAAAAAGTAATGTTAGAACTACATAAACATTTAACCAGATAATCAGCCTTTGGTGAACAGCCCTAATCATAAGTTTGTAATAAACTAACTTCTTTTAAAGTCACAAAACTTTTTTAATTTAATATTGTTTCTGGACAAAATTTAAATAGATTGAATCGAGTACATAGCGCACACCTAGTTCAAAATTGACTTAACTAAAAAAAAACTTGATTGCTCAGAAATCGAGAAAAACTGTTTTTGACCTAAAAAAAAATATTTAAAAACAAATCTTTGGACCATTTAGTAGAAAATCCATACAGATTATGATCTTAAAAGTTTTTTTTTTATATTTATACACTAGATAATGAACAATTTTTATATCTAATTCTATCAGTCGATACTGAACGAATCGAAATTATTTTTTCCGTGTTGTTAAGCATTTGTTTGAATTTTCACAACATTGAAAAAATAATTTGAATTCGGTAGGTATCGACTGAAAGAATTAGAAATAAGATTGTATTCAATCACGATTGCCGGAATTAGCCCCCTGTAATCAAAAAATGTTAATAATTTTTTAAAGATGAAAATATTTCTGAGTAAATGTTTGTTGAATTTAATAATTGTTAGTGAATAAAGGGAAAGTATTTTAAAAAAACAATGTCAAACACTAAATTTAACAAATAAAAAAATACTTTTCTCTGATGATCGATAATTAAGTATATTTTTAGTCACGTTTTGCTCTTCTTCGAACAAGCTTTGTATAGACACTAATTTTCTCATAAGAAACTTTTGTTTACTCAGCTCCAAGGTTGCCACCAACTTAGCTTTATTTCTGCTTTTTTTCTCATTATTGATCATTAAAAATACCAAACTTTACTATTGAACTGTTGTCTTTAAAATGATCAAACACAGACAGACAAATGACTGATGCAAATACGTTTTGTGTGTAAATTTCAATAAATTTATTTTGCGTAAAAGAAGTCCAACCAATTTTAGTGGAGAATGTAAGAAAATATAAACTCACTGTTTATTGTTGTTGTTTTTGTTAAAACTTTGATATGGTTACAAGTTAGATAGTTTAACTTGTTTAATATCTTTAGTTTTTCTACAATCTTTGGATAAAGTTCCCTGACGATCTGGCCTAAGCAACCAGTGAAATGCGCATAGAAACAGGTTATACCTTCAACAAAAAATGTCAGTGTTTTTATCAAGAATAAAAATTGCGAATTAAGCACGACTAACAAAATCTTGTAAATTAAAAATTTTGTATTACCAAAATTACTTTGATAAATTTTTAATATTTAAGTTGTATTTAGCTGTGAACTCACAATATTTAATAATTGTAGGACCATCTGGAGTAAACCCGATTGTAGTATATTATTTTGTTAACAATTTGAAACTACATACACACAGAAAAAAATCAAATTAAAAACGTAGAAAACAAGGTTGATTTAAAATTTTTCGGTGGTGATTTTGCTTTATACGTTTTTCATGTTAATTCAACCTGATTTTACAATACTTTGCGAACAACATTTTTTTCTTTTAAAATAACTTTAATTCATGTTTATTTAACATTGCAGTAAAGTTAGAGCAAAATGTAATTTATATTGAAATAACAATCCGAATCTCGTTGAATGAAAGTTATTTCAAGTTGAAACAACGTGAATTTCATGTAGAATCAAATTGGTTTGAGTGTGATCTAACCGTGTGAAGAAGCTTCAGAGACAACATATGCATTTATTTAAGAATAATTCAAAACACTTACCCCTGTAACACATGTTTCACTTATTTTGTATTCTTCTTTGATAACAGAAGCATCAGCAGAATCGCCCAATATGGTTTTCGTCATCATTCTACTTTGAAAACTTGATGTACTATTTAACTAAATAATTTTAATTAAAAGAATACGGGAATTGTCTTCTTTTTATAACATATTTTAAAAATCAAAGTAAAAAATGTACATACTTAAGTTTGTATGCATGTTATGGATTCAATATTGAATTCATATTCATTTATATTTTAATATACATATTTTTTTTTTTTAACAGTGAATAATAATTAATAAACGTAATTTAAGGTTATTTTATTTAAAATTAATATGAAATAATGATAAATTTAAATAAAGGGCATACTTTTGCAGAAAATTACTATGATTCTCAATCAACATTTTTCCATGTTAATTTTACATTGGTATTTTTTTCTGTGTGTATAAATCAAACAAACATACATACATTAAAACGTAATACCTACACACAGAAAAAAATCAAGTTAAAAACGTAGAAAACAAGGTTGATTTAAAATTTTTCGGTGGTGATTTTGCTCCATACGTTTTTCATGTTAATTCAACCTGATTTTACAATACTTTGCGAGCATCATTTTTTTCTCTTAAAATAACTATAATTCATGTTAATTTAACATTGCAGTAAAGTTAGAGCCAAATGTCATTTATATTGAAATAACAATCCGAATCGCGTAGAATAAAAGTTATTTCAAGTTGAATCATCGCAAATTTCATGTAGAATCAAATTGGTTTGAGTGTGATATAACAGCGAGAAGAAGCTTCGGAGACAACATATGCATTTATTTAAGAAAAATTCAATACACTTACAGCCGTACCTAAACAAGAGCGGAAAGCGTTTTATAGCTGTCAAAAATTCTCATGCCCATACAATTTGTATGAAGCATCCCTAAATAGCGCGGCGTCAACGCTTTGCAATTGGAAAATCCGATTTTGACAGCGCGTTTAATAGTGAAGTTGGCCGCTATTGTTAATAAATAATGGCAATTTATCTATTTTTTGTCAATTTAACGGTTTTAACATACTGCTTGTGACACAACGTTGACGCTTTTGTTTAGGTATGGTATATCAGCGTTAAAGCTAAGCGGAAGAAAACGTTCCGCCTTCCGCTCTTATTTAGGTACGGCTGTAACCCCTATAACACATGTTTCAGTTATTTTGTATTCTCCTTTGTCAACAGAAGCATTAGCAGAATCGCCCGATATGGTTTTCGTCATCATTCTACTTTGAAAACTTGATGTACTATTTAACTAAATAATTTTAATTAAAAGAATACGGGAATTGTCTTCTTTTTATAACATATTTTAAAAATCAAAGTAAAAAATGTACATACTTAAGTTTGTATGCATGTTATGGATTCAATATTGAATTCATATTCATTTATATTTTAATGTACAAATTTTTTTTTTTTTAACAGTGAATAATAATTAATAAACGTAATTTAAGGTTATTTTAATTAAAATTAATATGAAATAATGATAAATTTAAATAAAGGGCATACTTTTGCAGAAAATTACTATGATTCTCAATCAACATTCTTCCATGTTAATTTTACATTGGTATTTTTTTCTGTGTGTATAAATCAAACAAACATACATACATTAAAACGTAATACCTACACACAGAAAAAAATCAAGTTAAAAACGTAGAAAACAAGGTTGATTTAAAATTTTTCGGTGGTGATTTTGCTCCATACGTTTTTCATGTTAATTCAACCTGATTTTACAATACTTTGCGAGCAACATTTTTTTCTCCTGAAATAACTATAATTCATGTTAATTTAACATTGCAGTAAAGTTAGAGCCAAATGTCATTTATATTGAAATAACAATCCGAATCGCGTTGAATGAAAGTTATTTCAAGTTGAAACAACGTGAATTTCATGCAGAATCAAATTGGTTTGAGTGTGTTATAACAGTGTGAAGAAGCTTCAGAGACAACATATGCATTTATTTAAGAATAATTCAAAACACTTACCCCTGTAACACATGTTTTACTTTTTTTGTATTCTCCTTTGATAACAGAAGCATCAGCAGAATCGCCCAATATGGTTTTCGTCATCATTCTACTTTAAAAACTTGTACTATTTAACTAAATAATTTTAATTAAAAGAATACGGGAATTGTCTTCTTTTTATAACATATTTTAAAAATCAAAGTAAAAAATGTACATACTTAAGTTTGTATGCATGTTAATTTAACAAGATAAACTTTTTATTTTAATATAAAACAGGTTTTTATGGATTCAATATTGAATTCATATTTATTTATATTTTAATATATTTTTTTTTTTTTAACAGTGAATAATAATTAATAAACGTAATTTAAGGTTATTTTATTTAAAATTAATATGAAATAATGATAAATTTAAATAAAGGGAATACTTTTGCAGAAATTTGATGATTCTCAATCAACATTTCGCCATGTTAATTTAACATTGGTATTTTTTTTATGTGTGTATATACTTTCATAAATTTGTTATAGTTTTGAATAATATTTTAATTATTGGAATTGATTTCTTAAGATTTATTTTTATTTATTCCCAAAGAAGTAATTAATAAGCCATTTCTTATGATTTATCTTATTAATCTAATATTTCATCTGCGATTTAGTTGGCAGCCTTGTCCAGCACACATTTATTATTAAATCTAAAAGCTTTTCTCTATTTTTAAACAATTCAAAATTGCTCATTCACCTCTTTCTTTTGTAAAACTACTTAAAAAAAAAATAATTATTTGAACAAATATCTACAGAGACGTATTCCAAAAATAATAAAGGCCCCTATTATAAGTTGCACTAGACAAACGATTTTCGCTGGCCATCGAACATCCACTATCGAATGTTAAATATTTATGTATTATGAGTTGACCGCACTGTCAAAAATTTCGTTCTGCATCGACGCTGCAATAATTTCAAGATAATTTGTTGAAAATGTAAGAGTTTGTAAATTTATTTTTTCTTTTGGCGGACCAAATACCACTTTCTTTATTTCTCTTGTTTGTTTGATAAAGTCGATGCAACCACAATTCCGTCGTGGTCATGTTTGGCTTGTATTTAATTTCTTAAATTTGTAAACCAAAATTTTTTATTTAATGTGTCAGCTGATAGAAATGTGCTACTGTGCTAGGGTGCCCCAGTTGGCTAGTTGCTAGTGAGCCAGTCTATCATTGCGAGGGTTGTGGGTTCTATTCCCTCCAGATATTTGAATGTTTTAGTTACTATTACTCGTTTAATTAAGTATGTTCAGTCCTAACAAATATTTGGCCAACAAACTACAAAAAAAACGTGACCAGTAAATTGATCAAACTTAAGCTTTATTTTTAGGAATTTCTATTGATTTACTAAACTTTATTTGCAAGAAGATAATTGATTTAGTTCATAATATTCACCAAATTTACATTTAGCGCGACACGTAAGTATAATTTAATGGAAAAATGCATTGTACTTGTATAATGATGAATACATACTTGCATAGCATAGCGTCGTATAAAATGCAAAAACGCAGGTAACTACATTTTAACCCTAGGATTGTCCATAACTTTTTACCATTAAGTTCTGTTTTTCGTTTGGACAGATTACAATTAGATATTTTAATTTAAACGTAGGCTTATTATTTTAAATTATACGAATTTATTATATATAATTTTATTAATTCGTAACTTAATTGCACATGATAGTCATCGAAAATGTAGTCTTTAATTTTGTACATTGCGTTTTTGCATCTATCACAGCTAAAATGATATTTGCGTCCTATTTGCAAAAAATTAATTTGTTCTGGCCAGACCAAGAGGGTAACGCTTGGGTTAAGTATTTTATAAGAGAAGCAAAAAACGTTATAAGATCAATAATAAAAAAATTTCTATGCGTTTTTTTTCATTTACACTTAGTGTGGTGACTTATTTATTGATCTTTGAGTTTAACATTTTGCGTTTGATAAAACAAAAAATAATCAATTTTAATCACGTTTTCGATTTGTTGTGTAGTTGCGTCCATTCGCATTTAAGGTGACGATATATTTGTTTATACCGCAAACTACATGCATGCTTGATTTTAACTTAATAGTTTTGAATTTTTGGAATTGAAAACTAAGTTCAGAATTGATACAAACATTTGTTTGCATTTTCTCCAAGAATGCCACCCAGAAGTAAAATGCATACAACCATACACATTTTAAGAAATTGATTGTTAAATTGGAAACTCTGCATTAAAAGCATTTTCTTAAAATTTTGAATTTTCTACAAGAAACTGGATGTAGGGAATTCGAACAGTCGTTTGCACCAAACAGCGGCATTTAACGACTTATTTTGCTTTAAAGCTTTTCAATTTTTTTTTTTGTTTTTTTTTTTGACTGCGGCTGAATAATGACTTCGTTATTTTATTTATTATTTTATTAGTTTCTAGTTTGTGTTGTGAAGTGATTACAGTATAGAAAAGTGTGTTAACATTTAAAGATAAATTAATAATTAAATTGGTTTAAAGTATTTTGCGAAATAATGTTATTTAAAAATAAAAAAAATCATAATGTTTTCTTTAAAATTGAGAATTTACAAGTCTTAAAATACACACATTTTATTTAAATGTGTATTGCAAAAGGGAGATAAGACTCACATGGTTTTTAGGTTTAATTTTGGTCACAATTTCCAACGCCAAGAGTTGTAAATGTTTTTTTCTTTTTATTTTAAATTTAAATGTTCAGAATTTTTGAGTTATATTGCATAATAATGGTGTTTTCTTTTCTACAAAAAATGTGACATTTTATTTAAAAAAAAATGCAGTTTGGTGTCTGTTTCTTAAAAATTGCATTTTTTTAAATAAAATGTCACATTTTTTTGTAGAAAAGACACACAATATCAGTTCTGGTTTTTTATATTGTCATAAACATAGCGAGGGAAATACGGATGAAAAAATGAGTTTCAAGCTAAGTGAAATGTAGATGCTTACAGATTGTCTGTTTTTAATGAACTAAAAAGAAAGAAAACATGAAATCACGACACAGACAGTGCAATCTACAGCAATGCAATATCAACATATTTTGATGTTGAAGAAATCTCGAATGCAATCCGAAATGAGATCATATATACGAATACAAATTATGCAATCTACAATGACACTTGCCCGATTGCGTAAATACATTGCATAGTGTGTACGCACTATAACATTCTTGATTTTACGAATGTTTTGTTAACATTTTCGAAAAAAAATTTTTCCAAATTCTCGACAAAATGGTCTACTTTTCATGTACGTATGTGTATGCCACTTACATATTTACATTACTGCCTCATCTTTGATTTTAACATTCGAATAAAAATTGATAATGATTTTTACAAACAAAGAAAAAATACATATTAAACGAAGTGAATTCGCTTTTAGAAAACCTTAATTTCTTGTGACAAAATATAATTAATACTTTACACAAAGAGTAGGAACGCGAATAGAAATTAAACGGGAGCCAAGAGAATCCTCAAGATATAAAGGAGCCAAGTATTTCGTCCTTTCACGAATATGAGGACGGAAAGAACGCTATTTTATCTTTTAACAGCAGCCATGATCCAATATGCTTAGCTGAAAGTTTAAATTTAAATAAAAAAAAATATCTATCATTTACATAAGTATGTTCCACATTTTAAAGACATTTGAGAATAACATGTGAAAGTAAGTTGAAAAAAAAAACATTTCTCAATTTGAAAATAATTTCCCCTTTTTATTGAGAAAGTTTTGATTTTCAAACGATTTTTAAATAATTTTCAAGCGCTTGTCGTTTGAAAAAGGTTTGATTTTAAATCATTTTCAATTTGCAATCAAACATCAGTGTTTGTTGGGATGTGAAGCAACATTTATTCGTTTCTGTCCACATCCACATGAGTAGTTGAAAACTGAACTCTCAAAAAACAAAAACCAAAAGTAAAACTAAATAAAAAATAATTCATCAAGTGCTGCAATTATTTTCATTAAAAAAAAAACTAAGCATCAGTAATTTTAACGTGCATTGTTTTGTTATTGTATAAAAATTTAAACTAAACAAAAAAAATAAAAAATAATAATAATGAAATTCACATTTTAACTGTTTTAGTCTCACATATGTACATAGATTAAGCGATCGTTCAGTTTCACAACGAATGTTGCTGAAACGGGTCTTCTCGCAATAGTATCTCGGATCACAATATAGTGAATAAAATATTTGAATTGTTTTTTGCAAAGTGGATTTCGATTTTAATTAACACAGAGAATCTTCAAATAAAATATAATACTGGTTTTTTTTGTAAAAAAAAGTAAAAAATTTATAAAATATGACAACAAGTTTTAAAATTAACCATCAGCCCTATACTGGTAATAATGTAGTCAATTCGTTGTTATTTTTCTTTAAGTAAAACGATAAATTTTTTGTCTAGTTAATTTGTCGACATTGCCGGCCGATATAACTTTAAATACCTTCATCAGAGAACATGCCCAACTTACGGCCACCAAATTTATGTGCCTGGAAGGTGGTTGTGGTGCATGTGTGGTCGCTGTTAGAGGAAAACATCCCGTTACGGGTGAACTAAGAACATGGGCAGCTAATTCGGTAAAAACAAACGAAATTTCACTTGTAGTTGTAGTATAAATCGAGTTAGTATGTTTCAGTGCCTGACATTATTAAATAGTTGTGCCGACTGGGAAATTGTAACGAATGAGGGTCTTGGAAATAAACGAAAAGGTTATCATCCCCTGCAAAAGCGTATGGCCAAAATGAATGGGTCGCAGTGCGGATTCTGCACTTCGGGCTTCGTAATGAACATGTATGGATTACTTGAGTCAAAGGGAGGCAAAGTGAGCATGGCAGAGGTTGAAAATTCATTTGGAGGAAATATATGTCGTTGCACCGGCTATAGACCTATTCTTGATGCTATGAAGTCGTTTGCGAGCGACAGCAATATACAAGTGCCAGAAGAATGTCAAGATATTGAAGATCTTTCAAATAAAACGTGCCCAAAAACGGGTGAAGTATGTTCTGGTTCATGCCACAAACGTTTACAATCTGTGAGTTATGATGATGGCTCTAAATGGTATTGGCCTAAAAACCTCACTGAACTTTTTGGCGTTCTCTCCACTGTCAACCCCAATGAAGAATATATGTTGGTGGCTGGTAACACAGCTCACGGTGTTTACAGAAGATCGGAAAATATAAGACACTTTATTGATATTCATGCCATCGGAGAGTTACGAGGCCATGAACTCACCGCCGATAAACTGAAATTGGGTGCAAATTTAAGTCTCACTGAAGCAATGGACATTTTTATGGATGCTTCCAAGAAACCTGGTTTCAAATATTGCGAACAGCTTTGGAAACATTTTGACCTGATAGCCAATGTTCCAGTGAGAAACGTAAGTACTTTTCTGACTTTTATTTTAATTCCTATAATTTTGTATATAAAAAAAAAACAAAACGTAGAAATGCACGTAGTGAGAATATAAAATTAATTGAGTACAAAAGCAATCCAATTATTTTTTTTTTTTTTTTTGCTAAATTTAGTATCGTTGCAGTTAAATTTTTTTATTACAACAGGTTAATCAAAAAAATTAATGTACATGTACAAACATTAAAATGGAAACACATTGAAATTAATTATTAAATTTAGTTTTTTATGATGTTGCCTAACAGGGAAATATCCTCTTAACAGAAATTATTTTTAAATCTTTAAAAAAAAAACTTTAAACTTTTAGACTGGCACGTTGGCGGGAAATATCTCAATAAAGAAGAAGTATCCGGAATTCCCATCTGATGTTTTTCTAACATTTGAGACTTTAGATGCCCGTGTCGTTGTTAATTTAGATGCAACTAAACAGCAAACAATGTCAATGACCGATTTCCTGAAGAACAAAACACCTAAAATGGTCATCGCCGCATTTGAATTAAAGGCTTATCCAAAGGATAAATTTATATTCAAATCATACAAAGTTAGTAAAACTTAACATAACCAGTTTTCAAATTTACAATTTACTGCAAATTCTTTAGATTATGCCCCGGGCCCAAAATGCTCATGCTTTTGTAAATGCAGGATTTTTATTTGACGTTGATAAAACGGGAAAAGTTAATAATGCTCGCATTTGTTTTGGTGGTATAAATCCAAAATTTGTCCATGCCTCAAGCATTGAAGAGCTTCTTAAAGGTCAAGTATTTCATGAGAAGGCTGTGGTAGAGAAGATATTTGCCGAATTGCCAAACGCATTGCAACCCAACGCCGTACTGCCGGATCCTTCCCCAGAATATAGAGAGAAACTTGCATGTGGACTCATGTTAAAATGTCTTTTAGATATTTCTCCTGCGGATAAAGTAAAGCCTGAATTTAAAAGTGGTGGATCGATTTTAAAACGAGATCTCTCGTCGGGCTTACAAACATTTGAATCGCAGAAAAAAAATTATCCTCTTACAAAGCCTCTACAAAAGGTTGAAGGTAAATGTTTTGGGCATCATCGTCTGCATATTTATTTGAAGTCCTAATAAAATTATATTTTTTAATATTTTTCTATTTATAAAGCTTTGATACAATGTTCCGGCGAGGCAACATATATGAACGATGTCCTAACTATTGATAATTCTGTATACTGCGCCTTCGTGAATGCCACAAAAGTTGGTTATTGTATTGAACAAATTGATGCTTCCGAAGCATTAAAGACGCCCGGTGTGATTGCATTTTATTCAGCTAAGGATATTCCTGGGTCAAATGCTACAGTCGATCCCAAATTTGGATATGAAGTTGAAGAATTGTTTACAGCAGAACTGGTACGCTATTATGATCAACCTTTGGGAATGATTGTAGCCGTTACAAGCGACATTGCAAATAGAGCCACTTCTAAAGTAAAAGTGGCCTATTCCAAAAGAAGCGATGTTGTTATGCCAACTCTAGAGGATGTTTTGGCTAATAATAGAATGGACCGAGTATACAAAGTGGCTCCTTCTAAACTTAAAGATATTAAATTCACAGACAATCCTGATATAACGGTCAAAGGATTGTTTGTAATGGGTTTGCAATATCACTTTACAATGGAGCCTCAAACTTGTGTAGCAGTACCGTTTGAAGATGGGCTACAGGTTTGGTCCGCTACTCAGTGGATAGATCATACGCAGAGTGCTATTTCTAAAATGCTAGAAATCAAAGCTGCGGATGTACAAATGAAAGTCAGACGTTTGGGTGGAGGTTATGGCAGCAAGATCTCCCGGGGCAACGCTGTTGCTTGTGCAGCTTCTTTAGCTGCATATAAGCTCAACCGGCCAGCACGTTTTGTACAAACTATCGAATCAATGATGAATTGCAATGGCAAGCGATGGGGCTGTCGATCAGATTATAAGTTTCACATAAAATCAAATGGCAAGATTGTAGGCTTAGAAAATAAATTTTATGAAGATGCTGGCTGCACATTGAACGAGAACCCTGTGCCAGACTTATCTACATTATGCGCCAAAAATTGTTATGCTTTAACGCCTGACAACTATAAACTAGAAGGAAATGCTGTTAAAACTGACGCCACTAGTTCCGCTTGGTGTCGTGCTCCTGGTTCTGTTGAAGGTATATTTTTCTTTTGTCGAATTAAACAATTATGCATTTTTGGTTGTTGCTTTTTGAAGGTATTGCTATGATTGAGAATATAATAGAACATATTGCCTTTGAGACCAACATAGACCCTGCTGATGCGCGCCTTATTAATTTACAGCCAGGAAACAAAATGAATGAATTATTGCCACGTTTTCTTGACTCAACTGAATACAGAAAGCGACGCAAAGAAATCGATGATTTCAATAAGAAAAATCGTTGGATTAAAAAGGGCTTAGGCTTAGCTATCGTCGATTATCCTCTCCTGTATTTTGGTCAGTATTCTGCAACTGTTGCCATTTATCACACAGATGGTTCGGTTGTGATTTCGCACGGTGGCATAGAAATGGGACAAGGTAAAGAAAACTCATATTAAATTATTATTTACAGTATATTTTTAATTTTTTTTTTTTTTCAAAGGTATGAATACAAAAATAACCCAGGTTGCTGCTTACGTATTAAAAATTCCAGTCGAACGTATAAAAATTGAAGCCAGCGACACCTTGAATGGTGCAAACTCAATGGTCACGGGTGGAAGTGTAGGCAGTGAAAGCGTTTGTTATGCTGTAAGGAAAGCGTGTAATACGCTAAATGAACGTTTGGATCCGGTAAGGAAATCATTTAAAACTAACGCTTCTTGGGAACAGGTGGTACAAGCCGCCTGGCAAAATAATATAAGTCTAATTGCTAGCGACCATTATAAAGAAGGGGATATGCAGAACTATAATATCTACGGTTTAGCTGTTACTGAAATTGAAGTTGATGTCTTGACGGGTAACAGTTTGATCAAACGCGTCGATATCTTGGAAGATGCTGGTGAAAGTCTAAATCCTTATGTTGATATCGGACAAATAGAGGGAGCATTCGTCATGGGTTTAGGTTATTGGATGACAGAGCAATTGGTTTACGATCGCACAACTGGCAAACTAGTAACTAATCGCACATGGAACTATAAGCCACCAGGTGCTAAGGATATTCCCATTGATTTTCGTGTTGAGCTTTTGCCTGGAAGCCCTAATCCAGCTGGTTTTCTGCGTTCCAAAGCAACCGGTGAGCCTCCAAGCTGTTTGGCAGTCAGTTCAATTTTCGCCCTAGAACATGCACTGCATTCTGCTCGAAAAGACGCCGGCTTGAAGAGAGAATGGGTACGTTTTGGAGCTCCAACTACCCCGGAAACGTTTGTACTGAACGCAGGCAATGATGTTGCTGCCTTCTCTTTGGAATAATTAAAATGCACATACATACTTACTGATTTAATTAAATATTTACATAAATAATTTGCATTAGCAAGTTTGTTTAGAGCAACATATCGATGGCTTAATTTAAAAAAGGCGTAAGCCGATTTTTGGTTTGTTTACAGGAAAAGAAAAAGCCTAATAAGATCAGCAAAATTTTTGATATATAAAAAAATTTTGTGCAAATTTTAATAAAATCTAAAAGCAAAATTCTTTTTTTTACCAGAATAAACAACTATTTAAAAAAATTGAATTACGCCCTTTTTATATCCAGCCATCGATATGCAAACAGTCGAGTTACGTTCGCATTTACAAATCTATAGTGATATTATATGTTAATAAAAAGTTTTAGGTGTCGGTTATATACACAAATGTGAATAAAAAAAGTTGTTAATTTTTTTAATATATTTCAAATGCTGTTAATTTCATCACAATATGAACAAAATACATCCATGTGTTTCTGCAGGGAATATTTAGCGGCTACCGAAGTGTTTTTGGTCGACATCTCGACCGCTCATAAAAAAGGGTTAAGAAGATCGGAGATTTTCACATACCTTGACTAAATTTACAATAAAAATAGAATATTCGGCTTACCAACTTACATAACAAAAATAACTTTAAGGGCTAATAAACTAGTGCAAGTTAAACTCCTATTTTTGGTTCAAATCTGTTTATACACAAGGTACACTAACACAAGGTAGATTCGTTAGCGGGCAGACATAGGCCGCAATTGTCAAATTTAAGTCAAAATTTGAACATGTGTGTGTTAAATAGTTTTTGTTCCAATTGTATGAAGACAATTTTGAAAAGTCGGGTATTTTTATACAACATTTAATGTAGACGGCACTAATTAACAGCTGTTGAGTTTAAACTACGTATACACATAAGTTTAGCTCAACTAAACCAGCGTTTGAACATTCATTGATTTATTAGCCTTAAAAGTAATAAAGCGTATGCTTTATTCGCACGGCGTTTTGAATTACGTTGATCGCACTTTGAATTACGAATGCATATCATGCTGTTCATACGGCATATTCGTAATTCTATCACTCTTCTTCTTATATTTATAATATTTTTTTGCTTTGAAAATGTATGCAAAAGCAAGCAACAATTTAAAATGTCTCGTTATTTTAACGATGAAACTACGTTAAAATGAGATAATTCGTTGTCTTAAGCGAATTACGAAAAAATTTAACAACTGCGATGCAAGTGCGAACTCTTTTCATTTAGCTAACGCAGTAAATAGGCCTTTAAAATTATTTCAGTTAAATTATTATTTGAATTAAGTAAATATATGTTTTATACTTAGTATACTAAGATACTATGTTTTAATTTTTTCCTTTTTGACATACGGCAAAAGTTTTTGAAATAAATATAGTACATTTTTTATAAATAATTTTTCCTACTGCCTTATTAAACGTATCAATGTTTACATTACCTATCTCAATTCTAAAACACTTGACTATTTCTATTAGAAGAACAGTAAACATTAATAAAATGATAAAAGAAATCATACAAATATAAATTCAAGTATGAACAAGACTGGAGTATTCGAATACCCCGCTTTTATTGAGACTTGCTTTGAGTTTATTTGAAAAAATCCTTTTAATTATTTTAATTATTTTAATTAAAAGTTTAAATTATGCGTTAAAAAAAATACGCATTTATTATTTAAAGAGAAGCTGCCAATACAAAAACATAAACTGTTTCCTTTTTCATTTGTGAATTTTTTTTAAGAAAAGTGCTGATGAAATTCAACATATTCTCGAGAAATTTCATCGCATGCATTCTCTCTTTCTGAAACAAATGGTTTATTATGCGCTCGACACTTCAAAAATTAATACACCAATTTGAACGAACGCTTACTTTGCACATCAGAAATACCGCTTCTGAATAAAAATAATAATAATTTTTAATTGAAACAAAAATAATTTTTAAAATATTTGTTAAGTGCTGCAATCTGTTTGCTTTTGATAAAATCAAAAATCTTTTGAATAAAAATGAATTTTTATGCAAAAAAATGTTTTTTTCTGCAAAAATTAACATAATATGCAACATTATATAACAAAAAATTAATAAACGATAAAAAATGCAAATATATGCACAAACATATCAACAGCATTTTTCAGCAAAAAATGTGATTCAAAAAGATAAATTACTCTTTTAGAATAAGAACGTTCGAGGAAAAATATATATTCGCGTGTAATTCCGTTCTACTTATAAGCTATGCTAAAAAATTGTTTTTTCATAAAAAGAAAGACCCAAAAAGGGACGGCACACAGTGCTTTGTTATCGAACAATATTAGACAAATAGTCTTGTGTTAAAAAAATGGCATGCGGCTTTTTATCATTACTTTTGACACACACACACACCCGTACAATCAAACACATACATAAGTAACAAAAAATTTTATTTTACTGTACCTTAGAGCCCAACAACAACAAGGGCTTAACGTTTAAGTAAAGGAGGCGGAGTCACTATAATTGCCAACTCTTCCTTTGCTTCCCTTTAAACAGTAAGTTCCACATAGGTATACACAATAATTAAATAGGGAAGAGACATCTAAGGTCATAGAAATTTGTTGCTTAATTTGATAGTTACCAACAAGCCATGAAAATGTTCGAATTTTGTGAAAAATTTGCAAAATTAGACAAGTTCTTCTTATACTTACATCCTATTTAGAAAAGATATGATTTCAGCTAAAGTAAGAATTAAAAGTGAGAAAATAAAACCACAGCTGTCAGAATTGACCATTTAATTTCTGAAAAAAATAAAATTTCTTAAAATCGAAGCAAATATACGGGTTCCTATCATAAAACTTTTAATTGAAATGGCAGCAAGAATATGGGTACCTCCCATATGGCATTTATAAAAAATTAACATTACTGAGACCCACAAATAAAGTAACCTTTCCTAAAACTATAAATATGCATATTGTTATCTAAGTATAAGATTTAGTTGCTATCATTTTTTAAATGAAAATAATTTGCACGCCTAAATTTTATAGATTGTATAGAAATGAGAAACTTGACTCTTCCAAATTTAAATTAAAAATAAATGTATGCAAATCATTAATAACAAAATATTTTTTTATATATTCGACAAAACTTTTTGTTTTTGTCGAATATCTTTGCTGATAGAACTTGATCAGAAGGCAATATCAAGTGCGTCACTAGGCCCTTGTTAGCACTTTCCCTTGATGATTTTCTAGTATAGTACAACCGAGCTCTGGCTTCAGAGAGAAATACTAAAAGAATATATAAAATATGTAAGTATGTACTTCTTACATACTAAATATCTATTGGCATATCATAAAACTGAATTACGTCGCAACCGTGTATTAAAACTTTGAGAGCGATACTGGGCATGTTGATCGAGTAAACACAGATATACTTATATAGATAAATAGCAACTAAAAGGTACAAAACAAAGAACACAATATTAAAACATAATTGCATATTGCTTTTTAAGGGTTTTATCGTTTTTATAAAAACTCTAATTTACCTAAAATGTGAAATCCATGAAGAGTAGATAAGAGAACACTATAGTAGAAATAATGAACATAAAAGTAACTGTAAATAAATATAGTTGCATATAGGCAAAGCTAATATACACATACGTTATAAATACAGTGAGCCTAAAGGCCCAACTATAATATGCTTTAGTTGGCTTAAGCAATTGTGCGAATACAATTGATTCATCTGTGTCGAACCATATTGAACTTAAGAAAACTCTTTGATTAATTTTTTTAAACTGGCATTTGCTCAAGCAAAGTGCGAAACAGATCGCACTTTCCGTACGGACTAAAATATTTTTTGATTTTATTTTTGTTTTTACATGCTTTTCAGAGATTTTTTGTTAATTTTTAACAGTAACTTAAGCCAGCTTATGCATATTATAGTTGAGACTTTAGCGTTTGAAAAAGTAAAATAATATTTTAGCCGAAATGTGGTAAGTTTGTCCATTTATTTTTGATGTATGTATTAACGAAAACTTTGGAAATATTAATATCCCAAAAAAATGTATGATTTCTCAAAGTATGAAACAAAAAAAATTATTAAATAAGCACTTAAATTTTTGTATGTATGTACTACTAACTAAACGCATATTTTTCTAATAGGATTGCGAAAGCATCTAATAAAAACATGGGAAATTAAAAGTTGTATATCTATTTACATGAAGCATTCATTACTGTGTTTCTACCCCTAATTAAATAAATAAATAAAAAAAAAAATTTGTGATTGATATATTTTTTTCTGCATTCCATTTAATTTTTATAAATTTTGGGTAGAGTCAAGTTGAAAACAAATTTTTTTTGTGTTTATTAAGAATATTTTAAACGTATAAATATAAAAAGTTAATACCTTCTTGGTATTATAGCCCATATATCTGTGGTTTTCACGAATAATCGCGTAAGTTATAAAACCAAACTTTTCAGGAGAGCAAAAACAATTATTTTTTTCAATTGCGGCTTCTGTAGATGCTTTTTTAAACTTTTTTCTTTACTATCCTCTTAACAGTGACTTTCTACGTATTATACATAGTTTTCATGAAAAAATCCTTACAGGATCACAATCTGTAAAAGGATTAAAAATGCATATGTTCTTTTTTGTGAATATAAATGTTATCATTTTAATCACACATGACGACTTACGTTGTTATTTTTAGCACACAAGTTGGCGACATATTCAGAGTTTTTGATACTTATAGCACAACGTATGGACTTAAAATTACAAACAACCGCTCATCTGCTGCTGTTGCAACTAAAGAAGTCAACAATAAACGCACATGTACATATAAGTTGTTATTAATAGAAAAATTTTCAAAAAATACTTTCATATTTTTTGCATGAATAACAACATAACATCACATATGCTTTTTATTTGGAAACATATTAAGCAATTTTACAATTTTTGGCGATGTATGTCGACATAAATCGTTATAATAGCAAAATATTTTATTAAACAGTTAACTTAAGTTCTTTTTAGCAGAAAAAAATTAATAATACTACATTATATTCTAAAAAGCTTAATACTTATAAAAACCTAATGCAAAATGTAGCACTTTGACATCATTATCTCAATTTCGGTAAAAACCGACTTACGCGATTATTCGTGAAAACCACAGATTTAGTACTCACTAATCAAAAGAAAAATTATTATATCAGTTTCTTTAAAAATGGAACTTTGAGCAACTCTTTTGCCTAATCGTGAAAATCCGATTCATTGCAGTTTATAAAAAACCTTTTTGAATTTGGCGACATCTAGTGAGTTTTTAAACTAGTAAATAAAAAAACGCCATTTATTTTCCAAGGATCGGAATTGGTTATTTTTCCAATAATTTTCGTCTATCGTATCGTTAAACCAGCGTTGACGTTGAACATTTTCAAAGAGGGTCATAAAAAGCGTATTGCACAGTAAAACTGGTCAATTTTAATAAACAAACGAAATAGAGCTGTTTTCAGTTTTAATAAAAAAGCAAAGAATTTTGATAATTAATACTTTATTAATAATTGAATACATAATGTATTATAGTTAAATTAAAGATCGGTACAAAAAAACTGGAAAAACAGTGCTCAAAAAATCTAAGATTAAATTGATTTATTGCACAGTTTAGCAGAAAAGAAGGAAACAGAAAAACCTGGGATGCAATAATTTTTTTCTAGTAGGTCTTGTCGAGCACAACAAGACTCTGTCCTTGAAATTTGCGAAACACCTCCAAAATATCGAGTTACGGGTAAAAATAAACAGTTTTTCGTACTTTTTGCACTTATATGCTGGTAATATAAGCAGAAAGCACTGTCTGAAGAAAATTCTGTCGGAAGAGTCGCCAAAAATGTCTATTGACCTAACTTTAAACGGGTGCAATCGATGCCCAAGAGAATAGAAGCCGTCCTAAAAGCAAAAAGAAACCAAACAAAATATTAGCCACTAAATTTTTCTTAGTATTTCAAAACTGTACACTTTTAAATTTGATTTTTGTTGCACCATTTTTGTTGTTTTTGAAGTTTTTTAAGTTCTTACTTTTATATTGTAATATCATTGTCCAAAGTTTTGTAAATGATAATAAACTGCTAAAACCAGTTGTATACTTTATTTTGACGCTCACAGTATATACGTTAGGGAGTCTGAGATGAATATTAAAAAAAGTTTTACATGAAATGACAAACTAGGTATAGGATATTAAAAGGGCATAAAAAGAGGCAAGGTTCTTTAAAAAGGGTCAAACTGACACATTAGGCTCACAACGGCAACGCTGGTTTAATGCGATTTTACACTCTCGCACTATCTTCACTATCAATCAGAGTGTTTAAAGTAATAATCGTCCATTGAATTTGTTTAGAACATTGTCTAAAATGAAATCAGCAAAAACAAACAATTTTATGTTCATGACATTGCACTTTCTTATTATATTGTTTAAACAGTCAGGCTTAAGTATAACGAATACCGGCACATAAAGATGCAAATTAAAATGTTTCATTAAAAATTAAGAATTGTGTTTCCGCATGAATATTTATTAGAGCGTGTCACCTTACAAGGCAGTTTTTTAATTTATCGTTATATTTTTAGCATTTACAGTCGGATGTTAAAGTATGACATATCAAAGTTTTTGTCTCGAGAAGACCAATGTTTTTCTCTAACAGCCTATTTTCCTCCATAACTCTGTTGTTATGAACCTATGGTACCACCCTAATATCAGTATATTAAAGCTCAAAAAAATCATCAAACTTTTACTAATGAAGTAAGAAATATATTCTCTATGAGGAAAAGTAGGTTGTCGATTTTCTTAAACCATCAGTGAAAGTAGACCTTTCCAACGCATGTATTGGCTTGGAAATCGGTTGAGAGGTTCTCGAGTTATAAGTTGATTAGCTCATAGAAATAACTTTGAAAAATATCATGTATGTAATAACTTATAATAAAGAGTAAATGAATAATTCACTTTATTCAGACTCCACTGTAAAAAATTTCAAGAGTCATGTTTTGACTTTCTGAATAAAATGTTTTGTGTAGATGAGCAAAACATATTAGTTATTAGCAGGGAAAGTTTAAATATACACAAACATTTTTGAAATATGAATTCAATACTAAAAAATATGCATGCGAAAATTTGAACAAATTTGAATTTAAACAAATATTTATAGCAAAAATTAAATGATCTTAGATCGTCTCACAATACCGTAGAATATATTCCTTCAAACGCATACTTAAATAATGCTAGTTCACATGGAGATAGTGTGTCAATAAATTAATTAGTTTCGCTTTTATTAAAATAAATTTTTCTTAACTTGGTCAATGTTTTCAATAAACATTTCATTTAATGTTTTTAACTTTCTTCTATGACTTAAAAGCAAATATTGACACACAAAACCGAACGCAACAAAAAACTCTTAAATTTCCTCAAAATTACCCTACGAGCATTTAACGCTTTTTTGTTTCTTTTAGCATTTTTAAATAAATCACTATTAAAAACAACATACATATTTAAAATTGTTCAGTAACCGTTCGTTTTATAAAACTTCAGCCGATGTAATTTCTTTTGGATCTTGTTGAAAATTACGATTGAGGAAAATGTATATGAAAGAAAAGGACCGATATAGTTTTATTTTGTTATTGCAACAGATTGACTCAGACGCAATTATTTTGTTAAAAACGGCATATATGCAAAAGCATGTTTTTTCATGTTAAAAGCATTAGAAACTTGCCCTGGTTATTATATACTTTGTTAATTATATTCTGCTTGCGCTTCGGTTGGTGTTTGTAATTGTAATCATTAGCAGATTGCATGCGCTGTTAAAGCGTTTGAGTTGATATTGAAAACTAGAGAATTTCGTTCTTTTTTAAAAACTTTCTCACTTGGAATTTTTATTCTTATCTTACTTTGTTACTTCTCCAACCATCAATGTACTCTCAGAATAACGCAACAACTATTTAATATTAATAATAAAATGAAATTCCTAAACAAATTTTCATTTATTCGCTTTCAATCCACATTAAATGTTGGACCTAGTGCGCAATAGATCCTCACTGTAAATTGTGTACCGAATTAAAACATTAATTAAACTTGTGTAACGTACATATAACGAACTTACTGTATCACCAAGAAAGTTAATTAAGCGGCCGATTTAAAACTCTGCTACCAAAATGATGACTAAATTTTCAATAAATGGCAAAACATACTCCGGTAAGTTATTTGCTCATCTACAAATAATTATCTTCAGTTATAATTTTATTTTTTTTTTAATTTTTAGTGAATTTGGCAAATTTGCCGGCTGATACAACTTTGAATACGTTTATACGAGACCATGCCGGCTTATCCGCTACTAAATTTATGTGTCAAGAGGGCGGTTGTGGTGTTTGTACTTGCGTTGTTACCGGAGAGCATCCTGTTACAGGAGAAATTAAGACGTGGGCAGTTAACTCTGTAAGATGTTGGAAAATAAGGCTTTGCAAGAAATATTTAAATAAAATTGTCATTTCTAGTGTCTAACTCTGCTAAATACTTGCATGGATTTGGAGATAACCACTTGTGAGGGCATTGGTAGTAAACGCGATGGGTTTCATTCCATACAAAAACGTCTAGCAAAGTTAAATGGCACTCAATGTGGTTACTGTTCACCAGGATTTGTTATGAATATGTACGGTTTGCTGAAAGACAAAAATGGCAAAGTAACCATGGAGGAGGTGGAAAACTCTTTCGGGGGCAACATATGCCGTTGTACGGGATATAGGCCTATTCTGGATGCTATGAAATCATTTGCTGTGGACAGTAACATTGAGATTCCCGAGGAATGTCGTGATATTGAAGACTTGTCTAATAAAACATGCCCAAAGACCGGGCAAACCTGCAGTGGCAGGTGCAAGATAGAAAGATCTATTCCCAAAACCTTAACCTATGCCAGTGGCGAACAATGGTTCTGGCCAAACTCATTGGAAGAAATATTTAGAATTTTCTCAGAACTAAAAAGTGACGACTACTATTTGGTGTCTGGCAATACAGCTCATGGGGTTTATCGGCGTTCTCCTGCTGTTCAAAAATTTATCGATATCAAATTGATACCAGAGTTACATGAACACAAATTGTCAACTGACTTATTGGAATTAGGTGGTAATTTAAGTCTTACTGAGGTAATGCGTATATTTAAAGAGGCAGCAGAGTCAAAAGGCTTCGAATATTGCAATAAGTTGTGGAACCATTTTGATTTGATTGCAAATGTTCAAATTAGAAATGTAAGATAATTGATAACATTTTATAAATTTATTTAAAGTGCACTTAGTTAAACCATTTTCTTCTTTAGATAAGATAACAGTTAAATGCAATTATTACAAATATAGAAACTCTTTTCAGATGGGTACTTTGGCAGGCAACTTATCTATTAAACATCAACACCCTGAATTCCCCTCTGATATCTACTTGGTATTTGAAGCTCTCGATGTACATGTG
This sequence comes from Pollenia griseotomentosa, assembly GCA_963931875.1. Lineage (NCBI taxonomy): Eukaryota > Metazoa > Arthropoda > Insecta > Diptera > Polleniidae > Pollenia > Pollenia griseotomentosa. Next base: position 258,614,238 of record OZ007560.1, on the reverse strand, counting down.
GTTATACAAAAGTCAGCCAAAGAAGAATGCACTCTTTCACTCCCGGAATACTTGAAAACTCCTATGGCGAAAAAAGTTATCAAATCTTTTATATTAAAGCCATACAGTACTCAAGATTACATTTTCGAGTCCTACAAGGTTCGTAGCATTGTGTCCAATTTACTTTGCTCTATTAACTTTTTACCTTTATCCATAAAAGATAATGCCAAGAGCGCAAAATGCTCATGCTTATGTAAATGCTGCTATGCTGGTTCAGCTTCAAAAGCCTGGTTGTATTGTTAAGTCTGCACGTATTTGTTTTGGAGGCATAAATCCCGGATTTTCTAGAGCTTTTCAATTGGAACAGCACCTTTTAAACAAGCCTTTGTTTGAATTATCCCAAATAAAGAAAGCACTTGTCTTAATGCAGGCAGAACTAAAAGCAGATGTTGTTTTACCAGAACCTTGTCCTGAATACAGAGTAAAACTTGCTCAAGGTTTATTTTACAAATTCTTATTGGCCCATGCTCCCTCAAACAAAGTGGATTCTAAATTAGTGTCTGGTGGCCAAATTCTCAAGCGAACTGTTTCTAGTGGCAAGCAATTGTTTGAGAAATATGAAATAGATTATCCCGTTAAGAAGCCTACCGAAAAACATGAAGGTCTTTTGCAATGCTCTGGAGAAGCTCTGTTTGCCAATGATTTGCCTCCTCAGTCACAACAATTATGGGGTGCCTTTATTTCGGCGAGGAAAGTTGGTGCTATTGTTAAAGACGTAGATGCGTCAGAAGCTTTAAGGCTGCCCGGTGTTGTCGCGGTATTTACGGCTAAAGATGTGCCTGGAACAAATCTTATTTCAGTACCCAATAATTTTTTCTTTAAAGAAGAGGAAGAACTGTTTTTGACTGGAGAGGTAAAATTTTATAACCAACCAGTCGGTATTGTCATAGCCGAAACGAATGCTCTGGCATATAAAGCAGCTGGCTTAATAGAACTTAAATATGAAGGTGGCGCCAAAAACGTATATTCTACGCTTAAGGATGTCTTGAATGGCGAACCTTCTAATCGAATAAAACATTCCATTAAATCTGATGCTACTGAAGAGGCGACAAAAATAGGGGACAACGACATAATGGTAAAAGGTGAATTGGAAATGGGTCTTCAATATCACTTTTTCATGGAGCCTCATTCCGCTGTTGCTATACCATCCGAAGGTGGCTTGCAGCTGTATGTTGCCACGCAATGGATGGACTTGACACAAATTGTAGTGTCAAATCTACTTAACTTGAAAAATACTGAAGTTCAAATAAAAACCCGTCGTTTGGGAGGAGGTTTTGGAGGCAAGGCCACACGTTGTAATCCTGCCGCTTGTAGTGCCGCTTTAGCAGCATACAAACTAAATCGTCCCGTCCGCTTTGTCCAATCAATTGAATCAATGATGGATACTTTAGGCAAAAGATGGCCGTGCAATTTTGATTATAATTTTTTTGTCAAACGTACAGGAAAGTTCGTTAAGCTCACTTCAAAATTTTACGAAGATGCTGGATACTCTCCTAATGAATCACCAATGGGTCACACATTATTGGTGTCCAAAAATTATTATGATTTTACATCTGAAAATTTCATTTTAGACGGCTACATGGTGCTCACTGATACTCCTAACAATACAGCATGCAGAGCGCCAGGTTCGGTGGAAGGTATAGCCATGATAGAAAACATAATAGAACATGCGGCTTTTAAATTAGGCCTAGATCCTTTGGAGGTCCGTTTGGTCAATTTAATTGCTGGTCATAAGATGGGAACAATGATTCCACGATTCGTAGAGTCTTCTCAATACACAGCTAGAAGACAAGAGATCATTGCGTACAACAAGCAAAACCGATGGGTCAAACGAGGTCTTGGCTTAGCAACAATGGAATACCACATGGGTTACTTTGGTCAATTCCCTGCAACAGTTGCAGTATACCATGGTGATGGAACAGTTGTCATTACCCACGGTGGTATAGAAATGGGCCAAGGTATGAACACAAAAATTGCCCAAGTGGCGGCTCACGCATTGGATATTCCCTTAGATTTGGTTCGAATTGAAGGCAGCAATAGTATTAATGGAGCGAACTCCATGGTGACAGGTGGATCAATTGGTAGCGAAACCGTCTGTTTTGTAAGTTCAATTTAATTATCATAACGTGTTTTAATAAATGCAATAAGTTCAAATTTCCTTAGAATTATTTTCTTTGTCTTCTATTTTTCTATAGGCTGTCCGTAAATGCTGTAATTCGTTGAATGAGCTCCTTAAGCCAATTAAGCAAGAATTAAAAGACCCTGACTGGAAAAGTCTTATAAATGAGGCTCACAATCGTAATATAAATTTAATAGCCAGTGATGGATGCAAAACCGGTGAAATGGATCCATATACTGTCTGCGCACTAGGTCTAACGGAAGTCGAACTTGACGTCTTAACCGGGAATTATATCGTTAGACGCGTTGACATTTTGCAGGATGCTGGCGAAAGTTTAAATCCAAATGTAGATGTCGGCCAAGTAGAAGGTGCATTTATAATGGGCTTGGGATATTGGACCTCGGAATTATGCATTACAGATAAATCTACTGGAGAACTTAAGACCAATCGTACATGGAATTACAAACCACCAGGAGCCAAGGACATACCAATTGATTTCCGTATCGAATTGTTGGCTCAAAGTCCAAACCCAGCTGGCTTCATGAGATCCAAAGGCAAGTTTTTAAAAAGAATATCCTAAATATTTACAAATCCAATTCTTTTTTCGCTTTCAGCAACTGGAGAACCTTCCATTTGTTTGTCCGTTAATGTAGCTTTTGCTCTGCAGCAGGCAATACAATCGGCACGCGATGACGCTGGCTTGCCAAAGAAATGGATCACCCTTAGAGCACCCATGACTCCCGATTACATACTTTTAAATTGTGGCACCGATGTGAATATGATGAGTTTAACAATCTAACCCTACGTTCAGCATATGTGGTAAATTTCGTTAATATTTGTATTATTTTTAGATTTTTTTGATTTATTTTCTTAAAAAAAATATATATATTCATTGTAATTTAAATAAAATAATTATTCTGTACAACCCTAAAAATTGAGATAGAAGTAATTTACACATTGATTGCAGTTGAAAAAATTAAAGTTAACAATTCTTTGACGTTAGGTTTAGAGGTAATAAGTCAAAAAATTATTTTAAAAACTCCAAAAAATATGCAGAATGGCGAAGTAGTATTTTTTCATAGAATAATTAAAGAGTTTTACGGTAAATTTAATTCAGACATCATTTCTATTCTGTATCGGATTTTATTTTCATTAATCAAATGAATTAAAAATTAAATGAAAACAAAAATTTAATTAAAAACCCAAAGATATTTGAACCATAACTAATCAAACGATAGCCGCAAGTGTCAGTAAAAGAAAGGTATGGTTCGAGCACGAGTAACATGTGTTCTAATGTCATGTTTTATGACTGCCAATCTATGCCCGCCAACGTTTTGTTTTGTACAAACAAACATGCAAATAAATGAAAATTATGTATTTGAAACCACGTCTACACCGAAAGATACATACGCACACACATGTATTCATTTGTATTAAAACATGTCGATGCATTCGATTTGCACAAGCGAATGATGGGAAATACATACAAATACATGGTGTGGCTTCAAGTTGGAGTAGGCCACAATTATTGTAATGTGATACGTCACGAAGTAAGCAAATGAATGTAAGTGCTCGTATGAATGAGCAAAATTCAAAAAAACTATTTATAAATTACTGCCTGAACGACTAACTTCATGCGTATGTATGCATATTAGGGTGCAGCGGAATTTTGGTTTTTGAATTTCAAAGTGTGCGGGTAGGAATATTGTGACACTAGGTCCGAAAGTTCAATGCTGAAAATTTGAGCCAAATCAGACAATATGGAGGGCTCTAAGCTGAGCTTAACCAAGTCATACAATATAATACATTTATGTATTAAAAAACTGGTTCTTAATCAAAAGGTAACAGTAATAAGCCCAAATTAATGGCTCCGGTAATTATTGGTAGTTCACTTACTAAAACTTTAAATATTTTCGAATTTTCTTTTTTGTCTTGGTTCGTTTCAGCTTTGAGCAATCCATATATCCCTTCTTAAACTTGATTTTAAAATTTTAAATTTTTTTATATTAAACAAAATACTTATCCAAACTAAAAAAAAATACATAAAATAGTTGATAGCCCAAAATCATTTTGTAGAGAGTATTAAGGATTTAACGATAATATAGCTCGTTGGTCACTTTATCCCAGTGGAGATGCAAGGGTTGACTTAAAACAAAAAAAATGTTTCTAAAATAAATCTACATATTTTTCTAAAAAAATGTAGAAAATTTATTTCATGCATTTATCAAATTTCAGGAACCCAGCCTATAGGCCATAATCGGCCTAGAAATTTCTACTTAATACTCGTAATAGTAAAAAAATTAAAAGATATTAAAAAATTTAAAGATAACTTAGTACGTAGTACTTAGCAACAAAAAAATAATAAATAAAAAAAAATAAATAATATAAGTAACATTTTAATAAAAAAATTTAATTAAAAGGTCAATTAAATTACACAAATATTAAAAACAAAACCCAAAAATTCCAAAAAATCTAGAATACATAAACCATTTATAAAAATGTCAGACAAAAGCCCTGCTATGGAAATATTAAAACTTTTCGATATCTGACCTTTGACATCGATGTCTGATTTAGCTCAAATCTTCAGCACTCAACTCACCTAGTGTCACAATTTTCCAACCGGCACCCCTCGAAAGTCGAACAAAAAATTTTTTGTTTCATATAAACTATTGGCACCCTAATGTTTATAAACAAAATGTATTCACAAAGTTAATGCGTGCAGGTTGTCTGTCGTTGCTCTTCTAGGCACGTTGGAGTACGTATCTTATAGCCGCTGGGCATGCGCACAACACAAATCATTGAAATTATCAATACACTGCCAGGAAACAAAAACTTTTCAAATTGTCAACAATTAATAAACATTATTGTCTGTTTTTATTTACATTTCCTCAATCGCTTAAGTGAAAACAACTCATTCATTCAAGTTTCCTAAATCTATAGTAGCGTATGTGTGTGTGTGTTTTTGTGCGCGTATTTGTGTGAGTGAGTGTACATATTAATTTTAATAAATTTAACTATCAAACTATATTTTACTTGAGGTGCCAAAACTGTCAAATTGTGTGAGAATTAATGGGATTTTTGTGGGCGCCCAACTTATGTTTTACGATTTTTATTACAAAAGAACAACGCACCAATATTGATGGTTTTCATTTCAAGGCGAAGTGAAATAAAATATTAAAAGAGGAATAAAAAAAGCAAAGAATTTGACGCTAGATTAAGAGCTTCGTATGCAACTGAATTAGTATTCAGTGCAGGTATTTGAGCAAATTGGCTTATGAAAAATGTTAAATGAATTATGCCATAAAAAGACACTCCTATAAGAAATTAAAACTATGTTAGATACAGAATATTTAAAGTTATCTTTGTCTGTACACATTCATACGAATGCAACTGTCTGAAAAAAATAAATTGATTTTATTAGAAAATGCTGGGCTCAAACGTTACGTGGGCAATATTGACTCTATTTATTTATAATTTTTTATTGGATATGATTAACTTGAACAATTTTAGTTAACAATAATTTATAAAACAAATTACTTAATACATACTTCGATTAACCTTTGGAAATCAAATTCCCAGGAAAACATTTTTAAATCCCAAAAATTTTAAGATTATTAATTTCTGAATTGATCCGCAAAGTACATATATATTTGATTTAAATTTAAAGGCCCAACCATCACATGCATAGCCTTGCTTAACCTACTGTCAAAAATTAACAAAACGTCTCTCAAATGTATTTATTAAAACAAAAACAAAATCAAAAAACATTTCAAGTTTCCTTAAGTTCAACATGTTTTCGTGCATTTGCTGAAGCCAACTTTATCACATTATGGTCCAATAAACCTACTTTTTTTTAAGATTACTGTTAACATTACTCTCATACATTGCTTTAACATCAAATCACCCAAAATTATGCACCTTAACGCCATCAAAATGTAATACAAACAGTCAGCCAGTGGTATAACGTTGTAAGTTACTAACAAAATGATACAAACGAAATGATTTTGCAACGTCGAATAACATTTTAAAAGACGATTGCGTAGTAAAAAAAACGTTTTAACTGACATCGCGATTGTGGATATGAAAAGTTTTTACACTAGAAAAAAATTCTAAAAGGTAAATTTACACATAATTTAAAATTTTAATCTTAATTTCAAGTAATTAAAAATAATTTTAATTAACTAAAATCTTAATTTTTTGCACTGAAGTTTTAATTATCAATATTTTTGATTATTTAACAAAAATCAAAAATTAATAATTGTGCCTTTTTGTAAAATTTTCTGTACATACAATTTACTTCATGCTAACCAAAGGATAGCTTAAGTGAATTATGAAGCAGAAAGATAAAAGATATTCTGGTGTTCAGACTATTCCTAAACTTTTGTACTTATACAAAGGGGCAGCATCAACGTTAACAAAAGGTTGGCGTAAGCAAAAATTTACTTAAATATTATAGGAATAGGACTATTACAAAAACCTTTTTAAATGGCAATTTTACAAAAAACTTTTATTTTCCGGTATCTTTAAAAAATTGTTCATTGACTTTCCTTGTATTTGTTATTCCCCATAGGGAGGGTTGTCCATGGACATATTTTTGTAATTTCATTTCAGCAGAGGTGTTCATTTTAAAAGACTTATTTTTTACACTTTCATCGACTACTTTTTTGTCTGAGGGTATATTTGTGTAGGGCTGTTTCTCTCTTTTTTCTATTAAATTTCGTTTTTTTTTTTTAATTCGATTTTTAATTTGTTTTCAATTTAAAAAAAAAGAAATATTGAACAACATAATGAGCGCTACATTATAAAATATACATATCGCACTTGATCAACAAGAGATTTTGCTGTTATTTAAACGGGCTAAAAGCATATTAATTTTTTGTCATTTAATTGGGCAAACGTTGCTCTTTGTTTCTTATAGCAACCACAGGACATAATATAATTAAAATGATAACGCTGTGCACGAATTTGACACTTTTTTAACAAGCTGGACACTCTGGCAGTAAATAAAATTTGAGTACGCTGAATTTAAGCTATGTTAACATTATGTGTATTTGTCATGTGGAATGTCACTTTTCAACTCATGTATGTCAAAATTTGAGTTTTACATAAGGTTTATAATTTACATGTTCACATGTTGGTATGTACCGTACATTTGACACAACCTAAAAAAATAAAACATTTTCAATAATTAATTTGTGTATTTTTTTCTTTTGTTTCATTTTTTTTAACAATTTTAGAAAAGCTAAAAAGATAACACAAATAAAACTGTAAAGCGAATAAGAATAATAAGCACTTATAATTCTACCTGCAACAATATCAAAGCTTAAACAAAACACCAACAATAAGCAGTGAGTTTATCTTTCCTTACATTTCCCTACAACTGGTTGACTTTTTCTCCGACTCGAATTGTAGTTGTAAGTGGGTAAAAAAAAAACAAAAATTGAATTTATATTTATTAAAATTTTAATTAATTTTTTCCGTCACAAACAATTTTGTTAAAAAAAAGCTGATTTGGGTATTTCCACCGAAAAGTCTATTTTTTATTATTTACTTTTTTGCATTTTGGTGTAAAGCGATACTAGCTTTACATTTAGTGAAAGAAAGGAAAAATTTGAACAACATAGCTCTAAAATACAAGACTAATTGCTTAGTCTCGTAACGTGAACTCGTTCTCAACCAAAAATGTCATGAGTACTGTACACGGAGAAATAACACATGATATTGTTTGGTGGGGTTCAGACGATATGTAAAAATTTAACATGTGAAAAAGTGGCAATCCACATGACATATGTGCATTTGCTTTAAAGATGCTAGTCATTTTTCTAGAACGCGCTCGTATACGCGATATGCGCGACTAAAAATGTTAATACTCATGTACCATAAAAAGATTGTTTTTATATTTTTATTATTATTGTTTAATTTAAATCAATCAAAATCTGTTACATAAACTTATTCGGTATTAATTCTTTCGCGGAACATTTTTTTTTCTCCGACTTTTTTAAAAAAATTATTTTCTTTACTCTATTGAATAGACTGTGTAAGCGGCAAACTCTTACTGGCTGGGCCCAAATAAAAACTACAATATTATGTTGTTTTTCATTTTTTGCATTCAGTAGGGCTTGGAAAATTATTCAATAAAACTTGTTTAACCGGTTAGCGCCCAACTTTAAAAAGAGTCGAATTGAGTTAAAAAGAGTCGAATTGATTTTAACTGAACAATGGTCCCAAAAGTATAAAAATTATCGTTTTATGGTGCATTAGTATTGAAATTTTTAATCGCGAATATGAACGCTAACTTTGAAAAAGGGCCATCACCATTGAATTCAGCGTACTAGAATTAGCTTTACCAGTAGGGTGCCCAGCTTGTTAAAATTTGCTACAAGCACAGTGTAATTGATCAATTTAATTTAAATTCATACTTTTTCGAGGATGTAGATATCAATATTTTTTTTTTTTTTTTTTTGTTTTCTATGAATTAAAATTATAACTCATTCATAGAAAATCAGAACCTTTCACGAAACAGACCCTTACTTTTTACAGTTTCATTTAGCACAATTCGTGTATATAACATAAATATCATCGGCTTAATATGACCTCTTCCACACTCGGCAAGTTACTTGCGCAAGTCTCTTGCGCAACTCTTGGTTTGTAGACGTTAGCGGTAAGGTCGGGGTAAAGAAACAAAATTTGTACATACTTTGTTGTTGTCGGCAAGTAACTTGCGCAACAAACTTGCCGAGTCTGAAAACGGTCTACGCAAACTTGCTCTCGTTCTTTAAGCACATTTTACAGGAGAAACAAAAAACTTTTTATATATTTCATATTTGCAGCTTGAGAAAAAAAACCAAAAATATAGTTGATTTAACAAACTTCAAGACTCAAATTGAAGAAAAACAAGATGCTGGTCAACGAGGCGTATCTTTCTCTACCACACGGCATCTAAATCTCAATTTACTTAAAAAGTGGATTTAGCAGGTTTGCTTATTAAGGCGACGATATTTTATTTATAATCTAATTAGTTAAACATTTAAATTTTAAAAATAATTTAGTTTTGTTTCCTTTTCCATTCAATATTAGAAAATACATACAAACCTCTATGAAGTTTATGCTGAAAAATAATATTGAAAAATTAAGCCATAAACTTTAAAATTGCTTAATTGATGCCAAAGGCATAAAACCAATTTGTGGCCAAAAAAAACTCCACATGGCGGTGGAAACAGCACTTGGCACAAAATGAAAAGTTTAACAGAATCGTGGGAGAAAATAAAATAAACCTCGAAGGAAAAACAATTGAATGGAACCAAATAAAAAATCTAAAATAAATACAAACTTTTACAAATTAAATTAATAAGTATAAAAACAATGAATCCAAAAGGAAGAAAGACACAACTGCAAAAATCCCAATACATACAAATGAATTAAATACATAAGTACTTGAATGGAAATTAAGCAAACAGGAGTGGGAGGGGAGTGACAGGAACAATAACAATAAGGACGAAATATTCTGCGGTCACCATTTGTATTGCTTTATTCGCCCTGCTTGTGCATGCTCAAAACATCAGCTGAATGTATTAATTACAGTTTGGCCGCAAGCAAAATGAACAGTGAAATCCGGAGGAGTCTGCATTGGTGTATTAGTGTGCATGTGGTTGTAGTGAATTTCTCTCATACACTAATACAGAAATACAAAAGGAGATGCTGTAAACTTTACTATAAAAAATGTTTTGTGAAGTGCGTGCTGATGCTGGTTACAATTTCAAAAATTAAATTCTGAATTAAAATAGTTCACTCGTACATTTTTCTATTGAAAAATTTGAACCTTTCATTAGTGTGACCACAATACACAATAAATGCATCTTAATGTGACCGTAACATATAAAAGAGTGTTCAAAAATATAAAAGTTTATATTTTAGAGAACTTCAGAATTTAATTTGATTTTATTTTTAGTAACTGCTTGCAGAATTTTTTAAAGTCTGTAAATGAGATATATTCAATAAATTGTACCAGTGTTGCCAAACTTTTTTTTAGCAATGAGAGAATATTTATAGGCACTCTACTTATTAATGCATATACTAGGGGTTCGATAGCAAATCGCAATAACTTCACAAGTAAATTTGTTTTAATTAAAATCCTCGTAATATTACATTTCCATTTGATTATCCGGGAGACATTATTTTTAAAAAAACTGTGGCAGGAAACGAAGAGTATTTTTTAAATTAATTCCTAACGATTATATGCATAGCCTTGCTTAACATTCTATCAAAAATTAACAAAAAGCCTCTTAAATGTATTAAAAAAAACCAAATCAAAAAACATTTGATACCGTACGGAATGTGCGATCACTTTCGCACTTTGCTTAAGCAAATGACAGTTTCGTAAAACTTAACAAAAAGTTTCCTTAAGTTCAATATGGTTTGCCTCATATGAGTTACATGCATTCGCACATTTGCTTCAGCCAACTTAAGCACATTTAAGGTCAGACTTTTTTAGTGCCGTACCAGCAATTAAAAATCACGACCTTGTAGATTTTGTACAAAATTGTTTTTGACTTTTATTTTGAAATATTGCAGATATAAACATAGTTTTTTAAATTGTTTTAGTGGTAAAATGGGCATGTTAAAAAGTAAAGTTTTATTTTATAGAAAAGAAAGACGGAAAATCACCTAAAAAAGAAATTTTAAGGAGATCTATTTAAGTCATAGTATCTTGATTTACATAAATAGTCTATTAAAAAATTTAACAATAATAACATATAAAACTTAAAATTATTTAATAAAAAATAAGTTTTAAAGTAATGATGAGGAAAGTTCCAAATGCCCATTTCCGTTCCTTTGAATATCATTTTAAGTTAAAAAGATTCGTGTAATGGTTTCAGACGATGGTCTTCACTCTCATATCAGTTTAAAGCATGTTAAGGGTGCTAAATAGTCTCTTAACTAAAGCATTTTTAAATGGCAAAATAAAAATTTGAAAACCTTTCCTCAATAAACTTCGGCTAGCGCCATTCATTATCGAGCTTTTGAAAATGAATATTTAACGATAAAAATCTTTCTTAAAAAAAATCAAAAACGAAAACACTGCCTCTGGTTGAGAATGCTATGCATGTTTTGGATCAACAAATCTTGATTTATTTTATTTAAATTTCTCTGCAGCTTTAAAGTATAATTATTGTTTCGATATCAAGGCAAAATGATAAAGACTCACATCTGAAATGCCAATGTATATTTCATTTACGTTAAACAATAAATATTTATCTGCATAACAAAATTCCCATAAGCTCTTAAATTTAAAATTTCAAATAATACCCGCTCTACACCTAAAAGAAATTAGCCACTCTCTACCCACGACAGTGACAATTACACTCAATTTGACTTTTTATCTACGAAGTGTCAGCACTGTGACAATCAAACATATTTATTTTTACATTTCAAAAGTACAAAACGTAAGCGAACTAAATTTTTCTCGCTACCTCTCTTAACGCTTTTCGCTAGTTTTAGAATAAAGAATTTATAGACATTTATAGACAAATACATTTTTGCTCAATATTATTAAATTATTAATTCAAAACCAATTTTAATTATACATATGCACTCGTATAATTTTTACAACAAAACTTTCTTTATACGGTATAAAACTGAATTAAAATCCATATGGAAACCAGCCTTAATTGTGTAAACAAATGAATAAATGTAACATTGTCTGTTTGTCATTTGGTATGAATGAATCAATGCACGAATGAATGAAAAAATAAATGAATGCATTATGTGATTGAATTATAATGGCTGACGTTGGCTTATGACTCTTAAAATAATAAATTGTCTGTTTGCAGCACGTACTGAAAATTAACGAGTAAAACAATCAGTATGAAAACATACCGACATTCATTCATATAAAAATATATTTTTATGCAGATAAAACAAAAAGGTAAACAAACAAACAAAAAAAAGGTATGATCTTTCTTTCACTGCCTACGATTTTACAGATTGGAATGAATCTTACAGAATCACATTCCATAATAGGTTTAACAACAAAAACAAATGAATAAAATTGTTACAATTTTAATTACATTTTATGAGCTCGACAATAAAGACGTGACTGGATTTACATATCAAGTGAACAACAGCTACCACAAAACCCAAATAAATACATATACAATATCGGACCACACGCGTCCACATTTCTGTCAAACATTCTCATAATTGTTCAAGGTAAAGAAAGTAGAACTACCCAGCGGGAAAAAGAAGGAGTAGGAAGGCCTTCTAGAAGGCCTCTGTACCCCTTCTTTTGGATGTACAAGGCCTTCTTGCTCCATTCCATACTCATATGTTTTTTACACACGTTGTCATTGCGGAGAAGGCCTTCCGCTCTAGCTTCTTCAGCAGGTACATAAGAAGGGTAACGGGACCAAAAAAAATTGATTTTGCTTTTGCTTGTGCAAAAAAACAATACAAAAAATGTTACTCCTTTTCTACTCCCTTCTCATAGAAGCGAGTGTGGAAGGTGTATCTTATCTTTTATACGAAAGAGCCGAGGCCTTCTTTGAGGCCTTCTTTAGCAGTTAGATAAGAACAGTAATTGAATCAAAAAATCTTTTAAGCAGGCCTTTAAAAAGGCCTGAAGTAAGAAGGTCTTCTGAGTTTTCCCGCTGGGTAATTATTAACAGGCTTGTGTTGGTTTTGGTTAAAAAACTTTATCTAAAAATCTTCCATAGGCCCAAAAATAAATCTGAAAACTATAACAACATCATCATGTACTAATAGACACTGTTGCATTTTAGTATTTTAGTTTTAATAAAAAAAATATCTATTGAAAAGATTACTTTTAAAAAAATTTGGTTTTCCACATCTTGGTGGCCTGGCCCATCGTTTAAAATATTTTCGGTTGTTGAAATTCTTACGAAGTCTAAATTTAAATAAAAAAAACTAAGAAAAAACTTGAACAAGACACGCGTAATGTCGATGAAAAAAATTATATCATCATAAAAATATACAATGAGGTAAGAAAAGAAGTTCAGTTTATTTTCATGGCATTTGAAAAATGTGTGTATTTTGTATGTGTATGTGTGTATGTATTTTCGGTTTTAAACATTTTATGAATGGAACATCTTTAACAGTTGAGATATTTGTATGTGGCTGACTCAGCGCTACTTGCAATGTCATTCAATCAATCAATGTTTGATTTTTTTAGACTCTTTGATTTTCACCCAAATAATCAATAGTTTCTACATTATCATTTTTTTTTTTTTTTTTTTTTTTTTATTTAAGGAGCATATAGACGACATGTTTTTGTCATCTGACATGTCAAATTTTCAAGTCACATGTAATTGTGCATGTCTGTCAAAATCGCTGTTTTACATAATATTCGGTCACAAACGTACATGTAATTTGCTTCTGACATTGTCTCTGTTTTTCGCATTGTTATTGCAGAAACCAAAGTAGTGCTCGGTTTCAAAATAGCTTTCTGCCGCCATGAAAAGTTTTATTTGCGCCGTAAAATAGTTTAGCCATCTTAACATTTTTTTTCTTTTAATTCAAAGATACAAATTTAGGATTTTATAATAAAACGGTTTTTATATATATATTCACATAAATTCTATTCAATGGTAAGATGATCAAACATTTCTCGGTATAGTAAAATATTAACTTCAGCCGGCTAGTGATTCCGTCAATAGTGGACGCCGCTGCCGGTTTCTTCTCGGCATAGATTTCTGATGTCAGATGGTTTGTCAGAAGAAAATAGAGCACGCTGTAATTGAAATTTTGTCAGATGACTTTGCGTCTGACTTTTACAGAAGCAAAGTTAAAAAGGTAACACACGACATGTATGTATTTTGCAGTGGGAAATTTGACATGTCAGATGACAAAAACATGTCGTGTACGGGCGCCTTTATTAATGTAATGTTTTCTCAAAAATAAATGATAATACTAAAAATATTTAATTTTACATAATTTCTGTTGCGGTTTTTAAAAACTGTTTTTCTTTGCTGAACTTTAATACATACATTTAATTTTTTATAAAAAAATATCGCTCATTTGCTGCAACGTCGTCATAATTCAAAAAATACAGAATTTTATTGTTTAGAAAATGTATCTTTATATCTTTTAAACTTTCCTTTTCAAAAAGAATGTGTCGTATTTTTTCTAAGTGCGAGCAAATAAAAAACATAATATTAATATTTTTTTACAACTTGTAGTATTTATAGCTGCGTTTCACTAGCACACAAGTCTTACGAATTTTGACAAAAATGCAAGCCTGTCATGATAAGTTGTTATTGTTTTTTGAAAATTTTCAAACATATTTAAAATTTTATCAAAATTATATGTAAATTTTAGAAAAATTTCCTATTAGAAGTAAAATTAATCAAAATTTCTTATAAAAAGTAAATCTCATCAAAATTTCCTACAAAAAATTAGCAAAATTTCCTATAAAAAGTAAATTTTAGCAAAATTTCTTATAAAAAGTAAATTTTAGCAAAATTTCCTTTAAAAAGTAAATTTTAGCAAAATTTCCTTTAAAAAGTAAATTTTAGCAAAATTTCCTATAAAAAGTAGATTTTAGCAAAATTTTCCGTAAAAAGTAAATTTTAGCAAAATTTCCTATAAAAACTAAATTTTAGCAAAATTTCCTATAAAAAGTAGATTTTAGCAAAATTTTCCGTAAAAAGTAAATTTTAGCAAAATTTCCTATAAAAAGTAAATTAAGGCAAAATTTCTTATAAAAAGTAAATCTCATCAAAATTTCCTACAAAAAATTAGCAAAATTTCCTATAAAAAGTAAATTTTAGCAAAATATCCTTTAAAAACTAAATTTTAGCAATCTTTCCTACAAAAAGTAAATTTTAGCAAAATTTCCTTTAAAAACTAAATTTTAGCAAAATTTCCTATAAAAAGTAGATTTTCGCAAAATTTTCCGTAAAAAGTAAATTTTAGCAAAATTTCCTATAAAAAGTAAATTAAGTCAAAATTTCTTATAAATACAAAAAGTAAATTTAATCTAAATCAAAATTTATAAAAAGTACATTTTCTACAAGCAAAATTTCCTATAAAAAGTAAATTTTAGCAAAATTTCCTATAAAAACTAAATTTTAGCAAAATTTCCTATAAAAACTAAATTTTAGCAAAATTTCCTATAAAAAGTAGATTTAAGCAAAATTTTCCGTAAAAAGTAAATTTTAGCAAAATTTCCTATAAAAAGTAAATTAAGGCAAAATTTCTTATAAAAAGTAAATCTCATCAAAATTTCCTAAACTAAATTTTAGCAAAATTCCCTATAAAAACTAAATTTTAGCAAAATTTCCTTTAAAAACTAAATTTTAGCATAATATCATATAAAAAGTAAATTTAAGCAAAATTTCCTACACAAACTAAATTTTAGCAAAATTTCCTTGAAAAACTAAATTTTAGCAAAATTTCATATTAAAAGTAAATTCTAGCAAAATTTCCTGTAAAAAGTAATATTTAACAAAATTTCCTATAGAAAGGAAAAGATATTCGCTTATATCGGCGCTGATTTTCGACTTAGATCGGCGCACAATTAACCAATAAAAATCGGCGCATTTGTAAAATTTTGATAAAATTTGTATGCTAAAGAGTGTTCACATTATCGGTACATCAGGGTTGCTTTTAATTGTCTAAACTTTAGACTCTAAAGTTAGCACGATTTTGGCGTAGATTTGGTACATTGCGCCGATAGTGCGATCTTAGCTTTACTCAAAAACCAAACTGGCTTGGATACTCTTCATTGACTCATCAAAACTGAGTCATAAAGTTAATAGAAATTATTATTTGTCCGTACAATTATCTCATGCATTAAAAATGATCGATCGATCGCTGCTTGTGGATTGTATGTGCCGATTTAATAGTAGTGGATATGCTAGCGGGATTACAAGGAGAATAAGGAATATGAATTGTTGCTTTTTATGTGCGTAGGGCAGCAGAGCACAAACGTGTCATTTCATACAATAAATTTGCGATTCCGGCTAGTTAACAGGCAAAAAATATTCTTGGAAAAAGCTATGAACAAGGACGGAAAGGTATTTAAACATCTGAAAAGTATATTTCCATGCGTAAGTGAGGCTAAATTCAAAGTAATCGCTATAATTGAAATAAGACAAGTCTTTAAAGACAAATTGTTCAACTCTAAGCGAACTAAGATATATATGTTAATTTTTTTTATTATATTTATTAGAATTTAAATTCATTTTAGATTTTTTTTCTATTTCAATATCAGTATTTTGTTTATATAAAAAAATCTCAAAAACTGGATGTGATAGAATCAACCAGTGTAATTATTTACTCTAATTTATTGCATTAATAATCACCTTTGAGCATACCGAGGCGCCTGGGTACTCTGAATGCAGGGCCCTACTCAAATGAAAAAATCTTTTGAAATAAAGAAAACATCTTTTTGTTACGGTTTTATATTATGGTTAATTTATACAAATTTAATTGATTTTACTTTAAAATTAACTCTTTGAAAAAAATAAACTAGAAAGTTAAGTAAAAATACAACAAAAACCGTTTCATTCGGGACTTCAGCTCCACAAAATCTTCTATTTTTTTCAAATACCCGGAACATGAACCAATCGATAAAAGCTCTAGTTTAAATACATATCCATTTTGCAAATGAATATCTGCAACCAAAGATGTATGTATGTGTGTTTAAGTGAGCCAATCACAGTCATCATTAAATACATCTGTTTCAATAAATACACGTATGTATACAGATAAATGGATATGAATAGTATCACCATGTATTCGCAAAAAAGGTTTTTCAATAAGTATTTCAAATTGGTTATGTATCATCATGCATGTTGTTTTAGATAAGTAATTATGAATGGCTGTATTAATAACCGCAAAAAGCATCGTTGGTGGTTAACTGAAAGCGGATTTTTATGCATTTATTATTGGGAAAACCGCGTTAATAAATAACATGCCCACAGTTAAATGTGTGTTAATTTTAATTCAAAGTAAAAAATCGCCAAAGCATTAATTTTTAGTTTTTGACAATAAAATACATATTTTTTAATTTATTTTAAATATTTTTTAAGTCCTAAAAAAATTAATTTGTTTTGTGTTGCTAAAATACGCCAAAAATTCAAGGAAAATCGAATGATATACATTTTGTTGGATTTTTATTTAGAACCAAAAAAGTTACAATGTTTACTATAAAATAGTTTACAGAAGTCTACTTAAAGTAAAAAAAATTTTACATATATAATATATCTAAATCGCTTCACCGGCAATATTCTTTTTTTGTATTTCCTTTTGAATACATAGTGAGGGTATAATGATTCAAGAAGTTCTAGTTGCATTTTACTTCGAAGGCGAATTTTAGTGGAGTTCTTTGTTTCAACATAGACATTACGTGTTGTAATTACCAGCATATAAACAACAGCTAAAGCAAGTTCCTTAAAATGGGTACATACCTGACGTATCCTTGTAGCTATTAAATTAGATGGAATATCATCATTAAAATACTCTTTCCAATTAACAAACTGTAATTTTTTTCATTGTGTTTAATAAACATCCAAAGGTACGTTAGGATTCATAAAAATCTTTAAAATATCTTTAACAACAACGAATTTTATATTTGATAATAAATTGCCACATTTTATAATGGAAAAATTTTCATAAACTTCAAATATATTCATGTTTTAAGGAATTTTATTTGTTGAATCTTTCAAGAGCATTTTTAAATAAGAAAAACAATTTTCTCGAGGATTTTCAATATCTTCATCAGCCATTTTAGCATAATAAAGTTTCAAATACTGATCATACATATAAATACCTTAAATTACACAAAAATACTAGAATAAAAATGATAGTATTACTTCGTATTGAATTTGACGAATTTCAAAATAAATTCATGGCTCATCAGAAATAGTCAACAAAATCGCCAAACTATTTTATAAATCGCCAAAAAATTAAGTCGCCACACAAGTTTCAAAATCACCACGTATGGCGAGAAATTGCCACATCTGACAACCCTGGTCGATGTGACTTTGACAAGGGTACATGTCTAGCGGATGCCACGTTATTTTGTTTCAGGTTAACAGAAAAAACTTTATGACGACACTCAAAAAATATTGTGCGGTCAAAAATGCTTTTTTTATTATAAAACTGCATTTAATTTTTTTTTTCTATCAGCTGTGCAATATTTATTTTTTATGAATTTTTAAAACACAAAAATCTTTAATTTTTTACAAATTGTTTGATAAGATATTTGAAACTGATTTAGAGTCAGAAAGCTTCCGAATAGAGAAAACAAGTGCAGTTTTAAAATCAGCGACATTGAATTGGTAAAGAACTGCTACAAATTTTTTATCAACACAAAAAATGTTTAATTTTCTACCTTTGTGTTATACAACTTATTTTTTCAATTTTTTCAATTTTTACTCTCTGGTACTCACTAAAACACAACCAAAAAATTTTTGGAACTCCCTGCATTAAGGCCTAACCATAATATGCATAGCCTTGCTTAACCTACTGCAACTTAAGCGCATTATGGTTGGGCGTTTAGATATTCAAATTGTTACTTCGACAGCTCAATTCCAAAACATGCTAAGTCGAAAAAGTGAGTTTTGCATGACAAGTATTGGATTGGTGCTGATCGGAGCAAAACTTAGCAGAATTTAGGTTGAACAATACTAAATTCAAAAACATAAACAAATTAAAAACATTTATAGTCGAATTAGCATGTTTTGGAATTGAGCTGTTGACTTTTTCCTAGAATTTTAGCAAAAAAAATTGCAGCGGAATCAACAACGTCTGGTTTATTGAAGCCAAAACTTATATTTAGTGTCTTTATTGCGGGTGTCCAGTATATTGTTGGGGTCAAACTTTATAGGGGCAATTCCCAAAAAGCGGAGGCTAGATAGCTTTAACTCACATATGTGCATACTGCACTAAATAAATAATGCAAAACAATTTTTAAACATCCTAAACGGTGGGGTGTCACAAAGCCATAGGACATAAAGCCATATGGCGTTAAGTCCAATTCTTTTGAGACATAAGGGCATATGCCATTAAGTCTCATTATAATGGAAATTAACGCCATAAATTTGTTTCCTAAAATGAGACATAAAGCCATATTTTTAATGGGAGATAAAGCCATCATGGCCTTAGCTCACCTTAGCAATATTAGAAAACGCCCTTATCTCTCATTTCAGTTCCGGAGACACTAAAGTTAAGTATTGAAATCTGGCTTCGCATACTAAAGTTTTTTTAAGTGGCGGCCTGCGGCCGCTCTTAGGGGTTTTTTCCTCCAGTAGGACGCGGCAGGTGGCTTCGCTGAATAAAGTTTTCCTGCGTGCGTCACAAGAACAAAAAAATGTTTTCCAATGATAACTAAGGATCTTTCCTTTCACAAAATGTTTGCAGCTGTAATTCCTGGAGCCTAGAAATTTTGGATTTTTTTTAAATCATTAATTTCATAGATAAATAGGCATATTTAGTGAAATAAAGCATTTGTAACGCAAAACATCAAATGGGACATAAAACCATAATGGCTTTATGTCCCATTTCACTAAAATTGATATGAGACTTAAGGCCATATCAAAATTATGGCTTTATGTCCGTTTGGATTGAGAAATTAAGCCATTATGGCTTTATGTCCAATGGCTTTGTGACACCCCACCATCCTAAACAAGGGGGGTGTGTAAAATGGTGCTTATGTAAATCTTTTCTACTCTGTAAAAGTTTTACGCGTCATTGATTTAGTAAGCAAGCGCAAAGTTGTTTTTGGGACTTGGTAGAAAACACATCCAGTTGTATTTAAAGTTGAGGAAAATCTTGGCATTTGTATAAAAATGCGTCCCCTCATAGTAAATAAACATACTTTTACTAAAATGCATACAGAATCGTACACCAATAGTTACAGGCGGCACACAACTTAAGAAACTCATTCATCATTCTAATATGACATTTTCGACTCTGTGCAAGCATCCTGTTTGATTTTATATGACAAGTGATGCTACATAAACATATTTGAGTAAATTTTCAAATCGATTGGTCAACTTGCTACAGGAGCTACTGTAGTTTTTAATATTTTTGATAACAGTCATTAGCAGGATTCGTTCATGTTTTTAAGGTCATTGAACATTAACAAAGTACTTATCGTTCTTATTCTACGTATAAACACACCCACACACATTTAAATATGTTTTATTTAAAAATGTTAATGTATTAAAACTTTCTGAACATACATGCAAGCGATCACGAACACACGTGCTGTAAAGACGCAAAAGCATAAAATAGTCGTAAATAGTAAAAATATAGTCAATCATTTAATTATTTTCAATATGCATTGACACACAATAAAGAGTGCAAATGATAGATTTGTGTTCATGTAAATGCATGAATGCATGTGTATGTATGTATGTGGCTCATTCATGTACGCACATGTGTTTTTATTAGTGTGTTTGGCAAACATATACATATCTATGTGTTAAATTGAGTATATGAAATGTTCATTAATTAACTCATTAATAGAGTAATTAATTTAGTATTTAAACTTTAACAGAAACAAAAAAAAATATACACAAACACAAGCCTGTAAAAGTATTCGCACATACATACACACATATAAACAAATAAAGTCATAAGCAAAAATTATTAAATGCATTTTTTTATATCAAAATGTTTATGAAGATTTTTTTATTTATTCATCCAATTCAGGTGTTATTGTTGAAAATTAGCATTTTCAATCTCTACAACGCTTTTTGCTACAGATTTTATTGAAAAGGTTTTTACAAAAGCATACACATGTAAATGTGTACATGGACCCAGCGGGAAAACTCAGAAGACCTTCTTACTTCAGGCCTTTTTAAAGGCCTGCTTAAAAGATTTTTTGATTCAATTACTATTCTTATCTTACTGCTAAAGAAGGCCTCATAGAAGGACTCGGCTCTTTCGTATAAAAGATAAGATACACCTTCCACGCTCGCTTCTATGAGAAGGGAGTAGAGAAGGAGTTACATTTTTTGTATTGTTTTTTTTTTGCACAAGCAAAAGCAAAATCAATTTTGTTTTTGGTCCCGTTACCCTTCTTATGTACCTGCTGAAGAAGCGAGAGCGGAAGGCCTTCTCCGCAATGACAACGTGTGTAAAAAAGATATGAGTATGGAATGGAGCAAGAAGGCCTTGTACATCCAAAAGATGGTGTACAGAGGCCTTCTAGAAGGCCTCCATACACCTTCTTTTCCCCGCTGGGGACTTATAATTGTTTGTATCTGTTTTTGTGCTCTAGTTTTGTATGTGTGCCTGTGTGAAAATGGAAATTGAAACTCTGTGATTTACATTTAATAAAAGCAAACAGAAACCCAGACAGAAAGTAACGCCTCTGGACTTCAGCCAGACGTTAACGACAACATTGTGTTAACACCCTCTAACTACAAGAACATCAACATAGTAAATCTATTAAAATGAAACATATTCTCTGTTTATATGCACGAACATTTGAATGTATGTATGCAGTAAATAGTACGTATGTGTGAATGCTTTACACTTAATTGGTATTTCAATTGTAGTATATTGTACAGGGAGTTTTATAGATGTTGCCTTCAAAATTAAGACATATTCAATGAAATTCATGACACTGATAGTTTTAAATGACCAATTGTCTCGAAATCACTACCAAAAAAATAACTGCTCTTTTTTTAGTACATTTAAAAAAGTCTAATCAAAAACAGATACCTGACTGGCGGTATTTGCCTCAATTGCCAAAATGAAAGTGTAAATTCTTTAACTTAATCTAGGAGAGAGAATTACTATAATTTCTACAAACTATTTATGTAAATTAGAACGTTACTCAAAAAAAAAAACCACAGAACACCGCCTAATTTAACGTATTTTTGCAAGGCGGTTTAGAAAAAATTTTGTTTTGCCAAAAGCAATCTTTTGTTATATCTTTGGAATTTGTAGTCTGATCTTAAAGTATGACATATCAAAGGTATGTCTCGACAAGGCCAATGTTACAGACCAATAGCGTTATTCGTTACGGTTTTAGTCGTATAGAAGTGTTTTCCGAGATTCTGCTTTCTATATAGAACTTATAGGAAATTATGGAACGATCTTCAAAGTGTTTGATAGTGAAAATTTTAGTTTTATAAAACTGTAGCAACCCAATCATCACAAGACAAGCAAATTAATAAACCAAACTTTAAGATCCGACTGTTTATTTATTTGCATTTGAATAAAAGATCAGTTGAATGTATCAAATATTATAAATAAGCTAAATAAAACGTACTAAATTACAAAAACGATAAATTCTTAAGCTCTTTAAAAAAGGGTTATGCAAAAGTGATTGAAGAGTAAAAGTAATATTTGGGAATACAAAATTTTTAATTAACAAGATTTTGTTTGACGTGCTCGATTCCCAATTTTTATTCTTGATAAAAACACTGAAATTTATTGTTGATGGGATAAGCTATTCCTATGTTCTTATGCGCATTTCACTGGTTGCTTAGGCCAGATCATCTGGAAACTTCATCCAAAGTTTTAAGATAAACTAAAGATATTATTACAAATAAAAACTGTTAAGCGAATAAGAATTACTTATAAGCAAAAGTCCTACTTGTAACCATATCAAAGCTTTAACAAAAACAACAACAATAGTGAGTTTATCTTTTCTTACACTACAATTGGTTGGAATTTTCTCAACATGAATTGTAGTTGTAAGAAGCTTAAAAAAAAACAAAATAAAAACAAAAACAACTTGCTTTATCGTTTACGCAAAAAATAAAACAAGTTGCCAGTTTATTTTTTTTTTACTTAAATTTTATTAAGTACATACATATTTTATCTTTCTGACTATAAATTCCAAATATTTGAAATTACTGGTATCAGTTTGACCCAATATTGACGCTTAACGAATATTTGCGATGTAGTTCATTCATCTGCTCGACTAAATATTTATTATATAATTTGAACTAAAAAATCTAATAAAATCATTTTTTAATCAAAAATTTTCAAATAAAAGATCAGTAATCGGCCTTGTTATATGAGTGTAGTTGTTGTAGTCGAAAATCAGCCATTTTTAAAAATTGGCATTTTGATTGTCTTAAACGACTTACAATTGAACATATTCTTTTTTGGTACACATAAAATTAAATATGCATACATATGTTTATGTCGAATCGGATGGTTCAAAATAAAATTTTTTTTTTTTCCCCTAATTTTGTGTCACTTTTTTATAGACTTCAAAAGGGGCTTCCGGGTTAATTTGGAAATTTTTTTGATAACTCTTTCAAAGCAGGTGGTTTAAAAAACTTTGTTTTTGATTTCCCCGATTTTGTGATATTTTTTAAAACATTTAAAAAAGGGCATTCCTTTGAAATTTTTTTGATTACTCCTTAAAAGGACTCCTTTTTTAAAAATTTTATTTATTTCAAATTTTCAAAAATCAAAAAAATAGTAGTTATGGATAGAATTTGAAAATACACGTTTTGAAAAAAAATCTAAGCATACACTCATTTTCAAAAACACAATTTAGAATTTCAAATTCTTGGAAAAGTTTTTCTGTAAAAAAAACTTAAAAAAAGAGTCCTTTTAATGAGTAATAAAAAAATTTCAAAATTTCAAGGGAAGGCCCCTTTGAAGTGTATCAAAAAATATCACAAAATTGGGGAAACGAAAAACAAAGTTTTTAGTCCGCATGATTTGGCGTGGAATGCCTCATATGTATGTTTATGTGACTTTAGTCTTTAAATGCCGAATTTAAAGAGTTTAATTATATTTACGTTTATAAATATGTACATACAGGTTGTAGTAAAAACTTGAGTGGAATATTATGCTCCATCCCGAGGAACACCTAGGCATGGTCAAGATGCAGCCCTTACCTCGAACTTGTCTGAAATTTAAATCAGTAGATCTACAACAGATTGCAGTAGAAGAGAGTACCACCGGAACATATTTCAAAATAATAATATCAGCTCTGTCCACGTGGTTTATCTTATTTGCTTTCTGAAAGATACCGTAACCTGTTGTGTCGTAACGTTTATCAGCAGAATTTGCTTTAGAAAGTTAGAAAGCGCCGGAATAAAGTTGATTAACAAGGAGAAAATTCTATAGTCCACAACTGTTTGTTGTAATTTCTCAGCATCATATACGATTACTAGAAAACATAAAAGGATAAAGGCCTTGCTTAACCTTCTGTCAAAAATTAACAAAAAGTCTCTCAAATGTATTTAAAAAAACAAAAACAAAATAAAAAAAAATTTGATTCCGTACGGAATGTGCGATGAGATTCGCACCTTGCTAAAGCAAATGACAGTTTCACTAAACTTAGCAAAAAGTTTTCTTAAGTTCAATTTGGTTTGCCTCATATAATTAACATTTATTCCCACATTTTCTTAAGCCAACTTAAGCACATTATGGTTGGGTCTTAAGTCCATTTTCAAACCTCTTGTGGTCTTAATAAATACGAGACAGACTGAAATGCTGATATCGGCTAAGGTAACCCAGTGGACACTGGAATTGGTGAATACAAGAAAATATTAGATTTTAGGATTTGTTTTGTGTAATTTTTGCTAATAAACAACTTTAAATTTTTTATAAAACCAAAAATGACAAATCAGAATACAAAGTTTAGACTGAGTCATAAGAATAATCCAAATCCTAAGCAAATTGTATCTTCTTGCAGACTTTTTCTTTAAAAAAGTGAAGAAGTTAAATAAACTTTCACCGAAATGATGGAAGTGATAGTGATGAAGCCAAAGAGGAAATGTAGTCTTTAGCTGAAGTTAATTCCCTTCTTTTATTTTTAGATTCTGTGGGCGACAATTGTGAGTGTAAATGTATGCTCATGATTACAAAAACCCACGTGCATTTGCAATGAACTTGAACTATCGCCTTGAAGAACTTTCATTCTTTCGTTTTTTTCTGTAATTTTTTTTTTTGTCATTTTTATTTGATAAAATTACATTTTACTCTCGTCGTCGTTGTAATATTTTCATACTTACAAGCACGCAGAACAAAAGTAATAGTAGAATTTTTTTTATTTTTTTTTTTTTCTTTTAGCAGATTTTATACTTTATTTTTTTCTACCGACTTCAGCAAAATGCATAATAGATGAACATTATTATGAAAGCTTTTTAACAGAAACAAACGAATGCAAAGAACAGCCACAAAATAATTAAAATAAATTTCAGAAATGGGTATTAGGGTGGTTCCATTAAAAATCCGAAATGTCTGACTTTACCTTTTTAGAAATTAATAAAATTTTATGCAAATGTTTTCTAAAATCGAATTTAGTTGTTTTTAAATTAAAATGGTTTTTTACTAAATATCATTTTAAGTTCTGTTTTTAAACTTTTTAAACCAGATCTCATTTAGTGTTTAATGTTAAGAACTTTTAAAAATATATATTCAGAATTGTATTAACCAACGTTTGTAAATTTTAAACTTATTACGTTATTGAGAATGATTTCCTTGTCTTGCATTTTCAGTTGGAGTTTCCCAATTGGAATGGCCCTAAATATACATCTTCTTAACCAAAAATGAATTTTGGTTTGCTTGTATGTTTGTTTATTTCCTATAGACTCCAAAGCTACTGAACCGAGTTTGCTAATACTTTCCAGCATTTTTTGACTGTCCGCCACTGCCTTACACAGTCTATAAGCATTTGTAAAATTCCAAATGAGCGGTGTCACACACATGCAAAGTGATATTGAGATTAATATATCCAGAAAACGAGAAAACGTCCGAATTTTATAAACAGGATAAGACATAATCAGTAAAAATAAGTAATAGTGCTGTATTCAGCTGTGTCGAATTTAAAATTCTTTTCACAATGGTTGTAAAGTTATATTTGAGATCAATTTCGTCCAACTTGTTTTGTATGAACCCTATCGCGCTAAATCCCTTAACTTGGTAGGACACTTCCCAGTAAAAACTTCGCCTACTTTTTCAATATTAATAGCTTCTTTCAATCATTATTTAGTAGCTTTTTTCTGTACCTACCTCTACAACAACTTCTATAACTTCTTTTTTCTGGATGTATTGGGGTAAAAAAATAATGACATACTTTTGAATGCGTTCATTTTGGGACATTCCTTGTAAAATTCACTGGTTCTTTCAGTAGAAATTGTTAGTAATGCTTTAATGTTTTTCTGATTACTCAACACATTATTTTGTATGCGAAGTTTTACTGGGTTGTTAGTCTGCCAGGTGAAATATTGGACGATTTGGCTAATTTTCAATATTTATTGCCTCTTATATATAAAAAATAATCGAGCCAAATTTGGTCCCCCCAGTTCACATGTTATAGGCGCTACTCTACTAAAACCATTATTTCGGGGAAAAAGGTAGTAGATGAGAGTGAAAAATAAAGCTCATAAATTAAAAGAAGACTTTAAAGAGTAAACATTTGAGATTTACGGTTAAAAATTAGAGGCAGTCGTTGTTCTTTGCTCATTTATCTGGCATTTGGGGTTCGATCTAGCTGATCTTTAAAAGACAAGAAATTCAGAACTATATTTAATATTAATATATAACAAGCAAGTCCACATTATACCTGGGGTCCTCGGAAACTCCATTTCAACAGACATCAATAAAACCCCTTTGCTACTCATTGGGACCCAGAATATATTTTGTTTATAGAAACTGTATAAATAACAAACGGAATGACAAGCTCATAAAAGGTATATATGTAGTAACGGGTATAAAAATGGGCGATATGGGATAAGTAGGCGGGTCACTTTTCAAGTTTAGATTTTGTATATCTTAAGATTGGTTACACTAAATGTATTCATTACACAATACTTGCCAAAATAAAAAAGCTGGTGGATTGGTGCAAGTCTCTAGAAGTTTTTTTCACCTCAGGAAAAAACACTTATAATTTTGTGTATTCTAAGGCAAAAGAATATTTTTAGTTGTATAAAATTTAATTAACCGGCAAAATAAAATTTAAAATTTTATTTTTTTAAATTATTCATACTTACTTTATTTTAATGGGGTTAGCGAAGCGCACCGGGTTATGCTTGTACATATGTAGTACATACATTTACAACTCCAGTTGTGCTTCTTTTGGCAAACGCAAATTATATGCAGAGCATTGATGTGCTCAACCATTCGTATGCTCAGACCAGTTGAAATGATTTAGAGTTTTAACGTTTGCCTAAGATAGTCCCTTTTAGCTATTCACGACTCCCGGCACTTTCGTATTTATCTCACACGTTATTATGATAATCTCACTTGTCTAGACAATATGGCCGAAAAACTGCTACCGCGTTGTGATTAAAAAAAAAAAAAACCAAAAAAAATGTCGCAAAAATATTGGCGGAAAAAATTTGCATTTTTATTTTTGGCCACCAATAAAATAAAATTTAACTTTATGCACTTAAAGATAAACCTGGCCGAAAAAGGGAATCTTTAATTTGTAGTTCGAGTTCGTAGAGATAAAAAGGGATGTGTTTTAAAATTGTTTGGCTTTCTTTGGCTCTAGTTTTTATTTGTGCATATATTTTTAATTTTAATCTTGTAATTAAATGAAAAAATTTTTAAATTTCGCAAATAAAAATAAATATGAATTTTTTTTAACATTTTTTATAGTTTTATTTCGTCGAACCTTCGGAAAATGTTGTTCTGAAAATATCAATTAGAACAGATAAACTAAAAGCATTTTTAAAGTTAGATATGACTTTTTCCATTTTTGGCAATAGGTGGAGTCCGCAACTTAAGTACACGGAAAAAATTCTCGCCAATATTTTTTTCAATTAAACCATTAATCAAAAATAAAAACAGTTTTGATTAAAAATTTGATCAAGTGAATTAAACGTTTACTTATATTAACAACATTACTGAAGAAATTTTTGTTAAATATTGAATTGATACATTAATTTGTTAAATGATGCAAATCTAGTTAGTATTTTAATTAATATTACAAGTTTTTTAATTGAGTTCTGTTTTTATTTTTTTCTGTGTACTTCTCATTTTTTTAGACCAAACAATTACGGCTTTATACAAAAAAATTAATGTGAACTTGAAGTTTTCGTTAAAACCGGGTTTCCATATAAATGTTTTGTTCAACGCACACTTCAAGTTTACATTAATTTTTCTGAATAAGGCTTGCTGTATAATTCCAGCACCAATACGTAGATAGGAAAGAAAAACATTTAATATGTTTTGCACATAAATATAACAAGTCAAAAAATATTAAATATAATGAGTTACTTACTGCCTGCCCCAACCATCCCTGCAAGGAGAAGCAAAAACTAATTTAAGGTACCAAAAACTAAACCAACTGTGAAACAACCACCCTTTTTGTTTTTAAATAATATTTATGTACCGAGACTTTATTAACAATATTTAATTTCATGGGCCATTAGTGTGTTGAGTTACAAGTTTCTCCGAAAAATAATTTAGATGGACTCAAAATTGCTCCTGTACATATTTCACATTTAGTGTTAATAATAATACAGCAAGACCAGACAAGCCGCACATTAAACAACCCTCCTTACCCAACACCCCCCCCCCCCCCCCCCCATCTCAAGAAAACATTGATTAAGTGGCTCGAAACTAGCTGGCTGCAAAAACAAGCAAACTTATGGCCATGAACTGATAGGTCACAAAACAATAGTATCGATACGAGTATAATAGATTTAAGGAACCAAAAAACAACAAAAGAAAAAAAAGAGAAATCTTTCAAAATGTAATTTGATGTTTTAGAAACTGCGAAAAGGGGAGGAGGTGGGTGGTTGATGATGGCAGAGTTTACTACTCGGGCCTCCCAATTGCATTGTCTTAATAGTCTGGGCATTCAGTTATGAAAAATAAACTGGTTGATTTAACATTTGGCTTAAAGTTTAAGTGGGTTTTACATTACAAATTATAGATACATTGAAACATTTTTAGAGTGCGTGTGCTTTTTTTTTCTTTAATAAAATAAATAATAAAACTTTTTATCTGCCATACACTTGTATTCTTGACAACATGTTCAAAGTTTTTTAAGAGTCAACAAAAGAGAGGAAGAAAAAACTTTAGAATTATGATTGTAGGTATTAAACGAGTACAAAAACATGCCTGTCTGTCAGCCAGACAATCAGTTTGTCTTGAAGGCAGTAATAAAATCGGAATACTGGATTTAAGTAGGCTTAACTATTTGTGAACATTACCACGTTCATATATTTAAAAAGAAATTAAAAACGTTGTCATTTACAAATTGCTTAGCAAGAACGTTAAAAAAAACTTGTCTCTTTCTGCAATAAATTTCTTCCTTGATGTGCTGCAACTACGTTTTTTTATCTTAAATAATTTTGTGTAAAAACAGATACAGTCATTCCTTTAAGTCAGTGATGCCAATAAAACCATTTGGTGGCTAGATTAACTAAAGGGCTTATTGTAAAAACATCAAATGCCCCAAAAAAATTATTTTGAGATAATCACTTTAAAGTAAGAAAAAATATAAAAAATAGATCTTGTTTGAAATTATAGTGTACACACTTTAAGAACTCCTTTAAAACGACTTCTATCGCTTACCCATAGTTGAACAACAGCCACAATGCGGAAATCGCTGTTTACAAAAGTAAATATGGCTTATGATGTTACTGCACACAACTTTTGAAAACTAGGTAGGAAAGAAACTTGTGTGGCGGCCATGTGAAATTATGGACCGATTCTCATCATTTTCAATAGCCTTCGTCCCTATGGCAATTAAAATGTATGTACCAAATTTCAACAAATTACACGGTGCAATAGGGTAAAAAAAACTTAGAAAACGACCTAGTGTGGGTTATATATAGGTCTTGGTGTGTGCATTACAAATCGTGTAAAAAAATTTCAGAAACACCCTCAAATTCAGAATTTATTCTAAAAAAACCGTTTTCAGTGATGTTCGTCAAGTTATCGACCTGTAACTGAGTCAGTTTTTGTCCGATTTTAATTTTTTTAGAGCGTTTGGAAAGAAAACTGATTACGCTTTAAAATGACGTGCATTTTGTAGAACATTTGTAAGTTATACCTATTGTTTTTGTTATGAATATCTCCAAAAAAAAACGAAAATTATAAACATTTTTGAATTTAGTAGCTTTTCATTGCTTATTTTAATATGAAAGCTTATAAAAATGTATACCAATGTATAAAGAAAATTGAGTTCTTAACAAAACATGGCTTGCATTGTGAATAATTAGTGGAGCTCAAGGTCAGTTTTTTTTTTATTTTTTTATTTATTTAAAAAATGTTTCCAATATTTCGAGATCCACTGGATCTCATCTTCAGGGTAAAGAGGAACAATAATAAAAAACACGTCTCACACGGTTTTACATTTAAAACTGTACTACTAGTAGTACAGTACATTTTTTAAATAAATAAAAAAAAAAACTGACCTTGAGCTCCACTAATTATTCACATCAAAATTACAACAAAAGGTCGAACAACACACATATTGAATATGGCTTGCATTTTTCAAATCAGATGAAAATTGTAAAAGTTACTCAACTTTTCATTAACGCCTGTTGTTGGTATTTTCTCCCCCAGCGCAAAGCATATTATGAATAAAAAACAACAATACAACAATAATGCAAAGTGCTTTGTTTGTTGTAATTTTACAGCTACGTTGTTAGTATTTACTTAATAAGTGAAGTTATCATATTCGATAATTAAATATGCCCTCCTTTATTGTTAATCTGTCTTTATTTAAAAATATCGAACTGGAAGATAATACAGATGAAAAGGGATTTGTATGTCCTATTTTTTTGAATCATTAAAAAAGTTAAGAATGTTTTTATATGCAATTTTCAGTTATACATATTTGGATAAATACATAAACTAATCGAGTTTAATACCAACACAATGGCAAAGTTTAAATTCTACCTTGTGGTGAAGGATATTGTTTTTAGATAAGAGTAAAAAAAAGTGTAACTAGTTTCAAATTTGTGACAAGTGAAGTGCTATTAATATTTAATTTTATTAAAATAAGTATGTTTGTAATTTTTGTAATCCTTTAACAAATTTTTAATTGCGTTTAATTTTTCTGCAGTTTGTGATAAGCGTTATAATTTTAGTTGTTTGCGGTTTATTCGCTGACACATCGCTTAGATCTGAAGAAAAATGAAGCCTTGGTAAATGGTTAATTGGACCGCAAATTCGAAAAATTATGTCTGATTGAAATTTTTCTAAGAAGCTTACTGAATGGTTTTATTTCCTAATGTCAAAACTTTTTGGAAACAAAAATAGTCCTAACTACGTTGAAGTGGTAAATGCATTTCGTGACTCTTATGCTGAAATGGAATGTCGAATGTCCATAAAAGTTAATTTTCTGCATGCACATTTAGATTTTTTCCCCGAAAACCTTGGTCAATTCAGTGACGAGCAGGGAGAACGATTTCACCAAGAAATTTTACAAATGGAAAAGCGTTTTGATGGAAAGAGTCACAGAAGAATGATGGCAAATTATTGCTGGTCTTTCAAACGAGAAGCAGATGGTTTGTTGAACAAACGTAAGAGGGCTAGTAATCAATTTTTACTTGTTAAGCTATTTGTGCAGTTTTTAATTTACGTTTGTGAATCAAGTGATTTACCAAAAGAAAAGTCTACAATCGCAAAATTTTTACTTTAGAAAAAGTTTAGTAGCTTTTGCAAATATAAACCGATTTTAACAAATTATATCTCGTTGTTTTGTATATAAAATTGCCTTTAAAATACACTGCAAAAAAGGATAGGTTTTCGCAGACATAAAGTTTTTTTGTAGCAGTGTGTTATCTTCAAAATTGTGACCTGTACTGGATTATATGTATAGACAACTAGCCAGCCGGATGGATGAACGGACATCGTTAGATCGACTCAGAAAGGTCAATCAATATTGTTTAGTGTTACACACATAATATGGGTATAAAAATGCTGTAATGCCGTATTTGCCGTATTCACAAAACGCTTTTTATCATGGTATCGATTGTATGTTGTCACTATGGGTTTTTATGCAACAAACAATCGATACAACGACAAAAGGGGCTTAAGCTGACGAAATTAGGGAAGTTTCTTTAATCAATGTATGTGCATATAAGCGAGTTTTTTCAGATGTATTACCGGTTTAAAAGCAGTAAAGACGCGCAAACTTTAAAAACATTTAAGAAATAAATACTATATTTAATTTTTTTTTTTTTTTTAAATTTTCTAAGCTTATCCCGCGAAGCTCTATGCTTGTCTGCAGGATAGAAACCAGAGTCTCTGGCGGGAATCGAACCCGCAACCTCGGCGCTGATAGACTAGCTCGCTACCAGCTAGCCTACCGAGGCACTCTAATGCTTGACTAAAAGCTTCAATAAATATGGCTTTTTTAATAAAAAGTTTAAAATTTTAGAAAACTACTTCAATAAGGAAAAAAATATCAATTCGATCGCTCATTTGAACTTTTTGCATGTTTTTTATTGTTACAAAAAGGTGTTAGTGCGTTCTTGTAAAACTGGGACAACAGAAGGTATTTATTTTTGTAAATGCTGTCATTCTGCTCGTAAAGAATTGGTAGCACTGCTTAAATTATGTTATTTTCATTCTAATATTTACCGAAATCAGAATTATTTGAAACCTGAAAACTGTTAGTCTAAGCGATCTTTATAAAGGGTGTTTTTTAAGGTGTCACAACTTTGAGTTGATATCACTGCTTTATTCGAGCACCCATTTAACATCTGATAGTTGCTTTTTAGTTTGCTTTGAAATTTCATTATGAATCGACTTACACCAGAGCAACGCGTGCAAATTGTTGAAATTTTTATTCAAAATTATTCGGCGAATGTTCAGCCGATTTTGAATTTCTATTCAAAATTCAAAATTTTATTTTCCGATGAAGCCCATTTCTGGTTGAATGGGTACGTAAATAAGGAGAATTGTCGCATTTGGAGTGAGAAAACACCGTTACATCCACAAAATATTACTGTTTGGTGCGCTTTATGGGCTGGCGGAGTCATTGGCTCGCCATTAGTGTTTAAAACTTATTATGTTCAGAATGCGAAATGTTGTTGAAAATTAGTGTTCGAGATTGCGCCTTCTACGCGCCAGCCGTGGCTGCCACATGACAGAAATCATATTTAAACATTAATTTCATAAGATGTTATTTCCAATAAAGCCCGCTTCATTGACACTAAAAATATATTTCCTTGTTTAATTATGATTTAAACTTGTGCCACTCTATTAAAAACACCCTTAAGTTTTTCTTTATTTTTCAATCATAATCAACTTATATATGTAGGTTTTACTGTTAAATGCAAACTTTTGATGTTGCATGTATGCAAATGTATACTTATAAAGTCTTAAAAGTGTTGTTGATGATGGCAAAAGTTGTCAACAACACTTTGTTTTCCAAATAGTGATATGACTGTGACATCAAGTTTTATTTGTGCCATCGCATAAATATTCAGTGAATGTCATTCAAGTCAATACATGTGTAAAACAATGACAACACGCATATTCTTCTAGCCTTCCACTCTCTTCTCCCCCTTTTACAACTTTTCGATTAGCTTTGACTTTGTCTATCATGCCATCTCTCGCTGGCCACTTTAGTGCTGACCATATTTTAAACAAGGTAAATATTGGTAAAGGACCATATGGAATATTTTAAAAAGGCGATCGTCATTATCATTCCCGCATTATTGTTTTTTTCATTAATATTCTTTATTTTTTAAACATTTGGCTGTGCAGTAGTGAGAACAATGCCGAGGACGATGTGGTGTGGTGGTGTAAGATGGTGATTACATGCTAATGAAGCTTTATTCTGTGATTTATGAATATTTATTGGATTTCTGGTTGGTTGCAAAAGCACGCCAAAAAAAAACACACTTTAATGTAAATTCTGTTCAAATTTGCAATAAAATTTTTTGGTGTCAACCTTTACCCGAACTGAGAAACCAGACTGAAGCCTTTCTGTGTGTCTGTCTGTCTGTCTGTCTGACAGTTTTTTTTTTTCATATGTAGGAACAGACATGAGGTCAATAATAACACATCTGCCTACTTGCCTGTCTGCCTGTGCTTGTTGGTATTTATTTGTGTTAATTCCGCCACAACACTTCCGATGCCCACAATCAATAAACATTAACAACAACATTCAGATGCGTAGAAAAACATTAAAAAATCCATATACAAACACGCTTTAAAAAATATAAAATTAACAAAAAATATTGTACTTGTGTGTGTGTGTGTGTGCGTAGTAAAGCAATCAATAAAAATTATTGCCCATCTGAACAACTACCACCCCGGCTACTAAATGTGTTCCATACATGTAAAACTTTATATAAATTTCGCGCTGAATGTTTTCCCATACTGCCTGGATGAATGTTTATTTTACATTGCTAGCTGGCGGGATGTTGGAGCTTTGTTGGTTGGTAATAATCATCAGCATCAATGAAAAACCGCATACAATGCAAAATTATCATCACAATTCACGATTTATTTCAATGATTACATTAAAAAGCATTAAAGTACAACAAAAGCACACAACTACAACAGCACTTGCTACAAAAGCAATCAGTTTCCACCGAAAACTCTTAAATACGGAAACGGAAACCAACAACTTGCCTTGTACTCCCACTAGTCTGTACAGTAACGGACACTATTGAAGCAACACTTTTTCTTATGAAACTATTTTTGACAAACAGCATCTGTAACCGTAGCTGTTGATGATTAGTAATGTGATTAATTTGATTTTAAAGTTTAGAGGAGTAGACTAAATATGATTACATTCGTTTTTTCTCAATTACTAATTGACTAAGATTACAAAAAATCCAAAAAAAAATTTACGGCTACTTAAGATTACCGCAAAATAATCAAAATGGATAATTAATGGTTAAAAAAATTATCTAACTATTTATTTGAATAATTAACTGGGAAGTAATCGAAAATAAGTAATATAGAAATTAGCAATTTTTTAGATTATTAGGAATTATTTTTATTTATTGTGATTTTTTAAAATAATTTGTAATCATAACACTGGTTTACAGCCAAAAAATACCAAGAACGCCACATGCCTAGATAAGTTAATTGGGACCTCCTGAACACGAAAAACGCCGTAATTTTTTTTTTTTTTTTTCTAAGTACTTTTGTGTTTTTCGGTGTATGGTCCCACTCAAACCCGAACAGTCCGATCGAGATAAATGGCATAACGTTGGAAAGGTAATTGAATGCCTTTTCCGTCAATATGCCGCAAATTTCTATCTGATAAGAAGTGGCTGAGTTATAGCACCTCAAATAGCAACTTCAAAATTTGCCTATTTTTTACGTTTTTTTCAAAATTTTTAATTCTTATTTCGTTTTTTTCTACGTTATAGTAAAGATCTGGAATGTTTTATTCTTTTACCAAATAGTTTATTTAATTACCAACATTTTAAGCGTAATTTTAAAATCGGATCAAAAATAAAGTTTTTATTAAGGATTTTGTGTAACAACAATATTTACATCTTCATTGCTCACACAATATATTAGGCGTAAATTCAAAAAATTTAAATGACGAGCGTCTTGAAATTTTGCGTTTTTTTCGGATGGATCATCGCGAATGAGGAACCAACAATAGTCCGTCATCATTTGTTTATCCCACCAGCCTGGATCCAGGCATTCAATTGCCTTTCCAACGATATGCCATATATATCGATCGGACTTTTCGGTTGGGCTCCACAAGGGTTTGAGTGGGACCATACACCGAAAAACACAAAAGCACCGTTATCTAAAAAACGGTACTTAGAAAAAAAACTTACAGCGTTTTTCGTGTTCAGGAGGTCCCAATTAACTTATCTAGGCATGTGGCGTTCTTGTTTTTTTTCCAAATTAAAAATTTGTAAAGCAGTGTAATTAATTAGTTTTTTCTTCACGAATTTCTAATTGATTACTAATTGTAAAATAATTTTAAAATTATATAAAACTTTAGAGATGTGTAAAACACGTTTACTCTTTT
The DNA here is from genome assembly GCA_963931875.1 of Pollenia griseotomentosa. NCBI lineage: Eukaryota > Metazoa > Arthropoda > Insecta > Diptera > Polleniidae > Pollenia > Pollenia griseotomentosa. Next base: position 258,578,209 of record OZ007560.1, on the reverse strand, counting down.
TCACCACTCTTTTCCATAAGTAAAATACCACAAAAATGTTACCTAAACATTTTGAACCTTATCAATTAATTTATTTATAATATTGAAGAAACACTTAAAAGTTCTGAAACTGAAAGGATCACTCAATTTTGTAGGTAACTGTGTATTGCATGAGCGTGCATTTACCAAAACATGTGGGCTCCCCAATACTTGCAATGATTCAATAAGTGAAATTTATTAAACGAACTTTTTGCTTGCCGATTCATTGTCAAAAGAAAAAATTAAGTAAATAATTATAAATTTTAACACTGCTCTTATTTTTCTTTAACTTTCTCGTTGGCTTAAAATTGCCACAGTATTTCTCTTTAATACGAAATTGTACTGAATTTTCATTGGTCTCGGTCTGACTGACCTGAAACAAACACTTCCAATTCAGTTACAAATGAGTACACACTCTCACACATTTTATTTATAGGAAAAAATTTAAATCAATATGTGCAATAATTAAAAAAAAAAAAACAAAACTGTTTGGATGTGGGACACAGATGTCCTTATAACTCCCTGAGATTGATGTAGAGTGCAAATGCACTGGTAAATTTTTTAAGAAATACATCAGAAGAAATCATTGAGATTATTGTGCACAAGTGCAATTGATGGATTAAATTCCCATTACTTTTTTTACAATTTCCATTTTGCAGTTTCGTTTTTCTGCTCCTCTTCTTCCACCGAGTAGGTTTTTTTCAATTCATTTATTTCACTGAAGTGGAAATAAATAATATTGAGAATCTGTATGCAGTTATGGAAATGAAATTTTATGTTCATGTGTATTAAATATCACTGTAGAATTGCATGCATGTGTGTATTTGCTTTCGCATAGACAGGATTTCTCTGTCTGTCCGTCCATCAATTTGGTTGTAAGCGTATGTGGGTGTGTGCTTGAACATGAAGGTACAATGCTGCAGATATCTCACCGTTTGTTGGATTTTCTCTGTACAGGACATACATTTAATTTCCGTTTATGATTGCAAGCGAAACTAAAAAAAATAAAAAAAGTTATATGTATACAAATGCATTAATACACCTGCATACATACTTACGAATGTACTCCTGTATAAAAATAAATAAAAAGAGAATTGCACATCTAATGAAAGTAAATCGTTTTAAAATCTACACTATAAAAACAGCAATTTTATTGTGTTAAAATGTCAGTGCAGACCTTTCTAACGCAAAATTTTCCTAGATCGGATTTACATAAATCCGAACGTACATATGTGTAAGAAATGGCTGATAATTTTTAAATGTAATTGCTTGGTAGGTATTTTTTTCTGTGTATTTGTACACACACATGTAAGTATATGTGCATATATTTACAAATTGATTTAAATTAAAGTGGTTTGTTTCATTTTATAAAGAAAAAAAGTTCTCATTATCCTAAAATTTAATTGAAGTGATTTGAATATAAATTTTATTTTTTTTTATTAGTAATTATTAAATAAATTTATTTTCTTTAGTATTAATGTAAGGTTAGACAGTGCAACCTTTTTGAAGTGCAAATACTCCTTTTCGTATTCGGATTTTATAGACTCATGTATATTTTGGCTAAAACTTGATTTTTCCTAAGGCTATGAAATTTTTTCCCACGGAAGCCAAATGGAATGGCACAACTTAAGCTATGGACTAGGAGAACAATATGAGAAAAGTACACGAGACAATAAACTGTCTTACCAATCGAAAGTGTAGCAGGAGCCAACAAGTGGCTGATCGCAATGGTGAACTATTAACAAACAATGATGCAGAGACACAAAGATGGAGAGAATATTTCGTTGAAATTAGTAACGTGGCTACAGATGCAACTACTGAGGACAACGAAATTAAATACAACAACAACCCTGCAGAAAATATCCAAAGAAAATCAAGCAGCCCCCTCAGTATAAGTAAGATAAAGAAGTCCATGGGGAAGCTAAGAAATAACAGAGCACCAAGAGAAAATGGAATACCAGCTGGAATTCTTCGGGTTGACATCGAATACATAGCTGAACCGCACATCACAGCAGTCTGGGAGGAGAAACGGCTATCTTTAACTTGAAAACAACTGGCGAGGAATACTCTGCTTAACACCATATACAAGATACTAGTCATAATGCAGGGCCACCGATACCAGCAGACGGACTGCCACATGGAAAGCATTGAGTAGAAAAGGAGTATCCCAGAAAATAACTCGAGCCATTAGAGCTATGTACGAGTATGCAGGACTCTCAGTTCTTTATAACGGACATATAAGCCAACCATTTCACACATACACTGGAGTAAAACAAGGATGTCCATATCTCCCCTACTAATCACTATAGTCCTGGATGACATCATGAGCGAAGTTTGTTCATTCACGCCAACTCAAGTATTTGGATAACGCGGATGATATTTGTCAACTCTCGCAAAAGATTACCAACATGCAAGCATCGAAAGATATAGCAATATTTGACTTGAGATATATATCAATAAAACCAAAGTTATTAGAATTAAGATCGTTAGCACCGATAGCATCATGCAACAGGGCCAACCAGTTGCTAACGTAGACAGCTTCTGATCTTAAGGCTGTACAGTGTATGCTGGCGCCGAAACAGAGGATAAGCTCACAAACACCAAGAGGAACCGAAAATATTCAACACATGTGTAAAGTCCGCTCTGTTGTACGAAATTAAAACCTGGTAAGTATCGAACAACATCACGCAAAAGCTACAGGTATTCATTAGCAAGTGACTCAGGAGCATATGCAGAATATTTAGGCCTCGCAACATCAGCAACACGGATTTCAGGAACCTTACCATACTAACACAAATAAAACGTAGGAAATGGAGGTGGATAGGCCATGCTATCAGAAAGAATCCTTATAGTATAACAAGGATGGCACAAGAGTGGGATCCTTAAGGCTTAAGAAGCCGTGGTCGGCCAAAGAATATATGGAGATGCACGATACTCCAAGAACTAGGACTGTGCAATCTCACTTGCGAAGACGCGAAAAGAAATCGTGTAATACCTAGATGCTTTGTGGAAGCCATATGCTCCCAAGAGGGGTAATGAAAGGACTTAAAATAACAAGATTAAACTCTGTATTGCTGGTGCTTTTAAGAACCTCATTGCTAAATTTTATTATAAAAATACTAAAAAATAGAATTATTTTAGCCGGGTTACATATCAAAAAACTTATTTCTCTTTTCCTCCCAAAATAAAAAAACTGCTTTTATTCTAAAACTTAATTTCTTTTAGCATATTAATCGAATATATTCGTAAAAATATTCAAAGACTGTCAGTTTTGAAATATTTAAATCGAATTTTCACATTAAATTAAATTCGATTCTGAATTACTTTGAACTGCAGGAGATAAGAAAATGAAACCTAACGAAAGTTATAAAAATTAACCCCTTTTACAGCAACATTCCCTTAAAACATATCGATACTGTCTATCATGTCGTTTGAAAATCCTCTTTAAAAAAGAACTGCAAAATGTAAAAGAAAGAAATTTTTCAACCAAAAAAATAAAATATTCTAAGAAAAAAAGAAAAAAAAAATAGAAAGAGTTGATGCTAGAATGCATAAATAAAAGAAGAAGAAGGTTTGGTTTTTTGAATGACATTTTCGTGTGATGCAGCAGTGGAAATATCACTGAATCATCACAATGCAAGCCAACGCATAAATTTAAATTCAAAACACATTTTGCAGCACTATCACAACCAGTCGACGGCAGCTGTAACGTTGATATCAGTATCACTTCGAAAATGGTTTAACATTCTGTAAAAAAATATTTTAAAATAATATAAAAATAATGCATTTATTCCTCATTGCCATATTTGCACTCTTCCCAGAAATACTCTTGAGAGACTGTGTGTGTGTGTCTGTCTGTCATACCCGCCATCAGCATCACTGAAGTTTTTAGTTTTTCTTTTATATTCATTTCATTTTTGTACCAAATCAGCACCTTTTCCACAAAAAGGGTGTTAAATTATGTGACAGAGTTTTATTTTGGAAAAAAGATTTGCGGTGGCAGTGATAAGTATAAACTCGCACAAGTCTCAACTTGACACTCTGTCTCTCTCTCTCTCTCTCTCTCTCTCCATCTCTTCTGTCAAAGAGACAGTGATACTTGTTGTACGTACAACAAACACTCCACTCTTCCAACACAATTTGTGAAGAATGAAAAGGCTTTGGCAAAGTTTACAATATAATGCTAGTGGTATTTGTGGCTGAATGCTCAAAATCCAACATGACGTAAAGGATAATTATCGGTATCCTTGTTATTTTATTTTTATCATTCGCTTCTTTTTTTATCATCTTTTTTTTATAAGAATAAAAATAAAACTTATTTTGTTGTAGTTTTTTTTTCAAAAAGATAATAACGCTGTGATAAAATAAATTCTTTTATTAAGGATTTTAAAATTAGTTTAAATACAAAAACATATTGTTTCCTTTTTTACCGCTTTTGGATATGTATGTCAGTGAATAAATTTTAGATTTTGTTTATAATTAAAATTTCTAATTAAATTGTGTTTGAATGTAGGAATAAATAAGAGGCTCCTAACTTTCCATTTCATTAAATTGAGTGTTTTCCTATACGTGGTATAACGACGCATACATGCATGCATATGTGTATATGTAGTACATATCTGTATGCGTCTATTAAACTGTATGTATGTGCGGATTAAAATCAGAAGAAAGTTTTAAAGGCTTTTCGTTAATGATGTAACTCACAGTTAAGTTCATTTAAGTGTGAGTGTATTGTAGATAAGTATGTTTATATTTTAGAATTATAGTATGGTTTAAAATGTATTTATTATTCAGGACTACATGCCTCATAAAATCATGTCACTCGAGGTGATGATTGTGTACTATAAATAAAAGTGAGGATAAGTTTCATCGTTTTTAGTTAAACGTCTAAAATGTTTATATTGATAAAATATAAAATTTGAATTTGAAAAAATGTCTCTAGCAGGTAAATAAAACTTAAACGAACACTGGGAAAACGAATGTAGCAAATAAATTCGAAAGAGTTGAGCTATAAGTAGAGCAAATAATTCTACATTGAGGCAAGCTCCAAAACACTTCATTAAATCTATTAAAACGCTGATGATGTTTACACGTAAAGAAAGTGGCAAGGAAGACAAATAACAGAACTTAACAACATTTAAGGTTGAATTTTATCATCATTAGCATCACATCATAAGACAGCATACAGAAAGTTATCTATATACATACATACTTATGTATATGTTCATATATGTATATGTATTTGTAAGACATTCGACACCTTTTACTACACCTGCATGTACAAACATACATTCACATGTATTTATAATTACGATATAGGCAGTAGCTAAGTTTTAAGGTTAAATAAAAGCTTCTTGAATTTAAAATTAATTAAATTGAAACAACATCAAACGCACAAGTTTAAATACTGTAAAAATTGTGCCCCACCTTGACACTTTTCCCTTAATTTCCTCTAAAATCTTAATTTGTATCATTTAATTAATTGCTTTAAATAATGTTAAACTCAAATTAAACTGTTTTTAAGCGGACATCCGTGACGTTATTGCATTTTATTATTTATTAGTCCGAAGAAGAAGAATGTAATAAACTTGTTTATCTTTTGTCATTTATTCCAGACAGGAAATAACTTTAACCAAAATTTCAATATAATCGCGAATTTCTACATGCATCCATTGAATTCAAAAATACTCTTCCGTTTTCCTATTGTTGTTGTTATTTAAAGAACACTCTAAACACTCTAAAGAACACTCTACTTTGAACCCTTGAAATTTATAAATTAAAATTTTATATTCACTAAACTATAAATTTCTTATGTAACGAATAACGACTGTTAACATTTATTTTACCAGAAACAATTAAGTGCGACGAAATGACTTTTACTTATATTTTATTAGTTTTTCATTATTATAGGAACTTTTTAATATTGAATTTTAGTGTAAATCGATCAACAAAAATTCACATATAGAATTTACATTCACACATATTTCAGCAGTATATCGATCATATTCAATTCTCTGCACGAAAATCTGATCGTCTCTGAAAGAAACTAAAAGATTCAAAATTAATCTAGATTTTGGAATTTTTTGCTTCGCTGAAAAAAATAATTTACTAGTGTGATCATTCAAGACCGACATTTATCTACACATACAAGGAAATAAACAAGAAAAAAATATTTTTAGTTTAACAAAATTACACTCGCGAAAAATTCTTTTTTTTTGTCTCTTCCAATTAAAATTTTTTTCGCGAGTGTTATTTTTCGACTCTGAAAAATACAATTCTCTCACAAGAAAAGGCGAATTTTTTTTATGAGGAAAATAAAACTGCAAGCAAGTTTCATTCGAGCACTCTCCGTACTCTGACAAATAAGCTAGAAAGCCTTTAAATTGTAACAGGAACAAAATTTTAGTCATTAAAAATATCCATTCAATAAAAAGCATTCATTTAATTAAACATTTAGCCAGATCAATTAAGCTTAAAAATAGTTGATGTTTTAACAAATTGGTCCCAGTATATCCCGCCTTATTATACCTAATCTTCGAATAACCCCAAAACAAATCACTTTTTGTCTAGTCTTATGAAAAATAAAAACAAACGAAAACATAATTTTTGGATGTTTACTTTCGCGTTAAAATGACCCTTCGAGGTTCGGATGGACGGCCCAATAAATCGAGTCAAAATGTAAGAAGTTGGAAAGTTAAATATTTAGGATTTATCTAGCAATATGTTTGCAAAAGGCACTGAAAAATTTCATGTCACACATTTGTCATATTTCGTTGTAGTCGTCATCTTTGCCACTAGTTTTTCTTATTCATGCAATCACACATTCATTTTTTCCCCATTTATTTTGTAGCACTTACACATGACCATAAATATGCATGTAAACATATTAGGAAATCCAGAAAAAAAATTATATTTAAATTCCATAAATCTTAAATAAAAAATCTACTTAACACTCAATAAACACGAATAGTCAAAGTGTTCCGTTAAAGTATTTAAATATAACAAATCTAAAATAGTAAAACTTTTTAGTGTTGCTTTGAGCTAATAAACAATTCTATTTTAAACAATTTAAATCTTTAGTATGGCTTAATAATAAAATTCCCTTTTTGGCCTTTTTACCCCTCTTTCCCCATTTCTTTCAATAATTCGCTTACTGCACTCAAATTTACTTTATTTGTTTGCTGCCGTTTTCTTGAATAACAGGTTTTTATTTTGCGCAAATTTATTTCCAAAGGGAAAAGGTGTTTACAAAAAGTACCAAAAGTACGAATTTTTACCCAGTTTGCCCAGTCTGTGCTCCTGAAGATAGTTTAAGCTTTTTAAATTTTGTTATCTAAAAAGTGTTGATTAAAATGTACCCAAAATGTACCTTTTCACCATCTTAACCGCCCCCGATTTCTAAAATTTAATTTGTACATAAATTTCGTTTCATTTATAAAATTACTGCTTTGTTATTTAGCTTTAAACATCAATAATTAGGAGAAAAAGTTAAAATGTTCCTCTCCAATTGCAACATCGACAACTTTTGTTATTTCCTACAAATAGGGTCATCCTAATGCAAAATGTGTGTATGAACGCTGACAATCATAGTAAGTCGTGTATATTTTGTCTGGCAATTTTTACGACTTTTGTCTTCTGTTGCTGCTTCTTGTTGTAATCATTTTATGAACTGTCGTGAAAGTATATATGACACGCGACATTTAACATCATAAGAACAAATAAACAAAAAATTATATAAAACTAAGTGTTCTTATGACAGAATGTTTTTTATGCAATTCACAGAATGTCTGTCCGACTGATTGTGTGTCTATCTCTCATAGTACGTTTGCAAACAAAGATTGAATGACAGTTGTTAAGAGTTTTTACTTGTTACTTGTCTCTGTAACACATTCATACAATTCGAAAAACATATTTACAATATTATATTGTATTTATGATTTTGATCAACTCTAACTATTTTTTTTTTTTTTTGTGTTATATTATTTGAGTGGCCAATTCTTATAAAAAAAGTTATTATTTTTTTGAGTAGAATGACATTTATAATCTATTCTTTAAAAACTAAACACTCAAGTTGTGATGTCACATTAATTTAATAATTTACTACATTCATTGAGTTGCTTTTTACGTTTTAACTTTATTACTTCATGGATGTTGTTTGGTGCCCTATTTTAATGCCTAATCCCTTTTTCTCTCCTTTGTTTTTTTTATTATTTAACGTTAGTACATTTTTATTGCTTCTTTTTTCGTAACACTCTTTTTGCCCAAAAAGAAAAACTTCTTAAGCCTGCTGCATGCATTTAACTTTATAATCCTTTGCCAAAACTTTTTACTTTTACGGTACAAAAAAAAATAAACTTAGAAAATATCTAACGACCGCATGCGCACCATAAATTTAATGTCCTTCTGCCCAAAGGCGATAAACTTTTTCAAACAAATTTTACCACAGACACAAACACACACAGACACAAATGCTTGGGGTAACTATTTAAAAGGACCCTCAAATTGGAGCTCATATATTTACTACAAGTCATATGAGCAGGAAACGAAAAAAAATAAGTTTGACAAAAAAAATAAAAAGCTAATAAACTCATGAATGTTGAAGGAGCCAAAAACTTTCACTTGGACCAAAAGTTACCTTTATGCTTTCAAGCACTAGCAAACATTATGTGAGCAGGTATGCCTGACTGTATCTTTGCGTAATGGCAGCTCTCATATTTTTTAGTATTCACGTCCTCCGGTAATCCATCATCCTCAGCTTTAAACATAAATTCAGTAAAAGCTGATTCAAGTGTTTTTTATGGTTTTTGTTTTGTTATTTAGAAATTCCGTGACGTTGAAATTGTTTTAAAGCTTTCACAATAAAAGTTAACATAATTAAGAAAGAAGATTATACTTTCATAGTTAAATTTTGAGATATTTTGTAAATTTGTATATTATAAGACGAATTCGTTACAAGTAATCTCGCTACTTCAATACGTACAACGTATAACTACAAAAACCACAGGCAATTTGTTTTTGTGAAATCATTGTACAATATCAAGAACAGTAGCGAAACAAAATAAAACAGAATCAATGATTATAAACTAAAGTAACCTATAACCTGTAATGAATTCGCCTTGCTATAATTATAATACATATTTTGGTAAATTCAATTCTTTCGGCAATTTAATTTTTTTTTAATACAAACGCTTTACTGTAGGAGTAGTAAAATTTGCATATTAAGGTTTTACTTAAGGCTAGTTTTCACTATCTCACAAGTCTTACGTACTCCATAATACATTGTGAGATAGAAATCGTATGAGTTTTGTTGCGACTGTCAAAAAATCTAATTTAACACGACAGTTTGTGTTCACACCATCACACAAAGTATAACCACTCACACATGAAATAAAATGCAACCCTGATCCAATGAAAAGTATTATTGCTTAGAAATTTTTCAAAAAACGATGAAGTCGTATGGGATGTCAAACTTTTTTCATAATACTTGTCATTTTCGTGACACATTGCATTCACACTATCACACTTTGTAAGATTACTTCAGTTTTTGACACGTATTAATACAAAGTATAATAGTGTAAACTAGCCTTTAGATGTTACTTCTGATCTAAAAGTGAGATTATATGAAAACATAGTCGTGAGAGCTCCTTTTGTATTAAACCACTTTCAAGAGATTGTTTGATCTACATATATTATCATCATATCTCATATGATCAAAATGTATTGCAACGCAACATCTTTTCACAATTGAGATGTGCTTCTTACGGGCTGTTTTTGATCAATAATTTTTTAGTATACATTAACAAATAAAAACATTTTATGGTTTTTTATCTTCAACTTCTACAGGGGCACTTTTATTTTCATAATTATTTAGCTATAAAAGGGATTACAATTTTAAATAATTTTAGAACTTATATCATATCACGAATTAAGGTTTTAGCATTAAAAACTGGACTTTACGACACAGAAAATAAATAACTAAATAATCTATAAACTAAAAACAACACAAAAACACAGAATAAAAAGTCAAACTTAAAGCTTATACTTATACTTATACTATAACTATTGTTGTTTAGATTACCCTTGTCTTTTTTCGTATTCATCGAATTTTTTATTTTTTGTTGTATTCGTAAGCTTTCAAGGGTGTAAGTGCCTATTTATATTAAGCGATTTTTGTTTTTCGCTGCGATTCTTACTAGGGATGTAACGGTATGCCTTTTTCCCAATACGATACCGATACCGACACTAAAAAAAGAAATATCGACGATACCGATACGAATATTTAGATTAAATTTAAGGTAAAATAAACAAAACTCAAGTAGAGTATTTTTTTTATTATTTAAAATTATAGTGTGAGAGATTATTGATATTTTAAATTGGTATTATAAAAATTTAAAGAACAACTAATTGAATTTTAATTCACAGTAAACTTAATAAAAATTTTATTCTTTTTTAATTAAGAAAAGTGTAAGGGATAATTAATATTTCAAATTATTTATTGTTGTTGTTTTTGTTTAAGCTTTGAAATTGTTACAAGAGAAAATGGGGGTTTATAATTCTTATTCGCTTAATAGTTTTATTGTATAATAACTTTAGTTTTTCTAAAATCTTTGGATGAAGTTTCCTGACGATCTGGCCTAAGCAACCAGTGAAATGCGCATACACAGAAAAAATTATTGCCGAATTATTTTCAAACAACCGCTTGTTTGAAAATTTTTTTAATTTCTATAAATATTTTTACTGATTCAATCAATATTTTTGTTTGATTTTTATTTAACCAACAAAAATGTGGACAACTCTTCAAAAATAAAATAAACGCGTTATTGGTGTCAAGTTTTCATAATTTTGTATGAAATATTTAACGCTCTTTAATGTTGTCGTCTTTTTGCATTTTTTTATTTGATCGTAAGCAACACTTCTTTATGTGAAATATAAGAACAACAACAAAAAACACACACAGTCTATTTTTGGACGCTTTAAAAAAGTGCAACTATAAGAAAAACAATAGCAGACAAGACATTATAAGAAACAAAATCCCGTATTCAATATTTTAAAACTGTTTGGTTAAATACCTACATCAAATACAAAAATAGAATGATGACGAAAACATATCGAGTCGGTCTGCTGCCGTTTTTGGTTACATTTCTTCTTTAGCAAAGGAAAGGATACAGCAACAGAGAGTGATAAAGAAAAACATTGTGTTGTGTGTATAAATAAGACTTCGTTCAAAAATTATTCCAACAAAAAAATGTGTTTCAAAGCCAGTCGGCGGCTCTGCTTTGCCGTCACCTTCTCATACAGTGCTTACTTGTGTGCGCGTCATTGCTTGTGCAAAAACTTTTTTTTTTTTTTGATTTTGAATTTCAGTAAACTTTTTGTTTGATTCAGTTAAATTATTTGTTTGAAAAAATTAGTGTTTTTTTTCAGTAAACAAAATGCAAATAAATTGTTTGAATATGCAAATTTGTTTGTAGGACCGATTTCAGACAAAAAATTGTTTGATTCTACAAATTTTTTGTTTGAATTGGAAAAATAATTTTTTATGTGTAGGAATAGCTTATCCCATCAACAATAAATTTCAGTTTATCAATAGTATGAAATGGGAATTTAGCACATTTAACTGAAACCTTGTTAATTAATTTTGCATCCCAAGAAAAACTTTGATAATATTAAAAGATTTTTGCTAAAAAATTAAGTATTTTAAACTTTTGCAGACATATGCGGTTTCGCAAATCCGTTGAAGCAGACCTGCAGAAGTTCTAAAGCCGAACCACTTGTAGACTTAACACAACTTTTACTAGGTGTAGGGGTGACAGTGGCTTCAACACTTTCGAAATGCAGTCATATTATGTAGTTCAATAAGACATTATTTCGATCTATTGTCTTTGAAATTTTCGAGCTTTCATTCATTGAATTGTCTTGGGGAATTGTCACCTAAGTAGTTGTTAAACACAGCTTTTAATGAGCCGCAATTGTATTTCTTTAGCATTTCTTTGCAAGAACTAAACTTCTGAATTTTAAGTGAAATAAAGAGATAATTCCTTTATCAGTTAAATGTTCAAATCGATGACCAAAAGGCCAATCGTAACATAAGTAACGTGCCGATGTGCTTTATCTGCCGATCTGCTTTAGTTTTTCTAAAATCTTATTGGATAAAGTTTCCTGACGATCTGGCCTAAGCAACCAGTGAAATGCGCATAGGAACACCTTATCCCATCAACAATAAATTTCAAGTGTTATTATCAAGAATAAAAACAGAGAATTAAGCACGAATAACAAAACCTTTAAAATTTAAATTTTGTAATCCCAAAAATTATTTTGATAGTTAAGTTTTTTTCTTATATGCGTAGTCGTTTTAGAAACATATTTCTTTTTTTTTTTTTTTGCAAAAAAAAATTATTTCTTGCAACGTTTCGAAAATTCATATAAAATTGAAAAATGCAGCAAAACAATGATTAAAATTTGATTTATTCAAGAGGGCTGCCAGGTACTTTATTTCCTGGTCCCCAAATTACAAAAAATAACCTTTATAAAGTCAATATTTTTTTTATTGATTTTTTTCTGACCAAATTTAAAATTTTTTTAAAAAATAGTAAGAAACATCTTTATAAGAAATCCCCCAAAATCCCCGCATAAAAAGTTTAGTAAAATACATTATTTAATTTCGTTTGTAGCGACTGGTTTCCGCATGTTTTTTTAAATCCTTTTTATGCGATCCCAGTGAGGAATTACAAGCAGAACAATATGCGGTTTTTTAAGACGAATGAGTCAATTTATAAGAATTTGGAGCTTGTTCCATCGGTTTTAGCCATCGTTAAAATCAACAATAAAAATACATTTTTCCCAAACTTTATTATTTTGTCTTTAATATTTATGTATTTTTGGGGAAGACATATTTGCTTGAAAATTGTCTTTAAAATTTTAAACAAAAATTTTATGTGTTTTTAACGATTTTAGAATTTTTTAAAATTTTTCTTGGTTTATATGTATGTGTAATTAAAATAATTTATAAAAAGAAATAATTCTCACATTCTATTTTATTATTTTTATAAATTATAATGAATTTTAACTAAAAAAATTTTAGCTGTAAAAAATTTAAGGATCTAGTCACACTGATATTGAATGAGAAATTGGCGCCATATATGTTTTTTATGTTTCACAACTTATTGAAATTGTAGAGCAAAACGACAATGAAACAGCAATAAAGTATGCAATAACATTTCGTAGTAGATGGGTACCTTATGCAACTGTTCCGTTATACCAACGTTTCACAGTAGCTAAAGATGCGGTTTCATAGCCAAAAGGCAAAAAAAGTTGTAAATGCCCTTCTGTCTTGATAATCTAATCTTTGTTTAATTTTCATTTAAAACAAAAAAAAATTCAAATATATGTTCTTAATTTTTAATTTTGCTCTCATCTAAAACAGGCAGTTGAAAATCATGGCACCAAACTGTTTACGAGTTTATTCCTTTTTTTCGCTGAGACAAAATTTTCATGCCACTGTAGACAAGCAAATTAGCAAAACGTTCTAAGAAGCTTTGCCTTAAAAAGAATTGACAAAGCTCAACATATACATAGCAGCACTCGTACAACAATGCAGAGTTAACAAAACTTGTAACACATTTACAAACCCGTTTTATTAAATATTGTTTTTAATAAAAAACTTTTGTGAGCAAATATTCAAACTTCATGAATACTTATTTTTTCACCGCTATATTTTTTTATAAATATTGAAAATTATTATTAAAAACCATAAATAGTTCAACAAAATAACCACAATACTAATTATTAATATTGAAAATTACTATGATAATTGAAAACTATATTAAGAAAAAAAGTCTTGATTAAAATTTACCAAAGTCTTAGAATTCTTAAATGAAAATATTGATTTTAATATTCGAAAAAAATATAAAAAAATTTTCATTGAACTTTTAAAGTCTGTGATTTTAGCTTTTTATAACTTTCTTTTTTAACTTTTGTCATACACAATTCATTCACTAGTCTATTACATTAAAAGACATCGAAAAAATGATGGGTAAAAAATAAATCGACCTTCAATTTTATTGACTTTTTATTTTTAATAACGAATTTCCTTTCTTTCGTTCACGCCCTTCAACAGACAAAGAACACAAACCGTCAACCAAGCCAAAAAAAAAAGAAAAGTCAAAAGTCAAAGTGATTTGAAACAATAACAAAAAATGGTTTAATATCCAATAATCATATTACAGTGCAGGGTTTCCAATACCGAACTGGTATTGAATACTTTCAATTTCGAGTTATAAGTACCGAAATTTCGGTATAGGGCTTATTAAGAAACTTCAGTTTTAATTCTCGTGTAAAATGGAAATCTGATATTTTTAATCCTTTTGGTTTTGACAGAACTTATGTTCCCAAAAGCTTTAATTATATTTGGATTTTTATTTATGCCTTAAAAATTATTATATAACCTCGAAAGTACATTTTTAAAATGTCCTATATCTATATCTATACAGCGTTATAACTCGGGATGAGCATTCGCTTTCTCCACTATTCTCTTCAATTCTTCTCTGTTTTCGACTTTTTGTTGCCAGTTGCGTATGGGTTCAATGGGTTCTTCCACATAATCTTTGTAAGGAAAGTACCACGCCCACTTCTCTAATCTCGCCCAATTTTTTAGAAAGGTTGTGTATTGATAACCCAACTGTGTACCAAATTTGAACAATCATTTACCGTGCTCTAGATATAAATAAATCTATTTTATGCCACGCCTTCTTCTCCAATTCCGCTCACATTTTGTCGGAAGTTGTCCACTGATAACCAAGATGTTTGAATGGGAAGTGCCACGCCCACATCCCTATTCCCGCGCATATTTTGTCAGTGTGTATTGATAACGAAGATGAGTGTGCCTAATTTGGAAACCTAAGCACTTGCCGTTCTCCAGATATACATACAAAAAACAAAAACAAGGCATTTATGGGTAAAGTACGAGGCAGTCGTAATTTTTTGCTAATATCTCAGCCATTTGTAAACCGATTGTTAATAGTGATAACATAATTCCGGACTATATGTAATACACTTAAATATATAAACACTTAGTCCCCATTATACATGGAGTCTTCGGAAATTCAATTTCACAAGACACACGGTCTGACAGACATCGCGATTATTTTCTCATAATGATCCAGAATATATATACTTTATAGGGTCTAAGATCAATATATTAGAAATTACAAACGGAATGAGAAAGTTATATATACCCTTTAACCTTGGCTGAAGATTATAAAAATAGAGATAAAATCACTAGATCGAACTAAAAATAGCTGAATGCTACAACTGTTGAACAAAAACATACTTAAACTTTTTTTTGACACTTTTTATTACGCCCTTACTAATAAACCCATCGGAGTTTTCAATTACAAAGCGTTGCCAACTCAAATTAAATTACATTTTATGGTGGTTTTTTAAACAAAATTAATATGTAAAATGTTAAAACCGAAATTTTATTTAATTTGCTATTTTAAATTAAGATCCAAAAATCGAATTTCGACGATTTATGTAGTTTCGAATTCGAATTTGCAAACCCTATTACAGTGTCTTTAAACTGTTTATTAGTCTAGCAATTTTTTTAAACAAAAAACGGCAGACAAGAACAATCGAAGTGTCTATGTCATAGACTCTTAAAGCTTTTTAGCTTGTTTTTTTCTCCTCATTTTGTAAAAATCTATTAATTCAAAATTTAATTTAGGTTTTGCTGAAAATCAATTTAAATGAATTTTTGTTTTAGTGGAGCGATTGCACTTTACAATATTTTCAGACTTTAATTTTTCCTTAAATTACTGATATTTCCATTTCAATACCAAACTTCTAAACTTTAAACATGAAAATTTATATAATACTCTAACACCAAAATAAGCATTAACTTACCAACGGCAACAGCACCCAAAGGTGATAGGAATTTCTTACAAAAAAGCACTAAAATCCCCCTCAAAAAAACAAAAAAGAAAACTTTAGTATAAGACTATTTATTTGTTTGTTTAGGATAAATATAAAACTTAATGCTCGTATCAGCAAAAATATATTAAGAAAACTTAAAATATAAACAAAATACCCAACCTTCTTGCAAGGATACTTCTTGATCAGAACACTAACTTTGTTTTACTTTTATGACAGCAATTTCCATTTTGGTCTACTATTAACAACATAATGGGATGATATTATTGTTGAGCACATCGGTAGCACTGGCCATTCTATGTTCCAGATACAGAGTATGTGGTGTAAAAAGTAAACGTTTCCTTTTAAATAAGTTTATTACTTTCCGTAGTCTCCACTAAAACAATAACCATGAATAAGAAATTACATTCTACATACAACAAAAGCAAAAACAATACAAAATAAGTAGTGAAATATTTTTAGAAAATAAAAATTTATATAAATAAACAAGATAATTTCGTAATCGTTTAATGTTTATTATTATTTTTCCACTTAATGGGTAAAAAAAAAATTGTATTACAATTACATTTCGTAAATATCACAATGTAAAACGAATAACAAAATTAGAGAAACTCCTTGAGATTCGTATCGGCTCATCTTCATTTATAATTAACCAGTGCAAAATTTATTGATAACATTTGCAATAATTATAGATTACAGTTAAAAAAAAAACTTATTTATTGAGATCAAACTGAAATAAGATTTAGATAGGGCGAATGGAAATGGTTTAACTCACTGATAATTCTAAATATGTAATTTAGAAGCAGCAAAATTGTTAAATAAATATAAAAGGTTTTTTTAATTTTATTATTTTCTTTACCACAATTGGAAAGGGGATAAAGTAATTTATTCTAGATTCTTATGAAAAGAGAATATCAAATCAGGATGTCTGTCTGGGCATGTGTCTTTAGAAATGCGCTTTCCAAAGATCCCAGATATGATCGGGACCATGTAGTTATTAGGGCTGGGATACTATCGATATTTATCGATAGCTTTATCAGGCTACAGTTCGTTGTTTTTATTACTTTATTGAACTTATTGAACACTTTATTAGATGAAAGTTTTTGAAAAATTGATAAGTACCTTTCTGAAAGAACCGAAGTAGCAGGGACTATAAGATATTTTATTGCAACTTTAAATAATTTTCTAAATTGGTTTTGATTCCGAACCCAAAAGGTAATCAATCTAGCTGACTTATCCTCTAATGGTCGTTCATTGTTTTGTCCTACGCTCGCAATTGCAATTGCATTTGGATTTGCATTTCGATATTAATATTTTTCCTATCAATATTTTCGATATATTAAGACTATCGATAATATCGATAGTGTCCCAGCACTAGTTGTTTTTTTATTATATCACATATAGTCCGGGATGTGTTGATTGATATGGAGATATGAGCAAAAAACCCCGACTGCCTCCAATTTTGTCCATTTTTGTTGATTTTCTTTATTTTTTTTTGTATATCTGGACCGGAGATCAGCAATGAATCGTTTTTTCGCTACTCATACTGACTCATGAAATTTAAGTTATAAGTGAGAAAAAATCATTTAAACTCAACTACTCCCTGCAAATAATGCGACTAGTCCATACAAACGTAACCCCAATGTATGGAAAAACATGGTCTATTTAACATTACGATGTCCTACGGCAGGACCATATAACCAAGCTTTGGATTACAAAGGACTCCGTGGTATACTCAAGAGGATAAGCTTTGAAATACTTAAAAACGAAAACATGTCGTTAAAAAACGAAGACATGTCGTTTCACTACAAACTATTTTTAACAATGGCATGGTCCATGCTTGCAATTCATTGGACCAGTCCAGGGAGTAGTCCATTTGATCAAATGATCAAGTAGTCCAATATTATTTGCAGGGCTCTGATTTACTCATACTAACGAGACCGTTGATATATAAGTATAGGTTGCAATAAATATGTGTGCGACGTGGACACTCATAAATGACCTCAGTTTTATTTATAATTTAATAAAAAAACTTATAATACTTCAACTCCATCAGCTCATCTATTTACCGTTTTAACTCAATAGATCAAACATACAACTTCATAATCAGCGCTGCCAGATAAATTTGCCGAAAACTCGTCCACTTCATACTTATAACTTAAGTAAACAGTAAAGGCCGAACCATAATATGAATAGCCTTGCTTAACCTACTGTCAAAAATTAACAAAAAATCTCTCAAATGTATTTAAAAAAGCAAAAACAAACTGAAAAAACATTTAATTCCGTACGGAATGTGCGATCAGTTTCGCACTTTGCTTAAGCAAATGACAGTTTCTTAAAATTTAACAAAATGTTTCCTTAAGTTTTATATGGTTTGCCTCGTATAACTTACATGTACTCGCACATTTGCTAAAGCCAGCTTAAGCACATTATGGTTGGGCCTTCAGTGCTGGTTCACACACGTCAAGTTTGACTCGTCAACTCTTGAGTTTTTAGGAGAGAGGGCAAAAGAAATGGCATTATCTTTCCGTTTCTCCCCTAAAAGCTCAAGACGTCAACTTGACGTGTGTGAACCGGCACTAATTGTCAAATCGTGACTTTGCTATTTCGGGGACAAATCTGGCAGCCTTGCTTATAATAAGTTCGTATGCGAATCGTACTTACGTATGACTCGCATTTCGATTTGCCCATACACATTGAGTTAAGTTGAATCTAAATCAACATTGCAATAAGTATGATTGCGTATAAGAAATTATGAGTCATGATTCACCCCTACTCACTTTTTCACTACTCATTGCTGATCTCTGATCTGGATAACGGCAAGAGCGAAAGATTCCAAGTTAAGCACAAGCATCATGGCTTTCAATATAGTAGATCCGACAAAACGTGAGCGGGAGAGGAGAAGTGGGCGTGGTACAGAATAGATTAATTTATATATAAGTAAGAGAAAAATTGTCTAAATTTGGTGCGCACAGCTATGTTACCAATAAACAACCTTGTTATTGGCAGGATTGGAGAAGTCGCCGTGCCAGCTCTCGCATATAAATTTTCGTATGTCTGGAGAAAGCCAAGAGCCATAGCTTACAAATTAGGCACATGCATCTCGTTTATCAAATGTGGGCGTGATTGGGGAAGCTGGCGTGTCACATAATAGATTTTTTATCTAAAGAACGGTATTTATATAAGTTGCTGTTCTTATCACATCATGGCGAAGGTTATATATGACTGGGCACAGCCAAATTTAGCACTCATATTTTTTAAATTGTAATCTGCAAACATAATATTAAATTTCTGTCTAATTGGCAAAATCTAATAAAATATAAAAAATACAAATTCCTATAAATTATAATTACGATTATTCCTATTATATTTCCTTTTTAAATTCGAACATATTTTCAAACATAACAATTGCTTCAATAGCTTAACTTATTTGGCTTGAAAGAGCAACTTTAATAAAAGCAATAAATATTTATCTAAAAAAAGTCCACATGCCAGTATTAGACAAAAAAAAGCAATGCTAAAAATAAAAAGTTGTGGCAAAAATTATAAGACAAACAAAAACCATTTTACGCAACAAATGTCGCGAATTTTCGTTCTTATTTTTAACAAATTTTCAAAAAGGGGGTAATTTTTGCTTGTTAATGGTGTTGCAGCAGCAAACAAAGAACGTAGCAAATCCAATACTAATTTCAAACAATGTTTGTACGTGATACATAAAAAACATTCGTAATTTATGTACGTTTGTATGTTTGTCTGTGCATATGTACAAAATATAAAAAAAGAAGAATTAGTCTAGTGTTATTCTTTTTATTTATTATGTTTTGTTCACTCCATGTGTCGAAAATATCACATACAAATCACTGTTTCAATGTTTTAAAATGTATTAAAAGTTAAAGAAGAAGCAGCAGTAGTCGTGTTTACGTAAACAGTGTACAACACACTTATTTCGAAGCAAATACACACCCAGCAAGCACAGTTACAAGCCTTTACTTCATACCAAATATTAAGATAATTTATCTTTAAAATATTATTCAAAACTTTTCGAAATTGCTAACCCGTTTTAATCGCTCGACGTTACAGAATGGGTTTGATTTAAAATCATTCCTAAACTCATAACAAGGTTTTGTGTTTGCTTGCTAAAAACAGCCAAACAGATATCAACGCTTACAAACATGCATAAATAATATGACTTCGTGAACATTTTTTTCAGAATTCGTTCGGAGATTATTCAATAATTGCAGATTTTGCATCTGTCTGAAGCTTCGTACAGACGATGGTCAGATCTTACAATGTGCCATTGTCAGATGCATTAATTTAACACATCTGCCAAATGAAGATAGCGTTCAATGTTCACACAGTTTCAAGACATTTTTTGTCAATTTTAATGACAACATTGTAAGATCTGACCACCGTCTGTCTGTACGAAGCTTGATCGAAAATTATTAATTGTTCGAATGGGGAAAGGTTCTCTAATAATAATATAGTAATAAGTAACAAGAAACAAAATTAACTTCTTAAAAAAATCGTATTCTTTTTTAGAATTGATTCTGAGGAAAGGAGACGGAAGAATTGATTCCGAGGATTAAGAAGAAAGCAAAAATTCATATTCTTGCTCTTTTTAATCATATTAAAAGAAATTTCTCTTCCAATCTGAATTATTAAAATAAATGACGTTTTAACGATATTTTAATAATAAATGGTCTGGAAATCGAAACGCATTTTTTGATCAGTGTTGAATAAGAAATTAAATTACTTTCCAAAAAAAAGGAAAAGCGCTACAACGTCTGCAGAAAGTGGTAGCATTGAAATTTAAGGACATAGAAGTAAATTTCAAAAAGAAGTTAAAGCATTTCAGTCTTTTTCTGACATCAGGCATGCCGACTAAAATTGTTTACTTGGTTGTTTCTTTACTATTCACGTCATATATTTAGCAATACAATAGTCATAAACAAATAAAATTACAAACGAATGCGAATTCGTCTTTCCAATATTCATAATAACAATTTTCGTGCAAAATAAAAAAAGTAAAAATCAACAATGTACAGACAGACACAACAACAAATCCATGTGTTATTATTTTTGTATCACTAGTGTCAATGCATTTCCCTTACACAATTACACTTCTTAACACAAACTTACACATCCACACAGCTCATGCTAAAAAAACTTATATATGTACATAAATGTGTGGACGACTAGAAAAGTATTTGGGTGTCAACCCTAAAAAACAAGACTTTGATTTACTGTCAACCAAATCTATACTCACACATAAAAGGATCTTGTTGTAAAATTGTATACCCTACACCACCATTGCAATGGTGGGGAGTGTATTTTGAGTTTGTTGTGCAGCTTGCAACACATGTTCGTCGGCTCGTTTAGTCAGTTGGCTGTCTGTCTTGTGTCCATATAAGCTCTAGTATAGTGCAGAGGTTGCAATTTTAAAGATAATTTGGCAAAATGTGGTATTTAAGTATTTGTTGCCCTACACGCAGAGAAAAAACCTGGTTGTAGTATGGTTAAAAAAAACATATTATGGTCTCTGCAATGGCCATGAACAAACTTTTGTTGTTTTTAACAAAACTTTTTTGAAGATTGATAATATTTGGTTTCTAATTAACAATAAAGTGTTTACCTCCCTTGAAACTTTAAATTTGATTGAATTTAACAATAAAATGATTTAATAAAATAAAGCTACAACTATACACAGAAAAAATTTTTCACCAGTAAACGCATTATTGAAAAATAAAATCAGTTTTTATTAAAAATTTAATCATCTGAAATAAACGTTTAATCAAGTAAATTAAACGTTTAATTAAGTAAATTAAACGTTTAATTGATATTATTAATTTGTTTACTGGTGCAAATTAATATGTATTTTCAATTAAACGTTTAACACTTTTACTTAAACGTTTAATTCACTTGATTAATTTTTTAAATAAAACTGATTTTATTTTGAAAATTAAATTAAACATGCCTACGCATGTTTTAATTTTCTAAACACATTAAAAATAAGGTCTGGCGAGACTCATGTGCACCACTAAGGGCTAAAAAGTAAATTTGAACTCTTAACTCTTATTTAGTTAATATTTTTAGTTAA
Source organism: Pollenia griseotomentosa (assembly GCA_963931875.1). NCBI lineage: Eukaryota > Metazoa > Arthropoda > Insecta > Diptera > Polleniidae > Pollenia > Pollenia griseotomentosa. The sequence continues at coordinate 258,556,167 of OZ007560.1, read as the reverse complement.
ATATGTACATAAGATTTCTAAAATAAAAACCATATCGGGCATGATATTCTGTAAGGTGTAGTACGGGTAAGTAAGTCAATCATTATAACTTTTTCTTTCTAATTTCTAATTTCTTGATAAAACCAACTTTATAATACTTGAATCAATCGCATTTGGAGATTGATTCAATCTTAGTTTTACATAAATCAACCTAATTTTCGGATTATTTTAAGTACGAATTCGGATTAAAACAATTCTATAATTCTTAATCAAGCTTATTTTGAGATTGATTCAATCTTAGTTTTACTAAGCTCAATCTCATTTTCGGACTGTTTCAAGTACGAAACTGGATTGAATATGGATAATTTAAGTATCTTGCGATTGAAAATCCGTACTTGAATCAATATTCCTGTATTTGATTCAAGAAAATCCGTACTCACCGTACTATTAATACCGCTTCGGATTGATTTGAGTACGGATGGATTGATTTTTCTTTTGAGTGTGTTAAAGAGATTTTAAGGAGGGAGTTTTTTATTGCACCTATCTTAAATTATTGCTTTGCATCTCTATTTGTTACGGACTTAGACGTATTTAAATGATTTCCCTGAGTGGGGTGTATATGGGACCGATCTTCATGAAATTTTATGATATGATTTTCTGTCATCTAAAACGAATTTGTGCAAAACTACATGAGAATCGGTGCATTCTGTCACCAATTTAATCTTATTTCTGGAACAAAAATACCAATTTTTTTTACGGGCTAGGAGAACTAGAAAGAATTTGTTACCGATATTGTTATTTTCTGTTCATTCACCACAAGTGGCGGTGGAGGGTATATGCATATTTTGCTTCAACATTAATTTAATAAAATAAAACTTACACCGACAATTTTCTCAACAAATGTTTAACATTATCTTAGAGTTTTATTATTGTGTGAGACAAAGAATAATTTTAGTTTTGAAAAATTTTTAAACTATTGTTTTTGTTGTATACAAATGTATTTTCTAAATATTTTCCCAGCAATCTGTTATTCATTTAATTATTTCTAAAAACTTCTTAATAATCCAAATTTTTTTTTCTTTATTTTAATTAAATTTTCATTTAATTCAATTCCTATTAAAAATTGTTTGTGTTAATAAGTTGAAGAATGTTGAGTTTGTTTAGATTTTGCTTTATAATGAGATTTTCATAATTTTTGACAGACAACCAACTAGATACTTAACAACTTGGGGGGGAGGGGAGGGCAAAAGGCAGAATAACAAGGAGACATCGAAACTGTCCTTAAATTAATTAAGACAAATATTTTCGTATGAACGAATATTTATGTGGCATCCTCTGAGTATCATACATACTTTACATTATTATATTTTCCATCTAGAATCACGGACGGAAATTAACTTTCTGTTTAATAAAGTTAATGAAGAGAATTGTTTAAAAAATAAACTGCAATCAACTTTTAGGTATCTGAATATTTTTTGGTTTTTGTTATTTATTGTTTTTTTTTAGCCATCAAAGTACTAAATTTATTTGCACCTTGTGGGGTGGACAAAGTGTAAAAGTGGTGACGTTTTTGGTAATTTTTCGAGATGATGATTATTTGTGGCATAAAATGAATATTGAACGGAAATGAAAAGTTACTTTTTTGAATGGCTTTTAATGAAATGTAATTGTTGCTTCCGTTTCGTCTAATTTAATGTCAATGAATACAGGTTCATTTTATTACTAAACATAAAAAATATTCATATTATTTTCATTTTTTTTTCTTTCTTTTAAATGGTAAATCGTATTTCTTTTCAGTCTAATACACCCTTATTTTTTACTGTGAACAAAATTTACATTTATGCTATTTATTTAAGAGTGTACTCGTATTACAAAAGCACCAATTTTTTGTGGTTGTCTTGTGAAAATTTACTCAAAGTAAGCACCCCTGCTTTTGTGAATTCTAGCCGCACTAAAATTAAATCGGTAACAATTTGAAGCTGAAAAAACACAGCTCTTGCGTACGCTGTCATGGCGAATCTCTAAGGATTTAAGCCAATTTATGCATGATGTTTTCCCTTACTTTTCACATATTGTGTAGAAAATAAAATAAACTCTTAGAACCATCAAACCTAAAAAGAAATAAATGATACACAACACTGCTCGAACAATGCGAAACTAATGAAAACCTTGACAAGTGCATACATACATATATTACACTTCTACAAAACAAGAGATGTATATGAGAGACGAGTATTCGAAAAGTGTAAAATTATAAAAGCAAAAATTATTATATGATCTACTGACACAGGCTCTTGGACACACATCACCAATATTTGTCTTTGCAAAACTTAAACTTTGTAAAAACTTTAAACTTAAATACTAAACGTTTAAAAAAGGCTTATATATGCTTATCTTTATTTAGCAACAGTTGGCATTGAATTGAGGCTTTGTTTTGCCTTTTTATGCCAAGCAATGTTTGAAGCACGTGATTACTACGTGGAGGGCTGGCTTTTTAAACCAATGAAAACATCATTTATCATGAACAAAATTAACATTTATGCACACAAGTTGCCATACAAACTACACAGATCAATCATTCATTCAGTCAGTTCTACATCATCATACAACATGGCAAATAACCAAAAACACAATACAAAGTTTTAACTTCGTTATAATGTTTCATTTATTTTCATTGAAATCTGCTTAAAAGCCCTCTCAATTTAATTGGCAATGCTTAGTGAAGCTTAAAATCACAAAAGGCGCTTTTTTATTAAAATACCGAGTATTTATCCTTGACAAGTAAGTAAATCCAATAAGGATTGCGATTTAAGGATATTTTTGTTTTCTTTTCATGCAACCATTTCCCATCAGATTTGGTTGTTAAGTACAAGATTTTTTGTTCATTTGTCAAAAATATATCGAAAGATCTGAAAAAATCAAAACAGAAGTGAAATTTTACCATTAAAAAAGAACTTCATACTTTGAACATTTGCAAAATAGTTGTTTGTAAATTTGAATTTGTAAAGAATAAATATGTGCTTCTTAAAAAGCTAATTAAGTTAAAAATATTAAATGTATTTGAAACAGGATTGAATTATTTTTCATTAAATTGCTAATGACATACACACTGTTGTAAAATTAACAGAGTCTGAAAAGGAGGCTTCATTAGCAACCCCAAAAAGATTTTAGATACTAATTAAGTAGCACATTAAATATAAAAAAATAATTTTTTCCTGGGTTTTTTTACTTCAAAGAGGAACCGTTGAAATAGACTCACCTTAGTTGGGCATTTATAGCGACCCATGTAGGTCATTGGACGACCTAAGAATGGAATTCAGCTGTCTGGGTCTTCTGCGCTTCTACTTAACTTTTTACATTTTAGTTTCGAGAGATTTTCTTGCACCTGGTCTTTCCAACGGAGTTTTGGTCGTCCTCTTTTGCGTCTTTCCTGGGGATCATATTTAAACGGCTTTTGTCCTGGACATCACATAAATATCATGAACTAAGCTCTGGTACGATACTAATGTTTTCCGCCCACGTAGATTGGCCCATATATCTTGCGAAGTAATTGATTTGTTAAAATCAGCCTTGTAATTGACGATCTGTTTCTCATGGTTCTCTCCAAAACTGTACCTGTTGTAAATATCTGGTCGGTGGTAGATCTTCCAAGTTTAAGGCCACTTCTTCGAATTTATTTTTAAATTTTTCAAACTCGAACATTATTAATTAAAATGTTACCTGTTTAGTCGCATAGAAACTATTTAACTAAGTTGTTCATTTGAAAAAAAAGAAAAAAAGCGATTATTATAATTTATAATTTAGCTTTCTTTTGCTTAATGAATCTCAAATATCAGTAAAATTAAATGCGGTAAGTATATTAAACTTTTTCAAAGAAGCTTGGTAACTGAATCAACAAAAAACCAAATGTCTATTAGAATTAAAACTGAAAAATTATTTTAAACACAGGCAGCAGTTCTAGAATTATTAATCAATAGCAGTGGTTTAAAGATTACACCTTGCAACAGGATTTTGTATATATGAAAAAAATCAATATAAACATTTCCCTAGTCATCATACTTCGATTAACACACAGCATACTAAGTATCTCATGATTACATAAGAAATAAATGTGTAACAATTAAAAAAAAATTTCAATTGGTATTTGCTATAAAATACATGTATGAAAAAAAATAAAACCTTAAAACGATTTTTAAAAAATTTCTCAATAACAATTTTTTAATTAAGTATATCGTCGGCTTAATATGCAAACCTGCTTACTCCGTTTCAACACATTTTACAGGAGAGACAAAAAACTTTTTATATTTCATATTTGCAGCTTTACACACTTTAAGACTCAAATTGAAGAAAAACTACATGCTGGTCGAGGAGGCGTCTCTGCCACGCGGCATCAAGATCTCAATTTACTTAAAAAGTGGTTTTAGCAGGCTTTTTGAAATAAATTTGAGTTTTCCCACCAGCTTTTTTTATTTTTTTTATTTTCGAACACCAAAAATTAAATAAAACTGACAACTTGTTGTTAAGTTGTTATAAAGCTTTATAAGACTGATGTCTGTCTCACTTTGCCCATCTAAGCATGCCATGATGCATCCCCATATTTCAAGTCCTACGATATAATCTCCACTTGACCTTTCTCTCCACTTCGCACTCTATCTTTACCTTTTTATTAATAAATTTAATAGTCGGGCTGGCTAAGTTTATTCATGATTTAATTAAAACATTTAAAAACAGTTCAAGTCAACGATAGAGATTCCATTACCTTTCATTTAATGTCAATACTGATACAAAAAAAGGGCAAATTTTTATTTAATTTTAAAGTCCTTTAAAACGTGTATCCGACCTGACCATATAAAAACCCGATGTTTAATTATGCGTGGGTTCAAATTTAATGAGCATTATTATAAGTCTCTTGTTAAAGTAAAATATTAAATAGAAGAAAAGAAATTCTTTAACAACAAGTGGGGTTATTGAGAATTTTTTATTCAAAGATTGGACAACTCTGATTACAAGTATGCCCCTTAAGTGTGTAATACATGTAAAAGTATCTTGAAGTATTTTGCAAGCACTTATATTGCAAATGACATACCGTATTCAAGAGTTTAATTACAAGATGAAGCTGTGAGGCTGCAGAAGATGAAGTGCATGTTGTTGTTATAGAACAATAACAACAAGAGTAGCCAAGATTGGCAGCCACAAGAATTTCATAAATGTTTGCAAACAAAAATCCATCCAAAACCACAAAAACCTATTGGAATCCTTTTCAAATTTCTTTGGGCAAAGACAGGTAAATAAAAGTAATATTCCGAATTAACTTCGGTGCTGGCCAAACATGGAAAAAGTGCTCTCAGCAGCAAAAACAATAAACAGGTACTTATAAGTATATGTGTGTATATTCTAAAAACATATTTGTTTTTGTTTCAAGTATAAGTGCTTGAAATAAAATAGTTTGCATACAGTATATTTGCGCTCACACATACACACTCATACAATTTTATTTATATACATATATAAATAACATTTCTATATGTATAAATATATGGGAATATTCTCAAGTGTTGATATTGTATGCGTGTGTAAGTGACATGATAGCAAAAACAACCACACTAAAATAATCTTTGTATCATTGTGCTTTTGTTATCGGAATTTAAGAATTTGGCTTTAATGACTTTTATACCTTTATGCATTCTCTCGTACTTAGATTTAAGCTCATACACATACTCACACACATACATCCACCCACACACTTGTAAATAAAAATATTTGTCTTCAGGAATTTCTAAATAAAATTATCAAAATTCTTTCAAACTTCATAATTTATTGTGGCATTTTTGTTTAAAGGTGTGTTTTTTGTTGGTGGATTTTGTGTGTCTTAGTTTCTTTTTAGCCAACTTTTTTTTAATCAAAATGTAATTATTTTACCTTTTGCGCACAAAAGAAGAGAAATAATATAAAAGTTTTTGTCAAATAATTCATAACTTTATGGGAATTCTTTTATTATTTGAAGTTTGTTTAAAGTAGGTTTTGTTGTTTTTGTCTTATTCCTTGCAATCCTGTACAGTTTTGCTTTTAATGCTCCGAGTTTTATTTGCTTTCTTGTATAGTTTTGCTTTGAGATTTTTCTAATTTATCACCGCCTGTCGCAAATAATTTTAATAACTTTTCTAAAACTCTTCAGCCTTTACACCACATTCACCTTCTTCGGCTGCAGTCTTGACGATGCACATTATTCTGATGATGAAAATGTTCTTTAGCACAGTTTATTAGCAGTTTTCTACAAGAGGAATTCGTTTCAAGACTAACTATTTTATTTCAACTGTTCTTTGCAAATTATAAAAATTACTTGTACTTTCTTTTATATCTATTCGAATCTAACTGACTCTGACTGAGTGACTAAGTAAGTGAATGAGTGACTACAACTATGAATACGACAACTACAACTGTGAAATGAAATGGCAATCAGAAAGCTGAAGGAAGCAATTCAAAAGCTGAAATACATTTAAGGGAAAGAATGGAAAATACTATTTCGGGATTCTTTTCTTTATTCTTTTCAAAGTATTAGCATAAGTTGAATACAGTTAGACGAAAAAAAATTGATTGAAAAGTCTTTGAAAAATCTAATTCTAATTGATTATTTTTATACAAATATTTTTTTAATCGAAAGACAACTTTTAAAATGGTCATCCAGAATGGCGTTCGAATGTTTCTAAATTTTTTCGAATTTATTTATTGATTGCTGAACAAAAACTCTCTTTCATAATTTATAAAGAAAATATTCTCATTAGTTGAAGATTTCATTACTTGAATGGATTCTTAATGTTTAACAACTTTGACAATAACTAACATCACTTCTTTGAAAGTATTAGTACGACCGACGGGTGTGTATTTGTTTGTAGAAAAACTTCTCAAACTTTTCGTAATCATTTTGCAGTCCTTACTATTGCTGTTGTTGACTTTGTTGGTTTATGCTGTTGCCGTATTTGTAGTCCTGCTTATGAGTACGAGTATTTTATCAAAAGGTTTTTTCTCATTCATTATACCGACTGTGCATTTTGCTTAACGCCATAAATATACTTTCTTTAACAATGTTGTATTATTGCAAATACGAATAGTGTGTACGCCGATTGCAAGTCCTGGTGTTGAGGATGAACAAAAAACAAAACGAAAAAAACTAAACGAAACGAAAACTTTTTGGTCAGATCTAATCAAAAATTCACTTAAAAAGTTTTTTTTCTTCATTTTCTACTCACAATAGTTTTTCCATTTGTTGGTTAGATGGTTGGATGGCTGGATGTTGGCGTAATATACGACTTTAGTCGAGCAGCCATTCGACAGCAACACACAATGGCAATACTAAATGAAATAAAAAAAAGAAAATTATAAACGAAATGAAAATGAAATAAAATAAAACAGTTAAGAATTGAAGTCTTAGCAACATTGTCTTCGATGTTTTTTATGCTTTCTTCTACTTGTATATTTTGGTTGGCTTTTAATAGTAGTTCCCATTCATGCCAATTGCTCCCTTTTGGAACATACAAAATGTTGTCGATGTGGCTGGCAGTGGCAGTGTTAACAAAGTAAAAAGTAAATGCTGTTATTTTACATTGAATGCCTTTTTTACCAGTAATTGTTGCAATTTCATTGCGCTTTTAGTAGTGCAGTGTACACCAATTTTTAGGAAAAACTTAAAAATTAAAAAAAAAAATATTAAGAGAAAACTCGCTTACAACAAATGAAACGATTTCGAATGTAATGAAATGACTTTTACCACGTCCTTGTCCTTGCTTTATGATCACTAACATATAAAAACAAGAAGGAACCACTACAACTTAAGTAACCAAAGATTTCTTACAGCATTTAAAGCGTCTGCTCCTGTGTACTAGCCCTCCCCCCAGGCATTTCGTTTTCTTCTTCTTTTCCCCTTTTTTTAATAACGAAAGTAGTTTTAGCCATAAGTTTTGTCGTGGAAGGAAATAGTTATTTCTTTTAAGAGGTATCAACGTTCACATGACTCTGTTTGCCAGTGTGCTTGAGTTTGTGTGTTGTTTACATACACATCCGCACAAACTTAAACATAAATGTGTTTGTTTGTGAGTTTGAAATTGTCCTAGACCTAAAAGAGTTTATTCCATTTCATTTTTATGTTGTTGTTGTTGCTGTTATTGCAGTTTCTGTTGCTGCTTCTATCTACAATCGTTGCTGGCATAAAAAAGTAAATAAACAATTGTTACAAAGTATTTTGTCAACAATTTTAGCAAAGTTAGTCAAACAATTCAAAAGAAAAATCTACTTTCTCAAGTTGAAATTTAATGGAAAACTAAAACGTAATAAAGTGAATCATTTAAGAATGAGAAAATAATTTAATTTAACTTTTTTTCTTTTCTTTCTCAGTTAGTTTTGAATGAAAAGGCTAAAAATACGTTCAAATTTATATTTTGAAAGCAACATTTTAGATCAAAATTTAATTACTCAAATAAACGCAACTCGGACCTGCAATTTTGTGTTTTTCCTTAAAATATTAATAATAAATTTCTTGGCATTCACTTTTTGCAATTTATTTGTTTATTTATTTCAAGATCTTCATTAGTCACTGCTTTAAAATAGTTGTTGTGCTAAAATATTTCCTAATGTTACATTTTTGCACATTTCGTATTTTTTTCCACAATTTCGTTTAGAGTTCATTTATAAAATATAATTTTTTTTACGAACAACATGTGCTTAAAACATATTTGACATGCACTCGTAGTGAGGAATAAATAAAAAAGTGTATTAAGAAACATGTAACAAAAAAAGTGCAGATATTGCTGATGCATACTAAACAACTTGCAAGAACGTTAGCAGCATTCGTTACCTTTGCCATGTACCGGGGGTTCGACGGTATTAACACACAAAAAAATGCAATAGCATATTTAAGGGCGTTAGACAGCGTTAAACAAATACAACAACATAAGCACAAACGTAACGTTAGCTGTATGTTTTGAAAAATGGACAAAATTTGAAGCAATAATCTAGTGTTAGAGAGCATAAACTTTGGTATAGAGCCAAAATAGAATAAAAACAAGTTAGAGTTCTATATTCGTCTGTTTAGAATCTTTGTTACCCTCCACCGACATTCTAACTGTCTGTGTTAGAAGTGGGTTTTATACAGGATCTATGGTAAATTATGGACGAATCTAAACAAAACTTGAAAGTGTGTTTTCAAGTCATTTAAAACTGTGGCAGACTAAAATTTATTGTACTGTTACCAAGGACTTAATAGTTATAAGTTTATTCGATAAAAAATGCAAATAATTATTATGAATAAATTTAAATTTTATTTATAAGAAAAAAATTAATTATTTTTTCCAATTTATATTTTAAAAATTGATGATAACTATTATGGGAATGAAATAAAAGTATTTCTCAAACATAGCTATTACTATTCGATAGATATATTAGTAATTATTTTTAACATGCATCAGCATCAGCATAGAGAAAGGGGCCCAAGGGTAAAAAAAAATTAATTACCACTTTCTTTTTTTGATGTGGACAACATCTGAGCATCGAATCAAACCGAGCCCATGCCCCAAAAGTGTTCCCTCCCAGAGACATGCGCGTTTTATGATGTGATGGTACACCAAAGATACACGTATTTAAATCTTTAAAATGGCTCTTCTGAACAAAACCAGTTTTTGCCCTTAGGTCCCTTTCTATTTTGCCCGTCACATGCAGTCATATGCAGTTTCTATATTATACACAGATCAAGAAAATATTCAAAATAATTATATACAATTATTGTACTTCAAGTTGTACAAATAAAAATGTCGACGAAAGTGGACAAAAAACATAATAAACAAATGAGGCACCGCAGTGGTGCAGAGGTTGGAACTCAAAGAATTCTGATGAAAGAATGTGGAGATTCTTAAACCATGTAAATTCAACCCAGGTTCGAGCCCTAGCTCAGACAAGAAAATAATCAAAAAATTTTAATAAAAATTTCATGTTGTAAATCTTTCCTTTAGTAAAAATAATTTAATGAAAATAAAGTTTGATAAACTCAAGCCTAACTAAAAATATCGGAATAATTATTATCGTAAATAAAAACAATAAAAATCTTTAGCAATTGTTTCTGTAAGAGAAATAAATAGTTATCGATTGATTGTTACGGTTTTAGGCGTGCTAAAGTGTCTTTCGAGATTGGGCTTTATATGGGGTAAACTGTGGACACAACTTCACATCGGTATGATTTGCAGTCATATAGAACGAATTTGTGCAAAATCTTATATCAATATGCGCATTGCGACACTATTTATGTTAGATTTTGTAGCAGAATAATTAATTTTATAGGAAAGTGATTCCTCATTTGAATTCATTACTCTCATCCTACTCAACCGATTTTGCCGAACTTCAAACCCAAACTGCTTATGAAGACTCATAACAATTTGACACCAACATTGTTCTTCTCTTTCGAGTTTTTCGTGTTATCAACAGACGGACTAAATTACTCAAGGACTCTGAATATATAATATAACTTATGGGGTCTTGGGTTTCACAAGGATTGTCGAACTAAGTATACCCTCTTCCCAACTAGTTGTGCAGAGTATAAAAATAAAACAGCAACATAAAATGAAACATTCAACTAATATCGGAAATTTTCTTAACCCAGTTAGCAAAACAAACTGCTAAATAAAACAAAAAAAAAAACTACGAAAAACTAAAGATATACAAAAATGCAGCTGTTTAGTTCTTTTTTTTAGTAAAATTTATAATGCACCGATACGTTTTTCTGCTTTCATAATGTATGCAGCAGCTTAACTTTAAGTTTTGTTTTATCATTTTATTTTTGCGAAATTATTTTAATATTTCATTTATCTTCCTCAGCAATTTTTGCTTTTCCAGACAGCTCAGGTTATTAATTGTTCCTGTTAAATGAGAAAAAGAAGGAGTTTAAATGCGTAAATCTTATTTGAACCAAAACTCTTCTCAATGATCTCATATCATTTATATTATTTTAAGTATTTTCGTTTTGTATTTCATAGATCTCAGATATGTCGTTAAAAGTATTAGTTTCATTTAAATTTAGAACACTTGAAAAGCGATAAATAGTTTTATTTTTAAATAAATTAAAAAAAAAAATAAATATTCAAAATCTAACTACCATCTAAAAACTACTTTCTTAATGAATAAGAATATTAATAAAAAAAAAATTTTAATGTAATTTGTTAAGACAAATATTTAAGACACTTCGTAACATTTGTTGCCCTTCGTTTGTATTAAGATTATTTGTTTAAATGTAGTTAAACTTACACCCAGAGAAAAAACATGTTTAAATATGGTCACCTCCAACAAAACTATTTTTAAAGAAAATTTTAAACATATTATGATTCATATTACTGCCACCGACAACCATATTATGGTTGAATTAGTCCTCCATCAAGAAGCCACAACCATATTATGGTTGCCTCCAAACATGTTATGGTCAAAAATAACTAAAACATTTTTAACAGCTATAATAGCATGGTTGGTTTTCAACCATAGCATGTTGCTCCTGAAAAAGAGAAAAATACTATTGTTAATTTTAAAACAAATTATTGTCATATTTAACCATAACATGTTTTGAGGCAACCGAAATATGGTTGTGGCTTCTTGATGGAGGACTAATTAAACCATAATATGATTGTAGATGACAATAATGTGGTTAGATTAACCATAATATGTTTAAAATTTTCTTTAAAAATAGTTAAGTTGGAGGTGACCATATTTAAACATGTTTTTTCTCTGCGTGTAGAAAATATAAACTTTCTTATGAGCAAATCTCCGTAACTTAGGAGAACCCCATTTGTTAATAAAACTTTAAGACAATTATTAAGGCTTAAAGTTGGAAACATAAAAAGGAGAAAAAAGAATGAATTTAATTTAGTATCATCATATGTGTTTGAAAAGTACATAAAATCTGAAAACAACTGAATTCAAATGTAGAACTTTTACTTCATTTTCTCTTTTTTTAGACAATCTCATTTTTAAAAATCAAAAACTTTTCAATATTTCATTTAACATACGAGTGAGAACTAAGAAAAAAATTATATAAAACTTATTTGGATTATTTCAACTTAAACACCCTCAAAACAAAATCTTTCAACAAACGCACTTACACACTCCAATTCACACTTCTACATACATGGAAATTTTTATTTTAAAACAAACACACATTAAGAACTTTGTTTTTACTACGAAAAACTACATTCAAACATACTCCCCCCACCCCCCCCCCCCCACTATTTCTCTTTATTTAGATGACTTTAACACACAGATCCATGCAGCTTTCAATTGAGCCACAACACACATCTGTACGCACTTGTTAACAAGTAACAATAAATGATTTGCGTGTGTGTATGGATGTGTGTGATATAGTGATTATAAAACAAAAGTTAAATGTGATTAAAAACTTTATTTTTATCTTATTTTGCTCAAATATACTTTTTTTATAAACAAATTCCACTTTAGCAGTTTAACTTTTTTTATGCCCCAATGCATTTGTGAACAAATGTTAAATAATAATAATAAAAAGTGACATTTTATTAAAGTGAAATGAAGTAATAAAATTTAACAAATTACACAAAATCTCACACACGCACACACACACAACAATATTCACACATAAACAATTTGTACAGATTTTATTTGGTTGTATTGAAATAAATTGCAATGTTGCACAAATTTGTAACAATGTTGCTTAAAATAAAAGCAAAATATATTTTTACGAATGTAATGAAAATAAACAAAAACTGAAAATATAGAAAAGTAAATTTTTTTACTGTAATAGGTACGGTGACCATTCGTCCTTTTTTTAAGACGACAGTCCTTTTTTTTGATACGACGTCTTTTAAGATTTTTTCAAAATAAAGGACAGTAGATTGTCCTTTTTTTAATTAATTGTCCTTTTGTTAGATTATGACTTCTTCTTTAAACTCAAAAACTACAAGTTTTATTTTCCCAAAACCCCAAAAATTTCAACATTAATACAGCAAAACACACTGGTAAACACTAATGCCAGCGTAGGATCGAATTCTAAAATTGTTCGTTCTATTGAAAGAATATTTTCTCTCTCAACAAAGGAGCCCTATGCTGTTGCAAAAATTATTTTGATGATCCATGTGCAGGATTGTGGTTACTTAAGAATCACTTTTAATAACATAGTGCAAATTTCAAATGAACTGTGCGGAATTTAGATTAGTTTTATGTAAAAACAGCCATATTAAAAAAGTTACTTTACAGAAATATATCAATAATTTATTTATAAAATTCTTTTGTTTTAAAGACTTTTACATAATTTTTTTCTTTATATGAATTTCTAGGTAATTTAATTAATTTTTTCATAGACAATAAAATAAGTATATGTATTAATAGTAGTTCTACTTGCTAATATCATATTCTTTGAATTAACTTATTACCTATCCAATAACCTTGATGCTATTTATCATTTTTACTACATTTCGAAATGTCAAACGAACATCCATCCCAGCAAAAACTTCACTTACATTTTACCAACTTCTAAATTTATAACAACTTTCTTGACGCATTATCTTTCATACCTAATCGCTACTCGCAGCATTAAATTATAACAATTTAAAAACATTCTCGTAACCCACAAAGTAACGGGTTTTTGCACGTTGGGTAGTGCGCTTAATAAAAACAAAGCAACGAGAAACATACATATTCAGAGTTGTGCTTGTATGTAAAAATTAACTGTGAATTAAATAGTTCGTACGTGCAATAGTGGGTACTGCTTACCCATGCAAATAATATTGGATTACTTGATTTATTTTAGACTTACAATATGGTTCAATGCAGTGCAATCATGGGCCATGTCATTGTTAAAAAAAAAATTGTAGTATTGTATTTCAAAACTAATCCTCTGGAGTATAACATGGAGAAGTTAGTAAAATCAAAATATAACATGTTTTTTCAATACATCTGGATTATGAACTAGTCGTATTATTAGTAGGGTACTAAACAGGTGTTCTATAGTGGGGACATTTCTTGCAGAAATAATGAGTTATTGTAGTTCAGAGGTAAATAATGTTTAATCAAATTTCTCATGTATCTAAATGTAAGCTTTTGCTGGGATCTGAGTCGTGGATATGTTATTAGACATGTTTTGCGATAAACAAGTTTATGTTTTACTTTAATAGACTATTTCCGATGTGCGAAAAATTCTTTCTTTCGAACAATTACATTTAACATTTAGAATTTTTTTTGTTTTAAATGGATTTGTACGAAAGTAAATACTCAATATTCATAAAAAAATTTAGTTTTATAAAAAGGGTTTAAACACCTGTTCAGACTACGCGAAAAGTTGCACAGAAATTTTTCATGAAAAAGAATACTGGTGCCGAAGGGAGTAGACACGCTTGTGGGATAAAGAATGTTTCGTATAAAGTTTTGAAATTCAATGTTTAAATTGAGTTGATTAGTTAAATGCCAAAATTGTCATACCGCAAGTGGCAGACCTTTTAAGGCCTTTATACTCCTTTCTTTAAGATTCGTTTCTAATTTCAATACAATATATCAAGTTTGTGTATAAGTAGTTACTCTTTCGTAAACGTGACGTTGCCGATGAAGCTGATAAAATCAATTTTTTTCTCCGTTTTTGTTTTTGAGATGTCAACAAGTTTTGTGTGTGTTTCTGGCTTTTGATAAAGAAAACATTCTATCGACATATACGGCGGTTTTTATTTATATTTTTTATACAAAACGCACAAATAACAAAAGTTTTAGGACATTCTTTATATTTCCTTTGTAAAGTCCTTCATTTAAAAGTCTTTAACAATGCCTTTTAAAAGAAGTAAGTGTGGAAGGACTTGCTACCGAAGGCAAAACATTTTTTAAATGTTTTTTTTCACACTGATTTTCAAAATGCATGCCTTGTTAGAAAGATAAATTCAGGTCCATCAAATGGAATAAAAAATATGGAAATCCGTTGGGAAACAACTCTTTTAATTTGAAACTCTAAAAAATGCGTTATTCACTACGATTATTGTTATAAAATCACTTTTCGAAGTGACCCAGGAAAAACTTTTTGATTTTTAGTAATAGGTGGTAATTATTTCATACGTTACCTGGTAAGTAATTGTCATTACGATTGTCATTATTCTGAAAACTTCAATAAGTACTTACTAGTAATGACCTCAGCAACTACTTATTAATTTTGTTATTTTCACTACTAAATATTTGCTTACTAATAATCAGCTCAATAACTACTAATTAATTGTGTTGTTTTCAGTACTGAATATTTACTTACTGGTAACGTACTCAATAACTACTTATTAGGTCTATTAACTAGTGATTTTTTGGCTTCTGGTAAGTACTTACAATTCAACTTACTAGTAGTTAAATAATAACTAGATATTTTTTGACTTCTTGTAAGTGTATTGTAAGTACTGTATTCTGTGGACACCTCGAACAAAAATAAGTAGTTATTCAGCCGAAAAATAAGTAGTGTTTATTTTCTCCAACATTATTTGCTTACTTACCAGGTAAGAAAAGTTTTTGCTGGGGACCTAAAAAACTAAAACTATTTTCGGTTTCTATGGACTGCAACGAAACTAAATTGGTACATTTTAATTGCGAGTTGAAGAAATCAAAGAAACATAGAGATGAAAAAAGTTCACCACTGTATAAAAGTGATCTAAACATAAGAAGCTGTTTTGTTACACACTGTTAGTTTATGTGTAAGCATTCTTTCATTTTTATACAACTTGTGTTTATATTTTTCATTAAGCAAATAAAAATAAATAACAAATTCAAATGTCAAATTAATGTCAGTACAAAATAAAAAACTTTTTTTAAAATATGTAAAAAGTTGGCAAACTTAAATCTGACAAAGTGGACCAACATTTATTTCGAAATTACTAAAATTTGTTTAGGGACATCTGGAATACACAAACTACTGTTTCCGTCTATTATTAAAATTGTAATTTGTTAGCAAATTTTATCATCATTAAAAAATTGCATCTCTTTGGATGCATATCTACACGGAAAGAAGTTTATTTTCTAACGTAATCAATTTCGTTTCATAAAACAAGAAATCCTAAAAAATTACTTGATTTTTACGTATGTATGTATTTCGTTAGTATTTAGTAAAATTTTCTTAAACACGGAAACGCTTAACCAAGCCACACATACAATGTAAACCCAGTAAAAACTTCGCTTACTTTTTCAAAATGAATAGCTTCTCTCACTCATTATTTAGTAGCTAGCTTATTTCTGAATGTATGTAGGTAACAAAATAATGACTTTCTTTTGAATGCGTTCATTTGGGGACATCCCTTGGAAAATCCATTGGTTCTTTCAGTAGAATTGTAAGTAGTGCTTTTAGTTTTTTCTGATTATTAAACACATTATATTGTAGGCGAAGTTTTTACTGGGTAAAATCTTCTTATATTTATAAATCCATAATTTTAGGAATTTTTTTAAATAAAAATATCGTTCTTGATCATAAAGAGGGTATTAACCTAAAATTTTTATTTTTTTCACTTCCTGGAATAAATCGACACGGAATATTCATTCAAAAATATCTTGCTATTTTGTCCACTTTTTATTAATAAATTGGTTGATTAAAAAATTATTTTTCATACGTCGTTAATAGTAAGTAAGAAATTATTTTGCTTCTTCAGAAAATTTTTAAATTTTTAGTTAATACACTTTTTATGATCAAGTGCGGTATGTTTTGTGTATGAATCTAAATGGAAGCTGTACCAAAATTATAAAACTACCCATATTACATCCTAGCCAAGAGTTGTGAACAGTGCTTACTTACATTGCCTGCCTTAAAATAGCAACAACACTAAAATTTTAGCTTTGCTTTAATTTTTTGCAGCAGATTAAAAAACTGCTTACTTAGCACTTTGATAGATAATGAGCAAAAGGAGAAAAAGTAAGAGTTCTCTGCTTATACAGCCAGCAAAGCAACTTGCTGTTGCTGAATGTAATAAGTTCTTGTTAATTTTTGCTTAACTGTTAACTGCTTCGCTTGAACTCGATTGTACACGTTTTGAAAGAATATCTCAATTCATTACATTTTTTTTACACTATAAGAAAGCGATTAATCAATGTAATATGCTGTTTCCAAATGACTCAGTTTTGTTAATTGCTTTTCATATAAATTTATCTACACACTCAATCGCCTGTCATTTGGAAACAGCTGAATTCAATCGCAGCAAAAGCTAAATAAAAAATAATCAAAGACTTATTTCTCACATATTGCTTAAGCATGTGCGTAGTGAGATTAAGCAAATTGTTTACTCTTACTTATTCTGCTTTTACTGTATTCTTTTTCTAAAGTTTAGTTAAGCATTTACAAAAGCATCAAAAATAGCCAAGCATTTTTAAAACCTGGTTGTGACAATTTTAATGTTTAACCGATTTTAACGCTTTAGGGTTAATATACTTTTAATTTATTTGATTTCCATTTAATTTATTTAATATATAAACTAATAAAAAGTGTGAAACTGTAAACTTCGTGCCGAAAATCTATTTACATATGAACAACACACAAATATAAGAACACCATCAGCTATTCGAAACTAATAATTTGCAAACCTTCCAATCATTCTTCTATCCGCTATAAAAGCAAAAAATTAACAAATTTTTAACAGTAATACATAATAATAATAATAATAATAATAATAATAATAATAATAGTACAACAGCAGCAAAGTATCCATAAGCATACACAAGCATTTAAACTTGTCTATTCATGTATTGGAAAACTGCATTTACACACACAAACACATCTTTCTCCGTTCAACGTACGGTTGTTGGAAGCAAAAGAAAAAGTTTTGCATTTTTTAAGAGTTCTTCTCTTTTAGCATTTTTGCACTTGCAAAAAAGGACAAACTTTTATTGGCCAAATGGTCATGCATGAATGAACTACTCATGTATGTATGTATGTGTCCATTTATGGACATGCATGCAAAACATTTATTGTGAAATGTTGAATGAATAGTTTTTTTCAACTAAGAAATCGAGCAAAAAAGTTTTACAACACAAATAAATGAGAAAAGTGTAACAAAAAATATAAAGTTTTTTAGTTACGTACTTGTTCTAAAAAAACTATGAATTTTGCAGCGGCAACATCAGCTACAAACATGTCCAACAAACTTAAGGATATAATTTGTTGAATTAAAAAATAATAAATAATGATAAAAAAATAAACTTCTAACAAACGCACCATAATTAACGTCAAGTTACGCAATGAGTAAACTTGTTGCTCAATTTAAAATCATGGGAAAGTATCACTACTAAAAACATTTTAAGTTGGAATATACACACATACACTTATGTATTTAAGGGAGTACTTTACGTATTTAGTCTACTGTAAATGCCTGTTTCATGAAATGTAAATGGAAATGCTGGCGAGAATCTGTTTTAAATCACCTTGGCCTGCGTTCGTTGTAATAAATTAAAGTTTGAGCCTTATGAATATCGAAACACAACAACAAAATATGTATGCATGTGTTATGCTCTCCCCCCTCTATCACAACCAAACATACAACAGTGTGAATACATTAGTAATATCAGTCAAATATGAATTTAATTAAACGTTCTAACGTTCGTGCTGTCCAAATTTATGCGAATTTCTGCATTATGGCGTTCAAACACAAAATGCCAGTTTAAATTTTTTGCTTGGGATTCGCAGGAATAGAAAAGTATACAAGTCCAAGGTATGCTACACACACACACATACACACCAGTGTTGGAGTACATGTTTGTTGGTAGAATTTAATAATTTTTAAAAGAAAAACAACAACAACAACAATAAAAGAAAAACACATATTAACAAACGCATTCAAGCCGAGATACATACAAACAACAACAATACATTTAACATATTACAAGTGCACGCGTCCAAACACACTCGCAAATAATTTTTGTAATCCAGACAAACACACGCACACAAATCTACATACACACACACGGCTGCAATAAGCCCAAAAACGCAGGGAATGGGTGGTTGGTACAAAAGCTTTAAGTTTAATAAAAACTTGTGGTTACTATGGTTTGTGTGATGTGGATGCATGAATGGATAGACGGCTGTTTGGGAGAATTTCGGGGGATGGATAGTGGAACAGATGGAAGGTTTCAGTTGGTGGTTAGATGCGTTCATATAATTTCATCTGTAGACTTCAGTAAAAACACGCCGCAACATTTTATGCTTGGTTAGATACAATTTTCCATAAACTAAGTTACATGCATAGATACACACATACACATGTATGTATACAATAACAAGTGCACGCGTAGTGTTGCTTATGGAAAAAGGAACATGATTTGATCCCAAAAAAGCAAAGAAAGAAAACTCACTACACGATTTGTCTAAAGTTTCATTTTCGAAAACCAATTTCAGGTTTTTGGTTACCAACTAATCTCGTCCTTATTAAAAAAATGAAAAAGAAAACATCAGTATTTCTTTACATTTTTGCCAATTTTGTTTAGAAAAATGCCAATTTGGAATGCATTCAATATTTTGTTTCGCTTTTTTTTAACTGTTCACAAACATTCTCAATTTCAGATTTGCTTAGCAACTCTTGAGTAAAATAAAATATGAAATTTTTAGCATACTTAAAGTATTTTGTTTGGAAGAGAAAGTAACCAGGATCCGTACTATTTTTGGCAGTAGATAATTGTTAAATTTATGCATGTGGAATTCTTTTGTGCCATAACATGCATCAGTATTTCTTTGATGGGTTGTATTTGTGGGATACTTTAAATACAAAATCATACTCGTACATTTACAAGTTGCTTAAACGTGAAACGTCTTTGATTAGGAAAGTATTATACGATTGTAGCTTGGGCGTTGGTTCAAGGCCCACTTTCAGTAAACCGACCGAATAAGAATCATTTTCTAAATCGGTCCCTCCAGGTGGCTGGGTAGCATGCAGGTTGTTTGTCAATTTTTGAGAAAATTTTTTATTTTCGTAAGAATGAAAATGGTAGAAATCCTCACCCTAGTCCCCATACAAACTTTCTCCCGTAACAGAGAATTTCTACTCATTATTTTAAGTATCATTCAGCTTAAAAATGTTTTGTGGTAACCGTTATCATATAATTGAGTTAGGCGGTGCGAGGAATAAACCCAGAAAATATGGTCCCAATAGAAAATGAAGAATGGCCCCAAAATTTTACTTAAGACACAGTAACACGCAATTTTGGGACATTTTTTTGTTTTTTTGGGATTTTTTTCATTTACTAATATAAAATGAAAATTAACTCAAAAATGTTATCAAAATTTATAGGATAATATCAAAATGACGAATTCTTATACCAATCATAGGCCGACCACGTATTGAAGCTTTAGTTTATGCTATCTATCGCGCGAATTTAAAAACCAAGACTAGGGTTTCTAATTTTCCGGGAAACGAAACAAAAAAATCTTATTCCCGGGAATCCCGGGATTCTTTGAATAAAACAATGATTTCATTAAATGAGTTCAACACAAAATTTTAACTTTTTTAAAAAGGAATATGCATACACATATGTATACAACAGTCTAAAAAAATTAGCTTTATTAATTCCACAGGAAACCAAAACAAAACCAAATAAATTGTTACATTTATATGTACATGCATATTATATATCGTTACTTTAATATAGAAAAGCCCTAACTAACATGTTCCTTACTTTACAGGAGAAGGAAAAAACTTAATAAAAATTATAGTCTTGTAGTCGCGATTTTTTTTAAACGCAGTTTTTTATTAAACTCTCTAAACAATTTAATAAAAAACTGCGTTTAAAAAAAATCGCAACTACGATACTACAATTTTTATTAAGTCTTTTCCTTCTCCTGTAAAGTAAGGAGAATGTTAGTTATAGCTTTTCTATATTAAAGTAACGATATGTATGTATACGTTTTTTTGAGATCACGAATTATTAAAACTTATTAATATTTTGTAGTTATTAATAATAAGAACTTGGTAAAATTAATTTTCTTTTAAGAAAATTATTAAAGCATTTAAATTCTATTTCTAATCATTGTTAATATGTATATTGCATGCTACCGAAAACGTGCTCTCGTTCTCTACAGACGGTGGTTTTATAGTAAGAAGCGCATCATACAAGGATTATAAATTTGTAGGCCTGTTACCCGTGACTTCATAGACGTCAAACTCTTTTTTTAAGATTTGTTTAGGCATTTGTATTTTCTTTACATTTATTTTTTTAGAATCTGTTGATGGTTCTGGTGTTGGTGATGGTGTATCGCGTACGTTTAAATTTTCTACTTCATTTACTTTTACGTTGATTTATTGGCGTAGAAATATAGTTCGATTTGTAGGTAGTTTTAAGTAATTTTAGTAAAGAATTTTTATTGCTCTTTTTTTATTTTAACGATGCTAACAAATTAAAATTTCAAAAAATTTAATTTGAAATTCCCGAAAATTCCCGGAAAAAATTTCCCGGGAATTATTAAAAAAGGAATTCTTTCCCGCGTAGAAACTCTAACCAAAACCGTATGATTATTCGATATACATATTAACATTTAGTATTATGAAATTCTGGATTTTTAAACCTGGGAATTTAATATTAGGGATTTTAAGTTTCGGGCATATGAAGCCTACGCAATGTTTTTTTTTTTTAATTTTAACTTTTTCATTAAAGACTTTGGGGTGATCATAAAAATAATGACCCAAATTTAGTGTGATTTTTCATTTTTTAGAGCTATTTTGTTTTTTCATTAAAAAAAAATGAAGTTATATTGAATTATAAAAAATAGTCACAAATTTGGGGTCCATTTTCAATTAACTTATGACCCCAAAACATTTCGCGGCGCCACTAAATTATATGGAAATCGGTTGATATATTAACTAGGCATGTAACGAAGACCGATACCGATATATCGGCGATACTTCGAGTTTGCCGATATATCGGTATCGGCGATACGACGATACTTTTTTAATAATTAATAATTTTAATAATTAATTTTTAATGCTTATTTTTTGCGTAACAACTAAAAGCAATAAGACATTCAATAGCAGAACAAAAATCAAGCAGAATAACAAATTGTCTTTTATTTCTTAAGCTGGAGATCGGTCCACACAACGCGTTTTAGGCGTATGTTTCTTTTTTGACCTTTTTCAAGACGAATGCTAAAATAGAAAGTAATCACACTTTATGATTTTTTTTTAATTCCCTAAGCTAATCCCGCGAAGCTCTACGCTTTTCTGCAGTAAAGAAACCAGAGTCTCTGGCGGGAATCCAATCCGCAACCCCGGCGCTGATAGACTAACTCACTACCAGCTAGCCTACTGGGGCGTATGACATTCTACACGTTTGCAGTGTAACTTGTCAATACAATTTTACACTACTACTTTTTTGACAGATGTATAAACGCATTGAACGATTGGTGTGAACCTGCAGCTTTCGCGTTTTTGCTTTGCACTATAGTAGTAAAATATTCTCTCATTAATAAATATTGTATATATTTTCACGTTTTATGATTTTTCTGCTTATTTTAAATGATTTTTGTGAGAATAAAAATCATTTCACTACAGATTTTGCGTTACAACGAACGGACTACAAAATCCATAAGCAAAGCCACTGCAACAATGTCTGACGCTGTTCCGCTAGTTAACAGTCTTCGATATTAATTAGAAAATACATAAAAGAATAAACTGAGGTGCAGAATAGTTCAGAGTCCCAAAAACTGCCGACTTACTTAGTCGCCAATTTCAATGAATGGAAGGTTTGAGAATATTAATTATCTCTTACACTGTTTTTTTGGTTAAAAAATAATTAAATTTTTGTTATTTTACCATGAATTCTAATCCTATTTGTTGTTGTTAAAATCTTATTATCATCAATTTTGTATATTAATAATCTCTTATAAAATAAAAAATTACTCTTTTTAAGTTTTGTTAATGAAACCTGGAATTTAATTTTAATATATCTTCATATCGGTATCGGTATTTTTGAGTATCGGTAAAGGTATCGTATCGGCAAAAAGGCGTATCGTTACTTCCTGATTTTAACACAGCTCCCAAACAAATACGGCTCTATAAAATTGGTTTTACATAATTTCTTATTACTGTTGTTATTGGAATCAAAATGACCGAAAATAATTTAGAATTGAATAGAATAGAATCGAACATAAGTCCCAGTTGGACCTCCGTTCTAAAATCTCTTTAAGACGAAAAAATTTCATAAATATTTTAAATCAAATTCAGCTCAAATAACTGTCATATATTATTTAGATTTTAATGTATAAAAGTTATAAAAAGTGTTATGTAAACAAAATAATATTATTAAATAAGCAATTGTCAGTGATGATACGTATGATACCCTGCATCATACGGTTGTGCTAGCCCTACTCTACTTTCTTAAATGTTGCAATTTGTCAATTTTAATTAATATTTTATGGCAATGGCTCGGAAGATCAATGACTCGGACTCGGGAAGATCAATGGCACCCGAAAATGGGTATTTAAAAAAAAATTATTTTGGTCATAATTTTTTTCTATTTTCACAGAATTTTTCGAGTTTTTCAGAAAATATGTTCTATAAAAGATCTTTTCCGATCTTTTGACATATAAGGCGTATCCATAGGTCACGCTACAGCTCTAATATTTAAGTTTTAATAAAAATATCCACTAGCTTATTGATTTAAATTACTAAAAAATTAGGAAGATATCATCTCGTATTTAACATGAATGTATATCCTTAAAAATATAAGCTCTTTTTTAAATAAAATAAAAAAAATTATTCGCTTAAAATTCCAAAGTAACATGTTTTAGAGAATGAGAACTCACTCGAACGAACAAGAGCTTGTGGCACGCGTCACTTCATCATGCACCGAAGCTGATCTAATATTTGCATTTAAACGTTTGTAAGTGCTGCTTACAAAGGGGATGAATGTACATACGTACTACTATTTATCGCGGCTTACAACAACAAATTAGAATTTATCAAATATTAATTCATTTATATGCATACGTAACACACGTATGTATATTCAATTCATGCACGAACTTACACACTAAAACAAGCAAACACTAACAAAATTTATTATATGTACAGTATGTACATATGTATATTTAAGGTTTGCTGAAGAGAGGAAAACTACTGCAACAACAAAAAAAATTATAAACAGTAAATAAAAAAAGTGCAATTTACAAATTTTTAATTGAATTAAAAGTTGTCATGAGAACCACTTGACACTCGCTTTAATTTAATTTTTTTTTTTGACGTTTGTTTTGCTCCCTTTATTTATTTAATTAAAATAAAATGTCATTGTCAAATTTGTTTAACGCACAAAGGGAAAGAAAGGTAATATTTATTGTAATATTGTTTTATCCAAAAATAAAATAAAAAGAAAATTACAAGAATTTATTACTTTTTTATTTATAATAAAGTAAATAAATATTATGACACGTGTCAGAAACACAAATGTATTCCATGTTGAATGTTTCAGATGTTTGTTAACTAAGGGATGACATTTGTAATATAAGAATTAGGGAATTCACATGCAAAAGTTGAAGTTTATAATGATGAGTTCAGTACACTTTACTAGCAGAAACTTGCAACGAGAGAGTAAATTTTAAATTTACCAAATTGTTCTATTTATTAGTTAAAAAAAATAAAACTGTAAAAGAACGCTTTACCAGCAAAAACTAGCAAGTTCGGCACATTGATAGTAACCAGCTGTAAGATACGAAATTCTGTATTTTTTAGTTCAATTGTTTTGAACATTTTAAACATGGCCATTGTTTCTAAAGTTAAGATAAATATACAAATACATATAGCTCATTTGCTGCAACATCGATATAATTTAAAAATATTAGTTTTAGGAAAACGACCTTAATGTCTTTAATTTACAAAAACCATAATGGAAAAAGAAAAGTTTATTCTTCTCTTAAGAGTGGAGTTTACAATATCTTCATATAAAATAATAATCACTTCATAAAACACCTGATTCACTATAAATAAGCGGTATTGTATTGAAATTTATGATTTTTGACTTATGACGTTGTTGCAGCAAATGTGCGATATGTACATATTTTATGTTATTGAAAACTTTTAATTTAAAAAATATTTTTTTTACTCATTATCAAATGTTTGTTTTGTGTGAAACAGGTGTTTAAATAATTATGACTAGTAAAAATTTACTAGCAGAAATTTAAAAATACTTACGTAAACACTTGCTAGTAACAATTATTGAAAATAAGCAATAATTTTCTGGTATTGGTGTTGGCCCAATGAAAGTTTTATTTTCAAAAAACCAAATTTACTACCTGTTTTAAAAATTAAAATAAAATTGTTCATTTAGAAATATATACTGAAAACAAAAACAAAGGGAATTTTACAAACGAGCACTTTTATTATTATTTGTATAACAGGCAGTAAAATTTATGTGAGTCATTTGCTTCAATAGTGGCATAACTCATATATCGCGATTTGCGTAATCTCATCATTGCTATTGTGTAAAAAAAAATTCCAGTGCTAAATATGTGCCTTTTATCTACTTCTTATTACTGATTTTTTTAATTCCAACAACTGCACATCTCAACTTTGCAAAGGTCGTCATAAGGTTAAAATCGTAGGTTTATAATAATAAACGATAAACGAGTATTTTGTGCTGAAAACGATATTTTTGATCAAAACTTTAAAATGGCTCTACTGAAAAAATGTATTTAGTTTATTTTGACACTATTGAAGTAAATGAGCATTTACTGATCTTTCCTCGTAAATAAGCTTATACACGCAGAAAAAAATATCAATGTTAAAAAGTTTAATAAACATTGCGCAATATTTATTAAAAATCATAGTAAATTTCTGCAAAAGTATAGACATCATTTAAATTTGTCATTGTTTCATATTTATTTTAAGCGAAAAATTTTTAAATTACATTTTTCAATATTGAATCCATAAAATCATGATTTTTTTTATTTTCATGTTTAACATTATTTATAAAAAGAAAAAAATTCTCGTATTCTTTTTGTTAAAATTATTGAGTTAAAACGTACATCAATTGTTTTCCGAAAATGTGTGGGCGACTTATTGTAAATTGTAAATCGTTCTTCTGGAAAATATATATTGTCATTTCAAGTCATATTAGACGAATTTGTGCAAAATTACAAGACAATTGGTGTTTTCTGCCACCAATTTTTTTTTAGTTTTCCAAAGGAAAATATCAACTTTTTTGGTCCATAAATCTTTTCCTGCTGAACCGATTGTGCTGTACTTAAATCCCAAGCTGCTTAGGAGAAGTAGAAAATTGTTTTTCTTTGTCGTTCGAAAGAAAAACGGACAGACAAACAGACGGGCGTAGCTAAATCGACTTAAAATTACTCAAGAAAACCGAATATATACTTTTAACTTTTTGGGTTCTTAGAAGTATGTACATTAAAAAGAGCCACAAGGAACGAGTATAAAAGTTAGAGTATAGAAGTTCTGTAGTTACGTGAAGTGCGCCAAGAATGTGATACATGTAACAGCCTGGAAACCCAGATAAACGTACTTAATTTTGTAATCAAGAACCTGGTAATTAAGAATGCAATTATAGAGAAGTAGCCATTGTAGTTTTTACCACAATATATTTTTTTGCAACAACAAACATAGAACGCACTTTAATCATTTACTATTTTGTTAAAAAAAAAAAAAAACAAAATGTAAAAAAACGAACAAGAAAATAAATCATAATTTAATTAAATTTAAATCTGTCACAACTGGCCTACCCAAGACAAAGGCAAAAACAAGCCAAACATAACAGCCCATCTTAATAGAACAACACTCACGCTAAAGTCAAATAAGTAGCCAACCCAGTAAAGTTTCTTTTATTTTAAATCTCGCTTGATTGCTGGTTCAACCCCTGTTGTCAGGGTTAATTTTCAAAATTAAATTTCTTCCCACTTCAATCCTACTTTTTGCATTTCACTTTATTTTTTATGTTCTTTCCTTATTTTCCTAAAAAATAAAACAAAATAGGAAAACCCTCATAAATCACGATTGCTGAATTTGGATTTTCAGAGCTTATAGCAAAAAAACGTAAATGATGATTTTATATGCGAGCGTGTATGTGTGTGTGCTTATAAATATGAATTAGAAGGTACGTGTAGAGCGGAGAGTACACTAATAGACCTAAAATCATAATTTTTGACTTTTTTGCTGCATTGGATGTTTTGTTCTTATCTTTGCTTTAATGAAAAGGTGAAAATGTAATTTTCTTATTTAATATTCTCTTGTCTTTTTTTTTGTCTTTTGTTTGTCCCACAAACAAAGACACTCAGACAGACACCCTTGTTCACGTCATTTAAATGAAGAGCATTTTCTTACCGATCCTTTTTATTTTATTCCGCACATGTAGTACAAAACCCGGAATCAACAACAATTTTAGTTACAGCAAAATACATAAAATTATGTTACAGGTTTTTTGATGGGCGCTTGGGGAAATAACTGAGAAATTTAACACCGTCTGCAGTTAATTTCTACAAGTCCTGGAAAAGGATGACTGCTCACAATGCGACAGAGAAGTGGTGGTTAAGAAAACAATCGCATCAACAATAAAAATACATAAATATTTCTAATTTTTAAACAACCCTTAATATGTTTATTCCCATAATCATCTTGCCATTCATAATCATCAGCATTACTTGAAAGCACCGTCATTATGCTCTTAACTTTTGATTCCTAATGCGACAAGTATCCTTAAAGCGAATCCATGGACAGGAAGGAGTAAAAGTACGACAATATGGTGTACCCGTTGCTTGTTTCGTTATGCAAGACAATATTAAAATTTTTATATTTCAATAAGATAAAAATGTGTACACGAAGAAAAGAGTAACATATTGTTAGAAACAACCCTTGTAGACAGACAACCAAAACAACAACAACACGAAAGCACAAAAACTGTGCTTGAGTACATGTGGTGCTTTTAAGTGGGATTCGAAAACTTCATTCACTTTATTTGTATTGTAAATATTTTCTTTCATTTTCCATAATTATTTTAGACAAGTCAAATTTTAAAATTTTCCAAATTCCTAGTACTTTTTAGTATTTGCACAAACACAAAGGAGACTTTAATAAATATTCTTCGTAATATTTTTTTAACACTTTTCCACAGCTTTTCCTTCTGTCTCTTACGCAATTATTATTATTGTTATTTTGAAAAGCCCCCCATTTTTCACTTTTATTTAAATAAAAGTCCAATAAAAATTCCTTTTCTCATTTTTGTTCTTCTTAGTTCGTGTAGCAACTAAAATATAAATTAAAATTGTGTGTCTGGCCAAAAAAAAAACAAAAACAAAAATGGGAAAAACTCCAAATCTAATTACCATAATATAGTTGACAACAAGCAAACAAAAGAAAATATTATGGATGTGTCGAGGGATGAGAAGGAAAAGGGATAAGGAAGTATTTTTGTTGAAATTATTTTAATAATGAATACTGACAATGACACTGGTACTCGTTCGAAACTACTGTCACAACAGCAGCACAAATCCCTCCCCTGACAAATACAACTGTGAGCAGGTAACCAACCCACTTGCATAGTAGATTTCCTTCATCATCATTGGAATTATAACGATGATGAGAAAGAAGAATTGAATTGCAATTGAATTAATACTTTATAACTTTATCTCGATGTAGTTGATATTTCGAGTCTCAAATTAAGTTTTCCATCTTGGATTTATTCGATATTAGTACACATACCCAGGAATTTTATTTTCCACTCCAAGAGCTTTATAGCGATTCCCCACACTATAAAATCTACAGCTTTATTCCAAAACTTGCTTAGTCTAAAACGTCAGTTTCGCTGAAGAAGCGCTCAAAGCTTAAAGCTACTTTTTTGTGCACAACTTTGGATTGACTTCAACACCTTAACTTTACAGAACTTTAGATGACCAATACTCAATCCGAAAACGAGGTTTTCTGATTCAACTGTCGATATATAAGTTTTAGCAATTAAAAAATTGTATTGTTTTAAATTAGCGGAGCTCAATATTAGTCTTGCAAAGTAAAGTGCAAATGCAAAATATCGTAGCTCTTTTTTTTTAAATCCAACAACAAAATTCACAGAGTTTCCATTAGATTTCATTAAAGTGCTACGATATTTTGCATTTTTTCTTTTGCAAGCCTAATATTGAACCGCTATTTTATTTGGGTTAATCGGTGTCAAATACAAATGAAAATGTGATCTATGCTGTATCCACTATTGGAACAAGGAATAAATTATGGTGTGAATTTTATTGGCCGAACTAGTGCGCCCAAATTGCTTTAAGTTTAAAAAACATTTTGCATCTTTTTATCAGCAAAAGTGATCTTAACGTTTGTGTCTTTCAAAACTCCTCTTCGTAATCGTAAGTGGTGTAAAGTGCCTCAATTCGTACTCTGACGTTTTCTTAATATTCAAAAGCTCAAATCTTTCATTTGAATGCATTCATTTTAGGGACATCCCTTGTTAAATTCATCGGAATGGTAAGTAGTTCTTTAAGTTTTTTCAGATTACTAAACACATTATTTTGTAGGCGAAGTTTTTACTAGGATGTTTTAAATTGTTCAAAACTTTTTTGTTAATGGGATTATTTTATTTTTCTTAATAGAGTATAATATTGGGGAATTTGGTTTGATTATCTTTGAAAAATGATATCCTGTAGGTAGTAACCATTTCCTGCTTCGCACATACGTGCTCTTTTTACCATATTTTCCATAACTTTTCGCAAAATTTCAGGTGTAATGGTCATGATTTTATTTCGAATGCCGATTTTTAGTTGTGGGATGGATGTTGGCTTGTTAACATACATTTTTACTTTTAAAACTTACCAATGGAAACTGTCAGGAGTTTTAAGTCCGGTAAACGTGGAGCCCAGTTAAAATCGCTCATATGTGAAACAATGCGTTTGCTGATTATGTCCCTTTTTAGAGCCACTGAGGTTTATAAAAAATGTGCTGTATCCTAACAAAATCGTTCGAAATGAGCAACCGTTGGTAGGGATTGTAACGCCGATACATATCCATTGCTTGGATACGCTGCTTCATTGTGTGTTTATTCATATTGAATTCTCTAAGACTTTTTCACAAGATGCTGAAATAAAAACAAAAAAATAAACAAATTATGCATATAGAATTCAACCATATAGCATATTCTGCGCCACCCTGTATCTTTTTCAATCATTAATGTAGGTGTCAATTGCCAACAACTTCAACAATATAAATAAGCGCGCTGTTCGTTTTCTTTTCACTTCCCAATAAAAAATTTTATCATTTTGCGAAGCACTAAAGGTACATTTAAAAAAATAAGCGCACAATTATGTGCTACGCAATAAGACATACAGAAATGCAGTAAAGTAAGTGAAAGAACTCTCAACAACTTTTATATAAAAAAATAACATTTCATGTGCCACGGCATTTCCTTACTACGAAGCAGGTTTGTAAGGGAGAATACTTAAAAATAACGGTGTCAAAACATTCAGTGTGTAAAGCTGATCGTTACATCTAACAATTTTTATATGCGCTTTATGTGTCAAAAATGTATTGCTTCAAAGTGGGAACTCGCCATATAAAATTCATGTCTTCCGTAAGCGCAACGGTAAGCGAAACTCTTACATTTCTCCCTTGCAAACCTGCTTCGCTCGAAGCACAATTTTTATTGGGTTATTTATGACAAATGGTTTAAGTCGAAGAAACTAAATTAGCTCATACCTGAATGAACAAAACCGCAATGTTTTTTATGCCCTCAAGTTCAAAAATATTGGTCTTAGATCCTATAAACAGCGTTACCGTTGGTGCCACTAAAGTGGCAATTTGCCACTTTTTCAACTGCTTGGATACTATTTGGCCACTTTTACAAAATGCACCCAAATGTGGTACTTTTTGCGATTCTTGCCACTTTTTGATACTTTTTACGCTAGGAAAATACACTTTTTCTCTTTCTGTTTTATTATAACCCCCAGCTTTAATATATGTAAAACTGTTTTAATATATATATGTAAGCAAGTTTATATGAAATTTTTTTCTTGTCATGCGTGGTTAGCTGAAAATCGGCTTAATAAACTTTCTATTAACCTGTTTTATTTATTATGAATAAGGGGATAAAGATATCTCACATATCGATGGTTTTCTTCCGCAACCTCGTAACTCAAAAACAACTACTTTTCAGAAGAGACAAATTACTTTTTTTTTACCAAATATTTTAAACTTTTTGCTTATATTCTTTTATAAATCAAGAATTAGGAAAATTCCTATAAATATTTAAAAGAATATATAGCAAAAAGTTTCAAATATTTGGTAGAAAAACGTATTTTGGGTTTCCTTGGAAGTCATGAAGCAAAAACCGAACTGTTGTGTACCGAAAACTTGTCTAAAATTTGTGTAATTGACATTAAAAGTAAAATCTGAGTTTTTACCGAAAATTGTGTAATGAATTGATAATAAGAATTGATATAGAAAACAAAAAGCTCAATATATTGAAGTATTTAGACCCAATATTTATAGTGTCTAATGAAGATATAAACTGTTTCGAATTAGTCTCAGAGTTTAAAGATATTATAACTGACCCGCATGCATTTATACATGAATTTAAACTTCTAGAGAGTAAAGTAAATGGCACTAATTGTGAGCAAATATTTAAAATTTCGAATGTTGAAGATTTTTGGCGTGAAATAGGAACATTGAAAAATAGATTTGATGAATATAACTTCACTTGTACAAATTGATCTCTCATATTTTTACATTGTCATATAGTAGTGCTTCTGATGAGCGTGTTTTTACTAAGTTAGCTTTAATCAAAAATAAAGTAGCAAATAGGCTAAAGACATTTAACGAAAGTATTGAAGTCGTTTTAAGAATAATTATTTGTAAAATTTTTATAAAACTGACCATTAATAAATATGTAGCACAGGACCACATTGAAAAAGTTTGTTTCCAACTGATTCTTATGTTTTTGGAATGCTAAAGACGAATATGAACACAGTTTTCTCCCATCACGTCACATTTCGGAAGATGTTTTGTACCACAATTAATAACAAAATCCAGTTTTATAGTTTTGTTCTATAAACCTGATTACAAAAATTTGAAGCAATAATAGACGAAATTGGATAAAAACTAAATATGCTATAGTAAAGAAATTAAAACAATAGCACCTTAATTTAGTAGCATGTATGCATGCCGTGCATTTATTTGTATTAAAGTGAGGAACTGATTATATATAAAGTATTTGAAAAAGTGATATTTTCGTTTTTTTGTTATAGGATTTCTTGTTTTCATCCGATTAAAGCTTAGCTGCCAGGCCCACGGTGTCGACAAGAGAATTTCTTTCGCATATTTATATTGAAAACAACAATAAAAACAAAAATTTGTTTTTGTTTTCAAAACAAATATACGAAAGAAATTTTATTGTCGACATCGTGGGCCTGGGCCTACAACTTTTGTTTAAAATTATAACAAATAGAAAAAAAACGTAAAAAATACATCATGTGGTGTACTTATTTTAATTTTAAAAGATGTGCCCTTTTTTTTAAAAAAAATCCAATTTTTGGTGCCATTTTTTTTGCAGATATCCCCTTTTTTGAGTACTTTTTGAAAATATCCGACGGTAACACTGCCTATAAAGTATATAAGTATATTCTGGATCCTTATGAGTTTTTTTCTATGTTAATGAATAAAAATAAACAGAAACGTTTTTAAGCATTGTTACTCTCTTATGAAAGGACGATAAGAGAACATTTTGGTACTCTGCTTTTTTTGTTTGAAAATTTCTGTCTAAAGTTTTGTGTTTTTATTATTTTGTTTTAAATATTTCTAAGAAAACAACGGGAATCTTTGTGCGAATACTATTTACATAATTATGACGCAGTATCTTTAGCCGCAAACTTAAGAAGCAATTACCTTAGAAAATGTTTGAATAACGAACAGGGAGACCACACATAAAATACTTCCATATTTAACTAAAAACTTTTAATACTTTGAAAATTTGAATAGAAACCCCTACTAAACTTTGAGAGAATTTCATATTTTTTACGAACACGTACGGTACCTATAAAATCACCATCAAAAACTCTGTCAAATTCCTCAGCAATAACAACAACAACAACAAAATCATTCTTAATGCAAATATATGGAGTTACCTTCCACCAACAGCAAATATTTACACACGTTTGAATGTGTTTGTTGGGTAAGTGAAGGTGTATGTGTTGTACATGCGTATGCTTGGAAGTTTATATCACATCACTTACACACTTAAAACAATGACGGCATTATAATAAAAAGGATAACAATATAATCAGCTTAATGAGTAGATTTTAAGACAGCTTTACACTTCTGCGATACATCCGAGCACACATACATACCAACCAGCAAACATCAGTATGTTCATAACTGCCGGTGTTGTTGGATGTTCTGGCTATTGTTGCGATGAGCTTTATTATATTAACTTGGAAATCTTGCATCGAATACCCACTTTCAGGAGTTTTTAAACTTGTTGTATAATTCTTCATGTTTGTCACTGCATATAAATGTCTGGTAAGCTGTAATATTTTTATTATGGTCGTAAGCGCGATTTCCCAACAATGATTTACCAGAATGAAGTGCTATAAAATCCCAATAATAACACATGGAAACAATAGCAAACATTTAAAAATATGCAGTACGTGATGTGAAATTTGTGCGCTTGTGTGTTTCTGGCTGTGTACTGTAACCGGTGTGTAAAAAAAAAATATTGAAAATAACATTAAACCGAATTCTCTTCATCCGACTTATCCGTTCACATACAACCTTAATATGATTGTTATAATCTGTTATACCAACATGTATAGCGAAAATCATGGTTGACGACATCTGCTTTTTATGATCTCTGAGACACGGTGCATTAGCATTTTATTTTATTTTTGATACATTAAACTTACTATGATTAATTTTTGGTTGGACTTCAAAATAGAAATGGAATTTAAAGAGAAATGGTATGTCCAATAAATTCATTTTCCTTATTTTGTTTCCAATAAAAACGTCTATTCCATAATGTACCAAGCGCTAGTCGTTATTTAACAAAAACTTTAAGAACAGTGGTCTCTCTCTTAAGTGGACACATAAGAATAAAAATAAATTCTAAAATATTTACCTTCATATAGTTGTATTAGCCAAACCAGTACATACGTAATAATGCAAGGTATTCAAATGTATAAAAAAAATCAGAAAATTCATCTTAGCGTGTTTTTCCTTTCCAATATTTTAAAGGTGCATTTGAAGATCAATAAGCAATTTGCCTTTGTTTTTGATAATGAATGCAACTTTAGTTTTTCTGATCATACATTTCCTTGCAAACTCGCGTACACTAAGTTTTCAATTTTAATAGATTTCAATTACATCCACGTTATCTTTAATAGTCAACACTAATTGTCAAAAAAGCATCCAATTCTTATTTTCTTAATTTTATTTATTTATTCTCACAAAGGAGTTTTAAAACTACATACTAATTTGGGTTGGGGTCATATGGGAGAAACCTAAAATCCCGAATTAAAAATGCAGAACTTAAAAATCCCGAAGTTTAAGTTAGCTAAAGCAATAATTGTTAAACCATAGAGGAGAAAATCCTTGCGAAGG
Source organism: Pollenia griseotomentosa (assembly GCA_963931875.1). Taxonomy (NCBI): domain Eukaryota; kingdom Metazoa; phylum Arthropoda; class Insecta; order Diptera; family Polleniidae; genus Pollenia; species Pollenia griseotomentosa. The sequence continues at coordinate 258,521,629 of OZ007560.1, read as the reverse complement.
CTGGCTATGCAGAAAAGCTTAATTTAGCGACTCGAGATTTTAATGAATATTATTATATTTATTATTGAAAACAAAAGTTGTTTTACTAGATCTAACAGCTGCTCCTTTTTTCTATTTCATTAAAGAAATTTCAAAAAATGTATCTGCACTCGTGTAAAGTTAAAAATTACCCAAAAATTGCCAAAAAAAAAGAGGGCAATATTTATTATGCAAAATTACCCGAATAGAATTAATTCATTTAACGTAAACTAAAACTTAAAATAAATTAACAATTAACTTAAACAAAATAAATATAACGTGTTATAGAAAACCAATTTTATTTTCAAATATGTATATGTATCTGTCTCATAATCGGCATCAACGGGAAATAAAACGGTTTTACGTAAATACATATAGTAAGTAGATCTTTTATAAGCTTGGTTTACATTAATTTTTAGGCAATTTGTTATTGGAGCAACAAACCTTTTCTTGTTTTAGACCGTTTTTAATATGCAATAATGAGTTGAATAATGACTAATTAATCTTTTGGTTTGGTCTGATAAGGAAGCGAAAACTTTCTACTGCTAAAGTTAGCTAGTTCTTACAAAGGATTTTGGCTCAAAAATTTTTAAAATTGTATACTTCAAAAAAAGTTCATCAGTTCTTTCCTTATTTTACCATTTTTTGCAATGTTCAGTTCTTTAGGGAAATTTCTATTTTATTTATCAGAGACGATTCATCAATGAAATTATATATGAAAATACCGGTTTCGTTTTTTTAAATGATGAAAGCGTAAATAATACCCTCTTTTAAAAAGTACATAAGATACTAGAAAATCGTCAAAATGGCAACGCTGCTGTAAGAATAAGGAAAACAGTGCTTATTATTGTGTAGAGGGAATATCGAAGCTTGCAACTGCCACCTCGACTGTCCGGTTATGGGGAACTTCAACGCGATTTTGGAGGGTTTTTTGGGGCTCAAAAAAGTGTCCGTTTATTAAAGGAGTTCGATTAATAGGGATGTCCGTTTGCAGAGAGTACACTGTTCCTCTTAAATATTTTCAAATGCTACCAGAAAAGAAAGTTTGTATAAGCACCTAAACTTGGCTGACAAATTCTTATATGAAATACACACACGCCGGCTATTTTAACTCTCAGTTACGAAAACGTATTAGTGCATTTATGCAAAAAAAATAGTTAGTAGTTCTTATCACTTTCACTTTGTAAGTTTAGCAATTTATTTGGAAGACATTGATAAAAGTCGTACCAAATATTTTTTGCTTTTTATGTCGCTTTTAATTTTAGCACACTCGCATTAAGTGTTAGAATTTTAATTTAACAAAAGAATAAAAAAATAAATAAATGTCAAATAAATAATTTGTTCTGTAACGGCGAATAGCTACTTGATAAAAAAAAAAAATATGTATATGAAAAGCAGCAACAATAATGCACGAGACCCTCGACTCGACGTGCACAACTGTCATACAATTCCATTCAATGCAAATTGACGCCGTCAAAACACTTGAGTCTATAATGAAAGCAAATTATATCAAAAATTGCGCGCAATTTCGTAAAGCATTGTTAAGCGAGCGCAGTGCGTAAGCCTGCTGCTATGGAAAGCAGTAGTGATGACAATGACAACAATAGTGCTGCTGATGATTTCGAATACGATAATAATGGCAATGACGCTGATTGCAATTGTGATGAACAGACAACTGCGATGCTGACAAAATTGCAAACAACGGAAGTAGAAATAAGTTTTTATTGCTAAAGTGTCTTCTTTACGACTGCATCTAGATTATAATATGATATGATGCTAATGCTTGACTGCCTGCCAAACTGTCCGTCCGGTTGACTTTCTACAATCACCGTTCTCAGGCTATAGCAATAGAAATAAACGTAAAATATGTATTTATATTTAAAGTATGCTTTAATTTTATCAAGGTGACGATAAAAGAAATATAAACAACACAATACCAACAGCAGCAGCAGCAACAAAGGACAATTATTTATTCGAGTACTAGCACAAACATACACTCGAATCTATATAAATATATTTAATCTACAATTTACGCGATGGGTACTATCAACAAAACTCTGTTATAGCCATCCTTTCATCCTTGAAAGTATATACACTTATCTATACATCTTCAACCATCCATCCTTCTGTATGGCGTTTTGTATTTAAAGGCTGAAGTGTGTCTCTGGAGTATAAACAACATTTTGCAATGAACTGCATACAACAGGAGCAGTAGTTGGATGGCTGTTTGGTTGGTTGCTTTGTCTGTTTTGTATGCTTATTGCGAATAATTTGCAATCAACTTGCACTTGCCTAAAGTCAAGGCATCTCTTTCATTTTTTTTTTTTTTTGTATCGTGCATCACTTCCACATGCAGCACTAACGTGCTTGCAGAAAGAGTGTCATTGTCATTGAAGGGCGGGTGTCCTTTTCTGCATTCTTTTTGTCATTTTTAAATTCTTATTTTAGTTTTGCGTGTTGTTTAACTTTGTTCCTGAAAATCAATTTAAGTTGATTCTTTTGTTTTCCGCTTTACACTTCAATACACTTCACTACGCTCGACTTGCAAGGAATCTTAAAGATGCCAATGTTGCCAGCATTCAAAATACACATTATATTATACATACACAAACAAACAGTGCATACCGTTAACATCGACATCATCAACATTTCCATGAGTAAACACATTTTGATGCCTAAGTTAGGAGCCCGCGCTCTTTGATATTTCACTAGCTTAAAATATATATATATATATATATTTACACAGACACACCCACACATACACATACATATATTCCAAATACACCCTGAATACTTATTTGTATGTTTCTTAGTCTGACATATCCAGTACGATGATTGTCTCTGTGCTTGTGTGATACCTAGTACATCCTGTAAAGGAATTTTTATGAGCTGCCATTGTTGCAGTTGCATCTTGAACTTTAGTTGCTAGTTTAAATACTGTGCCAAACATTCTTTTCTTGTTGTTCATTTTCCTTCTTTCATAGTTGCTTTTGTCTGCTTTTCCTTTTTTTTTATTTGTCATTCCTTTGTTTTGTAAGATGTATTGTAATAATGTCCTTGGCATTATTATAGTCAGTCAACTTAACTCAACTCTCTAGACTGAAAGTTCATTCTATATTGAAATGGGATTCATGTTTCTTTATGTTTTTGGGAAAGACGACGGTATCACAGTATTATTTTGTTGCATAATGCTGTTTAACATATTTGACATCATACGAGTGCAAAGCCTTAGTACATGTACTTACAACATTCATTTAGTTTGGTGTGTATGTATGTGCTTGTAAACATTTAGAAAGAATTTAGATTAATAAAAGATTGACATCAGGGATGGAAAATGGATGTTCTAATATTGTACCAACATTTAAACAAAAAAAAATTATATTTTATTTTATTTAAAGCAACATGAAATCATTTTCGCTTAATATATTGTAAGATCAGTGTTTGAGCATTTGTTTGCTAATATTAAATAAATAGATAACTTGCAACATACTCGTTTTTCTGATATCTAAAAAACCAAATTTTATATTTTTTGTGAAAACTTACAACTGCTATATTTTAAGTTACATTACATCGTCTAGTGCTCTTTATGCACTAGACTTACACTAGACGCTTACCATAACCCTGCAGTCAGAATGCTCTTTATTAACTCTTATTTATTTTTTCAATTTGTTGTTTTTTTTATTTTTTTTTTTTTTTTTTGTTGTAAAAAGAACAAAGACAGCTGTGTTATGTTTGCAAACATTATCTAACATTTTCTTAATTTATCTAAAAAAATTAATAAATTCAAAGATTAAACAAAACATAAAAATTTGTTGCTAAAAAAAGGAAGGGTTCTATGTTCGGCCTTGTCGACTCTTTTATACCCTTCACTTTTAAAATCGGAGAATAATAGTTTATGCAATAATGGTCTGTAAGTCATATTGGATGCTCTAAGATAAGATTATTTTACATTTCTTTGCTTAAATTTCTAAATACTTTTGGAACTTTTTAAAACTCCGCAATTTTTTCTAATAACATAATAAATACCATAATTTCTAATGTTCTAGGGAAAAATACTTTCTTTTTTAATCGAATACAAAATGAATTATTCGATATCATCGGGATTTCTAGCAGATAAATTGCCAAATAAGTCATGTATAGAGAGAATATGTAGCATTCTACATTTTCTTTTCTGACCGTATTAGTCAAAAATCGTTTAATCGGAGAGGATATTAGCTAAGAGATAAGGTAAACTAATATTAAAAGTATTTGAGCTAAATTGCATCGTTCTCTGTTGCTCCGTAATATCGGTGTCTTAATTTCAGAAAGAATCCCTGTAAACTAATGCAAAGATTTGGTTCATTTTTAGTACAAAACATATTTTGACCACTCAGTAAAAATTTTTATGATTTTGCGAAGCACTAATGGTACATTTATAAAAATAAGCGCACAATTATGCGCTACATAATAAGACATACAGAGATGCAGTAAATTAAGTGAAGGAAATCTTAACAAGTTTTATAAAAGAAAAAATAACATTTCAAGTGCTAGGCCATTCCCTTACTATGAAGCAGGTTTGTAAGGGAGAAAACTAAAAAATTCAATGTGTAAGGCTGAACGCTACATTCACCAGTTTTTATATGCGTTTCAAGGTGGGAACTCACCATATATTTCTTTAATTCTTTAATTTCTCCCTTACAAGCCGGCTTCGTTTGAGGCACAATTTTTCATTAGGCTAGTTTACATGGTGTTGCCGCCTTTCAGAAACTTAAAATAATTAAGTTTTGTGTACACAAATTTTAGTCATTTATACATCGATATTGCTGTATTAAGTCAACGTCCCATCATTTCAGATAGACATAGTTAAAGCAACACCCCTGAAAACACATCTCAGAAAAAATATACTCTGAAACTAAGTGTTCAAACAGAACTGAGTCGTTAAATTCAGGCAAAAATTCACAAGCCCATAATTAAAACGTCGGCAGTGACTTCAAATGCTCTCCCTTTTATTATATTATTTAATTTCCTGTTTACAAAATGTATGAAATTTAATAAAAGTATGATAGCATTATTGGGAGAATGAGTGTCTATATGTAAGAGCATAAGAAAAAAACAACAACTTTCTCCGATAATTTTTTATGTCAAATCGTATGGAAAATATGGTCTCGACGCAGTTCTGTTTAAGCACCAATAGTGTGGAATTACGAACATTATGACAAGCTTAGATCTACATACGTATCGTTAGCTAAAATGCAAAAAGGCGTAACTAACAAAAATTCAAAATCGAATTTTCAATTGATTATTATGAATGCCATTAAACTACATCTCTTGACAGAATTTTACACTTCTACGATCAAAAATTTCGCTTTTATTAACAAAAAAAAAAAACAAAGGGACGTAACTACAAGAGTGTTTATTTTATAAATGCAAAATTATGTAAACCCATTTTTTTCTAACAAAATATAATGAAAACGGTTTCCTTTTGAAATTGTTTAAAGAATTCCATGGACGATTTATCAATGCATGCTTTCTGACATGTTTGCAGTTTTCAATTTATAAAGTTTTTTGCTTCTCCTGTAAAATTATATTTTTGTTACTTACGCCTTTTTGCATTTTAGCTAACGATATACATGTCACTTTTCCATTTTGTGTTAAGTGTATAAAATTAATATTTACAGTATTCTTATTGTTCTTATTTTTTTGTTTATTTCTTATGTTGATGATATTTATATTTTAATTTAGGACTTGCAAAACTCATTTATCGTTGTAAACTAGCTTGAAATCGATATCATTTATATGTCTGATTTTGTCACTTAACAAGTTTATCGTTGACAAATTATTTAACAAAAGTATCCACTTTTAATTTTTTGTTACTCTTAACTTTTATATTTTGTATATAACTTTTAGACCAGAAACTTTTTTAACACTAAAAGCTTAAAGATTCGATAAAAACCAAGTAAGTTAAAGGAGAAGAAGGAGTCTATGGATTAAAAAAACGCATTAAATGTTCAAAGTAGTAAAGAAAAGCATTTACGGTTAATCCTCTTTAATTTGTTGCAATTTCTTTGCTTGAACAATTGTATAATTTCCATCCCTGGTAGGATTTGTAAAGAATTCGTATAGCAACAGCAAACATCCAAAACAACAAATACAATCAAAACATAAACAAAAATAGAACTAACAACAACAACAATTAGAAATGCAATTGGCTTCTGTTGGTAATATTTTAACTTGGCTAATATTGAAAACAGTTTAAGCCATCAGGACCCTGCGGAAAATTTGTGTCAATTGGTCCAACAGACTGGTCCTGGGATTTGTGAAAATAGAACAAGTACAAAAAGAAAGGACTCATTACCAGTGAAAGAAGAACCAATCCCTTAACTGGTCTATGAAGAACAAAAAGGTAGAAAAAATAATGAATCAAAATTGGTTCTTGAATTTAATTCTAGGACTTTTTTTATTGAAATAATACTACATTGTATTCAACTAATACTACATATTTGTAATTGACACTAAGCACGTTTATTGAAAATAGATCTGTGAATGGTCAAATGGTGTCAATTGACCCCCTCCAGTGACAACCCCATGTAAAAGTGTTAGGTCTTATTCATATAAAGTGTTAGAACTAGAACCGGTCTCTACCACCAAAGACCTATCACGGGACTACTTTGGTGTCAGTTCGCTTCCCTCTAGAGGAGTTTTATAACAGTAGACTACAAATAAAAGCTATTGGGCTGCACTACTAGTCCAGGAACTCAATAATAGTAACTTACACAGCTAAAACATAATATTAATTGTAAAAACCAATTTTCTGCGAAATCAAAAATGTATTGTTTAAATGATTTGTTGTTAACAAAAAAATTTGTGCAATGAAATGTCCTGCCTTTTATGGAACATAAACGAATTTCTAAATACAAAACCAATTCCTAAAGACGATTGTAGATTTGTATTATGTTGAACCCAGAATATCAAAAAGGATTAATATAATGCTGTAGATGTAGTCCTTCATCCAGTGTAACCATTTTATAATTTTTTCTAAAAGATTAAGCAGATTTAGTTGAGGAATTACATACTTTCTTTTAAAAAATATGCTAAATGCTTTTTAGCATATTTTTTTGTGTAAATGCAGATTTTTATATTCTTTAAAAATAAAAGTTTCTATCAAATATTTATATTAAAATTCCTTTTTATTTAACAGATTTTTGCATTTTATAAAAATTCAGAAGATTTTTAGCGTAATTTTTTTGTAAAAATTTATCATATTAAAAGAGTTAAGTGTTAAAGTGTAAAAAATTTTAGGTTTTAATCTTTGGAGATTTTTGAATTATTTCTTCAGTTTTCGATTTAGCAGATTTTTATTTTTTGGAGTTTTGGCATATTCTTTTCAAACGGTTATGGCAAATTCTTCATGGGACTCTAAAAGGCAGCAAGTAGCGTGTCCTTGAGACAAAAGAGGTGGAGTAGTCCTCTAAAGATTCTGTAAATCTTACAATTGTTAGTAACTGAAAATAACTGCCAACTCTCAGAGAACAACTGTGTGCAGATTGAATGTCGCATAACTCGAAATAGAATCTGAACGATGTCTCTTAACTGGAATTGGAAGAATACAAATTTATAATATTTTCCTGATTATTTTTTTCTCTCCACTTTTCTTTCTTTATGTTCACTCAGTATTTTTTTGCAAATGATCAAAATCATGTCTTAATTTCGAATTTTAATGTTTATTATCTTATAAAATTTTAATCGTTTTTGAAGTGGGCGAATCTTAATCTCCTTTATTATTTAAACTATGAAGAATTAAGCATTATAAAATGTTTTTCCAAAATTAAAAAATCTAAGACTTAAGAATGTTTACCAGGAATTTTAAGCATAAAAATAATAACACTTATTCCTAAAATGTTAATGTGTTTGTATGTATTTATATTGGAAAATAAAAACAGTCAAAGCGACAGTCATAAAAGAAAATAAAATTCACTAACTTTTTCATCTTTGTTCTTAAAACACAAGAGCAAAAAATTAAAATGCTCTGATAATCGCCCATGTTCTGGAAAACGCATCGTTTTCAAATCGCTAACGGATTGAAAAACGTGACTTGCTAGCTTTTTACTATTTTTGGAAGTGGTGTTCAAGCAATGAAAACACATGTTTTGTCAAAGCAAAACATAAACAACCAAATAAGTTTTAAATTCAAATGTCTACAACGCACTGCAGCGTTCTTGCTTGCTTCATCGGCTTTGAAAAAGCAACAATGAAAATAAGTGTAAATTAGAAGCAATAAAATGTGATATATTCGGCTACGCCGAATTTTAGATACCCTTCAGCCATATGTGCATATATCTGTGTCATTTTGACAAAACATCTTAAGTCAAATTTCAAAAAGTTGAAAAAATGTTAATCATAATCATGGAAATAAAATTTTGACACTGGTGAGGTGAATAAAATTTCACTAGACCAGGGGGCTACCGTTTCACACACACCCTTAATAAAACCGAGTTTTTTTTAAATTTTTTTTGCTATCTTACCTCGACTTAAGATTTTTTGTCAAAATATAAATATATATATACTAGTCTAACCCGGTGCGCTTTGCTAACTATTTCGTATGTCTAGATAGTATTAGTATCGAAGCTATTTGTACAACATTTCTTAACTTTTACTGGTAATGATGTATTTGGTATTTGTATGGGAGGTACTACGCCCACAATAACACTTTTTTACTGATGTTGTGTATTGGAAACACGAGTATGTGCTTAAAATTTTAAAATTTTTTTCTGCTACCGCTGTCCAGATATAAATAAATGTATGTTTGTCCAATTACACCCAATTAATTTTTAAGAAAAGTTTTATATTGATAATTCAGCTAGGTGTCTGCTACCGCTAACCAGATGTAAATAAATGAATTTGGTGCCACGCCCACTTGTCCAATTACACCCAATTAATTTTTAAGAAAAGTTTTGTATTGATAATTCAGCTAAGTGTGCCAAATATGGACAATTTGTTTCTTACTGTTCTTTAGACATAAATAAATCTATTTCATTCCACGCTCACTTTTCCAATCCCGCTGATATTTTGTCGGATGTTGTGCATTGCCAACCAAGGTTCTTGTAAAGAAAAAAACAATAATAAAGGCAATTATGGGCAACGTTAGTGGGATTCGTGTTTTTTAGTTTTTTTGCCCATATCTTAACCATTTTTGGACCGATCAGGCTGAATTTTCAAAGCGAATTTTAACGGAGTATATGTGACAGAAATATATAATAACCAAGACCCCATCATATCTGGGGTCTTTGAAAACTCCATTTTTTACGGACAGACCGACATCGTCAAGTCAACTTTGTAACACATAAGGACCTGGAATATATATACTTTATAGGGTCTAAGAACAATATTGTAAAAATTACAAACGGAATATAACAGAATATAACGGAATGAACAACAAATATTTATCATTTTACCTTCGGTGGAGGGTAAAAAAGAAAAACTTAGGGACTCTACCAATCTAAAGAAAATTTTAAAATTCAATATTTTTAATTTAAATCGTAAACAATGTTAAAGTTTTTCTTCAAATTAAAGGACGTTGTGCATCATTTCATTTTCTCCCTAAATTAAAGTTTTAATTAAATAGACCGATCGTCTTAGAATCCACTAGCGGGTTGAAAGCGTAAAATTTCTAGCGTTTTTATTTGCAGTCAAATAGAAAAACTGCCATTTCTTCTACTTCTTTATTTGTCATTGGCCAAAAAAGACTGTTGCTTTTACTTCTTACTTCTGACTCAAAAAGCGAAAAGTGGTACACAAATTTTCGTTCTTTGTCCGAACGTTTTCTGGTTTCGACTGCAGTTTTTTAAACCCTGGGCAGAACGCCTCTTTGGCGTTTTTAAATTGAAAACTCGAATTTTAAGTAACATGCGCTCATATTAAAACTATATAAGCCTAGACCAGTGTTTGCAATTTAAACATATTTTTCCCCGTTTTTCATTACTTAGAAAAACTAAATTTAGCCATTGATATTTAGAAAAGTATTCGCTAACTACCTTTAGGTTTCCTGTCTTTATGTGAGTTACTGAACTTATAACTCTTGTTTTCGTAGTTTTGTTTTGTTTGATTAACGTTTACCTTGGTGTTAGAGTATTTATTAAAGCCCAAGAATAAAACATACAAAAAAATATAAATAAAAAAATACTTATAAATAAGACCTTTTTTTAGTAGTGAATATTAAGTTCTTGCGATAGGTTCGTAGTATCGATATTGTTGATAAAAAATATGACTTTCAAAATTTTTTCAAACGTTTCATTTCGAACAATTTTTGTGATAACTTTATTTTTTACGGCTTCTTCCGCATATTGGAGTTGCTCTGAAATCGACAAAGCCCATTTGATCGAACCCGAACTGGTATAAAAGAAAATATTTACTACAGTAGACTCTGACAAATTTGAACTTTTCGTTATAAAAATCTGGAGTTTCAATACATTTAGTGGCAGGCCTGTCAAATTTTTCTATTTCAGCAGCTACTGAAGGCGCCAATAATTTTATAAAGTGCTGCAAAAGCAGTGAAAGCACATGGCAAATCCTAAGTCCTTTGTAACGAAACTGTTTTGTCAGAATACCCATAACCCAAAAAAAGTCATACAGGTTAAATTTTACTTTTATTGACATTAATTTGGATATTGTTTTTGCTTGCAAAAAAACCTGCATATATAAATATTTGATGTAAATGAACTGAAATGTTATGTTTTGTTCTCGTTATTGAAAAAAAGAAAAACTAAAATGTAGTTATAAGTCCAGAAATTATAAAATACGAATTGCCTTTTAAACAAAGTATTTCTAATTTGCGAGTGTCTACTGTACTTGTCTTAGCTGATTTCGGATTGCTTCTAAAGGAGTATTTAATTTCAGGTTAAAGGGGTTTGGTATGAAGTAGCTCATATACCCAGCAACAAGGAGCCATCATGTATAAAAGTAACTGTGCCTGAATCACAGGTGAAAGGAAATTATACTTTAAAATTAAGCTACATAAAAAATACTGATAGTGGTTTGCAGCGCATCGCAGAGTCGTTGGTGTTTCCTTGGAGTGAAGCTAAAAATGGCTATTTTAGTACACAATATTCCGACAAATTTCAAAAAGTTCCCATCAAGTATAAATATTTAGGTGGCTATGAAAATGATACAATGGTTTGTGGATATTCAGACTTTGCACCCGACATATCAATTATCCGCTTTTTAAGCAGAACCCAACAAGTTAGCAACAATATAAAAAATATTATCGATACACTTGCAAAACATCCCAATATTGACATAACCGATATAACATGGGTTCAGCAGGATGAAAGGTAAAAAAAAAAAACAATATCATAATCATAATTAAATAATTTTCTTTTTTATTACAGCTGCAATGGATCAGACAATTTGCCGATCTTCAGTGCTGGAGTTTTGATATTTTTATATGTATTCCAAACTATTTTAAAGAATACTCTGTGGGCATGAGTATCCATTTTAATTTAAATTTTTATTTTTTATAGTTGTGACAATTAGGATAAAGTGCTTGAGTCTATTTTTTTTAGTTATGTAGGAAAGTAATTTTAGACTTTAAAGGTTTTTTTGAAAATATATTTTTATTCTAATAAAAACATCAGTTATAGTTTTTTAAAGTTTTTATTCCTTAATACTCCTAACGTCACAGTTTGGAAGTAAATTTAAGTTTTTATTCCAAAAGTTAAAAAAATAAGCAAAAAGTAATTTTGCTATAACTTTCCAAATAATCGTACAAAATAATAATTGACACGTTACGTTGTCCATGGGTACTTTAAAATATGGAGAATACAAAGGCACCATAAACTGAAATTTTCCTTAAGTCGACTTAAGCAATTTTTCCTCTTTCCCACAGATAGAGATATGCAGGTGTGTATATAAGTGAGCACATAAGTGAGCGGGTTCGATTCCCGCCAGTGACTCTGGTTTCATTCCTGCAGACAAGCGTTGAGCTTCGCGGGATTAGCTTAGGACATAAAGAAAGAAAAAACCAATTAACTGATTATTGATAAGCGTAACGTATTAACATTAAAAATAACAACAAAAAAAAGCAAGTCCTAAACTAAAAATTACTAATTTGACAAATAACACCAGCTGAATTGTTCTAGAATATCAATGACGAAATAGTAAATGTTTATATTACTTTTAACAATTTCCTACTGTCTGCATGCGATAACTAATATCGAATTTATTTACAACGGAACCCGATGTTGTAGAGTTATGCATTGCTAAACATCTTAAATCCCACTAAATGCCAGTAAATGATAATTTGTGTTCGGGATTTCTGTTGTTAACAGCAAGTAAACAAGAATGTATGAGTGTATTTCAGGGTTGGAATACGGAATTCCTAACTTTGTACCAACTTTTAAAATAAAATGTACTTTTAAGGCGAAGATGGTACCATTTTTTAAGTTTCAAGTTTTTCTAGAAAGAGCGCAGTTTGCGCGTTTGCCAACGAATGTGACATAAACAGATTTCTTGTCCCATATTTAACAAACAACGAAAACAATGCCAACTATTATGTTTTTAGATCTATACTACCGGCTAGATTTCTGTATTAAAAATGTAAATTGTAAATTTGTATTAGTTAAAAAAGTGATTGGTTTAGAAATCTGAAATTTCTTGATTACTATAAAATTTTTAATATTTTTATTCTTTACGGCATCTATTATGTAAAGCAATGGTTCCTAAGCTGTGGTCCATTACAGATTTCTAAGTGGTCCGAAAAGGAGAATACAAAAATATTTCTTTAATTTAAGAAAAAACATTTTTATTTGAATTTCAAAGATTCTAAAAATATAAAACTATTTTATCGCAATTTTTATTTAAAGTCATATAAAAAACTAAATTTTTAAAAATACGGTTACCGTTTATTTTGACGAATAGTTTTGTAACCAAATAACATTTATGGGTTTTCCGAAAAATAAGTATTTCTCTAGGGTTCCGCGAAACAAAAGCGGCGTAAAGCGTGAATGCCCTCGATTTGCAGACAGTTGGTAAACAACGTTTCCCCGTTTTTAATAGGTTAGGTTGAAAAGAGGACGAAGCACCTATGTGATGCAACCTCATATCAATACGATTTACATCTAGACCTCTACCGGGCCTGTTGTACGTTTGTACTATATCTGTTAAAAGCACTGCATAATTCAAACTTTTTAGAACTTCTGGATGCTTGAGTTTATGATTATTAACCAGATTAAAAACGAAACCATTTACATTTCTAATGTTGACAATTAGTTTAAATTTACCCTTGACAAGTTATAGAGTTTTTTTGTTGCTTTTAAATAAATTAAAACAGCTGTGTTTTATTTGTAAACAAAAATAAACATTTAAAAGAACACACCAAATTTAATTCAAAAAAAATATTCGGCCTTGTTATGAGTGTAGTTATGGTAGTCGAAACCCAGTCATTTTTTAAAATTGATACTTTGTCGTAAACGAAAAAATTTCTATGAGTTTTACATTGTCATGATAAAATAAACAGATGGTAATAAACGCTTCCGCTAAAATTGTATCAAGTAAGTCGCTATAGTACCACGGTACCAACAAACTCAAAAAAGGAACTAAGAAAAATGTACATTAGATTTTGATTTCCATCCCCGGTGTATTCTAATTGGGAGAGTATACCTCTTTTAAGAGAGAGTCTGCGTAAAACAGAGTCAATTGGAATATAAGAGAAACGAAATAACATGATTTTAAATAAAATAAATATGGGAAATAAGCAACATGTTGCAGAGATATATCCAATAAGAATGTATATAAACAAAGAACAATAAATGCTAAGCTTACAAACACTGTAAAGTACAGTTAAAAAAAACCCGAAGAGAATTCCAAGCATTTTAATAATACAATAAAAAAACTCAAATTAGTTTAATTGAAAATATTAATAAAAAGGAAATAAATGAGGTAACGTTTTCTAATATTCTAAAACCGTAAGGATTTAAAAAAAAGTTTCAAGGTTTAGTTAAGTACTCTAATATAAAAATCATTTATGTATAAAAAAGAGTTTAGGCACTAAAAAATGGAATATAAAGTTCAAGCACAAAAAAGAATGGAATAAATTGTGGTGACGAAGATTCCTGCAAGGGACGTTCAAAGTAATTTTAATGAGGAGGTCAAGAATCTTGTTACTACGATTTGTTAAGTCGTAAATGACAATAAAAATGTTTAAGAGCGTAGGACGACAATCTACTGCATCAAATTCTAATCTAGACTTAATGAAACATGCACTCAGAAGAAAAATTTTTTTAACATTTTATGGGTTATTCAATCATAATTGTCATCGACAACCATTATATAGTTAAATTAGCCACAGCCATATTGTGTTTGCTTTTAGGGTATTCAATTAATCGATGTTTGTATTAATCGATTAATGGAGCGAATAATGATTCGAAGTAAAAATTTAATCGAACAATTTAATATGATTCGGTTAATCGAATAACTTTAATTTTGTCTAGTTTAGAAGTTTAAAAGTAAGATTTAAGATTAAATTTTTTTTTTACACATAAGTTTTGTTAAAAAACTACCAATAATTTTAAATAAAGGTACTTCGTGTCATCTCTTTTTGATTTTTAACAGTCTTGATCAGGTCTGGTAAAAGCTTGTTTTTATTCGTCGCAAAAAATCTATCTTCTTCGTCTGAATCATGCGGTAAACGTCTGTACTAAGCATTGTTAACAATAAAGTATACCCAAACTCTTTGGTTTAAGTCTTTGTACTATATTTAAAAAAATTGTTAATCGAATGAAATTTTCCTGAGTTAAGAAACAATAAAAGAGTATTTACAACGTACCGGCTTGTTTTTTACATAAAAGGAAAAAACTAATACTATAAAAAACTAATTTTCGATTAATCGACATAAGTTATTCGAATTATTCGTTAATCAAAAATAAGCAATTTATAATTATTCGAACAGTTAATCGCCCAAAATTAATCGAGTTATCGAACAACGGCTAATATTTTGAATACCCATCAACCATGCTAAAGTTAAATATGACAATAATTTGTTTAATAAATATCTGTCGTATACTCAACGTGTTGCTTGGGTTTCGCCATCTACACTTTTATCCTACAATTGTATAAATTAAGAAAAAATATATTGTATGCACTTATGCGATGTGCGTAATGCAGACCCATGTAGATCACTCTTTTTGTATGCCGATTAACTCAGAACAACTTTTAAAATCGAGGTCCGTTTGTCTGGCAGGTTGACAGGCCATTTAAGCCTTTTTTGCAAATTTGATAAAATTTGGTACAAACGTCTTAATTGTCATAGGGACGAAGCCTGTGTAAATGGTGAGAGTCGGTCTATAATTTCACAAATTTATTTTCGAAGTGAAATCTTTGTGGTCATATTAGATTAAATTCGACCAAATAATAATTTACTGCAAACCAAATTTTATTGGATTCGGTTCGCATTTGACCATAACAATACAAATATCACTCCCGAAAAAAGCCTTAAATGCCATAACTTCCTTTTAAATGAATAAATATGAAATAAAGCGACCGTGCCTAAAAAATCTAGTTTATTTGATAATATCTAGAGTATATTCGGCACAAAGAACTCTAATATGAATCATAACATAATTTTGTTCTGGATGTCCCATGACTGCCCATCGCACAGTGTGGTGAACGGTATGCAAAGTGGCGATTATTGTTGCATTCTAAAACTTTTTTAGAAGTCTTAATAAAAAAAATAATCACTTGAAATATCAAAATTTTCACTTTTAACTAAATGCGCGCAAAAATAATAATAATTACTGAACTTTAAATACACACTGCAATTAAAACAAACAACGCAGAACTAGAGATGAAGAATTTTGTCTACTTTCATCCGGTATAAAGCACGGTTCTGAAACTTCAAGTTCATCTTTTGAAATAATCGCATCTTTTGATGGATTTCGCCTCTCTTTGCATCGGTTGCAAATAGTGTACAATCTTAAATTCCATTTCTTAATACTTTTATGCCTGGCGTAGTTTTATAATTTTTGACTGGTTTTCTATATGCAAAAATGTGTTTTCAATCATTTTTGGTTTTCGGGGCATATTATTAACAATTAGGGCATATTTTTCATTCGAAAAATATAAATGTTTAATATAAAAATGAAATTATTCTCAGATTCTATTTTATAAGGCATATTCTTAAGTTATTGCTGCATACTTAATGCGCATAAAACACTTTTTTACACCATATTTCCGGTTTCCCTGCACATAAATAATAAAAAAAAAACGAAAATGAAGTCTTAGTATCTTTTGATGTTATTTCGCTGTTTACAAATATTCCAGTCTATACGTCAATTGAAAATATAATGAACAAATGGGACAAAATTAAAGAATTTACAAAGATCCCTAGCTCAAAATGTTTTACAAATCCTCCAATTCTGCTTAACGGACAATAATTACTTTGTGTACGAAGAAAAAGTCTATAACCAGATCTTCGGCATGCCAATGGGCAATCCTCTTTCGCCTACTATAGCAGATATAGTACTAGACACCTTACTTGACGATGCAATCACAGAACTTAAAAATAATAAGTTAGAGTGTTATATTCGGCTGTGCCGAGTCTTTGATACCCTCCACCGACAATTTGAATATTTCAGGAGTGATGTCTATATGATGTCTATTTATTATTAATTTATCTTTATAAAGACAGACATCAGCATTAAAATTGGTTGCGGCTTAGGCCTATACTAAATTATTGACCGACAAATGCTATTATGATAGCATTATTTATTACGGTGTTGAGCCATATTAAAAATTAAAAATGAAATTTGAATAATAATAATAATAACAATAATAATACTAAAACTGAATTTTATAATACTTTCCCAATAATAATTAATGAATTTAATACTTGTAAACTCTAACTCTAGCTTAATATGTAAAAACTAACTGTATTGCTGAATGTAAAACAACTACAGAAATAGTTTGCATCTTTTATACATAAAAAACTAAACTGTTTTTCGGTAGTAGGCATTATATGCGGCCTAGGGTAAATTATAGACCGATCTTCATGAAATTTACCAGTGTGATTTCTAGTCGAATAAAATTAATATTTCCAAAATTTCATATCATTTCGTGCATTTTTCAATCATTTATGTTAGTTTTTGTAACAAAATTATCAATTTGTTAAAGTGGTGGTTCCACATTTTGATTCATATCTCTGATCCTAGTGAACCGATTTGGCTGGATTTCAATCCCAAACTGCTTAGGATGACAACAATCAATTTGACACCAAGTTTGTTCATTTCTTTTGAGTTTTTCGAAAGTGAGCGTGTTTTCAACAGATGGACAGACGGACATGGCTAAATCGACTTGGAATTACTCAAGGAGCCAGAATATATATACTTTATGGGGTCTGAGATGAATAATAAAAAAGTTTCACACGGAATGGCAAACTTAGTATACCCTCTTCACAACTTATTGTGGTGGAGGGTATAAAAATATTCACATTAAATACATAATCAAATATGTTGACGATATATTAGCCATAATTAACATCAAGGACAAGGATATTATTCTGAACACTTTTAATAGTCACCACCCCAAAATTAAATTTACAGTAGAACTTGAGAAAAATGGTGAAATAGCGTACCTTGACACCAGGCTACGTAGAGAACAAGATTTTATTACGTTTGCTGACTGTTACGCTAAGGAAACTTCATCTGGCAGAATTTTGAATTACAACGCGACACAACCCTAAAACCAGATAATTAATACAGCAAAATATTTTATATCAAGAGTATTAAATAACAAAAATATCGTAAAAATCGCAGAAATATTAATTAGCAACAGTTTTCCTAAAAAATTAATAAATAAACTAATCAACGATACACAAAAATATGTACAATACAAAAACATGATAGCAACCCTGAAAAAGACAAAAAAAATTACAGTGTAAAATACATACCTGGCTTGACGGATAATAGACACATAAGGACAAGAACAAAATCAGAACAAATAAACTTTGCATACAAACCAAATTCAACTTTAAGTGCAATATTTTCAAGAGTTAAGGCGCCAATAGAAAAAACTACAACAAAGTAATGTTGTTTACGAAGTATAGTGTAACGGAAGGGACGATCAGAATTGTGACTTGATTTATATAGGAACAACAAAACGCTCACTTGAAAAGAGAATGGGAGAACATCAAAATGACATATTGAAGAAGAGAGAAACAAGTGCATTATCACAACACATGATTTCAAAATCTCACTCCTTTGAAACAGAACAAGTGAGAGTGTTGGATTTTGAACGAGGGGAGAGGCAGAGATACACAATAGAAAGCTTGAGAATACAACAAAACATAATGAAAACAATGAACCACAATGAACCACAATGAAGATATTGACAACACTAGCGCTAGTTATAGAACCGCAATATAATAAAATCTGTGATAATAATTTTAAGTTGTGCTTAACTGTTTTTTGTTAAATGTTTTTGTGCAATTTAATTTTATAAAATCTTATGTTTTTAATGTAAAATAATATATAATTTTTGTAAGTTGTGTTTGCTTGTTGTGAAGAATATTTTGTATTAATATGTCCTTTAATTATTTTTATTTAAATGAACGACCCTTCAAAAAGTCACTAAAAAAGTGACGAAACGTCTGGTGAAATGTAATAAATTTGTTTTTATTTACATTAACTTCATTAGGTCTTATTAGCTTAAAAAGAAAAATAAACTGAAAATAAAAATGTTAATTAAATCCAGGTGAAAATGTTTTTACTTTAAAGTTTTATATAACTGAAGCGAAATTATATAATTGTTTTGCTCACAAAAGCTCATTAACGTGAAAGTTGAAGCTTTGTTATGCTAAAATTTTTAAAAATCTTAAAACTTCTTGAGTAACGAATAAAATTTCAGTAGAAATATGTCTTTCTTATTTCAACTTGAAATTAGTGTTCGTAATTTTGAATTGGAGGGCAAATATTTAAAAACACTTCTCGACTGTTCGACTTTTATATGGTGGCGTGTGAAGAATGTGTTAATAGTCCGTAAATAAGTATACGCTAAGAATACCCTAGCCAAGGCGGTTTAAAATCGAAATTGCTTCTCAATTTAATTGCTTGGCGGCTACAATAATATTTTACAAAACCAAATCAATAAAAAATTATCTATTATCAGAAGACAAATGGTTTTTCTTACTTGAAATTTAAGTTTAATTCGGTTTCTTGCAGTTTAATTTCAGTAAAAACTAATAAGTTGTGTAAAAACCGCAATTCATATTTAAAATATTTCTGCCAAACTTTGTCTTCGTACTAAGATTTCTTACACCACCAAAAAAAATTATTCCATAACAAATACTCAAGCACTATTATTTCTTTATGCTTTAAGAAGATAAATAGAAAAAGAAAACATCCTTGCAGTGGAATTATGCGCTGCAATAAATTGAACAAAGAAAACATGATGCCTACGGAAAAACACTTGCTCTGTAGAAACTGTAAAATTGTTTGCATTATGTTAACAAACATAAAAACACGTTAAACCTCAGACAGACAAGAGCACCAGAGCAGGGAGAGGTGCAAATAAGGATTCATAAAATATGCACCAAAGGAAACTGGACTCAAGCCAAACTTGGCAGAACACAAAAAAGAACTCCAAACAAAACAGCAAACAAAGTAAAAATAGTTTTATTTAACAAATACTTTGTATCAGAGAAAGTTTAGACCCAAAAAAAAACGTATACATAATTTTTTTTTTTTTTTTTGGAGAGGAACAATGTGCAAAAGACGAAGGATAAGATAAAGTATTTAAAAACATTTAACTGAAAAGAGAAAAAATTTCTTCAATGTGCTGATATTCTAAAAAAGAAAGTAAACAAAAACTGAGTACTACAACAACAACAAGAACAAAAGCTTCTATGCGTTTTTCATAGTTGTTTTTTTTTATTATATTTTCAACTTGTCTTGTTGTATTCAACGCTGTCTTCTCGTTAAGCTTGAGATGTTGATAAGTTTTGCTAATTAACAAAAATTTTGTTCGCTAATTAAATTTTTTTTTTTTGTTGTTCATTTGTTGTACTTTCTTTTAATAAAATAATGAATGGAAACAACAAGCCCACCGGAAACTAATGATAAATAAGCCGTGCAGCATACAAGAATGAAAAAAGGTTCAAAACAAGCAAAAAATCAAAATGTTTAACCAGCAGCTGATGCGTTTTTTTTTTTAAGTATTAGTTGGGTTTCGTATTGAGTTAAGACTTGAAATGAAAAATTTATCAAAAGTTTGTATATGTTTTTTTTTTTTTTTTTTTTTTTGCTTATTATTATTACTTTCCTTAATTCCGTTTTTCACTCATTGTTTCTTACGTGCAGCCTTAGTTCATAAGTAGTTCTTCTATTTGAAATTGCATCTTATTAGTTGTTTCTACTACAACAAGAAAATCGCCAGAATGAATGAATAAAATAAGAGGATCATTATTATTTTATATAATTATCCATTTATTGGAGGAGCTTTTGTTCAAACAATGAAGGAAAAGTACAAATGGTTAAACCAACAATATAAGTGCTAAGAAATTTGTTAAATGTTTTCTTTTATGATACGAATTCAGTGGGAAAAACAAAATTCTTCTAAAACGTTTTCAGAAAAAAAACAAGTTAGAGTGCCATATTCGGCTATGCCGAATCTTTGATACCCTCCACCTACAGCTTGAATATTTCCGGACAGGGCTTTCTATGACTGACCAAATTTTATTGTAATAGTGTTTAAGTGTTTTTCTAGAAGGATTTTGTACGGGGCCTTTGGTAAATTTTGTACCGATCTTCACGAAATTTTGTGGTATGATTTCGAGTTATATATAACGCAAAATCTTATATCAATATGAGCATTCCACCACTATTTGTGTTAATTTACCTACCAAATTATCGATTTTTTAGGGTGGTTGTTCCACATTTTGATTTATAACTCTTTTCCTACTGACCCGGTTTTGCAGAATTTCAATCCCAACCTGCTTAGGAGAACTAGAAAGGATTTTACACTAATTTTGTTCTTTTCTTTTGAGTCGTTTGAAAATGGCTGATAGACTGACGGACATTGCTACATCGACTTAGAATTGCTCTGGGTCCTGCATATATACACTTTATGGGGTCTGAGATGAATATAACTAGTTGTGGTGGAGGGTATAAAAATAAATAAATTAAATTACGGGAAATTGTTTTCTTGAAAAACTAATGGAAAACTGATGTTTAAAAAGAGTTCGATATCTTGAAAATTCCGAAAAGGTGGAAATAGTTTTAGTCATTTTTACACAAAAAACGCCTTATTCAACTGATATAAAAACTGGTGAGTGTTTGTTCTTTTATTTATCGCCATTTTCTTGATGTAACGACAAACTGCCTGATAACAAACTGACCGATAAACTGTTCGTTAACGATTTCTGTTTTCTCAGTATACAGACAAAAATATTGTTGACAACACCTCTCAAATTACATGCAAAAATTGGAAGTCAGCTGATTGAAATTATCGGTACGACAAATAAACGGCAAAAAATAATTGACAAATGAGTGGCGGTTAGCTTTGCGACGGAATAGAAGCTAATGAGACATTCAGAACGGAAAAGAAGCTAATGAGACATTCAGAAAACTAAATTTCTTTAGTGTGCAGCTTTTCGTTGGGAAAAAAGAAAATCGCCTTTTCAGAAAACCAACCTGCTGCGAAGTAAGGGAATGACGTTGCCGATCAAATGTTTTGTTTTTAGAAAATTTGATAAGAGTTCGTTCACTTAACTTACTGCATTTCTGTGTGTGTGTCTTATTAGCTAGCGCATACTTTAGAATATTTTATTAGTGCTTCGAAAAATAAGAAAATTTTTTTTGAGATGTTTCGACCTGGTCCCAAGCATAAATTTTATCCTGAAAAAGGAATTGTCGTTTAGTAGATTTTCCTTAAAAAAATGGCTTTAAAATTGTATTAAAGATGCCACATTCATGAACTTAATTCGCAAGCCATTCAACGTTCTTAAAATAATAAAAATCTAGAGTTTTGCGAGTGAAACCTTGAAGCCAATAGTTTTATTTTTAATTGTTAAGAATTTCACTTAAATTTTAAAGGACGTCACTTCGCCATTTCTACTTCATTAAAATAAAAACTTTAAAAAAGAATTATAATTCAATGGTGGAAAACGGAGAAACCTTTTACTTCTACTCGTTGTTTTTTCTTGTTGAAAATCCTATAAATAACTTATCTTTGAAAATGTACCAAAATCTTGTAATGGACAAAATAAAAATTGAAAAAAGGACACAATAAAATGAACATTTTCTCCATTATACCTTCTAATAAAAAGTGCCACACTCACACATACAAATTGCAACAATACGAAGAAATAATAAAAACAATCTGAGCAAAAAACGTAACAAACTTATTTAGAAATGGAAAAAGCTTGTAACAAAAACTACGTACAATGTAGCAGTTTAAGCAAAAACGGAAAACGGAAGTGGTTGAAGAAGATTTTTGTAAATATGTAGTTGCAATACAGTAGTTGCTGGTTGCAGCCATCTGCAAAAAAAAAAACAAACTAAATCAAATACGAAATACAATAAAAAATAAATAAAAATATACACAAACTTGGACAAAATAAACAAAAAGAAAAAAATTAATTTTATCTTAAAAAAAGAATTTTATTCCGAATTTGGAAGAAAATATTTAACTTATCTAAAGCATTGAATCATTTGCTATTAAAATTTAAATTTTCTTTTAAAGATTTAAATAAATGAACTTAATAAAAAAAAACTTTATGTTGAAAAAATTTCGAAAGTCCTTTCGATACAACACATTGAAACTATACAGAAATCCACTCTGTTATCCGAATTTCATCTAAAAAGTGAAACGAAAATAACTCTGCGACAAGACATCAAAATTATTAATGACGATTATTTGATTTTTTACAAAACAAACTACAAAATTATAACAAATTCTCCTCAGATGACGTTTCGTTCAAGGAATTAGGACATATTTGCCTC
This sequence comes from Pollenia griseotomentosa, assembly GCA_963931875.1. NCBI lineage: Eukaryota > Metazoa > Arthropoda > Insecta > Diptera > Polleniidae > Pollenia > Pollenia griseotomentosa. The sequence continues at coordinate 258,498,647 of OZ007560.1, read as the reverse complement.
TCTGCTATTCAATTTCGTACCGTTATGATCTTAATAAATCTTCGCACAAAATACTACAATCACAAATATAAATTAATTTTCATTCTTCCGTTAATAAGACAAAAAAAATAAATTTAATAAATGGTTTTTTCAACAACAACAGAGAAACAGAAAAGATAACGAACTTAGATTTCTGAACAGGTATTCCTTAAATTTTATAAACTTGGCATTTATGGGCCATTAAATGAATATTAGATAAAATTACAAGAGGCAAAAAATTAACCAATGTTCAGCATTCAGCTCATTCAGCCCGGGAAGCTAATGAAACAATTATAACTTAAGATACTCACTCACCTTCAAACTTATCTACACACAAATGAACACGTGGGTGGAAAAGTAAATGAAACTTGTATCAAGTACATCGATAGACGTAATGCGTACATGTTAAACAAAATTATCCTTAAGATGCCCGAATCCATTACGATTAGACGAGAACATATTGCATAAATATGTTTATTTGGGCTGTGTTCTTCCCTTTCTTTCTCCTTTATGGCCCCTCAAAAAAAGTCGGGGTAGGAGTGGAGAATAAACGCATATAAAGTGATTAATGATACATTAGCATTTACTGCTCGGGAAGCTCTACGTGGTTATTATCACACAATGCGTGCGGTGCCCGTATGTTTGCCAAAGGTTTGTGGTTTCTACACACACACATTTTACTGAGGCGAGCACAAACATACATGCAAATATTCAAACACACTTTTCTTATTACACAGCCACAAGTCAGTGTATTGCTGGTTGGCATCGTATACTTTGGAGGATTGTAATTATCCTTGATTAATTGCTTAACGACTCTAACGGTGGCTTAGAAGACAAACTCAGCATCCCAAGTACAATGAGTGAAGCAGGCAAGTTGCAAAATAAAATAAATAAAGTATTTTGCTTTTAAAATGAACAACGAACTAACAGAAGAAACTCCACAACGAGATGCTTTGCAAAGGCATCCTGTTCCATAAGAAGACTATTTTTTCCATACACATGTTTCGCAAATTATAATAAATGTTATATGAGTGTGTTTGTGTGTCTGTGTTTGTTTGTGGTCATATTCGGAAATTAATGATATGATTAAAAATTTAATTAAAAAGGAAAAAACCGGACCATTTTAATGTTGAACCGTTAGTTCACAGTTCTGAATAAACAATTTTGCTAAAGTTTAATTGATGTCAGGTCAGTCAGCGTCAGTTGCATTTTGAAATAAATTACGCAATATGCATTTCCAGGACGAGTGATATTGTAATAGAATTTTGTTTATATGCATATGTAACTTTAAAAACTGAAATCAAAAATGTTCATTGCAATACTTTTTTCAATTTCATTTAAATTAAATGATGAAACTAAAATTTTAAATTTTATGCAACGGCCAAAATCAAGCAAATGATACCATGGTACGATTTGCTTTCAACATTTTTACTTATATTATTTAACAAAATGGCGGTAGACCTAAAAATTTAATACATGCAACGAAACCACCTGCTTTAAATTAAAAAAAAAAACAACCGAAACTACACCTGCCTTATTAGCGGGAATTTCATTTCTCATTTCTTTATATTTCCGATCTAAAAATAAAAACTTTTACACCTTCAATCAAAAAATCTTTGAAATGCCAGAAAAAGAGAAAAAATCTTATTAAGCCAATACCAAAGACAACCGAACAATGCGACCAAAAATAAGACTGAACACACCAACAAACCTTCAACTACTTCCAAAAAAAAAATCGAATAAAGGAAATCAAAGATTCAGATTGAAAAAGTTTATTTAATTTGCAAAACAAACAAACAAATAAGCATGAAATGATGAGGATGCTAATAAGGACGAGAATAGGAAAGAAACAGAAAACAACAGCAGAAGAGAAAAAATTACCAAAAATAAATTCGTTCGTGTTGCCAATAATGAATTCGTTAAAACTTATGTAAGAATGCGATAATAAAAAAAATTCCAAAAATAAAAATTTAATGGAAAAAACTTCCGCCAAAGATGATGTGGTTTTGATAATAAACTTGATATTGAAACAGGCAGGAGTGGGAAACACACACACAAAAAATTATTTTTGGCATCATGGCAAAATTAGTTCATATTTTAAAATTGTTTTAAGTTTTCAGGGAACAAAATAAATGCCACGAATAGGCCAAAAAAAGTTTTTATATTTCATATTTTTCAACACACTCCCACTCGCACTCGCACTAGTAAACGTAAACAATGTCAACACTCACTAGAGAAATAAAAAACAAACAAAAAGTAATAATAATAAATATTATAATTCCCTACATAAAGTTTTAAAGTTTAAAGTAAAGATTCCCCTACGGCCAGCTCCGAATTGTCGTCATAAAAAGTAAAAAAAAAAATAAAAAATACCAAAGAGAAACAATTGATTTGTTTAAGAGCAGTGAAGCGCACACATGCGATTGCGAAGGAGGGTGCTCATCAGGGTTGATATAGTTGGTACAATTGTATTAAAAAGTACGCTGGTACCCCCGTGACTCATTTCCAAATTTTTCAAACCTACATATTTATAATTGATATAAAATGGCAACTCGTATTTACTGTCCAATGAATATAAGCGGAGTTTAGTGTTTGGTGCAAGAAGTCTTGCGAAAATGCAAAATTTCGTAGCTTTTTTATAAAATCTAATGGAAACTATATTTTTTGTTGTTGGATTTAACAAAACAGCTCTGATATTTTGCATTTGCTATTGTGAATAGATTTTTGCACTTGTTCATTGAACGATTGCTTATGCCACATTCTAAATTTAGTATCAGCGGCAGCATATAAGCGTGCTTTTTCTAATGATTTTGAGAAGTTTTTAAAAGATATAGGACACCACTTCCGCAAAAGTTCTACATAGTAGAAAAGACGACTTCTTCTCAATTCAAGATTATTTTGGAACGAATTCATAATATTTTTAAAAATTCGTCAACAAGAACAACAGAATTTTGGAACAGTGGGAACCCAGTCCATTATTATTTTACTCCGAATTATTTTTAAGAAGATTTTACAACCGCGTAATTTAATTTTATTATATTCGGACTTTCTACCCCTTTCCTGTTTCTGCAGTACATATTGAAAATTGTAAACACAATAAATTTGGAAATGCAATCCGAATATTCTCGTATGCACAAATATTTAGAACGCTTAAAAATTTTATTTTCGTTTAAAATTCGAGATTGCATTTTGAGAAATATTCGTCAAGGCGATAAATTCTAAAAAGTGTATGAAAACGCTTTCTGGCACTAATCAAAAATAAAAAATAAATGGATTTCTCGATCCTAAAAACCGCATGATTTGCCTTTATTCTTGAATATTTTTGAAAACTAACTATTTTGAAAAATTTGGGGCTCAAAATTCATTTTTGACCTTTCTTTGGCAAAGTTTCTTCGAATGACTTATAGAACAAGGATTGCGATGTGCTTTTGAAGCGAAAAAATGTTACCCACCCTATTATTATGTATAATTAATGATCATGTATTTTTTGCTATCTATACTTTACATGTACAACTTAATTTTAAGTACCTTTGGTTTTTCTTGTATTCAATTTTTGTTTTTAAAAATAAAATAAAAAAAATGTATAAAAAATATGATTTAGTACTATTGCGGCCGAAAAAGTACGATTTTAAAAGTTCGTTGGTACAATATTGGTTTTCTCATTTATCATCCCTGGTGCTCATACAAACACACTCACACGCAAATATTTTGAAGAAATTAAAAAAACTTTAAAATCTTTGTTTTCTTTTAACAATTTTTTTTGTTTCATTTCGAATTGCTTGAATTGCCAGGATGAAGGTGGAAACAAATGAATTGAAAATTATTTCCAATTCGTTTGTTTTGCTCATTATAATTGCTTTGCCTCTGACTCTGACTCTGGCTCTGGCTCTGATTCTGCTTCTGGAGGCATAAAACAGTCCAACAATAACAACAACAAAGACTAAAACTGAAGACAAGTCAGGCAGGCGGAGATGCAAGGAAGATTTGTGATATCATCTGTAAAGCCTAAAGTCAAATGAATTGATTTGAAATTAAAACGAATTGAATTGTATTGAGTTGTATACACGAAGAAACCGGCGGTAAGTTACACAGAAATGTCTGTTTACTAGTTATTTTGTTTTCATTTTCACATTCATTTACTTTTTTTTTTGTTCATGCAACGCAAGCTGCAACGGAATGAGTAAGAAGTCTTAAGAACAAAATCCTCAGTTGAAACAAAAATTAAGGCGTGATGAATAAGATTGTTGCATAACACGCCATATTCGAAAAATTTTTTTTTAAACTTTTTCTGCTTTCAAGAAAAATTCATAATGACAGCAGTTATCCTCTTAAACAGACCATTTACGCAATTACTTAAGGTTTTTAGTATTTAGAAGCGAGTATGAACGGGTACATCCAAAATGCAGTGGTTGAAAGATATTTAGCATTTCATTGTGGTGTTTTTTCATTCTTGGCTTAAATAGGAAAATATTGCGTGTGTGGGTTTTAAACATCAACTTCACCATCATAGAAACTTCAGCAAGCCGTGAGTAGAATGAAGCGGACGTGCAACAAGCATAAAAAGTGGCTGGCAATACAAGTTTCTGTATTGATGAATTGTTTACGTTTTAAAAACAAATAACAAAAGTAAATGCAACACATAATTATTCATTGCAACTAGGGATGCAAACGATACATCGATGTTTAGAAAACATCGATGTATCGTTCATAAACATCGATGTTAATATCGATGTTTTGATTTACGATACATCGGCGATACATCGTCGTCAAAACTAAAAAACATCGACATCGCCCATTTAATATTTCATTAATTTAATATTTTTTATATAATTTTTACTAATTTTAATTTTTATTTTTCAATTAAACCTTTTATTTAAAAATATAAAAATGTGTTTTTCAAAGCATACGTTAAACGCAAGATTTTAAATGTCGGTTTTTAATAAAATTTCTGTAATATAAGAATTTTATGACAAATATTATATAAATATTTATCTATTAAACAGAATTTTAAAACAAAAATTAAAAATATTTTATTAAAAATGTATTAAAAACGACCTCCCAAATTCTTGCGTTTTACGTTTCCGTTTTCCAGCACACCCCTGATAGCCATACAAAGTACGTATGTATGTATGTACATGCATGCATACTGTGCATTGCATAACTATATGTATGTATTAAGTTGCTAAGTTGGCTCAAGCAACTGTGCGAATACATAAAAATCATATTTGTCAAACCATATTGCACTTTTGGAAACTTTTTGTTTAATTTTATGAATCTGTCATTTGCTTGAGCAAAATGCGAAACTGATTGCACTTTGTTTTGGTGTTTTTGAATGCATTTGGCAGGCTTTTTGTTAATTTTTGACAAAAGCTTATGCAAGCATATGTTTATTATATTTGGGCATTAAGATTGTCAGTAGCAAAGAAGAATTAAAACAGTCCGTAAGTATAATTGCAAAGAAGGTTTCAACATCGATGTTAAACATCGATGTATCGTGTTTTTGACCGATGTTTTTTAACATCGATGCTTATCGTGAAAACATCGATGTCTTTAAACATCGATGTTTTTCAGAGCGATGTTGCATCCCTAATTGCAACTGATGCTATAGATTGTATTTCAATGTCTCTATGAATGTCTGTCTATCTGCCTGTTAAACACTTAATTATGTTTTTCAAAAATACTTTACTTTGAAACAGTGCTGCCTTATTATATATATTTAGACATTTTACATACAATGCTTGCAAAATAATTTTTTTTTATAAAAATTTAATAAATTTTTTTTTTTTATTTTTTTTAAACTAACATCAAAACAAAACTAACAATTTGTACAAAAATCAATAAAAAGCAAGTTGGAGTGAAATATGTGGTTGTGCCGACTGTTTGACCTCCGACCTTTAGAATATTTCAGGTGGTCTATATGGGATCTATAAATCATAAACCAATCTTTAAAAAAACTGAAATCAGTATATTAATGAGTTGAGCCTTAGGCTCATGTTAAATAAATTTGGATTAACAAAATAAAATATATGGATTCGTAACAGTTTTAGCAGAACTTAAAGGATTTTTAGGGGGGGGGAGTTTATATTTGACCCATTATGGACCGAACTTCACGAAGTTTAATACAGTTATTTTGACTTAGCTGCACAATCTCCTTTGCACGATTTTTTGTGCAGGTAAATCAAAAATGCAGCTATCTTAAATGTATTTAGCTGCCTTAATGTGCAGGTACGCAATTGTGGTTACCTGCATAAAAGTGCAGCTAAAGTGTTTGAAAGAGGAGTAACAACGTTTTAATTAATAAATTGATAATAGAAATGACGTTCAAACAACCTGTAGTCATTTGCTATGCATTTTTATAAAGAACGTGATAGCCAAATTGGTAACAATAAAGTGTGGAACAGAAAAGTCGCTGTAGTATAACGTTAAAAATAGCGCTGCAAGCTGTCAAAAGTTAAAAACTGCAAAGTAGTGTCAACAGAACGCAGTTGTAGTAGTCGTTGCCGTTGAAGCGCAAAATTTGAAATTTTGAACTTTGTTTCTCTATACTACTACAACTTCAAATACTACTACAACCACTTTATTCTGTTCCAGACCTAAGATTTGCTATTCCTTTCATATAATCGTGGTAAAGTTGCTATAACCACAACCCATATGCATACATGTAGGTACATGCAAACAAAATAAATTAATTATAATGATGCCAATTTGACTAAAATTAGATATTTATGTGAAGAAGTGGCCAACATATTTCTTCATGTGTGCAGTAAACTTTGATGTTTTTTATGAAAATATTTTAACGCTGCCCAAAAATATGAAAAATGTGCAGGTATACAAAATGCACGTAAATAAGGATTTTGAAGAATAATTACAGAAAATATGTATTTTGGGCAGTTAAGTCAAAGTGCAGCTAACTTGAATTTTTTGTATGAAAATAGTTTTAAAATGTCAAACATTTTGGGCACTTATCTTAAATGTGCAGATAAAGAAAGTGCACTTAAAAAAGGAATTTGTATGGGATTATAAAGAATAATGCCAAAAATTATCAATTTTGTGCAGTTAAGTCCAAAGTGCACGTAAATAAAAGGCACTTAGTTAGCATTGCGACAAAATAGAGGCAAATGAGACATTGAGAAAACCAAATTTCTTTAATGTGCAGTTTTTCGTTGGGAAAAAAGATAATCGCCTAATGAGAAAATGGCCATTAGTTTATTGTTATTCAATTGTCTTTAAAAAACTTAAATAACTAATTTAAATTTTTGTTTTTTTTTTAATAAATGAGTACTGTTTTGTTAAAAGTAAAACTTTGTTTTGTACTTGAAGAATGCCAATGCATTTAAAAAATTTTTATTTTCAGATCCCACTTTGATTCAAGATCAGGGGCCTAATTCTGGCAGTCGTGATCGAGTTCTTTCTCGATTCGAAAGCAATTTTATTTCAGTCGATGCTGAATGCATTGAAATTATTTTTTTAGTATTGTGGAACTCAAATTAATGCTTTACAACACTGAAAAAATAATTCCGATTCGTTCAGTATTGAATGAAATATTTAGATATTAAATTGCTTTCGAATCGAGAAAGTACTCGATCACGACTGCCAGAATCAGGACCCAGAACTTTATTTTATTTTTTGAAATCCTTAATTTTGTTTGCAAAACGGTTTCGATTTTTTTTAATCGTCGGGCTATTTTTCCTTATCAATATTAATTTGACTTTACTATTAAGGGAACTAAATCCCTCCTTATAAGTTATTATTTCACTAATATATCCGTAATTGAAAAATACAAATGCTAATTGACTTCCGATGTTATTTAAATTAAATATTTCTTTTTCTTTTTTTTAAATGCATAATCAGCGGCAGCAACAATCTCTCAAAGTTTTTTGAAAATAATTCTGAAGCATCTAGCCAGGCCCCCGTCTTGTTACTACTGGCTGTGGTGGAATCGAATTGGCTTTTAATTTCCTCTGCAAAGCGGTATAACCCATGTTCCAAACAAGTAACTTGTAACAGTTTTGGATAAAATATTTTAAACCCATTGGAAGCCTTAACCATGCAAGGTGATGTATCGGTTTAAAATAGAAGGATCTTTGGTCGGAATCTTGAAAAACTTGTATTTAAAGCAAAGCTCCAAAAGAATTTATTTATTAATTTTAAAATTTTTTTTATGCATTAAAAAATTGTTTAATAACTTTTTTTATAAGATGGAAATAAAAAAAACCACTCAAAAATGACAAAATATGCATTTAAAACCTAAATAAAAAAAACAAATCGATGCCATTTTGACGCAATTTTAATGATTCAGAAAGATAATTGGTCGACATCGTTCTTAGACTTTCATTTTCATTTAGACATGCATTTGCATGGAAATCGCATCCCTACTAATTAATTTATAATTTATGTATTTGTTTTACACTTTTATTTATTTTAAACTTTTAAATACTAAATTTTTTTATTTTTTTATCGCTTTGTCACTAACAAAATAGTTTTCAAGCAATTAGTACGAAAATCATAATACACAGTACAAATTGTTCGGACTCGTCAATGTTTTTCTTTCGAATCGAAATACGCGGCAGCCCCCAGATTTACGCCTTTATTGCTAAACATTTGTGTAAAATTAAAATTTCAAGTCCTAAGAATTCCATTTGTAAACTAAATGTATAACATTTTTTAATATGGATGCAATTTAATTGGGAACGTACTTTTTTCGTACAATGTGTAAAATTTTAAACAAATCTGTGATAAATTTAACCTACACAGAAAAAATTATTGCTGAATTATTTTCAAACAAACGCTTGTTTGAAAATTTTTTTAATTTCTACAAATTTTTTTACTGATTCAATTAATATTTTTGTTTGATTTTTATTTTAACCAACAGAAATGTTGACAACTATTCAAAAATATAATATACTCGTATTTGGATTCAAGTTTTAATAATTTTGTATGAAATATAAACAAGACTAGATTCAAATATTATTCCAACAAAAAAATGTGTCTCAAAGCCAGCGCGCCCCTCTGCTCTGCCTTCATCTACTTCTACAGTGCTTGCTTGTGTACGCGTCATTGCTTGTGCAAAAACTTTTTTGTTTGATTCAGCAAAATTATTTGTTTGAAATTTATATGATTTTCAGTAAACTATTTGTTTGATTCAGTTAAATTATTTGTTTGAAAATATCAGTGTTTCTTTCAATAAACGAAATGCAAATAAATTGTTTGAATATGCAAATTTGTTTGTAGGACCGATTTCAGACAAAAAATGTTTTGATTCTACATATTTTTTTTTTTTAATTGGAAAAATAACTTTTTCTGTGTAAGCGAAAAAAGTTTATAAATAATTATAAAAAACACGAATTTAAATTTCTTTTGTTTGTGCTTATTCCAGATGTCTGTCAAAGTTTAAATTTATGTCTTAAGAAAACATAAAAATATCGCTAAAATTCATAACTGTTTGCAAACTAATTAACTTTTTGTGAGCGAATACTTAACAAGAAATGAGTTGAGGTTTTTTTAAATTGACCTTACACAGAAGATCTCTATATATAAAAATGAATGTATGTTTTTTGTTTGTTTGTAGCTTATAGACGCCTCTTATGAAATTTTTCACAATATGTTACTGATGGTCTGGAAATAACTAAATTTTTGCCACACAAAGTTGACACTATAAGTACTGTCTTTAAAAAAAAAAAATAAATATATAAAGTAGAGCATTAAAACCTTCTGAGAATCCAAAATTTAACAATTGCAGTATTTAAAAACAAATGTTATGAGTATACCCTATATGGGACACATGTTATGAGGTTAATTTTTATGACAAGGTTTTTTGCGATGTGTTTGCCTATATAGTAATTTTGGGAATCGGGTTTACCAGCACTACATTTTGTCATGACATAGAAGATATCGTAAAAGTTATTGTCGATAATTTTTATTGTTATACCAACATTTATAAGAAAGTTATGGCATTAAAAGCTATTTTCGGGAGAAGTATTTGTATGGGAGATATGTTCAAATGTAGACCGATTCCTATAAAATGTTGTAAGGTTATATAACTTGCCATTAAATCACCAACATAAAAATATGGTTTATGGGCACAGAGGCACTATTGCGGAAGTACACTTGTATGAGTTCTATGTGAAATTATGGACCGACTCCCACCATTTTCAATAGGCTCGGTCCTTGTGCCAATTAGAATCAATAGTCAATACTTGTTAAGGGCCAAGAGAGTATTAGTTTGCATTACCAGTCTTAAAATGCCCTTGGTAGGGGCAGGGTGTTGTTATACCTCACACATGCTGAATAACAGTAATCATTTAGAAAGCTAAAAGCTAAGGTTTGAAATTTTTTTTTTTTAATTTGGATATCGAAATATTGGGACAAATAATTTAATAAACAATATACATATTTTTTACAAATAATTGGCCTCGAGCTCGAAAAAACTTTTTATTTTAATTATAAAAATAAAAAAAGGTCGAAAAAATAAAATTTTATTTAATCAAAAGAATATTTATCTGCAGTACCAGCATTAATGATGATGTGAAAGAAGTAGAGAAAGGGGCACCCCCAAACAATGTGAATATTTACGACCGCCTATTTAAAGAATTATTATAGCTGCAATTTTTACAAGTAAAATTTTCTAGCAATTAAACCATTAATCAAAAATAATATCAGTTTTAATTAAAAATTTAATCAATTGAATTAAACGTTTACGTTTCTATCAACAAAATTACAGCAGATAATGTTGTAAATTAAAAAAATATTTAATTAATACTATTAATTTGTTTACTGGTGCAAATTTAGTTAATTTAATTAATTCAAAATATCACATATTTTTTAATTAAAATCAATTTTTAAATTTTTTTTGGTGTAGAGTCTATGTGCATAATAGAAGTACGAAGGTTAACGATTCACCTAAGAATGATTGGAATTGGAGCAGAAACCGATGCTAATCCTGTGCAAAGAAAATACTTATAATCGTTTATATAGACTTTCAGCTGGAGCCCTCGTATTCAGTGATAATGATTTCGGTAATAGTGTGTTGATCAAACTGAAAATGTAAAAGATTCAGGTTTTGAAAACGAAACGATTTAAAATTAACAATATAACTTTCTAAATATTAATATGGCATTTTGGTATCAATGTGCACAACTGAGCTAAAATTAAGTGGGCGATCTTTTGCAGATAGAGGCGCATTTCTACGTTCAAATGTGGCGGGATAGAATGGGTAATGGAAGTATATACAATAGTTAATTAGTTGATAGTCTGTTACAGTGTTTAAAACGCTGCAGTTGAGATAGTAAAAGTATAAGATTGTGCTGTAACTTCGAATTCTTCATTTGTCATTGGACAAAAATAAACTGTTGCTTTTACTTCTGATTCGCTAAATGAAAACAGTCGTAATCCAGTCAAAAGCAAAAAACGAAAAGTTGTACACAACAAACAACATTGGCAGTCGACATGTTCGAAAGTGTTTGGTTTGACAGACTGAAACTTTTAATAAATCCCGAAGATGGGACGTTGTGTTTTCGAGCACTTTCGAACATGTCGACTGCTGATGTTCTTTGTTGTGTACAACTTTTCGTTTCTTGCTTTTGACTGGACTACGGCTGTTTTCATTTAGCGAATCAGAAGTAAAAGCAACAGTTTATTTTTGTCCAATGAAAAATCAAAAAGTGGAAGAAAAAGCAATTTACTTATTTTGACTGCAGTTTTTTAAACCCTGGTCTGTTACATTCAAGTTAAAGATCCCGCGAAGCGGAGCGGGTAATAAATTTATCTTATAATGAGTTGTTGTTTTTCCGTAACGCCAACCTAATGAAGTCATCAAAACTGCAAAAGACAAAATGGTATTCACTCTACATATAATAAATAAAAACGTACAAATATTAATAACGATAATAATACACGTAATGCGAGAATGCACGAAATGAATGAAGTTGTTAAAAGGTTGCATCCTTTGCAAATTCCAGACAGGAGTTTATTAAACAGTCACTCATGTAGACACTTGAATAATTTAAACAGCAGATGGATGCCAGTCTGTCTACACAAAAATTCCAGCACCAGCATATGACACAATCGTGTTCAGATACATTTCTTTTAACGTAAATATTGGCTAAAACTATGAAAATAAGTTATGACAGGGTATTCAAATAGTAAACATTGTTCAAAAGTACATATTCTATTCTTTAAGTAAGACATTTTTAGTTCATTTCATTCCTGTTTTGATAAGAGTAAAATACTTGAGAACAAATTTGTTCATTCTCGGAAGTCACAGGAATTGTAAAAAAATGCGGTGAAGGCTTGAAGGATGTTGATTTGTTAAAATGTTTTTTGTAGGGTGCCGTATGCAACCTGTAAAGCGAGTTAATTCAACTATTTATTTCCCCGATGTCCTTCATATTGTTCTGCTAAACAAAGTTATAATAACAGATTCTCCAGCGAGGGGATACTTTGTATCTTCCAAAAGCCAATGTATAAGTTTATGAAAGTTTATCTATCTACACACATACATACATTATGTTATACCTACTATGTTTTTCTTTAAATTTAATAAATATAAAACACTCTTGTTGCGGCATGTTCAATTTGAATACATACAACAGCAACAGCAACAGCAATTTACCGAGGCGCGTGAAACCATCAAAACTGGTAATTACATAACAAAAGGCAAAGTGTGTTGTTGGTGTTGTTGTTTTTTTTTTATTTTTAATATTTTTGATGCGTGTTTTATGAAATGACTTTTGTGGTAAGCCCGGATTGCTGGGAGTCATAGTGTAAGTAGCATAGAATATTGCTGTTGCTGTTGCTTTTGGTTTGTTTTTGTTTCGTTGTATTCCCTTTTGTCTATGTTGACTTACTGACTGCATACCGTGTGTTGCATGCTGTGCCAACGTCAGCAACATTCACCAATATTAATCGTATTCACAGATACTTATTTACATTTTGTTCGCTAACAACCGTTTTTACTGAATCACAAAATCTTAAATGAAATCAATGTTTTTTCTGTAGTTGGCAATCGATGTCATGTTTGATATTAAAAATTATATCCATTGGAGATGTAAGTACTGATTGAATGCCCCTACTATTTTGTATTAAAGCAAAAAAGTAACAACGACGTTTTGGCCCCAAAGGCATTGCTTTAAGTTTAAAGCGGTTGTTGTTTTTTATGCAACCATGTACTTTTTGTTGCTGTTGCTGTTCCACTGTTGCGGTTAACAATTGACGTTTTAGTCGTTAGCTTAACATGAAGAATTAAATGCATGTGAGGGGAAAACCCAAAAAAAATTAAAAAAGTCCTGTGATCTGTGGTTACTTCGTTGTCTGTCCAAAACAATTCACACAGCAATGCACACTTGCATACGAACTACATGTAAATTGATGTTTTGCTGATGCTAATAAAGACATTAGTTTTGCTCTTGCTATCTTTTTCCTTAGTTCCTTGGGGCTCTAACCTGTTTCTTAGCTGTTCTTTTCTTTGTAAATCTTCGTTTTTATGCTCAGAGGCATTATTTTGCGGTTTGATGATTGTTGAGGATTTAAGTGTGTTAAAAGCTCTTAACAAATTTGTTGAACAAATGCTGAACAATGCAACAAGTCAAACTGGATTCTATTCTATCACAAGAAAATTAGTTCCATGTCTAAAAAATTTTAAATTTAAGTAAATCATTTCCATACAGGAAACCCTGAAAAGAAAATGCAGTATAACTGCGATACGCCGCATCAAACCAATTTTACTTATGAACGCACATCCAAAAGAACTGGTAGGTGCACATGCGTAGTATCTATCTATTTTATAATAAGGTACGAACATTAGTATAAATAAAATTTTATAAAACACACAGGCAAGAGTTTTTCGTTAACGAGTGTACGAGTTTATCACACATATCGCTCATTTACTTCAATAGTAACATAACTCAAAAAATTAAATTTTGGAGTAAGTGATGCAGAATCCGGCTTTTCTTTATATTCATATATTTCATCATATATTCATCTTTATATCTTTTATACTTTCCCCGTGTGAAGAAAATGTGGCGTTGTTTTTATTAACCCTTTCGCTACAAGTTTTTACTGGGTTACTTAAATAATCCAATTTTTTGGATTTTCATTATAATTGGCCCTAACTATTGGCCCTAACAATCAATACTCACTTTTGAAAAAAATCACCCTAAATGTGTTTTTTGGACTGCATTCATATGGATACATATTTCGGTTATGGTAAAGAAATTTTGTTAAAAAAAACTAACATAAATAGTGGAATAATACGCGAAATGCTTTAAGATTTTGCAAAAATTCGTTCTATTCGAGCGGAAAGAAATCACACTGTAAAATTTCGTGAAGATTGGACCATTATTTACATTTAGACCCATATGAACCATATTCTCGGAAAACAGTTTATTAGGTATAAACCGTAATATATAATGCTATTAGAATAAAATTTAATACTTCCCAGTTTTATCGCACTAATAAATTTCGTGATGATCGGTCCATAATTTGCAATAGGCCCCATATAAAAATCCCTCAGCAGCATCAAACGTAAAATTATTTTATGTGTATATTATTCAACACCATAATTTGCGTGTGTATCCATATGGATACAGCTTTTTCCGGCTTAAAACAAAAAACTATTGACGCAAAAAGGTAAAATAAACCTTTTTCTTTATGTTGGATGTGTTTTTTTTAACATGGCTTAAAGCACAAGAGGTTCAAGTGACTTATGTTAAATAATGAGACAAAAGCCGTTATTTCGCTTGTGCTCCAAGCGAAGCAGGTATTTTAGTGTCAAGTGCTTGAATTGTTCACCATATCTAGCGTCCGGATGAGAATCTTACATTCACATCTTGTGCTCTGAACAACTTCTCCGAACTTCACCTATAATTCCATAAGTAAACTCAATTTTAGAAAAAGGCACTTAAACCCCTTGTGCTTTTAGCCCTTCATATGTTATTTGAAAGATAAAACAACCTTTTTTCAAAAAAATTACATAAAAAAAACTTTTTTTTAATGCTATATTTTTCTCAATTTTTTAAAAACCCAAGAGTTTTTCATTAAAAATGATTCATAAGATCTTAAAAACAATAACCTGCCGATATCTGAGCCAAGTCTTTGACCTGGAGATTGTCAGATGCCTCCAAAGTTGAGTGTATCCATATGTATACAATATAGCGAAAGGGTTAAGTAATTAGAACAAATTTAAAACTCTAAACACGTTAATCTCAAAATGGATTTTTTTGAGTTATATCACTATTGAAGTTAATAAGCGATATCTAGCGGGTGCTATAGTAGGATTGTTGGAAGTGACCTAGTCTCTCAGTGCAAGGGTTGCGGATTCGATTGCCGCCACAGACTCCGTTCTGTTTCACTACAACGGATTTAAGGTCTTAATTTGTTACTCTTAATCAATAACATAAACATAAAGTGTGTTTTTTTAGACGTATAGAACTTTCGATAGGGATAACTGTCATAGCTTTCATACTAATGAAGTGCGTATGACTTTTTTTTACTACTTTAGCTAAATTTACACCAGAACAACGTTTCCTAAACTTATAGAGCACTTCAATGATTATGCTCATTTCTGTCTTGATGAGTATGTGAACAAGCAGAATTGTAATGGTTCAAACAAGACGGTGCACTTTGTTGAACTAAACGTTTAGTGACCGAATTATCTCAAGAAATTGACCTTGGACCTTGCGCACGCATTACGCACTCATGCGCATGAGCCAAAAAGACACTCAAATAAAAACCAGCGCATGCGCAAGCGTAAGAGCAGTCTTTTATATTTGTATATTGCGCATTCTGTTGGCTCATGTTATGCGCAACGCATTCAGCTCATGTGTACCCTGCAGATAACGAGACTAGTCCATACATGCATGTAAAGAGTAGTCCATAAAGGAGTAGGAGTACTCCAAAACTACTCCAAATATATGGGTGAAAGGTCCATTTAACATTACGATGTCCTAGGAGGGGACCATATAACCCACCGAAGTAGTCCCTAAACAACTCCATGGAGTACAAAAGTGGGTTAGTTTTAAAAGTACTCCTTGTCATTACAGTATGGAGTACACTAAAGCGGTTGTTTAAGCATTTTTCATTTTTTCCTAATCGCCTTTTATGGCGTGCCCTGTAGTCTATTATTGCTATTATTAAATATATTTACTTGGTATTTTTAATTTGTTTACCTTTTTTCACAAACTTTCACTTTTAAATAAACAATTAATAATGGACACCATCAGGGCTACCAATGTGTAATTCTGTTAACCATAGAAAAGTATACATCATGCAGTTGTTGGCAGCACTGCATGTTAATTTCTTATAACATGGTCCATATTACAGTAGATTGGACCATGTTGTAAGTAGTCCATTTAAGCCACAATGGTCCACGTAGTCCAATATTATCTGTAGGGTATGCACACAGGCATACGATTAATATTGTTATTATCAGCGTTGCCAAATTAAATTTTTGATGTGACAAAATTTTTTAGTAATTTTCAGTATTACCATTTTGGCATTTTTGCAGCTAAATTTATCATTAAAAAAAGTTATTTAGCTGCAAAATTTTCATTTATATATTATAATACATTTTGACAAAAATAGTTGTAATCAAAATGATATTTCTTATGAAAATGAAATGTAAAAAAAAATATTTAGGGAATATAAGAAATTCACTCATCATGTTGATTGTAAAAATTATTAGGCATTTGATATTCCGATATAAAAGTACAAAGAAATTTCACTTTGTATTTAAATAGATAAAAGTATTATAGTGTAAATGTTTGAAAAAATTTTTTGCTTGAATTTTAAAATTTCAACTTTACTTAAACTTTAAGAAATAAAATAATATAAAAAAATTTGCACAGCATAGAAATAAAATCGCTTAAATTGTTCATGTATCAGAGGTTTGCGGACCCACTAAATTTATTTCTGTATATATGAATATCTGATGTCTTACCAAAATCCACTAATGTACTAATTGTTCCAAAAACTACCCACTTGTTTAAATATACATATTTTAAATTTTAATTCAAATTTCGTTAAAAAATAAGTCAATAAAATAAAAATGAATTTTTAAAAAAAAAATTTTGAAAATATTTTAGGATTATTTTTAGGATTTTTTGTTCATTGCTAATGCCAGATTTAGCTGTAAAAATTTTTAGAATCTGGTCGCACTGGTAATTTTCTTTAAATGAAGAATGGCAACAACAAAATTCCGTTACATTTTTTACACTGTTTTGAATGTCTTTTTTTAGAAGAATGGTAAGGAAAATGCCCAGACATAATCTGTTGCAACAACAAAATTATGTATTGAAAATTTTTACTGATCATAAAAAATTATTTGAAGGCTAAGTTTTTTTAGTAATTTTCTTCATATGAAGAATGGCAACAACAAAATTCATGTATATTTTTATTTTTGTAGAAAAAAGACAAAATAGTCTACCTGCTTTGAATGTTCTAGTAAAAAAAATCATAAAACTAAAAAATTGGGTTACATTTTTACACAGTTATTGCATGTGTATTTTTATAAGAATGGTTTGGAATTTGCATCAGCCTTTCGCCAATGCTCAGAGACAAGCTGATGCAACGACAAAATTATGTATTGCAAATTTTTTACTGATTATAAAAAACTATTTCAAGGTTAAGCGATTTTAGTAATTTCCTTCAATGGTAACAACCAAACTCATTTATATTTTTATTTTTGTATGTAAAAACTGCCATGTACATTTAGACATAAGACAAAATAGTCTACCTGCTTTGGATGTTTTAGTAAAAAGTTTACAAAAACATAAAACCAAAAAATTCCGTTAGGTTTTTACACATTGAGTGCATGTGTTTTTTTTTATTAGAATGATTAAATTACGACCAATTCACGAAAACGAACTAGCACAAAATTTGCCTAAAAATTGGAGCTTCTGGTTTTTTCATAACTACTATTAAAAATATTTATTATTCCAATTGGTATATAACGTTCATATTCTGTACACTATAAATAAAATCTTCATTAATAGAAGGAAAAGGTAACATACAATTATTTATTTTAATAAATTTATGTAGTAATGATCAACATTTCCAAATACCTTAATTTTTGGCTAAAAACTGTTTCATACGAATATTTTACACGATAAACTGCATTTCTGGCAACATTGTTTAAAATGAAAATAAAAACAAAGATGGCTTCTAATGAGTGTGCACGCGTGCGCTAGTATGTTATGCGCATGAGTTTTACCTATCAATGCTCATGCGCATGAGCATGCGCATTGATACATGGTGAAATAAACAGGTGGCAGCACTACTCCAGATGACGATTTTTTGCTCTTGCATTGTTTGTCTAGGTTTATGTCAAAGTTTTGTTTATGTTTACAAAAAGTCCACGTTTTGTGCTGTGATTTTTGTTTTTTATTTAAGTTTTTGATAATTTTGATAAGATATTGACCATAATTAAATAAAAATTGGCTAAAAATTTATTTATTTCATCACGTTCAGCGGCACGCTTTGATTTTTGTTAAATGTATTTTTTGACGTAAACGGTTATGTAATTTCCATTTTTGTTGTAATGTTGTATTTGTTGCCGTAACGATGCCACCTGCTTATTCCACCATGCATTGATATAAGAAAATATTGCGCATGCGTATGAGCACAAATTTAAGCGCATTTGTCAGTCATTTGACAGCTTTAGACAACTTTTTGTGGAGGTACGTCAAATCACAGTGCTTATGAACCCGCAGAGATTGACGTAACAAAACCGGGCGGGTATGATTAAAAAAGTGGTGCAAAACGCGCAGTCGCAGAGACCGTAAGCAGAAAATTATTTTTAAACATTTAATGCTGTGAGATAGATAGTTACGCCAAAATGTTGGACATTCCATTGAACTTGCTGTGTTTTATTTAAAAAAAAGTTCTATCCCTCTAAAAAAATAACCCCTTGCAAACAAATTTATTCATTTAAGGTTATGCCCTCTTAAGCCTGGTACTCTGTTCAACATTTCACGCGAAATACTGTCAAAACTCATATGAAAAGAACTTGTGCGTAATATCTATGAAATAATGTTGTTAGTGCTGTACTCTGTTCATTTTGTGAAAAAGTTCCGAAATGTTACTGCCAACATTTTTTCACAACTGCGAAACAATGTCAGCTGCACTTTTTTCACGTGGAATTTTAAACAAAAGCAAAAAAGTATGAACCGATTTTTAAATAAGAAATAAAAAATTAAAACAACACAATCGGTAACAGTTTTTTATCCATATTTACTAACTATTTTATTAAAAAAAATAATTTTTGGTAAAATACATGCGGGGTTTGTTTACATACGCAAAAACAATGTCGCATACTTTGCAGGAATAAAAACGTCAAATTGTACAAACTCGTAAGATAGGTAACATTGATACATGTCAGAATTTTCTTGTAAAATAATCAATGTTGCTCAACATTTTGTTTACGAATTTGAACAGAGTACAGCTTTATAAAAAAAAAATTAAGTTCACATTAGTTAGTTGCCTATGAGGGATAATTTTTAATTTCAGCCGTCCAGTATTAAATTCGCGTTATTGAGGTTTGTTTGACATATAAAGCAATAAATTAATAAAATTAAACCTGTCAAATTTATTGCTTTTGTAGATTTTTAAAAAAATAGAAAAAAGAATGGCATTTGAAGCAACATTGCAATTCAATTACATTTAAATGAACGAAAAAAATGTTTAAGAGAATGCAGACATAACTTTTCAAAGAAACGAATTCTTTTCGTTAAAAATTTAGAAAAGCCTTTAGAGGCGAGAAAATTTATTATTGGAAAATTTATTTTTCGATTTTGCAACTAAGCAGACGACTTAATGGTATTATTTGAATCTACTTTATGTTTTAAGGGTGCTGTGAGCCATTTCCATACTCTCCTCTATGGAGAGTCACGGCGGTAGTCAGCGGAGAAAGAAGCCATAGCACGTTTTGTTTGGTGCACATTGTGTTGAACATTACCAGCAACATTGTTCTTCGCTGGCATTGCAATATTTGGCCCAAACAATTTTGTGTATGTTTCTTCTTTTTAATTTTTGGCTGTGGAAAATATATGAGTAAAAGTTTTAATTACCCATAAAGATGCTGTTTGTTGGAAAACTATGTGCATTCAGATGCACATACACAGGAGCATACCAACTTTGTCGACTGCATAGTCGAACAAATTTGCGATAAAGAAAAAATCAAACAAAAACTAACTGGAATTACAAAATATTTTATATCAGTAGGTTCAGAAGAAACACACGTACATTTAAACGTTAAGCGCCATGTTAGTGTATGGGTGGTATCTGTGGAGTATTACGGGAAAATTGTAGCATTAAAAGGGGAATAGTGGGAGCAAAACAATTGCTGTTACAACAAAAAAAGAATGTAAATAATGGTGAAATAGTGGCAAAGAATCTTCGATTATTTCGTTACTTTTTGTTTGATTTCACTAAATATTTCTATTGTAATATATGAGAAGTAAAAAGAAAAAAACAGTATCAGGTTGTAAATGTGTACACATAAAGTACCAGCAATGTAATCAGATGACTAATATTAGCCCCCCATAGCAGAGATTTGATAAAATATATTCCTAAAAATACGAGTGATGTTTCAAAATTTACATACAAAAATTTTGTCGCTAAAAGTAAAACACATTGCTCGTATCAATTATCCCTAAGTTAAGAGAAAATCGCAATGATCAAATGGCCGAATTACCCAACAACAAAATTTGTTTACATAATGCTTTAAACACAAACGTCGTAAGAACGTAGAACGTAACGGCGTAAATTTCTACAACTCACAATTAAGTTTTCTTTTGAAAATAATATTAGAAAATTTCACATTTATTAAATTGCTTATTGTTGTTTGTTGTCTGCTTCTTTTATTGGGTTTTCTTATCTGGAGAACGGCAAGAGCCAAAGTTTCCAAATTAGTTACAAGAATCTAGGTTATCAATACACAATATCCGACAAAATATGGGCGGAGTTGGAGAAGTGGGCGTGGCAGAAAATAGATATATTTATATCTTAAAAACGGTATTTGAATAACTTTCTGTTCTTATTGCACCATGGTGAAGGGTGAAGGGCATAAGATTCGATATAGCCGAATATATTTCTGCCAATTTTCAAAATTTTATTTTTATTGTCTTTTCGGTTTTTCTAACGAACTTTTATTTTTGTACCTCTGTTAAGGCTCCGTACGCCGAGAGTAACAGTAACTCAACCTTACTGTAAAAAAGTAAGATCAATCAAAAGGCTCAGTAAGCCGGGAGTAACAGTAACGTTGCAGCTGCTTCATTTTGTTGTATATACGGCAATTCGAACGATTATAATTAGTAGCAAGATGTTACTTCTCAATCTGTAAGAAATATATTGGTCTAACCTTTTTTCGGTTAGGTTAAGTTACTGTAACTCCCTGCTCCCTAGCAAAATGAAGCAGCTGCAATGTTACTGTTACTCCCGGCTAACTTAGCCTTTACACTTATCAGTAACTTACGACAGTGTCGTTCGTATCATTTTTTTAGCAACTTACAACGTTCTTTCCTTAACTAACTGCTTGTAATTGCATTGTGAAGGCTCTTAGGTGAAACATTTTGGGTGATTTGGTCTTAAAGTAATGCAATTTAGTTATGTTAATGGTAACCTGCAAAAAACAGGGTTTGCAAATTATGTTGTTTACAACGTTATTTGCGGTTTTGCTTTAAATTAATGAATCTCCACTTATTTATATACAAGTAGGGCTGCCAGATGGCCTGGAATAGCCTGGATTGTCCAGTTTTATTGGGTCTCGTCAAGTTACCAGCTCAAATACAAAAAAAATGTATTAAATATATACTGAATATACATAATAAAGCAGTGTTTAAAACACTGCAGTCAAAGCTTTTGTCATTGGCCAAAAAAAACTCTTGCTTTTACTTCTGATTCATTAAATGTAAACAGTCGATGCCATTCCAACTCAAAACGTGAAATGTTGTACACAAATTTTCCTTTTTTGTTCGACAGTTTTGGATTCGACTGCAGTTTTTTAAACACTGTAATAAAGTGCAGAACCTATATAGATAAATTGATTTCGTTTGTATTTTCGTATAGGTAGAATATGCAAAAAATATGCTCTAAAAAATCATTGAATGCTCTTAAACGATTAAATATATTGTTTCTGCATTCTTCTGCATATTTACGGCTTCCCTGATGATTTACTTTATGGGATAACACAAACACGTTTGAACTGCTCAAAATATTTAATAAACGAAATTCTGTACTATACAATTAAATAAGTTTAGTTTCCAAACCGTAAGTATTATAATACGGGGAAGTCTCATTTACATATCACGTATGACCAAAAATGTTCAACTGTTACACCAAAAAAAAAAACTGTCCTGTATAAAAAATTTAAAATTTTAGCCGTTATGCAATACAAAGTTAAAAAAATCACATTTTAACATAAATATAATTTAATACGCTTTTAAAAAGCGCAAAAATTTAGTTTTATATCATAAAAATATGGATAATTAATGCATTATAGTATATGGTACCCGGGTACTAAACAATGTGGATAAAGTTGGGTATTAACACAAGGGTTAAATAGTCCAGTTATTTTTTCAAAAATCAAGGCGAATTTTTAACATTGCCCATCTATTCGAACTTTGGTTTCTGGCAACCCTATATACAATCTATATACATCAGAGAGTAAGGCGTATTCCTAATTACAATTTGATAAAAGTTGTTTGAAGCAAAACAAAATGTGCATGAGTATGCCTAATTTTCTATATTTTATATGAAGACAACTTTGCCAATTGGGAATTTCCTTTAAGCACAAAAAATAAGGAAAGCAACGAGTTCACCTTATAAATGTGCCTTGATTCTATAAATTAAATATTTTAATAAAATGTATTAAGATATTTTTACAACTCAATCAAAGAATACAAATTATTTTTGCTACGTCATAGTAATAGCGCCCCTCTACTACCCAGAGGATTAAAACGAACATATATAGTAATAGCATGGCACAAATATCATACGACCCTCGTAGCATTACATTATACCATATCTGACACCGAAAAAATTCGTATCTATCGCACGTTGTTTTAAATATATCCAGTGTTGCCAATTTAGCCATTTAGTGGCTAGATTTAGCCATTTTTCACCCTGTTTAGCCATTAAAAAATGAGTTTAGCCATTAGCCATTTTTTTAGCCATTTTTCAACTTGTTTAGCCATAAAATTATTTTTTGCCGTTTTTCTTTTAAAAGAATAATTTTTACTTTATTATAAAAATTTATAAAAGTAAAATAAACATTTTTAACAATTAAAACGCCTTTAAATTAAATCACAACTGTTACAATGTTGAAAATCGCTATAAACTATAATTATGAAAAATCTTTCAAAAAAAGGAAAACAATTCCAATATTAAATTTATAAAATGGATCAACACAAACGTCGGTGTATCTTTCTGGTAGCAAGAATTTCAATAAAGAGATACAGGCGGCAACAAAATTTTTTTTAGAAATTTCAGAATTGACTATAAAGTTGCTCTCATTTCCATGGTCTAATGCTTAAGTAGAGAGGGTATTTAGCCAAGTAAATATTGTTAAAAGTAATTTGAGAAATAGGTTACATTTAGCAACCGTTAATTCGATTTTATTAATTAGGTAAATATTTTTACCATAACAATAAAATATTTATAGCAACACCACAATAGTAGAGATGGTACTATGCGCATGTGTTGATGTTTGCAACACCTTAAAATATTGGTCCTAAGCCCACCTTTTCGTATACCGATTGACTCAGAATCACTTTCTGAGTCGAATTAACGATGTTTGTCCGGCTGGCTGGCTGGCTGTCCATGTAAACCTTGTGCAAAAAGTACAGGTCGCAATTTTGGAGATTATTTGATAAAATTTGGTACAAAGGTTCTAATTTGAATATGTTACCTTACTTATAGTTGGGGTTGACCGAATATACTTTCTTACTTGTATTTTATTGTAGATCTGAACTCAAAAGGTAGGGTAAATGTTGTCGTGATTATGATTTACGTTTAAATTATTAAATTCCTATGAGATGAACGAATTTATCGATGATTTAATTTTTTAAATATCTATCAAAATATTAATTTACGTTTATTCTTATTTATCAAGTTGAACTTAACTTACAATTTCATCGTAAACAACTTTAAATGAATTATTTCTGTTTTGTTATTGAATTTTAATGTGTTTTATTTAAAAAAGGTTTTAGCCATTTTTTAGCCCATTTTTAGCCATTTTTTAGCCATTTTTTTCTGTAAATTTAGCCATTTTTGGTCACCAAGTTTTGGCAACACTGAATATATCGTAAATCTGCACCACAAATACGTTGCGTATCATGTACGTAACGTACCAAAATGTTTTAGTATAAAATAAAATACGTTTTTTAAGCTTTACTACGATAAGATTTACTACAACTAAAATTTTCTTTCAGCTTATGTCCTTTCCTTTAGTTCAAATATTTTGCAGAATTTGAAGAATGTGACTTAAAATGACGTATGTGCATTGAATGAAAAACGAGTCTACGAACATAATCCTTTCTAAAACCAAAACTTAAAGCCACAAAGTTTTTGCTTTAATACTGTTTATGAAAGATTCAACGAAAACAACTTCTATACTTTAAAAACTTTTCACAGATTTAAATTAAAAGGTAGTAAAAATATTTTTGGGATCCCATTTGTATACTTTTAGTCTATAGTAAAAATAATTTTGTATTATTCATTTTATCGCAACAAATCACATGATTTTTGTCTCAGTGTAGGAATAAGTGCACATGCTAAAAGTTTGATTATGTTCTTTGGTCATTCCATTTGGTTTGTTTTAACAGGCTGTCGTTACATTTGTTGTCTACAAATTGTTGGTGTTTTTTCTTTTTTTGTTTTTTGTTTATTATCCAAAAACAAAAAAAAAATAAACACAAATTACAAATGAAATGATTCCATTGAAATAAGTTTGTGCTGAAGGTAATCCCATATTGTAAAATACATTACGTTTTAAATTTATTGAATCAGAAATAGTTTTTCAACAATAAGAGTAAAAATACAACTTTTTCATTTAAATAAATGTATCTGTGCTCGTTAGTACACACATGCACATAAACATACGTACAACAAATACAAAACATTATCGTATTACATATAGAGTCCAACTTATACTACGTCCTCATTGGTGTCCTGTAAAACTTTTTTCCATTTTTTCTTTTCGGATTAAACAAAACAAAATGACATGGATTACAAGTTAAAGAACATCTAATTGTATTTGTTAGTTTATCTCTTTACTTGAAACGGTAGCAAATGATAAACTAAAAATAAAACTTTTCCAATATAATTTGCAAAATTCTACAAATTATGTTGGAACTCATATGATTTTTCATACTTGATTGAGCAAATTCTAAGGATTCAAAAATATATCTGTAATTTTAAAAAACTTCTAAATTATTACAATTACTTGTAATTATCCAAGCACAATATACAAATTTTACCACTGCAAAAATTATTACAATAATAATATTCCATAAACAAGAATTAAACTCTTACCAAAATAATAAACAACAATAATCGTAAGTTAAATGTCAAAATAAAAAAAAATAAAAAAGGAAGCTATTCAATTTCAAAATTAACGTTGTTGATGTCCGCCCTTAAGTCATGTTGAGAATTCAATTGACCACAAAATCAAGATTATTATAACGTTACGAATACAGTAAGTAAAAGAAGTAAAAGCAAAACAATGACATAAAAGCCGTAAAAGAAAAAAATAACTTGAGTTAACTTTTGGCTCAAATAAGGCGGAAAACCATACTGAAAATACCCTCCGTTATAACGGATGTTACATACACAAACTCTCTTTTCTACTTACTTGTGAATAATACGCTCAATTCATCCCCAGCAGTTTTGAAAGTAAAAAAAAAATTCTCCTGGGCGATATTTTTGCTTTAGTCTGATAAACCCGTATAAAAGCTAATTGATTATATCTTTAATTACCTGGTAACGGTTAATGTAACTGAATATCAAACGAACTCATTTGTTCTCTCTTTTGTAGGTATTTCTCGTCGCCTAAATCTTGAGCTTCAAGCAACCAGAACTGTAGGGATGAAACCACTAACAAATTCCAATGTTCATATATACACAATTATCAAATAAAGACGAACATTATAAGAATCAGCAAAAACAACTGCATGAAGAAAACTAAACAAAAAAGCGATTAGATAAAAAAACACTAAGAAGATTCCTTTCTCGATGTTCGACTGACCAAGAAACCGGAAACAAAAGGTAGGATTAAAAATCCCTTTGAAATTGAAACGAAACATATCTATTGTCGATTGTAGACCCTACTGGATTTCCTCCCAAGGAACATGTAGGAAAATTGGGCGGAATAGGAAACGTATAAGTATCCTTAGCAACACACAACAACACACAAAATTCCCGTACTTAAGAAATTATCATGAAGTTTAAAATGTTATTGATAAATAAAAAGTATTGAGGTTTTCGTAAAACCACTACACAAGGGTATTGTGTTGTGATGTGTGTAAACTGAGCCAGTTCACTACACTGTTGAAATTACTCCCATACACACCAAAGTGAGTTGTAGATAACATGCACGAATGTGTATGTATTGCACCTCTTCCTGCAAGGAAAGAGTTTAATTTTTATCGTAAAAAAGTACATCCTGAAATGTACTAAAATAAATATAAATTTCCAACAAAATCGAACAGAGTTTTCGGTGTTCTGAACAAACAACACAACATCATTTTTTCCAAAGAATTTTTCGCAAATTTTCCTCTGGCAAAGCAACAAAATAAGAGATGAACGAAATTCAAAAAAAAAAAAAGAAAAACAAAGAACCCGTATACGAATTTTTGGTCTGCAGTACTCACTTGAATATTGAAAGTCTATAATAGAATAAACATTTTGTTTTACCCCCTACCCCGCCCCAGCAATGTGACTACTTTTATGCTTGTTTTATTTCATAAGTGCATGAAAATAAAAATTAAAATTTAGCCAGTCAAGGAAGGAATGAATGGTGTAGGTCTGCTACAACACAGGAATATTTTATTTGGACTCTGGATTGCAGTAGATGTAGAACAAGGCATTCTTGTACATTTTGCCTTCAGCTTAAATTCAACAATTGAGTTTCAACGGAATCGGTTATCGAGAAATTTAATTTATCAAAGTATTCTGTGAAAATTTGAGTGCATAAACAATCTTTTAACTATTTACTCGAAGCGTTTCGCAAATATGCAGTGTTTCAATCAGCAACAATGACGAAAATTCAATTGCCAACAGCAAATACTCTACAATGTGCACGTCGCAAACAGTAAAGCAATATTGGAAGTGACACCGAAAAGTATAATTAAATTATTGTAATTATTTATTTAATTTACAGATATTTTATTTGCCAGGTATCAGATAACAGAAAAAAATAAAAATAAGGACTTTAGCAAATCTCAATAATTAATAGAACAAATTTGAATAAGTTTAAATTATAATTCAAAATAAATATCAGAGATCCGTTTCCTGATTAACCAGTGCACAGCATAGAATGAAAATATTTGTAAATTTTCAAGTAGGCGTAGCACCTGCCATACAAAGACATGACACAAAAAATTTTTGCTAATCAATACACAACATTTGTCAAAAAGTTTTTTGGATAGGAGGGCGTGGCAAAGACAATAAAGTTTTCTGTTTATCGGGAGAACGGTAACCGTTACAGTTTCCTAATTTGGGACACAGTACATTATTATTAATCCAAAACATCTAGCAAAACGGAGCTTCAACTTAATTACTAGACGTGGCACCTCCCATACAAAGATATATTACAATTTATCTGGAGAATGGAAAAAATTCTTCAAATTTTGTAGAAACCCTCTAAAAAATATTTTAGGTTTCTGGAACCACGAAAACTTCATAAGCGCTGATATATGCGCTGGCTATTACACACTACTAAGAAGCAGCAGAGACGCGAATACCATTTAAGTGAATTTATAATTTAATGATTGAACAACTTCGCGTTATACCTTATAAGTAAGCAGGTTGTAAGTGAATAATTAAAAACATTATTTTAAAGTATAAATTCACGAACAATGTTCTAAGTGCTTCTGTTTGTCCATGGAAGCAGGTTGTATTGCAATGATTTGAAAATGTGTTTAGGATCATTCCCGAATTATTACCGAACATAGAAATTACATTTTTTTTATAACACAAACAGTCATCAAATTGTGTTTTAGCAGAGGGGACAAAATTAGTGCTTTCAAGTGGGAATTCGCCATAAAAAACTTAGGCGTGGCACCTTCCATGCAAAAATAATATAAATTACAGTAAATCTGCAGAACAGTTACAGTAAAGGTTTTTAAATTTGGAATCAATTGTTGGGTAATTAAAAACAAAACATTTTGACAGATGAGAGCCGAGGAGTATCAGCTCTCGTACAAAAACAATACAAATTTCTGCATATTTGGATTACGGTAACAATGAAAGATCTAAAATCTGGTACAAATAGCTTGGGTATCAATACGCAATAATTAGGTGCGTTTGAGTACTTTTACAGTAAAATGCAGTAAATGAGAAAATTGTAAAATTTGCTCTCACAAAAAGCTGTTGTCCAAAAAAGTACGCGAACGCAAATTTTGTAAAAATTCGTAAAATAAAGGCAACAGCTGATGGCAAATAATTGAAGTGTTGAAAAATGTTAACACTTTTGACTACTTAACTCGTTTTCTTATCGGTACTCGATTAAATACTTTTTATAACACAAACATTTTTGGAAAATACAAACATATTATTTTATGTAATCTTTAATATTTGCTTGTTTTTTATTTTATTTGATGTTACTAATTTGTGGAGGGTTAATTTATTCAAAAGAACATGAATAATTTTTTGCTATTGATTACTTAAGTACCCAAGTACTTAACACTTTTACACCTCTAAAAAATTAACATAACAAAAAAAATTACAAATGTTGGTATTTAGCCAAGTTAATGATTCACAAACAAGTTTAATTAATTAATATTTATTCACATTTTGTGCTCGTGCTAACTCCCACACATACACAATATAGATTTCTATATATCTCGAAAACGGTAACAGTGAATGTATCCGAATTTTGTATAAATAGCTTGGATATTTAAATTGTCATTTATATTAAATTTGGTCCAAATATATTTCATTGCAATCTAAATCATCTTACCCAAGTATTTTATATTTTACCACAGCTCCCATACAAATATCACTCCCGAAAATAAGTTTGAATGCCATACGTTCCATGTTAACGTTGGTAGAGACATATAAATTAGCGACAATGACTTTTACGACAGCAACTATATAATCGAAATATACTATGCCGCTTGTGCTGGTAGCTTTGCAATTGCCCATATGAATCCCCTCTCTAAAATTACTCAATGACGAAACAATCGAATTCTTATATGAACTATCATAATTTTCTTCTGGCAGGTTCATCAAAAATGTGAACTCTCAATATTATTATGTAGGGTATCTTATAGCCGGGCTTAACCGACTATACATTCTAACTGGTTTTCAGCTGTGTATGTTGTAGGAAATTCCACTTTAATATTTGAAATCTGAAAAATACACACGAATTTCCAAAAAAAAAATATTTCTTTCCTTCAAAAAACATAACAATACCGCATTTTGAACTCTTTAATAAAATGAATGTAAAATATTTTTGGTTTTGTTGGGCAACATTAAAACACATTTGCGCCGAAAATCTTACACTTTTTTTAGAAGAGTACACAAAGAAGGGCAAAATGCAGAATGAAGGAAATTGTTATGCCAGAAAAGTTTTCCTTTCTCAATGCTCAATTTTCTCATAAGTTTTTTTAACAATAATTATTATTGTGGTTTATTTTTTGGTTTTTTTAACAAGATAAAACAAATATTTCTTCTCAGTGTATTTTTAATTAAATCGTAAAAACGATTTTTAAGATTACGGAAAAATATGGTACATTAATGTTTGTACGTGTCTGTATGTATCTATGCAAAAAAAATCCATACTTTTTAACAAATTTGCCTTAAGCCACAAACTCATTTGTCTTCATATTAATTTATTTGCTTTGTCCTGCCCGCATTGGGAGTCCAGAGTGAGATGATTGGTAATAAATAGTCTTTAGACAATTAATAGAATTTCCAACTTTCAATATCAAGATGTTTCCCATCTTCAAATGCTACCAAATGGATGGTACACCCTCTTTCGAGTATAATCATCATTATTATAATAATTATTATTAGTTACAAACATGTTTCCGTAATCATAATAAATGAAAATTGATTGAATTCCATTAGGAAGTTCTTTCGTTATAGACAAGGAAGATTAGAAACAACAATTTAAATGTGAATCGGCATTAATTAAAGTTAATTTTGCTACAAATTTTACTCTTAATGATTTTTCTTATTTTAGTTATAAATTATTTTATTTTATTTATTTCTTTTCGATGTTCCGTACACAAGACTTAAGTCTCATATTGCAGTATGGAACTGAGCATATATGCAAATACAATAAATGAATAAATCAATAAATCAGAAATCAGAAATTAAAATAACAAAATTGTGTAAAATTAAATTAGATAAGTCTAAAATAAAAAAAATAAAATTTAATTTAAAATTTAATTACGCTTAATTTCAAGCCAAAAAAAAAAGAATAAAAAAGGAAAATTTAAACCAGAGAAGTTATCAAAAAGAATATATGTATGTATATTTAGAGTAAAAAATTACAAAAAATAAATTTCCTAAATTGACGTGCGTTACTTATTTTTTGTGATGTATAGGGGATTCTGTTCCATAGACTGAATCCATGAATAAAGAAATGGTATTGAGAAATCAGTGTTCGATGACCAAATGCTAGAAGTCTTTTACCTCTATCAAGTGTTGAAAAGTTTAAACGTGTGTAGAGATGCTCAGGCTGATGTGTGTATATAATTTTGTGCAGAAACAGTAAAATATGCACTTTTAAGTAATCATCAAAAGTGATTCCGTAGAGCAAGGTAACGTAGGGAGAAATATGGTCATGTCTCCTTAAACCATAGACGTACCGAACAATATTATTAAACGCCACATTAAGTTTCCTTTTACTTCCGCTGTCACAGCTGGCAAATAGTTCACAGCCATACAATAAGACCGGTATCAAGTATGATTTAGCAATAAGTACTTTTATTTTAATTGGAGTACAATACTGCGTTTGCCACAGATTCATTAACATTGAAAACGTTTGACCACATGCAAAATTAACGTGGTTAGACCAAGTGAGGGTGTTGTTAAAGTATATACCAAGATTTTTGGCAGGGTTTACAATTTTAATATACTGGTTATTCAAAATTAGAGTAGGATTGCCATCAAGTTTTAATGACCTCTTTTTAATAATCAAACACTTGGACTTGATAGGATTAATTGCTAGACCATTAGCGGTGGCCCACCCGTCAACACGATATAACTCCTGGTTTAAGGTCCTCACACATTCATCAACCACAGTGTTGCTGCAACTAATGTAGAGCTGAACATCATCTGCATACAATGTAACCCTACACAGAAAAAATTTTTTAGGCCAGTAAAAGAATTAATCAAAAATAAAATCAGTTTTAGTTAAATATTTAATAAGGTGAATTAAACTTTTTAATCAAGTGTATAAAATGTTTAATTGACAATATTTCAATTAAAAGTTTAATTCACTTGATTAAAAGTTTAATTCATCTGATTAAATATTTTATAAAAACTGATTTTATTTTTGATTAATTCTTTTACTGGCCTGAAAAATTTTTTCTGTGTACAATGCTCAAGCTTATCCTGAAGATCATTCACGAATAACCAAAAAAGTAACGGGCCTAAATTGAACCTTGCGGAACACCTCGACTTATCACAAACTGTGTCAATCGATTTGTATGATACGAAGTTTCCAGATAACGACTGCTATAGTTTAAAGTGCTTACGTCTATATTTTTTGCTGCCAAAGTGGCGCTTTCTACCTGCCACGCATGATTTTTGTATTGTGTGTCAATGAGAGCATTTTGGGAGTCAACAGTTATGCAGAAATAAGTGCAAAAGTTTTCCATCGCCAATTAGAAATAAAAAAAATTTCTAGATAGGGACACCCTAATGATATTATAAAACATTTACTTTCTTCAATTCTCTTTTGAAACTGCATTCATTTCCATACATTGAACTTTTGTGTTGCATCAATTAAGTGTTTTTTATACCTTCTCTCTTTTTTCGTTTTCTTCTTAATAACAAGCTAATAATTTTCAATTTATTCGTCTTTCCGTTTTCCCCTTCAAACTCAAATGATTCATAGTATGAATGACGACTAAAGATTCCATAAAACGAAATAAGATTAAAAATTAAATTGAATACCACCACAAATCTACATGTAAGACCATAAAGGATCTAACATATGTACTTGGTGACCATTTTCCTATTTGTTGCAATAACAAATTGTGTTTGCCACCTATTTTAATCAAATGTTCTTCTACTTCTCGAGCTTTAAAGTCACGTAGAAATCCCTCAAATATTTCTTCAAACTTACCAACACGCTTGACATATGAACATCATTATTTAGAAAAATGTTTTTAATTTTAAAAATTTAATAATATTCTTAGCCTTCGCTGTGTTCAACGTACAAACAAATATGCACATAAAAATTATAATATTAATCATGGTTTATGTACACATTTTTCCTTTTTTTAAATGAAAAACCAACTAAATGACACCCAGTTATTCAAACTCAAATAGAAAATCAAGTTAAAATGTGTTTGGCTGTATGTGGATGCATGTGTGTGTGTATGTGCATTTTAAAAGCCAACAAAGGTAAATAAGCCTATTTGTTAAAAGAATGCTGCGAAAGATTCAGCTCATTTCCTATGACATCAAAAGCAGACAAAAGAAAATGAATGTATTTGAAGAGGAAAACATACAAGAAGACAAATTACATTTTAGTAGAGTGTTAAGAAGAGGACTTCGCACCTATTCACACATACATTCACATTTACCTGAACACACCAACGTTCATGGACTTATTTTATTTATTCTTAGAACACAAAATGGTTTATTTATTGTTAAAGATTTTCTACAAAACAGCAAAAAAAAAAAAGAAACAAACAACAAGAAACAAGTGACGAACTGAAGAGTGTGATTTAACAACAGACTTTACAGAACTTGACTCGCTCGTTGGAATATGCTGGAGGGAACATGTTTTTAACCGTTGATACATTGTAAAATTAAATGCATTACATTGTACAAATCACCGGTAATCAATTCAAAAAAGAAGAAATAATAAAAAAGGAGAAACAACCATCCAATATACACACACAATCCCACTACACTTTGCCATTGAATGGAACCCATTCTCAGTCCAAATGTGCTGTAGTATATATCCTAAGGCCAAAAGACTAAGGTAAGGAAAAGAGAAAATAAGAACGTAATCTGTATATTAGATGGGTTCAATGTTATATAGATAATTAAAGTTATTGTATTTTCTTTTTTTAAAAAATGTTCTATTGTGGCAGGCTCTTATTCCAATTTCAAAATATATTGCTCCTTTATTGCAACATAGTCATATAATTTATTAAATCTGTATAAAAGGGTACATTTTGAAAACTTTAATCGCATTTTGCCAAGTTGGATTTTTTTGAGACATGACTATAACGGAGCGATATGCAAATATGTAAAAATTAAAAATTTTTGTGGTTTTGCACAAATTTTTCATGTCTTACCCTCCATTATATTTGAGGGAGAGATAATAACTTTTTCTCCAGCTGTGTCGCAAAATTTTTGCAACAAGTAACTTTTACTACAGTATTTTTCGTTAAGCTGCACATTCAAGTTTGCACGAAAATTCGTGCAGGTACGCAAAATGTTATGTTACGAACGGCAAAGTTCTTTGATCACTTGTTTAATTAAAATTAAAAATATTATTTATATAAAAAATGCACAATTTGAAATTTTTTACAATTTTTAGTAATCTATAATCATTTTGGTAATAGGCGCAAAATCATCAAATTTGATGCTTGATTTTTTTCTGTATTGGATAACTACAAGCAATTTGACACCAAGTTTGTTCTTTTCTTTTGAGTTTTTCCAAAGTGAGCGTGTTTCCAACAGGACGGACTGACAGATGGACATGGCTAAATCGACTTAGAATAACTTAAGGAGCCAGAATATATATACTTTATAGGGTCTTAGATGTATAATAAAAAACTTTCAAACGGAATGACAAACCTAGTATACCCTCATTCACCACTAGTGGTGTCAGAGGGTTTAACAAGCTTTTAGCAGAACACATATGTTTTCAATGCTTATATGTATGTGCACACACAATCACAGCTGTCAGATCAAATGAATTTTCAATTCATTAAAAATAAACATTGTTGACCAAAAATCCAAAATATGCACTTAAGCAAAATGCACGTACACGATTTTGTTTCTAACCAAATGTAGCCGTCGTACATAATGCTTTGCAGATAGGTACAAAATGCAGTTAAGTAAAATGCAGCTAAAGGAAAAATACTGTATTAAAAATTAGTGTTGTAACCGCCTATTGACATCTACACAAAATCTAATGCTGCAAATCGCAATATTAATATAAATTTTACGTTCAATTTTTGATGCGCTACATACGCAGAAAAAATAAAATTTGATTTTAGTTAAAAATTTGAGATATTAATTAAAAAATTAATTCAATTTGCCATAATTAAATATTTTTTGATATAAACAACATTTTCTGCAGTAAAGTTGTTGATATAAGTAAACGTTTATTTCACTTGATTACATTTTCAATTAAAACTTATTTTATTTTTGATTAATGGTTTAATTGGAAAAAAATTGGCTGGAATTTTTCTGTGTATGCATCCGCGCTGAGTGTAAAATCAAGATGTTACATATTTAATTTCATGGAAATATAGAAAAATGTACCACTTTGTATAGGCGTGTGTAACATGTTAAAAATATTACAAATTTAAAAGGCATAATTTGTAGAAAGAAAATACCATAATTGTTTGCTTATTAAATATAAGCATGGAATCGAGGATGTTTTAAAACTAAATCTTAATCGAATATCATTCTTAAACAAAACAGTTTGAACGTAAGTTCAACTACACCACATTGTACTGTCGCCTAAGCCAACATTTTCATGTTTCAAGCATCACTTAATATGAACATCTCTAATAAAATGTGTTTTAGGAAAATAAAAGAAGAAGATATTTTATGAAATAAACGAGTGAACGTGCGTGCCTTTGCTTACGCCTTCATAATATTTACCTTTTTTTCAGTTACAGAAACAGAGTAAAAGAAACAATTTTCGCTTGTAATGGAAAAATGATTGAATTTGTCAATGAATAGCTAACAAAACACAACAAGCATCCAAACATCCATTCATTGAGGCAGTAGAACTGCCTGCACACCTTATCCAGCATACCTCTCTCCCACCCAGATAGTCAGAGATTCTGCCAAGCATTTGTTTTTCCATTATTTTTTTTCACTAACCGAATTTTAGAATTGTAAAGCAGCCACAGATATTACGAACATTTGTTATTTGTGGATTTTTCTGTTTTTTTTTAGTTCGTTGTAAAATCTTGCCTTACATTTTAATGCCTTTAAGTATGCTATAGATTTTTGTTCAGTGTTTGTATACAGGAAATCCAATGAGATTGTATTGTTTGAAGGTGTAAATTGTGTGACTGTTTTGTGAGGAGGTTAAGGAGGAGGATAACAATAAAGGCTCATTGATTTTTCTTAACACTGATGTTGTCGTTAAATTCAAACAGTTTGAGTGGCAGTGTAGTAGTGAAATAAGTAATTTATTTTTAAAATTAGGCAATTTTCTTGCACGAATTACAAAATTGATAGCTTAAATAGCTTTTGTAAACAACATTGAATATATGTTTGTATGTGTGTACCAGAGAAAGTGATTTAATGTATGTTTGTGTTTCTGTTTGGGAGCTACTTATGATTTCCTTTTCGTTATGAAGAAAATACCAAAAATTAAATAAAATATGAAATTAATATTAGACACTTTTTCTAAATAGAACATCTCCCCCATCAACTTCATAAACAGGCTGTTTATTTAACAAAACGACTTTTCAATTTACTTTTCAATGTTTAATAAAAAAAATACACAAAAAATTTTACAGTGGTATCAGTTGACAATTTTTTTGTTAATCGAATCTAGAAATTTTAAAAGTTAAATGTGTCTACATTGCGCTGCAAAATGTATGGAAATTCCCCCAAATTCATTTAAAGACTAAGCTGCACCTTTTTCCCCCAAACGTGCAGTGTTGCTTCAAATCTCGGAACAATATAGATAACAACCTGAAATATTTGCAGGTATTCATTATTCGATCGTTATGATAGTTGTTGAAGGAATATTTTGGCCGAAAGTCATCTTAAGCAGTGAACTATCGGGAAGAGCAGGAGAAACACTAATAAGCATTTGAATCATCAAAAGTAAATAGAACTGGATCAGCCATGTTCACAGACGCAAAAGAAGAAGGCAATAGGAAAAAAGGCAGATCCGCTAACATATCGAGGAGACAAATCGGAACTTAACCAAACTTAGCAGGATCTGAAATGCCATAAGTGAAGTCCAGAGTTTGACGTCTGATTAAAAATTCACCAGGATTAAAATGAAACATTGTCAAGCAATGAATAACTAACGATTTGCGATATGATGATATCGGACATCGCTCGCGGCTCTATACGTATACAAAAAACAAAATTCTAAAATGCTTGGCAAAATGGTTACATGTTGCTTAAAAACCTTTAAATTCAAGTCTTGCAGAACAATATTCTTTCCGTACGACAGTGGCGTAATAAATTTGCTTGCCACGTTTCTCATATGAATGTGCATTAAACAGATTTTGGCTTATTTAATTCTTGCACCCTCTGTAAAGACTTTTATTTGTATTTATGTATATACAAACACATTTATACCTAAGTATGTATGAATGTATATACCAACATTTTTGTGTTTGTATGTAGTTTTATACGCTTATAAAATATGTTCCATGTATTGTATTTGCAGATAAATCTGCATGTATATACATGTGTGTAGTTAGAATCTTTGAGTAATATTTTAATATAAAGAAAAAATCATCATGAAGCAGCACAATTCCATTTGCACTTGAAGTCAAAAAATGATTTGTTGACAAAGACTTTTTTATTATTATTTTTAATAAATTCTCACGAGAAGTGACGGCAATGATGTCATTCTTTTCTGCTTCATGTACTATTCTGCTAAATCGCTAAGAGGTATTTTCCCCCTCCCACGAGCTCGACGGAAAAATGAAAAGTTTGCGTGAAAAATACTAAGCAAAATAAATTGAATAATTTTCTAAAATTTAAATAACTTTTTGCATTATTTATCAACTGAATTTTATTCTAATCGTGTAATTTATAACCCACCATCAACAAAACGTGTTGCACTTCAAAGATAAAATATCAAAAAAGAAAAACGTAGCAGCTGTTGCATTAAAAAAAATTGTAAAAAAAAAACACAAAACGATCACACAAACAAGAGTTATTAATATTTCTCATTAATATAAATTTGTTGTTGACTTTAAAAGGAGTGCTTAAGAACTACAGTTTTCTTTTCTCGACTAAAATTGAATTTCTTTGCAAATCCTAGAAACCTACAAAACAAAACTCTAAAAAAAACTATCTTGTATCTTAAAAAAATAATTAAAATCTAAACAATACATAATACTAAATTAAAAAAAAAACAAGTAAGAGTGATATATTCGGCTATGCCGAAACTTAAATATGTATATGTTATTGTTTTTATTGTGAGAACCATATAACATGTTGAAATAGACATTTTGCAAGGTTTTGGGAAACATGGTTAGAAAGGTCGTTCTCGTTTTTCTTCTGAACATAATAATATGTTTGACACAATAATAATTTAAAAACATTATATCTGAACATATATTTTTACTTAAGACGACACAATCATAACCACAAACATTAATGATAGTTTGCGATTGTGATTGCATCAACCTTGTTTTTTCTTTGCGTGTATATATAAGATTGTCATTCCGTTTGTTATTTCTACATTATTGATCTTAGACCCTATAAAGTGTAAATATTCTGAGTCCTTACGAGGAGCGAAGTTGATTTATCGATGTCCGTCCTTCCGTTGAAATGGGGTTTCTGAAGACCCCAGATATGACGGGGACTTTATATATTTATGTCACATATGGTCCGGAATTGTTTACTATTGAAATTTAGCCTCATCGGTCCACAAATGCCAGAGATATGAGCAAAAAACCACGTTTGCCTCTAATTTTACCCAAAAATCCCTTGTTGTTGTTGTTTAATTTTTATGAATATCTGGAAGACGGTGACATTCGTCAAAATGTGGGTGGGATTGGAAAAGTGGGCGTGGCACAAAGTTTAATTATTTATATATAAAGAACGGCATTTATATAACATTCTGTTATTTTCGCACCATGGTGAAGGGTATATCACTCTAACTTGTTTTTTTTTAATTTAGTATTATGTATTGTTTAGATTTTAATTATTTTTTTAAGATTATTATGTATTATGTATGTACATATACAGTAAAGCATAATGGCCGTTTTCTCATGACGCGATTATCTTGTTTCCCAACGAAAAACTGCACATTAAAGAAATTTGGTTTTCTCAGCGTTTATACATGTATGTATGTATTTCTATAATGATGTATAAATAACTTACCTGTTTCAATAAACGTATAAGTTTTGCAAGGCAGCATGGCCCTTTTCTCCCTGAAAAAAGTTTTGAAAAAGTGCTCGCAGACGTGAAGAAAATTTTATTTTCTTTATATATGCATATTGTTTGTTTGTTTTGACAATATATGTTTGCTCAATTAGAAAAGGTGTTTTAAAGTCTGCTTTCACACGTTTCATCTTTGATGCTCAACTCTTATGTTTATAGGTGAGAGAAGAAAGAAGCAAGGGGGTTAGTACGGAGATGCCTGTACTCGGTCAGTACGCTTTGTGTTTTTATTCGTTGGTATATGCACAACGTTGGCTGCATGTAATTTTTTTCTTTTCTTTTTCTCTTTGATTCGCTGTTAATAAAATTGTTCTTGTTTTGAACCGAAAAAAGTTGAAAACGATTGCTGCGTGTGATTACATTGGCATCTTTAAAAGGGAATTGAAAAGAAGTTGAGCATCAAAAGATGAAACGTGTAAATTTAGACAAAGCAAACAAAAATTATGGTACTAAACATATCTTTTGTGTGCAACCTACATTATAATTTGAATTTCATAGTTGAAAATATATATATTATAGTAGCAAAGATGTCACATAATTTAATATGTTTAGCTAGATCAGAGTAACTTTTTAGGTGTAAAACACCATCTAATATTATTATAGTGAATTTAAAAATGTTAAGGACAAAAAATATTTTTTCAAGTTAAATTAGGACTATAATAAACTTATTAGGGTAAACATATTAGGCAAATATGAATAAAAATGTTCGTTGTGATCACTTATTAATCATGTTTTTTCTCTGCGTGTACCCTTTTTGGCTGTGCCAAATCTTAAACATTTTTGTCCTAACGTAATGCAGCGTCCTAGACCAAACAGAATTCAAAAAACATTAATTACGTTGAGTACATTTCTCCTTTTAAGCGGCAAATCATATGTATATTTTAGTTTTGTGTGAAAAAAGTCTTCACATCAAAAAAAAACCCAAATAGGGTTTTTGCTTGTATCTCAATCTTGTTTAGACCGATCTGGCTGGATTTCAATAGCAAACTTTAAAGGAGTATATGTAATAAAAAATACATAAATACCTAGTCCCCATCATTTCTGGGATATTCGGAAAACCCATTTCAACAGTCAGACGGACATCGGTTAATCCAATTCACTACTCATTAGGAACCATCAAATATATACAGACGGAATGACAAACGTATATGTACCCTTTCAACCTGTAATGAAGGGTAAAACAATTCAAATAAAATTATACATTTTATTGTTTATTACCAGGCCTGTCACAAATTCCGATCGAAATGGTTGTAATTCCGTAATTGCAATTCCGATCGAATTTGTTTATTCTTCTTTAAATTAAAATTTTAAGAAGCAAATACCGAATTAATTCTTAAATTACCAAGTAATAGTAGCTTTGACATTCACCCCGTTGTAGTAAATCAGACCAAAGTGTCTGGTGGGAATTAAACCTGCAGCTCTCACATTAAGAGGCTAGCTCACAACGCAAAGCCTACCCGGGCACCCCAGAGTTATACCTAATTTTAACTTTAACTTGAAAAAATTAACTTAAAATTTTACTTTAAATTTATGTCTATGCAAAAGGATATTTTTGCTCTTGTAGATCTGAGACAAACATTAATTTTGGCCAGAAGTATCAGAATTTGCAACACTTGTGGCTTTTTCTTTTGCGAAAAATATTCTGCATTAATTCAGCCTTTTGTATTTCTTTATGTTCTTTTCAGAAAAAAATGTGTCTTTTCTCATGATGTTCCCCTAAAAAAAAATACTACATGTTAAACACTAATTTAGTTAAAGAGGCATAAGTGCGGCACTAGATTAACAGCTGATTTTGTTATTATTTCTGAAAAAGTATTTTGTATTTCTTTGCAACACTACTTAAAAATCAGAATATCATTATAAAACGTTGCCAAATCACATGTGACACTTATTATTAATTTTTTTTAGGAAGGAAAACGCCATTAGTCATGGTGTAGTGTGTCCATGAAATATTAAAAAAAGCGGTCAGTTATTTTTGTAGAACACTTAAATAAATATTCTTACAAGCTGAACAAAAGTGTTTAAATAGTTTTTATTTTTTGCTGAAAATATGTTTGCCAATGTTGTTGTATGAGTTTTTCACATTTATATATTTTATTTCTATTAAAAGGTACAAAAGTACTTAACAGAATGAGAAATAAAGTTTAGTTGCAAAAAAGTATTTTGTTATTTTTTTTTTTTTTTTGTCGAAATTTATTTACGTTAACAAAACAAAAAGACAACGACTTAACATGGCTCTACAATTAATGAAATGTGATTGAATGCTGCTTCCCTCAACAAAAAATATAACAATATGTATATAAAATTGACATTTAATGGATTCAGGCCCTTTGTATAACTTAAATTTATATTTGCAAGTTCAAGTGTCCGTGAATTTTTTATTTGAAATTAAAATTTTTCTTTTCCCTTTAACTTCAACTAAAAGTGGCAAACTAACCCAAAATTTGGAAGTAGGGCATTTGAAATAAACTGCAATTAGGTATGATACAAATGGGAATGCTGTACGTAAAATGAAGAAGGGATGCCGTAAAAATAATTTACACGAAAAATGTAATAAAATTTAATTACCCCCAATGTTAATGCAAAAGTGTAATTGCTTTACAAAACTACATTCGGAGAAAAAATGTTGGTTAAAAATGGCTTTGAAAATCTCATTTAGTAGAGGATTCGAAAAAAGTAAAGCTATTAAATCAGATCTCCTACAATCATTTTATGGTTGCTTCTAACACATTTTTGTTGCGACAATTCACATGTTGTAAGAGAAACATGTTATAGTTTTACAAGCAAAAAGTTTTTATGGAAACGGTACAAATATTTATTTTATTAATCAGAACATGATTGCGGTAACAGTAATTATCCATAATATGTTTGAAATTAAAACATAATCTTGTTAAGGCTGACTATTTGAAAACAAGCATAATTTTTCTTTCCGTGTACATGCAACTGCGAAAATTGGAAACTATGTTTGTATTTATATGCAATCTAATGCCAAAAGCACTGCTGTGGCATCATCAACATTCACATTTACCAAAAGAATACTGTAATGATCGTTATACCAGCATCCTTTTTTCTTTCCTTATAAAACAAATTGCAATTGAAAATTCTTCACTCGTTCATACTTAATGGTTAAGGTTATTTGAACGGTTTAAATTATATATTTTATATATATCAAATACCTCCATAAATTTGGTATTAAATAAAGTAAAAGAAGAACTGCTTTTTTGTCTTTAATAGATAACGTATTTAATTAAAAACAAAATCAATAATTATATTAATTTAAATATTCTGTTTGCTTG
Organism: Pollenia griseotomentosa; assembly: GCA_963931875.1. NCBI lineage: Eukaryota > Metazoa > Arthropoda > Insecta > Diptera > Polleniidae > Pollenia > Pollenia griseotomentosa. Next base: position 258,456,600 of record OZ007560.1, on the reverse strand, counting down.
GAACAATCGCTCTTGATCAAAGTAAAAATTTCAATTTCTATTTACAGCCTGCCACGCGACGTTGACCGCTATCGTTCGTTTGCATTTTGAACGACAAACAGCTGAATTGTTAGTACGACAAGCCGATAGACAATACAAGATAGCGATAACGTAATAGTTTTCATTTGTGTTCGAAAATAAACACTAAATATCGCTCCTTAGAGTCCGGTACGGTAGATTTATGGAAAATATTTACAAACGCTAGAAAATCATTAAAAAAAATTACGTTTCCCTGTTAGTCATCTTTCGAACACAAAAGTAATACTGTTTTTATCAAACTCAACAAACGATGAGAACATTTAATTCCGCTCGGTTCTTTTATTTAATCCAAAAACTTCATTGTGTTCGGTTCGGCTCACTAATGTTCGTCCCTTTTGGCTGGTAAAAAACAACCAAACACTTTTTACAAAAGCAAAATACACATACGAAAAAAAGCCAGCAAAATATTTTACACAAACAAAACATATACACAATACACACACAAGCTGTTCGTGGTGTGGTCGTTGCTAAAATGTTGTGTTTGATATTTCTTTATCAATGTAAAAAAGAAACATTATAGAATATTAAAATATTGTTGCGAAAGTAAAATTATCTAAGCATTATTTATAGTTATAGTAATAAGTTATCTTTTAAGTTATAGTAGTTACTTAAAATTGTCATGTATAATTTTGAACACAACTGTTATTTTAAAATAATTATTACATGAATTTCCCAGTCATTTCTAGAAATGGTTTTAGAACATAATAAGTAGTTAATACAGGAAGGTTCAGGAAATTTCAAGAAATAGTTATGAAATATAAAAAGGGGTGACTCATGAATAATTAGTTTAGTTTGTTTTGAGAAACGGTTCTGTTCGTAACTAATAATTGTGAACAAAATAATTAATAAAGTTTGTTAAGTTAAATAAGTGTGTGTTTTTATTCGGTTTTGCAATTAAAAGAACTCAAACGCGTTTATTAAAGGAAAAACGTAACAATATAATGTTTGTCTACAGTATCACTACAATTGTTCTGTTTTTTAACGAAGAACAGAACAGTACATAATGTTCGGCTCTTTCCTTAAAATAGTGTGAGCTGAACGCTAAATAATGTACTGTTTATTTTCGAACACTGGTTTTCCTATAAATTTCCGCCCCGCTATAAAATATTATGCGACCACAAATGTCAAAATCAGTTACTTCTGTTGTGGTTGTAATTAAGCTGTTTAATTTACCTTTGTCACAATTTTAAACGGCTAAAGTATATCGAATCTCGTTTAAGAAATATAACAGAAACTCTTTGTATTTTGTTGTTAGATTTAACAGAAGACCTACGATTTTATGCATTTGCTCTTTCAGAATTCCGATATTTTAATAAAAAAATTATGTGTAAATTTTTGGAAATTGCATTTGGTGCGGAAGGTTTCTCTGCCAAAATTACCAGCATATACGATTTTTGTCACAAATATTGTATTGGCTATCACGTGGTGATAGGTACATTTTTTGTAAAAGTCATCGCCCTAATGGACATACAACCAGTAAGCCAGCCACCCGGATGGATAGACGGACGGACATCTTAAGATCGACTCAAAAAGTGATTCTTAGTCGATCGGTTTTCCAAACCCATTTATAGACCCATCTAGGAGCAAACACCTAATACTCTCTCCACTTTTGTAGTGTGGGTATACAATTACACGTCAAATGAATTTGCATTGGATATTTAAAAGGCCTAAACAGCAACCTAAGAAAGCTCTTTTGTACGCATTCGCTTAAACACAATTAAACATGTGCGTACATGAGAGTCCAGTGTGACCAACAACGCTCATTTGCTACACCCACATTACCTTGAATCGATTCCAAGTGGTCATTTTTTGCGTAGGTATGTACTTTTATTTTCAACTCATATCTACAATGTTTAAATATTATATGTATGCGAAAGAAAGAGCTAAGTTGGCATTACTGCAAGAAGCATGTATCGGCGTGAGCATGTAAATACTCGTATTGGTATGAGTTCATGTTAACAGTATTTACAACAAATGTTGCTTCGCCTTTAGGTCAATTAATTGGACATTGATTTCTGTGCATGTGTTAGAATAAATGAATGGTTAAATTTCCTGCACAAAAAAACTATTTTGAAAACATGTTCAAGAACATGCTTAAGCATGAAATAACATCAGAATATTGGCAAACAGCTTTTACACATACTGTGTTCATACTAAAGGACTGTCTACTTGATGTCCTGCCTCACTTGAGTTTCAAACACAAGCATTTTAATGGAAACTTAAAGTTTCTTTTCAGAAGTAAACTGTTCATGTTGTTGACCTCTGGTTAATTTTTGATGGGGGTGCTAAATTTATTTGAGGGGCGCTACTATAATCAGATTTTCCTTTCATGTAACTTTGTTCGCTTTAATTCATCGATATTAAAATGTTTAATATTGTAGTTATTTTAAATCTTTGCGCTTCCGCAATAAAAATATTTGGCTGTCTTCATAATAATAAAAAATCAAAATAATTCAATTGTTTTGTGAAATAAAACAATCGGGAAGTGTTGAATTAACAATGAGTTCTGTGTTATTTAAACCACAACCACAAAAAAAGTGTTTTTTTTTATATTGATTTCTTTTGAGACACTTGTGGTTTAGGCCCCCTTAATTGAAGAACAACAATTGAAAATATTTTTACATGAAAAGATATTTTCCCATGATGCAAAAAGGTATTACTTACTTAAAAAGAAAGGCGTTAAAGGACATAAATAAATAAATACGAATTTAAATTGAAAAGGAAATAATTAAACAACGAAAAAAGGATAATACGATTTGTTTATGATAACTATTGTCATGGAAATACCTTTTTCTTTGTTTTTTTCTCGTTTTATTAAAATGTTGTGCGTTTTTTTTTTTGTTTTTTTTTTGTTTACAGTACTGAAATTTATTTTTATTTTATTTATTAAGGATATTACAAGCACAGGCTTTCTATGTTTAAAAGGATAAATCTTTGCCAGAAATAAAAGTAAACAACAACAGAAAAGCTTACATACTTACACATACACATATAAATATATGTATATACAACATCCTGCTGACCGCCTTAATCACTTGTTTGCTTTACCTTAGGATGAGTAAAATTCAAAAAAAAATTAAATCAAAATGGAAGGATACAAAGCAAAAAGCAAAAAGAAAAAGGGAAAACCCGAAAATGAAAATCATTTCTAAGTGGCTTTGAAGTGAGAAAAATATAAATAAATAAAAATCTGGTTCTTTTTATGCAGCCAAACTACACCAAAAAAAAGAAGCTGGAAAACCCCAACTATCGAATACTCTACATGTTTCTATTATTTGATTTCTAGCTTAAATTTAGAATTTCTAGTCTTTGTTTCTCCCTTGCTATTTTTTTTTTTTTTTTTGTTTTTGCTAATCTGCACCAAAGCAAAAAAAGTCAGTGTGAGAGTAAGAAGGCAATTGGCGCTTATTAAGTACATAATTTCAACTCCTTCTGTAAAACAAAATAATTACCTGCAGACAATCGAACTTAATACTCCTTCAGCTTCTTGTACAGCTTTTTAAAAAGGATTCCTATTGTTGTTCATGTTTTTTGGTGTTTCAATGTTTAATTCAATTTTTCTCTCAAAAAAAAAACAACACAAAAGAAAAAAACAGAAAAACAGTGCAGAAAATACTGAATAAACATAAAACAAATTCAAGTGTAAAGTATCTGGAAAACAACATGAAAACAAAGTGTAAATTTGATTTGGATTTGATTAAAACTTCAAAAGAATTTGAAATAAATTAGAAACACAAGAAGATAAAAAAAAGAAAACATTTTTAAGAACTTATTTTAACAATTATAACTTGTATAAAAATATTGTGGAAATAATTATTTTCTTCTAGCTGATCTTAAAAGATCTGCGGGTCCATAACCTCCTGTTCAGGCAATAAAATGTTGCTAAAAGCTAAAACATCATTAATATCGGCCAAAGGAAGTTTCTTAATATCCTTGTACTGACGGCTGATATTTTCTCTATTAGCTGTTCTCCACTTTCAAAATCAAACATACAATGTTTAAAAATATTATAGTTTCAAACATAAAATTGTTAGTATTAACCAGTACATGTTCGGAGACAACCAAAATATCGTTTTGGCATTTGGTTTGAATTTCTTTGCCGGCGACAATAATATGTTTAAAATAACTATAATATGTTTAAGTGTACGGTTGTAATTTTATTTAATTAAAACATTATATTGTTAAATTCAACCATATTTGAAGTTTCAAGGGAGAAAAACACTTTATTGTCAAATAGAAACAAAATATTATTAATCGTGAAAAAAGTAATGTTTAAAACTACAATAGATTGTTTGATGCCATTGTGATGACCATAATATGTTTTTTAACCAAACTTCGACTATTTTTTTTTTTTTTTTTCTCTGCGTGTAGAAGAAAAGTTTTCAATTATATTCAAATGAATTTTTATCAAATATTTTCTAATTTTTTTACTTACAATCTGTTAAATTATTGGATGTGACTGAAGCTCTCCAGAAGCAAATAAATTATTCTGCGACATCTTAAATTAAAAGTTAAGCAAGGACAAGAATTTTTTTTTTATTTTACTTTCACAAATTTTTTGAAGTTTTATAAACAACTTATGTTTCCTTACGACTTTGACGGGACGAATGACCATCATTAAAATAATTAAAAATATTTAGAAATCATTATTTGAGCTTTTGATTATAAAGAGTGATCTGAGAAGACTCATTTAAGGTATTTTTACAAAAAATTATCTCCCAAATGCTTGCTCGGTACAGACAGATGAGTGTCAATTACATATCGCTCCCTTATTGCAAAGTAGCCATACATAAAAAAAATCAACAATGCAAAAATTTATCTCTATACTTTAAAAAAAATAAGTACTATAACTCAAACTCAACTGAAGTTATAGAAAAATATGTTTTATTAAATCAGTTCATAAAATCACATTTTGCCAAGATTTATTTCTTTTGCAATTTGACGATAAGTTACAATAAAAAATCGATATGAAAGTATTTGTTACAATCAACCTTCACAAGTTTAAAAACAAGTAAAACCGAATACTTTATTTAAATTTACATCTTTGTAATGTTGGAGCAAAATATGAAAAAGAAAAATCTACAGAAATAAATGGTTTTATTATAAAAGCATATTTAATCAGTTAACTTTCATTAATTTTCGTTACATGTTCAAGATGAAAAAGAATTTAAAAAGATTTCTCTTGAAGACATGGAAGGGGAGGTTCAAATAAATGAAACAAGTAGATGGGCCAAAAAAGGACACTCAACAATATTGACCCCTCATCGTAGCCATTGAGCAAAAAGCCATCAGTTGCACAGTCAAAAGGTTGAAAAGGAATTTGTCTTAATTTAGAGATTTTATTACTTTGTCACTTTGTCACACACACAATTAAACTTAATTGCAAGTTTAAAACAATGTTTTTTTTTACTTTTTGTTGCAAAAGAAACAAAAAATTTTATATAAGCCAAAACAAAAGCAACAAATAAAAAATAGATGAACTGAATTGCTTAAGGATATTTTAGACAAGAAAAGACTCAAGATAGTTGATGATAAAAACCAAACTCAATGTTTAGTTTCAATTCCAATTGCAGTCAAGGAAGATAAAGTTAACCTTTGGAAAAATGTCAATAGTTTACAATTCCACTGCAAAACTCTTTATTGAACCATTTTCTAATAATTGAAGAAAAAAATGTGTATGATTAAAAAATCTAAATTTGTCGCGCAAGAACACACCTTGACTATGAACATGGATGAATGTATTATTATAAAAATATTTAGTCATAAAAAAAAACAAATTTGCTACAAGATATTATGACCTAATGTATGGCATATTTGCTTTAAGTGTTCGTTAATGCCAGAAAAACTAATAAACAAATTAGTTTAACCTAAATATTGGTCTAACCCCACATTTTACCGCACAATTTACTATAATGACCGCTACAAATTATAACCACGAATTAAGAAGGACATGTTTATTAAACGCTAAAATATCGGCATAAACTACCCGACTGCCCAACTCATATTAACAAAACTTTTTTCTTTTTTTTTTTTGATAAATGTCGTGTTGTTGTCACTAAAATGCTGTGCCAACAAATACAGCAGTAAAACTCATACACAAGCACACAAATTAAAGGACAATTATGTATGATGTCGCTGTTTTCACCACTCTTTCTACCTTCCGAAATGACTAAATAACACGATATTTTCACACTAGCCAACCTAGTAAATGCCCCAACAAAATGGACAATTTATTAAGTCATGTTTAGCAGCATTAGACTCATGTACAAAAACACATACACATACATACACTCATTCACAAAAGTATTCGTACTACATTAAGCTTTTGTACTTGTATATTTAGAATGTCACAGTTTTCACGTGCCACTGTTCCTGTATTAAATGCAGCGTTTTTAATGGTGTAAAAGCCCAGGGAAAAAGTTAACGGAAATTAAATTTGGCGTTTTTATATTTTGCGTGTTTACTCATATGACGCCATATTGTTAATAACTAAACATAAAAATAGCAACAACAGCAACATGAATTTTGAACCTGACCAATTGACACGATGGCACACTATTAGTTATAAATTTTCCGGTCATTTAGTATAAATTGAAAACATTTCGTGTGTAAGTGTGTATGTGTGTGTGTGTGTGTGTAAACGTTTAGTAGTCGTACCATCAGCAACTTAAATGAACAGTCGAACGGAACAACCAGCCAGACAAACAGGCTTAACAACCAAAAAAACAAGCGATTAATTTATACACACTTACATTTTTATATCCTTGTAAACATTCGAAAACATTTCAGCTCCCCAAAAAAAAAAAAAATTAAGGTGGATTTTTCACTTCTGGTTTTGAAAGTATTTTTCTCTTGACTCAAAATATAAACGTGTTTATGAAAAATTAGCACCATATTTAATTACAAGATTGTTGTTAAGATACGCAAAAGAACATTTTTTTTTTTTTTTTTTTTTGCTTTATCAAGTCATTTTTTAAATATATTTTCATCTTTCCTTTTAGGAGTATTTTTTTATGCTTTTAAGAGGGGTTGCTCAAAAGGAAATTAACCTTTTGTTCGAATTTAAATTGAATTTTTCTTAATTTTATTTTTTGAATATTTAAACATTTTTCATTTGATACGTTGGAGCGGAAATGGGTCAAAAAATTAAGGCACTTTTCATTTGAACAGCCAGCCAAGCCAGTTCGTGTTAGTTGAGAATGTTGGCATCAGCACTTGTCTCTTCTAATAAATTCTCACATTTCAATTGTCCCAGCCAATTTCTAAATTGAAAAAATGATAAAAACCGAAATATTTATAAGTAAATTTTGTTTATTTTACTTTTAACGTCTAAGTACTAACTCTAATTCTCGATTAAAGTGCAAAAAAGATTTGTTTTCATTTTGCTTGTCCCACCCCAAAGCAAAAAGCTAAACAAACGAGCAAAAAGCTTGAAAGTCTTCCACTGATGTGATAAAAATGACCAATGTGTTCTTTACCAATAAATCTTAATTTGAATCTGTGTGCTGGCCAAATAAATCTTTTGTTCGTAATTGTTTTGTTTTTCTACCTCTAAGAGTTTTTTTTTCAGATAAAGCCATTCATATTTTAGTAAAAACAATATACAATTTGGTTGTTTTTAGGTCGTTTTTCTTTTATCCAAATAAAAAATCTGCCAAATGTTTGACTGCCTTAACCAGAATTCAATTTGAAGAGCCCAAAAAACAACTATGTACAGCCATTAAAGAAAACACTCACACACACATACACACTCAAAAACAAACAAACAAACAAACTCCAACTGAAGCTAAAACTTTCTAACAAGATATCCTTGGAACAGTGATTTGCCAGGACTGTGACAAAAACAGCAAATACCAACAGAAGTGATTTATAACTGGAAAGATTTGTATTAATGTATTTGAAGAATCTAAATGTCAGTGATTCTATGGATGGGCAAATGTGTGGCTGTATGTGTGTGCAATCAATATGGATTTTTAGCCGGCAGTCAAATCTCAAAGCGAGACGCATGACTGCAGGAGAAAATAAAAGGAAACGTTAATAAAAAAAATAAAAGGTGCAACAACTTTTGTTAAAGCAAAACTTAGTCAGTATGAAAAAAAAAGATTTAAAAAAAATGTAAATTTGAAGATTTTCGGAAAACTTTTTCTTTAATTTTTAAATTTAAACAAAATCTATACAAAATTACATGGAAACTGCTGTATTTTTGGGCAATTAAATTCGATGAAACTAAATAAAAAGCTTGAAAAGGGTATTTTATGTAATGAAACTCTTCTTCAACTCGTGTCTTTTTATTTTTCCGTAAAATTAATCGCTTTTGTTAGTTAAATTAATATAAATAGATTGAAAGTAGCCAGCAGAGAAAGTTTATAATTTCCTAAAAAAAATATTAAATGAATCGCATTTGATCTTAAATGTAAAATATGCAAATGAATCATGGTTAGTTATTCTTCAGATACATATACACATATACAGTGTAACCTCGATTAACGCAACCAACACAATTTTGGAGCGCTGCTCTATAACTATTTTTTGATGAAAGAGCTTATGGCAAGCCGAGTAAAAGGTATATTTATAAGTAAATATAAAACGCATGTTCGAGTGTATGTAAATTTTAACTGGCAAATTTTATCAGGTAATTCATGGTTTCAACGAAAAAAGTGTGTGTTCAGTAAATTTCTTTTAGTCAAGATTTTCTCAAATAAAAATAATTTTGTTATATCTTTATTGTAAATCAACTTTATTTTACCTTTAAGTTTAGCTTATAGTTCAAAACGAGTAGCGCTTACAACTTTGCAGGTTAGAAGTTAAAGTTAAAAAGGGCAGAAATAAAATTTAATTCCAGTATGTACCTAAATCCGAATTGAATTTTTTAATATTTGAGTGAAAATCAAGGCGAATTGACTAGAAGGTGGGGTCAAGTCAACATAAGTAAAAGAAACAATTTTAAATAAATAAAGAAGCCGTTAATAATTACAACCAACTATACCTATAATAACATTGAGTGCAGAGACTAATAAGTACTTTTTTGCATTGTAGTCTGTTGATAAATAAGTATAAGGTATGTCAGTATATCTCAATTATAACTCAAGAACATATTAAGCATGTATGCAAATACGTATGTACGTGTATGATACAGCATCAAAAGTAGAAAACAAAAAAAGCCAAAGTATTATTTTGTCAATGCAAACGCATTTCGTATGTACACTCCAAATCAATTCGAATAGGTACATAGTAGGTAATTGAAATTTTAAAAGAAATATAATGCATATACATAAAATTTTGTTTTTAAATATTTTGTTGGAAAAACAAGAAGTTTTACAACAGGGTGAAATTTTCGATCGCATTTTTAACATAAAAAATTTGTTTGATCTGAACGATTATGAAGCTTTTTGAAGACCGACATAATGGGCCAAAGAGCGGCTATCCTCCTCCATACATTGAAGACAAACGTTAAAGCGTCCGATAGCAATCTGACATAAAAGTTTTTAAGGTATTGGACCTTAAACAATATTTTACTGCATGTTTAAATATTTAGATAAAAGCACAAAAGGCCTGGTGTCTCTGTATACTCTGACATAGCCCCCCTCCTGAGACTAGCTCTTTTGCCGACATCTATCTCAGTTGACTACCTTCAGTATTTGTTGCAATACATAAATACGCCATGTGCACGTACACAGAAAAAAATAAAAATAGATTTCAAAAAAAATTCGTTATAATATTTAAAAAGTTAATTAACTTTGCACCAGTAAACAAATTAATATTATTCATTAAATATTCTTAGATATTAACAACATTTTCCGCTGTAATGTAATTTTTATAAGTAAAAGTTTATCTCACTTGATTGCATTTTTAATTAATGCTGATTTAATTTTATGATTAATGGTTCAATTGAAAAAGAATTGGCGAGAATTTTTTCTGTGTAATTATTTATTTTTTAATTGATTCATAAAAGAAAAGAAACTAAATTAAAAAACAAACCGAAAGGCAACAAAATTAACAAAACTTTTTTTGTAAAGTGGCTTTAACTTGGCGCCGGGGGGGATTGGTCAAAATTTCCCGTCACTTTTCGAATTGATTGTGGTTTTAAAAATGCACTTCTCTTTTCTACGCTCTTCTCAGTAGCTGGAGATATTGAATCTCTCTGAATGTTATAAATTTCAAACCAGTCGCATGGCGATTGTACTTCGAGTAACACGTGCTTAAAGTTAAAAAAGGTCAATATGACCCATCCCCGCAGTCAACGTCGTATATTTGTCAGGAACATATCGTACCTCTTTGCGCCGATTGCATTAATGATGATTCTTCCAAATGACTTTTTCTTATTTGTTATAATCATTTATTAGTCAAAAAGGCATAAAAAAGGCAATTTATTTTAAAGACTAATAAAAAATAAGTGTTTATTACATTTAAGCTAGAAGAAGCCTCTCTTGTTAACTTTTTTAATATGAAATGTTTTTTGTTTAAAAATATAAATAAATATGTTATTTTTTAACAAAGTCATGTTTTATTTCCTTAATAAGGTTAGATTCAATTTAAATTGTATATATTTTTTCATAAAAATAGCAAAACAAAACTCGAGTTAAATATGTGGGTCATTTTGACCCAACCCCTATGTGCGTGTAGCTAAAATCCACCCCCCAGCACCGGGTTAATTGAGGTTTTGTTTTTAGTAAAGCTGCGTTGACAAAGTCACCAATGTTAAGAACTTGGGTGTTGAGATTCTCGAGGAATTGCGTTTATTGGGAGTTGCGTTAATCGACGTTACACTGCATAGATATCTGTGTATGTGTGTAAGTATATTTTATAATATAGATATTGTGGAACGTTATAGATACTCTGTGCACAGATATTTCCTTTTTCGCTGAAATTTAGTATGTACGATGTGTGTGTGTGTACTTGGGGTTTGCAAGTTAAATAATTTGCCCCTTTATTAATAAGCATTAAAAAGTTTATGCTCCGTTTTTTCTGATAATTTTACCCATTTCAAAGGGTAATTAAACCATCGACGGGGAGATTGCATAATTTTAAACGTGTTTTTTTTTTATTTTTCCAACCAGAAGATACAAAAACTTTTTTAATCAAATTTAATTGAGATAATTTTTTTCTCCCAGCTTTCTCTGTCCTGAGTTTTTTTTAGTTTAGAATATAATTTAAACTCGTATTGTGAAAAAAATATAATAAATACGTATTTGATAAGAGGGTGTCCCTGTCAATATTGATGGTTTTATTTTGCATTTGAAATTTGTTAAAACTTTTTTTTATAATTGTTTAAAATTCTGCTTCACTTTATATTCGGATATGTATAGTTAAGTATGTATAAAGTAATATACATACAGTATAATAGAACACAAGAAATTACGTGCAAGTTAATTATACGAAATTTTATCAAACTTAACATATTCATTTTGTATGCACTTGCAATTCCGTGCAAGCATATCGAACATTTTATCAGTCATTTGAATTATCTTAATATAAAAAAAAACATTATGTATATCCAACTTAATCAACAAGAGGGTATTAATTCAAAATTTTAATATTTTCAGTAGAAGCAAAACGATTTTGAATTTAATATTAAAGGCAAATGGAAAAGAATTTTTAAGCCAACCGTTTCATTACCAAAAAGTAGAAAAATAGCATGATATTTTTACAAATACGAATATAACCCATCGATTTTTTTCCAAAAAGTGAAAACATAAAAATTTTAAGTTAATATCATATTTTTGATCAAGTGCGTTATTTAAGAAGGCAGCTTCAATTTTTATTTTTTACCATTAAATTAAAATATTTTAAGCTTTTTCAAATGTGCTTTTTTAAATCAAATAGATAACTCGGTATTACGAACATTTTCGTTAAAAAAAACTCGTTTTCTGGAAAACGTTTTACCTTCCTTATTCTTGTTTTATTTAAGTTTTTCCTTTGTGAATTTAAATATTTTTGCATTTGAATATGAAATGCAACGTAAAATCTAATAATAACTAATAATAATAATTTCTGTATTTAAGGTTTCATTCAAACACTTGACATAACTCTTTTGTATAAATTGTGGCGTGGCAAAAAATTTGTTTCCTGTTTTAGGAACGTATCTTTCATTTCAGGGGTGATTGCCACAACTTGTTTTTTGTATCGAGGCCGAAACGATTTAATGTATATTTAAAAAATTAAAAAATACAACAACAAAGTCAAAATTATAAAAAAAAATCACAAAAATTTTTAAAAAAAAATAGCGGAAAATCTGATTTTTTCAAATTTAAGATATTTCAGAGAAGGGACAAGACTTAACAAAGGTTGAGCATTTATTTTAAAGGTAATTGGAAGGACTTTCAAACGGCATAGGTTTTAAGATTGATTCGCACAGCTATGACGTCTCGAATATGGCGAAAAACAGGGAAAATCTAATGTAATGGAGAAATTCCGAAAGCAGATTCGGATTCGGCGTAACTTAAACCTCAAACCCAGGGTTTCGACTTTCTTCGAAACTTGCAGGCCTGTTTAATCTACATATCGTTAGCTTAAACGCAAATGGACGTAACTACAGAAACATTTGAAAACGTGCTTTTACTTGAATATCATTCGTTTAATCGAACAATGTTTTCATGCAAAATGTTAAGCTCCAACGATCGATAAATAAGTTACCATACTGTACGTAAAACGTTGCTAATAAAACTTTATTAATGATTTTATAACGCTTTTTTCCTCCACTGCAAAATACATAAAAGTGTAGTAACGTTATTTTGCATTTAAAATGACGATATATAGATATTTTATTTTTTTATTTTTGTTTTTTGACTACTTGGCGCTTCATACAAGCTTCAAATATTTACCACGCTTGTACAAACACAATTTAGTTTTCTGTATACCGGGACAAAGGTAAGAGTAAATGCTCAAAAATTTGGTACAAATAGTTTGGTTGTGAACACAAAACATCTGACAAAAAGTTGGATGGGTTAAAGGTTTCTTTGTATCTGGAAAACGGTATGAGGAAGAGTATCCAAGTTGTGTATAAATAGCATCGTTGTAAATACACGAGATCTTTTTTAAAAAACAATTACTGATTGTAGCGAAGCGCAAAGGGTTAAACTTGTATTTTAAAACGAAAAAAAACTACACAATTTAACTTTTAATATAATTAAATTATCATATCATCAAAATAAATAACAACATCCATGCAAAAGTGCTGTGAATTTAGTTGCATTTTTTGTTATATTCAATGAAACCAAAACTGTTTTCGTATTAACAACCAAAATAACTTTTTGTAATTTTTTTTTTTTTTTCTTTTCATCAACAATGTACGAGTGTGTGAACATGATTTTTTTTCAATTCATTGTTTGCGTTCGCACTAGCAATGTTTAATTGTGATAAATTACTTTATAATGCCTTCATTTACACCATCGAAATCTGTTGCACTTAACGCAAATGACAAAAGAGCCGGATGACTGGCAGACAAAATGGCGAAGAGACTAAAAGCCAAACTAAAGCTTTGACTGACATTCGGTAGTGATTGTCATTATGATTGTTTTCGAATAATAATGGAACTTAATTAATTTCATTTCAACCAGTGAAAAACAAATTGAGAAAATACTTGCACTTTCAAAAACGAAATTAAATGTAACGTTGATTTAGTCCTTTTTTAAAATGTAATTTAAGTGCGTATTTGGTCCGTAAAAAAACGCAATAATAAAAGTAAATACTGTTGAAAAGCCGCAAATGTACACAAACAATTGTAAGCTTAACACAAGCATATTTATACATGTGTGCGCTTATTACACATACGTTCCCATTAAATAACTTAAATAGCTTTAAACTCAGCGGACAATTATAGATAATAAAATATTCGCTACTCTAAAACTACGGTCACACTTATTAAATATTTGATCAAATAAGCGTAACCCCTTCTTTTATTAATAGTTAGTGAGATTTAAAATGGTCTTAATATTACAAAATAAGCTAATTATACTACTAGACATAGCAAAACACACTTTTTTGTAAGATGTGATATTTTAATCAAAATAAATATTGATATTAAGCGAAATGATTTTTTAGTTTGGTTGTTGGTCCCGTTTTTTTCGTCAAATATTTGATAGCTTTAGTCTTTCCATTTGATTTTGATACAAATTTTCAAATCAGTTGTGTTTTTGTCTTTGCAATACTCTCAAGATGGTATGTTTTTATTGCGATTATTTTTCAAAAACTTTAGTCAAGCTCATCTAAAGTCCGTTCTAAAATAACCTTAACCCTCTAATGCCTAAGAGTGCCTCAAGGCATGCTTTACAAAATGTCTACTGACGTCTGATATATAAATAATTTATATTAATTTTCATTTTTTTACAATTGCTTAAAGATCTAGAAAAATATTTGTAGAAGCTTCGAAAGTTCTAAAAAGCTCTAAAAGCATGGTAAACAATCTCGAACACAATGCTTTTGTTCAAAATGCAAACTTCAGTTATGCTGCTCAAATATTAAAATTGTTTTTTTTTTTTTTGATTATCATAAACAAAACCAAATATTTTCAATTTGTTTCATTACTTTTTATTTTCAATACAAACTAACAAACAGAATTCACAAAAATTAAATGTGATTTTATCACTAGATACCCAAGGGTGCCTCAAGGTACTCCTGGATGTTTTCTCACCTGGAACGTAAACAACTCATTTTACGGGCTTGAAAATATATTTTTTGAACACAGGAGCCTAAAAATACTTTAAAAAAATTATTTCCATAATTTATCCCCATTTATTCTGAAACTTGGCATTAGAGGGTTAAAAGTTCGTAGATGAAATCGAAAATCTTCGTTTTCTTTGTTTATAGTATTTATCAATTAGGTGCATATTAATATTTGAACGCCTTTTGGTGCCATTAAACGAGAAATGCACCTTTAAAAACTCGCTTGTATGCGCAAACAGTGCTTATAGAAAAACTAGCTTAAGTTTATCACCATCATGAATAAAAAATTATTTGACTTGCATCGAAAGTGCATTGAAACTAGCAATGTTACGATAGCGATATATCGGCAATACTTCAGTTTTGCCAATAAATGGGTATCGGCAATATTTTACTGTCGTTTTTTCTTAAGTTTTTTTTGAACAAAGAATTTAATTTTTAGCATAACAACTAAAAGAAATAGCACATCAAGTCAAAATAATGAAATCGAGTCTTTAAATTCTTAGCTTTGCATCACACTGGGATATTTCGGCTAAAACCCGGTAACTTTATCATTTATTTTCGTAAAGCAATAAAACCTTTGTGGGTGAAGTAGCTGAAGGCCTCTTAACGTTTCCATTTTTTTTTTTTTTTTTTTGAGCTTTGCTTGATGCTTTCAATAATAACTGTAACTGTTTCATAAATTTGTATTAATGGGGATCACTAATTAAAAAACTTGTAACTGTCGAAAACACTTGGTCTAACTTGGCTGTGAAACTCATGGTACTTACTTGTGAGACTTTATGGTACTACTCAGAGGTTAATCCCTTCAACTTCTAAAAAATTGTATTAATTATTGAAAAATAATTAAGAGTGTTATGCCGCATCTTATACATATACCCCTCACCATGGTGCGGTAGGAATTATAACTAATAAATCTATTTTGTGCCACGCACACCTCTCATACCGAGCTATGTGTACCAAATTTGAATAAAAAAACATAAACAAGGAATTTTTGGGTAAAATTAGAGGCAGTTTTGGTTTTTTATTCAGATCTCAGCTATTTGTGGATCGATCTGGCTGTATTTGAACAGAAAACATTTTGGAACTATATGGAGTTAAATATGTAATATAAAATTTTAAATAAAACGAGCAAAACAGGGTAAAAATTCGAACTTTTGGTACTTTTTATAAACATGTTTTTTTCAAAAAATTTTGCGTTCCTAAATTAAAACTTTTTGTTTGTAAGAATTTCTGTAACTACGGCGGCATGTCGCCTTTAAAGTACATTTTGAAAGTAGGACTTTCAGGGGGTAAAAGTGCTTACAATAGAGAATTGTTGGTACTTTTTAATTAGGCCCATTTAGACTGCAAAATTTTAAAAGGGACATAAATAGATGTAAAAAATATTAACTTGAAGGAGCGAAATAGTGGAAAATGGGTAATTTTGGTACTTTTTTAAAAAAGTTTTTCCATATAACTTTGAGCAAACTTGAAACCGATGTTCTTTAATAAAGGGAGCAAACAAATACAGTACTATTAAGGGCTTTCTTGCTTTAATATTTTTACAAAAGGTTAAAAATAAGGAATTTAATTATATTTATCAAGTTCTTGATGGTTTGAACACGGGCAATGTCATGTTTTAACAGCTTGTTAATTTATAAAATTACAACCAGCTAGAGAAAAGGAATTCGGATTATAGAATTACTTTCATTCCAGCCAAGGCAAAAGTGTGTAAACTATTGAAGATATAAAGAAATAAATTCAAATTTGATTGAAAAAGTCATCTTTAAATTAATTGATCAAGTTTGTATGGAAATTCATTTCTAAAGCAAAAGAAATTGTTCAACTCTCCTAAAGCTTTACCATACTTTTAATGATGTATATTTAAATATTATTTTTGGTAAAATGCAAAAGACTTAACCTCTTTACACATCATCTTATCATTTTCTCGTTGACATCTGCATCTGGGAATGCATGCGTTTTTACACATTTTGCACACGAAGAATCATTTCTTTTTTGCATACTCTTGCAACCTACACAATAGAAAATGTAACAATTTCGAACAATGTGAAAATTTCGAACCAAAGCTAAATAACTAGAGCAAAAAGAAAAACTATTTTCTTGTTTTTGTAAAGCATTAATATATTTACCAAAAAATAGCAAATCTATATAAAATTGCCTTCACATAAACAATGATGAAATAAAGAATAAAACATTTGGCAATAACAACTATCGCACACACTCTTCTCTAAAAGCACGTAAAAGGAGAATATTCATTTTAAATGGTCTGGTTCTGAACTGAATTATTGCACAAAAGTTTATTATTATAATTTGAAAAGTTTGCAATGCAACTGCCTGCCTGCCTGCGTGGCTGCGTGGCTGCTGTTGTACAGTTTTTGTAAAGATTTAAGCAAATATTTTTATCACCTTCTGTTTCATTTGAGACTGTTGCAAAGTATTATTTGCATTATGATAAGATGTCTTGGTTACCAAAATGACAACATGAAGAAGAAAGTTTCTTGTGTGTCTGATAAAGAAATTTTAAAACCGAATAAAATAAAGTAGAAAAAAGTATGTGGTGTTAGAGAAAAACAAAACCTTGGGGAAAACATTTGTTTGTGTTTGTAGGAAATGCACATTTCAAGTTCTTGATGTGTTTATGTGTTGCTTGTTGTCTTGTAATCAGAGAAAAATAAAACTATAGAACAGAAGAAAGAGCCTTCAACCTTTATCTCATGTCAGTATTTTGTTTAGTTCTTTGAAAAAATTTATTTTATTTTTCCTTTTTTTTTTGGAAAATGATTGAAAAATTTTCCCAGTGAAATCCAAGTACATTAGGAATACTTGCAGATAAACTTATAGCCTTGCAATAAAAAAATTGTGTACAACTGCTGAAGTTTAGAGTAAATTTTACTTGGTTACTCTGGCAGGCACACACATACATACATATTTGTGCAAATGTGTAAACAAATGGCAACATCATAAAAACTCACACAAAAATTTTTGTTTTGTATCTTTTGTTTGCTGAATGTTTATGTCATGTTTTCCTTGTACCGGATCTCAAAATACTCATGCATGCATTAACACACTCAGTCACCTTTCCTTGTAACCCGACATGTAAGAACTTTTCTTGAGTATGTGTTCGTTTGTGCATTGTTATGTTGCAATCAAACTTGTCATTTGTGCATTTTTCCACAGACTTATTTCTTTTACTTTGAAAGCACAAAACAAGAAAACTCCACAATCATTTTAAAGTGTCAGTTTCGATTTTTTTTTTTTTTGTTCTTTTGTATGAGTGTATTTGTGTAGAAAAGTGGAAAAACATCATTGGTTTTCATTTCAATTCATGTTTCTTGTAAGTGAAAAATCAACGTTCTTTTTTCAAACACCTCAGTTTTTGTTTTCCTATGAATGATTTTTCCATTCCAAATTGTCAGTAGTTTGAAATCACTTGAGAGTTTATATTTTTCGATAAACAATGTAGTAAAAACCGTAAAAATTGTTTTTCTTTTAAGTTGGTTTGTAAAAAAACATCCAATTGTTCACAGTTCACTTTAAAATTTTACTAAACGCATAGCACCGAATTCATAAGCCATTATTAAATTTAACAAGCGCTTATTGAGGAAAATTGTTTTCTAAAAATGTTTATGAATACAGGCATTATTTATTTGATAGTGGCTTATTTCACATTTTACATAAAAATAATAAACTACAAGGAGAGAAAATACTCCGAACTATAAGCAATCAAAAGATGGATCTCTTTTAATTGTCAATAAAGATACGGGAAATTAAATCTTTGGCGAATTTGTATTGTTTTTCATAGTGATCATACCCCCTAATGTATGCTATAAAAAGTTTAACAAATTTAATCTTTTCGTATTTAAAAAAGGGTGTTTTTTGTAGAGTGTCACAACGTTGAGTTGGCATCACTGCTTTATTTGAGCATCCATTTAACATCCATTTTATTATGAATCGACTTACACCAGAGCAACCAGAGCAAATTGTTGAAATTTTTAATCAAAATTATTCGTTGAATGAACTAAAGCACAAATTGATATTGATTTTGAATTTCCATTCAAAATTTGAATAAATTTAAGGAGGAAAACCCACAAGTTTTTGTCGAAACACTATTACATACACAGAAAATTACTGTTTGGCTTTATGGGCTGGCGAGTCATTGGCCCATATTGGTGTTCCAGATTGCGCCTTCTGCGCGGCAGCCGTGGCGGCCACATGGCAGAAATCACATTTAAACATTAATTTCATTAAAGTTCCTTTCCAATAAAGCCAGTTTCATTGATATTAAAAAAATATATTTCATTGTTTGATTATGATTTAAACTTGAGTCACTCTATAAGAAACACCCTTTACATGCTGAAAAATTACTTTAAATCTCTCATTGACTTTCTGCTTCTGATACTGATTGCATTTATTTATTGTCTGTATATAGAAAAAAGCCAATAGCAGCCAACTTCTTTATGAGAAATAAAATAAAATTTTATAACCCTAAAGTCATGCTACAAATCCCCATTTATTTGCTAAACACTAGCATGTTTGCTCGAAATAAAGAAAATAAAACGAAGAAATCTAAACGATAATGCATCGAAAAATCTTGCAATCATAACTTTTATTATGCCAAAATAAAATATGGCGATATGTAACGTCCACTGGCCACTTCCTCTATCGAACCAAACGATACCACGCAGCTCAAGATGCAGGTTTTTTTTGGAATTATGAAATAAAAAATCAATGAAGTGCAAAAATAAGTACAATTGTGAAATATTTTCGTTGTTGTTATGAAATAAAAAAAAACATTTGGCGTTCGATTTTTGTATTTCATGTAATAGAAAACATTAACAATTCCACTTGCTCTGGAGGTGGATTTAACAAAATGTATAACAGAAATATAAATTTTATTTTCTCGAGAAAAAAAGTAGTCAAGTGAAATCAAAAACTATTTCTTAATAATTGTTTGGTCAATGGTGAAGAGACAGAAAATAAAACTTAAGCGATTGTTTCTGACGTGTATGGATTTATTTGATAAGAGTTTCCATCATACAAGAAGATGATGGCCACCGAATAAAATCTACACCAGTGACGTCCAAAAAATAAATTGTGGTCATATTAGTATTAGTAAATAGAGAGAGTTTACCCAGCAAACACAAATTCCTGTCAAACTAAAAAAGCAATTATTAAAATAGTTTAAATCAGTACCGTAATAATTACGAGCAGGGCCATAAAAAGTAAAGTTTGTTATTTTCCATCTTTTTTTTTTTTTTTGCTTGCAAAATAAGAATTATTATTTTTTAATGGTAAAATAATTCTTATATTTGACTTTTATTTTGTTTTTGTTATCAAAAACAGGAAATCATTTTTAATTTTTAAATTTAATAATTAAATTATATATCATTTAAAAATAAGAGGGAAGATGTTTTAAAAATGCATTTTGATAACATTCATAGTTATAAAAATGAATTTAAATTTAAAGAAAAAGAACACCTTTTTGAAAACCGAAAAACATTTTTTCTGAAATCAAAAGGCCATAGTTTTGGTTTTATAGAAACTCTTCCCTTGTACCGCAATCTTATTGCCTGGCATTGAACTCAGCTAGAATCATATGTAGAATCTGCCATTAACGAAAAGCTTAAAAATGGCGAATATTTTGCTTTTTTTTGATTTAAAAACTATGAAATTTTTCAAAATGCCTTTCTAAAACATCTTGCCAAAAGCATTCCCAAGCATGAAATTTATTTTTAATTGCATCATTCTATTACTTCTCAATTTATGTATGCAATGTTTACTGGGCAAGTTTTCTTAAGTAAAATATACAAAATATGTAAGCATCCGCCGCATGTGCACTCGTCGCTTGATAACACAGAATACCACAGAACTGTCACGAGACGGAAGATTTTGCGTTTTTTTTTTTTGTCTCTTTTTAAGAAAGCTGCCCTTTTTCATTTCTCTTTGCATCATCTTTTATGCCGCAATACAATGAACACAAATTTATTTAGTTGAGATTTATTTGCAAAGCTTTTGTAAAAATTAACTTTAAGTTTTAATGTTGAATTTATTCGACCTTTAAATTTGCAATGAAAATGAAATACTTGAGCTCGAGGTCAGTTGTTTAAATAATTTTTATTTTATTTTTCCGATATTTCGAAATTCATCGAATTTCATCTTCAGGGATAATTGTAAAAATTACACAAACAAATAAACTTTTAGCTATAGTTCTTTTTACATCGTCGTTTGGTATTGCACTTTAAGTTTACCACAACACAAGTAAATAATATTTAAGTAAATAAATAACATTATAAAACAAAAACATATTAATAAATACATTTTTTTTGCACTAAACACAACGTTTGTTGAACTAATGCATTTTTTTAACGTGGTCTGTGTTTGTTATGCTGCCTGTTTTTACACATTGCCACTTCACTACCAAAAAAAGCTTTCTGTCTTTTTCTTCGAAAGCTGCCCTCGCAACTGATTTGGCCTTTTTCACACGTCACTTTTTACAGTTCTGTGGTATTCTGTGCTTGATAATCGACTACTGAATTGTATACTCTCGTTGACTAAATGAAAGAGCGTAAGAATGCGTGTGAAGAATGTGTGTAATTAATTTCCACAATTGTGGTATGGGCTGGACACCAATGATCTACACTATTTTTGTACAATAATTTTTTAATTATATAATTTTCTTTATTTTTTCATTATTTTTGCGTTTAAAACATGTTACGAGATTTGAAACATTTGAAACTTAAGTGACATTTAATCTCCAAAGGTGAACAAGGTTGTATATACAGGGTGGGCCATAAGTTATTAAACATTGTATTTTTTCAGTTATAGAACGGACTTTTAGGAGTCAAACGATCAAAAATTGTTAAGTTTTATTTTGCTAGTTAAAAACTCAAGCCCAAAGAAAATTTTGAGATTGTTGAATACCAGAAATGTACCATCAAGAAATCAAGTACGCAACCTAGTCGCTAGTTTTCAGTCATCGAGATCTGCTAGTGACTTATCTGAGAGTGGAAGACTGCTTGAAGTACGAAACCATGATAATATCAAAAGGAGTTCGGAATATCGTAAATAAGAACCCTGAAACATCGACTTGAGAACCTGCCACTCAGCTTCAAACATCCAGCTCTTTACTGCGAAGAATAATTTTAAAAAAATGTATGGCTGTTTCCGTACAAGATACAAACGGTCCATGAAACTTTGCCAAAAGATTGTGCAACCGGCTTAAGATTTTGTGAAAAATTTACCGAATTATTAACGGATATTTAGTGACTTTTGTCCCACTCCGTATATATGTTCTTTAGTCTGGGTTCACACTTTAGTGTTACTTTAGTAAAGGGTCATAGTGTGAACCCAGACTTATTTATTTAAATTTATAAAAGTGCACGAAGAATATAGAGCGCCGAAAAAACTTGTATGCAGGAAAAAAAATAGTTCATAGAAATTTTTGTAAATTATAAAATTATTAGTTTTTTGTGTTTCCAGGAGTTTCATGTTTATGCATTTTACACATATACATATGTATGTATATATATATATATATATATATATATATATATATATATATATATATATAATGTGAATAGTGTCCTTGTGTACTCTCTTTGTAAAAAGTATATGATTTTTAAGTTTCCTGTTTATTCTTCAAGTGCAATAAGCCGATTCTCCAACAAATTTTTTACTAACTAAAGTATAAATTTTGTGAAACAACCGAATATTTTTATTTCAATAATAAAAATACCTACCAACAAAAGTTATTCCTGCGTATATTGAGAATTGTAATTTAGTTGTTCAGTATGGAATAGGAACCAATTTTTAAATATTTTTCATGTCTAACATTATTTATCATCTTCCAAACTCGTTTCAAATATTTTTTTAATAAAAATTATGTTCTAAAGAAATTTCATTTTAATGCTTTTAACTTCTTTTGCATTCGAGTCTGCCTTTTAACCTATTTTAAGTGTATGTGTGTTTTTTTAGTAAGAATGTATGTATTAGTGATGTTTCGAATATAAATTTTTGATATTCACAAATACGAATACGAATTCAAATACGAATAATATTCATATGCGATACGAATATGAATATCCAATCTGAAATTAAGCGCCACATGTTCTTTCAAATTCGATTGAAAAACATCTCCCGTTTGCGTCGATAACAATAAATGGAGGAAAAGCTGTCACACTACTAAATTTATTTAACATTATGATGACATTTCGATGACTGAATTTAAAATGATCAACTTCGCACCTTCACTTCTGAGCAATTTTAATTTTTTAAACTTACTTTAAACTTACACTGTACTACAATTTCGAACTTTTCCAAAATAAAGGGGTTCTGACAATAGATTCTAGTAGAGGAGACCGAAAAAATAATATTAGGTGTGTCGGCGTTGTGAAAGATCAAATCGGAATTTCATTTAAAAGAAAACGGGTAAAAGATTCTCCCTTTTGGAATGTTCCTGCAGCATATCGGTATATGAAACTATGTGTTCTTTACATCTCAGGTATAAGGTATGTTGATTAACTTTGCAGAAAATGTTATGGCAAATATATTTGTGAAATATTTTACCCTCTAGCTCCCCTTAATAACGGTATTTTTGGCTCTATTCTAACAAATCGTGGAGGGCGACGATAAAATAATTTACAAAAATGCTGCCCATGAAATTTTAGTACATACGTCGGAACACAACAAAGCCAAAGGATCCGTGGAGTAGATTAAGGTTATAAATAAAGTCAATTGTTCTACACTGTAAGAGAATGTTTTTTTTTTTATTAATTCCCTAAGCTAATCCCGCGAAGCTCTACGCTTGTCTGCAGGAATGAAATTAGAGTCTCTGGCGGGAATCGAACCCTAAACCCCGGCGCTGATAGAGCAGCTCACTACCAGCTAGCCTACCGGGGCACTCATATATACTTATATACTTCACTTGAAGCCGTTAAGTTAACTCCAAGAAACTTCTTTCTGTTTGCATTTTGATCAGTGTGACCAGATTTTTTAGCAGTTTAATCTTGCATTAGACAAGGCCAGAAAATGCTAAAAATGATTTTAAAAAATTCTAAAATTTGTTCAAGATTCTTGTTAACAATTTTTTAATAGTACACAGAGAAAACAAATTCGTGATCACAACCGAATTTGGCGCCAATCGAATTTCGTCGGTTGCATGTACTATCACACAATTCGGTTCTAATTACTGAAAATTTCGTTGCTTAGCATAATAGTTTTGATAGCAACATTTTAATTTTAGTACACTATCAGTGATAACAACAGATATTGTTAGTTGTTAGTATGATTATTAGAAACAAAACTGTGCTTATACCCGAATATATAATAGTTGCAACTGAATTATTACATAATTGGTGTTCATAACAAGAGATTTGATTGTCGTTATTAATATATATTTTTTAACCGGTCAAGTGTAGCCCATAAGGGGCAAGGACTTGTCCAAAGGTAACCCCAATGAATGGAAAAAATGGCTTATTAAACAGTACGATGTTCTAGGGCAGAACCATATAACAAAGCTTGCATTAAAGGAGAAGTCTTAAAACTAATCCATGGGTATACTCCAGAGGATTAGCTTTGAAATCGTTTCAAAACAAAAACATGTCGTTAAAAAACGAAGACATGTCGTTTCACTGCAAACTCTTCTTAATAATGACATGGTCCATACTTGTATTACATTGGACCAGCCCAGGATCACAATGGATCAAGTAGTCCAATATGATTTGCAGGGTATAAAAAAAATAATACATACATATATATGTACGTGCATATGTTCATACCTATAGGAATACGTAAATTACTTACCCCTATTTATTAAGTTTTTGCACATTTTCCATTTTTTACCGCAAAGATATTTTTTAAATATAAATTTAATCTATCAAATATTTTGACAGAAAATTTAGTAAGCAATTGGGGCTTTTAACTATTTTTTGGTTGTGAATTCCGAATAATTATATTTTTATTTGTTGTACTCGAATTAAAACTATTCCAACAATCAATAATTAGCTGCAATAAATGAATTAACATTAATATTACAAAATTTATTGACGAAAGCAAATTATTAATTGCAATGACCAATATTCAGTATTGCCCTGTATTAAATTCGGTTGTGATTCTAACCATTTGTACTAATTTTTAGAACTAAATTAAATTAGTTATCATAACTAATAAAAGAATTGAAGGAATCATATTTCAGTTAGAACAACGTTTTATTAATCAAGAGAAATAAAAATCAGTTAGAACTATACATTTTTAATAGTTACAATAATAAATTATGTTACTTGATCAATATTTTATTACTGCAACCGTTTCCCAACCAATTTGAAAAGTTCGAATTTTATAAAATTAAATTTTTTTTTTTTTTTTATTTTATTTTCATTTTGTTTTTTCTTAACCTACTAACAACTACAATTCATGTTGGGGGAATTTCAACCAATTGCAGTGGGGGATGTAAGAAAAAATAAGCTCACTGTTTATTGTTGTTGTTTTTGTTACAGCTTTGATATGGTTACAAGAAAGACTTTTGCTTATAATTCTTATTCGCTTAACAGTTTTACTTGTATAATATCTTTAGTGTTTCTAAAATCTTTGGATGAAGTTTCCTGACGATCTGGCCTAAGCAACCAGTGAAATGCGCATAGGAATAGCTTATCCCATCAACAATAAATTTCAAGTGTTTTTATCAAGAATAAAAACTGGGAATTAAGCACGAATAACAAAATCTTTTAAAGTAAAATGTTGTATTCCCAAAAATTACTTTTGATAATAAAGCTAAAAACATTTAATAAAAGAGCCTAATAAAATGCCAAATGTTAAATGAAAATTTTGCCAGAATGCGAAAATGGTCACACTGATACTTAAATACTTTTGGATTTCGTTTTCCCACTATTAAAGTGATTTCACTTAGTAATTCAATGTAGTTTGGGTTTATTATTTAATAAAACATTAAGATTTTTTGTTGAATTTTATGTATTTATACACTTTTGTATTTTTTGTTTGTTTCTGGAACGTATTCGCTTGAATTTGGCGAATACGAATGTCGTAAAATAGGCGAATATTCAGTAATACGAATATTCGTAACATCACTAGTATGTATATTATTTGTTTTCTTTATGGTGATACACTTAGGAGTTTTCCAAAAAATATTCATATATGCATCATATAAGCAAATATATTTGATTAGCTAAAGAAAAAAATAGTAATCTCATCTTTTGACTTCAAACCCTAGAAAAACCTCATTTATTCAACTTTCATTTTTCACTTCTCTTTTGACTCAAGTGTATTTCGCACACAACAAGACAGACACTCAAATCTACATACACCCAAATTCATTTATAACCCAGTAGTTTTGAAAATAGCAATAAAGCCGATTTCGACTGTCATTTCATCCAAATGTTTGCTCTTTAATTCAATAATTTTTGAATTGTCTGGAAGGAATAAAATAGTAAAATTCGATGTATCTGCTCGACCGATATGTTGCAGTCTAGATGTTTCAAAGCAACTGGAGAGTTTAATCCGAATAAAATTTACTAGTTCGGATACAGCCATCAGAACTAAAGGGTCCCACACACGTACTTATATGCATATTTTGATCCATTTGTGGATTCGTTCATTTATTTATTTCCCACGTGTGATGCAAATAAACGAAGAACAACAACAAAAAAGGTTAAAATGAAAAATAACGAGAAGAAAATGTTAAACGAGTAGTTGGGCATTCATAATCACATATCATTCACATACACATATAAAGTTGTATAGCACTTACCCAGCGGGAAAACTCAGAAGACCTTTTTACTTCAGGCCTTTTTAAAGGCCTGCTTAAAAGATTTTTTGATTCAATTTCTATTCTTATCTAACTGCTAAAGAAGGCCTCATAGAAGGCCTCGGCTCTTTCGTATAAAAGATCAGATACACCTTCCACACTCGCTTCTATGAGAAGGGAGTAGAAAAGGAGTAACATTTTTTGTATTGTTTTTGTTGCACAAGCAAAAGCAAAATCAATTTTTTTTTGGTCCCGTTACCCTTCTTATGTTCCTGCTGAAGAAGCGAGAGCGGAAGTCCTTCTCCGCAATGACAACGTGTGTAAAAAAGTTATGAGTATGGAATGGAGCAAGAAGGCCTTGTACATCCAAAAGAAGGGGTACAGAGGCCTTCTAGAAGGCCTTCCTACTCCTTCTTTTTCCCGCTGGGTACATGTACACACATCCATTTATACATTGATATATGTGGGTATGAGTGTTTATGAGGGTGTGTGTCGTACAAAAAATATGATTTTCATGTCCAATTGTAATAAATTTAAAATGATTTTCAGATTTTGTGGTGTTGGAAAATATAAAAAAGTAACTCTATTAATATATAAATAAAAAAAATTATTAAACTATGTAAGATTTCATATTCATTTCTTCAGTTACCCTAAAACTGCGCAACAATTTTTAAATTTATAAAATATTCACATACATAAACAAATATTACAAATCGGAATAGCGGTAAGTGAATAGCAATTTTGAATCATTTTAGGTCTAAAGGTTCAAAAATTAATTAGCAGGCAACCGTCTTTTTAAAGTGCGCAAAACAAGTTTAAATGTGTATCATTGTGTTAAAAAAGGAGTTATAATTGTTTAATGTTTTTCCCTGATGATGATACACATTGCTGTATCGAAATATTGGAGTTATAGAATTAATGTTAAAAATTTTTTATATAAAAAGAAAAACCTCAAGCTCAATAAATAATATAGCAATTAAAGAATTATAAAACTATTAATTGCAAAATACCTTTTAAAAAGTGTCCTTTGAAGGAGTAATCAAAAAAATGTCAAAATTTACCAGGAAAGCCTCTTTGAAGTGTATATCACAAAATTTGGGAAATCAAAAAAAAAGTTTTAAGCTAAATCCGATTTTCGTAGAATGCCCCATATACATACATACATAGTTTTTAAATATGTACATAAGAATGTTCAGAAATAAAACAGAAATATCTAGAAAAATAAACTTAATCCCGTATATAAAATTAAATTGAAGGGATACAAGCCAAATAATAAAGTAATTGCATTTATAATAATCACGGTACAATTAATAAGGTAACCCTGTTCTACAACAAGTACAATAAGGCAAAAACAACATGAATTTTGTTGGTAGAAAAGTCTGAACGATTGTCAAAAATATGTCTATTCCAAGCAACAATAAATACTCATATTTGTAAACAAACAATATTGTAAGCCAATTGTGACATAAAGTCTGCTTAGTAAATAATATTCAGCTGGGCTACCGGGGTTACCCTATTGATTGTTCCATGATATTAATTAAATTTAAAAAATTAAGTTCTTTAATAGTTTTTATAGAAGAAATTGCCGGTTCCAGACATGTATTATAGGCCAAACATAATTATTGTACATAAAATTTATAATACAAAAAGTTCAGTTGAGCCAAGTTATATCTTAAGAGTCGTGCTTTGAGAATAGTAAATTAACCCTTAAGTTTATACCTGAGCCTTGACAGGCATTTTTTGATATTTCCAGTTTTTGTCATATAATTATTAAATATATTAGAATTGGACCAGCCAAGGAAGTAGTCCATTTCATCAAAATGGATCACGTAGTCCAATATTATCTGCCGGGGTTATATTATTGATTATTCCACGATATTAATTAAATTTAAAAAATTAAGTTCTATAATAGTTTTTATAGGAGAAATTGCTGGTTCCAGACATGTATTATAGGCCAAACATAATTATTGTACATAAAATTTCTAATACAAAAAGTTCAGTTGAGCCAAGTTATATCGTAAGAGTCTGGGCCTGGCCAGCCTGCCCTATTATATATTTACTGTAGTAAAAAAAATCGAAACGAAACGTATCTTTCTTTACTTTTGTTGACAAAAAAAACGTTCTTGCTGTAGCCTTTAAACTCCATACAATATAAAAGTAGTCCCAGCCAGACCCTGGAGCTCGTTAGTGTGAGCTTTTGCGATGGCCAGAAAAACCTCCATACAAAATACAAGTGGTCCCAGCCAGGCCCAGGAAGCATTTTGTGCAACACAAGCTAGGTGTCTACTTAAGGCTTAAATTAGTTCTTTTGAGCTCGCTTATGTTTAATATCGTATTTTTGACGTTTGTAACAATTAATTTTCTTAAAAAGTTTTAAGATTATATTGATATAGCCATCATTAGATATTCGCTTTTAATATTCGCATAAATTTTAGCAAATTCAAATAGCAAAAATGAGCGAATAGTTTGAAAGCGATTCAGAATATTCGCCTTACCCCGAGTTGCTAGTACTTTAAGGCTCAGTCAAATAAATTCTTATTTCTTTATCAGCAATATTTCCGTGCTCTCCTGTATCTTCAAAGTACAGTCCTGTTCTTTCCATTAAGGTAAACTTTTCATGTTAGTTCTATCATTGAAATACATGTACAAAATTTCGTTTAAACCCGAACTTTTGTCGAAAATTTTACCGAACACCGAACATATCTTTTGCCGAACTCCAACACCGGGCACGAACGTTGTTTTAACCATATTATAATATAAATTAATAATACCTTAATAAATATGGGCAAAATTGTGATAAATATTGACCAAGTTATGGTAAAAGGTGACCATCTTGTAATAAATATTGACAAGGTTTTTATAAATATTGACCGAATTGTGGTTCAAAGTGACAATATTACTGCAAAAACAGCAAATATTTTGGTAAAAAGTGACATTATTATGTTTAATATTCACCATATTATGAAAATTAGACCATGATATGAAAAAGTGGCCATATTATAGTAAATATTGACCATGTTATATTAACAATTAATCATATTATGACATGCTATGACATATTTTAACCATGTTATGATTAGGGTAAATATAATTATTGTCATATTTACATATAATGTGGTCGCATCTATTTACAATATGATAAGACAACAGTGTGATGCGAGTAACCAATTCAATAGTTATATAGAAGAATGTTATGGTCACCTACAAACAAAGAGTAACTACAATCCAAAAACAGTTTGTTGCTCTTAGATTTTGGTCGCGTTCAACCATATTTTTTCTCTTCTACGTCTAGTGATCAGGCCTGCCATATTTGCCGATTTATCGGTATTTTGCCGATTTTTCGCATCTAAATTATCAAAGTGCCGATTTGCCGATTTTTGCTCAAAAAATGCCGATTTTTCAATAAACGACTAAAACATGGTAACTTTTTGTTTTTTTTTTTTGGTATAACATATTAATTTTGTGCAACACTTGTTAAATTTTTAAAATTTTATTTGAAAAATATTCATCTATGAAGAATGAAATAACTAAATCCAAATAAAAGAAAAAAAGCCATCGGTTAAAATATCTTTATCTATTAGAAAAATATAAAGAATTTTATAATTGAGTTTGAAAATGAATAGATGCTTACAAAAATGAGTAAGGCTAAGCTAAATTTTAGCTCACTATCAATAAAAATAATTTGAATAAAAAAATTATTTTTATAAGATTATACGGAACTGAGGAACGTAAGGAAGTAAAGTAAATTTGCAAACTTTTTGGCAAAAATTCAGATTTAAAACGTGAGAATTTTTGTGGTGCATCTCCAAAAAATTATTTTGCTTCCAATCTTTCGAAAATTATGTAAGAATTTGTAGCCGAGTCAACCTAAATAAAAATAAATTTCGATGGTAAAAAAAAAAAAAATTTGCAAGGAAGTTTCATTTTTCAAGTTTAATTATTCGAATTGTTTTGAAACTGATTTCAGGGGGCTGATTCTGGCAGTCGTGATCGAATACTTTTTCGTTCCGAAAGCAATTTTAGTTCTAATGCATTCAGTCGATACTAAACGAATAGAAATTATTTATTCAGTGTTGTGAAAAATCAAATAAATGCTTTACAACATTGAAAGAAAATTTCGATTCGTTCAGCATTGACTGAAAGAATTAGAAATAAAAAAGCTTTCGTATCGAAAAAGTATTCAATCACGACTGCTGGAATTAGCCAGTATAATTTAATAAAAATGTCAGACTCAAATATTTGTCTATAATAAAAAAAGTTAAAAAAAATTACCCTAAAGTACGAAATATATATATTTGTGTTTCATTAACTACAAATTATTTATAAAACGTTTATTTTTTTATTGATTATTATGTTTCAAACATTAGTTAATGCTGCATTTTTCTGTTTTGTTATTAAAAATATTTTTTATTGTATTTAAAAGAGGTATTTATAGTTTGCCGATTTTTTGCCGATTTTTTTAAATTAAAGTGCCGATAATGCCGATTTTTTCAAGATATGCCGATTTCTTATCAAAATCTTCTGGCACCTCTGGTAGTGATATGCATTGATTTCCGAGGTAAAAAATAGCAAAATTTTAACTCTTAAGTTTACTCCCGAAAGGTGGCGCTGTTGTCTTGGTATTTTAACTTTTTTAATTTATGATACGATTTGACTGAAATTCACAAAATATTTTGATTAAACAAAAATAAGTTTCCTGATAAAAATAAAAAATCAGTATTTACATTTTATTTTGAAAACACCGGGGCGTCGGGGCCAAATATCTAGTGTAGATATGCTTTTTTTATTTCAATTTTTTTTTTTTCAAAATATTGCTTCTTAAAAGACAAAATATAAGAGATTTTAAAAATAATCAATGAATGTTTTTTATTTTTAGATTTAAATTATTGAAGGGTCGTCTTACTCTTATAGAGCTTAAAATCGCTGTGTAATGTAAAATTGCAAAATAAATAATTTGTATTAGTGTGCTTTCCTGCAATCATTTAAAAATATTAAAGTATCTCTTATATAAAGTACATAATTCTTGGCTTTTTTTCCTGTAACCTAATCCTCTTAAAGTTTGATTTTTGCTCCTGTTTGGTTGTCTTAAGTGAACAAAATTGTAATCGTCATATTTTTCTAATTCTGTAGATGGAAAAAAATAATAAACTCAAGTCTAGTCTTTTGGCAATTCATGTTGAAAATTGAAATCACCGATATCCGGCCATATTGTTTAACCAGTTGCAAATTGACTCTGTTTATTATTTTTTGCTTTTGTTATTGTTGATGTAGTTGTGTGAATTCTTTGTCGATGTTGTTGCTGTAGCTTAGTTCAATTCCTTTATGGCTTTACTCTAATATCCTGCATTGAGGGTTTTTATTTCTGTGATATCTGTCCAAACAGCTGGTCAGTGCATGTGTATGTGTGTGCAAGAAAGTATATTGGTTTTACGAAATACATGTTTGTTTTAGTTCTTTCGTCTGTCTGCTTGCCTGTCATACACTCAAGCCTTCTATTTGCAATGTTTGTTGGTGGTAAAGCTTGTTAACACACTTGTTGGCAATTGATTTAAAACTTACAGTCACATTCAGGATGTTGGTGTGTGTTAAACACTAAATTTAAGAAAAGGATATATACGATAACTTGCTAACATTCTCACACACCCACAACTATCAAACAGTTGAATGGTGCACACTGAATGTGTATTTTTGTGTGTTCAATGTACAATAAAACATTGTGTTACAAAAATCGTTTGAAATTAAAAGAAATCATTAATCAGTAGTCTTAATTTAAAACAACAAAAAAAAATCCACATATGTACATCAAATGCATGACTGACTTTAAGGAACAATAATTTAACTAACTTATTATTTATATTTGTACGTATTTAAATATTTTTTATATCACTAAATTGATTTCTATATTCATATTGAATCGATTAATTTCTAGAAAATTCGGTTTTGTTTTTTAACAAATATTTATTCTGTCAAACTCAAATGTTTTCATAACTATTAACTTTAACTCACACTCGTTCATTATTTTTGACACTTAATTTCTTACCAACGTTGGGATTTTTTGTTTTCCTTTCCACTTTTAAGTGTCGTTTGCTTGCTTGTGATTTATGACAGACGTGACTTTATGATTAACTGTTCACTTTACACATGTTGAAAAATAAATATTTGTAGTATTCACGAAACTTGCGTTTTTTTTTACTTCTGAAAAATGTCAAATATTTGGGTAGGACCCCATAACATACATGTATATTCTATGTCGTTATCTTCTATTGGTATTACAAAGATCACACGAGGACTGATTAATGTAAATTGGCTTAAATTTATTCTATTTAGAAACCTTATTTGAAAAATCAAGTTTAACTGAGCCCTGATACAAAAACGCTCCAAAGCTGTCTATGATATAATGAGACAGTTTAATTTAATATGCTCAGAGTAACCATAATATTATTTACGTGTAGTATATTTATTAAAATATAAGAACAATACATTTTTGTGAAAAAAAGTTTTACTTGGGCTCGAACCACTAACTTTTAAGCTCTAGCCAACGCAGCCACCTCGTGACCATTTGTGATAACATGCACACGTACCTACGAATAAAAAAACCTCACAAGCTTACAAAAGATCACAAACTTTGTCCCATCATAAACACATTACAGTATCTGAAAGAAGCATCATGGTTCAAAAAAATAAAATAAAGTCATGATTTTTCTTAAAATCTAAGTAATTTTCGCACGGATTTAAAATACTGAAATCCCAATTATAATAATTATTTTATGTTTGTTAAAACAAAATTGTTTTTATTGCATAATTAATCTGGTTTAAAATTCCAAAACTGCTTTAAAAAAAAATAAATGAAAAATTATACTAAATTAAATAAAGTAAATTTTCTTAGCTGGGATGCAAACCAGCATCATCGTTACTTATGCTGGGTACAGACAGTGCAATCTACATGCAATCTGTTTCAATGCAACCTCAAAATATCAAAGTGTTTTGATGTTGATGCAATCCGGAATGAATGAAAATAAATTTAATTTGCTAGATTGCGTAAATGCATTGCATTGTGTGTAGCCAGCATTATAAAAGAATAAAACAAAAAAAGCATACAGAACACACTATGTTAGGGTTGACCCCGATCAAATTATGCTTATCAACTATAATTTTTTGCTCCTTTAACCAAATTTTATGAGCAACATGGTGTGGTTGATAAACAATTATACCGTTAATTTTGGCAAACTTTTCCTGGCAGAGGACGAAAACTTCTTACCACAGTTGTCAAGTTAAAAAAAAAATATATGGTTTCAACCCCCCCTAAAAGAATCCATCCAAGAAACCTCTTGAACACCCCACCCCTAGAAAAGGTCAGTTAGTTGCCACCCCGGGGGAAGGTAGGAATCAAAGACTAGCAAGGTTCCCCACCACTGCACAAAATACACAGAGGGCGTTGTTTCTAGGCCATGACAGATGTCAGCCCCATTATCTTAGCACCTTCTACAGCTGGCCAAACCTCTACTTTGTTGGAAAAACAACCGAATTAACGAAACTGATAAAAGGAAAGTAACAATACTGAATGGATCGATACTCAAAGAACTAGGACAGTTAAATCTTAGATGGGAAGATGCGAAAACCAACTTCAACAAATCGTGTATGATGCTTTGTAGAAGCCATATGCTCCCAAGAGGGTAATGGAGAAAAAAAATGCGGTAAGCACATTAACGTTTTTATTATCCATAACATGATCGGACCAAAACATAGTTGTGGCTTTCTTCTGGAGGACTCATTTAATCATATTATGATTGAAATAACCATAAAATATTTAAAATTTTTCCGTTAGAAATAGTTTTGTAATATGGAAAAATATGTTGTCTCTACGTGTATGGATTGCAACAGTATTGAATAGCCAAGTTACCCATCGATTACACAATTTTAATAAGTACTTTATTGCTATAATTAAAATTATGGATATGGCGCAATTTCTTATTCAATATATGGCACACATGGGCGCATTGTGCAATGTTATCAACACTTAACAAAATATTTTTCGCAATATAAATCAAAAGACTTTTGATTGTATACAATATATTGCGTCAACTATTAACTTTGTATACACACAGCCAATTTTATTATGCAATATCAATTAATTAACAATAATATTGCAAATGTGTTGGTACCTTTAGAGCTTGTCTTGTTTAATGTTGTTACTTGTGTAGAAAATTAAGTATCTCAATAATATAGAGACTAGTTAAGATCCAGTTAAAAGTTCGCCGAATTTGTGAAAACTGGTAGCCTGGCCTGTAGGGCAAATTAAAAAATAATAATAACAAATAAATTTATATGGCAGATATGTATATATAGTATATGTACGTACATATATGCATGAACGTACATATATATTTACTATTTTATTGATAGCAACAACAAACAATGAGTGTTTTTCAAAACGATTTATGGCGCATACGTCGCATAATAAGATGGGTTTGGCTGTCGGAAACCGTTTATATCTTTTATTTTTGGTATTGAGAATCTTTCGATTAGATGAGCATGAACATCTGTTACGTGCCCTGCCACATTATGGGCATTTTTAATTAACTTGGCCCAAGCACGCAAAGTGCATTAATTTAATCGTTTACAATCGTTTTCCTTGACGTATTTGAGCCTGTGTGTGTGTGTCTGCGTGCTTCTATGTGTATGTGTAGCGAATAAATAAGTGTGTGGCCAACATAATGGGTGGTTTTGCCATTAAACTCTATTCCATGCAATATTGTTGTTATATCAATATTGGTAATTAAATTTAATAAATTAATTTCCAAAATAAAACAAAAAAGCAGAATAAATCCAACCAACAAAAGAAAAATAGTAATTTATTAAAACAATTTAATAGTGACATTAAAAAAGCTACAAAAAGGACAAAACCACTGTAAGAATATACATATTTATTTTATGCAAGATTAACAAATTATTTGAAAACGCAGCAACTCTGACTTGCGGATGCAAAAGCTGTTAACTAACAAGTGTGGCAGGTTGTTAAAAATGTTTTGAAATTAGTTCGTACTAAATGCTTATTGAGGCGTGAAAACGGCACTTTTTTAACACGTTCATTATCAAAACTCAAAGATTTCCATTTCACGCTCTATAAAATGTGCCAAAATTGCTTTTGTTGGTAAAAGTCACAGGATATTGTAGAAAAAGTAAATATTTCCTTTAATCTTTTGTATCCTTTTATTTGAATTGCAATATAATAGAGTTATTACTAGGGACGGAATTATATGCAAATTGGTGCTTCTTTTGAACGTTTAAATTCAAAGTTATTAAGTTATTTATCCGAACTACACTTTTTGCTCAGAGATAATACAGTTTTCCTTATTCTTTTTTTATTATATAAATTGCATATTTTTTTTGACCCGAAGTAAAATTTCTGTTGTGCAAAATAAGTGGGGAAAAATATTTTTTTGTATTTGACAACGATACTCATCGAAGAATGTCTCTCTCTCAAATATAAAACTACTACTTATAAAGTGTCGATCACACTATCCACAAATAGTTTTCAAAAGATGCTTTTGAAATATTATGTTCTTTGGACAGCCAAATAATTTTTTTATTTAAAAAAACAAAATTTGAATGTCAAAATTTAAGATATGTATATAATTATTCTATGTAAATAAAAATTTAATGATGTGCGTTGCGAATCGCATCACCGGAGAACGGCTGAAAGGATTTCGGTAACTTTTCTGTTTATTGTTGGAACTACTTCGAGGATTTTTTAGCTATAAATATTTGTAAATTCGAGTGGGCGTGGCACCTCCCATTTATAGACAAAATAAATTACCTTACATTTACCTTACATCGCTTACAATAAAAGTTTTCGAATTTTGGATTAAATAACTTGATTATCAATTCAAAACGTATGTCAAAAAGCGAGCTGAATTGGAAAAGGGAGCGGGAAACTCCCATACAAGGACAATATAGATGTCTTACTATCTGAAGAAGGATAATAGTAGACGTTTGAATTTCGGTACAAATTGCAGCTTCTTTTTGGACGCTCCCGGTGCAGCCGGAAAAACTTTTTAATCGCGTTTATTTTGGCAACGATTCGCTTAAAGAATCGAAGTGCACTAGCACTTGCTTTATCAGGTATTGCAGCTGCATACGTTGTTAGGAGGCGACCCTACTGCTCATTCAACACTCAAATTGCCATTGAATTCGCAAATTTATGAAACTCCAACATGCAATATTTCCAAAGAACTCTGCAATGACTAAAGTTTTGCGGCAGAGCAAATAAAGAAGTCATTGAAAGCACTAGGCCGAACGAAGCGTGATCCACGAAACAGTCAGAACCGTTTTGGTGCTATGCTGTTTCTGTTGGCAGGTAATTTTCGCCAAGGCCAACGTCGGCCGAAAAGCTTGGCGCTGTTGGAAGTCTTCATTTTTGTGGAACACGTCAGTAAACTTAAATTAAGTATGACTATGCGCGTAGATTAGCGTGACGACCAATCTGAAAAAATATTTTTAAAACAATTACTAGTCATTGGCAATGTCAAAATCCCTGTTAATATTTCGACTGGCTGCATTAACTTTCCTGTGAATTTTTGCCAGCTTACCGAATCAAGGACCGGACCAAAAGCTGTTCTTAGTTATTTCTCAAAATTACATAACTGTTGCAAAATATCAGCCAATTACGTCTTTGTAATGACTAATGAACAACGTCATCGAAGCAGCAATTCTTAAGAGAAAGAACAATGAATAAAACCTCTTAATACGACGAATTCCAATGCTATCGGCTGACATGCCCATCGAAGGACGGTCATTGATTGTTTGTGTTCGAAAATAAACATAACTTTATTAAGCGTTCCGCTCCCACACACAGGAACGGTATCTATTATTTTAGTGTTTGTGTAGACGAACACAACCCTTAATTTCTTCGTAAAAGAACAGAACAATTGTAGTGATACTGAAGAAAAACATAATAGTTTAATGTTCCATAATGTTTATTTTTTACATTGATAAAGAAATGAACAAACAAAAAATTTTAGCAACGACCGCACCACGAATAGCTTGTGTGTGTATTGTGAATATGTTTTGTTTGTGTAAAAGTTTTTTGCTGGCTTTTTTTAAATTCTTGGTTTTTTTGTGCGCTTATTTTTCTTTAATAAATGCATGCCATTTCACCCTCTAGTCACTAAAATATGGTCTTTTACTCATGAGTGGAAACAAGGATTTTATATTATTTATTTGCAATAATTTGAAATGTATTTAGAATTATTTTTATAAAAGAATTTACATTTTACCGAAACCACTTTTCTCGGAATATGATTCATGCTACAAATAAACAAATAATTTTTAAGAATAAAAGGATGAAAAAAATACATTTAAATTTAGTTTTCAGTTATTTTCAATCGAATAATTTTGTGTTAATTTAAATCCATTCCTTTGTTACTTAAAGAGGGATGAACTTAAGTTGTTTTTTTTTTAAATTAAAAGTTTTTAAAAGCCTACAGTTCTAAATATAGAAACCGCTAAATTTTACAAATTTTTTTAAGGATGAGTTCAAGATTTATATACTCGTTCGTGCTAAATTTGAAATATTAAAGTTTTTACACATGTGTATCTGTAGTTTGGTCTTTGTTTTTAATTATTTAATACGTTTTTAAAAAGAATGTTTGTATGCCTTGAGTAATTGCAAACAAAAAGTGTTGAGATACGACAAAAAAGTACACCACCACTTCAACTAAATAATATTCATATAAAGTCAAAAACCCAAACTTAAGTATTTTCTAGTTGCTCTCGTATGATCAATTTATTGTATGTCGGTTTATCCATTTTACATAACAACACTTGAGACAAATTGCCTGTATTTTTCCTCTTTTCTGTTTCCGTACTTTCCATTCTTAACAAACTAATTGTGGAACAGAATACACTTGCATCGTAATTGAGTGAGGTTTTATTACTATTTCCATTAAGTGCAATGAATTTTAGCACTTTCTGCAGAAAGTTGAGAGCTTCAAGTACGCAAATCAATTTGTTCAACAAAACATCCATCAACAAATCCTCAACAAACATCCAAGACGAGCAACAACAAAACAATCCGAAAGGATGCAAAGATATTATTTCACCTTACAAATTTCATTCCACAAAAAGTTGTATTTGCACATCATCAAATTTGTTGACTGTAACAAGCTGCATCACCATCTCTGAAGCTCCCCGCAATTTTCCCTATTGTCGATTATTTATTTGTAAAGTTTAAAAAAGAAAAGGTTAAGAGGTGTGGTTAAGTAAATAGCCAATTTGCAAAGAATGCTGAAATTAAAATTACAGGTTTTTTTATATCGCCGATGAAAATACGAATGGCTGTTAACGTTAAAAAAGTTCATTTAAACTGTAGAATCTGCAAATAAGAAAAAATATGAGAAACATGTTGTAAGAAGTTTCGCATCAGTGGAGAAAAATATTTAACATGGGTAGGTTAGGTTCCACTGGCAGCCGCAATTAAGCACAGCTCACGTGGGTCCAGTAATAAGTTCCCGTTGTGTTACCATGTTAAACCGTCTCCCACTGTTCCTACGTTACTTGGCTGTTAATATTCTCACCCAGCCATCCGGTTGATTCAATAAAGGACAGAGACGATTTTCCTTTTACTTCTCCTCTTGCTCGTCGCAGCAACTCCTACACAGGTCATTGTAAGGGAGACCCAACCTTTGGGTGTGTTTCCCAATGCGCCATTGGTCAGTTTAAGTGCAATTAGGTTTCTTAGGTGATGTCGGACATACTACATATATATTTTTTGAAGTTTTAAAATATTTTTTTTTGAGCATCATGAGCAGGTATGGGCACCACTGCATTTATTGAAAGCATTGCATGTGTGGCATTGTATAGGTTTGTTTACGTTTGCATTTGTTGGTTTTATGCTCTTTGTTGTTTGTGGATGGATACACATCGTTCGCTCTTTTTGAATTTTAATTTTGAATTTGTCCATAGCTGATCATGAGTCTTTGATAAGAATCTTTTGAGCTGCAACAACAGCATAGAGAGCTTTTAAAAAAAAAAAAATTGTATAAACAAATTTTATTAAAAGAAATTTTATAAACAGACCAACCAAATTAGAGCCTAAGTGTTCGGGCAAAAATCCTAATGCCCATAATTAAAACGTCGGCAGTAACTTCAAATTCTTTCTCATTTTATTGGTTTAATTTTGTGTTTTCTTTTGTTTTTCATTTCCTGTTTACAAAATGTATAAAAATTTAATGAAAGTATGGTAGCATTGTTAGGAGAATAAGTGTCTATATTTGAGAGCATTAAAAAAAAAGGTTCTCAAAATAAAACAGATTTTTTTACGATGGCTTTCTACGACAAATTTTGATGTCAAACTGTAAGAAAAATGGTCTCGACGCAGTTCTGCTTGAAAACTTAAGCGTTTTTTAGCTGCCAAAAATTCTCATGCCATTCAATTGGATAATCGGATTTTGACAGTGCGTTAAGTAGTAAAGTTGGCTGCTGTTGTTAAAAAGTAATGTCAATTTAGCGAGTTTAAGGTTAACGCGGTTAACTACCATTTTTATTTCTATTTTGTCAGTTTTATTATACAAGATATGTAAACATTACTGTTCAAGTTACAACGTTGGCGGTTTTTAATGGCCAATTTCACCAAGTTCAGTTAAAATTAACTATCACTTTAACTGTCAAAAAAACTTATTGTTAAATGGCAGTTATAGTAATATTTAATAATAACTGAGCATGGTGAAATTGACCGTAAGTATATCATTGTAGCGTTATAGCTTGGAGCTAGAAAATGTTAGGCTTGACTCGCTGATTAAGGATGGTCTGCATTATTCTTTGCAAACATCGATTAAAAAAGGTAGCCAGGTGAAATAGTAGACCGATTTGGCTCATTTTGAATATTTAATACCTTTTATATTTAAAAAATGTTGGCGCCAAATTTGGTCCTTCTGGTCACATGGTATGATCGCTATTTATTTGTATATAATTCGGTCATTTATGGACTGATTAAGCTCATTTTCACTGCCAGTATTCTACTAGGTTTGTTAAAGATACAAGGGATAAAACTATGTAAGTTCATAAGTTATAAGAGGGCTTCGGAATGTTAAGGCTTAAGGGTAAAAATTTTAAATTTATGGGTGAAAATTAGAGGCAGTCGTGTTATTTTGTTCATAACTCAGAGATGTATGCATATATCTCGCTTAATTTCATAAGCAGCCAGAATATATATACTTTATAAGATGAAGAATATGGCAAAAATGCGAAACATCAAGTTGTACCAATTTCCATTTCCAATCTTTAAGGAGAGCTGAAAGATTGCATGAATATTGGTGTTGGTTCTGTCCTGCCATATATTTTTACAAAAAAAAAAAAATTTGATGTTTAAACAGTATACAATTATATGCTTGATTTATAAAAAAAAAAAATCATAAGAAAGTACAAAATTGATTGTGCAAACAGTACAGAATTATTTTTCAGAGATCAGATAAATAGCATTTTAAACAGCACGAAAACAGATAAATCTGCATATATGGCAGCACTGTCTGCAACAAAATATGTGTTTAGAAAATAACAACTAAGTATTACATAATTATGTTTTCTTTTCATTCATAATGGAGATTGTAAAAAGTGTGTGCTATTTAACTACTAACCAGTCAAAAGTAAATTTCCTTTTGTTACTTTTTTTAACTTTTAAGGAACTTTTTAGCCGGCAGTGAGCATATGTGCGAAAGCTATAATGTGGTTGACCATGTGGACATACGTCTATTGTGTTCGTATAAAAGATCATTGAAATGAAAAATTTACTCTATGAATCCTTTCTCGATACCATTTTGGTACATACACATGCATACATACATTCACACACATGTTTACATTAGACTCCTTCTGAACAAGATTAAATATTAAATAAAATATATTAACATAATAGGATTTAGCTGCGAGCAAGGATTTTCTATAATATTCAATAATAAAAAATCTTCACAGGGCATGGGATATTATGATGATAAATCTTAGATGGACAAAAGGGATAAAAATTATTTTAAAGAAAAAATACAATAAGTAGACCTTCGTATGCAAAACTTATTACTTTGAAGATTAAATGTATTTAAGTGTTTAAAGTTTTAACATTAAGGAAACTTTGGAGCACATTTAAAGACATTGGCTTAATCATAAAGTAAGATTTCTTAAATACATTTTAGATTTTCTGCACACTTGATTAATATACATTGATATTTTTTCCAAACGCACATTCTATTTAAAATTCTTTTTTTACAAATCATAAATTATAGAGAAGCACATTAACCAAACAAAATAACAAGCCACTAAACTAATGGAAAATTTGTGTTAAACAAAAAAAGGAGAAAAATAATTGGGAATCAAAATGGAAATTCAAAATTTTTACAAACAAAAGTAAAAAAACAACTTTTTTATACTCTTCACCACGAGTGAAGTGTTTTCTGAGTTCTTGAGTAATTTTAAGGCGATTAAGCCATGTCCGTTTGTCTGTCACGCTCACTTTCGAACGACGAAAAAGAAAAAAACAGCATTGATTGAAATCCAACACAATCGGTTCACTAGGAAAAGTGCAATGAATCCAAACGTGAAACAACCTCCCTAAAAAATTGGTAATTTTGTTTCAAAAAGTAAGATAAATGCACTACTTAATTTCGTTATGGTCGGTCTATAATTTACTATAGGCCCCATATAACGCACAGTAGACTCTGCTGTAGTAAAATTTGGACTAATAAAAGTTTCATAGGACTAGAAATCACACAAATTAATTTTGTCAAGATTGGTCTATAATTGACCTTAGAAAGCCCACTCCGTCAATATTCTAACTCTCGGTGGAGGGTATCAAAGATTCGGCACAGGCGAATATATGAGACTCTTACTTGTTTTTGTTTTGCTTTGCAGATCTCAAAAATTTTAAAAATATACATATTTTAGATAAAAGAATATAAAAAATAAATTATTTAAAACACAGTGACGGACTAAACTGTCATTCTTTCGTTTTATACCCAGCAAACATTATTATCCAGTTATGTACAAAATATCTTAAGCATGGTACTCTGTTCAACATTTCACGTGAAATGCTGCCAAAACTCATATGAGAAAACTTGTGCAGAACATCAATGAAATAATGTTGAAAGAGTTGTAGTCTGTTCATTTTGGGAAAAAGTTGCGAAATGTTGCTGGAAAATTTTTTTTACAACTGCACTTATTTCGGGTGGAATTTTAAGCAAATGGAAGAAATTATAAACTAATTATTAAATGAGAAAGGAAAAATTGAAATAACACAAAAAGTAACAGTTTTTTATCCATATTTACTTATTTTCTTTTATTTAAAAAATTATTTTTTGTAAAATACATGTGGGTTTTGTTTACATATGCAAAATAATTTCGCATATTTTAAAGGAATAATAACGTCAAATTGTGCAAACTCGCGAGAGAGGTAACATTGATACATGTCAAATTTTTTGTATGGAATAATAAATGTTGCTGAACATTTTTTACAAATTTGAACAGAGTACTAGGCTTAAAGTACATAAACAAAAAATACCATTCAACCAAATGGTTGCTGGGACTTTAACAATATCCCTGTATGTTTTAATATATGTACACACCGATTAAAAGTAAAAACACATACACATTCGTTCGCATACAAATTGATAAAGGTTTGATTTTATTCCTTTTGTGTAGAAGAAAAGGATGCTTGCAAATGTGGTTGTGTTTTAATGGTCAAGTTAATGACGGTCAGTAAAACAGATGGTAAAGAAATATATTTCGAAAAAGACAACCGCATTAAAAAGAAAATGGTTTGGAAAACAAAAATACCAACAATAAAAAGCAACAAATGATAAAAGCAATTAAAAGAACGTGTGTTCTTCTCATACTTAATTCAATTTAAGTTAAACACATTACATACTTATGTACATACAAAACAATCTACGTAACTCTTAACCCTTTAAATGAAAAGTTCAGTTTGCAAAATTTAAATGTCACATCATTCCTAGTTTGTATTTCTCATTAATTTTTTCTATCAACTAAATACTTAAAGGGTTAGAAAAGGCCACAATTACAATTAAAACACGGATTAAGTTAAAAACAAAAACAAAAAATGAATTATATTTAATGTTTATTATAAAAGTTTTTTGTATTTAAATATAACAACAAAAACAACGTGAAAACACAAATTAATTTATTAAAATTGTTGCAACAAAAACAAATGTTTATTAAAATACGAAAAACAACAATGAAACATTTTAACTTTAACTCGAGTGGGTCTGTAAATACAAAATCCAACTAAAACATGTACGAGCATGTACAAGCACACATGTGATAATCAATTAACCCAGTTAGCATTTGGAAGATCATTAAATCAATAACGTTGCGCATTTGAAGAGAGAAACGAAAATTATTCGCGCTGACGCATAAAAATTTATTAATTTATAATACAACAACAAAACATACAACAATCGTAAAATGATTATGCAGGCGTGCGAAATGTGACTGTTTCGAACTTTGTATTAAATTGATATTTCCCTTAAGTTGTACGATGAAAAATTATTGTCGTAATGTTGTTTTTATATTTGTAATATCACAAAAAGTTCAAAGGTCGTAAAAATATGTTGCATGTCTTTAAAACTTGAATGTTTGTTTTTTAAATAAATCCTATCCAAGGTAAATTGTGCGCTTAAAGCAATGGTTATACTTTTTTTAATTTTTTGACTAAAACTCGTTCAAAATATTTTTGTTTTTTAACGTGCGAATTTCTTTAGAAATGGGCTATTTGATACGAGGAAAATTCATAAAAATTGGTTGAAGCCTTAAAATAACAAAAAAAGAGTAAAAAATCGAAACAAAAAAGGTTTTTTCGACAAAAACTCATCTAACAAGTAAAAAACATTATTTTATCGAAAAATTGATATCGCCATCGTTTTTAGCGTATTTTGGAAAAAAAAACCTTAAAAATAGAAGTTGAGAAAAAGTCAAAAAATTTAAATTTGGGCGCCTGGAAATGGTAAATGGTTTTTTTATATGCCGTAGTAGAACTTTTTGTCCATCATGCCAAATGCTATCGAATGTTTTTTCCCTTGAAAATAAAAAGTATTTTGAGTATCAAAAAGTTGTATTTGCAAAGCATTTTAGCCTAAAATTGTACAATCATATCTAAGAAGAGCTGCAATGGTGCAGAGTTGATAACATTTGTCAAATCCTATAAGGCCTATGGTAAATTATTGACTGACCGATCAACACGATCATCTTATCACGCAAAG
This sequence comes from Pollenia griseotomentosa, assembly GCA_963931875.1. Lineage (NCBI taxonomy): Eukaryota > Metazoa > Arthropoda > Insecta > Diptera > Polleniidae > Pollenia > Pollenia griseotomentosa. The sequence continues at coordinate 258,411,843 of OZ007560.1, read as the reverse complement.
AAAAAACATCATGTTTTTTATGATCGATCAAATTTTATTACATGATTATTTTTCGTTGCAGTTTTAGGCGTTTTAAAGTGTTTAGTGGGCCTTATATGGGGCCTATTGTAAATTATGAACCGATCATCTAGAAACTTAGTAGTATGTTTTCTAGTCTTACAAAACGAATTTGTACAAAATGTAATGGAAATCCGATAAAAAATATATATATGTACATTCTTAGGGAGGTTGTTCCACATTTGGATTAATAACTCATTTTCTACTAAACCAAGTATCTGGATATTAATCCCAAACTGCTTGCAGAACTAGAAAGAATTTGACTCTTTTCTTTTGAGTTGTTCGAAACCCAGTAAAAACTTCGACCACAAAATAACGTGTTTAGTTATCAGAAAAAACTAAAGCACTACTAAAAGAACCTAAACCTAAAGAACCGATGGATTTTACAAGGAATGTCCCAAAATGAACGCATTCAAATGTAAGTCATTATTTTTTTACCTACATACATCCAGAAAGCAGTAGTTATAGAAATAGCTATAGAAGTAGTTATAGAAGAAAGCTACTAAATAATTAGTGAAGGAAACTATTAATTTTGAACAAGAAGGCGAAGTTTTTAATGGGAAGTGAGCGTGTTTTCAACAGAAGAATTACTCAAGGATCCAGAATATATATACAGTTGAACCTCGGTTATCCGGTCCTATATTTACCGGTTACATCTATTAACCGGTATGCTGCTCGCTTTCATTTACAACTTCAGTTATCCGTGATTTTACTCTTTTATCCGTGCTTCATTTTTTATACCTCCATTAAATGTGCTTTACCTCTATTATCCGTGCAACAAGCATTTGTTGGTTTTCTCTTCCAATCAAATATACATAAGCATAATAAACTGATACTAAACTGTTTTATAGATAAACTGATTACACGCACGACTTTTCTTTTCTATCATAAATTTTGCCTTTTCTCCAAAAAAAATGTAAGATTGTAAGCGAATATCGTGTTCTTTTCTTATATTGCCCAACAAAACCAAAAATTTGTCACATGTTTCGCCCTCAATTTTACTAAAGGGTTACAATATTATTACACAGCTGTTCTTGTTTTTGAAAAATATATTTGGATTTCGTTTGTGCATCTTGTATTTTTTTATTAAAAATATTAAAGTTGAATTATCTTAAACCTATACAAAAGGAAAATTCATAAATGGCAATGATTTTGGTTATTTTGTGGTCGTTAAAAGTGAACAGTACAAAATCTGTGGCAGAAAAGAAAACGTCTTGAGCTTAATTTGTATCTACTTTAATCACTAAGACTAATCGTATTGAACAAATGTTGGCTGGGAATGTACTCGTAACTCAACTCATAATATGTATTTTGAACGATATACAGGCAAATATGTGCTTGATTGCCAAAAAGGGGATGTTCCACTAAAAACAGCAACAGTGCCAGATAATGGTTTCTGTTTGTTTACGGGATTTATTTTATGCTAAATATATTTATACGCTTCACCGCAGCTGGAAAGGGCATATATCCGTATGTCATTCCGTTTCTAATTTCTACAATTTTGATCTTAGATCTTAGATCATTTAAAGTATATATATTCTGGGTCCTTATGAGCAGAGAAGTTGATTTCACGATGTCTGTCTGTCCGTTAAATGGGGTTTCCGAAGACAACAAATATGATGGGAACTTGGTTGTTATATATTTCTGTCATGTCTGCTCCGTTAATTTCACGATGTCTGTCTGTCCGTTAAATGGGGTTTCCGAAGACAACAAATATGATGGGAACTTGGTTGTTATATATTTCTGTCATGTCTGCTCCGTTAAATGTTGCTTTCGAAATTCAGCCAGATCGGTGCATAAATGGCTGAGATATAAATCCCTTGTTGTTTTAATTTTTTTTAGGTTTTTTTCTTTAAAGTTTTAGATCGGCAAGAGCAAAAGTTTCCAAATTAAGACAAGCATCAAAAAGTTCGACAAAATTATGGCGGTATTGGAGAGTGAAAAACTGTATTTATATAACTTTTTGTTCTTATCGCACCATAGTGAAGGGTACATAAGATTCGGCAAAAATTTAACAATTAAAGCTATGAATAAATAACTACACTAAAGCTTGTCATATAAAATACATTTTTCTTTCACGCTATGAGATTTCCCAATAATCGCACAACTAACATGTTGAAGAAACATCCCCTTTAAAACAATGAAAATTTCAGCCTCCTTGAACGCGTATTAATGCTTGTTTTTTTCTCTCATGTCGATGAGAATGTTGATGTTGTCCTTATGTAATTTTATTTGTTAAATAAACAATCAATTTGAAATTATTTTTATGCAAATCAAATTTAATTAAGTGCATACATACAAATATTTGTGAATGTACGTTTATGTTTTTGTATTCCTGCGAATGAATGTACGTGAATGCACACACAATATTTTTATTTAAATATTTGATATATATACATACATACATACATACATACATACATATTTAAGTACGTATCAGAGCTTCGCTACAGCTATTTACGTCCCTGGAGTTTCCGGAAAGTTCAATTCTGTTTAATTCCCATATAAATTTGCTGTGAAAAATTTTTAAGTAAAAATTAAGAAAATAAGTGAAAATTTAGTGCAGTTATATTGTTCATTTAGACTCGTAGTGAAAAAGATTTACATGAACATTTGCTATGTAGGCCTAATCTCATAGTGATCATAACCACTGGAATACTCACAATGGGCTTACGAATCTCATCGAAGTGTGAGCTCCAGCAACACACACGGGTAACAATTTGAGTTCACAGCTTGTCCCAAAAGTATAAAAAATGTCGTTTGATGGAACTTTAGTATTAAAATTTTTATCGCGAATACGAGCACTAACTTTAAAAACCCGCTATAACTATTGAATTCAACGTACTCGAATTAGCTTTGCCAATAAGGTGCCCAGGTTGTTAACATTGGCGACTAGTACAGTGTTAATTATTAATAATTTAGACTTTACAAAACATTTCTATAATTTCTGCTCATGATTGCGTTCTGGATCAACAAAAAGTTAAAATCTTTAACATTTCTCAAATACATATTATAAAATTATTTTGTAGTGATTCGAAAATTATGGGAATCCCGAAATATTTTAGATTGTTCCCGCTTTTTCGCGAAGTGAAAAAGTTCGGGAATACGAAAAACCCTGTTATGTATGTAATTTTTCACCGAGTCCTTTACATTAAATATACAACAAATAAAAAAACGTCGTACTTTTCACACACTCATTTGAATGTATCTTCATATTTACAGTACACTCCCACACACATACAAACTTTAGAATATAATAATAAATAAAGTACGCTTCGAATAATGTAATGGAATTTATTTAAGTAATTAAAAAAACTTTCATGGAAAAATAAACAAACAGAAAAAAGTTTTAAGCAAAAACAATTTACTATTTAATAAATAAATGTGGGTTAAGTTTAAATGAATTTAATATAAACAGCAGTAATTTTTACAGCAAGCCGCAATATTGCACTAATTAGTAAAGGCTGGTTTATACTATCACACAAGCCGTCCGTATTCCATAATAGAAATCTAATAAGGTTTGTTGCGGCATTAAAAAAATCTTATTTACATTACAGTTTGTGTTCACACTATCACACATAAACATGCTTTTGGTAAAATGCAACCCTGTTCAAATGAAATGTTTTATTGTGTTGAAAAATTTAAAAAAAACGGTGAAGTCGATGGGATGTAAGATTTTTTTCTTAATATGTACTTGTCACACTTTTGCATATAACTTGAGTTTTTGACATTTATTAATACAAAGTATAATAGTGTAAACTTGCCTTAAACGATAGTAAAATATATTGAAAATATTTGAAACATTTTAAATAAATGCCCCAGTGTAGGCAACACACCTGCAATGATAAGTTTTTTAACTTTTTTAATATCTGCAGTTGTTTTAATTTGAAGCCCATTTTTAATTTACAAACCAGTGTTGACAATATGTCAGTAACGTGCACCGTATTTAATGCTTCATAAGTGCTTATGAATGGGAAATGGCAATATCGGAAAGTCGACTTAGTATGTATGTATATAAAACACCCCGAATGAGGACTTCAAATGCATTTTTATGATTTAAATTTAAAATAAATCACTTGAAATTTTAATATTATTTTAATAATTTAGTGCTTCTATAAAAATACAGCTCTGAAAAAATTTAAAGTCGAATTGTTTAGGAAATTTAATAAATTAAAAATTGTTTTATGTAGTTTTTTAACATTTCATAACAAATTGTTGTCACATTATAGGAAATTTTTAATTTATTTTAATTTGTGACATTTCGTAACACTCAGTTTTATACTGTAAAAGGCACTTAAGTACTCTTCGTTACAACAACTGACCATCAATAGTTAGTCTAAGTGCAGACGCTTCAACTTTATCTGCTCAATTTATTTTCAATTCCCTAATGAAATTGCCAATATGGTCACCACCATATGGTAAACCTAGAGTTAGGCAAAGTCTTCTCATTTCTTTTTAAAAAAAGATTCGGTGATTGTAAGAGCAATTACTTTTGAATCTAAGCAATTTTAGGTTAAGTTAGAATTTGTTTTCAAAAATTTAGGCACTCACTCTAAATGCTGACATAAAATCCGATCACCAAAATGTGATCTAATCGCAAGAGTCTTTGCAAATTTTGCATTTTAGTTTATCCCCACATTGGTTTTTAACCATTATTTCTTGTTATTGTTGATTTTATGAAATTTAACTGATTAACGTGTCTGATATGACATCAATGTTGATCAAAATCGGATCTTTAGTTCGCTATTTTTGTAAATTTCTTGTGTTGCTTTTAACTATAAAATCATAATTTATAACTTATGCTAATTTATATCAAGTTTTTTGCTTAAGACTACTCATATATGAATGATATAAATTTTTATATTTATTTAAGAAACTATTTTATTTGATTAAATGTTTAACAAATCTGTCTAAATTTTCAAGTGGCTCTTGATTTATTTTTCTTGTGTTTGTTTTTAAGTCTATTGAAAGAAAATCAAAAGTGATTGAGAGGAGAATTTATTCATATTTAAAAGAATTTTGAAAAACACTTCCGATATTCGAGTGGCTGGTCGATTAAGAACTCTTCGAAATGATTATAATTGAAAAATCCACATGTCAACTAAATAATTAAAAAAGAAACTGGCGTCAGAAATACGTTTTTTTTTCTTTATCATTTATTATTATTTTTTATTTTAACCAAATAAATTTGCATATAAAAAGTTTTGACTTAAACAAAAAAATCTATATACTGTCATCTTAATTTAAATAAGAAAGAAGTATTTTATTAATCATATTATAGCATTGAAATATACATACGGGGGATTTCATGTCAAGTGACCCAATTTTTAAACCGCTGTCTTCCGAAAAATTGGAAAACCCTCGTCTAGAGCTAGAAAGCGACCAAAACTACCAAAGGAAAAGACATAAACTTTCTTTTGAGCAAAATAAAAAAAAAACATTCCGGATAAAAAAAAAATTAAAAAAAGTTTTGAATTTAAAAAAAAAATTTTTTTAGAACACAAAAAAAAAATCAAAAGATTGATCAACTAGCTATCTAAGCTACTTGGGACATATTTTGCTAACACCTATAGGTAATAGGTTACATGGATGACAAAGAACACCTGTTTGGCCAAAATGTCAAATTTTGACCCCCTTTAACTCAGAAACTTTCTGACCAATCTTGTTGAAAGTTTGTGTCTAAACTACTATCCAATAGGAAATTTTAATAATTAAAATATTTCGCTAACCATCGGTTAGCATCGTCAGGAAATTTTAATAATTAATTAGCGAAATATCGAAAAAATAAATAATTAAAAAATTTTTTATAAAAAGACCTAGAGCTTAAATTAAAATAATCAGTAATTAAATAAAAAAAAAGGTCAAACAAAAAGTTATATACATATTAAGGTTAGTTCAAAATTTATTATTTTTTCACATTTTGGAAACAGTTGACACGTAATATTCATATCTACCCGCTGTAAACCAGGGTTTAAAATGCTATCGCCATATTAGCAAAAGCAGCCAAATTTTGCCTTTTTCTTATTAAAAAAAAAATTAAAAAATAAAAAACCCACAAGTTCCACTGCTAAAAAAGCCCACACTTTTAAAAAGCAGCAGCAAAATAAGCACACTGTTTTTGAAAAGTAACCTTTTAATGGACACTGGCTTTTTCCAACTATTGCTTTTTTAACAATAGCAAAAATTTCTTATTTGATGGAACTCAAAAAGCAGCGGCAATCACTTTTATGTTGTAGGAAAAAATATGCAGGAAAAAAATTAAACAAACAGCTTCTGTCAAACAGCCGCCAAATCAAAAACCAATGCATGCTAATAGACCAGGGATGTCAGCGTCATACACAATTGTGGAAACAAAACTTACATGTACGCTTACGCTCTTTTATTTTGCGAGCGTAAAATATAATTGTTAACTGAGAAACACTCTCATTCAGCGGGAAATATCGCAAAAATCGCAAGGCGTGTTTAAGGCCTCTAAACAGAAATAATATATTTATATAAATAAATATACAATATATATAAAGAGGCTGGTTAAAATAAGCTGCAGCCACTTTATGTAGGTACATCTTATCGAAAATTTCTTAAAGTATGTTTTAAGTGAATTAATAAGTAGGCTTTTTGCAAAAATTGTTTCTTTTGTATTTAAACTAAGCAAATGTTCAGGTAAAAAATGGAGAAATATTTTAAAATTTAATATCTTTTTTTGCTGCATGAAATAACCTGTGAGTTACAATATGTTGTGCAAGGCGAATTCATTACAGGTGGTCTTAAAAGCCCTGCTGATAACTTTTTTTAGCTTTTTCATTGTTGTACGTTTAAATCTTGTTTATTTTCTTTGTTTCTGTTTTGTTTTATTTCTGTTTTCTTAAGAAAAGATCATAAGTAAGGCCTCGCAATAGGCCTCGCAACCTCACATATCTCCCGCTGGGAATGTAAGAGATAAGAGTAATCTCACCAACACAATCATAATTGACACCACTGTTTTAGCACACACTTCAGCTGCTTTTCATTTTATTGAATCAGCTTTTTGTTATTACCAGCCAGTGAAGAATTTTTGTTCTTTGAATTTTAAATTTTTTTTTTGCTTGTCTTTTTAAACTAGCTCTTCTTTTAGGAAAAAGTAAAAAAGCAAAAGGCGAAATATTTTTTTTTAGCTTTTGCTTTTTAGGTGGTTGTCCATTTTTGTCGCTGGCTGGTAAAAAAGCAATTGTCAAAAACTAAAAATATACAAAATAGGAGATTTGCTTTTTTGCACAAACGAAAAACAAAACATTGGCTATTGGAAAAAAAATTAAAAATTTCAATAGCAGTGGCAAAAGCAAAAATAAAAAGCATCCAGCTGATGAGTGCTTTTAAACCCTGCTGTAAAAATATCGTGCTATTTTTTCTACTTCTTGGTAATGAAAAGGTTGGCTTAAAAATTATTTTTCATATGCCTTTAATATCGAATTAAAACTTGTTTTGCTTCTGCTGAAAATTTTTAAATTTAGTATTAATATACATACTTTTGTTGATCAAGTGCGAATGTCTATTGTACCTATACACTCTAGAAAAAACAAATGAGAAAGTTAATATTAATACTCCAGTAGCTTTTGCGTTTGCATTGGGCAGTTTTAACCGCAGCAACTTTTCACGTAATTATGCATTGTTGTTTATTATATTATATTTTGTATATTATACATACATGTACACTTGCATGAAACGTTGTATATATGTGTGTATATATGAATAACAGATCTGCAACCAAACTTTAGCAAATTTATTTTCAAATAAAAGAACGCATGTGGGGACATATGAGGCCAATGAGCGAGGCATGCGAACGCGGGCGGCAGAATCATTGCCACTGTAAAAAATTTTACATTGTTTACAAAAATGTTCATACAAAAAACGACACATCACAATAATTAAAGCTTGCAATGGCTTGTAAAAGCAGCCGCTTGGCAAAAACAAATTTGTTCAACTTTGGTATTTTATCGCCGCCCGCAGCGTCATGCTGGTAACGGCGGCAAAAACGCGCCATGTACACGGGCACCAAGCTGGCCAAACAAAAAGATTAACTGATCATATTTACACATTAGGCATTCCACGCCAAGTCGAAAGGTTTAAAATGTGAAATTACAAGCCGATTCTTAACATTTTCAATTAGCTAGGTCCTGTTTATTTATCTCTTCATTTAACATCATTATTTTCTTAATTTAAGTTGGAGGAATTGCGTAAATTTAAGCCCCTACACAATTGTTCGGGATTAAACTAAATCAGAAATTTGCTTGTTCGATATTCCTGCTTTTCAAAAAAGTGCTAATGACGAATTTGTTACTTTTCTCTGCAAGTTAAGTTTACAATAAGACTTGTAGGTATTTATTGTAAAATAATGCTACAACAAATAAAAAAAAATTATAAAAATTCCCAGAATACCACTGGTTTGATAATTTATTTTACACTTACTGATAATGTGAATTATTCCAATAAAATTAAAAACATAAACCACTTACATGGTGGATACATCATCCCAATTTAATTGAAGCCTGAAAACAGTAGGGTGAATATGATATGAAAAAACCTACGCCAATAAATCTTTTCTTCAAGAAATAAATAATGTGTGGTTTTATTTATTTACTGTTTTACAATTCAATTTTAATTTGAATATGAATTCATCTCCACTCTTAGAAACCTTTCACTTAGAGCATAAATTTATTTTTACTATACATATATTTTTAGTTGTGATTAACCCAATTAAAACGTTATTAGTAAACCTTGAATAACTAATAATCTTAATAAAATAAATAATTATGTTCATATCCAAAATTATCTATTTTAGATATCAAATCTATTTTTTAACTCTCAGGACAGAATGCAAAAAAAAAGAAGCAATAAACCATTTAAGCATAATAAGAATTTATAAATCTTTAGTGATTCCATTTGAAACTAATGAATCTAACAAAAAGTTCAATAAACCTTTAATAACAATAAGAAAAACAAAGATTATCTAATGAACATTAGCAAAACGTAAAATCAATTTTTTAAACATTTCAGTTTTAGCTACGAAAAATTTGTTGTCTACTCAACACTTAATTAATTGCAAAGTTTGAAATACATACTTGTATTTATTTTTCAAAATAATATATTTCTACAGTCCATTTCATTTGACTCATCCAAACATTAAACCCCAAACAGTCAAAGCAACTGTAGCGGTGCATCACTTTTTTGACAAACATACAAAGCACAAACATTTTAAATAACAAAAGAATCGATATTTACATATGAAACCCTAGACCAAAGTTTTTAAAAAATAAATTTTCTAAAGTGTACCCATACCCAATCATGAAGCGGCCAGAACAAAATTATTATGAGGTTAATTTAATTTAGATGTCTTCGTCTATATGAGATTTGTTTGCCATTAAGTGATTTAAGGATGGAAGTTTTTATGGGACCTACGGCTAATTTTGGACCTACTAGTAAAAAATTTTGTCAAGACATTGTAGCTATCGTAAAAGTTATTGTCAATGCCAAAATGTATGCGGAAGTTATGTCATTTAAAGCTATTTTCAGGAGTAGTATTTGTACGGGAGCTATGGCCAAATATGTACCGATTTTAAGACAATTTGGTAGAATGTTTTATGTTGCAATAAAATATGTTTGCAGACCCTATTCCGGACAGCCACCTCCTGAGCCCAATCACTCTAAAGTGAGTATTTGTCTACAGTAAAGCAACACTCTGGCACCCCTAGCAACTTTGTTATAACGAATTTTTTAGAAAATCAACCTGCTCGTACGTTGGCTAATGATGGCTATCGTCATAAATCGTAAACAGATTTCGCTTGCTTCATCATCGTGATGTAGACAAATTAGCAAACAGCTACTTGCCCCCACAAACTGCATCTAAATATTTTGCTCAAGCTGAAACTGCCCCAGCAACTGTGTACCCGCTTTTGGTAATGGTGGAAACTGCTACAAAACATTTAAACGTGACCGCCTCCGTCGACGCCGTGATGTAAACGAATTGTTCAATAGCTACTTGCCTCCACATGCTGCTTCCGCACCAACCCCTGTATATATCCCGGCCCCAGTACACTGCTCCTGCAGCTACTGAATCATATGAAGTTGAGCCTTCTGAATCATCTCCAGCTCATTTATTTGGTGACGATGGCCATCGTTACAGAGCCGTTAAACGTTACCGTCTTTGAAGAAGCCACAACCATTTTATGGTTGCCTACGAACGTGTTATGGTTACAAATAACTTATTGATCTAGGGTCTAAATCAAAGATGCCCAGTAGTGGCTGATATCAGCAAATGAAACTCACACGTATACTTACGCTCTTTTGTTTGATCGTCAATCAACCAATAGGAAATCAGCATGTTGAGTGCGAGAGACAAACTACACTGGCAGAACTTCTGTGTCTTATTTTAATCGTCATCGAGACTGCTGTGAGTTAACACATAAATTGAAATTATTGCGATTTATTAATGATGTCAGTCGAAAATTATTTTATGTTGCAAAATGCTTTTGATGACATGCAATGTCTTATTTGTCATAAGACATTTAAAAAAACTAAGAAATATAATTTAAAAAAACATTTTGAAGATGTTCACAAAGACATGAATTATTTGCAAATCAATAAATAAATAAATACATTCACAAAGAGTATTACTAAATTAAGGAAAAAATATTGTATTCTATTAATTTGTAATTTTCAAATAATATCTACATTGTTTTGCATTTAAGCTAACGATATGTGTTTTGTTTGTGAAAAAAATTCTTTGTACCTGAAAAGGGTCACTTTTACTTTCGTTAAAAAGACGTACCTACCCGGTGGCGTTTATGAACGACATTGTCATTATGACATTTTGATCGATGAATAATCGCACCAGAGTCAGTAACAAGTTGATATTTAGAGAGTTATGCATGACAACGGCTTTGCAATGTCACTGTTCCCTTAAAAGGAAAAACTTAGCGGCATTGTCTGTTATGAATAGATCACGAAGTGAGCGCTGCAGGACTTTGTCTGTTACATGTCTCCGTCAATGAATAAATCAGATTATAACGAACAGTTTCTTGTTTCTGTTTGTTCTGTTCCATTTATTACTTGAGTTTATTCTGTGTTTTTCTTGTCACTCTACCTGAAAAATTCACTAATGACAGTTGATGATATTGTCTGTTAGGACTCACAAACAAATGGACGCCTACAAGACAAAATCAACATAGGTCATCTATGACAGTTTGGACAAATACTTTAAAAATTCATATATGACACCAAAGTAAAATCAACACTTGTCATCGATGATTTAATATTGTCAGCGTTTGTCACGCTGAATCACTATGAGGTTCGCCACCGGGTAAATGCAGAAATTATTAAGAAAAAATAGCCACAATAATTTGTTGGTATTTTGTGCTTGTAAAAATGTTTCTGTACCAATCGCGTCGGTGGGTTTTTTTCTTTGAAAACACTTTTCTTAAGTAAGTAAAAATATTTAAAAAACAAGTTAAAAAAAGTCTTGTTTTCCTACAATTTATGTGTAAACCTATACACATAAAAGCAAATGTGACAGCAGGTAAAATTTTTGGGTAAGAAGATGTGTTTTATTGATGTATTAATGAAACTAGTTGGTTTCACACTATTTTTATTGCTTACTTTTTTATGCCACAAACTCGAAATTTTACAGGGAAGGTTTTTTTTAAATAAAATCAGTTTGAAAAAAGCCATTATTTTAAAATTTATAATGTAAATATTATTTATTCAAACTGATTTTATTTAAAAAAAACCTTCCCTGTAAAATTTCGAGTTTGTGGCATAAAAAAGTAAGCAATAAAAATAGTGCGAAACCAACAAGTTTCATTAATACATCAATAAAACACATCTTCTTACCCAAAAATTTATTAACACTTCGAAGAATCTTTTTATTCCGAAATATATCATACTATCCAGATGTCCGCATATATAAATTATATATGTATGTATTATACATTCATCAAGAGAATTACTAAAATAAATACATTCACCAAGTGTATTACTTAAATATGTACATTCATTAATTTTAAATTTCCCTTTTGTTAAACAAAGAAACAGAAAAAAAATGACAACACCCGTCACACATGTGCTTTCGTCGCAATCTCGCTGACGACTAAATAAAATGAATAGCAAATTGTTTTCTTCCAGTGTTATTTCGTCACTCTCACCAATACTACTACCGTGGGCATCAATGGCTTCCCAGCGGCGAACTTTGCACACCACAACACATCTCTTCAATGAAGTTTGTTACACTTTGTGTTCAATGAATTCTAGCTTACAAAGTGTATGAAGGCTGTGTATGGAATTTACAAAAATTAATTTAGTTCATTTTTGTGCAGTGCGCTTTCTACCTTCCCACGAAGTAAGCGAGATTGTGTATATACTGTGTACTGCCTGCTTACAATGTGTGCGAAGCAGTGTGCAGTGCGCTTCCTACCTTCCCACGAAGTAAGCGAGATGGTGTATAGACTGTCTACTGCCTGCTTACAATGTGTGTGGAGCAGTACGGAGTTTATATTTATTGAATGAACACTTCACAATCCCGGTTACTTTGTGTGCAAGTGGTAGGCGTTCACTCCACAAATGCGGCAATGCATTCGAAAAAGTGTGCTAGGTTGTAATTGAGATGGTGTGCATTACTGTCTTACTCGTGTCTATCACTTCATCGCTTCTGTAATCGATAAATTCGCCCCTGGGTTAAATCAAAGATGCCCAGTAGTGGCTGATATCAGCAAATGAAACTCACACGTATACTTACGCTCTTTTGTTTGATCGTCAATCAACCAATAGGAAATCAGCATGTTGAGTGCGAGAGACAAACTACACTGGCAGAACTTCTGTATCTTATTTTAATCGTCATCGAGACTGCTGTGAGTTAACACATAAATTGAAATTATTGCGATTTATTAATGCTGTCAGTCGAAAATTATTTTATGTTACAAAATGCTTTTGATGACATGCAATGTCTTATTTGTCATAAGACATTTAAAAAAACTAAGAAATATAATTTAAAAAAACATTTTGAAGATGTTCACAAAGACATGAATTATTTGCAAATAAATAAATAAATAAATACATTCACAAAGAGTATTACTAAATTAAGGAAAAAATATTGTATTCTATTAATTTGTAATTTTCAAATAATATCTACATTGTTTTGCATTTAAGCTAACGATATGTGTTTTGCTTGTGAAAAAAATTCTTTGTACCTGAAAAGGGTCACTTTTACTTTCGTTAAAAAGACGTACCTAAATGCAGAAATTATTAAGAAAAAATAGCCACAATAATTTGTTGGTATTTTGTGCTTGTAAAAATATTTTTGTTTCTGTACCAATCGCGTCGGTGGGTTTTTTTCTTTGAAAACACTTTTCTTAAGTAAGTAAAAATATTTAAAAAACAAGTTAAAAAAAGTCTTGTTTTCCTACAATTTATGTGTAAACCTATACACATAAAAGCAAATGTGACAGCAGGTAAAATTTTTGGGTAAGAAGATGTGTTTTATTGATGTATTAATGAAACTTGTTGGTTTCGCACTATTTTTATTGCTTACTTTTTTATGCCACAAACTCGAAATTTTACAGGGAAGGCTTTTTTAAATAAAATCAGTTTGAAAAAAGCCATTATTTTAAAATTTATAATGTAAATATTATTTATTCAAACTGATTTTATTTAAAAAAAACTTTCCCCTGTAAAATTTCGAGTTTGTGGGATACAATTTTTCGGCGGTAACTTTGACCTGTTATAATGACTATACATTTTTGCAGGCAAACTCAGGGGAATATAAGATATATATATAATAAGATATTATAAGATATAATTGCAAATTGAACAATGATTAATTGAGGAAAAATTTATAAACACTTCGAAGAATCTTTTTGTTCCGAAATATATCATACTATCCAGATGTCCGCATATATAAATTATATATGTATGTATTATAGATATATATATACCAATCAATACATTCATCAAGAGAATTACTAAAATAAATACATTCACCAAGTGTATTACTTAAATATGTACATTCATTAATTTTAAATTTCCCTTTTGTTAAACAAAGAAACAGAAAAAAAATGACAACTCCCGTCACACATGTGCTTTCGTCGCAATCTCGCTGACGACTAAATAAAATGAATAGCAAATTGTTTTCTTCCAGTGTTATTTCGTCACTCTCACCAATACTACTACCGTGGGCATCAATGGTCTAAATATATATATTCTGGGTCCTTATTAGTAGCGAAGTTGGTTTAACGATGTCTGTCTGTCCGTGTATTCGTTGAAATATGTTTTCCGAAGGCACCAGATATGATGGGGACTTGGTGGTTAAATATTAATGTAACATATAGTTCGGGATTGTTTGCTGCCTGATCGGTCCACAAATGGCTGAAATATGAGCAAAAAACCACGACTGCCTCTAATTTTTCCCAAAAATCCTTAGTTTTTGTTAATTTATTTTATTTTAATGGAAATGTGGAGACAGGAATGAGCCAAAGTTTCCAAATTAGGTGCAAGCATCTTGGTTATTAATTCACAACATCCAAAAATTTGTGGGTGGGATTGGACAGTGATCGTGGCACTTCCCATACAAATAAATTATAGATTTCTGTAAATCTGGAGAACAGCAAGACCTAAAATTTCCAAATTAAGTACAAGCATTTTGGTTATCAATACAAAACATCCGACAAAATCCCGCCCAAATTACAAGCACAAGTGAGCGTGACACAAAGTTGATTTATTTATATCTAAATAACGGTATTCTTATAATTTTCTGTTATTATCGCACCATGGTGAAGGGTATATTTATAAGATTCGGCGAAGATTAGCGCTACCTGCTGCCAATCCGTTAAAAAAAATTTATTGATGAAAAGTTTTTTATAAGAAGAAAAATATAAACGGCATCTGGCTTAAGGCTAGTTTGCACTATTAAACTTTGTATTAGTACATGTCAAAAACTCAAGTAACATGTAAAAGTCTGATAGTGTGAATGTATGTGTGATGAAAATGACAAGTACATATTATGAAAAAAGTTTGACATCCCATACGACTTCATGGTTTTTGAAAAATTTCTAAACAATAATACTTTTCATTGGATCAGGGTTGCATTTTATTTCATGTGTGAGTGCTTATACTTTGTGTGATGGTGTGAACACAAACTGTTATGTTAAATTAGATTTTTTGACAGTCGCAACATAACTCATTAGGTTTGGGTACGTTCGTAAATTCATCAAAACTGTGCATCACTGCTGCAGTGATGCAAAATTTTGTTGCTGATGCGTGATCACCAGTTGCACTTGTGATGCTTATGCTTTTTTACTGCACAACAGCTGTGCAAAGTTTGAATTTTTGAACGCAAGCTAAATTTTAAAAGTTTAATGAGCGAACATAAAATTATAAAAAAATATGTTATCAACAATCGCGATGGCAAATTTTATTGAAAAAATTTAACCAAAAATAACAGTTTTTTTATAATTTACAAGAAAAAGCATCTAAAAAGAAAAATAAAACGATTTCTTTAATGTTAAAAGTTATTGCATCAGAAAATTAACTGATGCAATAATTGCCAATATTTGCTGCAGAACTGCGGCATCAATGCATAAAAAAGCTTTTGACACATGAAAGTAATGCCAAGTTTCTTACAAGTGATGCATTAATGAACAGTCAACTTTACTAATGCGCAACTGATGCGCAACAACTGCATTTACGAATACGTAAGACTTGTAAGATAGTGTAAACTAGCCTTAAGTCAGATCAAACAAGGTGACAAAGCTATCACCGTCAAAGTAACGTGCAACCAAAACAATATAATTCTTCATTGTCGCATCCGAAATTTCATCGACAATCAAAATAAATCTTTTGTTTCTTAAAGCATATATTAGATTTTCAACTGCCTGCTTTGCGACCATTGTTCCAAATTTCTTTAAATAAATAAAGCATATTTTCTTAAACCGAATAAACAAAATCCATCCGACCAAATTAAGTCGGAAAAGACTTAATTTTTTTTTAACGTGGAGATGTGAAAATTTTTTTCATTTTGGTTTCTTTTTTCTAAAATAAAAATACGTCTGAATACGTTTTTCTTGATACACTTGCACACTGAAAGAATTTTCTTAAATACCAATGAATTTTGACATTAATCCTATGAAAAATTGCATTTAAAAGGAACCTATGCAGCGCTTCGTTGGATCAATGAAACCTGTTTCATTAAAATGTATTTAATGAAACATTACATTAGATCTATGAATGTTATTCATTGGACGAATACTTTCAAAAAAGTAAAAAAAATTTTTTTATTTTTTAATCAAAGTTGTTCTTATTAAACTTTTTTTTTTAACCAGAGTCGCTGGCGGGAATCGATCTCGCACCTCGGCGCTGATAAACTTTTTTTATTTAATTTTTTTTTTTTTAATTTTTTTTTTTTTTATATAATTTAAGTAACCTCGGCGATGATAGACTAGCTCACTACCAGCTAGCCTACTGGGGCAGTGTAGTTTTTGAATAAAAAAACTATGTTTTTTGGCATTACTCAATTAAGAGCGTAAATATGAGATTAAATTGTCATTACATAACAACAATAACAACGTTGATTTTTTTTTGCTAACGCATAATAAAAAAAAGACCACATAAAGAGAGAACAAGCTTTTTCGTATACATCATTTGGTTGAGAACAGTTTAAAATAAGGGTGTGTTTTTTTTTAAGGAGAACATTTATTTGTTCATTACTTAGTACATACTATATGTATTTAGGTATGTACATATTAAAGAAAACTAAAAACATACATATTTATTGACTGAAAGTTTTTGTTTCATTACTGTAATGACATTTTTCATCGAAATATTTTTATACTTTTAATTATTGAGACTATAGATTTATTTGAATGTTAAAAATAAATTTTTTTTTTAATTATTGAAATATGTTGCTTTTATAAAAAAATGTTTGATTTCATAAATTTAATGGCATATTACATTAGATGTATGAAATAATTAAATCTTACATTTTTGAATTAACAATTAAACATATTTTTAAGGAAACTATAATTTTGTATTAATTTATGAATATAGTTATGTTTGTATATAGTTTTTTATGTTCCCAATTAAAATTTTTTGTTTAACTTGGACAAACTTTAGTTTTCATATATCCGATGAAAATTTTTAACGTATACTTCATTATAACTACGAAATTCCATTTGAACAATGAAAATTTTCATTTAACCAGTGAAATTTTTTTGTTTTAGTTTTTCTTTTCAAGTTTTTGAATATAAGTAAAATGTTCTAGATTTACATTATTTCCAGTACTATTTTATAATATACTAGCTGGCCCGGCAAACGTTGTTTTGCCATATAATTTACTTCTTTCAGATGTTGTTACAGTGTCTGCATGTCAAATTTAAAGAAAACCGGTTGATAAAATAAAAAGATATTTCACGCCCTTAATAATAAAAAATATAGGCTATAATTCCTTCCAGATGTTACACTGTTTGTCTGCCAATAGTGTTTAATTATATAAGAAGATATAAGGAGGGGGAGATTTTACCCCGTTTGTCCTATTTCACGCCCTATAACTTATTTCTTTTCTGATGTTACAGTATCTGCATGTCAAATTTTAAGAAAACCGGTTGATTAGTTAAGAAGATATAGGAAGGAGGAGCTTTTACCCCCTTTATCCCTTTTGCCCTATTTCCCTTCAAATCACAGATTTAATTATTATATGTTACGGTGTCTGCATGTCAAATTTTAAGAAAACCGGTTGATTAGATAAGAAGATAAACTACACAGAACTACCATAGAGCATGCATATAACATTTGGTCAAAATCGGTCCAGTAGTTTTTGAGTTTAGCGATCACGAACATACACGTAATTTTTATATATGTAGAGATATAAATAATCTATAATTTTAGAATTTGTGGAATTTACTGTAAAAAAATGACTGCGAATTTAAGAAATTTGAAATTTAACTTTTTATAACTTCTCGGCTTTATGTGACCTGGGTTCGATTCCCCGTTCAGTCAAGAATGAAAAATTATGAATAAATTTTAATAAATTTCATGTTGTAAAATTAAATTTGATGAACTTTAGCATGATTTAAAATATTAAAATTTGGATTAAAAAGCAATATTTTTACTTTTTTGAATGAACGTTCCGAAATGCGAATTTATTTAAATTCGTCATAATATTATACAATGATTCACAAAATATTTCAAATAGAACAATTTTGAAACAGTAATAATATGGCATTTATAAATTTTAAATACAATTTACAAATAATGGAGAAAAGTTATACCCGTTTTTTTAAACTTTAGACAAACATATGTATGTTAATTAGAAAATATTCACAAATAATGCATTTCGAATAGCGCCAACTGTCAAAAATGTCAATAATTTGCCGCGAACGATTTTAGCTTATGTCAGATGAAACCAAAAACGAACGTGTGAAAGCAAAAATTATCAACCTTCTGTATTTGTCAATCTTGACAGACATGTGCAATAACATATGGATTTTACATCTGACAAACCCAATGCAAATACAGATCGTGTAAATCTTTACTAAGCGCCAGCAAAGCGGACCGGGTCCAGCTAGTAAAAATTTAAATACATATGTCAATAATTTGCCGTGAACGATTTTAGCTTATGTCAGATGAAACCAAAAACGAACGTGTGAAAGCAAAAATTATCAACCTTCTGTATTTGTCAATTTTGACAGACATGTGCAATAACATATGGATTTTACATCTGACAAACCCAATGCAAATACAGATCGTGTAAAAGCACCTTAAGTTCTTCTGTCGTCTGCTTATTCTTGTGTATGTGTTAATTTTTACAAAAATGAATTTGTTTTAATAACATCCAAAGACAGTTACATATAATTACTTACTGCATTTTTAAAAATTACGTACCTAATATTAATGAATTAAATAAATAAAAAATGAATTTATATGATATCATTTTCTTTACAATGTTCATTTAATATGAAATAAATAAAAACGGATTTAAAATTTTTTTCAAAGTGTATCTTTTTGGGAAAAAGTGTATCTTTTTGGAAACTTAAATGTATCTCTCTCGAAATTTCACTGGCAACACTGGTGGCAGCTAGAGTTTTTTTTCCCGGACTTTTACGATTCCCGGGAAAGTAGGAAATTTTTTTAAATTTCCCGGGATCCGATTTGTTTAGGTATCTCCTATTTTTAAGACTTGCTAATGGACAATGAAACTTTACTGCCTGCATCTTTTTTTGAATTAACGTACTTTATTAACTCTTCACTTCACTAAATGTAATAATTATCAACTGTTGCACTGCCCATTCTGATTTTAGTAGATTTATTGCATCAGGAGACATTAATTTAAATACATGTACTCACTTCTTGTAATTGATCTAATTTTTAGAATAGAAAACTTAATTTCAAAGTATAAATAGCTATTTTCTGAAATTATGAGGAATTTTTTTTTCCCGGGATCCCGCAAGAAAAATCCCGGGAAAACGGGGAATTCCCGGGAAAAAGCCTAGTGGCAGCACTTTAAAACGAGAGAAACTAAATGGAGATGTGACTTTCTTGGGAGGGCAGTATGAATGTTCATAAGTATTTTTGTCATAAAATGAAAACTTATACATATGTATGTAATTAATTAATTTCTTAAATATGTAGTAAGTATTAGTGGTATTCTTTACAGGACTTTTAAATCTTGCGAAAAGTACGGATTCCCGTTATCGAATTGACCTAAAATTTTATTTCATTTAGTTTTTATTAGAAATAAACTAAATAAGATCCATCCATTCACGAAATAGTATATTTTTTTAATGTATTACCAAGTATTAATTAAATTACGATGGTCTTAACGCAAATACATACACATATGCGCAAATTTTTGCACGTTTAACAAAGTGCAGGTTCTCACACTTCAAGTTTGACTCGCCAAGTCTTGAGTTTTTATGAAAGAGAGAAAATAAATGGCATTCTCTTTTCCCTTCTCTCCTAAAAGCTCAGGACTTGACGAGTCAAACTTGACGTGTGTGAACCGGCATAAACACTAGTCTTTCGCAATGACAGAACATCATTCTAATAAAAGCAGTATGTCAGTATCTTGTAAACGAAAACGGCAATCTATTTTAGTTTAAAGAAAATATGTACATATATACTCTATTATTTACACAAATAAGTTGTTTTTTAAAACAATATTATTTTTAATACTTGTATGATCAAAAATTTGCTGACCATTTGTAAAAAGTTTGCCCGTTCCCCCTGATTTAATATTATTAACCAAGATAGGAAAACGTCATAGCAAACATTTGTTGATGCGATGCTGATTGATCGATTTTAAATATTTTGGTTAGTTTATTGTATTTATGATCACGACAAACTATTACTTCCGAGATAAAGAATAGATATTCTTACACACTTAATCATTCAATCATTTGTTATACATCAAAACATTCAACACATACACACCTACATAAGTTCTTATTGTACGAATATTCAAAATTAAATGAATTAAATTTTTTATATTGCATAGGTTTGTATTTTAAATACATATGTATAATAAAAAATAAAATAATAGAAAAACCTGAAGATCATGACCATTTAACAAACAATAAAAAGTATTTAGCAAAGAAGAGTCTTAATTTGATTCGCAAAACAAAAGCGATTGTTTTGAAGATGCTCGTCACATATGACCGTGATTTTGCTTGGCAGAAGTGAATAGTGAATACTTTCAGAAAGACTTTAAGAATTTTGTATAAATCAGTGGGATGGTGAGGATTTTTTATCAAACGATCTTTGGAACTCGACGAGCAACAACATAATACAATGGTAAAAACAAATGGATTAGAATTTAAAATTGAAAATTAAGTAAAAAAAATGTTTACTCCTTTAGAAATTGATAATTTTTGGATTTGCCTTTGCTGCATTAGCATGCGCACAATATGCTCCCAGTTCAGAATACTTACCATCAATCCAGGAAGTAAGTCAATCACTAGAAATAGATGCTCCCTCAAACGAATACTTAGCTCCAGTTGTGGGAGAACAAACTGTATTGGCCGATGACGGTTACCGTTACAAGACAGTTCGTCGTCATCGTCAACGCAGACGTCGTGATGTCAGCGAATTGACGCAATACTTGCCTCCTTCTCAAGAAGCTTTGTTTGAAGTAGCTGCCCCCTCCGATGAATACTTGGCTCCCGCAGTAGAAGAACAAACGGTTTTAGGCGATGATGGTTATCGCTACAAAACTGTTCGTCGTCTTGGTCAACGCAGACGCCGTGATGTTAGCGAATTGACGCAATACTTGCCTCCCATTCAAGAAACTTCGTTTGAAGTAACTGGCCCTTCGAATGAATATTTGGCTCCAGGTGTAGAACAACAAACTCTCTTAGCTGATGATGGATACCGCTACAAGACTATTCGTCGCCAACGTAAACGCCGCGATGTCAGCGAATTGACTCAATACTTGCCTCCCACTCAAGAAGCTTTGTTTGAAGTAGCTGCCCCCTCCAAGGAATACTTGGCTCCCGCTACAGAAGAACAAACGGTTTTAGGCGATGATGGTTATCGCTACAAGACTGTTCGTCGTCTTCGTCAACGCAGACGTCGTGATGTTAGCGAATTGACCCAATACTTGCCTCCCATTCAAGAAACTTCGTTTGAAGTAGCTGCTCCCTCTAATGAATACTTGTCTCCTGCTGTAGATGAACAAACCGTCTTAGCTAATGATGGTTACCGTTACAAGACCATTCGTCGCCAACGTAAACGTCGTGATGTCAACGAATTGACCCAATATTTGCCCCCTACGCAGGAAATTGCCTTCGATATTGCTCCTTCTAACGAATACATAGCTCCAGCTGTGGAGCAACCACAAACTGTTTTAGCCACTGATGGCTACCGCTACAAGACTGTCAAAAAATTCAAAGTTCATCGTCATTAAGTGCTACACTCATGCATCCTCTACTAGTTAATGATTCTTGTTCTGTGAAAAAGAAATTATGCAAAAGATTTTTAAAAATATTATAAAATTTACTATTTTACTAACTATATAAAATAAATAAAAAAATTAGTTTACGAATGTTAAACAAATACTAAAATGAGTTGGATTTTTGAAAATAATAGAAATTAACACTTCGAGCAAGGAATGGGTCTTTATTTAAGCCTATTATTAAACCAATGGAATTAAAAAAAGTCCTATAAGAAAATTGTGTTCTGCTTATAGAAAGTAGAAAAATTTTCGAGTTTATTGTGTTCTAGGGAATTCCCGCTCTAAAGAAAGAAAGAGAAAATAATGGTTAAAAATATACACACACTCATACAATATGTACGTATGTACAGTAACGACCACAAAAAATGCAACGACTTTATAATACGAGTATACAATATATAAAATGCGGAAGGGCGTAACAACACTTTTTATTTTTTTTTTTAATTATTAATTTTATAGAGACATCTTATTTAGTCTAGTGTACCATAATCAATTAAAAACTCGATTTTGTAATTTTTTTGTTGTTACGCTCTTTTGCATTTTATGTGACGATATGAAAATTATTAATTACAAAGGCATGTTTTTATATGCTCAAACAATTTAAAAATACAGGCAAAGCTCGGTATAACAAATACTCACTTGAACGAAAATCCGATATAACGAATATGAAAGTTTTTCATTAGCTACCTTATATAACGAACGATCATCTTTTTTTGCTCCCGGTTTAACGAATGTTAAAGAAAAACAAAGCAAAACCAAAAAGTAGGTACAATACCGTTTGTTTGGATGTGCTTTTTTTTGTTTGTTACAAAGTAAGAGAACTTGTAGATTAGTTTTAAGCATAATAAAAGAGTTTTGTTTGAAGTGTTGTTGAAGCAAAATAGTGAATAGGAAAGCATATCATTCAGTGAAAAAATAAAATTTTTAGAAGAATATAAAAAAGGTGTAAGTAAGTCTTTTTCTTATATCGCGTATTGAATATGAATACGCTGATAGAGGAATTTGTTATTATTTTTAAACATATGAGTGTAAGCATACATATATACTACAGTTTATTTTGGATAAATAATTTGTCCCAATATGTAAACACGTATGTACTTACGTATGTAAGTCTAATAAACATGCATAAACCACAAACAGCTCGATTTAATGGTAAATGTAGCTAATTTTATATTTAAAAAAAGTTCGGTATTACGAATCTCTCAGTTTAACGAAAGGGGCTGATATTATATCATTCGTTATACCGGGCTTTGCCTGTATGCATAAGTGGGTTATTTTAGCCTTGTTGTTAATTTTTATTTAAAACTAGCCACCCGGCGAACTTCGCCTCATTTGTTCATTTGGAAAGCCATTAAGGAATAATTTCACACAAAATTACATACAAAAACTCGATTTTCCAATTTTCCGACTTTTCCCGAAAATTGGAAATACGAACAACTGACAAAAAATTTTACAGAAATCGGCCCAGCCGTTCTCATTTTATGAATTACTATACATTTTTTATTATATAAGATAGATTAACAAAAAAAAGGAATCACACATTAAATTTTCGGTAAAGCGGAAGTAGAAAACCATTTATTATGTCGGGAAACCGGAAAGCCGCGTTACTGTAATATAATTTAGTGACATATTGTGGACTATTGAGGTTTCCATAAAGGATTTAATCATATGGTGATTTATTTTCTGAGCAAAATATGTTACAGTATATACATATATTAGTGTGTCCCAAAAAAAAAAAATTTTTTTGGGGCTCGAGTGTAATTTAAAAGCTTAACTGCCTGTTTAACGATATCGAACGTCATCGTTCGCATAGAAAATTACATTTAAAACAAAAACAAAGTTCGAACATTGTACGAACTTTGTTTTTGTTTTAAATGTAATTTTCTATGCGAACGATGACGTTCGATATCGTTAAACAGGCAGTAAAATCGGGTTTGTCGGACTTTTATTTTTGAGTTTTCTTCATAACTTTGTCAAAAACCACGATTTTTTTCACTTTTAAGCAAATTATTTAAAAGAATGTCCAGGCGTTATTTTGGTGTACAAAGACAATAAGTTTCTGCAATGCATTTGCTCATTTATGCACCCTACATTTAATTTTGTTGGGTTTGAGTTATAATATCATAAAGTGGGTACAAAGCTGAAAGTCGGTAAAACTCAGGAAAGATAAGAGCAAATTTAATAATATTTATTGCTTAATTATTTATAATAAATTGATCTTTCAAACTGCATTGTTGGTTTGTTTCATTTTTATAAAAATTTTAAAAGTTATAAAGCGTTATTTACAAAACTTATGGAAAAATTACGAAAAAGAGGCTTTTGACAAAGTTATGAAGAAAACTTAAAAAAAGGCCGGCAGAACCGATTTTTGGCAAAAAAATCGGCTTGAGCGACCTCTAAACCTCTTCCGAAAAACCTGAAAAAAAAAATCTCAAAAATACTTTACCCTATAAGCTCTTAAACTATGCTTGAGCACCCATGAAAATCCAAAAAAAATTTTTTTTTTTTTGGGACACACTCATATACATACAACACTTTCTAATGTTACCTACTTATATTCACTTAAAGTGTTACATGTTGTGCAACTTCAATAGAACAAAATTATCTGCTTTGTTTTACAACTATTACACTTTTGTCATTAATGTGCTTAAAGAGCGATTTTTAGAGCTATTTGAGAGGTTTCTGCACGCTATTACTATTTAAAAACCAATATTAACATCACTAATGGCTTGGAAAAAATAAGACGATACATTAACTTTTTTTCATTTTAATATGTAGATATTTTATAGTTTGCTTTAAAACAATCTTATCACAAAAAAATTATGAGCGGTATGAATTATGAAAAACAAAATAAAACATTGGTTGTACAAACAAAGTAGTAAGCATGGTGAAATAAACAGATGGCAGCACTACGCCAGATGACGATTTTTGCTCTTGCATTGTTTGTCTAGGTTTATGTCAAAGTTTTGTTTATGTTTACAAAAAGTCCACGTTTTGTGCTGTGATTATTGTATTTTATTAAAGTTTTTGATAATATTAAACTAAAATAATTAAGATATTGACCATAATTAAATGAAAATTGGCTAAACATTTATTTATTTTATCACGTTCAGCGGCAAGCTTTGATTTTTGTTGCAAGTATTTTTTGACGTAATCGGTGATGTAATTTCCATTTTTGTTGTAATGTTGTATTTGTTGCTGTAACGATGCCACCTGCTTATTCCACCATGGTAGTAAGTACCAAGATTGTAAAACAGGGCAGTATGAACACCTTAAGTAAAAGTGAGGGTACAAAATGCAACATGTTTTGCATTTTTTCATCAACATATTCAAAAAAGAACTTGAAAATTTTTCCCACAGTTGTATTTTTTATACAAACGAACACAAAAATTTAAAATATGTAACATTAATGAAACATTTTTCTCAGAAAATAAATCGACATTAATGAC
The DNA here is from genome assembly GCA_963931875.1 of Pollenia griseotomentosa. Lineage (NCBI taxonomy): Eukaryota > Metazoa > Arthropoda > Insecta > Diptera > Polleniidae > Pollenia > Pollenia griseotomentosa. The sequence goes on along the minus strand of OZ007560.1, from coordinate 258,386,373 downwards.
TACATAAAAGTATTACGCGATGTAAAAAGGATTTCAAAAATATAATTATTTCGTAGTTTAAGGTATTTGTGAACATCAGTAAAACTTTAAATCAACAATAAAAGTTCAAAAGACAGGTACTTTAATAGACCGTCAGGAAAATCCTTGTATAATTCATATATTTTAAAGGGTTATTTGCAGGGAACCCGTAAACACGCAATTGCATGTTTTTCCCAAGAGGAACTGCAGGACATTAAAGAAATAAGATTTGTTTCAAAACAAATTAAATTTCAACACAATTAACAATTTACTGATTCCATACTAAGAACCTATTTCACCAATTCTATTTAAATATCAATTTACAATTTTTAAAATTCGTTTTTCATCTTAATTAAAAATAAAATTATATGAAAATCTGTATTAAAATATGAGTTGATAAAATGTACATCATATTGAAATACGAATTTCTAGTCCGATTTGGAACAAATGCTGGAAGATACGTATCTAAATAAATTCCCTTAATTTATATCATGATTTGTTTTTTCAAATATTTCATAATACGAAGGGGTAATTTGAGGACAATGTCACGCGTTTGGAAACGACGTCTGTTAGACTTAGTGTCTAGAAAACATATTCTAAACAATACAAAGGATTAATTTTATTTTAAATTAAATTAACCACATTTTATTGCATAAAATATAAAATAGTGTTTCGTTGGCAATAATTGATTACATAAATTTAACTACTTATATAGTACTTCACAAAAAAAAATATTTTAAAATAAAAGGAAAACTAACTTTATGCACTTGCTAGAATAAAAAATCCGAAAAATTAGGACTGCTTTTATTTTGCTGCTTTTATTTACGTTGGTTTGTTATGTATGTGAATGCATGTACTTTGTTTGGAAAATGTTTGCACCTGGTTTGTGTCTAAAAATTTTATTTAATAAATACACAAACCAAAAGAACGGCATTATCTGCATAAAGTCGAATGCAGTGCTGCAACATACAAGATACCTTTTAAACAAAAAATAGAGCTAAAATTACGTACATCTATCTATAAAACAAGAATATGTATCAAAAAAGGGATTTTTAGGTCTTATCCGATTTCGGTCTATTATAGCTTATAATCACAATAATATTATAAAACTATGTATGCATTTTGCTAAAAACCGTTAAATTGTTCATAAAACCTTAGCTTTGATCCACTATCCCTCAAGCACTTTTAATCCGATCTAAGACATTTAGACCCTGTTCAACGCGAAATTTAGTAGTCAAACAAGATACATACATACCAGAGAACTGCAGAATAAACTATTTTTGTTGATTTATTCATACGCTTAAATTTACATTAACTCTATGCCTGCAAAACAAAGCTCAACTTTGGTAATTTTAACATCGTTTTGTACACATTTGATTTGTGCATGTGTGAGTTTTTTATTGAAAGTACTTTGCTTGCATTTATTGTTGGCGCACGCAATAATACAAACTCCTCTTAGTCAAAAGGCAAACATTCTTATGCTTGTGCATTCGCGTAGTCATTGTGAACTCGATGAGACAACGACGAACTAAATTGGTATGAGTACGAGTCGCTTTTTTACATTAACATTAACAGCAATAACAACAACACATTGTTGTTAAGAAATGATAAAAAATAAAAACAGCCTTCTATTTCTATGGAAATTGTTTGTACCTAGTGCGTTTGCGTTTCATTTCAATTTTTTTTTCTTGTACTACATAGCAACTGCTGAATGAATGCCTACATGAGTAATGATTGTTTCATTTCTGGCTTTTTTGTTTGTAATTTTTTATCGAATCTTAATTTAATTTGGGTATCTGAAGTAAAAATTTCAAATTACACCTGAATTACACCTAAGAGGAATTACCCAAGCTCTACCTACGACAGTAAAAATTATACCAAATTCGGGTAAATACCTACAAAGTGGCAGCACCGTATCCGTATGAAACAGTGCTATCGACAACAGCGCCACACAGCGCTACTGATTAATAATTTTGTTGACTGCCTCTACTATATAGAATGTAAAATTAAATAGGGCACACAATTATGCTAATTTGTGTTCATGTCTTAACTAACCATTTACTTACTATTGTGAATTCAAAAGTGATTATATATTTGACTTTGCCTTTGATGTTATTTTTCTAAATTGTTACAATGGAGTTAAGGCGGTAATCTTGCAATCTTTATTTATTTCTTACATTTATATACACATATATATTTAACAAGCAAATATGTATTCACTTAAATGCACAGACATCAGTGTTGCCAGAGTTTAAGTTAAATTTTACACAGCAAAAGCATCAATATTATCCAAAATATTCATAAGCGTAGCTAGACTATTATTCTGGGGTGGGCAAGTCCACCCCCTTCCCAAAAAGTAAAAAAATTTTTTTTTATTAAAACAAAATAACTTTTTATTAAATTTTAAAATCGTTCCTGATGCATTCCATCATTATCTACCCAAAGCAGGATAACTTCTTTCGCAACTAGCAGAGGAAGGGCTTAAGCCCTTATGATACTGCTATTTGTTGTATTGGAATTTGTTAGGATTGACTGAATAATGAAACAACAAATGCGAGAAAAAACAAGAAATACAATATGTTAACAAACCCTTTTTTCTGATTGACATTTCTCATGTATGTTTTTTTCTTTGATTAAAATAATAAAAAAAAATGGTAAAAGTTTGGGCAGATGAAAATATTTTGTTTTTGATATATGAAATGATGAAGCAGTTGCCAGTTATTTTATTTTATTTTTATTATTATTAGTTATTTTTCATTATTGCATCAAATTTTGTTGTATTAAAAAAAAATTGTTAGATATAAGATTTTTATATCAGCAAACGTCAAATTGAATCGCAGAGAGTATTATCTTACGTGTAGACTCTCAAATAGTGTTAATATTAATATTATAATAAATCTTATAAGACAGTTGTTATGAGAAATCTTATAACAACTATCTTACATAAAAAAAACAATAATAAGACGCATTCATTAAAATGTTAAATATTTTTGTACAAATGGTGAAAATCTTGTGATAAGTGTTTAAAAAAACAATATTTTTAACTTAAAACAAGAAAAAACTAAAAAAAAAGAATAAAAACGACACAAGTTTACTGTGCGGGAGTCATTCGATTATGAAATCTTATAAGATACGTGTTCCCCTTGTTTAAGATTAAGATTAACATGAAGAAATTTGTTCTCTCATTCTGCCGACGTTCTCTCACATATTATATCAGATAAATTATCTCAGGTGAAGACTCAGTGTAAGCAAAACAAACAATATTGCCCACTTTTTGTTCCCACAAAAACTGGCCAAAAAAAGCTAAAAATTGCAAAAAAGTAAAAAACCTCTACTTTCGATCAAAAACTAAAAAAATTGGCAACCGTGCTAACATTTAATCTAAAATGTCAATTTTAAGTTAAATTTATTTATTTTTATTTTACAGTCTTAGATTATTTATCGAAAACATTCGTATATTTGTTCCACATTTCAACATTTTGTATGATATAATCATACTCTTTACACTTAGCCAGTTTTCCTATGCAAATATATTTGCACTGTTCTCCAATATAGAAAAAATACAAAAAATAGCAAGTATCATAACACCTTTATTGCCACTGGTAAAAGTTTGTAAATGTTTGGATTCTTTTTAATTTCGTATTTTATCTTATGTAAAAAATACATAAAAGAATATTCAATCGGCTATTAAAAAAATCAACACACTTACGAAAACAGCAATTAAAAGAAAGAGACAAATTCTGGGGTGGGCAAAAACTGGTATGGGTGGGTTTTGCCCACCTTAGCCCTTCCCTAGCTACGCCAATGAAAATATTATAAATTACACAAAACCAATGAAAATATTATAAATTACACAAAACAGTTTGTGTTTAATCAATAGTAATGCTTATAATTTACAAATATACACATAGCTTTAATTGTCGATAACTTTTGTATTTATGCTATTTTTTTATAATACAGTTAGTTAAGCACCCCATCAATTTACAATATTATTGTAAATGTTATTCGCCATATTACATTGCCATATATTATTCAAAAAGTGGCACAATGGTTTCAATTAAAATATGGCGCAACTCTTATTAAAAAACATAACCTTTAAAGCAAAACAACATCGTATAACAAGATTTCTGTATGACGTGCTAAATTCCCAATTTTTCATATTTGATAAATACACAGAAATTTATTGTTGAGGGAAAGCTAGCTTCTATGCGCATTTCACTGGTTACTTAGGCCAGATCGTCAGGAAACCTTTTCCAAAGATTTTAGAAAAGCTAAAAATATTATACAAATAAAACCTTAAAGCGAAAAGCTTTCAAAATACAAATTGTCAAAACATACAAAGACTATATGCACAAATGTTTTGTTGTACATTTACAGATTGAAGTACTTTTTAAATTAAATTGTTTAATTGATATGTTTATTTTTATATAAAATAATGTTGAGGCGAAATTAAACGCCCGGGAGACTATCAAATAAATACATCAATCACATAGTTGTGTGCGTGCAGTCGTTCGTTTTCGGGTACACATACGCGTTGTCGGCAATGCTTGATGAAAATCAAAAAGTTTTGATTTTTTTAATTTGATGAAAGGCGAATTCATAAAGGTGACATTTTCGAGTCATCTGTTTATTGTTTATTTTTTTGTGTGTATACTGAATGTCAAACTTTGTTTACATTTTGTGAAAAAATTAATTCAAATTTAAAATTCAATAAAAATTGTAAAAAAAACTTATTTAAATTTTATAAAATAAAACAAGTGAATATAAAATAGAAATTTAGAAATTAGAAAGAAATTAAAAATGCGTAAGGAACAATTAATTTGCAATAGAGGAACAAGATTTACTTTTTAAAGCAATTGTGTATATTTTATAAACAAAAAAATTTCCTTTTTTATGTTTTCAACAAAAATTTTTGACATTCACTCTAACTTTTTACAAAAACAAAATACATAGTCTTTTTCAATAAAAAGAGATAGCTAGCATAACTCTATCTCATGATGCGGTCACCTTTATGAATTCGCCTTGATTTGATGGCTGATTATTTGATAGTCTCCAGTTATGATTGACAAAAAAATTGTATTTGCTTTGTGTATGTTGTCATGTACGGAAGAAAAAAAATATAAATACTTATTTGAAACGAACCCTATGAAATCAAAATTACAAATGTTGATTGACGGGTTTATTTGTACGTCTCCAAAAAAGCCTCAAATAAACGACACTAACACATATGCACTGATTGACGGGTTTTTTTGAAAGTCTCCAGAGCCCTTTACACAAAAATTTTATGAATGGATAATTACACAAAAGCCGGTAACGCTGTCAGACATGCATGTCCTCAAGTCAGTGTTGCCGGAATCCAAACTAAATTTTGCATAGGCGAAGCTTTAACGTTAACCAAAATTTTATAAAATACACAAAACAAATTTTGTGTTTATTAACCACCAACGCTTTTTATTTACGAATATGTATATGTTTAGGTATGTACATGTATATACACAAACAATTTTTTTAGTACATAAATAGTTGTATACATGTACATCAAAACATAAGTGCGTGTGTATGTGGGCTCAAGGAATATTTACACAAGACTCCTTAGCGACAGCCATAATCCCCAATTGTCAAATTCGTATGTATAATCCTAAAATTTGTACATGTTAATTTAAATTGTTTTTTTTTATACCTATGGAGACAATTTTGAAAAGTTGGATATTTTTATAAAGCAGCATGTCTACACTCCCAAATGAGTCTACCTTGTGTAAATGTATGTACCTTGTGTGTGCTTATAAATTAAATGTCAACAAATTAAAAAATGTAACTGCAAATTATTAAGTATATTTACATGTGTCATATATTGCAATTTTTAAGAAATATTGGATTCTCTTTCAACATTTCATTTGTTGCTTTAAAATGGCCCCTTCATTTTGTTCTATACCTTATTTGCCCAAAGTACTGACGCTTTTTGAGTATTTGACTCTGCTGATTATTTTTTCCCCTGAACAGTTTGCAAATGGCATAATGAGAAGGAAAGTTATTTAGTTTTTATATTAGAAAACAGAGGATCACCAAGGATGTTTTTATCTCAAAAATCTTTTAATTAAAAGCTTTTAACATCCAAATTGTCGTAAAGTATGTGCTCATTTTAATCTAAAAAAAACATGTTATACCCCTTGATTGTCTATTATTTTAGTCATCAAACTCTACGAACAGAATTATTTTCTTAAAATGCAACAATGATATAAATTGAACGGATTGCGAGTACTTTGACTCAAAAATTTCCAATATTTTGTAAAAATTATCATAAAAATTTAACTTGTTTCATTACGTTAAGACCAAAAGCAAATCGATTTATTAAAAATTGAGGTGTTTTTTGTCAAAATGATACAGGTATGTATATATGTACATATTTTTCATTATGTGAGACACTATATTTTTGAACCACTGTGGCCAATATTGGTATCATTGGAAAGCTTTTGAATGTATTTTTCAGGATAGACAAAATTTATTTAAAAATTTTTAGTCCATTACCACCCGTCTCCACTATCCATCAACTTGGTAAGAACAGCATGTCGCACATGAATTCTACTCGTGTAGACTGTTCATGTTTCGTCCATGTGCTGCCATCGTTGCCTAAACATTCGTCTTAGCATCCATGTGCGCCATGATGTTGGCCAAACAATGTATTTTCTGTATACAACCAAATGCCACAACAACAAAAATTGTGGTCAATCAGAACATGACCATTACCACGTATTCGGCACATACAAGAACGTAAACAAATCAATACCGTTGCTCTACCAGCGTTATGGTCATGTCATGTTCAAATCGAAAGCGCATGGAGACGTGGGGTTAAGAAGCGGAGATGATTTTGCGAAAATACAAGAATTTTGAGTAAGCATAATGATCAATATGCAGAGAAGTTTAAGCAAGCAAAGCCGTTGTTGTAATACCATAGTTGGCAATGCCAGAGTTTTTGATATCACAGATACCATACTTTTATTTAAATAAACTACATACATATTTACCTAGTGCACTTCCGTAATAATTTGGTGTGAAATTTTGTAAAAGCAGTATTGGGAGCTATCAATTTTTAAATTAATTTTGTAAATCCAGTAGCTCGTTTCTGTATTTCTCGCATCGTAAAATTTCTTGCATGAAGTGTGAAACAAAAAATTCCATCGTTTCTCGATTTATGAGATAAAAGTGTTTCTGTATTTGAATGCGAAAACAGACACAACAAATTCTGTTTATACTGGAATATTTCCAGTTCTTAAGTGTCAAATAAAAGCGAAACGTCAACAAAAGAAATAAATATAATAAAAACAGGGCTGCCAGATTTGACGAGTTATCGTCATCTTGACGATTTTTTGTTCCGATATTAACAAAGTGACGTTTTGATGATTTTTTCTAAAAAAGTGACGAAAGCAAAAACAAAATCAAAAATATTTTATAATTTTGTTGTTACTTTCTATAGAAATTCATCTTGAATTTTTAAATTTCACACTTCTATTTTGTGGCGTTGAAAATTAAAAAAAAAAAAAAAAATAATATGAATGTCTGTAGAAAGCAAAAACAAATTTATAAAATATTTTTGATTTTATTTTTGCTTTTAAAGAAATTGTTGGCGTTGCGTTTTACACTATAAGCCCCTTAGTCTTCCAAATAAGATAATTGTAAATATTTTTATATGTTTGTTTATTAGAAAAAAAGATATCTTTAGAAACAAGGCTGCTTAAATTTTTATATTTATCCCTATTGTAAAAATTGTCCTCGAAAATTGTTTGTTTCTTCCCTAAAAAATGTATCGGCAAAAGCAAAATTTCGAGGGAAAGTAATGGACCGACTTGGCTTATTTTGAACATTTAATACTTTTTATATACATATACAAAATATGATTGACTTTTTTCTGGATGTATTAAGATAAAACAAATGACTTACTTTTGAATTTGTTCTTTTTGGCACAACCCTTGTAAAATTCATTAGTTTTTCAGTAGAATTGTATGTAGTGCTTTTATGTGTTTCTGATTACTTAACATATTATTTTGTAGGCGAAGATTTTACTGGGTCTTTAACCCGTTTATTTATGAACCGGTATTCTACTAAGTCTATTTCAGGTAAAAAAGAAAAAGATTATAGGAATAGGTAAATTCAAGATTTATATCTCAATTATTAAATAATAATTATTAAATACCCATGAACTTTAACTATGTTTTTGTTTGATTATTTTTTAATAAAAGTCGAAACAAATTTGTTTAAAATTGATTTTAAATTGCACGATTTTTAAAACAAAAAAGACGATCTTTTTTATTTTTTTCTCAGGAAATTGACGATTTTGACACAAATTTATCTGGCAGCACTGATTAAAACCAAAACAAGAAAAGGCTAAAAAAAATTTAAACTAACAAAATATAACAATTGTTTTTTGTTTATTTTCATCATATAAATTATGCATTTATCATTTATATTCCTTCTATTTTTTTATTTATTTAAAAAAAATAGTATATAAACATATTTTAAATTCAAAATATCTATATTTTGTTTTTCTCGCCACCAATTTCAAATGTGACTTATTTTGACAGTTCTTGAAAGAAACTTTTCGCAAAATATTGTTATAGAAACACTTTTTCTCGCATCCTTCCAATAATTGCTGGAAAATTATTTAAATGACAGATAATTCTCGCAAAAAAAAGATACAGAAACACTTGTGTGAGAAAAACCATTTTTTGTTTCATTTCACACCATTTTTGTTGCAATTCACACGCTTCATGCGAAGAGTTTTACGATGCGAGATATACAGAAACGGGCTACAGAAAGATCTATTCAAAAGCTTTTAAATGATACCAATATTGATTACATTGGTTCAGAAATGTAGTTGAAAATCGCATATACAAACATATTACAACTTCAGAGGTCCATAACTCGTAAACTATGCGTTTCCGAGACTTTTTCCATCAAATTATAATTTTTTTTACTTTTATATGAAATAATGTTAAAACAATACAAGAAAAAAAAATTGTCCCACATTTGAAAAACTGCACAGGAATCGGCAACGCTGGCTCAAGTACATAAGATTTTGTTGTCGTCTTCGCTGAAGAAAACAAAAAAGAATTTTTGAAAGAATTATTGAGGATTCTTTTATGTATATTTAATTCAGAATTACTGTCGGTATCAATTGTTAGTCGGAAGAAGTGAAAATTTTCAAATTGCTTTTGTTGTTCGGCTGCAGATTTCTAAAAGGTGATAATAACTCGTGTATATAACTAAAATTTAATACATTGTTAAAATGAAAGAAACAGTGAGCAAACGTTACAACACCATAAAATTCAATTTAAAAGAAAGTGCATAAAAAAATATGACTTCTTAATAAACCGATCATTATTATTATTCACATAAGTACCTACATACATATTTAAAAAGTTATAATTTGTTTAAAAAGTAATTTATGTATATACATACATATGTATATACTTTGTAAAAAAAAGTTGTTTTTTCCATCTCAACACATGTACAAACGCATTCCACGCACTGTCGATGGTGTAGAATAAATAACATTGACCTTTATTTGACATTTATCAAGAACATACGAATACATTTTTTGCTGATGAGCGATAGATACAAACTTTTGAATACCAAAATTAAGTTCTAAATGTGCTGTACAGTGATAAAAACCCATTTCATTAAGTTTTTCATCTAACTAAATAAATAAAGAGGTAAAATAAATAGAAAATTTTTTTGTGCAAAACAGAAACGTCAACTATTGTCGCTCGTTTTTATTTGTTTACAATGTTTTGGTGGCAAAGACTTCATATTAGAAAAGTGTAACGGCTTTTATTATAAACTAAATTTGTAAATAATTCATTTTTTGTTAATAAAAAGGGCTTAAGTCTAGTTTACCAACGCAGCTCCAAATAAAAAAAAAAGTAGATAGGGTGATAGAAAATTGAAAAATAAGAAGAAAAAATAAAATGACAAAATTCTCGGAAACGCATAGTTTCCGAGTTATGGACCTCTGAAGTTTTCATATGAATTTGCGATTTCCCATTACATTTCTGAACCTATATGGCCAATATTGGTATCATTTGAAAGCTTTTGAATAGATCTTTCTGGATATAAACATTTTATTTAAAAATTCTTAATCCATTAAGGAGCGGCGATGAATTTACGAAAAAACAAAAGTTTTTAGTAAGCATAAAAACCAATATATGCATTTATGTTTTAAATTTGTTTTTTAATTCAATTTTTTCTAAAATAAACTGGTAGAGGAGGAAACTTATGCAGAAGAGCATTAGTAAGCGAAGCCGGTGTTTGTTATACCATAGAGGAGAAAATCTGTTCATCCGGCCGAAGGCCGGCTATGCGGAGAAGCTTTATTTAGCGAAGCCGGTGTTTGTTATACCATAGAGGAGAAAATCCTTGCGCCCGGCCGAAGGCCGGCTATGTGGAGAAGCTTTATTTAGCGAAGCTGGGATTTTTAAATTAAATTTATATTACCTAGTGCACTTCCGTAACATTTTGATATAAAATTTTGTAAAAACTGTATTAGGAGCTAAAGAGTTAAAAAGTTTTAAAAAAATATTGCATTTCCAAAAAGATCTGTTCAAAAGCTTTCAAATGGTACCAATATTGTCCATATAGGTTCAAAAATGTAGTGGGAAATCACAAATTCATATGAAAACTTCAGAGGTCCATAACTCGGAAACTATGCGTTTCCGAGAATTTTGCCATTTCATTTTTTCTTCTTATTTTTCAATTTTCTATCACCCTATGTACTTTTTTTTTTATTTAGAGCTGCGTTGGTAAACTAGACTTGTTCCATAAAAAGAGACATACATACATTAAATGTGTACCTATCATGGATTTAAAAAACTGGGAATACTTACTCCAAATACATATATATATATATATACATGTAGATATGTATGTTAGTATGAAGTTCATGAACAACGAACGAAATTAATCGCAAATATAAAACAAAATATAAATAAAACAGAAATAACAGAGAATATATTGCTTAAATAAAACATAAAAACAGAGATGCCAAATTAATTTCATTATCAATGAATCTGCATACCTACAATTTATAACGTTTACCAACCGTTTAATATTCGAATCATAAACAAAATTGCAAAGCGCTTTAAAAATTGTTATACCCACATGACAATAGTGGAGAAGGTAGGTATTATCAGAATCCCGCTCTGAGTTGACCTTACGATGTCCGTCGTCTCGCTGGCTAGTTGTCTGTCCATGTAACCTTGTGTGCAAAGTACAGGTCGCAATTTTGATAAAATTTAGTATGTACGCCTTATTGTCATAAGAACGGGGCTAATTGTAAGAATCAGTCCATTATATCACATGTACCCTACATACATTTTTTTACGGATTAAGTTATTTATTATGTTGGTAGGTATTTAGTTCAAATTTGGGTAACACATTTTTATTACAATACTAGCTGTTTAGTCCCAGCGCTGCTTGGGGTTTTCCAAATAAAAATTTTCCAATAAAATTAAGTACTGGATAATTTTTTTAATAACTTGACCAGCTCTATATACCGGGTCAAAACATTATCAGGAACCTACTAAGCTACTAAGTCATGGCAAGTCTAGTCTAGCGTTGACCATAGGTCTTATAGGTAATACAGCTCCTCCCTTTAATTTCTTTAAGACGAACAAATCTTATAAAGATCTTGATATCTAGGTAATATTCGGTACAAAGAACTGTTCTGGCGGTTTCATGATTGCTCATGGGTTCCAAATAGGGTACACAATCGAAAATTTGTCTTTAAATTCTGTGGTGCTGGGTATCATATGGTGAGGCTTGCATACCATGCTTTCTTGATTTTTTATAAAATTCGCCTTACGTTATTTTTGACAAATAACAATTTAAGGAATTAACTGTCTGGCCACAATAGGTGCGATCCCAAGGCGACCTTGGCTTGCTACGTAAGCAACTGCTGATAACTTACTATCGGGCATGTTCTGACAATCGCAAAACGCTTAACATTTGCGATCTTGACTTGAAATTACATAAGCAGCAGTACTGTAAATCGCAATAGCAAGAAGTTTAGTGTCTTCAAATTGCAAAAGTATGCTCAAGAAAACTTTAAGAACTTATGGCAGATCGTAAGCAAAACGCACGAGTATCAGAACGCCATATAATAAATCTGGCGTTTTGCGATTTCAAATCGTGCGATTGTCAGAACATGGCCGTATTATACCTATGTCAAAATGATATGCCGTTACTTTTTTTTTGATATTTCTTTGTTTAAACATCATATTATCCAAAATTATGCACCTTAAAATCTTCAAAATGCAATACAAAGAGTCAGTCAGTGAAAGGACGTTGTAAGTTACTAAAAAAAATGATAAAATCTAAAGGTTTTGCAAATTGGAATTACGTTTCATAAGCCGCTTGCGTAGTGGAAAAACGTTTTAAATTCTGGATTGTGGATATGAAACGTTGTTCTACTAAAAAAAAGTTATAAACTGTAAATTTGCATATTATTTTAAATACAAATTTCTTGATATTTTGCATACAAGTTGTTGTTATCATTAATTTTCATAATCTAAAAATAAATTTTAAAAATAAGTAATCCTGCCTCTTAAAAAAGTTTTTTGCTCTCCCGAAAAATAGTTATTTTGTCACTTACAACGTTATTCGCAGCTGTGCTTCAACTAAAGAATTTTATGGCGATTATTATGCAAATATTTCTCAATTAAACAGAATTGTATAACAAAAATTATAACAATTAGACTAAAAGTGCATTAAAAACAACTTCCAAATTCTTGCGTTTTACGTTTCCGATTTCCATCACACCTCTGCTAGAAAGAAGAAAGTGAAGTACCTCGTTACAGAAAGTGATTCTGTGTCGATCGGTATACTTAAAGATGGTCTAGGACCAATATTTGAAGGTTTTACAAACATCAGCACAAACGCATCTCAGCTAGCATGGGCTGTTTGGTAGACGATTGTTTTTAATATACATCTTCTTATGATAATCAAACGAGTATTAATAAACAAACATCTAAATATTATTTATTACTTTGTTATTCCCTTTTTTCACACGCTCGTCCTTTAATCTTGGAATGTTTACCATGCAAGCCTAAAGCAATAATCTAATGATTATTTCAAGAGTACAAACACAACAATGTTACACTTTGATTATCTCTCGTCAAAACGTCATCGAATGAATCTTTAAAACAATTTCAGTAAAACAAACCGACTTAAGGATCTTTCAAATAAGATTTTCTAACTGGGTGGGGTTGAATAAGCGATCTAAAGGTTGTTTCTTGTTAATTGTACAAACATGGAAAGTTTTGATATGAAAACTACAACTAACAAATCTACAAGTAAAATACGTTAAAAAAGCAACAATTTTCCAATTTTTGTTTCAAATATATTTTACTTGTAGATTTGTATCTTGTAGTTTTGAGAAACGGGGCCCAGTTGTACGGCTAAACATTTCACGAGTTGTAAAATAATACATGCTTTCTAAAAGACTCGTGAGATAATCTTTACACACACCTCAAACGACTATTTTAAGCGTACTTTGTTGTGTTGCAGCCGTATCTCACAGTGGAATTAGCTTGTGTAACAGTTTCTTGCGTGCGATGAATCTTTTACGATTAAAAAATGCGCTCGTCGACGATGAAAAACGCTCTTAATGGGATTATCAGTAGACTCTAACACGTTTGAAAATGCTGGCTGGGATAATACCCTCTTCACTATTGTGATGTGGGTAAAAATATAACTATTTTTCCATTAAGTTCTTAAAATATATTTTACATAATGGTTTAAAACTTTTCCTCGTGAATCCAATGAAACCTTATAAATAAACATTCCATGAGAAGCCGGTTGCGTAAGATGATTCTACATTATTTTAAATTCATTCAATCTTTCATTTTTGACCGTGGCCGGGGCTCGAACCGCGGCCGGCAGGTTACCATGACATCGACGACTGCTGAAGTAAGAAAAAACATGTGAAATCAATTAAAATGGATAATCATTCAAAAAAGCAAATTTCGATCTACCAAAGGTTAAAATACAATTTGGTTTAAGGATTGATGTTTGACTATTGACGTCAGCAGTCGTCGATGGCTGCGAGTGTAAAATGGCAAATCCATCTGAGGAGATCGAGTGGTTGCGATCGAAACATGTCATGGTAACCTGCCGGCCCGGGTTCGAGCCCCGGCCACGGTCAAGAATGAAAGATTATCAATAACAATTTTAATTAATTTTCATGTTGTAAAATTCCTTTCTTCATAAAAATAATTTAATGAAAATTAAATTTAATGAACTTAAGCCTAATTAAAAGTATTAAAAATTTGGATTAAAAACCATAAATAGTTCAATAAAATAACCACAATACTAATTATTAAAAAATACAAATATAGAACAAAAACTAGCTTAACTGAAAATAGTATTGCTAGTCTCTAATAAAGTTCTTTTTAATGGAATAAGCTGTCCTTGATGCTTGTAGTTGTTGGCCATCACAAATAAAGATATTTTAGGAAAACAAATTTTTTGAATTTATGCATTTTACACTTACGATGTCGCACGCTACAAACTTAAAATAAGTACTAAGAAAAAAGCACTGATTATTATCCAGCAAAATTTTTTAAATTAAATTTGCAATAAAAATATCTGTTTGTTACTAATATTTGAAACGCATTGTCCAAATACCCTCGACGCACTGATAACTAATGTTCTTTTTCAATGTCGCACGCTACATCGAAATATACGGTAAAGCAAAGAAAAAATTTGCCGTAACTGGCAATCGCATCCTTCCGTTTACATTTTTTCTTTATTGTTTGAATATTAACTGAGATTTAAAAAGCAATTGTCAATGCATAATGTTTCTCATTAAGATAATTTAGCAAAACAAAACATGCAATAGAAATGTTCAAAACAGAACTTTTTCACTTGTTCGACTTTGCAATTGAATATTTCAAAGTGTGTTATGAATAAATGTAAAATTTGCTTAAATCAGTGAGAGTTGATAGATTCCCTATAAAAATATGTTAAAATAACATACTTTTATAGACTTTGAATTATTTGGCTGCGGTTGACATTTCTGTGGAAATGCCCATATTTAGATTTTACTAGTTTTATAAATTTACCCATAAATTTGTTCACTTAGATAAACAATCAGACTGAAAAGTTGTGCAAACGTAATTTCTTATTTGTGAGAATGTTTTATTGCATGTTTTCTTTAATATTATCTTCCTTAAAAGAGGTGATATTATATGATGAAAATTATTGACCTAGAATCGCGCCCCCATAAACTTTAGCATAGATAATAGTGCTTTCTTAGTGCTATAATTTAAGGGTTAAAAGAACGCAAAAATATTTGTTGTTTAAAATGTTTTTGCATTTTTGATGCGTACGACTGTCACGTTCAACACTTTGGAATTACCCATATTGAAAACCCATTGTCACCGGAAATTTGTGAAATATTTGAATTTGTTTTGATTTGAATATTTAAAAAAAGCTTAACATAAAATCCTTGGCCGTATGGAAAAACTAGATAACTCCATTTTTTGAAAACACGAGAAAAACACACTTAAAGTTTTAAACATATTTCGCTTATTATTTAATATGAATTTATGTTACTTTGCATGCGCATTAAACTGAACTTTATTTTTAATAGTGTTTAAGATTTCTGGTTCCATTGAACAAATTTTTGGGCACTAAAACCGAGAATCAATGTCACTTATCTTGTTTTTTCGAACATTTTTTTTTTTTTTCAATTTTGTTTAAAGTTTTACGGAATTAAGACAACTTCAGAAATGATTTGTGGAAAAACATTAACTATTTATTTGACTCAGCACTGTAATTTACCCGTTTTTTTTACGAAAAATTAAGTTACCCAGTTTTTCCAAAAAATATTTTTTTTTGTCTAATTCCGCTACTTCGTGAGCGTTTTTCTTTCTTTCGTGGACATATGTATTTGTATGCCAAAGTTTATGTTTCTAGATTAAAAAGCGACTAGTTGTAAAACAAAAAAGTACCAAACAGTTTTTCTTATCCGTTCATGACATTGCATGTATTATTTTATGTTTATAGGTGCAATATTAACGAAAATTGAAAAAAGTACCAGTCAAAGAACAAAAAAGTACCAAAAAGATACCTCCTACAGATTCTCATTCACTGAGGACCTTGCATGTTTAATTTTATTTTTTTAGGTACAATACTAACGGAAATTCAAAAAAAAAAAACCCCAGTTAAAGAACAAAGAGTACCAAAAAATTCACTCACAGGTTCTTAAGAAAGTTTCACTTGTAAAACAAAAAGCTAAGGAAAGGAACTTTTTTCTTCCCATTAAAGTATCAGAAATTACAATATTGTAGTGGGAGCTCAAAAATTAATGAACTCAAATGTGATGTAAACTTTATTTTTTATGTTTATTGGT
The DNA here is from genome assembly GCA_963931875.1 of Pollenia griseotomentosa. NCBI lineage: Eukaryota > Metazoa > Arthropoda > Insecta > Diptera > Polleniidae > Pollenia > Pollenia griseotomentosa. The sequence continues at coordinate 258,369,950 of OZ007560.1, read as the reverse complement.
AAATGATAGATGGGGTGTCAAAAAAGTTCCAAAATACATGTTTCACCCGTTTACTCCCTAAAAGGGGCGAATTTCAAAAAAGTACCTGACACCTGTCCGCTTATTTTTCTAAAGAACAACGATACCTATTACATTTTTTTCTCTTTTAGTTCTGGAGATATTTTTTGAATCTTAAAAAATCCCTCTTAGTTGGTGAGAGACCAACCTCCTCTCCAAATTTCAAGTTTTTAGCTTCAGGCGTTTAGGCTGTGCGGTGATGAATCAGTCAGTAACGTTACAATTTTAAATTTATAGATAAGCCGAGTTTTTGTCTGTTTTCATGCATAAACGGAAATAAAAGGTTTACCCTTTATGGCTTACCCTTCTTGATTTTATGAAATTCATAGGCCAGTTAATGGGTTATAAAATTGTTTTTTAGTTTAGCTGACCAAAAACACTGTCTTAACTTTGCAACAGAAAAAAAAAATATTTGGTAAGTCGAAAGATTTTTCAAAGTTACTGTGCCACATAGAAAACGGTAGATCTTTATGGGTTAAAAACTATTACTCGGAAAGATTTCGGATGTTTGGCAGTCGTATTTTATATATCAAGAACTTCAGAAATTATATAATATTCTATATTCTATAATATTCTTTGAATTATCGGGAGTGGAAAATTTTTAAATTTTAAAATTTCTTTTTCTCTTAGTTATCGACACACCGTCGTTTTTAACTTCTAATTCTTCTGTTTCTTAAGACACTATGGGGTTACCTTGTTTTTTTCAAAAAATGTATGGAGTTATCTAGTTTTTACATAAAAATTGGTATTTTTCTGATTTTTGTTTTTCAAATAACTTTTAAATGAAAAACTAATTACAATTTCGATCTGACAGAGTGAAAGTAAATGAAACACGCTTTCTGTTTGTGGTGTTCGCAAAAAGTGGAGTTAACTAGTTTTTCCATACGGCCACAGAAATAATAGTTTTTACAATTTGAATTGGGCAATCACATACATATGTACATATCGTCACGTAAAACGCAAGAGGCCCTATCTAACATTTTGAAAATTTTACAGGATAAGCAAAAAACCATTTAAATGATAAATTGATAAATTACCTTAAATTGTTTATAATTTATTTTTCTTCTACTTTTCTTGTTAAACCTACCAGTTGTTTTGACAATTGTCCATGTTGCATATTACGCAAACTGTTAGTTAGGTATTTACGCGAATACCATATAATCTTGTGTAGATAGGGCCTTTTGTTTTTTGCTTATAAAATCGCGATTTTTATTTTTGTGTTGGTTAGGGTCTTTTGCGTTTTAGGTAACGATATACTAATGAATGTTCATGTGTATGTGCAAATATCCTCTAATTGGGTTTTTGCTTTTGCGCGATTTTTAAGCCTCGAACTTAAATTTTGTATGTGTCTCATATTTCGATTTACGCTATATGTTAAATTCTTGATCCCAAAAAACGATTTAATACTAATCCTTAATTTTTTACACGAATTTAATTTACACGTACTTTTTTCGTTCCCAATAGAAAGCGTATGTCGAGGCCTACCTGTAAAACTATTAAAAATAAAAATAATACCTAGTACAAGTAAATTAAAAGTAAGTTTTTCTTCTCATTTTGCTTTAAAACGCTTATATTCATATTTAGTAATTCTTAAGTCAAAAGTTCAATCTGAGTTACATACCTATCTGTTTTGAATTGGCTCTATACATAAATTTTAAAACGAATAATCTACCCGTGATGTGATCGTAAAAAACTTTGCAAATCTAGTCTAGTATATGTAGCGCCAATTGTTTGTATGTAACATAAATATTGTATTCTTTGGCAGTGAAAATATAAACATCATTACCAGTTGGCAATAGTCCCATTCAGTGAGGCGATCATTCATTTGTTTGATATATAGTATGTTGTACGTGTATAAATACTATTTGTTTTAATCTTGCAAATATATTTGTAGTTAAAAATTACACAGGCCTGCAAAATTTGGAAAAAGTCGAAACCCTGGGATGTTTTACCTGCGCGAGTTCAAGTTTATTTATAAACCCTGATATGTCATCTTAAAGCCCTACCTTAAAAATAAATGTTTATCCTTTGTAATATCTTATTCATTTTGAAAAATCCGAGCTTTCGCTATATTCATTATATTTTCGCTATTTTTTGTAATTTTTTTATAATTTTGACTTCATTAATGTTTTTTTTTGCATTTTTTATATGTTTATATAAAAATCTTAAAAAAAAATCACAAACAAATTTAATAAGATTTTACAAATAACGATGAATTCGCGCAGTTACAGTCTCGAATATAGCGAAAAAAGAAAAGTATACTCTGGACTATGGGTAAACATTGCTGGCCTGTGTTATTGGTTTCCGCTTTGACTTTTTTTTTTTCTTCCTTCTTTTGTACGTTATCATTCCCCTTCGATGACTTATCAGAGTTTTTTTAGAAAATAAATAGGAATTTGCAAATACATTGCAGGGTGATTGTTGTTATCTACATATAGCACCAATCATATTTTAATTTTTACTTTCGCAGAATCCATGAAACAAATTATTTTTAAGATATTTTTCGCTGCAAATGCCCATATATTTGTATATATTTGTGGCATTTTGACAAAACATCTTAAGTCGAGATAAGATAGCAAAAAAGTTTTAAAAAAAAAATCGGTGAAAAAATCATTTTTATCAACTAATTAAATAAACCAAAATTAAAGAAAATTTTGGTTTATAATACAAAATATTAAAAACGGAAACAAAAATGTTTTTTGAATGAAAATTCATATGAAAATTCACATTTTTCTATTTTTTTTAATTTTAATTAAGATGTTTTGTCAACGTGTACTTTTACACTTCTTACTCGCTTCTAAAAATAAAATTTGTTTTTAACTAAACCGTAAGTGTGTTTTTAAATGTCATTTAAAGGATTAAGATGGATTTTGAATTTGTTTATAATCGCAAAGTATCCCAGTTGGCCATGTCGTTAATGTTAATTCCTGCACGACACGTAAGGGACAACTAATGCAAATCGTCGATGACATTTTCAAACAAGTGTCGCGTAAATCGTGCACGACACAAAGAGAGACAATGTCGCTCAGCCTGTCGTTGATGACTACATGCACGACATTGTCGTTCATATTGTCTTTGATGACTATATAGACGACAAAGGATTCTACTTTATCGGAGTTACAGCTTACACGACAATGTCGCCTATAAACCTAAACGAAAAAATAAAAATATACAATAGCACATGCATATTTTTAGAATAAGACCTAAGTCTTTGAGTTCTCAGACTTGACTGACTGATTTTCTTCACTTTGCTTTGGTTGTTTTTTATTATTATCGTTATTTTACAGTTAATTTTTTTTTTATTGGGAACAAATTATATTTGTTTGTTTAAAAGACAGCTTACAAGACAATGTCGCTCATATTGTCGTGCTTAGGAGTTGATAAAGGACACCTTACAAGACACTGTCGGTCATGCTGTCGTGCATACACTTTAATACAGGACAGCTTACAAGACACTGTCGCTCATACTGTCGTGTATAGTTGTTGATAGAGGATACCTTACAAGAAAATGTCTGTCGTGTTGTCGTGGATAAGCTTTGACAAAAGACAACTTGAAAGACAATGTCGGTCATGTCGTCGTTTATTAACTTTTTTAAAAAACAGTGCACTAGACAATGTCGAGTATTTTGTCGTCCACGACATTTTCCTCAAAATTGTCTTCCAGAAATCCTAAGTGATAAAGGACATGTCGTGCATAAATCGTTGACGACAATGTCGTCGACGGCAGTTTGGCCAACAGGGATGTTTATGTTATCAGATGAAATAAAGCATATGTATGTATGTATATATGTGTGTATAAAAAAAACTATCTACATATGTATAAAAAGATTTGCAAGTGGTGTACCCTACGGAACAACTTTCGACAGTGTACCCTATTTGGTTCCTATGGGAAATCACGTCCTGAAATTAAGATTTATATAAAAGTTGCTTGTGCCGATTTCTATCTAGATAACCACATCTTATCAGATTTTTTTATCCTAATGGTTTTTTCGGGAGAAGAGCTATGAACTCATAGTCAGTCAGTAGTTGACCTTATGTCCCAGAATTTTGCCATGACGTACTCGCCATTATAAAAGTTACTTGTGTAAAATTTTATTTCTACGCCAACATTTACTAAGCAATTTTCGACAGAAAGCGATTTTCGGGAGTTGAATTTGTGTGTTGTTGTGGCTAAATATAGACCGTGTACTATAAAATTTGGTTACACGATTTATGTGGAAATAAAAATTTTTATATGCGTTACAATCTTTGGCGTAAATTCAGCACCCACCAAGGCTGCTGTAGGGCACAAATATCTTCAGGTTTCGCTTATTTATTGAATCTGTGAATTATCAGCAAATGAAAATTTTTTTGTCTTTATTGCTTAGAACTACAGTCATCTGTACGAGTCGACGAGTTTGCAAACAATTTTACTCTTCGTGGGAACTGTGTAAATTGCAACCTTATCTGTAAATGTGTTAGAACTGTTTCAAAAGGTTTTAGAAAATGATTGGACAAACGACTTCATTTGGCAACACTTAATGCGAAGACTTTAATCTTGAAATTGATCTGAAAAGTATTCTAGTTTTTATATTTTGCATTTAAACGTGTAAAGGTATCGGTATTGAAAACACTTACTTTTTAATGTTACGGCGGCAATTATCTTATCGATTCGAGGACTATGACCAAAATAGTTATGGAAATAGGGTCTGTTATGCTGATAGGAGGATGTGTGAGAGCTCCAATTGAACAGGATCATATTGAATATTTTTAATTACTTTCAGATGAATCGACGTTATTCACGCGTTGAGTCTGGTGGGGACTTAAAGGGCTACTTTGATCGCGGAGATATTGCTTCTCGTGAAAATCGATGGACATTTGAAGTTGCCTGGGAAGTAGCAAATAAAGTTGGTGGCATTTACACGGTTATTCGTTCGAAAGCTTATGTTTCCACAGAAGAGATGGGTGAACAATTGTGCTTAATGGGCCCTTTTAAGGAACAATGTGCCCGCACAGAAATTGAGGAAATGGAATTCCCACGCGGAAATCCTCTTTTAGATGCTGTAAACACTATGAGATCCAGAGGCTACAAAATACACACTGGTCGTTGGTTAGTCGATGGCAATCCACAATTGATTTTATTTGATATTGGCTCAGGAGCATGGAAATTGGATCAATTTAGATCAGAACTGTGGGATAAATGTCACGTTGGTAATTTTCATACATATTTATTTGCCACTTTTGACTTCATTAACATTTAACGTGTTTAGGAATTCCCCATTTGGACGTTGAAACAAACGATGCTATTATTTTGGGCTACATGATTGCTGAGTTTTTGGAAGAGGTAAATACGTTTGTTGTTTATAAAACATTACTTTATTATGTACAAATAAACATACTAATTCAAAATACGTATTTTATTTAATATTAAATCAGTTCCGCAGCCGCGCTGTAGACTATGCTCATGCCAATGAGTTACAAATTCCTCGTGTAGTTGCTCACTTTCACGAATGGCAGGCTGGAGTTGGGCTAATTGCTTTGCGTACACGTCATGTAGAAATCGCCACCGTGTTCACGACTCATGCAACATTGTTGGGGCGTTATCTGTGTGCAGGCAACACAGATTTTTATAACAACTTGGATAAATTTGCCGTAGATGACGAGGCTGGTAAGCGTCAAATCTACCATCGCTACTGCTTAGAACGTGCTGCCACGCATTTGTCCCACGTTTTCACCACAGTCTCAGAAATTACCGGCTATGAAGCCGAACACTTGTTAAAACGGAAGCCAGATATTATAACGCCAAATGGGTTAAATGTAAAAAAGTTCTCAGCCATTCACGAATTCCAAAACATGCATGCAATGGCTAAGGAAAAAATTAATGAATTCGTTAGAGGTCACTTTTATGGGTATACAACTGTTTTTATATTTTTTTTAATCAAGCAGGTAGTTTATTTACTTTCGTATTTACAGTCATATGAACTTTGATCTTGACAAAACACTGTACTTCTTCATTGCTGGACGCTATGAATTCGGCAATAAAGGCGCTGACATATTCATCGAATCTTTAGCGCGTCTGAATGCCATGTTAAAACACGAAAAACCAGATACCACCGTCGTTGCGTTTATGATTTTTCCGACTAAAACTAACAATTTTAACGTTGATTCATTGCGTGGTCATGCAGTAGTCAAGCAATTGCGTGACACTATCAATAACGTACAGCAAGGTATTGGCAAGCGATTGTTTGATTCTTGCCTTACAGGCCATATACCCGGAACCGAAGAACTGCTTACAAAAGATGATTTGGTTAAGATCAAAAGATGTATGTACGCAATGCAGAGAGATACCATGCCACCTGTGACCACACACAATATTGTAAGTAGAGGAAATTATTTTTGAAAGCCTTTAAATTCTAAACGAACTTGCAGGTTGAAGATTGGAATGATCCTGTCTTAAGTGCAATCAGGCGATGTCATTTATTCAACTCGGTTAATGATCGAGTTAAAATGGTGTTCCATCCGGAGTTTTTAACTTCTACAAATCCGTTGTTCGGTATTGACTATGAGGAATTTGTACGTGGCTGTCACTTGGGTGTATTTCCATCATACTACGAACCATGGGGCTACACACCAGCCGAATGTACTGTTATGGGTATTCCAAGTATTACTACAAATCTTTCTGGTTTCGGTTGCTTTATGCAGGAGCACATTAGTGATCCCAAGTCGTATGGCATATACATTGTCGATCGTAGATATATTGGCTTAGAAAGTAGTGTTCAGCAGCTGTCAAATTACATGATGGAGTTCTCGAGACTTAATAGGAGACAGAGAATTATTCAACGCAATCGAACCGAACGTTTAAGTGATTTACTTGATTGGAGAACATTAGGCATTGTAAGTATAAATCACAATTATTCAACCTACATTCATACACATAAATAACTTTTTTCACATCCATTTATAGTACTACAGACAAGCTCGTGTTAAGGCCATACAAGCAGTTTATCCTGATTACATTGATGAAAGTTCTTTATATGGCTCTCGCAGTAATTTAAGTTTCTCTAGACCTTTTAGTGAACCACCAAGTCCAACATCATCAAGTAAGTTAAAGAGTTACCAAGTGCTGTACAAATAAATAGGCTTACCTCTTAATTTAAGGACATACCACTCCTGCCCCTTCAGTTCACGGCTCCGATGATGAAGACTCTGTTGATGAAGAAACTGAACTCAAAGAATTGGGCATTAAATAAGTTTGTGTCTGTGTGCTACTTCTTTTACGATAATGACCATTAAGTTTTATGTTTGATTGATGCAACAATTGCACAAAAGACACTTTTATTACAATACTTTGTTAATTTTTGAAATGACGCAAGTTGAAAACTTAATCAAAAACTCAACAACAATGAAAATGAAGTACCTCAACAATTTAGAAACAATTTTAACCTCTAATATTAATGTAAAAACTCTTTGAAGAAATCATTTTAAACTTTATAATTGAGAAATATTAGTTTTAAACAATCATGCCGACGTTCTCTGTTACGACAACATATAAAAATTTTATAATGACATTTAGTAAATTAAAAGAAAAGTTAACTAAAATACTACTTATATTACAATAATTAATTAATTAATTAATCAGACATTAAAAAAAGCAATTGATTTAACTGTTTTTAATCGTATTTTTTTTCAATTTAAAGGAACATAAGCACCGGGTATTTGTTTACTTGTATCTACGACTATACTTCGATCTGGTAAAAGTGTGACGACGTCTACGTAAAGTTTCCACTAAATCGAAGTTATCACTGTCTTCGTAATTGTCATAGTCTGAATATTCATCTTGTACTTCTGGCCAATTTTTCAATGGATCAGAAGCGGCAGGAGGCAAGGCAGTTCCGCTCCCTTCGACCTCGAGGCAGTTTTCACTGATGCTCCCATTCGGCAATCTGCATTTAGTTTTATCTTGTCGCCAACCTTGAAGGTTTATATCAAAGTCGTCTTCAAACTGATTTTCTAAATTAGCAGGTTGCATAAGAGGATACCAAAACGGCGGATACATTTGAATACTAGGTCTAGCATATGGCATAAAACATCTGTTGCACTGCACTGGCATACCTCTCTGTAAAATATGGTAGTATGTTAAACCACGACATCGCCTGCATATTGATTGTTCATAGTTATCTTCGTTTTGACTGCATATAACGTAAGGCCAAGAAGTGATGGATGTACATTTATTTTGCGATTTCAAAAGTTTCTTTCCTTGGGTTTGGTAGGGAACGTATTTCACAGTTTCTTGGCAATTCTGCTCGCTGTAGTCTTCATCTGGAATGAACGATACTGGTTTTTCGCACAAAGTCACACGTTTTGCCATCATTACTCTTGACTTGCATTGTTTACCGCATACCCGATGTCGTTTGTGGTGGCAGCGTGATGCAGTCGAAAATGGCTTCGTTTCACAATGTTTTAAAGATCTGACAATTATGCAACATGGATCTGTGTTATTGTAGCCCAATCCAAATTTACCACCCACTCTCGAAATGTTTCGATGGACATGTACTATGTTTTCATTGCGATAAGTAATATTGCCTTGTTGACTTTCGATTATATTTCGAATCTGATTCGTAAGGCGTATAATATTTGTAGTATTTAGGGGCGAGGCTACTGCTGGAGTAATTTCAGTATCGTTAATACCCTGTATTACTATTTTCTCTTTCACTAGAAACGGGCATACTGGACACTCCTTAACACATTTAACAGGATTTTCAACACCTTCGCAAACTTGTTTGCATTTTTCAAGATTTTCATGGCATTCCTGGTATTCTTTCAACGTTGGCTGATCATAGTGTTGAAGTTGGGTGTATATCACAACGGGCTGTCCACTTGCAAGCATTAATGTGTTGTTTGAAGATGTTTCAGCAATTATTTTTACATTTTCATTTTTTCCGTTAGAGCCCGCTGCTTGTGCGGAGAAAAGCAAATTACACAGAATTGCAAGTACAAGTACCTTTAATTAAAAAGCAATTAATAGGTAAATTTAAAAATACTACAACAATTGTTAGCTTTTTGTACTTTAACCTTCATAATATAAAAAAAATATTCAAACTCCCGATTATCATGTACCAGCCAAATTTGAACTTATCACAACAAGAAGTAAAACTAAACTATTTTTATAATATTAAAAAGCAACCAAATATAATTCGATAACTAATTCTATTATCAGGAAAGATAAGTTTTTATATTTTTAATGCAACTTATAAAAAAGAACAGTGCTTCCCAAATGTTAGGTATCAGGAAATTTACTAACTATGTAATGCATTCCAGCGCAAAAAGAGTAATAAAAACGAAATCTGAAACACCCCAGGCTTTATGCAATAATTCACTATCTCTTATATACATATGTACATATTTTGACTTTTTGTATGTTTCGTTAACATAGCTCTTCAGGTATTTTGTAGTTTAAAGAAAAATTATTATCTCGTTTAGTCTATGTTTGTATATTTAATATGAATTAGGTTCTTACACGTATTCAACTACATTTTATTTCAATTTTTTTTTGTAATACCAACTACGAACGATGTTTTTAAATTTTCGATACAGCTAGAAAAATGTAACTATACAGCAGCAAAAGCAAAAACTTGCAGTAACAAAAATACGCGACTTTTAGTTTAGGGCATGGTAGAATAAGTACAAGGTATAGTCATTCGAAATTTTGTTCTCAATTTCAAAACCCATATAACGTCAAACAAAAGAAAATATGGAAAAAAATTAAAAATCAAATACAGTGAACTCGCGAAAATGTGAACACTCGAACACATGAACGACTCGAAAACGTGAACACTTTTATTTTTACATTGACTACTCTAAAACGTGAACAAAGTCTGAAAGCTCTAAAACGTGAACAATGTTTTTTGAGTTTTTTTCGTTTTATTTTTTGAATTTACTTTTAATTTCGGGAATCCCTAATTTAATTTTACTGTTTACGTTGATTGTTTTCACAAATACATGCAAATGAATATTTATGTACGTTGTATGTCCTCAGGTTTGTTTTGTAGAAAATGTTTAATTTTTCTTTAAAAATTTTAATGTGAAATTTTTGAAATTGATAACTAATCTAAATGTGAACCCATTTTCAATCACTGAAGTGATAAATCAGTTTTTAATCATCAAAACTGACCTGAAAAGGATCATTTTGGTGATTTTTACAAAAAATAATCAAGCAAATGCTAGCTGGGATAATTACATTTGTTATGTTATAAACACAACTGGGACGAACGACGAACTTCGCATAGTACGACGAATTCGTCGGCAAGAATTCGTAGCTTAAATTTGTCAAATGAGACACAATAAGAGCGCGAATTTCAGGTATTAGTGTGACTTGATTTTTTTTTGTAATTTATTAAAATAAAAACCTTAGACGCTAGATTATAAAAACATTTTTATCTTCTTTAACTATCAATAAATTTTATTAAATTTAGCAAAATTAAATAAGTTTTTGGTTTTGTTTCAAATTTTGCAATTTTTCGCGAATTTAAGCCATGTTTGCGATTTGTTCCTGTAAGTTGTCTGATTCTTTACAGCTTTAACGATTTATAATAAATAGTACCCTTTGCTATAATGCCGCTGTTAGCAAATTTTTGCGAATTTCCGCTAATTTGGCAATTTTTACCGAATTTTTTCCATTCCTTATAGTTTTAGAGACTTTTAATCAATTTTATGGCTTGTTTGAAATATTAAAAATTTTCGCTCATTTTCGCCATTTTTGCAAATTTTAGCCAAGTTCGCAATAGAAGTCATTGTTTCCTGTGAGTCTTTACATCTTTCACGATTCGCGATATAAGCGATTTAGCAAATTTTTGCGAATTTCCGCTTATTTAGCAATTTTTACCGAATTTTCGCCATTTTTGCAAATTTTAGCCAAGCTATTGTTCCCTGCGATTCTTTTCAGCTTTCACGATTTAGCTGCAGTAAGCAGTCCCTGTCCCAATTTATTCGTCGTTCGTTTGCGTAAGAAATAGAAATAAACCTATCGCAGTGTTCGTTACGCAGGACGAATTTCGGTTTACGCAATGATTGTGCGTATTTTCATACATACCAATGTGTTCTATTTTTGACGACGAATATATTTCGTTCGTTCCAGTTGTGTTTCTAGCATTAGTACGTACATATGTATGTACATATGTATTTGAGTTTTTTGTTTTTTAGAAGTGAAAAAGTATGAATATTTTATTTTTGTAAAGTGAATAAATGAAAAATTTAAATTTTTTATCCAATCTTAATATCTGATATTTAATTGATTGTTTGAGATATTATTTCGAGCTTAACTTTTTCTAAAATTTTCACAATCGAAAACGTGAACAAATTTGAAAACGTGAACACCCTTGGTAAAAATTAGTTCACGTTTTCGCGAGTTCACTGTAAATTAATTTAAGATTACATGGGTAAATAATGAAAACTCACCCTAATGAACATACGTGGTACTTATTATACTATGGTTTAGGGGAAAAATTTTTTACGCGTTTCCGGTACAATAAAAAGTGCTAAATCCAGCCCAAAAAGGGCTAAGTTGACATCGCTGATGATGATAATAAAAGTAATGTGGTTGGCAACTTTTGCACATATGATTTCCAGGAATGGAAAATTCGCTAGCATTGAATTTGTAAATGTAATAGCTGTTTTCACCTTTTTTTTATTAAATAGTCCTGCACATCCTTTATGTATTTTATTATTATTTGTCAAATGCACAGTGGCTCATTTTTATATATACCGATATAAATATATCAAATACACATCAGCTTATTTATGTAACAAATTTAAGTAAGTACACTGTGCTTGAATTTTGATTTCTTATTAACAAGCTGGACCCCCTACCGGTAATGCTAGTTTGAGTACGTTGAATTCAATAGTGCTCGTATTTTCGATATTTGCGATTAAAAATTTCAATACTAAAGAACCGGAAAACGAGATTTTTTTTACTTTTAGTATCATTCTTCAATTTAAATCAATCCAACTCTTGAATACAATTTTTCATAAATTTTTTTGTTGAGATTATTGTTGATTGATTGGCTTAAATAAGGTAAACTAAGTCATATCATTTATTGACATTCATTGAATTAGGGAATGGGTTCTGAGCGGGATTAATCGGGTCTGACGGAGCTGTGGCCGGTGCTTAGTAGGTCAAATTCGGATGCGCTGTTAGGAAAGAGTAGGGCTTGCGTCAGGATAATGATAGGTATTATCACGGGCCACTGTATGATAGACAGGATGGCGGTGAGAATGAAATCTGACATGCTGGATAAATGTAGGTTATCTGATGACCCAGAGATGTTGGAGACAGTTGAGCACTTTCTGTACCATTGTGCTAGGCTACAGAACAGCAGCCTAAGGTGGCTGGATAGCAGATTCCTGCGCGAATTGGGAGATGTCTAGGGCTGCGGGCTCAAGAATCTGACGGGATTCGTAATAGGAATGACCTGACTGCACGGTAGTAGACTGGGGACTGGCCACATTTAGGGCAGTTTCCGGTTTAGTAGGGTTGTTTTTGCTTGTGCTGTCCAATTTTGTATGTAAATTAAAATCCGATAAGTACGGCAATGTTTAATGTTTGATGCACTAAAATTTCAAACTAGTTAAAGAAGAGGAGTAAAAATGTACAAACCATTAAATACTTTTTAAGACCCAGATTTTTTTTATAAACACGAAAAAAGTTAAACCCACTTGTTTGAAAAAATATAATGATTTTTTTGGACTAGATTATGATAATGCAGAAAATACTTTTTCTGTAAGAAATGATGACAAAAGTAAAAAATGAACAATAATTAGTATTGTGGTTGTTTTGTCGAACTATTTATGGTTTTAATCCAAATTTTAATATTTTTAATCAGGCTTAAGTTCATCAAATTTAATTTTTCATTAAATTATTTTTATGAAGAAAGGAATTTTACAACATGAAAATTAATTAAAATTGTTATTGATAATTTTTCTTTCTTGACCTACCTGAGATTCGAACCCAGGCCAGCCGCCTGTGTACATTTGTCCTTCAAGTTGTGCTGAAAAAGGTCAACAAGAAAAAGAAAGGCAAACATGGAAAAACAAAAATGTACTTTGATGTACTGAGATATTTATCGTTAGTGTACACCTAGGGTAAAGAACTTTAGTTTTTATAATTTTACTGGCGTTTTATACACACACTTACTTATTTAATAGATCCTGGGAATTCTTAGGATCAAATCCCGCTTTCTCGGGAAGGGAAATACAAACTCTGTTGTCATTAGATAATATGTAATACATAATTAAAACTATATATTTTGGGATTTCGCCTTCCTCTAATTAAGTGTGTATGTAAATGGAGCATGTTTGTGTGAATATTAAAAAAATTTTAATATTCACACAAACATCTTTAGGAATAGATAAATTTTTACATTAAAAGTTAAATGACATAGGTATTTTTTAGTTGTAATTTACGCTGGTTTCGTCTTTATCGGGTGCCGCATACCCTTATTATATATAATTTTTTTTTAGTACTCACTCATACAAATTGTACTGTATGTATCAGTTTTTGCCTACAAATTACATAGTTGGAATTTTCCATCCCTGATTATAATTTATTTTGTTCAGTCATTCGACGAGAGTTAAACGAAATGGTTGTGAAACGGATACACGGTTAAAGTAATTGTGATTAAAAACACAGTATTTAAGTAAATAATAATAAAAATTAGTTATTATATACATATGTATATTCGATTAACAATGTGTTTGTGATTTTCAAGTACATATTTACTTATAGTTTTTTCGAGTTTTAAATTATTTTAATTTAAGGTGCTGTTTATAGTTTTAAGACAAATGAGCGGGCGACTAACAATGAATGCATTTTTTTTTACGCAGTAATCGTGTGTTCTTTCTCTCATCGTATGTGGACTGAATTAATAAATCTATGGATATTAGATACATATGTATGTATGTATGTCGCATGTAATCTCAAAGTACATACTATTAGCCAAATTGCAATTAACTGTTGGAAATGTTGAAAATAAATTATAGTCCATACATATTAACTACCCTACCAGAACAGTGACAGTCATTTGACCTATCATATGACTGGCATTGCTGTCGCGAATATCCATCATCGCGTAGAACAAAGTTTCTATCATTTTCTTGAGGCCAACGTGAAAAAACTGATGGAAACTTTTGTATACGTGTGATTTTGCATCCCTCTTTAACCTTTGAAATTTGTGGTTGATAAAATATATAGCTGAGTTGTTTACTCTTATACTCTGTAAACATCAGTACTGATGTATAAACCGGGCCCAGCTGCCTAGTCAGTACTGATGCATACAACGGGCACAGCTGACTAGTCAGTACTGATGGATACATTCGTCACTGTTGACGTATTTTTAGCTTAAATAAAACACAATTCATCTCATTCAATTCTCATACATATTTTTGGCTATATTTAAAATAATAAAAAATAATAATAATTAATTTTTAAAATTTTCGAAGTGTATTCGCCTCTAATCATAATATAACATCGGGATGAGCCTCTTCATTGAGAATACGTTCAGCACCCCCAGCAGGAGCCAAACTAATTAATTCCCAGTAATCTACATGCAATTCATGTCCACCTGGTGCCTAAAACAAAAAAATTAGTTTCTGCAATATTGTTCACAAAACTTACTTACCGCTTTGCCTTCTGGCACAGGTTTTAGTGTACCAAACAATTGTACCAAACATTGTAAAAATCCGTAATGTTGTAAAAATTAAACCTCTGCCTTGACGTCTTAAACGATGTACCCAGCCTTAGATTTTAACGTTTCTGTCAATTTTCGACAACTTCAAATATGCGAATTTTTTTGGCAGCTGACCAACTGGGATCTTCAGATGTGACAATCTTTTTGGCTTCATCCAAATTTTGTTTACGTTTTTTCGCATCTTCAGCTTCGCGTTTTTCTTTATCGGCATTTTTATAACTTTGACGTAACCAAATCTTTTGGATTTTCTTTATTTGTGACTTACCTGCAACCTCATATTTTTCTGCAGCCCAGGTTCTTTGCTGCCGACATTTAAGGGATAGGGCTCCTTTCCAGCATGTCTCATGGCTTGAAAAATTAATGAAATATTTTGCAGTATTAAATTTAAACAATTAACAAATATTAGCCAGTAAAGCGTATGACAAAAATTTATAAAAAAAAATTGGCATTTTTTGTCGTGTTTTTAGTTATTCTACTCTAACATATGTGTTAGAGTGGTACAACTAGTGTAAAATTGTTGCAAGTGTGTTAGTAAAAATTTTTTTTTTTTAGTTTCGGTCATCCATTTCTTGTAGGGTAAATATCTATTGCATATAGGTACCTACCTAAACATTTTTAATGCTTAAACTTCCGGCCTGAAGTTAAGTGCGTCAAAATTTTCGTTTTCATTCGTAGCTGTGTAACTATGCAAAACAAGATAGGTACCTACGATATATAAATACATAGTTTAATGAATAGGTATTTCTTTAATAACAAGGAAATAAACTAAAGAATTATATGTACACTTGTAAAAAAAATTTAAATACCTACATACATACATATGTAGGTACATATTAACTTTCAAGACTTTGAACCTATTTGTACCTACCTAGGTATAAATAATTGAGAAATTTTGTTGTATGCAAAACATTTATAAATTGTTTCTTTAATTAATAAAAAACTGAAACATAATAGCAATCAATAAAGGTAAAAAAAGATATATGAAATAAGCATAGGTACCTACATAACATACATATGTACATATCGTACTTCCAATGCAATAGCGGCAAATTTGCAAATTTCCTATCAAGTTCAAAGTGTTATTGCTTATTCAACACTTATACAAACACGCCCTTAAATAGGCCTACAGAATTGACTTCAGGAAAAACAGCTGACTATTCTGTTATTAATAGGTATTATTATAGGTAGGTAGTTGTTTATAAGTATGTAATTTGCATTTTGGAGTTGATTGTTCAACTTTTAGGAAAATTGCAATTACGTCGATATTGCACTAGTGCTGCGATATGTATCATCTACATACATATGTGGTACAACAGTACATACGAATGTGCCGTGCATACTTAACAAATAAACAAACTGTTTAAAATTTCAAATGCAAACGTTTTGTTCATGCAATGGATGCAATCATGCAATATTTTGCGAAAACTATTTTATGATTGAAAAAAATTCTTGGTACATACATACTTTGTTTGTAAATACATACAAGCATACAAAAACAATTTGTATTTTATTGTAGGTATTTATTTATAATTTGTATTTGTATAAAGGGTAGTCCAACAACAAAGTTTTTCTTAAATGTAAACAAAGATATCTTTGTAGGTCTGTTCATTTACTGTATAACAGTGATGCAAAAAGTGGCACAATTGGACCATTTTTGGCACTTTTGATGATGGCCCTGTAGAAGTCTATTTTGGCCCTTTCAGGTCAAAATTAAACTAGCTGGTAGTGAGCTAGTCTATCTGTGCCGGAGTCGCGGGTTCGATTCCCGCCAGAGACTCTGACCTCCCGCAGACAAGCGTAATTAAGGAAACAAATCGGTTAGTACATTTTTCAATGTAATTTTCTTACTTTTACGAACAATACTTTTATTTACAAAACTGTTTTGTTTGTACATCACCAAATAAACCAAACAAGCGGTTGTTTGTATGAAAATCCAAAATTTAAAATATTCACAAAAACATCCTGTTGTTTTTGTCAAACCAATTGTTTTGTATACTTGGCCCTTTAAAGTAAGAACTGTTACTTTTATGTGCAAATTAGTCTTGCTTTAAATTAATTTAAAATAGGTGAATCAAAGTAGACCGTCAAATGATACAAATGCTTCATTCATAAATTAAATTTTGTATTGAAAAACAAAATTTTATGTAGCTTTTGAGCAATTGTGTTTGTGAAACATAAACTGTGTAATATTAAAGTAAAACAAAAGTGGATAAAAACTATGCTTTACTATTGGTTTTATTTAAATACAAATATAATAATCACACACATATGTACATATGTATATTAAAACAATTGTTTAACCCTTTCAAGGTATTTTGGCCCTTTTAAATCGCTAAGTTGGCCCAAAACAAAATAACTCAAAATGCATCACTGCTGTATAAACAGATTTTTTTGAGGAGAGAGTAAAATAAAAATTTACAAAATTTCTCATTTAAATACATGCTCAAAAAGAAATAAGCAAATTATCCAGTGTTGCCGCTTTCTGAATTTATGGCTTAAAAAAGAATCTCTGCTTGCAGTGCTGGCACTTTGTGGGTAATTACCCGAATTTGGTATATTTTTTACTGTCGTGGGTAGAGCATGGGTAATTTCTCTTAGGTGTAATTTAGGTGTTATTTGAAATTCTTACTTCAGAAACCCAAATAAAATCAAGACTCGATTTGAGTGTTTTTATTTGTTTTTAAATATTGTTGCTTAAAAATGCACAGTCTTCTGAACCAAAGTCTCGGTTTCTTTTTAAGAAAAGACTTCAATCATTAAATATATATTTTCATAAGTTTAATAATGAATGTCCCAAGTGATTTAGAACCTGAAGTTTATTGAAAAAAGTTGTTCACACTAAAAACTTGCCTGGGGGAAGATATGTTTCCAATATTCCAACATACAATTAATTTTATTTTTATCTTGCAACTTTTTAATGCTTTAGTTTGAAGAATATTTAATGCCCCTTACAGTTGTAAAACTGAATTACGAAAGGGACAGTTGTATAAAACCCTGCAGGCATTTTGTTTACTAAATAAGGTATAAAGGGTATTTTTTAAAACCATGAAATGATAGACAACACAAAAAAATTCATTTTAATCGCAGATTGATACAAGGCATTACCATTTGAAACTGATTTCAAACAAACAGACACCTCGCCTGTCTTTGATGAAACGCATTGCATTCTGCTCCTCTTTTTCGAGCATTGCTGGCTGCATGTCACGAATAAAATTAACAATTACGACCTCCAAGACGTTTATTTTTGCTGGTTTATCAGCATAAACCAGTGACTTCACAGCCCTACGGAGCATTTTGAACCTTCCCTAGATATATGCAACCAAATGTGGAAGTTGAACTCATTATTTTAGGAGTTTAATTTTATGTTTGATTAATTGTTTTCAAGTCTTTTATGTTATTTTTGTTAATTTATTTAAAACTATGTACAATAAGAATCTTAACAGTTTGACTAATATTGATCTTCTTTCAATGAGTTTGTTGTCCCTTTAATTAAATAAAACTTCAATTTTATATCAGGTGTAATTTTATTTCAATCGGGTAATTTTGCTTGACCTTAAGTTTTATTTTGAATTTTTCTGGTGGTAACACTGATTGCTTGTTTGTATCTAGTTAATATTAAAATTGTAAATGAAATTAAAATCAAAAAAGTTGACTTTAAAACAAAGAAGATAAAAGGCATTTTAATGGTGTTATTAATATACAGTGGTATCCCGGTTTAAGGAATTATATATTGTCAGGCCCTTTCGTTATATCGAAAAATTCGTTAAATCCCGAAGTTTTTTTGCTTTCTTTGCTTTCTTTGCAAGAAAAGAAAATACTTCTCTTAACTCGTTGTTTTCAGTAAAATCGCTCTTAAAATATGGTTAAAATTGTACAAAAACAAAAGAGAATGGATACAAATATGTTTGCATTCATTTTTTTTTTGTTTTTTAAAATTTTTTGTAAAAATTCGTTATACCTATACACAGAAAAAAATCAATGTAAAATCGTCGAAAACAAGGTTGATTTTACCGTTTTCGGTGGTGATTTTGCTTCATTGTTACTTCATGTTAATTTAACATGATTTTACAATAACTTGCGAACAACATTTTTTTCTTTTAAAATAACTATAATTCATGTTAATTTAACATTGCAGTAAAGTTAAAGCAAAATGTCATTTATATTGAAATAACAATCCGAATCACGTTGAATGAAAGTTATTTCAAGTTGAAACAACGTGAATGTCATGTAGAATCAAATTGGTTTGAGTGCATTTATTTAAGAATAATTCAAAACACTTACCCCTTGTACACATGTTTCAGTTATTTTTATTCCCCTTTGTTAACAGAAGCATCAGCAGAATGGCCCGATACGGTTTTCGTCATCATTCTACTTTAAAAACTTGATGTACTATTTAACTAAATAATTTTAATTAAAAGAATACGGGAATTGTCTTCTTTTTATAACATATTTTAAACATGCAAATAAAAAAATTTACATTCTTAAGTGTGTATGCATGTTAATTTAACAAGATATACTTTTGATTTTAATATAAAACAGGTTTTTATGAATTCAATATTGAACAATGTTATTTTAACAGTGAATAATAGGTATAAAATAAACGTGGTTTAAGGTTATTTTAATATTTTACATTTAAAATTAATATGAAATAATGATAAATTAAAACAAAGCGCATACTTTTGCAGAAATTTACTATGATTTTCAATCAACATTTCGCCATGTTAATTTAACATTGGTATTTTTTTTTGTGTGTATAGAGTACAAAAATTTGCTGTTTGTTCGTAATATAAGGTACTCAATGGAAAAAATATAACCGTACATTAAATCGCGAATTCGTTAAACTGAGTATACGTTAAACCGGGATACCACTGTATTTATAAAATAAAAAAATAAAAAAATTAAATTGAAACACTTTTTGCATCCGTTTTCCCATGTTGTTAAACTAATAGATTTTGTAAACATATGGCAGCTTTGATTTTTCGTATAAAATTTTCGAAATGAGTGATTTTTTCGAAACAAATGGGTTAATCCACCTTTACAAATTGTTGCTGAAGTAAAAACAAACTACAATTATACCCACTCCTTAAAAATGAAGAGGGTATTATGCGTTTGTGATGATATTTGTAATACCTTATAATATTCGTCCTACCCCACCTTTAAGCAAAAATATCGGAATTGTTTTCTGAGTCGATAAAATGATGACCGCCCGGCTGGCTGACTGTCTATGGTAACCTTGTGCGCAAAGTACAGGTTGCAATTTTGAAGACAGTTTGATGAAATTTGGTAGATAGGTTCTAATTGTTACAAGGACTAATCCTTGGTTGGCACTTTTAATGAGATGAGTCAATTTATTATTTTTGTAAAAATAAAAACTAAAAACATGAAGTACATAAAACTGTTTATTTTTATGTATGTATTAATAAGTTAGAAATCTAAACAAAAAATATTTGTACATATGTATATCAAAAATAAGGAATTGTTATCTTTTAATTTTTATCGATTTATTGACATAAATTGTTCGAGTTATTCGTTATTCAAAATTGACTTTTTCAATTATTCGAAAATTCCTCGATTAACCGAACAACAATTAATCGAGTGGATACTCTTTTATGCACCCTCACCGCTTTCATTTCAGAAAAATACTGTTGACGTTACGTGCTAACAATTTAAGACTAAAGCAAACCTTGGTAATTTTTAAAAATATTTCTAATGTTTAAAAAGCAGTAAAGCTCTATAAAGTTTTATTTTGCACAAATACATCGACGCTTAATATCTTCTTCTTTACACATGTTACCCTGCAAACATTTTCGATCAAAAGATAATCTTAATAGTTTTCCATTTAGCAAAAATCAATCGCTTATGCTATCCAATTCTAATCGATGAGCAAACATCGTTCGGGAACAACATTATATGAGAAATTAGAGCGTTGCGGTAGTTTAATAAAAATTTTTCTATTGAAAGATTTCGCCGTTTGACATTCCATGGGTCGATATTGACAACTCTCCGTAGTGTATCTACCACGTTTAACATAAACTAATATATAAATTATGTAGTAGGAGTGCTATATTCGGATATGCCGAATCTTATATACCCTTCACGTGGTGCGATAAGAACTGAAAGTAATATAAATACCGTTTTTTAAATATCAATCTATTTTGTGCCACGTCCATTTTTCCAATCCCGCCCACATTTTGTTGCATGTTGTGTATTGATAACCAAGATGCTTGTACCTATTTGGAAACTTTGGCTCTTGCAGTGCTCCAGATATACAGAAATTTATAATGTCTTTGTACGGGAGGTGCCACGCGCACTTCTCTAATCCCGCCTATATTCTTAGAGAGGTTGTGTATTAATAACCCAGCTATGTGTACCAAATTTGGACAATATTTCTTTTAACGTTCTTAAGATATAAAAAAAATTATATTTTTAACGCCAACATTTTGTGAGGTTTTGTGAACTGATAACCGATAAGTTTAAACCTAATTTGAAAACTTTGGCTCTTGCCGTTCTTCAGACATATAAAAAAAAGAAATAAAAAAACAACAAAAAGGGATTTATGGATAAAATTAGAGGCAGTCGTAGTTTTTTTGCTCATATCTCAGTCATTTATGGACCGATCTGGCTGAATAGCAAACTTTAACGGAGTACATAAAAATATAACAACCTAGTCCCTATAATTTCTGGGATCTTCGGAAAACTCATTTCAACATACACACGGACAGCGGACATCGATAAATCAACTTCGCTAATCAAAAGAACCCATAATCACCCCTATCGTGAAAACCAAGTGGAATTTTTGTTTCCATGAAATTTTCACTCCCCTCGAAGGGAAAAAAGCAATCGTGAATATCATGTGAAAAATTTTTCACGCTATCAGTTACAGTGAATGTAAAAAAAGGAGAAAGATTAAAAAATAGTAAAAATCAATGAAATATTTGTTTAAAAATATACACGTATATACTTTAAAGAAAAGTTAAAATAATAAAGCGAAAATATTTAGTATTGGAGGGATAGTTTGATTACAACGTTAGTTTTTTGCAATTTTTAAATTTTATGTAGTAAAATATTTTCCAAAATTCTGCCATCACGTCTGTCGAAAGCTTCACAAATCAGCAGGAAATCGACCTTTTGTAACCCATTATGTCGGTTTGCGCCTAATTTACGGATCTAGCCCTTGATATTCTATATGTTTTGTTCCCTAACAAAAATGAAGTGAGCAAATCTAAGGGAACCGTGAACAATTTACGGGGGAAAAACTTTTCACGATAAGGTGAATTTTTCCCCGTCAACATTTTTTCACGTTATTATTCTCCTTTGAATTACCTGTTTTTCATGGGAGTTTTTCATGATCGCAAATATGTGAAAAGGGGAAAAATAACGAGGGAAAAATTATTCACGATAGGGATGAATATATACTTTTTATGATCTAAGATCAATATTGGAGAAATTACAAACGGAATGACAAACTTCCCTTTTACTTTCGATTAAGGGTATTAAAAGATAAAATATTAAAACATCTACAGAAGATTATAATAAAAACGTAATTTTTACCGAACTTGACTCAAACATAATTTTTCAGAAAGTTACATCGTAATTTAACTTGCAAAATATGGTACTTTGCAAAACCTATTTTCTAAATTTGTTAAACGAAAACAAATAATTTAAAAAAAAAATTCAATTAAAAACCACTTATTTTACACAAAAAATGTCAAAAGTCATTAAACAGTTCCACTAAAAACAGTTATTTTATTTAAAAAAGAAAAGATGCAAATTATACTTTTTTAAGACAATTTATTTACAATTTGTCAAATCTACCCAAAGAAACAGAAATTAATTGTTTTCTTAAAACCGCTCACATTTACACAATTTTCGAGAACTCTTTTCAGTAACATTGATATCCTGCTGGACCCAAATTTAGGGTACGGGAACAAACCTTTTATGCTTCAATATTATACATAAATGATTTTTTTTTTAAATTATTACAATTTTTGCTTAAAAAGATTTTGTTTGTTGTGCTAAATTCCCAACTTTTATTCTTGATAAATACACTAACATTTAATGTTAGAGGATAAGCTAGTTCCGATGCCCATTTCACTGGTTGCTTAGGTCAGATCATCAGGAATCCTCCAACAATAAATTTCAGTGTATTTATCAAGAATAAAAAATGGGAATTTAGCACAACAAACAAAATCATGTTAATGAAAAATTATGTATTCCCAAAAATAACTTTGAAAATATAATTATTGCTTAAATTTATTTTATTATAGAAAATTATTTCATTGAACACGCACGGTGCGTGGGTGCACAGATCGATCACATTACAATTTTTGTACAAACTGTCATCATTTACGCATTTTGCTTTTTTACTATCTACCATTTAACAGCAAATCGTTGTGAAAAAGTCAATAATGTTATTGTTATTGTCAACTAAATCAACTAAACAATTCTTAAAGTGACGGAAAAGTATAGTTTAAAACCCATAGTTCGATTCTAACGTATTTTGTTGTGGTTAAATTTCGCAAAATCCTAAGTATTACTACCAAATGTAACGAAGCAGTAGTTCAAATTTGGGAGACAATCAAAAAACACTTTACCAAATGCTTGGAGGGTACGGTACGTTCATATAATTCACATAGTTACGTATTTAAATTCAATGGTGTAACTTCCTGTGTCGTTGACATATATACACACAAAGCCACAAATTCATTTAACTGAGCTTTAAAATCAATTCAGCAGTGAAAATAACGTTCTTCTTATACGTTTTTCCATTTGTTTTCAACATTTGCCTTTTAGAGTCTATTGTTTAAATAAACTGTCAAACTTGTAGTTGACATACATTTTTAATTGAATTACTTCTACGGTTAATTTCTAATTTTAACTAGAATTATTTGTGATTTTAACTGAGTAAATTATCGTAACATTGTAACCTGTATATTGATCAAAACAGACGAATAGATATTCCTTACTCGAGTAAGAAAAATACTGTGATTGGTATGTGCTTAAAGTGGGTTCTAGGACGTTTTTTTACGTGTTACAAATGTCAATAACATTTTTACGAAATCGAATGAAGCTCCTTTTGTTTTTCTGTGGTTTTCTAAATTTTCTAATTCCACAAGATTTTCCATTTCTCTTGCACGCTAGTTTATGTATTTGGTATTTTGTGCGGTTCTTGGATCGCGCGGTACTTCACATTTAACTGTTTAAACATTTCAAGAAGAAATGTTTCAAATTAGGTATGTATGTCCGATTTAGGCGATATGCATACATACATATCGTTACCTTAATATAAAAAGGCCCCAACTCATCAAAAACACTTTTTACAGGAGAAGGAAAAAACTTAATAAAAGCTGAAATAATATAGCTACACAAACATTGTCAAAAAACATCTTTATTAAAATTGAACGAGGAATTCAGATTGAAATACATATGTATGAGTATGTATGAGTCAGTGTTTTTTTCTTTCGAAAAATTGTGTGTATGAGTTAGGGCTTTTTTTCTTTAGAAAAATTGTGTGTATGAGTTAGGGCTTTTTGTGTTCTGCTTATAACTTCTTTATTTTTAATCTAATTTGCTTGAAATTTTAATAGAATGTGTATTAGCAACCATTCTACAAGAATCAATAAAAAAACGGATTTCCAAAAATAATGAGTTGGGGCCTTTTTATATTAAGGTAACGATATGTAAATATGAACAACGATTAATAGAGTTATTTTTTGCCATTATTTGATTGAATAATTAAAAAAGACAATTTCGAATAACGAATAACGACTCGAAAAATTTGTTTTAATTAATTTTTTTCTTAATGTTTTTTTTATTAATTAATTTCTTAGAAAATTCATTTTAGATAATATAATTTTTTTTTTTTTTTAATTTCTAACTATTAAAATAAGGATTAAAGTTTTTTTTTCCCGGACTTTTTCGATTCCCGGGAAAGCGGGAAATTTTTTTAAATTTCCCGGGATCCCGGAATCCCGCTCCATATAAATAATACAAAGTAAATTTTGGTTTTAATTAATGAAAAAAAACTTTTATAAAAAAAGTAAGGAAACTTGTTTACAAAGAATGTAAATGAAATGGTTCAATACTAAAAATTTAACTAAAGATTGAAATAGGAACTTGAATTATTATTACCTCACGCCTTTATTCCCTATTATTATGCTTTTATTCAGTATTATTATGCTCTGTATAATTCATAAAACAATAATAAAAACAAAATAAATTATTATGCTCTGGATAATTCATAAAACAATTATAAAAACAAAAATTAAGGTACTCAAGATATGAAATCAAAAAGTTAATTAATAAAATAGATAAAATACTTTAAAGAAATATATAACATTTTTTAATGGCTTAGGAAATAACTTTCTGATACACTCAAAGCGCTTTGTAAGTCGTCAAAAAGTATATTCCTGATTTTATTTACTAATTATCATGTTTCCGAAAAATTTCGTTCATTTTTTACCGTAGTTGGACAAATAGTTAAAAGTGCACCGTTGTAGCTTCGGATTCACAATCAGAAGCATTTTTTTCTTTTTTATAAACAACGTCTATATCAGTCAAATGTATGTCAAGTTTGATGCAAAAATAGCATAAACCGGACTGCTTCTTCCAAACCTTTTCATTTCAATAGGTCCATTTGTAATCTTTAGGACAATGTGTTTTTCAAGTTGTATGTTGTAGTATCTTACACGAGTTTCCAAAATGTTATTTTATTTCGGTTTCCCCGCACTTCACGGGTATATAAACCAACACAAATTGAAATTGAAAATTTGTATTTATCACCTAATAAACATATCGCTCCTTCATTACATCATAGTCATATCTCAAAATTTTAAGTAACTTTAGCAAAAATTTCTTTCATACCTTCTCGTATTATATCTCAAACTGAACCGAAGTTATACCAAAAAATATAAATCGGTACATTTTTAAAACTTTAATCGCATTTTGCCAAGATCGTTTGTTTTTGTAGATATGACTATGTTGCAATAAAGAAGCGATATGTTTAGGTATATCCTGTTTTTAAGACTTGTTCATGGACAATGAAACTTTACTGCCTGCATCTTATTTTGAATTAATGTACTTTATTAACTCTGCACTTCACTTAATGTAATAATTATCAAATGTTGCACTGCCCATTCTGCTTTTAGTAGATTTATTGCATCAGGAGACATTGATTTAAATACATGTACTCACTTCTTGCAATTGATCTAATCCACAACCCATCCACAGATGCTAATTTTTAGAGAAAAGAAAACTAGATTTCAAAGTATAAATAGCTATTATCTGAAATTATGAGAATTTTTTTATTTCCCGGGATCCCGCAAGAAAAATCCCGGGAAAACGGGAAATAAAATAATGGAAATTCCCGGGAATTCCCGGGACGAGAAATCCCGGGAAAAAACCCTAATAAGGATGTGTGTGACAAAGTAGGTAAATCATAATAAACGCCAAGTTACATACGTAAAAAATTCGGAATTAAAATAGAACATTTTTTCCTATTTACTTTGCGGCTTATCTTAAAAAAATTCATTGGTTGGAATCCTTTCAAACTTGGCAAGTTAGTTGCGCTAGTCTCTTGCGCAGTGTAAGGGGAAGAACTTTAAGTACAGACTTGGTTGTACTCGACAAGTTGTTAAATTTTTTTCATTCTCTTTTTTTGCCTGAAGACGAATATATTTTTTGTGTTTGACGTTTGCTTTAATTTATTTTTCATTGAGTTCGCTTTATGTTTGTGGTACGTTTTATTGTGGCAACATTTTTATAATTTTTAAAATCAACATTAGTTAATAAAAAAAATGAGAAATGGGTCGCGATTTGAATCGAATCAATTAATTTATTTGGTTCAGCAGCATCAGTGCATTTTTAATGTTAGATGTTCTGAATATGTGGACCGCAATAAGAAGGCCCAAGCATTTAATACAGTTTTGTTAGAAATGCAAAAAATAGATGGAGGAGATAAAGTTTCATTGTTTAAACCAAATTTAGCAATTCAAAACACTTTTCACAATTCAAATGAAGACAGAAATGAAAAATAAAAAAAAACGTCAGAAAATTACGAAAAATTTTAGAAAAAAGGAAATTGAAAATTGCGTAACCAAATTTCTGAGTGTGAACATAAAAGCAAGTTTAAAAGAAAATAAAAAACTGACTTGATAAATGTTAAAACCATTCACTGACATGCACATTAGTGTGTCCCAAAAATTATTTTTTTTAAATTACTCAGAATTTATCCACCTTTTAAACTGAATCATTAGTTTTTTAACTTCAATATTAATTTTAAAAGTTAAAAAGCATTACTTTTCAAATTTATGCTAAATTTACAAAAAAAAAAAAAAATGTCATTAAGGGGACCCAAATGAGCAAAAAAATAACCGAAACTTATAATATCTGCACAGAGAAGTAAAGTTTGAGAAGTTTTCTTTAATAAAATTGACTTATGCCCAATTTTCAGGATAGTAATTAAATCTAAATTAAGTTAATTTTCATAAGAACTTAAATCGTATTTAAATACAGATTTATTTTTGAGTTTTATTTTAAAAGTCTTATTTAAATAAGATAAAAGTATGGAAGCACTACTAAATACAAAAAAATATCATGAAAAAGTATAATTATTTACAAGGTGGTATCAAAAAACAGCTGATTGTTATTGCTATGCCTCTTGTTGTTGTATTGTCGTAAATTGAGCCCACCTTGCTAAAATATTACATCGGTGAATTAAGTTTGATTTAAGTATTTAGTGAAAAAGAGAATTTTGTATTTAAAACGATTTTAAACATAAATGTGTTTTAATATTAATCCTGAAAATTGACCATTAGTAACAAAGAAAATCGTGCTAATGGGCCGAGTAATGAGCCAAATTTTTGGGATAAATTCGATTTTAGCGACCTCTAAACCTTTTCCGAAAAATCTGAAAAAAAATCACTAAAATACTTTACCCCATAAGCTTTCAAAAAAAAAGGTGGGGCATAGAATAATATTTTTCTTTGGGACAAACTAATGCACATGATTAGGAGTTACCTGGTTTTACCCGTGTACCCATTTCTTTTTACCTCGTATACGCCAAACGGTTAGATTTCAAAATTTGAGGTAATTTGTTTAAAGTTGAAATTAATCCTTAGTTTTTTTACAGTCTTTAAAGTGCCCTAAAACTTAGTTTTTTTTGCAGTTGGATTGGAAATTGAAAAACCAAGTATTGAATTTGGACTTCTGAAATGGTTATTAAAATTACTTTTGTTCTTGAAAATAAAAAAAAATATGTGCTCGGTTGTTTTATTCAAATTACCATTCATATAGATACATATATCATCAAAATCATAGTTACGAAATTTTAACAAAGTCATCTGAAATTTTTGCTACAAACGATCTTGTAGGAGCGCGTTTCCATAATCGTAGAAACTTTAAGTTTGACCAAAATATTTACAAAGATGCCCACATTGATTGCTAAATGTACAATAAAAACCCTGCAAACAATTTTAATCGCCGAATCATCGCCCGCGAATCGCCGGCAAGTTGTCTAACATCGCTGCGATGCATCGCGTGGAAGCTAAATGCGATCCTCTGGCGAATCGCGAAAACGTTCGCATGTGTCAACCATGATTCGCATGAACATCGTGCACCGCGATTGAAACCTAATATTTATTTTCCCGTTACCTTAACAACAAGACAAAAAAATTTTTATCGAAAGTTATAAAAAAACACTGATGATTGCCGCTACTTGTGTGCGCTCGCATATTCATCGCCTAGTTGTAAGGCGTAGGCGATGGTTAGCGATTCGTATTCCCTGAGAAGGATCGCGTAATCATCGCCAAACAAGCAATCGCCCAAAAATTTCAAAAATGTTTGTAGGGAAATAACGAGCATAAGTGTTCGTGTGTATCTGCATTAACATATACTCATGCCTTAAGGCGACCGTACACGACATATTTTTGTCATCTGACATGTCAAATTTCGCACTGCAAATTACATACATGTCGTGTGTTACCTTTTTAACTTTGCTTCTGTAAAAGTCAGATGCAAAGTCATCTGACAAAATTTCAATTAGAGCGTGCTCTATTTTCTTCTGACAAACCATCTGACATCAGGAATCTATGCCGATAAGAAACCGTCAGCGCCGTCCACTATTGACGGAATCATTAGCCGGCTGAAGGTAATATTTTACAATACCGAGATATAGAAATTATGTAAATATATATATAAAACCCGTTTCATTATACTATCCTAAATTGGTATCTTTGAATTAAAAGAAAAATATGTTAAGATGGCTAAACTATTTTACGGCGTAAATAAAAATTTTAGTGGCGGCATTTTTATTTTGGTTTTTGCAATAACTATTCCATGCTTTTGCGAATAGTATGAATAAATAAAATTTGCAAGCAATTACATGCATTTTGAAACAAAACTCATTTTGTGGTGAATCATGCATTGACATCATTCGTTTGTTTGAAGCTTAGTGATATCTCATTCTGTACTTTTATTAAAAACATAATTTGTCATTTGAGTGGCATTCGTGCACATCTGTGATACGTACATACATGGTAAAAAATTACGTATGAAATGCATGTTTATAACTACACCCTTTTTGTACACGCGAAATTGACGCATTTTTTCAGATAGTACGACGAAAACGAAATTTCCTTCTTACCACGATTTCCTTGATGTTTTGTTTTAATTATACACCATTAACAGGCCATATGGACACAAAACTAATCACTTTGTTTATTTAAGTGCACTGATTTTTTTACTGATCAGGTCCAAAATTAAATTATATTTTTGATAAGTCAGATGGATACGTTTTATTTACATATATTTCTTCAAGTGTTTTTGCTAAGAAAATATTCCTTTAAAGCAAAGATTTGCTTGCAAGCTTTTATGGCGTTATTAACAGACACTGCTACGTCTAAGCTACGATTTTCGATTAAATTACATTTTTAAAACAACGCAAATCGGAGCCAAAGCGACCTAAAGCGGAATGCACAACATTTTAAAAAGATACGAAAATCGAAACAATGCAAATTGGATCGGGGCTTTGATGTATATTTTTTAATACAGTAAAAATTCGATAATCCGGATAATTGATTGCAGACCCCAATCCGGATTAGCGAATTATCCGGATTACCGCATGTATGTATTTATCAAAAATAATAATAATTCATAGCAAAATTAAACATAAAAATTACTTTGTACAGTTCAGCTAAAATAAAAAATACACATTTACACACATACATACTTAACAATAAATAATATTAATTTCGTTTGACAATTTCGTTATTCAATCCGGACTATAGAGTTGCAAGCAATCCGGATTATAGAATACGCAATGACTGTATTTTTCAAAGCATGCTGTGATTTGAATAAAAAAATAAATAAAAATGGGTGTTATTCAATCCGGACTATAGAGATGCAATCAATCCGGATTATAGAATACGCAATGAGGTGCAAAATTCTGTCCGGATTACCGAATATTCCGGATTAGTGGAGTCCGGATTACCGAATTTACACTGTATATGTAATTGACAGGCCCGAGTGAAATGATATATAGTCCATTTTTACAGTTTTATACATAAGTTTATTACAAAAATAAAGTACTGATGAAACACAATTGTTATAACACAACCATTTAAGTATAAATTATATATCGATAGAAGTAAATTGTATCAAATATAAAAAAACATGCAAAAAGTGTGGTAAATATTTTGTTTTAAAACATCAAACATCAAACCTAAAAATTAAAAAATAAAAAACTGAATAAATAACAAGAAAGTATAGTCAATAAAGCTTGAACATATGTTACCCTACAATACAGTATTTACAAACAAATTTTCCAGAATTTATCCCTTTTCGGACAGATGGATGGCCAAAATTGTTTTATTATGTTAAGATTAGTTAGTAAGAGGACAGTCCTTTTTTAGATACGACGTCCTTTAAGATTTTTTTTGAAAAAAAAAGGGTAGTAGATTTTTTGTTTGATTATGACTTCTTCTTTAAACTCAAAATTTATAAGTTGTATTTTCCCAAAACCTCAAAACTTCAACATTTATACAGCCAAACAGGCTGGTTACCATTAATGCCAGCGTTAGATCCAATTCTAAAATTGTTTGTTCCATTGAAAGAATATTTTCTTTTTCAACAAATTAGGATTGTGGTTACTTTTGGCACATAACCAAGCCTTTATGTTCCATAAATATATTTGTCGTCTAGAGTCACAACATAATGCAATGCCTGAGGCTGCTCTTACTTTAAAGGACTTTAAATAAAAATGAATTGCACGCAAATAAAATGTGTTTTTACCATTGGTTATTAAAACTATTTAGGCATACTAAGTTGGCAGATATTATTTATTCTGTATTGACGATTTAAATCAATCGGCTGCAGTGTTTACAAAAATTTAACATTTTGACTGGCTGAAAAGTGGAGAAAAGATGATACATCAGTGGATCAAATATATGTAGATGAAACATTTTGGCTTTCTCAATGGAAAAAATATTGGAGGTAAAAATATAATAAAGCTTGTAGCATTTTGGCAGATAGCCTTCCTTTAGTGCGCCAACAAAAAGATTACTTTCAATTGCTAATAATTTTTGGATTTTTAAAAACAACCAATTAAAAATTGCTACCTAAGAATCTCTTTTAAGAAAAAAGTGCAAATTTCAAATAGACTGCAGAGTTAAAATTAGTTTTATTAAAAAACAGTTTATTTGAAAAAATTACTTCTACAGAAATATATCAATTATTATCATAAAATTTTTTTGTTTTAAAGACGTTTACATAATTTTTTTTTTATGAATTTCTAGGTATATTTTATTGATTTCTTCATACACAATAAAATAAGTACGTACATAGGGGTATAACTTATTCCCATACAAATATCAAAATGGCTCTAGCATAGTCGAATAGTCCATTGAAAACTATTAAAAAAATGATATTAATTTTTCGCGGTTTTCAAAAAAGGTCACCCACAAAACGCGGTAAATTTGGAAAATTATTTTTTTTATTTTTATTTGTACTTAAACATTTAGCCAAAAACTTTTTATTTTTGGAATTTATTCTATGAGCATTTTTTTTTTTTGTAATAGTTCTATTCCTTAAATTTTTACTTCATTTCTAAGGTAAAATGTAACAAGAAAATACAATATAATAGTCTTGTAGTGTATAAAAGTCATTCCTAAAAATTTAAGCAATAGAACTATTACAAAAAAAAAGCTTTATAAAATACATAACTGAAATTTAGCTCATAGAATAAATTTGAAAACTAAAAAATGTTGAATATAAGCGGTGTGCTGGATATCGAAAACGTAAAACGCAAGAATTTTAAAAGTAATTTTTAAAAACATTTCTGTAATAAAGGGAATTTTATGAAAAATATTTTACAAATATTTCTCTATTTAACAGAATTTTATAAAAAAAATTATAAAAAATAGATTAAAAGTGTATTAAAAACAACTTTCAAATTCTTGCGTCTTACGTTTTCGAATTTCATCACACCCCTGTATAATATTAATAATTACTTATTTTATGTTATTAATAAAATATTTAAAATTTTTTTATTAATTTTTTTTCTTAACCCTACGTTTCCACATGCAAGTAATTACTTGCAAGTAGTGTATACGTATTATCAACGAAAAATCGAGGAAACAGCCGATTGGCTGAAAATACAAAAATTGTGTGAATGTTAGTGAAAAAGTGTGAGTGTATTGAGTTTTTCGAACTTGTACTTGTATGTGGAAACGGGGGGTAAGGGATTTAAGAAAATCGCCTTTGTAGGTAAGGTTTTTATTTTCAAGCGACCCAAAAAAATTATTTTCGTAAAAAACACAATATTCGCTATTGCGTAGTGCTAAGGCCAAAATTTGGTTATACCCCTAATGTACATACATATATGTTTTAATAGCAGTTCTACTTGCTAATATCACATTCTTTGAATTATTTTATTACCTATTTAATTACCTTGATACTATTTATCATTTTTACTACCTTTCGAAATGTCCTTTTTTCGTTTGAAAAATATGGTCACCGTATGTATATGAGATGTTTCTGACTAAAAGTGATTTAAAGGCCGGGGTTTATATGGGACTTATGGTCAATTCTGGTTGTTCAAATATTATCAGTTTGTTACTAAATATAGAGCGGTCAAGAATGAAAGATTATCAATAACAATTTTAGTTAATTTTCATGTTGTAAAATTCCTTTCTTCATAAAAATAATTTAATGAAAAATTTAATTTAATGAACTTAAGCCTAATTAAAAATATTAAAAATTTGGATTAAAAACAATAAATAGTTCAACAAAATAACCACAATACTAATTATAAAATATTAATTTAATACATATAAATTTTTTTGAGAAACAGTTCTAATTACTCGCTGGCGTTACGTTACAAAAAGTAGACTATACGCTGGAAATGCCCAGTTATAAGTTTGTCATTTCGTTTGTAATTTCTACAATATTGATCTTAGACCCCATAAAGTACATATATTCTCGGCTCTTATCAGAAGCGAAGTTGATTTAACGATGTCCGTCTATCCGTGTGTATGTTGAAATGGATTTCAGAAAACCGTAGAAATTATGGGGACTAGGTTGTTATCCATTTCTGTTGCATATACTTCGTTAAAGTTTGCAATTGATATTCAGCCAGATCGGTCCATAAATAGCTGAGATATGAGCAAAAAACCGCGACTGCCTCTATTTTTTTCATTTAATCCCATGCTATAATATACCTCTTGTATAAGTTGGTTTTTATAGACTTTTTGCGTGATTTTACACATAAAAAATACTAACATGTACAGCGAAGTTAATTTAACGATGTCTATCTGGCTAGGATTAGGTATAAGCACATGGTTATCAATACACAACATCCGAAAAAATGTGGGTGGGATTGGAGAAGTTGGCTTGGCTCAAGAGAATTCTGATTAAATTTGGTAGGTGATATAAATTGCAATACAAAATGTCTGTGCTAAATTTAATTTAAATACCAACATAATTTTATATAGGCTCTATATATAACAAACTCCATAAAATTTTCTCCAAAATTGCGAACTGTATTTTGCGCACAAGGTTTACATGGACAGATAACCAGCCAACCAGCCGGCCAAGAAAGTGATTCTAAGTCGATATATGTAATGCAATGTTGGACAAGAACCAAAATTTCTATGTGTTACCCACATTAGCATAGCATAATATCCTCCCACCTATGGTGATGTAGGGTATACAAATAAAAACAGATCTCTGTCCCCTCCCTCCCTTCAGCGGTTTCGAATACGCCAACTAGCTTATTTACAAAAGCACACAGCATCAACAAATAAATACGTTTTACGTTGGTATAATTGTGTATCTGTGTATACATGTTGTACACGTTTATTTTATTTTGGTGTTTTTACTTGCAAAAGCGGAAGGAGGGAATACGGGTAATAAATCTGAGCGAGAGTAAGTACTTATTAAAATAAAAAGCACTCTCGTGTGTTATAACAACAATTTTGTCTCTCTAAAAATAACCCTTTGCCAGTTACTGCCCTGCCCGAACATTTTCTCTCAAAAAATAAATAAATAATCGCGGACATGGTTGCCGTATTCACACGTTATACATTAATAAATTAAGTACATTAACGTATAACATTAATTCCAATAAAAGTTAAAAGGTTTTAGAATATTAACCTTATCTACGTTGAGGGATTTGATAGCGATGAAAATCATTTCATACACCATCCGTTTTGGTGCCGACTAGGGTTTCTGTACGGTAAAAAATACCCCGGAATAACCGGGAAAATTTTTTTTTAAATTTCTGGACATTTTTAAGCGGGAACTTCTTTGAAAAGTTTTCAACCAAATTATTGTTTTTGTAATATCATATGGCATTAAATACCAGTTTATAAGTGTAAAAAAATAAAAATGTAAACTGCAAATTCAAAAGCTAATACTTAATTTATCATTTAAAAAAAGGAGTAAAAAATCATGTTGGTACCGTGGACTATAGCGACCTATTTAATACAATTAAACATTTTCTTAAATTTTTTTTTTTTCAAAAAACCTCTTATAAAGGATGTTTTTTATAGAGTGACACAAGTTTAAATCATAATAAAACAAGGTAATATATTTTAAATATCAATGAAACGGGCTTAATTGGAAAGAAAATGTTATAAAATTAATGTATAAATTTGATTTCTGCCATGTGGCCGCCACGGCTGGCGCGTAGAAGGCGCAATCTGGAACACCAATTATGGGCTTCATTAAAAAATAAAATGTTGAATGGAAATTCAAAATTCAATTTGTGCTTCAGCCCATTCGTCGAACTTTTTTGATTGAAAATTTCAGCAATTTGTAAGTGTTGCTCTGGTGTAAGTCGATTCATAATGAAATTTCAAAGCAAACTAAACAAAATGCCACTATCAGCTGTTAAAAGGGTGCTCAAATTAACTCAAAGTTGTGACACTCCAAAAAACACCCTTTATAATAAAATGCTTAAAAGTCCTATGCATCTTTAAGGAATATTTAAAGAACAATAATTATAAATAATTAAAACTTCTAAATCAGCATTGAAATTGATTCTTGAAACCAACTTTAATGTACGTATGTTTACTTTATGTGAAAACTACACATCATTTATATGTAAGTAAAAATATTGAGAACTACGATGGCAAAATATAAAAAAGACTATACTTAATTTTTTTTATTTTCAAAATATCGTTTTTTGTTTATTTTTATGTAAAAAGTAACACCAATTTTATTAAGGTTTTTCCTTCCCCTGTAAACTAACAAAAAAAATTAGTTACGCCTTTTTTATATTAATCCATCGACTAGCTGATGTGAGGAAATTTAAAACATACAA
Source organism: Pollenia griseotomentosa (assembly GCA_963931875.1). Classification (NCBI taxonomy): domain Eukaryota; kingdom Metazoa; phylum Arthropoda; class Insecta; order Diptera; family Polleniidae; genus Pollenia; species Pollenia griseotomentosa. Next base: position 258,334,355 of record OZ007560.1, on the reverse strand, counting down.
AGAATCACATAATTTTTGTTAGTAAAATAGTTGATTGTGTTCGTGATTAACAATAAGGTTTGGTTTTAGATATTTTTCAATATATATATGTGCAGGAAATCTATTCCACTTTCGCATCCTACAATATTTTAAGCCTTTATAAGTATGTAAATTCATATTTCTTTATAAAATTGTAAAAATACTCGGAAGTTTCTGAAAACAAATTCACGTAATTTTTATTGTAACGATTTGTGTTTTTGTGGAGATTTGAAGAATTAAATATGCATATACATAAGTATATCCATATTATAAAGGAAAAATTTATTCAAACATGTTGAAACGAATATAAGGCCATAACACAGACAATGTCTATTGGCAACACTCAACATGAATAAATACGTTTTGTTGCTGAAAGCTACTTTTGTGCAGTATTCTGTCAGTATTCTCTTGAGTTTCGGTCTGTGTGGTAGAGTTGTTAAAATGTGGTTCTGATATTCGAATATGTATCTTTTTGCATTGAGAATTTAAGAAGAAAAAAACAATTCGACACTCCTTTAAATTTTTTCTTTAACTGTGTGAGCCTACAATTCAAACAAAAACACCTCCAAATTTTTTAAATTAAAAAACCAACAAAAATAATTTTGGCAGTAACGAACAATTAATTTTATTTAAGAAAAGGTGAAAAACGTAGAGATTTATTGTACAAGTTTATTCGTTTCTTACG